>CANUEZ040000038.1:0-1323750 GCA_948099385.1 Fasciola hepatica
CGAGGGCTTCCACAGAATCTCGACAATGATTGCGATGATGAATTGGACGCCAATCTCTAAGAGATATTCAATGAGATCAAGAAATGTGACATTCTGTCCGTCGCTTGGAAGTGGATTGCTCTCACAAGTCCCTCGGTTGAGTCAACGCGAGACGTCCTAGGTCACGACGGTTGCCAGAATGGATCTCTGAGAAGCCATTTCAGCTGCCAGCCAAAGCAAACGAAGCCCAGATATCAGGAAGTGGCGAGAACTACAGACTGCAACAGGGAGCTTTGCTCTTCGTTAGGCTTGATTGAAAGCGGTAATGGATCAAACATTCTGAAATTGTGGAGATTGCAGTAGGGATTAGTGACTCCAACAAGCTATTCCGCCTCATTCGCAACGCATCAGATAGGCACTGCAAGGGGGAGTCATTCCTGTGCAGCGCAGCCGGCCATCTTATACCAGAGCACAAAAAACAAATAGAGTGATGAGTTGAGCAGGTCGATAGGTTCCTCAGCCGACCATCATACCACACGATGGACCCACAAACTCCAGTTCCCGGAGGGCAGTACAAAGATGACTGTGATCGGCCGAATACTAATGAGATTTCACAATCAACAGTCAGCTTAATAACGAGAAAGCCGCTCGTGGACAGCATTTACACTATCGCCCTGCTCGGTACCGGAACTGACCTATTTGGAACTTGGGTAGCGCTCCTCTCAATTCCCAGGGTCTGTTTGCCGATTATCCGTAATTGTTGAATGGGTCTTTGTGACCATGGGATATATACCTCTTCCACCACAATCATGCGCAAGCATGAACGAAATACAAAATTCCATAACCAGAAATCTACAGGGCCGTAGGACCTTTCTTTGTTTCATCAGAGCACCCTTGTTATCAAGCAGACTGAAAAACACGATTTTTCTTGTCTGATAATAGAAAGTGTCAAAACCTACCTGCTGCAGCCATTTCCAGTAGCTAAAGTTGAAGTACAAACCTCCATGATGTCAAACATCAGCAAGCACGAACTATATCCAAAACCCTATAACCAGGAGTATACAAGGCCGTAGGACCGTTCTCTATTTTATCAGACCCCCCTTGTTATCAAGCCGACTTTAAAATGCGGCTTTTCGTGTCTGATATTAGATAATGTCAAAACGTGTCTGGTGCAGCCAATTTTCAGTAGCTAAAATTGAAGTGCAAACCTCTATGATGTCAAAAGTCAGTTCTTTGTGCAAAGCAGTAATATATTGATACAGTGTGCAACAAAGAATTATCGATATTGGTAAATATTCGGTGGTTTATAAAGTCACTTGCATCAGTCACATTGCTCGATTTACAGTGCACCAATCAAAAGTCACTCTCTGACCAATCAGGGAGCACCATGAACGAGGTAAATGAGAAACATCAACACACAAGAGTGTACTATTTTCCACGGAATAAAGTGTACATATTCAGTACATACCTTCCGCACACACGATTCCACGCAACGCGAAATATGAACAACTGGTGAATATGGTAATATTTCAGACGAAACTAATTTCGTACAGCATGAAATTCAACACTAATCTAACCTGGTTGAGAAGCATATGGCCCGATAGTCAATGTCCAAATTTTAGTTTGTGTTTTCCCGTTTGTTTCATTATCACCACTACTGATCACTGATTTCCGTTGCCCCAGATGATTGTAGTCTTAGAGTTCCCAGAGAAAAACCGACCTCGGTGTACCTATTTCCAAAAATCATACTCCCAACATTTTACAAAACAGTTTTTCGTTCAATTTTCAGCCTCTGGGTTGGGAGCCTCTATTGATGATCGCTGGATCACCGCCTGTCACCTGTTCCTTTTCATTTACCGTTTTCGTGTCTAAACTTATCGCATCCCACGTAAATATCCAATGCGCATCTACAATGTATCATTTAGCACGTTTTCTGATTGACAAAATAAAATGCACCGAGGACCTTCACGGAACCTGGCTTTCTTCTCAGTAGTATTTTCCCTCTATTCATCTCACTGTGGCGAAAATCAATTGTGCTCCTTTTCGGCTGATAGTTGAGTATGCTAACCTACTGAAATCCTCGATGCAATACAATGAAATACAGGTTTGTGCTGTTCAGATAACCATTACCATGCATTGTGTGTGGTGGCTTTGATTGTTATCTCGTAGCGGCAATCTCAAAAGGGACCAATATAGGAGAAAAAGAATGTGAAATGAGTAAGAGGAGAACCACAGTATTGGAATTAAGTCGATGGAGAAAGTTTGTGGATGCAATAGCCCCACTAATCACGGCATCTAGTCATATTTCCCAAAGTATCTAACCATTGAGTGGCGGGATCGCTTCAACCTCGCCTAGAAAGGCTAACACGCCCTTCAATAACAGTTAATATAATTAGACTTTCCACAGGGTAGTAGAATACACGGATCAGTGTTTTCTTTGGGATACGCTCGTGTTTGATCTTCAAAATACAAAAACGGAGGAGACCTAATGAGTACAAAGACTCAATGAGTGCAACAACAGGACCATACAAATGCATTATTCGAACTCCAGTACGACTGATAGCAGCCTGCTCTCTATAGTGCTCCCCGTTCAACGAGAATAAACACTGTCCCCAGTGTTGTTTACTCCTTCATCACACACGAACTGTGAGTATTTGATTCTCATTGTGAAGGTCATTTTACAAGACCACTCTCGGTCATATTGCATCGAAATCACACAATCAAAAGACCTCCCATTCCACTTGATCCCGCTAGCCAGTGATTTAAACTAAGTACAAATTTGAAATACAGTTCACCTCAGTTTGTACTATTACTATGGGCCCAGATAGTTACACCCAGTTTGTAACCTATATCATAATTATTGTTGCTCATTTCCAACTTACTCGTATGAAGTAGAGTAAGCCAGTGTCCACCGTATCTCATTACCCGTGCTACGGTTCTAGCTTATGTATCTGAACCCCACTGTTATCTACTTGTTGACCCTTGAAAACGAAATGGGCCTACTGCAGCTTCAGGGAAACTCACAGTGGAGCGTTTAGTTCACCAAAGATGCAGGAAATGTGTGCTTTCTAATGTACGTGGCAAGTCCCCTTGGAAAAATCAACTCACAAAATTTTGCTCACCGTCTACTTGTAGTCCAGACAAATGGAAAAAGCTACGTCCAATATTAGATGAAGTAGCTTCAGTCAACTGAACTTGTTCCTCGACTTTGACTTCTAAGAATTAAAAAAGAAGATCAGTTCATGAGCTGGCAGAACAATCTTTAAGCGATGAAACTGGTCAATGAGTAATAAACTCCAGAGAACGAATAATGGGACAATAGTCTCCATCATTCGAACAAATGCATTCAGCTTACTAAATTGTTGTTTTGTGAAAGTGAATGCATAAGTCCCTTCTACGTCATTGCTGCATTGTTATCTTTTATATCAGTCCGACGTGGAATATATTCATATATGCTGACTGCCCTACATGATCCCATTGCCGTCATTTTGCTACTGGAGTTTACCAATGTGGCGAGAAAACCATAACAAAAACGCATAAGCAAATTGGTTTTTGGGACTTACCATTCCTTATTGGTGGTAAAATGTCTACGGGAGGAGGCACGGAAATTTAGAGGTTTTCGAGTGGGATAGTGATCGACGGTGCCGACAGGATTCGAATTCACCACTCACCATAGGAGGATTTGGAATCCACCGTGATGATTTTTTGACCAGCGCCGGCAAGTTTAATGCCAATTCAATAACCAATATGATCAACACGGTCGTTTTGTCGCCCACTACTCACTTTCTGATTTACCTAACCAAACTCTCTTAAAACGTTGATCACAGATCCTTTGAAAAGTCAACAACTTTTTCCTGATTTATATGAGCTACGTAGAGATAGAATTTTATCCCCAATAGCTCTTCCAACTAAAAAGCTCCAATGATCAGGATGATTGAAAAGTCTTCAAATTTACTGTGTGTGTGGAGGAACTTTTCATCAGAAATATTGACAATTATGTACGATGTGACCTCCCCAGCGTCACTCATCTCATACCAATACGTTAAGCATATTTTTATAAGTGATTACCACCAAATTGTTCCATACGCTTTTGTAGGCGTATTCAACCGGGTTCTACCGTATCGTTTTTGAACACTACAATTTTAAGGGTCGTGTGTTACCTACATTATCCGTAATTTCGAATGTATTCGCAGATTACCCATCATATACTTTGCAGAAACAATCGTCATAAATTATAAATTTCTGGACAAGACCTCTATGTTTCCCTTCGTTTGTCAATCGCGAATGTTATAAGGGATTCTTTCATATTATCCATTGTGACCCGAATAGATGACCTACATATTTATTTCTTGAAATGAATCATCATTCAATATCAACACCGAACTCACCATTAAAACCCCAGCATCGCTGTACAACTGTTCCATCCATGTTAGGAATTACTAGTAGGAGTGGAAACAACATCTAAGCTACCCAAGCTGATTCCCTCAATGATTTGATTCATATCAAAACTTACTGAAAGAACAACCATATTTTATAAGTCTTCGGAGATTCGTAAGGTTAGACTGTTATTCATGCATGCGTTTCAAATCCATGAAATTATTCTAAATATTCTTCGCATGTGGCCTAGCTTGGAATGGGACAAGTATCTCATGAAAGCTATGCAAACAGTGACATAAAACTGCGAGACAATTAAGCGTTACTCATGCTGAGCTGCTCGTAGGCACCTCGTTCTTTGGAAAGCTGAAGAGCAGTAAGAGAAAATTCATGTTTCTCAAATACAAATGAGATCGAAAATCAGTCTGAGTAATAAAATGTATTAAGGACATAAAGTTATATTCAATGGTTGCTTTGCGGTTACAGAAAGTGCAAAATTCCATTCCCTAGTCTGCGGTCTCAGTAGGAGCTTCGTGATTGCTTCTCGATACTAAAAAACACTAGATGAAGAGTGTTACTTTTGTGTTCAATAAATCATCCCATGAAAGAAACGCCCCACTGCCGATATACATCGCCGAGGTTGCAATTGAAGCTATTGCTGACGCCCTCTTTCACGTCTGCTGGGGCCCGGTTGACGCGCGAGCATTTCGTTGACGTATCCGATGCAACGGCCTAACAGTACGTAGTGAACTACCAATACGTTTGCTCTCGTCAACCAGCCCATTTAACATAAACGCACACACAAACGGTTTCAATAAACCAGTTTTCCTAGGCTTCACTGTCACCCTCAGTGAGTGCTTAATATGCCCAACCCATAGCTGAAGTAATAACACGCATGCCTGATTGCCTATAGAAAGGTGCGAGCTACCTCTTTGAGGAATGTGGTGTCAATTATTTCGGACCGTTTGGTATCAAGTTAGATTGAAGTGAGCACAACAGATAGGGTGTCGAGCAAAACATATGGAAATCGCATATAATATGACTGCGAGTATATTTCTTACGGCAATGATACGGTTTATAGCCAATACCAGTAGACTGAAGGTGATGTAAAGTGATGGCGGGTCTAACGTTGAGGCCGCAGAATGTGCATTGAAAACTGCGTCGTTTGCGGTGATAATCGCGAAAATCTTCAACAGGGTAAGTTAAACTATGACATTGATTGACACATTCAGCCACGAGTTGCAAGCTATGTGGAGGCTAGACTGATATCGTCGGCAGTCAGTTCACATCAACCACTAAACGGCGAGGAATCATCGACATGCATGTTGGAGTTTGGACGATCCATCAAAGATAGATGTTAAGTCTCCGTGTGTGGAGACCCAGGGAACCCACGCGCACTTTGACTTAGTGATTTATAATTGCTTCCCTCAACACATCCCTTTGTGCAGGGAAGACCAAGCCAGTAGAAATTTGCACCAAAATTGACGTCAAGCAGAACATCTAGATGCGATGTTTAGGATAAGTTGGAGTCGTGAATATCTCGCTACATAAAGGGCTGAAAGATGAATCGGATTCGAACCAAACCATGATTGCAGGTTTTCGGTGCGAAACTGGAGAATTGCAAAAAGCAACCTTCATAAGTTACTTTGAGACATACAGTGCGTGGCAACATTTTACCAAACATCTGGATATTATACCATCTAAACGGGATAAGCTACTGACTAGTTCTTCTTCGTGAGTAACAGAGGGATTAGGTAAAGAAGAACAAATGGCGTCCCTCCAACCAGATAATGAATCAGGCAGTGCAATCATGAAGAAGATATGCACACATGAAAGATGGAAGATATATCTTCAGGCATAAAATCTTTCAAAGGGGACACTACATTGGATAACAGCATCCTGACAGAGAAACAAATGGTATCAAGACATCTTCAAATTCTGAACTTACATGGAATCTTATCCGAAAACATAATAAACAATTCAAACCAATTTGGCAACAGGTGCCTTATTTGACAGGATCACCAAAAGTTCAAAAGTCTTGAGTTTCTTAGAAGCCTTCATTATGCATATCACATATCACACATATTTACTCCCTTATTAACCGTGTTCTTCATCTCATGAGTCGCAGGAAGCGTTATTCGGGTTGTCGCGTCATTTTCATGCGAAGCATCAAAGTGACGGACGCGTGGTCCGTGCATAGTCGAAAAGACTGATGGACACGTGCAATTAAGCAGAAAGCGTTGTAAAATTTAACCGACCATACACATCAAATACAATAAACAAGAAGCAAGTTTCTATCGTTTCACTATTCGGAGGTGACCACCTCTTCATTGAAACATATGTGTGCATTAAGTCAGCCATAACACACGCGTAGACTGTGGTGCAACTACCTCAGTTACTGATTACCAACAGGTCACGATTCAAAAGTCATACAGGCAGTCTTGCTGAACCAATGTCACATATGTTTTCTATCATTTAGCCTACAGCTATAGTGACGCATCCACAGGCAGAACGGATAGCTGCTTGACTCAACCAGCGTCGGAGAACATAACAAAATGGTTGACAAAAACGACGACACCGCGCAATGCGGCCACAGAGAATGACGTCAGACATTTGGCCTCTATCGATTGCGAAATACCTAATTGAATCAGGTCTCAAAGTTGACCCGACCAAATCCCTTACCTTAATATTGCTCATGTTGATGATGAGCATAGAACACAGTACGCCCTTACATTTGCAGCTGCTTGAGTTATTCCGTGATAATACCGTTTTCTAATTAGGCAAATATCTAAATTAGGTCATTATATGGATAGAATTTAACCTTCTTTTTAGAATGCTTTCAGGTTCCGTGTAAATGAAGGGTACTTCAGGCCCATCTACTATTTACTGTCGTTATATTTTTGATTGTTTCTTCGAAAGACACTCACTGGTAGAGAAGATACATTGAGTGAGTAGACCCTCTTTTTGGACAAATCTGCCAATTGGAATGAATCTCCCATCTGGTAGATTGGATAATTTCATTTCATTACGGTTCTATCACATGATGTAGCAAGTTGCTCTTGTCTAGAACTGGTGTCAAACGTATCTCCTCCCAATGCATTTTAGGAAAAGCATAAAGATGATTTTAGATTTGGTTTTGGGATGGGTTATTTCAATTTATTTGGTGAATTCAATTAGGCCTATAAAGGTATAAAATTACATTGGAAATAAAATCCACATATTGTTTGCTATGTCGGACGCATTTCACTCACATCGGTCCGATGGCTAACATAGACGATCACCTAATAATAAGGACATTTTGTCAAGTCCATGCATACACTACCATAGATTCGTATTATTGAGACAGAAACAGCACTTTATACAGTGATTAACCACTAATGTACTAAAGATTTGTTCTATAAAGAGTAAGTAGAAGGATGAAATAATTCCTCATTCCGAATACACAACCCGCGTAATTCGTCAGTGACGTTACGAAGAATTACGATAGTACACTTTGTCATCAAGCAGTCGAAAAGAAATCTTTCTACCCATGAATTGAATTAAGAAGTAGCAATAAAGCAGAAATGATAAACAGTCGATCTCAATCGCCTGTTCTCAATATCCCAAGTCAGAACCTTGTTATTACGCTGCCGGAATACATGTCTGGTCCAGCTCTCGTCTATTTCTCATTTTACGAAAGAAATGCAGAATATCCGTGCATTCCAGCTCTCAGTTTGGGGCAGGTGACATAGGTCGAAACACAGGAAGACCATATCGACGAATAAAGGCGTATCATCCCAGTTGGTTAAACAAGATACCAGTGAAAATCGGTCAAACGACATTTACCATATATTCGATAGAATCGGATCGTTGAATGAATACTAATGGAGTCCCTCTTCCCAAATAAACTGTCAAAGTAAGCGCAGCAAGAAATGCCGAAGGCCAGATCTCGGCAACCGCCGATTGAGTCTCGATCCGCACGAAACAACACCACATTATGTGCTCAGAAGCAACATTTCAGATATCTGAATGTATCCTGGTTACCCACAAAAACAACGTGACGTAATCAATAAAACCACGTAACTGATAGTTATCAACACAATACCTGTCGTAACACTGATAACACCGCTAATGTATGGACACGAATTTGTCAATTGTTGTATTCGAGATTATCGACTAACTTTCTGCTTTTCTATCATCCAGTGTGCAAAATCTGTAAAACGTGTAATATTTTATCGCAGGTGAAACACTGACAACTAGTTGTTTTGATATCGACTGTTCTGATGTCTCAATCGAGTGTCCTCACTCAACCGTATTTGCCAAATAAGATGAATATTCTTTAGTTGCAGGAAAATATTGTTCAAATATAACCATGAAACAAAACAAACAGGTCTGTACAACACTGATAAACATTACTTCAAGTTCAGTTTCACATATGAACAGCGTTCCTCTAATCTATCTTCTAACCTGGCATAACTAGGAAATAATGAACATGTGCATATCTCTCACTCAAAGCTCACCTTATCAAATTATAAATTGGGAAAAACGTTTGACGATAATTACTCGCATTCCATAAACGTGGTAGAATTGTTCTGTTACTTGCCTGTCTTCTCCGGTTGGGCAGCTTTCTGGGCGAGTCTGTCGGATGAAGCATCACCAAAATCACATCACCTTTACCACTATCACCAATCAATTACGATGCTCGCGCCAAACTGATAGACAAGTTCGAATATCGGTGAATATAATGACAGCAGTCAATAAGCTGATCTCCACTTGCGCTGCGTATGCATACATAACTTGGTTCATGCGAGATTTGTTGCGACAGCGAAATGAGTAATCCTGTTGATTAAATCAAATTTATTGTTTTATAAACTTCGGTGGATCACGTGATGGTGTCGCGTCGCTCACTGAAGAAATGTTTTTCTAGTTTTTCCAGTAGGGAAATTACTACGACTGTCTGACTGGCAGTGACGTAATGCCTTGTCTGCAAAAAATTTGTGGCAGTCAGTGATCTGTCATCCATCGATGATGCAATCGTTTTGAGTTTCTTTCTCAAGCCACATTTGAATGTGTTGATTCATTGTATGACGTGTGACCGGGGAATAACATGAACATAATTACCGGTTCGGCAGTATAGCAGATTCGCTGAAAATTGGCTTCAAAACGATTGCTGGTTAGGTTGATCATAACGTCTCATTTGTAGGCTATTTCTGATTTCACATTCAAACACAGTGAAACACCATTCTTTATTTGCTTGTGTTGATATTAATTTGCCAGGAATTATGTTGGATACGCAGGTGACATCAGCGTTTTAATAAATCGAATGATTTCCCCTTCCATTGGCTCTGACTGTTGAGCATGTTAGTAATTGTCGTTCCTCAAATGAGACTGGTATACCGATTTTGAGTCGCTTTTGCTCTCCATGGTCGCATATGATACGTATGGCCTCCCTAAAGGGAAGTTCGTGAACAGTGATTGGACATCAAATGAAGCCGTGTGTTTCCCTTTCACAATGATCTGGCCCAAAGATCTCAACTTTTTCGAAAATTACTTTGATAGTGTCTCTGGCCAATAATTCATGAACTTTCTCAAGCAATTTCAACACCCATTTCGCCAATTCGTGCTGTGATGAATTTATCATCTGTAGTATTTGTCGAAATGAGAATTCTGCTTTGTGTTGATTCGGTGGACCATACGCTTGTGGATTTCGAGTTCCTTTTGGCTTCACATGGTGACCTTTTGTCTCACTGATAAACCGTCTTTCTAGTAGAAAGTGTGCTTATGCCGACAACTCTTGTTCTAGTTCATCAGGTTCATCGCAGCTATCTTGGGGCACAAACTTGCTGGGATAGTCAAGAACGGTCTCCATTTTCTCATATTCACTCTAATGAGTCAGCACGGGTTCGGAATCATTGTTTGGGCGTAAAATTACCAAGCCAGTTTGCAACTGTAGATTTTCCCTAAAAAAATGCACTCAGATGTGGTGAGTGACTGATGTCATGACGATGTTACCAGTTACTGTGGTTCGAGGTCAACCAGCTCCGCTTGGAACCAATTCTGCGCATCTTTTTAAGTGGGTTTGAATATTTTAGGTTGCTCGAATAGATATTCAAATTGTGCTAGTGTCTCTATGCTATTCATTTTCTTCGGTGATATACAGGAACCTAGATCTCAAGAGACAGCCCGCAATTGTAATTCATTTGGTGCAACCAATGATAGATTCTCCGCAACAGCTACCGATTGTTTCGGAAAAATGGATTCGGCCAACTTGTGAAGGTGAGCAAAATCGTTATAAGCACATAGCTTTACAAAATATCCGTTGATCATATTCCTATCATCACAAAAGTCTAGAACGGACGACGTGGATTATGGATGAACTCAATCTTCTGTATCCAAGTATACGAACTACGATGGGCGCAGATGTGGACAATACACTTCCTTTCTTTGAGATTATTATGACTAGGAGGAATGACGGAACGATCGCCAAATCTGATTTCATAGAAAAGAAACTTGGACAAGCCTATACTTGCACCCTGACAGCTTTGTGCCGGTGGAATATAAAAGTAGCCTGGTCCGGACACCATTTCAGAGAGTAGGACGAATTTGCATGGAAACATGATTGACAGCGAACTACGACTGCTGAAAGAGGCCTCAACCGAAAACGCTCATGCCCATACATTTATCAAAAGGCACAGCAAACCTATAGTTACCAGATAAACGACTTGTTCAGCAGAGAAATCACTAGTCATTCTCTGTCTTCCATTCTAATGTGATGATGTCAATGCCTGCAGAAACGGTTGACTTGGTTCAGCGATTACTAGAACATAATATGCAACTAACCTAATAATTGTTCATCGAACTATTGTGATCCCCAGAGCCCTCGGTGAAAATAACGTTCACCTCTGTTCACCAAATCTAATCTGATTTACGAATTTGCGGAGCAACCGATGTGGGTGGAACAGAGCGACAGTTGTCTAACCAATTATTTGGAAACATTCCAAATCGGGCACAATGTCTTGTGATGCACTCAGTGTCAGATCGAACGTATATTCACAACGTTCGAGGTCAAAGTTCTGGTCGTCTACCGTCGCTCGTCATCTTCAGATGACGCAACATCCAAGTGGCCGGAACACTGCGTTTGGGGTCATATACGTGATAAGAAATGCAAGGCTATTGAGGTTTGCCGAAGCCGTAGCCACACATCGATGAAAACCCATATTGTGTCAGCAGAAACAGCTGTTTGAAAATGTGTCTTTACCATGGTGACAATTGTAATTCTCCCTATATTTGTCGCATATTATTGTTTTACATGAACTTCTGTGAACTGTATCGTTCTGCAGTATGCCCCATGGTGAGATGCAGCGAAATCGTCGCGAGAGTAAACCGTGCCATGTAACAACTCTTGCTTTTTATGTGTCGTAAAACATGTGACTCCATTGTATGATCCCTTGGATTCTCTTATTTTACTGCCAGCAAGGTAGATCTTTCGCGGTGTATGCAAACATTGTCTGGATTGGGACGGTCAGTCCGATGAACGTGAGCGAGACAGATGGACAAAATGGTCGGAGAACATATACTCTATAATTCCCATTCTCGTCGACAGATGTCTGTTAACGAAATACCCACTATATTGGTGACTGGAGCTGCACATCTATAGTGCCGCATCACGAACTAGTTATGGTCCAGTTGGGTATTTGCTGTTTCAATCTGACTGTGGACCTATTTGCCATTTCATATTGGGAATACCCCGAGTGGCACCGTGCAAATTTCTCACTATACCGTGACCTGAATTGGTTGCGGCTGTTCCTGGAACACTGTTTTGGACGACATCACTCATGAGTTACAAATGCATATAGATCGTCATGTTTCGTGGATGGATTCCACCATTGTTCTGCAGTGAATTATTAATGTCAGTGCCATTCGTCTCTTTTGTGGCCAATGGAATTACTCTAATAGGATACCGTCCATCACACCGTAAGTAGCGTTATGTTCCAACTGATGAGAATCCAGCGGATGTTTCATCAGGGAACTGTTGCTTGAAATTTATTCTCAAATAATGTCCATTTTTCATTTCCGTACTGAATCGTTCTGACAAACTCACCAGCTCTTTGACTCTCCAACTGTTGTCATCGTCAAATTTCGGCGATTGAAGCGTGACTGTTGCCCATTGAACTGCCCCATTTTCCACTATGGTTCTCAGACCGATTAGGCGGAAACGACATTTGAGACTGGACCACGATTACCTCAAACTTGGTTTTAAAAACCGGGATCAACAAGCAAAATCAGGTCGTGTTGATATTTGAAAAGACCGTTTGATCGTTCTCCGGCTCTAAACAAAAGGAATAGTTCGTTCTGTGTTGCTGATAGGCACCGCATTTACCGTCACAGCAGATGCTCAAAAACGCCACCAACTTGAGCCAGGAAAATCGTCAGCCGTCGAATCATATTATGTTGAACTGCCTCAAGCATTGATGTTGTAATCGCATCACTAACAGATTGGATGCAATTCTTCAAATCACCCAGGTTCTCCATCTTGAGTTCGTGAAATTTCCTCTCAACATAATCGCCCAGGAAATATGCCGTTGGATTTATTTCCAGAGATCTTTGAGACCAGGGTATAGGTCCCTTTCGTCCGATTCTGTGCGAACGGAACTTCCAGTCGAGCCATTGAGCATAGTCCGTAGAAAACATAGTTTTGTAGCGAGATCAAGCTTTGTTCACTTGTCTCACGCACTAACTTATCCGGAAGCTTGTTGCTTAGTCCGATATCCAATTGACAGTTGCAGGTAAACCTACATGCAATCGGTCGCCATCTCACTCCACTTTTCCTAATGATCTTCCAACTCCACGTACGACTGAACTACACAGATTTGAATCTACTTAATGCAGTGGAGGCAATATGAGGACTGACTTCCACTGAATTCCTAATCTTGTCATTTTAGGGCGCAATTTGCATCACTTCGAAGTAATATTTTCATCCGAATCGTGTTTTCGGGGCAAATATGCTCTCTAATCGAGACACAATACCATACTAATCACAGAGTTGCCTCATCATTCTAATTCGAAACCTCAAGGAATTATGTGTTAGATCATCAATGAAGTTTTCTTTTTTCACCCTTGCGTGTTTTCATCCTTTCTCTCCCCCGTCGTTCTGTGTTCTAATAAAGTACGAATTTCGTTTGATTTTGAGGTATCCGTTGCCATACGTCGTGTATTTTCAAAAGCATCGTCACCAAATATGTGACTTGCTCCTCTATTTCCATGAAAACCTTCTCGGCTCCACTTGAAATGACAGCGACTAACCTTCTAGTTAAAACGGTATAGTTACCTTTATCGCGGTATGATGCTGTGCTCTCATTCAGATACCCTATGGAGCGGTTGTAGATTTCTCTATATTCCACTAATATTAACGAGTCAAGTCAACGTTATCCGATATTCCTGATTTCACCACTCACTGCTCATCAGGCAATGCAGCAGGAACTAACAATGCAGTCAGTACGAGGAATATTACCGTTTGACCACGACATGTTTTCTGTTGACACTCCTGCGTGCTCTGGTGCCATAGGTTTACCATGGACAGTAACATGCGAGCTGAGTTTAACAGACTATTCCTAGAATATCCCACCTATCGGTATGTTGTCTTTAATCCACACATAATCTTGAACATTCACACGGATCAGCAACTTGCTCCCATTGTCGCGTCAGTTTGAGGCTAGTTTTAGTAATGTATTCTGGTAAAACTGGCTTACGAAAATATTCATATCAAGTCAGCCTAATTCTTGACTTTGATTCGTTCATTTTCCTCTTTCTATGGTTCTTTTCATATAAGAATCAGTGAACTTCAACGTCATAATTATGTAACTGAAAATGCAAATTTGCAGATGAATAACATGCGAAAAGACAAGCTCGATCGTCATGCAGTATGGCATTGCACAATTTTGAATGCCATAATAACGAGGTTTATTCCCAACCAGCTGTCATTATGGAAATTGAACTCCTCTAGCATATAAACTGATACAAGCAGACGTCAAGGAGTAGAACAGATTGACTAAATGTGGGAGATTTTAGTTCAGACATCAAAGAGAAGAAACAGGTAAACTCAACAATAATGATATGTATCATATACGGTTTATTTGCCCCATATACAGAGAATAAAAAGGAAGAGCATTCATGCAAGTGGAGGGGCGGTTCGTCTTCTTTGAATGAGGTCGTGTGAACGGGATTATTTGAATCGCAACATATAGCTAATTTTGCTCATACATTTGATTCAGTGCAGAAGACTGCTTTCACTGCATTTAGCAATCTTATTGCTGTAAAAACCTACTTATTGTTTGCTACCAATATATGCGGTGACCATCAATATTAGGAAGTAGTACAACTTTTCCTGTTAAGATAAAAACATTCTGCCGAAATGAGCTTGAGTGCTGAAGTTCGGTGAATATACACTCATGAAACAATTTTCCGTATATGGAAATTTTCATCATTCTGAATATGAATACTCAATTGTTTGGGATTTATTTAGGAATTACCGTGACCGTGGAATATCATCTTCTACGAGATATGAGAAATACAGCAAACGTTCTAAAGCAGATGTAAACTTATTGGCGTGAGATATTTTATAAATTCGTCAGTGGTTCAATTTCCCAAATCGAATGATTCCTCCTGAATATTTAAACCCAACAAATCACCTCGACAAAACCGGGAAGAATGTCGTGAATGTTAGTTCAAATGCCAGTTTTGAAGAATATGATCTAATAGGCCGCAAATGAATGATCAATAAACAAAGCAGTTCAAGTGGTCAAAATTGAGCAGATTAATTCTATCGTCTTCCTACTTCCAACGACATTTATGTAAAACAAGTGTTTGATTCTTACAAAAAAGGAGAGTTTCCGTATGAGATCAGTTAAAAATCTTCCCAAACGGACACAGTCAAGAATCCTCACATGTACGCCTGATCATGGTTCATATGACGATGTCTGATTCGATGACTGCGTGAGTTGCAATGAACTTTTGTTATATCACGCGATGACACACTTGACGAAGAATGTCTCGATTCACTAAGACTCGATAAAATATCTATTTGGCATTGGTATGCCACACACAGTGCAAGCACACGGCCTATTGGATCCATAACACAACCAATAGACAAGGTGCCCAATGAATACACTGCACGAAACACAGGGCACTAGGCCAAGTAAACTCACAAAACTGAACAAAACTGATAGAGAGCTCTGATGTTGCCCGACTAACTACTACGCCTGATCTACTGAGGCTATATGTGGTCCGCCAATTTAGATTCCAGGATCAGGATTGCTGATTTCTTTTACACTACAAATCATAAAAATACACAACCACACACGCAGTCGCCGTCTTGCTCGCTCTTCTCACTCGGAAGATGAGCACTAACTTGTTACTCTCACTAGCATTCGCGGAGTGAAGCATAATATTGACTCGTTAATTTCAGTTGACGTGGATGAAGCTTCGACTGGCTTTTTGTAATCACTGCTTTTGTGTAGATCACCGTCCACCCAACAGTTGCGATTCGTCGTTCTTTGATATTTCACCTTCAAACTTTGACCTAATTTGTGGAACATCCAACTGACTGATCACCATCTTATGAGATTTCAATGTTCACAAGCGAGATTGGTTCATTCACTCATCGGACACTTCGGCTCTGGGGAGTGAAGCCGAACACTTCTCCGTGGTCAACAACCTATGCCAACTTGTTTACTTACTCACACGTATTCATGATCGAGATGGCGATTATGTCCATACCCTTAAACCTATTCTCACTTCTGTTCATTCTCTGTTCTCAGGCACATTTGCCCTTTCTCAAGTTGACTCATCTAATCACTATATTATTTCCTGTTCCATCAGTTTTACCCACTTTCATACTCCACCTACTTTGAGATAAATATTTTGGAGCTGAAATTCCACCAACTGAGATAGATTTTACGATGTCCCAGCCTCCTATTCTTCGAATGAATGCTGCTCTCCTTCAGACGTTTCCTCTCCCGTTTCTAACTTCACCGACATTGTTCCTCAAGTTGTGCAACCTTTTATTACTCACTTGTCCAAACATGGCAAACCCGAATCCTCCGAGTGGTTCAACCACGCATGCGATCGTGCTGTACTCTTGAAGTGTGCAACATTTTGCTGGTGGTTGGGCTCGCCCACAACGGACTCTCACCTTTGTTTCGTGGAAGCCAGGAACAGATGCTCGCCAACCATACAGAGAGCCAAAGAAAGCTTCATCAGCTGGGAAACCGAACGCTTACTCTCATCTGCCACCGGTAGCCCGGAACGTTGGTCCTCTGCCAAAGCAGCCTCCTGCAAATTTCGCCTTTCCTATTTCCTTCCCATATGTAATTTCTCTTGCGATTGTGTTTAGGAACCACATGAGGAAGTTGACAATTCGCTTCCTGGTTTGTCACAAACTCCATCTCACCTACATATGCTACTCCTTTGTTTCCTTCTGATCCCTATGCCTCCCGTTTACAATCCCATTTTGGCACGAACTCCATCTCACCTACATATCTTAATCATTTCATTCTGTTCCCTCTGTCTCCCATTTTCAATCCCATTTTGTTTTTGGAAGATACGCCGAATGCCGCATTCTCTGGACTTTTGCAAATCACCCGATCAAAACGCCATACCACTCATCGTCCTAAAATGTGAAATTTAAATTGGCCTATTTCTTACGTCGTCCTTTCTGTCTCTCTCTCACACACACACATTCTCCGACTTTCTACTTTTCCGATCCCCTGGAAACACATATCAATGTTTCATATTCCCAAAAGAGATGATAATTCTGACCCGAAAATCTATCGTCCTATTCCCACCACACCTGTTATTTCGAAAAAACTCGGAACTGGTATCTCCGTAAAACCGCGTGCGTTCCTCGAACGCGAAGAACTACTGAGTGATCACCAATACGGATTCCGACCTCGCCGTTCCACCGGTGATATCGTGGCTCTCATCTTACACTCTTGACCGGTTGCACTCGACAACCATGGAGAAACACACATTGCTTCACCCAACATCTTCAAGCGTCGACCGAGTTTGGTACGGAGGTGTTCTGGTGAAACTGCTCACGTTCGGATTCTCCTCCACTCTCTTATCGCGCACATCAAGTTTCCTCAGTAAGCAAATCATCTCTGCCCGAATTGATGAAGTTCTGTCCCAGCCATTTCCTGTGAATGCTGGCGATACTCAGGGTTCAGTACTTGGCCCACCTTATTCCTTTTATTTTCTAATGATCTTTCATCTACTAAATCCAACTCAATCCATTTATTTGCCGATTGTGCCACCCTTCATTCTTCTTTTTCTTACCGCAATCCCCACCATGCCAACACCAACATCGATCGTGACCTCAGTGCAATCAGTGTATCTTCAGAGTCCGACTTCGAACATATCTCCTCCCCTGGGGCTCCCACTGCTATGCTCCATTTACTGCTTCCAAAATGTCTCTTATAATTTCTCTATAACATCGTTCATGCGTCCCTTATTCAACTCTTGATTCAACTGTGTTGCCTCCCACAGATTCTACCTCTCTTCTCGGATTATCTACAACTCCTCTATCTTGGTCCGCTTGCTTATCTCAGTTCGCCTCTCGAGCCGCGTGCGAAATTGGCTTTCTGTTTCGCGCCATAAGCTTTTTCACACTAGCTCATCTCCGGATATACAAAACTCAAACCAGCCCCGTACTTGAATACTGCAGTGACGTGTGAGATGGGGCGTCGTCGGCCTCTCTTTCTGTTGATTGGGTTCACCGACGAGTCATCCGGTTGTTCTACAACCCTTCTCCAAACTCCAACTTGCTTCACTAGCCCATTGACAGGCTGTTGCTGCGCTGTGTTTCGTGTGTTGGTACTACTTAAGATTTTGTTCGTTCGAGCTTGTTCTAGAAGATTTTCTTCCCAAACATTCTTCCGACCATCACGTACCCACGAAGCTTCTCGTCCGAATACAAGGAAGGAACTTCTATGATGCTAGCCCACCAGCTATTTAGATTGGGAAGTCAGACACGACAGGATACCATGCGTTCATTGGTGACGAACAACAGAAGTCAAACTGAGGTGAAAATTGTACAGCTTATATGGTCTGTACAGGCGAATTTGGTAAAATCTTGTATGAACCAATCAGCGAAGTCATATGAGCAGCAGATATAACAACATTTATGGATTATTATGGAAATATCCAACTGGCGGGAAATTGTGAAATTGATGTAAAAAAAGATGCATGTTATTTTAAAAGTAAAACGTTTTATGGAAAGTCAGTTTTAGGATTAAATTCATTTTCCTCTAGTTCAATCGTGAACTTAGACTCAAATGCGACTCACTGAATGCCTGTAGGAACGGATGTGCACTACATTTTCCCTTGAGTAGGCATAAAATATCATCGACTTATACTGAGACAGGCAGCTGACAGTACGATTCAACGAGATATTTTCGCCATGAATGTATCAGCAAACAAAGAACCGAGTAGAGATGCCCTTGTGATGTCCTCTTTCCGTCTGTAAACGTTATCAGCGAAATAGAACTGATTGGAGAGCAGAAAATCAGAAGTTCCTCACATTTTCCCGCCGGGATACTTTTGCTGATTTTTTCTGTTGACATGCAATTGTCTATTATTTTAGATACAGGCAAGTTTGTGATCAATGACGAAACATCCAGAGAAATCATTTTATGTGAATTCACGATTCATATTGAATAGCAATTGATTACCAGGTGATTAGATTTGGGTAATATGATTCATCATGCAGCTTCAACGCTCAGCTCAGCATTGAAAAATATGCTAGTGTAGTTTAGATGTTCAGCAAACCGTTGAGAGCCAGCTCGGATGACCTTGAGGGTAAGGTGTTTGATTCGTAATTCTATTGTTTTACCTCGACTAGTAATGAACGACTAGGACCAGTTATGGGAGATGTTTTTGTCTCACACCTCGAACAATAAATGGAAACAGTTATATACCAAGATACTCTCTACGGCCGTTAAGTAGACGATATCTTCGTTATTATGCACATCAGGGACGAGTGTGAAAACATATTCCGTCACTTCCACGTTATATAACTAATCATCTAAATGATGACCGGTTTGCCCGAAATGAAAACAGAAGACACACCAACTGGCACTGAAATGTATTGTTCATGAGGCATGCAAATTATGGCATTTTTATAGGCAATACAGATATAAAGAAACGCATATTCAAGTAGCATTCGCATCCTAAGCGCACGGAAAGTCATAATCAGATACTCGAATGTTGTTAGGCGGCAAACTTCGATCGAATGTGTAGAATTTCACGGCCCAAGATTACATTAGGTAATCCAAGTCCTGAGCGGAAAGAACCGTTTTTACGTAATGTTGGTTGTGTGGAAATTAACTTCGTGTTACCGATCACATGTAGGACCAAATGAACCAAATGAATTTATGATAAAGAATGAGTCTCTGAACCACTACAACTCATCTACCCAATATCGGAGATGCTAACAACAAAATTGCACTTCTCAGTATTTGAAGTACTCGTCGAAACCATGGATCAATCTGATGATCAGTCCACGTAAAACTACGTGGTCAGGGAAGTATCTAAACTTAACTAGCTCTGTTCCATGAAGTACAAAAATGGATTTGTCGGGGCCGTGTTCTAAAGAAAACATGATCGACAAGCTGGAAGAATTTTGTTGCTCGCTGTTCAACACTTGGAAGTCAAATAGATATCCAAAAACATCTGATGAAAGCACCACCACCAAACCACATACGCGCCAATCACTTTCACACAAGTAATTCTTGTGCTACGTTCAGGATAGGAGGCCTCGGTCAAAGAAAATCATGTAACCAATTTCGCTGCTGCTTTTCCATTGTGCATGAGTGTGCACGAACAGAGATACGCCTAACCAGTCACCCAGCTTTCAACCAAGGCCTGTCTACTCCGTGGTTCTTTTGACCATCAGGTTGCCAACATCATTTTAGTTGTATTTCGAAAACAGACGGAGCTGAGCACGCTATCCGTGGTTTGTCCCGGTCGCTGTCGAACATATACATCCCACATGACATGTTGGCGACGTGGCATGCAGCTTTCGAGCGTTAGAGCTGAGGAATAGAAACATAGATTAATGCAACGATATTCATTTAATTTGAAGCTAGGACGTTGTCAATTCAACTGAGTAACATGCAAATCCACGTGAAGCCATCATTTTATAAATTTGTATTAGGCTGCAAATCCCATTTGATCTTGCTCGCGTAAAAATTCGAATTGGAAGATATACGATTGACTACATTATTACCTTGAATTCTGCACTGATACCATACAAAATATTACGAAGAAGAAATTGAGTAATTTGTTTTAAAAATCCGCTGAGAAACAGAGGACAAAGTGAGTGTCGATTTACCGCAGAATTAAGTGAAAATAACCGCCTGAATTATCTGAACACTCGGTAGAGAACGAAATCGTTCTCGGTGCTTCACAAAAGACGGAATATAGGCATTTTATTAGCACTTCAGTCAACATGATAGAAAAAAGAGCAAGAAACTTAGCATTCCTGGAGAGCCAACAAATGAAAGTTTCATGTCCACATAGTTGGAGTACTATAGGTGTCACGAGAGAAAGAGTGTTGATATTTGTAATGCAGAATTGCTTGAGCGTTCGAATTTGTAAGATAAGTCAGAGCAATTCGAGCACACAACTGAAAATATGAGGATATCAGTGCTCAACATCATTCTTTGGTACTAAAGCGACTCGAATCTGTGTAATTGAATAGTTCACGGAGCATTCTCACCATTCGAAAATGCTGAGTGAGATAAGAAGATACACCTAGAATACTACAAAGGGTTAGGGAAGGAGCACTTTCCTCAGAATAACTCACAATATTTTGAGGAGTTTTAGACTGTTTATTCATTCCTCTTGGTTGACGCAAAATGGCACATACTTCTACCGTTGGCGTAATACGTTCCAGTTCCTGAGAAGCCATACGTTGGGTTACATATGCAAATGAGGGGAAAGGAGCGAAAGCACAACAGCTTGAAGAGTGTTGAAGTGATTGTTCAGGAGTGTGGACGACTTACCGGCATACTGAGTATTAGGCATTGGTCACGAGAATTTATTCATATATCGCGCCGATAAACCAGGTGAGCAAGCGAAAGCATGAGGCCCTTGTAAAGGATGTATCACATCATTATATTTGTGTGATGTATTTATGAAATGCGTATGTGTTATTTTTTTCATTCAAAGGTAAACCTCGATGCTCGGACAACTCCATGCTGAAATACCATCGTGAGATGTTGTGATGGAAATTCCCTCCCCGCCCCAAAAAACTAGGAAAAATGATTGAACCTCAAAATCAGCGGTGATAACTATTAGGTGGATTTGAAAAAGGGTTCATACAGAACGGAAATATAAATGTTCTTTCAAAATACCTCAAGTCTGGTATAGGTTTCTTGTGCAGTGCATTGCGGAACGATATAAATTATGACTCCCAATTTACACCATTCATCCACGCAATGCTATCTAAAAGGTGGAAATTCGTGCACCTCATAAAGTAGAATCATGAAGCTAAACAGGAAGTATCAAGTAAAACTAGAGGGTTATACAAGTGGATGACAATAATATTGTCTGGTTTAGCGATCAGCGAATGTAGAACTAATTTATGAATGAGGTGCTAGATTTTGTTTGACGCGTCAGTTCTCTTCCATGTTCAATGCAATGATTTGACGAAGCAAACAAATTCAAATAATACATAGACCTCACAATGATATGTAAATGGCGTTACCATTTATTGTGATGTCGTTGGTGGCAGAAATAATTAGTACGAAATAGTATAATTGACTATCCGATCGAGAATATGAACCATTCAATTTATCCACAGAGCCACGGCAGCCTCATGCTTATTGGCTACTGGCTATTGTTCCAGTAGTAAGAACTGAAATGCGATCGATATGGATTGTTAGTGTAAGCAGTTTACTGGTCAAGTATAGAAGGGTTAAGCGGAGGAGCACCGGGTAAGCTCACCAGATGAGCGGCAACAACCGCGAAACCAACCGTGTGCATTTTTGACAATTTCATCCTGTCATCCATTTACAGTGGCTTACTGCTCATGCAAAATGACTTGAATGCAGTTAATACGGTGGTGTTTGTATTGTGATCCTTTCCTGTTCAATTTTCAGTGATTTCCGTAACGGACAACGGTGATCAAATCCGCTTTGTAGAGGCTCATCGGATTAGATGCCGGAAGACAAAATGTGGTGGATCATAGTCCTCGAAAGTAGATTACAGTCATATACATGTAAGTTGCTCCTAATAAAAACAAACAATATATGATAATGCTTGGCGCAAATCAGTCTTTCAGTCAGGATAATCATTACAGGTGGTGCACTGATTTGTTCATGAATAACCAATGCCCTTTTCAAGCAACAAATCGCGCTTCATAGTTCACGTCAGCGATAAAAAATGTTTGTATATATATATATATATATATATATATATATATGTACACCTCTTTATATTTCCGTTACTCATGAAAATATTAGATGGCAGCGCGTTTATTATTTTCAGATAAACGTGTTCTTGGTAGAACCGGAATGACAAAAATCATCCAAATGTTGTCATGTTTATTGCAAGTTACTCTTCTTCTGCATTTGAACCACCCATTTCCATCCATAAGACTATCTTTTCTGAAACATAGTTTGGTAGCCCAGTAATTAGATTTTTCGATTCACTCCGTAGTAGTAGTTTCCATCGTGTTCTTGCCTTCCCGTAAGATCGTCCAAACAGACAATATAAACGGTAATATGGGTGACCTAATTAAGCTTGTGCTAGTCGTCGCCAAAATGTTCAGTTTCCCCGTCTTGTTTTGCTATGACTGTTTGAGAATTCCGTAGTGATCAAGAGTGTCGTTTCCGTTCGAGGTATTAGTTTTGTGCATCCCGGTGTTGCCTGTCCCTCAAAGGCTGTGCCCAATTATCTGTGTGCGGCTAGTTAACACCAGTGCAATTTGTTTTGATTCAGTATTGGTGAATTCAGACTTTCAGTTATTTGTGTGTGAAACGGTGCTAATAAACGTTCCTCACATAGTGTCTAGTTCTGACCAAGTTGGTGCTAACAATATACTTGACCACACATAGACTTCAGTAGCGCATTGCTAAAATTCTGTATAATGGGTCAGTAAGATTTAATCTGAATGAGCCATCATACTGTGGAATCATGATGATCACTTGTACTCAAATGGGGTTGGAGAAGAAAAGGTAATCGTTGGGTTTGTTCTAGTTTGATTTCTTCACATGCTTTTCGCATATTTTCTTATTTCACCAAAAACAGAGTCTCTAAGAGCTGGGAATTATTGTAATATTTAGGGGAAATCTGTAATCCATTTTTCTGCCAGATGAGTATTGTGGACATATAAAATGAGAATATTGTGGACCTATTTAGTCCAAAAACACGTGTGCTGCGGGGCACATTCGTCACACATGAGTCCCAGTGAGAAATGAAGCAGACATGCAGCAAGCTGTCAGCTTTGATCAGGAGGGTAAACACGTGGCAGGAACAATATTGAACTCGAGTAGGCACGTTTTACATACAAACTCCTCTCCCTAACAAACTATCACCTTCAGCATCGCTCACCCGTTCTGCGCATTTTACAATTTGTCTTTTCATACAACAATAGTACGATAAATGATTCCGAAATCAGCACAAGACCAATACTGAGCTACCGATGAGGTTATTGTTTTTGGAGATGGCATAATTCCAACCCTGGGTCGTGAGGTCATAAGTCAACTGAGAAGACACCTTGAACAACGCCACACGTACAATGAGATTGGTGATTGATAGAAAACACAATACTATTTAAAATGACCGTTCAATCAACAGTACCATACTAGTTTGGATGAAGCTGTAAAAGTTTAATAACTAAATAAGTGCAACATAAATCTGCGGCTCAAGTTTCCACCGGTTTTCCAATGATCAAGCCTGAACGATTTGGTAGTCGATCCGCCAATTCTTACACTCAACGATTAGCAATATTGCACGTTAGTGGACCATTATGTGCATCACCAGAACACATGTAAAGCTAGTGACGAATTTGCACCATAAACGGCGAAACTGTTGTGCAATAAACATTTGACGGTCATCTTGGATAGTATGGACTCAAATTCCCGAGTTTCCAATCCACCAGCAAGACTCCAGTGATTTGTTGTTGGACAGAGTAGTAAAACAAATTTGATACCCAATCAGCTGGCCAAATACTGCATGTCAAATCATTCTGGGGTAATGAGTAGGCAAAATGAAATCAATAAATAGCAGTTTTTTTACTTCTTATTTGTTATACATCATCAATCCGATGGCTCACTAGGACGATCATTTTGTCATAAAGAATATTTGCCAAGTCCATGCACACACTACCACAGATTCGTTTTGTTGAGACAGAAAAGGCAGCTAATGCAGTGACAGACCAATAACGTAATTAGGATGTGTTCGATAAAGAATAAATAAAAGGATGAAATCCTTTCTCATCCAGTAACTACTAGGTAGGTCAGAAGAGGTGTTCGTTCAGGACAGAAATATAATTGTTCCTTCAAATTACTTCAAGTCTGGTATAGGTTTCTCGTGCAGTGCATTGCAGAACGATATAATTTATCATTCCCAATTTCCACCATTCATCCACGCAATGCTATCGAAAAGATGGGAATTCATGCACCGCGATACCAGCCGTGTGCATTCTGGACAATTTCATCCTGTCGTCCATACACAGTGCCATACTGCTCATGCAAAATTATTTGAATGCAGTTATTATGGTGGGGTTTGTGTTTTGATCCTTTCCTGTTCAATTTGTTAGTGATTTCCGTAACGGACAACGGAGATCAAATCCTTTTTGTAGAAGCTCATAGGGTTCGACACCAAAATACAAAATTTGGTGGATCATAGTCCTCGAAAGTAGGTTACAGTCATATACATGTAAACTGCTCATAGTAAAGACAAACAAGATATGATAATGCTTGCCGCAAATCAGTCTTTCACCAGGGTTAATCAATATAGGTCGTGCACTGATTTGTTCATAAATTACCACAGCTTTTTTCAAGCAACACATCGTGCGATATAGTTCACATCAGCGACAAAAATGTTTGTATAATCCTAGTTGTCCACATTTACGCGGGTTATTTTCCAATGATGTATTTGTTCTTCACAAATCAGTGTGCATTTTGAATCGCTTTCAGGAATTCTTCGAAACGTCAATTCGAAGTATTCCAAATCAGACGCAACACTGTTTGCATGTGTGGAAGGTCCACATTTGGAATCACATGGCGATTCCTCCAACGTCAGTTCCTTGAGTGAAACGGGGAAGGTTTGTCTTATCATCCAAATACGATGCCATCCTAATCATATCGAGATTCATGATGCATTTATCTACTGCATCTTGCGTGTATCCTCGATTCTCGCAGTCAGTTACCGATGCACCTACGATAAACTCAAGTGCATATTCAAATTCAGGTTTTCAAAGCATTGCTAGTGACGAAGAAGACTGGTCTTTTGCAAAATACCTCTGAACACATACACATGGAATACACTCTCAGCTTCATCCACTTTCAAAGTCACTTTTGCTTGAACATGTTCATTATCCAGTTCTGTGAGTAGGAATTGATGCGGTTGAGAAGATTTGGAATGAATTTTGCCGTCTATTGCAGAGCAAACTCCGGTGTATTCCAATCAATGAATTAACATCAGTCAGAAGTTATGTAGCATCAGATGCTACAAAACGATGGGGTTGCAATGGATGCGCGAGAGAAGGGCTTGAGACCTTGGTATGACGATCTAGTGCGACGATATAGCCACATGAAACATAGGGAAATTATACATTTTTCTAAAACACCAACGGTGTGAACACATCAGGCCTACCAATCCGGAATACGGATAGGGTATTTGAATAATGAAGAAATGAAATGAAGCAGTGCAAAATAATGTTCCATTTCTCGACTTGGACAATGTAAATCTGTGTGGTAAACTAATGACGAACGAAATTTGTAGAAGAATATAGAGTTAGTAGCTGAAGATTCAACTGCACCAAATGAGATCTAACCTTGCGGTACTTAGTGTATTATTGAAAGAACCGCAACCGGTCAATTTGAAAGTGGAGGATGACTGAAGAGCCTGAATGAAAATTGAGAACTGATGAAAGAAGAATAACATTTTAGCCATTCAAAAAATCATCCGAGTAAGAAGAATAATCCCTCAAACTTGTGAACGAAATTGTAATCACCAGAGGAATGAGTGTTAATTTATTTGGGGAAATTTGTGTTTAATGAAGTTCAGCAATTGAGAGGCCGAGTGACTCCAAAGAACGAAGCTTTTATGAGAATCATAGGGACGCCAGACGTTGTGTTGGATTAGTCTCTCCGGTTCGATGCACATATTTTGAGATACAAGTTACATCGCTGGTTGATGCAGTATTATTTTGGTATTGGCTGTTCACAATAATAAACCCGTTTACATTACACCAGTCGATTCTTATGATGGACGACTACGGTAATTTGTTTCCATATGATGAATCATTTGAAAGTCAAATGGAATCGCCAGCTGTTTACTATGATTACTTATCCAAGCTCTCGCTAAAGGTGTTTGCAACGTAACGGCTTTGTTTCCACGAACTCTCCCTACGAATTCGATGATCCTAGGAGTCGATTGTTGTGCGGTCAACGGGCTGTTAACACTGAAATACCACTGATAAAACGGCGATATCATGTACTTTTGACTTTGAGAGCTGGATGGCTTGGTTGTTAGGTGTTCAACTCATGATCGTCTATTCACGGGACTGAGTCACAATAACGACTCAAATGATGTGCAGTGGAGATAATTTCTAACAAAGATGAAGCAGCCGAAGATTGCCTCTGAAATTTGCATTAGTGAGCACAGTTTTGTGAACTGTTGATGCGTTATTTATTAATCAAACCGAATCTTATACTGGTCAAGTTATTCAAGGTAACAATAATCGATTTTGCTTATCACCTAACCTACATGAGAGATATATTCCAAGTAAAATGCATAAAGTGAAAGAGAATTGGTCCGCTTGTCTTTTGTTCATCATTTCTTAACGGCTGATGTTTCAATTTCTTTTATCATTTTCCTCAAGCTTACATATAAAAATAGCCAATGAATGTTTGAAAAGCAGATGTTCGAGGATGGGAATCAAATTTCTTCAATATACACACTGTGTGAAATTGTTTTCGTCCAATTCGGCATACATTCAAATGATCCGAGCCTTATCCGGATTTGAAAAATTTGGTAGCATGACTTCAGCTTTGATGAAGAAAGACTTGAAATAGTTACTCAGAAGTGTGTGTTCAAATCTCGAGGTCCCTATTAACGATCATTCAATTTATTTTCTCCATAATCCTTTCACCAGTTGCATCGCTCCGATATTTCTCTTTGCCTTGTTCACATATTTTCCGTTTCATTTAGATTCTAACACGTCAGGGCTATGGGGAAACTGTGCACTGAGCGTTTATTTGACTGAAAGTTTACTTAAAAATGACACAAAACTCGTCATCATTATTGAAATGGTAGGTAATCCTAACTTATAACCAAAACCAGATTTTCAACTCATGTATAAAAGCACCGTTGAGAATTTCAGATCTCAAAGATTTTGAGGATACTTTGGAACCAATGAAAGTCTTCTAGTTTATTATTTTTCAATCTAAACTTATAGTGTGGATTTGGCATACTGTAAGCCGAAAATTCATTCAGAAGTTTTCCAGAAGTATGCTGTTGATTTTTCGATTATTTAGGTTCATCATGCATGAGTGTCCGGGTGAAATCTCGATCAAAATACGATCTTTCATGCGTACTTAATTCCAAAATGCTATCCAGGTTGTATTCGTAGTGCAATATCCATCATCATTTGAGGAGTTCGGTTGCATTTCCTTGTGTCCGGTCGGTGAGGTTCTGATAAACTACACTGTCTCACATTATGAATCAAAAACACCATTCATTTATGTCTAGATATGAATATAATCTCGTCTATTTGAACAATTTGAGAAAAATCTTTCTCAATTAGGCAGAAGAAACAACAATAAATCAAACCCACTGGTCTGAGGCGATTTATTCTTCAAGTCACCCATGTTATGAAATCCACATTTATCGGGAGTATCCATTATATCGACTCAGTAATAATAGATACTCCCGATTATCAACATTTGATTGAGTAATTGAGATGAAATCGAATTATACCATACCACTTCTATATAAATGTGGATGGTTAGAACTGAAAGTTGGATTGCATTACCACTAAGAAATTCGGAGGTCGATCGTTTGACGTTCCAGCTCAAATTACTTCTTTCACGTGATTGCATAACATGGGTCACTTGAGGATTCAAATTGCCTCAGAAAAGTGGGTTTCTGTCTAGTGTTGTTTCTTCTGCCTAAATGAGAATGATTTTCCTCAAACTGTTGAAATTGACCAGATTAGTTTCATATCTTGACGTAAATGAATGGTGTGTTTTTTACTCATATGTTGTAACAGCGTGTAATGTATTTATTGGTGCGTTTTTACTCAGTCAGATGTACTGCTTTCGACTCCAGAAAGTCCTGAATGCTGGAATACTATTTGTATCGTGTTTCATCTTAGCAGACGTCTTTGTTCACACTCACTACGTGGATAATCAGTCAATATCCTTCTGACATTTTGGCATAAGCCTGCATCTTACTGATAGGTAATTATGCTTCAGCCCGGGTAGTGTTGACTTATCTATCTAGCTGTGCAACGATAAAATTGACTCAGAATGTAAACATGAACTTTCAAATCCCCAATTTATCAGAAATCACCATCTTGTGAAACTCATCATATATATATATAATTCACACCTTAATAGCGTGAAAAATCAAGTGTTTGGTTATCATGAAAGTCATCACAATAATTTCTATTTTTCAAACGAGTTCCGTTCCTCTTGTTATCCGAGAACAGTTTTGAAATATTCTACGGTCATGCATCAACAGCAGCTTCACACTGTTTTATCGAATGTTCACCAGAGACATCTTACATTGCTTTGGCAATATCAACGATCCAGTGTTTTATTTTCGTTTGGGTCTACCCCACCAAGGGCACCCACAAGTCTACTATGCCGGCCTGACCAAAAACACAAACACAAGCCATTACGATTAATGAAGTAACCCAAATGAAATGGTGTACGCGTGAAGAAGAGAATAAATCCTTGGACGTAGCAAGGTCGGGGAATTATTTCATCATTTTCAGAAGGCTCAGTAGTGCATGCGTGCATTAACTCTGTAGGTTTGCGTAAGGTGTTCACCGGTTAGTCTGTAGCCTGCAGGATTACAAGCCTCTCAGTTTTCGGGCTGAATGAAAATATTTCTTCCGTCAGTGTAATCACGTATCTGTGTTTGTGTGTGTGATTTAGCTCTCATTGTGAAAGAGAAGGACAAGGAATATGTAAGAATTGCTCGGTACATCGATTTCAGTTGCTCATGTCGCTGAATCGAATGATTTCGTAAGGCTGACAAGTTTTATTGCACGTGCGATCGACGCTTGCGGCTTCTGTTACTCTAACAGGAGAGCAACAAAATACTATTTTCTTGATTGTAACTACTATCGTATGACTTTTTTGGAAACGTCTGTAACAAGTGACGTGAATGGAACGATTGAGAATCAGCCCGAATACCAAAATTAAATTTTGGAGTATCCACACGATTTCCTGCTGGGGTTTCTCTCTCGAGATTAGGGTGGTGTATACTTCACTTAGATGAGTCATTCAAGAGTTGGCAGTTAATTCCACGACGCTGATTTATGTAGCCACAAAACACATTCGTTGCAAAACCTTATTGCTCTGTCCAACAAGATTTAGCTCTATTCGATGCTCACAATGTGAAGATATATTTGTTGCCATTACGGTTTTGTGCTACATTCAGTGATCGCCCTGCTATTTGCTGTTTCACTGTGGTCTTTTCATCCTTAAAATACGTTAGGTGTTTTGTCCTTATGTGTGTGATAGTTCGTCAATTTAACACAAGCACCAAGTCCAATCGTTTCTCTTGCTGGATGAATTTGGAGCATACCACTGAACAAACCCGATTCTGAGTCAGTGAAATATTTTCGCTTTCAGTAAATTTGGTGTTTTCACCAGATTATTCATTCTTTTTATTCATTCACAACTGGGTAGGCAATGACCTTACTTCATTCAATAGTCTGTGTACTCCTTGGTCAAACCAAATGGAAATGTCGTATCGTGAAGTAAATGACAAACATTGACGTGATCATTAGTTGCGACTACCCAGCTAAAAGACCGGAGCAACAGTAGGAGTGCCGTTTAGGTAGCCAAGAATTCCAGTAGATTTGGATTCCACAGAATGCCAGAATACAAACATATTTCTCTAGGTGATGAACGACTTCATCGAAATTGTTTCCAAATGAAATTCGCAAGTATAAAATTAGGTTTGCTATTGTTACATCTGTCCACATCTGCATCAGAAAAACCTCACAAACTGCTTTTGTCTATTCAAGTCTAGCAACTATACAGAGCGCTGCTTCATTTTTGCATTCTGGACCGGCTGTTGATTTTTTGCTGTCCCCCTGCTGATCCAATTGAGATACAGTATTTCCTATCACACAAACCTTTCATGTATATTACCAAGTATTGTGTGCTGGTAACAAGCCTGCCTTTATAGGAACCATGACTAGGGATGTAATTCGTAAAGCAATAAGCCGGGATTGGAGTTCCGTTTTGGTGTGTGTACCTTTCATTTGCAACACTGAAAACAAAACTATATAGGAAGTGATGTGCAGTGAGTCATCAAAATATATCAGTAAGATTGTTCTCTTTAGTATACTAATGAACCACACGATTTTCACTTTGAAATCATCATGACTAACCCACGAAGACACTCCACGTGCAGCTGTTTTACCCCGTTTGTTTGAATTACTTGCGATGTGCACAAAACACACACACAGTGTTTCCAATGGAACTCCAACTGATAGCAGCGCACTCGTGTAACTCACCGATGGTGAGCGTGTGGCCTGTTAGGCGAATGTGTTCGAAGCAGCCCCAACGAACGTCACGTCGATGAAAGGCCTTGAAATATTCCAACAACACAGAGATTGAGTGTACTCATGATCACAGGGATTACCTGATTGGTTGAGAAAAACAGACTGTCGTGGAAGAGAACAACGTTGCCCATCTAATTGTGAGGTGTTGTGAGTATCAGGTGATCGACAGTGTCCGAATCCCGGCATTTTGCTTCACAACCAGTAATGAAACATTTGTACGATTCAACGAACTGTGGCACTCGCCTAAGTCAATCAAAATTCAACACGAAACATTTAACCCATTTCACTTAAGCCAATGGAAAGCATAACGATATTCTTTTACACTGTGAACACTTCGTATTTTGATGCAACATGCCCCACTGAACAGAACAACCAATGACGTTAGAGAGAGTCACTTAGATAGTCCTCGTAAGTAGGTGGACTATTCTACTGGACTCCATTTAGGTAGCAGAATGAAGGCAGATTTATTATTTCAGAAAACCAAAACTGTGATTTGACAATTCCATTCGCGATTTCGGACTTCAAGCAAGACCAAACAATCACATCGTCCAAAATAACTAAGTCTTGTTCACGATTAATGGTGCCAATTTTCCAGATTGCCTCCCGACGGCCTGATCACAAGGAATTAAAAAGACAGCGTCATGAATACCATTTCCTTCTGAATATAATGGACAAATAAAACGTACTTACTTGAGTAGATAAATGGGTAGGTTAACGGTTTTAACATTTTCAGAGGTAATGTGGGAGTGGCATCTTCGGTGTACAGAAACATCAACATCCTATATTTTTGGAATTTCCGTGTTGATAAAGTGATTCGGGGAATTCATTTGTGTGATCCGGTAATTGGCTGTCGCGCAGCCCACCAAATATTGCTCTCCATCATCCAAATTCTACAGTGAGGATCAGAACACACTGTGGAGGGATTTCTCATTATTCCTATGAGTTCCTGTAACCCCAATTTTAAGTCAAACCAATCCCAAAGAAAAAACGGCACTTCAAAATCAATACCGATTCGCTTCTTTCTGATGGCACTTATCCTCCTGTTTCTCGGCAAAAAACTTTTCTATCGGCAAGATGCACCAAACTGCGATCGGAGGTCAGAGGTTCTAAATCCTCGAACGACGATATTTTTCGTGGTAGGAGGAAATCCATTGTGATTCGGCTGGTGACCACATCTGACATATTGGGACCTTATGCGGTCCCCCACTTCAAGCCGAACAGTCTGGTTTCCGGTTATCTCTAATAGTGCAATGGGCTTTTGTGGCTATGGGACCTTATATCGCTTACACTGCAATCATAAACAAGCTCGTATTTCCCTCAAGTGAGCCAAAATATTTCCTGATAAAATGAATCCAATGAGCTCCGCATTGCAACTGCGTCAATCTGTCTGTAGGCCCGGCCAAGGGAAGAACACGATACGACTGTTGAGCATGGTAGTAATTGTCTTTTCTGAAATGAGACTGGTATACCGATTTTGAGTCGCTTTTGCTCTCCATGGTCGCATATGATACGTATGGCCTCCCTAAAGGGAAGTTCGTGAACAGTGATTGGACATCAAATGAAGCCGTGTGTTTCCCTTTCACAATGATCTGGCCCAAAGATCTCAACTTTTTCGAAAATTACTTTGATATTGTCTCTGGCCAATTATTCATGAACTTTCTCAAGCAATTTCAACACCCATTTCGCCAATTCGTGCTGTGATGAATTTATCATCTATAGTATTTGTCGAAATGAGAATTCTGCTTTGTGTTGATTCGGTGGACCATACGCTTGTGGATTTCGAGTTTCTTTTGGCTTCACATGGTGACCTTTTGTCTCACTGATAAACTGTTTTTCTAGTAGAAAGTGTGCTTATGCCGACAACTCTTGTTCTAGTTCATCAGGTTCATCGCAGCTATCTTGGGGCACAAACTTGCTGGGATAGTCAAGAACGGTCTCCATTTTCTCATATTCACACCAATGAGTCAGCACTTGTCCGGAATCATTTTAAGGGCGGAACATTACCAAGCCAGTTTGAAATGTAGATTTTCGATGATGAAAATGCACTCAGATGTGTCAGATACTGCTGTCTGAATGATGTTACCAGTTACCGTGGTTCGAAGTCAACCAGCTCCGCTTGGAACCAATTCTGCGCATATTTTTAAGTGGGTTTGAATATTTTCAGTTGTTCGAATAGATATTCGAATTGTGCTTGTGTCTGGTTATGGTCCAGTTGGGTATTTGCGGTTTCAATGTGACTGTGGACCTATTTACTTTTTCATGGTGGGAAAACCTCAAGAGGCACTGTGCAAATTTCTCACCATAACTCGACCTGAATTATTTGCGGCTGTTCTTGGAACACGGTTTTGAACGAAATTACTCACGAAATACAAGATCATATAGATCGTCTTATTCCATGGACGGATCCCACCGTTGTTTTGCAGTGAATAAATAATACTAGTGCCATTCGTTTCCATTCGTTGTGACCAATGGAATTGCTCTCATAGCGAACTGTTTATCACACCGTAGGTGGCGATATCTTCCGACCGATGGGAATCAAGCGGATGTTTCATTTAGATGCGCAGTCAGCGAACGGATGCCCGAAAGGAACGTTTGGATTCATGGTCCCATTTGTTAAGCAATTTTGATGTTTAGCAAAAGACGCCAATATCTGTGTTTGCATTGTCTGATAAAAAAATACCGGAAGTGGAAAAATATCGTTTTCTTATTCTTAGTGACTGCACTGGCTCTTTCGCAGGAACCCTCGTGTCGTGTTACTCAACTTGGACCTAACTAAAGCACAAAGTAGCTCGGCTTAGAAGATTGATTATTTCCATTCTTCCATGAGGGTTTGGACGGAAGTTCACTGTCCATTTGGGACCATTGAGAGTGAAGTACTTGGGTGATGCTTCACTCATATCAATCAAAATAACCCAAGATCAATGTTTTGAAAAGGATCTGAAGTCTTCGAAGGTAAACCCACCGAAGGCGACAAGTATTCTGAATCCCTTAGGAACCACCGTGTATGAAGACCTGATTTATTTAGACGGCTGTGTGCCTGTGGCACCTATCGTAACTGATTGATTGGTACTCATCCTGCCTACAGGTTGTACAATCGCTGAACTGATTAAAAAGATTTATCACGAGATAAACGTTCATGTAAGAGCTTCTCATGTTTTCGCGTGAATTAAAATGGAGTTTCGGATCGTACTGAGCATGGATGTTGTACGTTGAAAACTCAAAAATGCTCTCTTTGTTGGAAAGTGCTCCCACAGTCGTGTTATCAGATTATGGCTGCGCTACCCAGTTTCTCACAGATGAATCCCTGCTGACCTGTATCTCTGAGACTGGACGAATCATCAATGTCAAGCCAAATATGTTGGTGTATGATGACCTCTCATCACCAAACGCTCTGAGATGTAGTGATTTACTGCTGTGACATTCCAATCCAACGGACATCTATAGAGAAACCACTCCTATTAAAAGATATACGAAGTGTCGATTTCAGGTGCAGTAGTTGGTCTGTTCCTGCTAGAAAGAATGGGGACAAGGGTACTCACAAACGTTGCAATTGTGCCACGAATGGTTATCGCCTAAACGGGATTTGCTTCTAGGTGGAAACAGTCATATGGGGATCCGGCCAAAATGAGTTATCGACGAACTAATTCGTGGTGCCGATGAACACGGTGGTCAAGTGGCGGTCCGTACCAGTGATGAAAATCGCTGTCGAGATGTTCGATCCGTTGGCATACGGTGGGTAGAGGAATTAAACGGAAAGAGTGAAAGTAAGCAGTTTTCTTGATGTAATGTGAACTCTGCCTCCGACTAGAAACAGCTTTTTTAGTTAGTCGCAAATAAATTCGAGGTATCGTTTGAGCAGGTGTTCAAACTGTTTGTGGTTGTCGGCCGGGCAATCAACACATACAGTGTCAAAAAACTTCCCCAACTCGAGCCAGGCAAATCGTCAGTCGTCGAATCATATTATGTTAAACTGCCTCCTGCATTGATGTTGTAATCGCACCGCATACAGATTGGATCCGATGTTCAAACTCATCCAGGTTATCGGCCTTGGGGTCCCTAAATTATCTTTCAACAAAACCACCCAGGAAATATTGCGTTGTAGCTTAATTCGGAGGTGCTGGAGACTATGGTATACGTTCTTTTTCGTCCAATCTAATGCAAAGGGGACTTCCAGTGGAGCCACTGGGCTTTGTTTCTAGAAAACAAAGTTTTTCAGCGAGATCAAGCTGTGTTCATTTGCTTACCGCACCAACTTATCCGAAGGCTTGTTGCCCATTCTGATATCCAATTGACCGTTGCATGTTGGGCTGCATGCAATCGGTCGCAATCGCGCTCCAATTTTTCCAATGATCTCTCAACTCCATGCATCACTGAACTACCCAGATTTGAATCTCCTGAATGCATCGGGGAAATTCAGACACCGACGTTCAACGATATTCTAACGTCATTTGTATGCACGAGTTGCTTTGCTTCACAGTTATAGTCTCATCCTAATGGTGTTTCGAGTGAATTTCGTCCCATAATCCAGATACAATGCCATACTAATCAGAGCGTGGCCTTATCTTTCAAATTGGAAAACTCAAGCAATTCCTTTCTGCAAGTCGTGCGTGTATTGAAAATTCACCCTAAATCGGGTGCGTTAGGGCGATCATTGACTTGATTTACTGACCACATGGCCTGAACCTGAGATAAGGCAGTTAGTACCACTCTGCACGATAAATGAAGAAGAGCTAAACTGTCATCTTATTTTCTCCTGCTTGAGTGACGCAAGTGATCGAAATTTTCGAACCACTGGGAATTCTTCGAACACAGTGTCTACTGTTTGGAATGATTACAGGTTATAAATCATTCCGCAAATGGATCAAATGTGCTGTGTAGGAACTACAAAGAATTTCATGTTTTCTGCTGCTGTAATGGGTTGGCCGTGATCGAAATATTTTGTTAGTGAAGCAAGCCCTAGCTGGAGTAGATAAGTTTTGCGACTGAGGCATTTCCATCTCATGAGGTGAACAGATAACGCATCAGGAGTCGTCTCGCATGCAGAAGGTGTCACTGGTCTTCACTAACCTCCCTCATCGGTGATGCTCGCATGATATCCTAAAGTTCATCACCGGTCGAGTATGCACTGTCACAGATAATTTCGTTCCTTTTTATAGCTCAGAAACACGACCGTTGGGGTATATGTTGAACCGACATTATCGATGCTTGATCATCAATCCCTCCGTTTCGTTGGTAGAATATGTCTAGAACACCGTGTCAGCAATTGGGAAGTTTGGTTTAGGTTGTTGGTAACTAGTGTCCAGTCACTGAAACACGTACCTAATCTGAGCAGTTTTCTTTCAGCAACGCCACAAAATCAATGAAGCCGCACTTCCACTCCTTCCAAGGAAAAATGCCTGGTAGATTTGAAAACACTTTGAACTCATATTTATTCAGCTTGAGTCAAGTGGCTTACGCCTTTCCATCCACGAGGGAGATAATACCGGCGGTGTACAGGAAACAGTTGCCATGCTCCCAGTTTACTAGGCAAACTGCATGAAGTCTCTTGAAGATCGAATACCGCTGCGGTGTTCAAGACAGTTGGAGTTACATAGATTAGCCAACATGATATTGACGGAAGACATCAACCAAAAGCAGATGTCAATGATGCCCTGTCACCTTCATGCTCTTCTCCACAAAGATAAAAGTTGATGATGATGATGGTGTTAATAGTACCGTTATCGACCACGAAGAAGACAATGAAGTGTAAGCAGATCAGTTTGAATTTGTAGTACTGGTATCGATATTGATCATGTGATAATACATGTAAACTGTGAATTCGGGTTGGAGGCTTTGACTTACTTGACTTTACTCACTGTGTTCAGAAAACTATCGGCTTCTCTGACATATGATAGACATCGTATTTTGCAGTTTTTCTTGGCTGTTCAAGCACTTCAAAAGGGATCGAAATTTGAGTTATCTGTGCACCGATAATTCGCACTCTATAATTGCGTGGTTGTTTCGAGTTATGAACAGACTCAAGCTAGAAATGTAATTCACAAGACGCAAAATACACCAATCCATATAAGTTGAACACAAAATGATTTGTGTGTTATGTGCAGAACAGCTCTGATTTTTGATGCGCAAACTTTTGATAAGTCCAACACGAAAATTATGCCTATTAGGAGGTTCTGTGTTTTGAAATGTTTTATATGTCTTGAGTCATGTTCTTGAAACGGAAAGAGTGGGGACACACAGGATGCACTGACCTGGTCATTTTTATTGTTTCATTCGACATTTCGGGTAAGGAATATGAGTACGGTGGGCAGGATCGCTCCGGAGATGACTAAATTCACTCGCGTGAATTCACTTACATAAATCAATGAAGTCACAATTCACTAACAAATTCCTGATTCTGATTAGTTTATAAGCAGTTCTGTGTCACAGGACTGTTCGCTGTTTGTTCACTCACACCAACGACAACTGATTTCAGCCAACTACTTGCGAATATTTTGAATGCTCCACTCGCGGATTGTTAAACCGTAGCTCTAACAGTTCAATTCGTCTGGTCTTACTCTAACTTGTGGAGGTGATCGAAACATTCTAGTGTTTCGATAAATATTGTCGCTGACCATTTTTTGGGTCTTCCGGTTTCTACCGTTTCCGAAACAATTTTTAGGATCTACTATCTGGTACCTGGAGTAAGTGGAATGTGATCTGAACCATCGATTGTGAAATGAAATACAGTAACCGAATAATTTCAAATTCCGAAACCATACAACAGTAGTTGTGATCTCCCAGCTCTTTTTCTTCTTTCTTACACACAAAGATCAGTCAGCATCGGTTCTTCTGTACTCATCCTACTCCCTCTTTCTTCTCAAGGAACAACGAAGAAATCTATCGGAGTTCCTGAGCGGCTCATTTGATCCATTTAACGAAAGATTGGTAGTCTGCACTGTATTCAAAAATATATACATGGAATTGCAAATATTTTCTACCCTGTCATCATACATCACACACCGGTTTGAGAAAAGAACGATCAAAATGTGAAAGGAGACGTCACAAGTCGAAACTTATGGAGTCTGCAAAGGACCTGATTGCATGACGAATTTGCCACAATTCAATATTGTTAGTTTATTTCCGATCGCTCCATATAAGTATATATATATATATATATATATATATATACATATATGATATACTGACGCTCACATTCAACCTAATGAATATATGTTAATAGCGAAGCTGTACGTGTAGGCGCTAATATTGAACGTAAGTAGTATGTAGTGAACCAGACACGAATAACCATGATGAATCTTAGTTGTGATTCGTTTGTGGGCTCTTCAGTGAAGAGTATCTATTCACACTCCACACGATTCAAATTAGATCTTATTGAACATATGCTATATGAGTGTACAAGTATGTAGACAAGTGGGCAGAGTAGTACCGGGTACCTGATGAGCGACAACAACCGCGAAACCAATCGTGTGCTTCCAAGAGATTCTGTCCACACGACTCTATACTACTTGCTATTATTATATATACCTGTACATACATATGTAAATATGTATATAATGGATATTTACTTTCATCCCAATGAAAGAAATATAACATTGGGTGACGGGCATAATCTGCCGGCAACCAAATCTGTCCTGTCATGGCTTGAATCGGTAATAGTGTGTGTGTATGTGTATGCACGCGTGCATACAATCGAGTAAATCCGATGAGAGCAACTGGATTTTTCAGTCGAAAAATGCGAGGTGTTAATATTTCGTTAGATGTCTTACATTGCCTAGGTAAATGATTTTAAAATTTACACAGTTCTGGTTGCAGCTATAATTAAAATACACAAAGCGATAAATTCAGAGAAGGGATTTTACATGCAATCTTTCAAGCCTTAACACCTCTTTATGGTAAAGACTCGTTCGAGCTAGGGTATTCAGCAGTATCTTCAAATACGAACTTCTTATTACTTTTGAGTAAATTGGGGTCGTTCTGTATTTGTGGCGTTTTCATCGAAAGTAGAAGGACCAATAATAATCATCCTCAGTACTTTCGATCAAACCATCAATTATTCATCAGACTGGCGTCGGTTGACGACAACGTGTTGTGATTACCTTGCTACCAGATGAACGGTCTGGTTTACATTCTAAGTTATTGAAATAAAGCTTTGTGATTAGGTACAGATGGTAGAAGATACCACCATCATTTGTTAGATATGATCTATTCATGCAATCAGTACAAATGAACATCACAGGCATTTCAGTTTCTCCTGCCGGGACGATCACTCTCTCACGTCAAGCTTTATCGGTACTTCTTTGAGGTGGTAACCCCCACCCCACCACAGCCATATTGACTACCAATCTTTCTATTCTTCTAAAACTCAGTCACGAAGTTAGTTTTAATTCAAAAGATTACTTAAACATTTATCTACTAAGAATGCGTACGCATTTTACAACCCATTCCTTTTCGCAAAAACATATGGCGAAAATGGCTGAGAGTATCAATTGACAGAATATTCAATATGCATCATAAACACTGTTTACGGACTGAAGACGATTGGAACGTTCATTGCATGAAGGATCGGACAAAGGGTGCTGTCCTTATTGTTAACCCAGATTCAATCTGTTGAAGCACTGAAAAGAAAACACAGTAGCACACGTAATTGATTTATTTTCTCACTGATCTCTGATGCCTGATTTGGACTTCACTGATTTTCCTCGGATGCATACGTTTTACTGAATTGACTTTCCCGAAGTATCCGTGCACCTCACCTTTGGAACATTTTCAGTTCTCGCCGACGCCGGTCTTTTCTGTTCATTCGTTTAAGGGAATTTCGCTCATAGTTCGCAGTCAGGACTCGATAGAAGACACGTTTCTGAGCCGCTAGTCGAACGTATTCTGTAGTGTGCCTTCTGGTTCGAGAGTGAACCAACTGAATTGATTATCAGTTTGTACAAGGTAATGCGATGACGGCCGTGAATAATGGAACTTTTCATCGAGTTTCAAGCGAAAGTCACGGTTGGTGTCACTGGTGCTGAAAATCACACCGGTGACAATACCACCGTATGGGTTCACGAAAGCTGAGGAAACGATGCGGTTTTTCGTGGAAGCTGGGAAACAAGGGGCTTCAGGATGACTATGAGCTATCAAAACACCACTGAGAAAATTAGGGCAATCGAAAATCAGACAATGAAGATATTATTTATGGCGTGCCGAGGAATCCTGTCAGGTGACATGCGCACATCGGTGTTCCGATACCGATAATCTTCTCATATTTTCCACCTGTAGTAGTCACGATTCTTAACCACAGAGAAGTACTGCTGCAGCGTACATCCAAACCTTGATTGATGACCAGATTTCGTATCAGAGCCACAGATGACTCAGATTGGCAAATGTCAAGCGAAATCTCTCTGTACACAATGACACCTCAGCCAATATCTGTTCTCCCAGTAAAATCCAGCTGCCCAGAAAACAATTTATCAACCAAGTCTGTGGTTCTCCAGATAATGAGAAGTATAGTAGACCAACCCAATCCTACAACAGCATCTTACAAAATGCATACCAATCATTGGTACACCGTTATTCATGTTGCTCATCAAATCTTGCGACTTACCTGGATCTTCATAAAGGAGAACTATTTCACTCGCATATTCAAGTTCTGGGACATTTCAACTAGGGAAGCGTTTGATATTACTATCATCACTTGACAAACGTGCAATACCTGGGACCACATCCATCACGAAGGTAGAGAGAAAGGTAGAAAGGGGTAACCCCGATGCACACCACTTCTCTTGGTGAACTCGGGTTAAGCAGAACCGTAAGACTTAACTCGGCCACAACTGTTCACATAAAGGGGCTTTATGGTGGAACGGAATTTCTCTGATACACCCTTCAACTGGAGGCAAAGTCAGAGGATTACATGGTAAACTGAGCCTAAGATCGCTTAGGGATGAAGAAAAAGGAGGGCAGTTGGCCTAATAAAGGTGTGCCTGTGTTCCAAAATATGTCGAACAGTAAATATATGATCAACACAATCGAGATCTAGTCCAAACCCATCTTGATGCTCGTGAGGGCTTTGTTCTCCAGTGGTTGATGAGTGGTGGGGAATGCTAAATGCAAGCATTTGAGATGTGATGCTAACCGAACTTATTCCCGGGTGGTGTTAACAAGAGGAATCACCATCCTTCTTGCAAATTGGCACAATCACAGATTATTTACAACTCTTTGGAACTTGTTATCGGTGACCTACCAAATCGAGGAGTTTTGTCAACTCCAATAACAATTATGAGCCATCATCCTTGAAATTAAACGAGGCAACACAACCGGTCAAGCAGTCTCATGTCATTTAGGTGGCCTAGCTCAAGAAGAACCTCCCCGTTTCTGATAGAGGACCAGTATCTACAACCACAGTTGGAGCTATGACGCTTCTTAACAAGCCTGTCGGGGAAAAAAGCCAATTGAACTGCTTCTTAAAATGCTTCTCCCAACGGACTAGACGAAGCTCCTGAGTTCGAATCAGTGAGCCGTTTGTCTCTTGGAACACTTCAATAAAGCCTGACTTTCGAGAACAGGTGTTTTCGCTTAGACGGATAAGATTGCAGCTGCTGCCAATCGCTGCAGCTTTTTCCACCTCCACAATCCACTACCATTCACGGCCGTTTCTCAGGCTCAGAATCAATTGGCGTTTAGGAATCCTCTGTGTTCCATCATATCTGGAATCCGGAGGAATCATTCTGCGAGCATCTAACAGCTCAACTGAGGATGCAGATATCCATTGCTTCTGTGGGTAGCTGGTTGTTGGATCTTGGTCAGCCGTCACAGCCTCAAATAGAACCCACTGGACTTTTGTTTACAACTCATCTGGATACGGGGCGTCGATAACTCGGTGAACAGTTGTGATATCTAATGGATTGTCAATGGCAAGACCAGGTTTGAAAAATGTATGAGAATCACAAAACAAATTTCATTCAAAGTTCTCTGCACGACCATTAGACTGCGGGTGATAAAGAGCAGTGTGTTGTGCTTCTCAACCAAGATCTCATAGCCAATTACCCAAGAGTTTAGCGTCTAAATTGGTGCCAATGTCAATAACTGGCACAAACAGAATTCCTCCTCTTTTGAATCTTTCCCTGAGGGTAGTCTGTGTGAATCGAGCAGTAGGTGAAGTTGTTCGATATACCTTTGATCAGCGGGAAAAACATAAATGATCACAGGAGAGCAGCACTTACCCAAGAAGGATCCACAATAGTCTCCATGTACCCGCGGCCACGTCTCGCGGAGCACTGGTCAAGGAACTTACTTTGAATTTCTTGAACTTACCTTGTGTAAACGCCGCTGTTAGTGATTAGCTGTACTTTCGATGTTGGCAGGCAGTTGTAATCCTCTAACGGAATCGGTGTGGCCCAGTCAGACGACTCCACATAGCCAGTAATTCCGCGCTCACACAGACTGCATTGCTTGACGGAGAGGTTCTCTCCAGCCAGAAAATAATATTCTGCGCTTTGGAGAAAAAGTAATGGCCAGATATCTCTAACCTCAATCCAGGAATGTGCGTTCCACCAGAAACCTGAGGACATTTTAAAAGAAGCTGCTGTGTATTCAATGAATCGGGTGAAGAGGTTAGGAGAGTGACATCGATGTGCTATTCACGAACAACTTTAAAACCAAGAAGTGGAAGTCCAGAATCAGAAACTAAAAACTTACATCCAATAGGATCAGAGTCATATAGGTGAATAAGAACCATACAAGAACTTACATGTGGGAGCTTGTATTCAGTAATCCCTGGAATAGTCACACTAGTAGGATTATTATTATCGATGGGAAAAACGCAATTTATAGCTTTAAGTGAAATGATGGATTCTACACGCCCAGTGTCAACAATAAAAGTGTGTTGAATACGCTTTGGAGTATGCAATTCCTGGTATTATGTGGAACCTTCTCAGACCAGAGGGCTAATACAAGTGTCGAAAACCTGGTAGGAAGTAAAGAAGTGTCAGAATTGTCAGTCTTGATTTTCACAGTATTTCTGCTTTGAGGCGGACCGCTTGACATCGTAAAGTAGTGGCCGACGAGGATTTTCGTCTTTGATGTATTTTTGGCCACCTTTGAGAGGTAGATTCGAATTCACACAGACAACTGTGTGATCATTGGCAACAGACGGGGACCAAAATGATTAGCAGTTGAGAGTTGATTCGCACCAACGGTAACCAAGAGCAATATGGTCGATCTGAGTGCAAAGCTGTGGAGACGCAGCAGGATGCCAGGTTACTCGGTGGAGCTTATTGTGCCAGAAAATTGTATTCGCTAGGAATAGTCCATGGTAAGGACATAGTTGAATGAGTCGGCCACCGTTATCGGTTCCATCGGTTGAATTGTTGAAATAGTTCCCTTGATTTCTCTCCGTCTCTTCTAGGCTTCCCATTTGAACATTGAATTCACCAACAACATCCATGATGTCCGTTGAACGCATGCTACGGAGCAATTGATAAAATCATGGTAGTATTCGTCTTTAGCCTCAGGCAAGTTGCAGTCATTTGGGGCATACACATAAACGACAAACAGGCATGGACTCTTCAGTCTAGTGCTGTTTACATGTATGTAACCATTCACCCGAATCGCAAAAGGACGACTGCACATTGGAATCCAGTCGAGCAGTGCACGCTCAGTCTTCATGCAGAGAACGGTGCCCACGCCAGCGTTACCACAAGCACTAGACACCGAATGACTCGACGTGCGAAGAGTGAAACGGGAAGCCCAGTGTGTAGCTAGGGAGCGAAGTGTTAACACTGAAGTAAGGTATTTTATGCGCGTTTCGAGGACACAATGAACATCGGTTCTCTTTTTCTTGTATCTTATTTGTTATCGGTACCGAGAGTGAGAAGTTCACGGTCACGACTCATTGTGGCCTCCCATATCTATTCAGAATTGGGATGAGAGAGGTAAAGGGCAGATAAATAAGAACTTTGTTTCCCGAAATAAACGAAGGAGATTTAAGGGCATATCGTACGTGGCGACTACCCACTAGACAGAACGGACTTTTCATTGGGAACTGAATCAAAAGGTAGTGGGGCGCTACCAAACACAGGAAAATAACCGACGAACCCGTGGAGGAACTTCTTCTGGTCTGTCGCGTGAGGTCTGATTGTGCAAGTATTCTTTCTTGTCTTCGATGGTGCTTTGTTAACGATCCACTCTTTGGATTCAGCCCTAATCCCCATGCATCCAAAAGAGAAAGGGAAACGTGGAAGGGATAGCAAATTTTGGGTCAAAGGATGCCAAGATTAGTTTGGTGATAGCAGTTCAATGATGGGCGATGATCTCTCGCCGTCGACATGAAACCGGGTACGCTACTCCTACGACCATCTAATGAAGCTTCTCAGATCAGTGAACTGTTTCTCCCTTGTTTATTCACTGGAGTGTCTTCTCCTCAGGCACAGTTGTTAGAACCCGATGTTGCCCATTGACCTGTCAGTCATGATTACATCTCCAGCTTAAGTAGTCCATCCCGTTTAGCTCTTTGGCTTTTTATGCTGAACCAAAGCCGCTTGATTCACATAGTACTGCATCATGTAGAACTCCACTACACATTGATTTCCACCAAGCCTTTATTATGATATTCAAGCTAAATGATTATTCTCACGTCAAACAATAAAGAGAGCTACATTTTCTTGTGATATTCGCAATACACAAGCTGATAGGATGTGTTGAAATCGCTCCCACTTAAAACCACCTAATCCAAAATGGCAAGAATGCCCAGGTTGCGAAATAGCACGATAATTTTATTTCTGAACTGATTTGTATCAATGACAAAGCAAAAGAAATAATTGGTAGGTTAGAATTTGATCAATCACAGTGGGCTTACCTGTACCCGTCCGCGGCAATCCTTATCGATTGAGGATCCTAAACGCGAGCTTAGCTATGGAAATATACTTGGCCATATCACGTGTGATGCTCACTGAATCATCCCTTCTGTCCTCCTTCAGGTGCTCCTCGTTTTTGGGATCTCCAGTCGCACTGATCTCCGAACTGGGGCTGGTGGCTTTGGCTCGGCCGCTATAGTCGTCGTTTTGGTTGGAGGCATAAATGGATCCCTGTCATCAAAACGGTCACCATCTGGATCTTTGGTCGTCTCAGCAGTGTGATCGGCCACGTTGGCGGTCGCCATTTGAAATGGATTTGACTGATGTGGCGCCGGTGCACCGATTCATCATCCACCTACGTAATCTGGACCATCGATTGAGCAATTTATCTGGAGATGAATCTGCAAGTTGGTTGAAGTTCGTTGCCATGGAGTTATGTGATGTTGCCAGAATCAAGACATGTCAGCGATGACCGTAGTTATCAGGACCTGAACAGAACGGCTGAAATCTCCCTGGTGGTCGTGTGCACTGAATCTCGGTATTGCAACGGAAAATTGTCCAGGAACACCTTCAAGTCGGGCAACGTTCTCGCAATCCTTCATGATAGGGCACTCCTCACGGAGCGCACCAGGATTTCTGATGCACCGTTAGAGCACGGGTGGCGTGGCGCTGTACACAAATGGCAACATCCGATTTTCTCAAGCTACTTTTCAGCTCCGTCTCACAGAACTACGATCGATTTTCAGTGACCAGTACCCGACGAGTTGCTTCTCGGCTGAGGCGCTTCCGTAAAACCTGGATTTTGTCAGGAACACTTCTGGACATTCGAAATAGAAGTCAGTGGACCCCTTACTTTCGGACTACGGGTTCATTACCAAAGTGCAAATGTCTGCATCCAATTCCGGCCACCGACAAATCTGTCAAGACAGTGGCTTCATTTTATTCAAACATAAATGGCCTGAATGCAGTTGAACCAAACCCGACTTGTGAAATGGAAATGGAATTCAAGTTGGTCACTTCAACAATGGACACCATCGGGTTGGATACTCAATTCCACTCACAGTACGAAAAACGGAAGAAAATTCCGCTTCAGTCCGGGTCGCCACCCCTTTCTGATAGCTGAAGTCACCGAAGAGTAGCATCCTTTTGTCTGCTACCTCATTTCTGACGGGGACATGAGAGCGGTCGCAGTAATGAAATGGTATGTGTGCCAGGAAATCCGTCTTCATGACGGTTTTGCCTCCTCGATGCAGGAGGTCGTAGTTTTAGGCATCTCAGGAAATGATTCATCGTTAGATCATAGCAGCCATGGAATTGAAGACGAATTTATCTGCATCAAATGAGAGTTGATTGGTTTGGTGGTCGGTGACAATTGTGAACTTCAGTCTAATCTGCACCTATCGCCACTTTAGACGAGTTGGTGATCCGTGTGGTGCACTCAGACGGCGCGAATGGGATTAGTATCGGTCGGCCAACGATATTTCGAACAAGATCACGTGGTGTTTTTTTCCAAATTGTTTGTTTCACTGATCTGCATCGGATGAATGGGCCAGAGAAAAAGGTTTGGCTCGTGTCAAAGAATTAGAAATGATTCTGAAGTAGCCCTGCGAGCATCCAGGAATCGATCGTTATTTCTCGTGATACTTCGGTGACTAGTTGACGATCACTGGTTTAGAACTATCTGGATTGGGTCGATATCCGTTTGAATTGACAAGGGAGCCTAGAAAATCTGGTTTGGTGAAACCGAATTTGCGCTTTTTCGATACGTTTTATTCCATAAACCTCATCAGCAGCTGTCACAATCGGTAGTAGCGTTCTTTCTTATGGGGGAGCAAAAATCCGCTTTATTTCCTGGTATGTCATCATCTCCTTGATAACGCGGATCACCTTGTCTATTGTGGCCTGAAATATCTTGGATGATTAGGGCAAAAACAGTACAGCAGCAGCAAACAAGAAATTCTTTGTAGTTCCTACGCAGCAATTTGATCCATTCGTGGAATGATTCATAACCTGTATTCATTCCAAACAATAAACATGGTGACAGTTTAGTTCTTCTTTATTCATCGTGCAGAGTGGTACTAGCTGTCTTATCTCAGATTCAGACCACGCGGTCAGTAAATCAAGTCAATGATCGTCCTAATGCACCCGATTTAGGGTGAATTTTCAATACATGTGCGATTTACGGAGTAATCTGAAAGAAACGAATGTAAGCTTTTATTGAAAGGTCAAGAGGTATTCGTGAAGGAAAAATCAAGCAGTTAGTACATTCAGATTAATGTCGAGGCCGAATAACAAGATCGTTCATTATTGCGTCGTGGTCTACGAGAAAGTGGACATGGTGAGGGCTGAGGCTATTTCCACATGTAGGCGTGTGTGAATGAAGAATTTTAGATGTCGAGCCAATGAAAGGGAAAGATGCGGCTCTAGAGAGTGTGGAGAGAAGACAATGATTTGTGTTCGATGGTGACCTGTTTCTGAATTTGTCACACGAATCAAAATGCATGGTAATGATGTAGTCAGTGAGAATATATCTATTGATGATGCAACAGAGGGTAGCAATTTTTGAGATTTGGTGGTAAGATGGAAATTAGACGGTAGAAGCGTTAGGTAGATTTTGGTTATCAGAGAAAAGGTATGGGATGTTATTGAGAACAGTATGCGAGGGAGATCCAAATCGAAGTTGAAAGGTATAATCAACGTACCTAAGGATTTTAAGGAAGAGAGAACAGGAAGCAGACAAGTGGACAAGCTCATTTACACTGTTTCGAGGAAAATTTAATCTTTGGTTCCCAAAACAGTGACAATACAACTGAGGAATAAATTGTATGCTATTGGAAAAATAATCACAAAGGTATTTTCAATTAAAGACATCAACCGCATTATCACGTAGAACATACAGCAGATCACCGCGATTGGGGGAACCAAATGCACGTCCGTAGTTAAGAAAACGTAGCCTCACAGTACAACCATCGTGATCACGAGTATAAGCTAATGAATTAGCAATGGATGTATTTGCATCACGTGTGGACAGACAGGGTATATAGGGAAATTGTGTCAGATCACGAGGGTGAACTTGGAGAATTATACAATGGATGAGTGCATTCTTACTTACTTTCAGCAATGCAAATGTTCAATCTATCTGACGGTATTTCTTGGATACTTTCTTTGGTACAGGTTGAGGGCGTATAAATATCCGACGATTGACAATCACCTCAAAATCAATAAGACGAGATGGGATATGATTTCGAAAGAGCAAGCCATTAGCAACATTGGTGTTATTTAGTCGGGGCTATCAGATTCACGGCACTAGGCTTGTTATTGAACAGCAGGAACAGAGGCAAGTGTGACAGGGTTTCGTTCATGGGATTCCAGATATATATGAGGAAGTGAGGATGTGTCGGAGATAACAGTGAACAGGTGATTAGAATCTACAACGCCTAGCCTCACATTGAGCCTGGCACAACACAACAGTTAAATGGCGCTTCACATCTCACGGCATTTCACGTGACCCAACACTCTGTATGTTTACAGGTTATTCAGATGTCTTATTTCGGTCTTGATGAGTGTGGATAGCCTTTTACGGCTTGATGCCAGTCAGATGTTTGTGCCTTGCCCCTAACCCTACGGGAGAAGGAAACCTATTGTGTTGAACATAAAAGATTTCCATGGGGCAACACAAATCATGGAGGTTGGGGTATCGGTTGAGTGCTCACAAAACGAGAATGCCTCGTGTAAAAATTAGAGAAATCAGTGAAGGTGGCAAATGCCCCAAGCTTTTTGAGATTCTCCAAGGTGCATACTCGTTTGCAGGCAGTGCGCGATGACTGTAGAAAGTTGGTGAAGTCTTTTCCTTCGCAAACAATCTTTGGTATCAATAAGTGTAAAACAGTGATAAGGAACTCCGATAGGAGCACGTGGAAATACTGTACAAATACTTCAATAATTTACTAATGCTGAATGCAAAAGGGCATCGAAGCAGTTAGAAAGTGTCCAAGACTCAAGAAGATGCAAGGTGATTAGAAAGGATAAGTCAAGTCCACTGAAATTAGCTGCCATTCTGCACAAAGACTGATTAAGACCTGTATTGAAATAGTTGGGAACGCTGTCAATCAACTGATTGATATCATCAGCTGGAGTATCTTGTAAAACATAAGGAATACCAGAGATATGAGGTTGAAATGATCTTAGACGAAGTGGCTTTCTATGCACTCGATCAATATCACGCTGAATTTGAGTGAGATGTGATAAGATTTGCACCACATTCGATAGATAAGTGTGATTCAAACCATGATTTCTGGATAGTGTGTGGACATATAATGTGTTAATATTCTTCTTTTTTCAAGAGACACAATGAAGACAGCTGTTATAACTAGTCACATACAGTTACTTGGTTATATATAGGTATATCACAATCAGTAGGCAGTAAATAAATCATGCAGATCAATTGACAATTCAGGCATGTGGTAAATGTGGTAAGCAGTGTGATCATTTGTAACTGCTCTAAGCTTTAAGTTGTGCGAATCAATGAATCTAAGATCCCCGTTTTGCTCCCAGAGATTGGACTCTCAGCGAGGTGTAGTAATAAATAGCAAGAAAATATGATTTATTGTGCTGTGTGCTGCGAAAAAAATGGCATCAACCAAAAGGGATCCGATTCCTAAACTGACTACTGTGATACCACCTGGTAGGCGAACTGGTAGTGAAGAACTGAAATTTTGTTTATGCCTGATAGGAAGTTGCGTTGTGTCTACACTTGCTTTTTGCCAGACCAAAGTTGACCAGTTGAGGGACGTTTTTATGACAAGTAAGGTGGTTGACCGTAAGGGAGTTTCAACTGAAGGTAACTATTCAGTTTGACTAAGCTACTACTACTAAGCTACACAAGTACAGAGATATGCAGAATTACACTGGTTAAATATAGCTCACGGAGGGGAAGTAGAAAAGCCGTGTATGTGAACGGCTGAACGTGAAATCAGACTTTTTATTACAATGGGCATATTTCAACAAATGTACCCATAACTAACTTGATTTTGGGAATTCTCTGAACTAATAATACCATTATTTTCTAACAAATGAAAGTCATGAGAGGATAGCCGGTAATCTAATCCTCCGGTTATTTTTATGATAGTTTTCGATTTGGGTTTAGCCGTCAACACTATCTGTATAATCGCTAACTGAGTGCTTTTAGGTGGATGAAAATGCACGCGACCTACGGACACGTTTTACAAAATGGATCGATAAAAGAATGTGCATTTGTTTGGCGAATAACCGGTGAGTACATACACCGTTTTGTCTGTGCATTCACGGGCGTGTATCTGCGTATGCACATGATGTTCATTTTCATAGCGATCGTTTGCATTTCGTTTATTTCTCGTATCGGTACTGTTTCCTTACCACGTTATATAGAATACATTGTCGCATCTGTCTATCGGCTAGCATCTTCTCAATTTGTCCGATGGAGGTGATTTCTTTGGTAGTTCGCTGTGAGACAGGAATAAAGACACGTTCATAAGCCTTGCTCAAACGTCTCCCAAAGTTTATTTAGCATTTGAGGTCATTCAGTGGTATATTATGCGGCGTAGTCAGTGATTATGCTCCCATGTTGCATCTGCCGCTCAATCTGCTAATGCGAATACGAATACGAAAACATAAGTTGAAAGTCATACTCGACAGACAGAAAATGAACGCAACCAGTGGTACCAGGTTTGTGGCTGGTGAACGGGATGAACATCCGATTGATCGATCACGATCTGCAATGTACAGGCAAGGAAATGAGCTGTTCATCACAATGCAAATCATTGGAGAAGTGGGTAGCATTTCGTGGTTATTATACACGAGAAATAGTCAGATCAATTCCTACGGAATTTATGCAAATAAAATGAAATTAGTATATTTTATCGAAGTGTTGATACGTCAGTATCTACTTGGTCGAGAGCAACCAGGCGATGTGAATTTACATTTGTATTGATATATTTGTATGAAGTTCAGTTCCACAGGGAATCACTATCGAAACACAGGATCACTCGTTGGACAATAGCACATGAAATCAACACATTCGTGCAATCGTGTGCCGAGTTTCTTTCCACACTGTAACACAGCTTGAAATATAATAGAATGGAACAGAACTTCACGTCATAAATGAGAACAAATATGTTTCTGCTGGTTATTCGATTTATTATGGCACGGATAAGAGAAGCAAGGTGGGTGAAGCTATCAGTAGGACATATTCAGATTTGCATTCAAATAAGGTGAAACCATTTCACTGTCGACTTCTTTTATATTTTCAATCCATATCCTTGAAATTACTCTAACCAAGTTTGTTATTTTTATCAAAAATTCTCATGCGTAAAACGCTGATACAGTTTCATGATCATTTTCCGGAAAACCGTCTCCAAATTCTATAATAATCTAGCAATTCAGAATTTAATAACTTCTCAGGCAGCAAGCTTGTCAAGATTCTTTGGTTCATCAAGTTCACCAAAACTTCCTGGATCGGACGGCTTCACTTGTACAGTACTCAAGCATGGGGCTGGAACTCTGTCGGAGGTGTTGATTATTGTGGTCAGTCAAGCAATTGAATCATTCTTCATTTCTGACTCTAACCGTCCTGTCACAATCATTCTCATACCAAAAGGGTCCAGTAACCAAACAGGATCCAAGAAATTTCACACAGTTGTATTTTTTTCGTCGGAGTTGAAATCGTATGAATTGGCTGTACTTCATGGCCTCTAGAACGCTGTCAGAAGTCCAACTGACGAATACCAATTTGTGTATAAATCCTGGCGGTTCACGTATGATAAAATAGCGTGGTAGTCCATTTCGTTGCGGAATCCCTCATTGATTCGTGAAAATCCATTAGGCCTGCCTTCGTCCATCAAACACCAACATTTTATGGTTTACAGCAAACGTCGCTTCTCAAAAAATCATAATCCATTATCTGCCCACGTACTCAATTAAATGATTGGCAGACTTCTTCTCAGGAATAACTTAATGTATCTCTCTTGGTAGATGTCTGTACATAATCGGTCTTGTTTCTGGGCGTATGTGATAAGCATAAAACTTCATCCATTTAATCTGCCGAAAATATCGTTGCGGACTGTTTCATCCAATGTGATAATAAATTCAGAGAAATCAGTTCAAAGAGTGGATTGGTAATTCAGGCACTGGCATAGCATGTAGCTGGAATATTGTTTTTGGTATTACTGAGGGCTGGTGCAGTGAATTGGGTGCACAGAACAAACCACTAGATGAAACATTAAAGCTCATAAGGCCAATGTGGTTGGGACTTGTGTCCTACATATCACTGGATAGGACAACTTGGAGCGCTACTTTCGCTAAGGGAGGTAGTTTGTAAAAGAGATCAATGAAGTTTGCCAGTCCATGACATGATATCAAAGAAAGGTATAGAAAGGCTATGTGAATTGTGTTAGACTTCGTGGGTGTGGTCCTACATAGGGGTTTAATGCATTCGAGTAGCGCTTTTGTAAATGCATTATTCATCTACTTGATAGAAATATTCGTAGTTACCTCCTTATATTTTTTGTACCATTGGTTGTTTGAGTTCCAGTTGAGATTCCAGTTATGAGATAGAAACGATAACTACCATAACCACTTCGTGAATAATAGGTGTTTGAAACAAACTGAACGAAACTAAACCAAGCTGAGGAGAGCTGAACTGAACTGAACTGAGGTTTACTGAATATCACTTCATGTTTGCATGAAGAATAATTGCCTCAAAACAAAATGCAATCTGGATTCACAATACATAGCTTTGTGAGTTCATACTAGCCCTCATCGGTCAATTACTTACAATCATATATGAACACATGACTATAGTCTACTAATAATTTCAAATAGGCAAGAGCCTTTTAGAATAAAACGTGTGGCATATCCCAAACACGTATCTTTTGGGAACAGTCCTGTACCAAATAGAACCAAACCTCATCTATCCCATTTCAAATAAATTCTGAGTAATCTGAAGTGAAGCACGTTATTGTACAGGGTAGATCGGCATTTTAAAACTACCACTTTGATATCATCATAATGATGGTTTTCAAGAGCAACCAGAGAATGGTTGTAATGTCGGGAAACGTGGGGACGAAATACGGAAGAAAGGCACCAATATGATGAAGGGGTTCTTCCAAATCACCTCGAAACCCCTATAAATGCAAGTCCGATTTGCTCACCAGACAGCACATATCCCTTTTAGAAATGGGACTTCCTAAAGCTGTGTGCTTTAGGCCATCATAAACTATTATTCATTCCTTCCAAGCATTGATTCCCATCAGTCTAATCTATTTTGGTCTCTTCGGGCGATTTTAATCAGTCAAAAACTCATTTTATTATCGTGAAACAGAATTCGGACGTCGGATATCATAAATGATAGAAGTGAACTGATTAGATGATGTAAACCAGATTTTACCCCAAACAAGTTTATTCCCTACTTACTGTTTTAATCACCCACAAAGCTTTATTGACACAATATGATCAAATTTTTCTCATATTCTCTGATGGAAATTCCCAACGGCAGTGTTGATAACCTCAGTAAAACGTTTCTTTTAAAATCGCTGGGTGTGTAAAAAATACGGAAAAGAGACATAACAGAACGAGTAGTCTCATCAATGAGCAAATCTCTATGAAATAGTAACTGATCGAATGGTTCACAATGCTACGAAATCCAGTCACGTCCTGAAAGACAGTTGACCATCTACAATATTCTTTGTTCAAATATGACCTTATCTATCCCCAGCGAATATTGAGAAAATGGTTCGATTAAACGATCTCTCTTCCGGAATGAAACCTGTCCGATGCACTCTCTGCACTGCACTGAAATGGTTCCAAAGAAGTACAAGATAAACACAGTGCAAACATTGTTTCTCACCATAGTGATAATTTTGACGACAGATACACTGGATGGAGAAATCAATGGGATTAGTGAAACGCTGATATCAACTGCTTATCCAGCAATATTCCTGGCAAAGTATTATCATCTGAAGCTGATAAAGAATGATCGTCCACTGTACTTGGAAGTGAATTTTGAAATTCCCCACAAACAATATGATATGATCAACCTTACCATTAAAATTCTGAAGCCAAATTCCGGCGTATCTACTATAGTGCCGAACCGGTAATTGTGTTCACGTAATTCCCCGATCACACGCCTATAATAAAGGATCCACCGTCTATTCACACCAAGTTCAGCTGCACATTACAAGTAAAATATTGGATCTCAACTACCTACACTGTCCGGTTCGAATCTTAGTTACGTCATACAATGACTCAACACATTCACGTGTGACTTGAGAATTAAAATCAACACGACTGCATCATCAATCGATGAAAGAATGGTGACTGCCTCAAGTCGTTCGGAGACAAGGCCTTACGTCACTGCCAATGATCTTCCCCAATGGAGAAACTAGAAGCACATGATATCATGAACAACGCGAAACCATCACGTGATCCAACCAATTTTCCAAACAGATAGACTCGATTCACTAAACATGATTACTCATTTCGCTGTCGCAGCAAATCTCGCATGAACCAGGTCATGTGTGCTCATGCTGAACAGGTGGATATCAGGTTGTTGACTGTTACCGTTAGACTCAATGATATTCGAACTTGTCGATCAGTTTGACGCGAGCATCGTAATTGATTGATGGTAGTGTTAGTGGCGATGTGATTTTGGTGATGCTTCATGCGTCAGATGCGCCCTGAAAGCTGCCCAACAGGAGAAGACAGGCAATTACAAAACGATCCTACATCGTTTATGGAATGCGAGTAATGTTCGGTAAACGTTTTTCCCAATTTATGGTTTGATAAGGTGAGCTTTTAGTGAGAGATATGCACATGTTGTTTATTTTCTTGCTATGACATGTTAGAAGATAAATTAGAGGAACGCTGTTCATATGTGAAATGAATCTTGAAGTATTGGTTACCAGTGTTGTACTGACCTGTTTGTTTTGGTTCATTTTTATATTTGAACAATATGTTCTTGCAATCATTGAGGATTCATCTGATTTGGCAAATACGGTTAATTGAGGACAGTCGAATATGGCATCAGAACACCCGGTGACGAAACAATTAGTTATAACTGTTTCACCCGTGATAAAATATTACACGCTTTGGAGATTTTGCACACAGGATGATAGAAAAGCAGAAAGTTAGTCGATAATCTCGAATACAGCAATTGACAAATTCGTGTCCATACAGTAGCGGTGTAATCAGTGTTTCGTCAGATATTGTGTTGATAACTGTCAGTTGCATGCGGTCAGTGATTACGTCACGTTATTTCGTGTGGGTGACCAAGATAGACTCAGAGATCTAAAATGTTGCTTCTGAGCACATTGTGGTGTTTTTTCGTGCGGATTGAAACTCAATCGGCGGTTGCCGAGATCTGGTCTTTGGCATTTCTTGTTGCTCTCACTTTGACAGTATATTTGGGAAGAGGGACTCCATTAGTATTCATCCAATGATCCGATTCCACGGAAGAGATGGTAAATGTCGCTTGTCCGCTTTTCACTAGACTTTCATTTAACCAACTCGGTTGATACGCCTTTATGCGTTGATACGGTCTTTCTGTGGTTCGGCCTTCGTCACCTGCCCCACACTGAGAGCTGGAATGCACGGATATTCTGCCTTTCATTCGTAAAATGAGAAATGGTCGAGAGGGGAACAAAACGTGGGTTCCAGCAACGTAACACATCTTTCTGTTTTCGGATATGTGTAACAGGCGATTGATTACACTCGTTTACCATATCTGCTTCCCTGCTATTTCTAAATTCAATTCATGGGTAGACAGATTGCTTTTCGACTGCTTGATGACAAGGTGTGATATCGTCATTCTTCGTGATATTATTGATTGTATATACTGGATGGGAAATGATTTCATCCTTTTAGTTATTCTTTATCGAACATATCCTAATTAATTTATTGGTCAGTCATTGCAGTAGCTGCCTTTATGATTAGGTGATCGTCCTAGTGGGCCATCGGATTGATGATGTATAACAAGTAAGAAGTTGAAATAATTGCTATTTATTTATTTCATTTTGCCTACTTATAACTTCAGTATGATTTGACATGCAGTATTTGGCCAGCTGATTGGGTATCAAAATTGTTTTACTACTCTGTCCAACAATAAATCACTGGAGTCTTGCTGGTGGATTGGAAACTCGGGATTTCGAGTCCATACTATCCAAGATGACCGTCAAATGTTTATTGCGCAACAATATGGTGTCAATTTGTCACTAGCTTTACATGTGTATTGGTGATGCACATAATGGTCCACTAACGTGCAATATTGCTAATCGTTGGGTGTAAGATTTGGCGGATCGAATACCAAAACGTTCAGGCTGGATCTATGGAAAACCGGTGGAAACCTGAACCGCAGTTTTATGTTGCACTTATTTAGTTAATGCACTTTTACAGCTTCATCCAAACTAGTCTGTTACTGTTGATTGAACGGTCATTTTGAATAGTATTGTGTTTTCTATCAATCACCAATCTCATTGTACGTGTGGCGTTGTTCAAGGTGTCTTCTTAGTTGACTTATGACCCCACGACCCAGGGTGGGAATTATGCCATCTTCGGAAACAATTACCTCTTCGGTAGCTCCCTATTGGTTCTGTGCCCATTTCAGAATCATTTGTTGTACTATTGTTGTATGAAAAGACAAAATGTAAAATGCGCACAACGGGTATACGATGCTAAAAGTGATAGTTTGGTAGTGAAAGGAGTTTGCATGTAAAACGTGCCTGCTCGAGTTCAGTGTTATTCCTGCCACATGTCTACTCTTCTGATCGAAGCTGAGAGCTTGTTGCATGTCTGCTTCATTTCTCACTGGGACTCATGTGTGACGAATTTCCACAGCAGCACACGTATTTGTTGGACCTAATAGGTCTACAAAATTCTAATTTTATGTTTCCAAAAAACTCATCTGGCAGAAAAACGAAATTTAGATTTCCCTGGAATAATACAATAAATCCCACTTCTTAGAAATTCTGTTCTTGGTAAAATAATATAATATGCGAACAACATGTGGAAAAACCGAACAAGATTAAACCCAACGATTTCTTTTTCTTCGGCTAGACGACCAATGTAGTTCGTCTTCAGTTTATAAGCGGTAAACATTTTTCATGATTCTGTTTATCGGTTGTTCTGAAACACTTATTTTTCGCATTATATGCACAGCAATTCCTACAAAACAACAAATAGAGAATGAATTTCTTCGCCATATGTCAGTTTGTTTAATCAATTGTATATTATGTACATTACTGGATATCCAAGAGATGATTTATATATACTGACAGCATTGTGTGAGCTTACATTTTCTCACTACCTGCATTATCACCACGGCGGTGGAATACCCAAAGCAGTATCAAGTATTATCGACAACGTGACCCTGAAACTTTAAGTGGAGAATTGCACGTGGTCCCAGTATGTCAAATGTGTAACAAGCCGGAACATAATGGTCCTTAGAACATTACAGTACGTGATAGTTTGCTCGAAGTGTGTTAAAAAGCAACGGGAAAGACTGAGATGCAAAACGAAATGATTGGGAAGAGTACTGCTTTGGAGCTAATCATTGATTACTCCTCATGACACTGCAATAATAAAAGCTGCATGTGTTTTTACTATGTTCACAGTTTTAGTCTCAATGTTGCAGTTGTTATGGTTTCATTTGCAACCAGCAATCACTCAAGAGTCATCAGGATTGGTTTGAAAGCTGTCATCAAACCGATATTGTGTCCAATATTAGCTAAGTTTTGTAGTATTGCGCCGTTGTTACTGTCAATATAAGTATCTTCTAGATGAAGGCTCATATTCATTTCGCGGCATTTAGATATAAACCTGAAGTAATCACTCAGGATTCTTCTGTCCCTTTGATGGCCAATATATACAACCACTTTCTATCTCATATGTGATTAGCAGGGTGAAACCTCTCCAACACCATTAGAGTACAAGTGATCATCATGATTCCATAGTATGACGGCCCATTCAGATTAAATCTTACTGACCCACCGTAATGATTTTCAGTAATGCGTTGCTGAAGACTATGTGCGGTCATGTTTATTGTTGGCACCAACTTGGTCAGAACTGGACACTGTGTGAGCAACTTTTATTAGCAACGTTTCACACGCAAATAACTGAACGTCAAAACTCACCAATGCTGAATCAAAACAAATTGTACTCACATTACCCCGCCGCACATAGATAATTAGGCACAGCCTTTGAGGGACAGGCAACACCCGGATGCACAAAACTGATACCTCGAACGGCAACGACACTCTTGATCACTACGGAATCCTCGAACCGTCATCGCTAAAAAAGACGGCGAAATTGAGCATTTTCAGCGACGACCAGCACAAGCCTAATTAGGTCACCACTATTACCGTTTATATTGTGTTTGGACGACATTACGGAAAACGTCAAATGACCAGTCCGGAAGGCAAGAACACGATGAAAACAACTACTACGAAGTGATTCGATAAATCCTGTTACTAGGCTACTTAACTGTGCTTCAGAAAAGGTAGTCTTATGGATGGAAATGGCGTGGGTCAAATGCAGAAGAAAGGTGATTTTCTATAAACATGACTACATTTGCATGGTTTTTGTCATTAAGATTTTATCAAGGACATGTTTATTTGAAAATAATAAACGCGCTGCCATGTAATATTTTGATGAGTAACTGAATTATAAAGAGGTATAAAAATATATTTTATCGAAAATGTCAGCCCTGGAGTCATGTACAGGCATAGTCAGCAAAATCTCGATGCAGTGGTTTAGCGGTTCGCATGAATACATGTAAGTGAGGGCAGATAAGATAAACTGAAAGTGTAATAACTAATGCAGTCAGAATGGGCATCACAAAACAGCGTAATTAAGAAACAAAATGTGTTACTCACAGGAAGTTCAATGCTAATTTTTTGTCTCTCGTTGATTTTTCTCAGCAGTTCACTTATTAAACTTCGGATGTCAAGAATTAAAAAACATAAAAACGAAATTTCTCACTTTCGACTTCGCAAACTGTTTTTTTTTCTAACCGCAATCACCTTATGGTAATAGTTACATTTATACAGTGATGTTCACCAATTGAATTTGCACTGTGCACCTCTAAGGAAATAATTGCGAGAACTTTCTTCTATCAAAGCAATGCACATTGGAAAGTCCTGTAACATTTTGAATTCCCGATTTGTGTGTTTTTGGGTAAGCTCGAATGCAACGTTAGTGAGAGGATTATGTTTTATAACGTAGGCAAAGCTGGATGTTGTGCTCCAGCCTAGTCGGATCTTTATTCAAGAACTCATCGACACCAGAGTTCTTCAGATTCGACATTTCAGGCTCGGTTTTTCTGAGCAACTGCTATTTACTTGAGTCTAACTTCACCAGTGTTCCGAACCAGAGGTCAACTTCTGGATCAAGTATTGAATTTAACCGGATTAAAGAAGCTGCAGCATATGTTGCACATGCCCACCGACAGACGTTTTCGGCGTATGCTCTTCACAGAAGTTATTATTGGCACGAAGAAACCGAATCTCATATAACAGAATTATCGAATTGCCTTTTGACACCGAAAAGGCCAACGCCGCGAGCAGAAGTCAAACAGGCAAGATTCCCGCGCAGAGGATTACCCTTCTGAGCGGTTGCTGCCAAGGTGCTCAGAATTTTGCAGTTTTCCAACATTTACAATTAAAAGGTGACGAAATCATCCAATTTATCACCAAGCGCCTGATATCTGCCATCAAACACATAGTCGACGCAGTCAATATGGTCAGCATATTCACAACCAGTCGGATACCAACACCGTCAGTGAAATAGCTGCTCTCTCCCCGCACCTAATCCAAATTTATCTAATAGCTCACATGGGCATGTTCACCAGTCTGCATAGACAGAAATGGGAGACAAAAACGTCACAAAATAAATGATCAAATTCCGGTATGACTTCAAAACGTGACGGATGGCAAGTTCACACAAATGATGACATCTACGAAATCAAATGCAATCAGACCATCAATTGGGCCGCATATAACTAAACAGAAACAGTATGCAAGTCCAGACAACTAGCGTAAATTCATGTGCAACATTACAAACACCAGATTGTTCAGATATGCTGAGGCATTTGCCATCCCTGAGCATGAACCGAAGCTGTGCATACAGCGGGAATGTCCTATCAGTTTAGTCCCACATTGGTGCCACAATGTATTCCCCTCTCATTATTGTTGGTTCCTATCCCTTATTACTGACCTCAGTCTTATCTCGGTGTCAACAGTTGCCTCACTGATAATAAATAACCACACTGACCGCAGTATACTCGTTTACAGATGCAGGGCAATTGTACAGGATGCAGTGTGCTAGACTGTTTTTGAGTCTTCTGTTCAAAATATTGGTGGACAGTCATTGCTTTCAATTATGGTGAATGTTTGCTGGTAAATTGATGACACTTATTTTGCTGTTTGAGATTCATATCCTCACATGTTTGCGGATCAGCGCCATATACGAAATAGTAAATTTGTTGAAGTTGTCTTGCTCACGGAGAGGAAATTCACCGAAAAGACTTTGTATGTAATAGTCATCAAGTGGTGGGAACATGTGGCCTCACAAGTTTGTGTAGAGTCCAACATTCCACTCGGAGAATGGAATTATTCAAAATTCTAAATTTTCATCTGAATTCCGACAATTCCTTGAATTTGTTTCAACAGTAGGAGATGCAAACCAGGATTTTGCGACGAATTGCAACAAACCAATATGCGAAGATCTAGAATCTTCCAGAGGATCCCTAGGTCTCCAAAAATTTGTTCATAATAGCGGACGTTTCGCAACTGAAGCATCTATCACCATCAGTGCAAACAGTGGATTTCCAAGTCTTGCAGTATCCTGCCACTTGCCGCTTTTTGCTCTTATATTCACTTTATTTTACTTTTACGCTGCTAGCTCCTACGAGGGGATGAGCCAGGCTCGTGCATGTAATCAGCAGTACGTACGCGGTTTGTGTGTAGATGAACAGTTTATCAGGGATCTTGGGAATTAGCTCCGAAGTGACGTCCCTAAAGTTATTCATCTATCAATGTGTTCAACTTGTTCTTATCAACGATTCCTTCATATTATCTATTGTGACCCGAACAGATGACCTACAGTATTGTTTCGTGAAATGACTCCTCATTCAGTATCCACACTCAACTCACAAATAAAAAAACAGCATCGCTGTTCCATACATGTTAGGATTCATTAGTAGTGCACACCTGCCGAGTTCACTGTAGGAGTGGAAACAGAACCTGAGCAACCCGAGCTAACTCTCTCAACGATTTGGTTCATATCAACACCTAGTAAAAAACAACCATATCCCATGCCTCTTTGAAGGTTCGTAAAGTAAGACTGCTACTTTTGCATATTTTGAACCCTTTTAAATGACGCCGAGCTTGAGAATGGTCAAATCTCTCAGTAAAACTATGAAAACAATGAGAGAAAATTGCATCTCGTACACCGAACTCCACCTACGTTCCACCTACCGCTTCTGTCATGCAGGATGCTGTTCTTGTGGTAAGAATGGTTGTATTTGCAAGGCATGCCGCCAATCCAAATGCGCTTACATGAATGCCACCTCACAGTATCCGGAAAGTGATGACAATCCGGTATACACACTAGAGATTCCGAGTGAATCCAACCAATTCGTGTAAAGACAAGTCCAGTTACACTGTGGCTTCAGACTTCGATTCATGTTGTATATCAGGAGCTGCTGGTCCATCACTCGGAAATCCGTATTCTACCTCATTCTGCCCAGTGTACTCATACAACACACTGATGTGCGCATTCACGGTGTTTCTGATCGTCGAATTCCACTGTTGCGTGAGACTACATTGACTGTTCGTTTGGAAAGTGAATATATCTCGATACGCTTCTCGATATTCGTAGGCAGTCCTTTGATTTTACGTTTGAAGTCCCCGCGTACATTGGAGCAATAGGCAACAATCCGAAAGTCACCCAGTAATCCGGTGGATCAGGTTGTTCTGCAGCAGCCCGCGAACTTGGGAGTGGGTGGTGATGCGGAGCTCCTGAAGCACTGAGTGTTGTCGTATGGTCAGATCGATGGTGTTCTGAAGGTGCTTTTCCAAATGGAACAAGACGGTGTCTTTGTGTATGTGTCTCCATGCACTTGGGTGACTCCGAATGTGGTGGAGATGATAAGTGATTGACAGACACTTCCAATTTGCAGTGATCACGGACTGTTCTTGAATCCTCGTTCAAAAAGACGCGCGGTAACCCAGATGGAACCGCAGAACTGCCAGAAATGCATGCTCGGCAGAAAGTGTTTCTCATAAATTGATCTGACTGATGCATGTTCAGAAATTCCACTGCACTCGGAATATCAACTATAACCAACCATGAACAGTCCATGGAATTTTTTCAATATAATTTCTTGCCGTTCGGTATGCATGTGTCATCGAAGATATTTCAGGCCACAATAGACAAGGTGATCCGCGATATCAATGGGATGATGACATACCAGGAAAGAAAGCGGATTTTGGTTCCCCATAAGAAAGAACACTACTGTCGATTGTGACAGCTGCTGATGAGGTTTATGGAATAAAACGTATCGAAAAAGCGCAAATTCGGTTTCACCAAACCAGATTTTCTAGGCTCCACTGTCAATTCAAACGGATATCGACCCAATCCAGATAGTTTTAAACCAGTGATCGTCAACTAGTCACCGAAGTATCACGAGGAATAACGATCGATTCCTGGATGCTCGCAGGGCTTCTTCACATTCATTTATAATTCTTTGACACGAGCCGAACCTTTTTCTCTGGCCTATTCATCCGATGCAGATCAGTGAAACAAGCAATTTGGAAAAAAACACCACGTGGTCTTGTTCGAAATATCGTTGGCCTACCGATACTAATCCCATTCGCGCCGTCTGAGTGCACCACACGGATCACCGACTCGTCTAAAGTGGCGAAAGGTGCAGATTGGACTGAAGTTCACAATTGTCACCGACCACCAAACTAATCAGATCTCATTTGATGCAGATAAATTTGTCTTCAATTCCATGGCTGCTTTGATCTAACGATGAATCATTTCCTGAGCTGCCTAAAACTACGACCTCCTGCATCGAGAAGGCACAACTGTCACGAAGACGGATTTCCTGGCACAAATACCACTTCATTACCGCGACCGCTCTCATGTCCCCGTCAAAATTGAGGGAGCAGACAAAACGATGCTACTCTTCGGTGACTTCAGCGATCAGAAAGGGATGGCGACCCGGACTGAAGCGTAATTTACTTCCGTTTTTCGTACTGTGAGTGGAATTGAGTATCCAACCCGATGGTGTCCTTTGTTGAGGCGACCAACTTGATTTCCATTTCCATTTCACAAGTCGGGTTTGTTTTAACTGTATTTAGGCCATTTGGGTGTGAATAAAATGAAGTCACTGGCTTGACAGATTTGTCGGTGGCCGGAATTGGATGCGGACATTTGCACTTTGGTAATGAACCCGTGGTCCGAAAGCAAGGGGTCCACTGACTTCTATTTCAAATGTCCAGAAGTGTTTCTGACCAGCTGGACAAAAAACTTGTTCGTAATCCAGGTTTTACGGAAGCACCCCAGCCGAGAAGAAACTCTTCGGGAACTGGTCACCGAAAATCGAGCATAGTTCTGTGAGACGGAGCTGAAAATTAGCTTGATAAAATCGGATGTTGCCATTTGTGTACAGCGCCACGCCACCCGTGCTCTAACGGTGCGTCAGAAATCCTGGTGCGCTCCGTGAAAAGTGCCCTATCATGAAGGATTGCGAGAACGTTGCCCGACTTGAAGGTGTTCCTGGACAATTTTCCGTTGCAATACCGAGATTCAGTGCACACGACCACCAGGGAGATTTCAGCCGTTCTGTTCAGGTCCTGATAACTACGGTCATCGCTGACAGGTCTTGATTCCGGCAACGTCGCTTTAGATCCGTAGCAACGAATTAACTTGAGGGATCAGCTGCAGATAACTTGCTATATCGATGGTCCAGATTACGTAGGTGGAAGATGAATCGGTGCACCGGCGCCACATCAGTCAAATCCATTTCAAATGGCGACCGCCAACGTGGCCGATCACACTGCTGAGACGACCGAAGATCCAGATGGTGACCGTTTTGATGAAAGGGATCCATTTATGCCTCCAACCAAAACGACGACTATAGCGGCCGAGCCAAAGCCACCAGCCCCAGTTCGGAGATCAGTGCGACTGGAGATCCCAAAAACGAGGAGCACCTGAAAGAGGACAGAAGGGATGATTCAGTGAGCATCACACGTGATATGGCCAAGTATATTTCCATAGCTAAGCTCGCGTTTAGGATCCTCAATCGATAAGGATTGCCGCGGACGGGTACAGGTAAGCCCACTGTGATTGATCAAATTCTAACCTACCAATTATTTCTTTTGCTTTGTCATTGATACAAATCAGTTCAGAAATAAAATTATCGTGCTATTTCGCAACCTGGGCATTCTTGCCATTTTGGATTAGGTGGTTTTAAGTGGGAGCGATTTCAACACATCCTATCAGCTTGTGTATTGCGAATATCACAAGAAAATGTAGCTCTCTTTATTGTTTGACGTGAGAATAATCATTTAGCTTGAATATCATAATAAAGGTTTGGTGGAAATCAATGTGTAGTTGAGTTCTACATGATGCAGTACTATGTGAATCAAGCGGCTTTAGTTCAACGTAAAAAACCAAAGAGCTAAATGGGATGCACTACTTAAGCGGAGCTGTAATCATGACTGACAGGTCAATGGGCAACATCGGGTTCTAACAACTGTGCCCGAGGAGAAGACACTCCAGTGAATAAACAAGGGAGAAACAGTTCACCGATCTGAAAAGCTTCACTAGATGGACGTAGGAGTAGAGTTCCCCGGCTTTATATCGACGGCGAGAGATCATCGCCCATCATTGAACTGCTATCACCAAACTAATCTTGGCATCCTTTGACCCAAAATTTGCTATCCCTTCCACGTTTCCCTTTCTCTTTTGGATGCATGGGGATTAGGGCTGAATCCAAAGAGTGGATCGTTAACAAAGCACCATCGAAGACAAGAAAGAATACTTGCACAATCAGACCTCACGCGACAGACCAGAAGAAGTTCCTCCACGGGTTCGTCGGTTATTTTCCTGTGTTTGGTAGCGCCCCACTACCTTTTGATTCAGAGTTCCCAATGAAAAGTCCGTTCTGTCTTGTGAGTTGTCGTTGAGATTGATATGCCCTTAAATCTCCATCGTTTATTTCGGGAAACAAAGTTCTTATTTATCTGCCCTCTACCTCTCTCATCCCAATTCTGAATAGATATGGGAGGCCACAATGAGTCGTGACCGTGAACTTCTCACTCTCGGTACCGGCAACAAATAAGATACAAGAAAAAGAGAACCGATGTTCATTGTGTCCTCGAAACGCGCATAAAATACCTTACTTCAGTGTTAACACTTCGCTCCCTAGCTACACACTGGGCTTCCCGTTTCACTCTTCGCACGCCAGGTCATTCGGTGTCTAGTGCTTGTGGTAACGCTGGCGTAGGCACCGTTCTCTGCATGAAGCCTGAGCGTGCACTGCTCGACTGGATTCCAATGTGCAGTCGTCCTTTTGCGATTCGGGTGAATGGTTACATACATGTAAACAGCACTAGACTGAAGAGTCCATGCCTGTTTGTCGTTTATGTGTATGCCCCAAATGACTGCAACTTGCCTGAGGCTAAAGACGAATACTACCATGATTTTATCAATTGCTCCGTAGCATGCGTTCAACGGACATCATGGATGTTGTTGGTGAATTCAATGTTCAAATGGGAAGCCTAGAAGAGACGGAGAGAAATCAAGGGAACTATTTCAACAATTCAACCGATGGAACCGATAACGGTGGCCGACTCATTCAACTATGTCCTTACCATGGACTATTCCTAGCGAATACAATTTTCTGGCACAATAAGCTCCACCGAGTAACCTGGCATCCTGCTGCGTCTCCACAGCTTTGCACTCAGATCGACCATATTGCTCTTGGTTACCGTTGGTGCGAATCAACTCTCAACTGCTAATCATTTTGGTCCCCGTCTGTTGCCAATGATCACACAGTTGTCTGTGTGAATTCGAATCTACCTCTCAAAGGTGGCCAAAAATACATCAAAGACGAAAATCCTCGTCGGCCACTACTTTACGATGTCAAGCGGTCCGCCTCAAAGCAGAAATACTGTGAAAATCAAGACTGACAATTCCTGTTCTGTTTCAATGTATTCTGTCTGTAATAGTACCTGTTGGTACCGTACATGATACCGTGCAGATGAAAAAGTCAGCTACGTTCTATGCATTCTTGATGTTCTTGCTTATTTATTTGTTTTGTGCAGGGTTCAGCCTATTCAATCCATTTGATTTGACATGTGGCGTCACTCAATAGATTCAAACAATGATTGCTTCTTAAATGTAACCTCTGGATGTAAGTTCTACATCTCAGCCAGTTGACGACTACATGGAATGTTTCAATATTTCGTATTTGGCCCAAAACCATTCGGATGATGCGAAGAAAACAGTGTTGTTCGTTCATCCCATTTGCAGAAATGCATACACTCCCATGAGTACGTCGTCTTTTCCGGATCCTACCATCAGTCTACCACACGACAAGTTAAGAATCATCATTTTATGGCATCGATTCGTTCGAAATCTTACTGTAAAAGTTCCGATTTGGGTAAGTGTATTTCATATGGTCAGTTACGTCGTTGTTTCACACGTCCCCGTCGACAAGCTATGTGTCTTGTCTGTGGTAAATTTGTTCACATCGGTAGTGCTTGTAGCAGTAGCCCACCATATCGACAGACGATCCCCTCAGCATCATCTGCCACTTCTTTACTTCCTACCAGGTTTTCGACACTTGCATTAGCCCTCTGGTCTGAGAACTTTCCACTTATTAACCACGAATGGCATACTCCAAAGCGTATTCAACACACTTTTATTGTTGACACTGGGCGTGTAGAATCCATCATTTCACCTAAAGCTAAAAATTGCGTTTATCCCATCGATAAGAATAATCCTACCAGTGTGACTATTCCAGGGATTACTGAATACAAGCTCCCACATTTCGGTTCTTGTATGGTTCTAATTCACCTACGTGACTCTGATCCTATTGAAATTAAGATTTTGGTTTCTGATTCTGGACTTCCACTTCTTGGTTTAGATGCTGTTCGTCAATTGCACATCGATGTCACTCTTCTAACCTCTTCAACCGATTCATTGAATACACAACAGCTTCTTTTAAAATGTTCTAAGGTTTCTGGTGGGTGGGAAGAGCGGTGCATGGCTGCTACGCATCAATTACTCCACATGACACTGCAATAATAAAAGCTGCATGTGCTTTTACTATTTTCACAGTTTTGGTCTCAATATCTCAGTTGGTATGATTTCATCTGCAACCAGCAATCACTCAAGAGTCATCAGGATTGGTTTGAAAGCTGTCATCAAACCGATATTGTGTCCAATATTAGCCAAGTGTTGAAGTATTGCGCCGCTGTTACTGTCAATATAAGTATCTTCTAGATGAAGGCTCATATTCATTTCGCGGCATTTAGATATAAACCTGAAGTAATCACTCAAGATTCATCTGTCCCTTTGATGGCCAATATGTACAACCACTTTCTATCTCATATGTGACTAGCACGGTGAAACCTCTCCAACCTCATTTGAGTACAAGTGATCATCATGATTCCATAATATGACGGCCTATTCAGATCAAATCTTACTGACCCACTGTGATGATTCTCAGCAATGCGTTAATACGGATTTTGTGTGGTCAAGTTTATTGCTGCTACCAACTTGGTTAGAACTAGACACTGTGTGAGCAACTTTTATTAGCAACGTTTCACATGCAAATAACTGAACGTCAAAACTCACCAATACTGAAGCAAAACAAAATTGTACTGGTGTTAACTAGCCGCACACAGATAATTAGGCACAACTTGTGAGGGACAGGCAATACAGGGAAGCACAAAACTGATACCTCGAACGGCAACGACACTCTTGATCACTACGAAATACTCGAACCGTCATCGCCAAAAAAGACGGCGAAATTGAGCATTTTCAGCGACGACCAGCACAAGCCTAATTAGGTCACCACTATTACCGTTTATACTGTCTGTTTGGACGATCTTACGGAAAACGTCAAATGACCAGTCGGGAAGGCAAGAACACGATGGAAACTACAACTGCGGAGTGAATCGAAAAATCGAGTTACTGGGATACTAAACTGTGTTTCAGAAAAGATAGTCTTATGGATGGAAATGGCTTGGTTCAAACGCAGAAGAAAGGTGACTTTCTATAAACGTGACTACATTTTGATGGAAAAAGACTTCAATCCCAGCGTATGCTCAGGCTAGGAGACGTCAGTTTAGGGTTTTGTCATTCCGGTTTTACCAAGGACACGTTTATCTGAAAATAAAAACACGCTGCCATGTAATATTTTCATGAGTAACTGAATTATAAAGAGGTATAAAAATATATTTTATCGAAAATGTCAGCCCTGGAGTCATGTACAGGCATAGTCAGCAAAATCTCGATGCAGTGGTTTAGCGGTTCGCATGAATACATGTAAGTGAGGGCAGATAAGATAAACTGAAAGTGTAATAACTAATGCAGTCAGAATGGGCATCACAAAACAGCGTAATTAAGAAACAAAATGTGTTACTCACAGGAAGTTCAATGCTAATTTTTTGTCTCTCGTTGATTTTTCTCAGCAGTTCACTTATTAAACTTCGGATGTCAAGAATTAAAAAACATAAAAACGAAATTTCTCACTTTCGACTTCGCAAACTGTTTTTTTTTCTAACCGCAATCACCTTATGGTAATAGTTACATTTATACAGTGATGTTCACCAATTGAATTTGCACTGTGCACCTCTAAGGAAATAATTGCGAGAACTTTCTTCTATCAAAGCAATGCACATTGGAAAGTCCTGTAACATTTTGAATTCCCGATTTGTGTGTTTTTGGGTAAGCTCGAATGCAACGTTAGTGAGAGGATTATGTTTTATAACGTAGGCAAAGCTGGATGTTGTGCTCCAGCCTAGTCGGATCTTTATTCAAGAACTCATCGACACCAGAGTTCTTCAGATTCGACATTTCAGGCTCGGTTTTTCTGAGCAACTGCTATTTACTTGAGTCTAACTTCACCAGTGTTCCGAACCAGAGGTCAACTTCTGGATCAAGTATTGAATTTAACCGGATTAAAGAAGCTGCAGCATATGTTGCACATGCCCACCGACAGACGTTTTCGGCGTATGCTCTTCACAGAAGTTATTATTGGCACGAAGAAACCGAATCTCATATAACAGAATTATCGAATTGCCTTTTGACACCGAAAAGGCCAACGCCGCGAGCAGAAGTCAAACAGGCAAGATTCCCGCGCAGAGGATTACCCTTCTGAGCGGTTGCTGCCAAGGTGCTCAGAATTTTGCAGTTTTCCAACATTTACAATTAAAAGGTGACGAAATCATCCAATTTATCACCAAGCGCCTGATATCTGCCATCAAACACATAGTCGACGCAGTCAATATGGTCAGCATATTCACAACCAGTCGGATACCAACACCGTCAGTGAAATAGCTGCTCTCTCCCCGCACCTAATCCAAATTTATCTAATAGCTCACATGGGCATGTTCACCAGTCTGCATAGACAGAAATGGGAGACAAATACGTCACAAAATAAATGATCAAATTCCGGTATGACTTCAAAACGTGACGGATGGCAAGTTCACACAAATGATGACATCTACGAAATCAAATGCAATCAGACCATCAATTGGGCCGCATATAACTAAACAGAAACAGTATGCAAGTCCAGACAACTAGCGTAAATTCATGTGCAACATTACAAACACCAGATTGTTCAGATATGCTGAGGCATTTGCCATCCCTGAGCATGAACCGAAGCTGTGCATACAGCGGGAATGTCCTATCAGTTTAGTCCCACATTGGTGCCACAATGTATTCCCCTCTCATTATTGTTGGTTCCTATCCCTTATTACTGACCTCAGTCTTATCTCGGTGTCAACAGTTGCCTCACTGATAATAAATAACCACACTGACCGCAGTATACTCGTTTACAGATGCAGGGCAATTGTACAGGATGCAGTGTGCTAGACTGTTTTTGAGTCTTCTGTTCAAAATATTGGTGGACAGTCATTGCTTTCAATTATGGTGAATGTTTGCTGGTAAATTGATGACACTTATTTTGCTGTTTGAGATTCATATCCTCACATGTTTGTGGATCAGCGCCATATACGGAATAGTAAATTTGTTGAAGTTGTCATGCTCACGGAGAGGAAATTCACCGAAAAGACTTTGTATGTAATAGTCATCAAGTGGTGGGAACATGTGGCCTCACAAGTTTGTGTAAAGTCCAACATTCCACTCGGAGAATGGAATTATTCAAAATTCTAAATTTTCATCTGAATTCCGACAATTCCTTGAATTTGTTTCAACAGTAGGAGATGCAAACCAGGATTTTGCGACGAATTGCAACAAACCAATATGCGAAGATCTAGAATCTTCCAGAGGATCCCTAGGTCTCCAAAAATTTGTTCATAATAGCGGACGTTTCGCAACTGAAGCATCTATCACCATCAGTGCAAACAGTGGATTTCCAAGTCTTGCAGTATCCTGCCACTTGCCGCTTTTTGCTCTTATATTCACTTTATTTTACTTTTACGCTGCTAGCTCCTACGAGGGGATGAGCCAGGCTCGTGCATGTAATCAGCAGTACGTACGCGGTTTGTGTGTAGATGAACAGTTTATCAGGGATCTTGGGAATTAGCTCCGAAGTGACGTCCCTAAAGTTATTCATCTATCAATGTGTTCAACTTGTTCTTATCAACGATTCCTTCATATTATCTATTGTGACCCGAACAGATGACCTACAGTATTGTTTCGTGAAATGACTCCTCATTCAGTATCCACACTCAACTCACAAATAAAAAAACAGCATCGCTGTTCCATACATGTTAGGATTCATTAGTAGTGCACACCTGCCGAGTTCACTGTAGGAGTGGAAACAGAACCTGAGCAACCCGAGCTAACTCTCTCAACGATTTGGTTCATATCAACACCTAGTAAAAAACAACCATATCCCATGCCTCTTTGAAGGTTCGTAAAGTAAGACTGCTACTTTTGCATATTTTGAACCCTTTTAAATGACGCCGAGCTTGAGAATGGTCAAATCTCTCAGTAAAACTATGAAAACAATGAGAGAAAATTGCATCTCGTACACTGAACTCCACCTACGTTCCACCTACCGCTTCTGTCATGCAGGATGCTGTTCTTGTGGTAAGAATGGTTGTATTTGCAAGGCATGCCGCCAATCCAAATGCGCTTACATGAATGCCACCTCACAGTATCCGGAAAGTGATGACAATCCGGTATACACACTAGAGATTCCGAGTGAATCCAACCAATTCGTGTAAAGACAAGTCCAGTTACACTGTGGCTTCAGACTTCGATTCATGTTGTATATCAGGAGCTGCTGGTCCATCACTCGGAAATCCGTATTCTACCTCATTCTGCCCAGTGTACTCATACAACACACTGATGTGCGCATTCACGGTGTTTCTGATCGTCGAATTCCACTGTTGCGTGAGACTACATTGACTGTTCGTTTGGAAAGTGAATATATCTCGATACGCTTCTCGATATTCGTAGGCAGTCCTTTGATTTTACGTTTGAAGTCCCCGCGTACATTGGAGCAATAGGCAACAATCCGAAAGTCACCCAGTAATCCGGTGGATCAGGTTGTTCTGCAGCAGCCCGCGAACTTGGGAGTGGGTGGTGATGCGGAGCTCCTGAAGCACTGAGTGTTGTCGTATGGTCAGATCGATGGTGTTCTGAAGGTGCTTTTCCAAATGGAACAAGACGGTGTCTTTGTGTATGTGTCTCCATGCACTTGGGTGACTCCGAATGTGGTGGAGATGATAAGTGATTGACAGACACTTCCAATTTGCAGTGATCACGGACTGTTCTTGAATCCTCGTTCAAAAAGACGCGCGGTAACCCAGATGGAACCGCAGAACTGCCAGAAATGCATGCTCGGCAGAAAGTGTTTCTCATAAATTGATCTGACTGATGCATGTTCAGAAATTCCACTGCACTCGGAATATCAACTATAACCAACCATGAACAGTCCATGGAATTTTTTCAATATAATTTCTTGCCGTTCGGTATGCATGTGTCATCGAAGATATTTCAGGCCACAATAGACAAGGTGATCCGCGATATCAATGGGATGATGACATACCAGGAAAGAAAGCGGATTTTGGTTCCCCATAAGAAAGAACACTACTGTCGATTGTGACAGCTGCTGATGAGGTTTATGGAATAAAACGTATCGAAAAAGCGCAAATTCGGTTTCACCAAACCAGATTTTCTAGGCTCCACTGTCAATTCAAACGGATATCGACCCAATCCAGATAGTTTTAAACCAGTGATCGTCAACTAGTCACCGAAGTATCACGAGGAATAACGATCGATTCCTGGATGCTCGCAGGGCTTCTTCACATTCATTTATAATTCTTTGACACGAGCCGAACCTTTTTCTCTGGCCTATTCATCCGATGCAGATCAGTGAAACAAGCAATTTGGAAAAAAACACCACGTGGTCTTGTTCGAAATATCGTTGGCCTACCGATACTAATCCCATTCGCGCCGTCTGAGTGCACCACACGGATCACCGACTCGTCTAAAGTGGCGAAAGGTGCAGATTGGACTGAAGTTCACAATTGTCACCGACCACCAAACTAATCAGATCTCATTTGATGCAGATAAATTTGTCTTCAATTCCATGGCTGCTTTGATCTAACGATGAATCATTTCCTGAGCTGCCTAAAACTACGACCTCCTGCATCGAGAAGGCACAACTGTCACGAAGACGGATTTCCTGGCACAAATACCACTTCATTACCGCGACCGCTCTCATGTCCCCGTCAAAATTGAGGGAGCAGACAAAACGATGCTACTCTTCGGTGACTTCAGCGATCAGAAAGGGATGGCGACCCGGACTGAAGCGTAATTTACTTCCGTTTTTCGTACTGTGAGTGGAATTGAGTATCCAACCCGATGGTGTCCTTTGTTGAGGCGACCAACTTGATTTCCATTTCCATTTCACAAGTCGGGTTTGTTTTAACTGTATTTAGGCCATTTGGGTGTGAATAAAATGAAGTCACTGGCTTGACAGATTTGTCGGTGGCCGGAATTGGATGCGGACATTTGCACTTTGGTAATGAACCCGTGGTCCGAAAGCAAGGGGTCCACTGACTTCTATTTCAAATGTCCAGAAGTGTTTCTGACCAGCTGGACAAAAAACTTGTTCGTAATCCAGGTTTTACGGAAGCACCCCAGCCGAGAAGAAACTCTTCGGGAACTGGTCACCGAAAATCGAGCATAGTTCTGTGAGACGGAGCTGAAAATTAGCTTGATAAAATCGGATGTTGCCATTTGTGTACAGCGCCACGCCACCCGTGCTCTAACGGTGCGTCAGAAATCCTGGTGCGCTCCGTGAAAAGTGCCCTATCATGAAGGATTGCGAGAACGTTGCCCGACTTGAAGGTGTTCCTGGACAATTTTCCGTTGCAATACCGAGATTCAGTGCACACGACCACCAGGGAGATTTCAGCCGTTCTGTTCAGGTCCTGATAACTACGGTCATCGCTGACAGGTCTTGATTCCGGCAACGTCGCTTTAGATCCGTAGCAACGAATTAACTTGAGGGATCAGCTGCAGATAACTTGCTATATCGATGGTCCAGATTACGTAGGTGGAAGATGAATCGGTGCACCGGCGCCACATCAGTCAAATCCATTTCAAATGGCGACCGCCAACGTGGCCGATCACACTGCTGAGACGACCGAAGATCCAGATGGTGACCGTTTTGATGAAAGGGATCCATTTATGCCTCCAACCAAAACGACGACTATAGCGGCCGAGCCAAAGCCACCAGCCCCAGTTCGGAGATCAGTGCGACTGGAGATCCCAAAAACGAGGAGCACCTGAAAGAGGACAGAAGGGATGATTCAGTGAGCATCACACGTGATATGGCCAAGTATATTTCCATAGCTAAGCTCGCGTTTAGGATCCTCAATCGATAAGGATTGCCGCGGACGGGTACAGGTAAGCCCACTGTGATTGATCAAATTCTAACCTACCAATTATTTCTTTTGCTTTGTCATTGATACAAATCAGTTCAGAAATAAAATTATCGTGCTATTTCGCAACCTGGGCATTCTTGCCATTTTGGATTAGGTGGTTTTAAGTGGGAGCGATTTCAACACATCCTATCAGCTTGTGTATTGCGAATATCACAAGAAAATGTAGCTCTCTTTATTGTTTGACGTGAGAATAATCATTTAGCTTGAATATCATAATAAAGGTTTGGTGGAAATCAATGTGTAGTTGAGTTCTACATGATGCAGTACTATGTGAATCAAGCGGCTTTAGTTCAACGTAAAAAACCAAAGAGCTAAATGGGATGCACTACTTAAGCGGAGCTGTAATCATGACTGACAGGTCAATGGGCAACATCGGGTTCTAACAACTGTGCCCGAGGAGAAGACACTCCAGTGAATAAACAAGGGAGAAACAGTTCACCGATCTGAAAAGCTTCACTAGATGGACGTAGGAGTAGAGTTCCCCGGCTTTATATCGACGGCGAGAGATCATCGCCCATCATTGAACTGCTATCACCAAACTAATCTTGGCATCCTTTGACCCAAAATTTGCTATCCCTTCCACGTTTCCCTTTCTCTTTTGGATGCATGGGGATTAGGGCTGAATCCAAAGAGTGGATCGTTAACAAAGCACCATCGAAGACAAGAAAGAATACTTGCACAATCAGACCTCACGCGACAGACCAGAAGAAGTTCCTCCACGGGTTCGTCGGTTATTTTCCTGTGTTTGGTAGCGCCCCACTACCTTTTGATTCAGAGTTCCCAATGAAAAGTCCGTTCTGTCTTGTGAGTTGTCGTTGAGATTGATATGCCCTTAAATCTCCATCGTTTATTTCGGGAAACAAAGTTCTTATTTATCTGCCCTCTACCTCTCTCATCCCAATTCTGAATAGATATGGGAGGCCACAATGAGTCGTGACCGTGAACTTCTCACTCTCGGTACCGGCAACAAATAAGATACAAGAAAAAGAGAACCGATGTTCATTGTGTCCTCGAAACGCGCATAAAATACCTTACTTCAGTGTTAACACTTCGCTCCCTAGCTACACACTGGGCTTCCCGTTTCACTCTTCGCACGCCAGGTCATTCGGTGTCTAGTGCTTGTGGTAACGCTGGCGTAGGCACCGTTCTCTGCATGAAGCCTGAGCGTGCACTGCTCGACTGGATTCCAATGTGCAGTCGTCCTTTTGCGATTCCGGTGAATGGTTACATACATGTAAGCAGCACTAGACTGAAGAGTCCATGCCTGTTTGTCGTTTATGTTTATGCCCCAAATGACTGCAACTCGTCTGAAGCTTAAGACGAATACTACCATGATTTTATCAATTGCTCCGTAGCATGCGTTCAACGGACATCATGGATGTTGTTGGTGAATTCAATGTTCAAATGGGAAGCCTAGAAGAGACGGAGAGAAATCAAGGGAACTATTTCAACAATTCAACCGATGGAACCGATAACGGTGGCCGACTCATTCAACTATGTCCTTACCATGGACTATTCCTAGCGAATACAATTTTCTGGCACAATAAGCTCCACCGAGTAACCTGGCATCCTGCTGCGTCTCCACAGCTTTGCACTCAGATCGACCATATTGCTCTTGGTTACCGTTGGTGCGAATCAACTCTCAACTGCTAATCATTTTGGTCCCCGTCTGTTGCCAATGATCACACAGTTGTCTGTGTGAATTCGAATCTACCTCTCAAAGGTGGCCAAAAATACATCAAAGACGAAAATCCTCGTCGGCCACTACTTTACGATGTCAAGCGGTCCGCCTCAAAGCAGAAATACTGTGAAAATCAAGACTGACAATTCCTGTTCTGTTTCAATGTATTCTGTCTGTAATAGTACCTGTTGGTACCGTACATGATACCGTGCAGATGAAAAAGTCAGCTACGTTCTATGCATTCTTGATGTTCTTGCTTATTTATTTGTTTTGTGCAGGGTTCAGCCTATTCAATCCATTTGATTTGACATGTGGCGTCACTCAATAGATTCAAACAATGATTGCTTCTTAAATGTAACCTCTGGATGTAAGTTCTACATCTCAGCCAGTTGACGACTACATGGAATGTTTCAATATTTCGTATTTGGCCCAAAACCATTCGGATGATGCGAAGAAAACAGTGTTGTTCGTTCATCCCATTTGCAGAAATGCATACACTCCCATGAGTACGTCGTCTTTTCCGGATCCTACCATCAGTCTACCACACGACAAGTTAAGAATCATCATTTTATGGCATCGATTCGTTCGAAATCTTACTGTAAAAGTTCCGATTTGGGTAAGTGTATTTCATATGGTCAGTTACGTCGTTGTTTCACACGTCCCCGTCGACAAGCTATGTGTCTTGTCTGTGGTAAATTTGTTCACATCGGTAGTGCTTGTAGCAGTAGCCCACCATATCGACAGACGATCCCCTCAGCATCATCTGCCACTTCTTTACTTCCTACCAGGTTTTCGACACTTGCATTAGCCCTCTGGTCTGAGAACTTTCCACTTATTAACCACGAATGGCATACTCCAAAGCGTATTCAACACACTTTTATTGTTGACACTAGACGTGTAGAATCCATCATTTCACCTAAAGCTAAAAATTGCCTTTATCTCATCGATAAGAATAATCCTACCAGTGTGACTATTCCAGGGATTACTGAATACAAGCTCCCACATTTCGGTTCTTGTATGGTTCTAATTCACCTACGTGACTCTGATCCTATTGAAATTAAGATTTTGGTTTCTGATTCTGGACTTCCACTTCTTGGTTTAGATGCTGTTCGTCAATTGCACATCGATGTCACTCTTCTAACCTCTTCAACCGATTCATTGAATACACAACAGCTTCTTTTAAAATGTTCTAAGGTTTCTGGTGGGTGGGAAGAGCGGTGCATGGCTGCTACGCATCAATTACTCCACATGACACTGCAATAATAAAAGCTGCATGTGCTTTTACTATTTTCACAGTTTTGGTCTCAATATCTCAGTTGGTATGATTTCATCTGCAACCAGCAATCACTCAAGAGTCATCAGGATTGGTTTGAAAGCTGTCATCAAACCGATATTGTGTCCAATATTAGCCAAGTGTTGAAGTATTGCGCCGCTGTTACTGTCAATATAAGTATCTTCTAGATGAAGGCTCATATTCATTTCGCGGCATTTAGATATAAACCTGAAGTAATCACTCAAGATTCATCTGTCCCTTTGATGGCCAATATGTACAACCACTTTCTATCTCATATGTGACTAGCACGGTGAAACCTCTCCAACCTCATTTGAGTACAAGTGATCATCATGATTCCATAATATGACGGCCTATTCAGATCAAATCTTACTGACCCACTGTGATGATTCTCAGCAATGCGTTAATACGGATTTTGTGTGGTCAAGTTTATTGCTGCTACCAACTTGGTTAGAACTAGACACTGTGTGAGCAACTTTTATTAGCAACGTTTCACACGCAAATAACTGAACGTCAAAACTCACCAATACTGAAGCAAAACAAAATTGTACTGGTGTTAACTAGCCGCACACAGATAATTAGGCACAACTTGTGAGGGACAGGCAATACAGGGAAGCACAAAACTGATACCTCGAACGGCAACGACACTCTTGATCACTACGAAATACTCGAACCGTCATCGCCAAAAAAGACGGCGAAATTGAGCATTTTCAGCGACGACCAGCACAAGCCTAATTAGGTCACCACTATTACCGTTTATACTGTCTGTTTGGACGATCTTACGGAAAACGTCAAATGACCAGTCGGGAAGGCAAGAACACGATGGAAACTACAACTGCGGAGTGAATCGAAAAATCGAGTTACTGGGATACTAAACTGTGTTTCAGAAAAGATAGTCTTATGGATGGAAATGGCTTGGTTCAAACGCAGAAGAAAGGTGACTTTCTATAAACGTGACTACATTTTGATGGAAAAAGACTTCAATCCCAGCGTATGCTCAGGCTAGGAGACGTCAGTTTAGGGTTTTGTCATTCCGGTTTTACCAAGGACACGTTTATCTGAAAATAAAAACACGCTGCCATGTAATATTTTCATGAGTAACTGAATTATAAAGAGGTATAAAAATATATTTTATCGAAAATGTCAGCCCTGGAGTCATGTACAGGCATAGTCAGCAAAATCTCGATGCAGTGGTTTAGCGGTTCGCATGAATACATGTAAGTGAGGGCAGATAAGATAAACTGAAAGTGTAATAACTAATGCAGTCAGAATGGGCATCACAAAACAGCGTAATTAAGAAACAAAATGTGTTACTCACAGGAAGTTCAATGCTAATTTTTTGTCTCTCGTTGATTTTTCTCAGCAGTTCACTTATTAAACTTCGGATGTCAAGAATTAAAAAACATAAAAACGAAATTTCTCACTTTCGACTTCGCAAACTGTTTTTTTTTCTAACCGCAATCACCTTATGGTAATAGTTACATTTATACAGTGATGTTCACCAATTGAATTTGCACTGTGCACCTCTAAGGAAATAATTGCGAGAACTTTCTTCTATCAAAGCAATGCACATTGGAAAGTCCTGTAACATTTTGAATTCCCGATTTGTGTGTTTTTGGGTAAGCTCGAATGCAACGTTAGTGAGAGGATTATGTTTTATAACGTAGGCAAAGCTGGATGTTGTGCTCCAGCCTAGTCGGATCTTTATTCAAGAACTCATCGACACCAGAGTTCTTCAGATTCGACATTTCAGGCTCGGTTTTTCTGAGCAACTGCTATTTACTTGAGTCTAACTTCACCAGTGTTCCGAACCAGAGGTCAACTTCTGGATCAAGTATTGAATTTAACCGGATTAAAGAAGCTGCAGCATATGTTGCACATGCCCACCGACAGACGTTTTCGGCGTATGCTCTTCACAGAAGTTATTATTGGCACGAAGAAACCGAATCTCATATAACAGAATTATCGAATTGCCTTTTGACACCGAAAAGGCCAACGCCGCGAGCAGAAGTCAAACAGGCAAGATTCCCGCGCAGAGGATTACCCTTCTGAGCGGTTGCTGCCAAGGTGCTCAGAATTTTGCAGTTTTCCAACATTTACAATTAAAAGGTGACGAAATCATCCAATTTATCACCAAGCGCCTGATATCTGCCATCAAACACATAGTCGACGCAGTCAATATGGTCAGCATATTCACAACCAGTCGGATACCAACACCGTCAGTGAAATAGCTGCTCTCTCCCCGCACCTAATCCAAATTTATCTAATAGCTCACATGGGCATGTTCACCAGTCTGCATAGACAGAAATGGGAGACAAATACGTCACAAAATAAATGATCAAATTCCGGTATGACTTCAAAACGTGACGGATGGCAAGTTCACACAAATGATGACATCTACGAAATCAAATGCAATCAGACCATCAATTGGGCCGCATATAACTAAACAGAAACAGTATGCAAGTCCAGACAACTAGCGTAAATTCATGTGCAACATTACAAACACCAGATTGTTCAGATATGCTGAGGCATTTGCCATCCCTGAGCATGAACCGAAGCTGTGCATACAGCGGGAATGTCCTATCAGTTTAGTCCCACATTGGTGCCACAATGTATTCCCCTCTCATTATTGTTGGTTCCTATCCCTTATTACTGACCTCAGTCTTATCTCGGTGTCAACAGTTGCCTCACTGATAATAAATAACCACACTGACCGCAGTATACTCGTTTACAGATGCAGGGCAATTGTACAGGATGCAGTGTGCTAGACTGTTTTTGAGTCTTCTGTTCAAAATATTGGTGGACAGTCATTGCTTTCAATTATGGTGAATGTTTGCTGGTAAATTGATGACACTTATTTTGCTGTTTGAGATTCATATCCTCACATGTTTGTGGATCAGCGCCATATACGGAATAGTAAATATGTTGAAGTTGTCATGCTCACGGAGAGGAAATTCACCGAAAAGACTTTGTATGTAATAGTCATCAAGTGGTGGGAACATGTGGCCTCACAAGTTTGTGTAGAGTCCAACATTCCACTCGGAGAATGGAATTATTCAAAATTCTAAATTTTCATCTGAATTCCGACAATTCCTTGAATTTGTTTCAACAGTAGGAGATGCAAACCAGGATTTTGCGACGAATTGCAACAAACCAATATGCGAAGATCTAGAATCTTCCAGAGGATCCCTAGGTCTCCAAAAATTTGTTCATAATAGCGGACGTTTCGCAACTGAAGCATCTATCACCATCAGTGCAAACAGTGGATTTCCAAGTCTTGCAGTATCCTGCCACTTGCCGCTTTTTGCTCTTATATTCACTTTATTTTACTTTTACGCTGCTAGCTCCTACGAGGGGATGAGCCAGGCTCGTGCATGTAATCAGCAGTACGTACGCGGTTTGTGTGTAGATGAACAGTTTATCAGGGATCTTGGGAATTAGCTCCGAAGTGACGTCCCTAAAGTTATTCATCTATCAATGTGTTCAACTTGTTCTTATCAACGATTCCTTCATATTATCTATTGTGACCCGAACAGATGACCTACAGTATTGTTTCGTGAAATGACTCCTCATTCAGTATCCACACTCAACTCACAAATAAAAAAACAGCATCGCTGTTCCATACATGTTAGGATTCATTAGTAGTGCACACCTGCCGAGTTCACTGTAGGAGTGGAAACAGAACCTGAGCAACCCGAGCTAACTCTCTCAACGATTTGGTTCATATCAACACCTAGTAAAAAACAACCATATCCCATGCCTCTTTGAAGGTTCGTAAAGTAAGACTGCTACTTTTGCATATTTTGAACCCTTTTAAATGACGCCGAGCTTGAGAATGGTCAAATCTCTCAGTAAAACTATGAAAACAATGAGAGAAAATTGCATCTCGTACACCGAACTCCACCTACGTTCCACCTACCGCTTCTGTCATGCAGGATGCTGTTCTTGTGGTAAGAATGGTTGTATTTGCAAGGCATGCCGCCAATCCAAATGCGCTTACATGAATGCCACCTCACAGTATCCGGAAAGTGATGACAATCCGGTATACACACTAGAGATTCCGAGTGAATCCAACCAATTCGTGTAAAGACAAGTCCAGTTACACTGTGGCTTCAGACTTCGATTCATGTTGTATATCAGGAGCTGCTGGTCCATCACTCGGAAATCCGTATTCTACCTCATTCTGCCCAGTGTACTCATACAACACACTGATGTGCGCATTCACGGTGTTTCTGATCGTCGAATTCCACTGTTGCGTGAGACTACATTGACTGTTCGTTTGGAAAGTGAATATATCTCGATACGCTTCTCGATATTCGTAGGCAGTCCTTTGATTTTACGTTTGAAGTCCCCGCGTACATTGGAGCAATAGGCAACAATCCGAAAGTCACCCAGTAATCCGGTGGATCAGGTTGTTCTGCAGCAGCCCGCGAACTTGGGAGTGGGTGGTGATGCGGAGCTCCTGAAGCACTGAGTGTTGTCGTATGGTCAGATCGATGGTGTTCTGAAGGTGCTTTTCCAAATGGAACAAGACGGTGTCTTTGTGTATGTGTCTCCATGCACTTGGGTGACTCCGAATGTGGTGGAGATGATAAGTGATTGACAGACACTTCCAATTTGCAGTGATCACGGACTGTTCTTGAATCCTCGTTCAAAAAGACGCGCGGTAACCCAGATGGAACCGCAGAACTGCCAGAAATGCATGCTCGGCAGAAAGTGTTTCTCATAAATTGATCTGACTGATGCATGTTCAGAAATTCCACTGCACTCGGAATATCAACTATAACCAACCATGAACAGTCCATGGAATTTTCTTCAATATAGGAAGGAGGACAAATGTGATGATTCAGTGAGCATCACACGTGATATGGCCAAGTATATTTCCATAGCTAAGCTCGCGTTTAGGATCCTCAATCGATAAGGATTGCCGCGGACGGGTACAGGTAAGCCCACTGTGATTGATCAAATTCTAACCTACCAATTATTTCTTTTGCTTTGTCATTGATACAAATCAGTTCAGAAATAAAATTATCGTGCTATTTCGCAACCTGGGCATTCTTGCCATTTTGGATTAGGTGGTTTTAAGTGGGAGCGATTTCAACACATCCTATCAGCTTGTGTATTGCGAATATCACAAGAAAATGTAGCTCTCTTTATTGTTTGACGTGAGAATAATCATTTAGCTTGAATATCATAATAAAGGTTTGGTGGAAATCAATGTGTAGTTGAGTTCTACATGATGCAGTACTATGTGAATCAAGCGGCTTTAGTTCAACGTAAAAAACCAAAGAGCTAAATGGGATGCACTACTTAAGCGGAGCTGTAATCATGACTGACAGGTCAATGGGCAACATCGGGTTCTAACAACTGTGCCCGAGGAGAAGACACTCCAGTGAATAAACAAGGGAGAAACAGTTCACCGATCTGAAAAGCTTCACTAGATGGACGTAGGAGTAGAGTTCCCCGGCTTTATATCGACGGCGAGAGATCATCGCCCATCATTGAACTGCTATCACCAAACTAATCTTGGCATCCTTTGACCCAAAATTTGCTATCCCTTCCACGTTTCCCTTTCTCTTTTGGATGCATGGGGATTAGGGCTGAATCCAAAGAGTGGATCGTTAACAAAGCACCATCGAAGACAAGAAAGAATACTTGCACAATCAGACCTCACGCGACAGACCAGAAGAAGTTCCTCCACGGGTTCGTCGGTTATTTTCCTGTGTTTGGTAGCGCCCCACTACCTTTTGATTCAGAGTTCCCAATGAAAAGTCCGTTCTGTCTTGTGAGTTGTCGTTGAGATTGATATGCCCTTAAATCTCCATCGTTTATTTCGGGAAACAAAGTTCTTATTTATCTGCCCTCTACCTCTCTCATCCCAATTCTGAATAGATATGGGAGGCCACAATGAGTCGTGACCGTGAACTTCTCACTCTCGGTACCGGCAACAAATAAGATACAAGAAAAAGAGAACCGATGTTCATTGTGTCCTCGAAACGCGCATAAAATACCTTACTTCAGTGTTAACACTTCGCTCCCTAGCTACACACTGGGCTTCCCGTTTCACTCTTCGCACGCCAGGTCATTCGGTGTCTAGTGCTTGTGGTAACGCTGGCGTAGGCACCGTTCTCTGCATGAAGCCTGAGCGTGCACTGCTCGACTGGATTCCAATGTGCAGTCGTCCTTTTGCGATTCCGGTGAATGGTTACATACATGTAAGCAGCACTAGACTGAAGAGTCCATGCCTGTTTGTCGTTTATGTTTATGCCCCAAATGACTGCAACTCGTCTGAAGCTTAAGACGAATACTACCATGATTTTATCAATTGCTCCGTAGCATGCGTTCAACGGACATCATGGATGTTGTTGGTGAATTCAATGTTCAAATGGGAAGCCTAGAAGAGACGGAGAGAAATCAAGGGAACTATTTCAACAATTCAACCGATGGAACCGATAACGGTGGCCGACTCATTCAACTATGTCCTTACCATGGACTATTCCTAGCGAATACAATTTTCTGGCACAATAAGCTCCACCGAGTAACCTGGCATCCTGCTGCGTCTCCACAGCTTTGCACTCAGATCGACCATATTGCTCTTGGTTACCGTTGGTGCGAATCAACTCTCAACTGCTAATCATTTTGGTCCCCGTCTGTTGCCAATGATCACACAGTTGTCTGTGTGAATTCGAATCTACCTCTCAAAGGTGGCCAAAAATACATCAAAGACGAAAATCCTCGTCGGCCACTACTTTACGATATCGAAGAATGTGCCTCGAAGCAGAATTATTGTAAAATTCAAGATTGACACATTGTGTTTTATGTCACGGTATTCTCTGTTATAGTACATAATGGTTCCGTACATGATACCGTGCAGATTAAAAATCGAGCTACGTTCTATGCATTCTTGATTTTCTTACTTCGCAGTGGTTGTGTGCGGCGTTCAACCCATTCAATCCATTTGATATCACATTGGGCGTCACCCAATAGATTCAAACAATGGTTGCTTCTTAAATGTAACCTCTTGATGTAAGTTCTACATCCAAACCGGTTGAGGACTACATGGAATGTTTCAATAAATCGTATTAGGCCCGAAACCATTTTGATGATGCGAAGAAAACAAAGATTTCTGTTCATTACATTCGCAAAAATGCATACAGTCCCATGAACAATTCGTCTTTACCGGATTATACCATCAGTCTACCACACGACAAGTTAGGAATCATTATTTTATAGCATTTCATGTCAGTCAGCTTCGCTGCCGCTGAGAAGTCCAGCCTCACAAGACTTGAAAACCGATCCGTTCGTGAGTTCATCCTTCAGCTGGAGACACAAGCAGCGTAGTGCGACTACGGTCCCCTATGGGAACATCAACTGTGCAATCGTTTGATTGTAGGAATAAACTTCCCAGATTTTCAACAGAAGCTGTTAATTGCAACTGATCAGAACCTTCATTAAGTAAGCCAAATTCTTGAAAAGTATCGGGAAGTAAATGCTGTTTTGGAGTCCACACTGTTCAATTCTTCTAAAACTCAAGTAGTTCGGCACACTCAAAATTTGCCTCATTTCAACAAGCCCATAGGTTATCGTGGTAATCAGCCCCACTTGAGTGATCGATTCGTTCGAAATCTTACCATAAATGTTCCGATTTGGACAAGTGTACTTCATGTGGTCAGTTACATCGTTGTTTCACATGTCTCCGTTGAAGAGCCACGTGTTTTGCCTGTGGTAAGTTCGGTCACAATTATAGTGCTTGTAGAAGCAGCCCACCATATCGACAGACGATCCCCTCAGCATCATCTGCCACTTCTTTACTTCCTACCAGGTTTTCGACACTTGCATTAGCCCTCTGGTCTGAGAACTTTCCACTTATTAACCACGAATGGCATACTCCAAAGCGTATTCAACACACTTTTATTGTTGACACTAGACGTGTAGAATCCATCATTTCACCTAAAGCTAAAAATTGCCTTTATCTCATCGATAAGAATAATCCTACCAGTGTGACTATTCCAGGGATTACTGAATACAAGCTCCCACATTTCGGTTCTTGTATGGTTCTAATTCACCTACGTGACTCTGATCCTATTGAAATTAAGATTTTGGTTTCTGATTCTGGACTTCCACTTCTTGGTTTAGATGCTGTTCGTCAATTGCACATCGATGTCACTCTCCTAACCTCTTTACCCGATTCATTGAATACACAACAGCTTCTTTTAAAATGTCCTCAGGTTTCTGGTGGAATGCACATTCCTGGATTGAGGTTAGAGATATCTGGCCATCCCCTTTTTCCAAAGAGCAGAATAATTCTTTTTGGTTTGACAGAACCTCTTCGTCAAGCAATGCAGTCTGTGTGAGCGCGGAATTACTGGCTATGTGGAGTCGTCTGACTGGGCCACACCGATTGCGTCAGAGGATCACTACTGCCTGCCCACATTGAAAGTACAGCTAATCACTAACAATTGCGTTTACATAAGGTACGTTCAAGAAGTTCAAAGTGACTTTCTTGACCAGTTCTCTGCGAGGCGTGGCCGCGGGTACATGGCGACTATTGTGGATCCTTCTTGGGTAAGTGCTGCCCTCCTGTGATCATTGATGCTTTTTCCTGCTGATCAAAGGTATATTGAACAATTTCACCGACTGCTCGATTCACACAGACTACCCTCAGGGAAAGATTCAACAGAGGAGGAATTCTGTTTGTGCCAGTTGTTGACATTGGCACCAATTTAGCTGCTAAATTCTGGGTTAATTTGCTATAAGATCTAGGTTGAAAAGTAAAACACACTGCTCTATGTCACCCGCAGTCTAATGGTCGTGCAGATAACTTTGAATGAAATTTGTTTTGTGATTCCCCATTCATTTTTCGAACCTGGTCTTGCCATTGACAATCCATTCGATATCACAACTGTTCACCGAGTTGTTCACGCCCAGTATCCAGTTAAGTAGTAAACGAAGTCCAGTGGGTTATATTTGAGGCTTTTACAGCTGACCAAGATAAAACAATCAGCTACTCACAGAAGCGATGGATATCTGCATCCTCAGTTGAGTTGTTAGATGCTCGCAGAAGGATTCCTCCGGATTCCAGATATGATGGAAGACGGAGGTGTCTTCAACGCCAATTGATTCTGAGCCTGAGAAACGGCAGTGAAAAGTAGTGGATTGTGGAGGTGGGAAAAGCTGCAGCGATGAGCAGCGGCTACAGCGATTGGCAGCAGCTGCAGTCTTATCCATCTAAGCGAAAACACCTGTTCTCAAACGTCAGGCGTTATTGAACTGTTCTAAGAGAACAAAGGCTTACCGATTCGAACTCAGGAGCACCGTCTGGTCTGTTGGGAGAAGCATTTTAAGAAGCAGTTCAACTGTATTTTATCCACGACAGGCTTGTTAAGAAGCGTCATAGCTCCAACTGTGGTTGTAGATACCGGTCCTCTGTCAAAAACGGAGGTTCTTCGTGGGCTAGGCCACCTAAATGACATGAGACTACTTGACCGGATGAGTTGCCCCGTCCAATTTGAAGGATGATGGCTCATAATTGGTATTGGAGTTGACAAAACTCCTCGATTTTCTAGGTCACAGGGAACAAGTTCCAAAGAGTTGGAAATAATCTGTGATTACACCAATATACAAGAAGGATGGCGGCTCCTCTTGTCAAAACCACCCGAGAATAAGTTCGGTTAGCATCACATCTATGATACTTGCATTGAGTAATCCCTACCACTCATCAACCATTCGAGAACAGTGCCCTAGAGAGCATCAAGATGGGTTTGGACTTGATCTCGATTGTGTTGATCATATTTTTACTCTACGAAAACTTTTCGAACACAGGTCAACTACCCTCCTTTTTCTTGATCCTTTGAGCGATCTTAGACTCAGTTGAACACATACTTATCTGGCGTTGCCTCCAGTTGAAGGGTGTATCAGAGAAATTCCGTTTTACGGTTCTCCTTCACCCGAGTTCACCACGAGAAGTGGTGTTCATCGGGGTGACCCCTTTTCACCTTTCTCTTTACATTCGTGATTGATATGGTCCCAGATACAGCATTTTTGTCAGGTGATGATAGTAATCTCAAACTTTTCCCTAGTTGAAAGGTCTTAGAACTTGAATATGCGAGTGGCATAGTTCTCCTTTATTCAGATCCAGGTCAGTTGCAAGCTTTTATGAGCAACATGAATAACTGTGTAACATTGATCGGTCTGCATTTTGCAAGATGCTGTTGTAGGATTGGGTTGGTTCACTAAACCTTTCATTATCTGGAGAATCACAGACTTGGTTGATAAATTGTTTTCTGGGTAGCTGGATTTTACTGGGAGAACAGATATCGGTTCAGGTGTCATTGTGTATACAGAAATTTCGCTAGGCATTTGCCAATCTGAGTCATCTGTGGCTTTTGATACGAAATCTGGTCATCAATCAAGAGTCGGGTATACGCTGCAGCAGTCATGATTATGAGAAGATTATTGGTATCTGAACGCCGATGTGCGCATGTCCCCTGACAGGATTCCTCGGCACGCCATATTCGGGAGGCAGGTACCTGCTGGAAAATGAGTAAGGATGGCCAGTGCATGACATGGAAGAAAGAAATGAAAAATAAAACCAAATCAAACCAAACTTGCACCAGTCGAGATAGATAAAACGCTAGAATATGTCATTCGTTGCAAAATCTTCCAGAATTAAGAATTGCAAATTCTTAAGGTACGTCACAAAGCTTCGTCGTAGTCAGAAAAACTAAATCGTGCACGGATGATGATATTGTGGATCAACCCAATTCTACTATAATACTTGCTTCTTGTGACAGTCCTCTTTCATATTCACTTATTGAAGACTTTGAAAGCTTTTCTCAATCTGGCATTTTTCTAATTGTTCATGAGTCCAAATATTCTCATTCTTACTTTGGTCCGGATGGGATATCCCCTGAAATTCTTGGGTACAGTAGAATTCCAGCTTGTGGAACCCATGTCAGCTTTGTCGAGTGAACCCTTTGGTAAACTGTTCGACGCAACTAACACAGAAAAATGCGCTCATCTAGCAGTCCTTTACTGGAAGAACTGAAGCAAGTGAGAAACTCATTTCTTGTTGTCTTTAAACACACCTTCCGTGATTGTCAGTTTGCCCGCAGACCCAGGAGATCCACAGTTGATAGTAAAGATTCCTCAAAAACACCACATTACCCCATCCTAATACACACACGTCCGATCTGTCCGTTGTGTACTTCTTGAATCGTCCTCAGCCTCTGATTTAGTACACAGACCGCTTCCTATTTCTTGAAAATCTTGAAGCTTTCCAAGGTCCCTGACAAATAATGAAGTGGCTCTCTATCCATAACGAACGCTGAGTTGTCGGTTGGTCATGCAAATGACAGCCCTAAAGGGGACTAGACTTCATTCAAGTACAGTTCTCTGATTGAAGAAATACAACGTAAACCCCAAACATGACCTTCCGCGGATTAGTATTGACCAACGCAATAAGTTTATTCTCAATTGCTTGCAAATCAGGGGAGAAAGTTGACGCAAACTTCCATGTTGAAAAGGGCTGAAGGTCATTCATGCCAAATTGCAAGTAAAACATCCACCGTATCTCGTTTAGAGAATCTTCAAAGCCGAGAGGGTTTAAAAAATCTTGTCTCCAAGCACCTTGAATGTTAGTTCAAGAATTTTCGCTCAATTATTCCAAACGTTTTTCTTTCCGTTACTTATGTGGTGGAAAACTTAGGTGTCTATATTCTCAGACAGTTTCGGTCATTTCACCCAGTGAATTCCAAATTCAACTTCCAGTGTGTTCTCCTTATACTATTTCATTTTCCCTGCAATTATCCTCGTATTTCGGAACCTGGACCTTAGCACACTACTCCGTGGCTTGGTAATAACAAGTCATACTTCATCTATGATCGGTGCAATTTTGACCTCACTCATTGGTCAGCATAATAAGTCTTGTTAAATCCCTAGCCAACAAGAAATGTCAGGGTCATACTCAGCCGTTACACACAGACGTAATTTGTCACTCCTATTCATGCATTATGTCTGTATTCCGGGACCTTCCACTTAGAATGATTCCATACAAAATTTCAAACCTTGTCTGCTTCAAGTCATGTCCAAAGGAGAATAGATAAAACTTAATGACTTGAGAAACCTCCTATTAATAGCAACTTTAGTTTTCTTTCGCATATAATTAAACACTGCACTTAAATAAATTATTCGTTTTAACCTAATTGCTTTGCCATTTGTACGTCGTCGCACGTAACTTGTGCTCGCAAATCTCATCATAACAGCCCCTTAATGAGAAATTGAAGACGACAGCACAGCACGGTAAAACCTGTGTGTTTTCTGGCAGAACTATTTGCTGTTAAAAGTGAAAATCTTGAGCGCGCTATTCCGATGGTTTTGCCCTATTTGTGGACATGACTAATTGAGTTTTGTGTATTATTCACAACTACCTGCGAGTTGTACGTGAGGATAAGTGGTACTTTGCTTGGTTGGTTGTCGTTTGGATTTCATCTTTCCGGCCAACCCTGCACTCGGAAGCACCAGACTCGAGCTTCGCTTCTACTTGAGTTTATTTATACTCCCTGTCATACACAGGATTTGAACCATGGCCTTTTCACCTCAGTGGTATGTATATAACCACTGCATCACCCAGCTTCCCTCGGGACAGGTCTGAACCACCGAAATAAATTTTGTTTAGATGTCGTCTTCTATGATACTAAACAATGGCTGACAGCTTCGAGGAGAGACACGGTATCTGTTCCGTTAATTCAAAGGGAATGACTTCCACCATATCAGGTCTTCTCCGCAAGATGGGCCATCGTAGCCACACTTAAACCAGATTGAGTTTTGTTGTCTACTTTTAGCGGACAGGTATATAGTTATTGTTCACTCGGGTTATTCAGTGACATGCGTGTGAGAAGGCGTGCTGATTAGTTAACTGGGTAAAGACGGATAATTAACTTGCTTCAGAAATACATAACACAAACATAAATATATGTCATTTCCAACGAGCCTCCACGGAGACTCCAACAAGGGGTGAACGATTGTGAATCGAACACCTTAACCGCAAGGCTATCCGGGCTGGCTCTCAACCGTTTGCTGAACATCTACACAACACATGATTTCGCACCCTTCCCAAACTGGCTTTTGAACGGTAACAAACCAATTCCCACACAGCGATCGACTCCTATGATGGATGACCTCTCTGTAGGGGAGTACGTACAACGAACAACCTACAGATTCTTTGTAACCAATCTCCCATTTCTCAATTGCAAATAGTCATCCGTCATAGGAGTCGATAGCTGTGTGGGAATCGGGTTGTTGCCGTTCAAAAGCCAGTTTGGGAAGGGTGCTATATCATGTGTTGTGTAGATGTTCAACAAATGGTTGAGAGCCAGCCCGGATAGCTTTGCGGTTAAGGTGTTCGATTCGCAATCGTTCATCCCGGGTTCGAGTCCCCGTGGGACTCGGTGGATGTGCACTGCTGATGATTCCCAACAAGGATGAAACAACTGTACAGTGCTTCCATGGCTTTCAATGGTGAGTTGATTGTTCAAGCTGCATGATGAATCATATTATACAAAATCGTATATTCTACTACTCAATTGCAAATAATTCATTCCGGCCGTTTTCCACACGTGAAATTTCCTTCAAACCTAATTGGTAAATCAGATTGTATTTGTTGTATAGATTGAGCATTCCCTGTTATGTCAAATTTTGTCGGCCTCCTTCACCTCGGTGAAGCTAAAGCTGTATTCGTTGAAATTTTATTATCCCCTTCAAGTTGTTGTTGTTGTCAATATAAACAAGTACGGTGATATCGACAGCATGATAGATTTGCATATGAAACAAGATGGGTTCATGTTTATTTCTGTGTGCTTGATTCTATGCATTTGCTTAAATTTATTCGAAAAGAAAAACATATAACTGAAGGAGAAATGTGTGCATTACTTGAAACTTACTATCTTGTCTGATATAAAAATTCACCCTAGCCCCACAGAAATGTCCCAGTGAAGTTTCAGCAACTAAAATCGATGTACCGAGCAAATCTTGCATACTCCGTATCCTTCTCTTTCACAATGAGAGCATAATCACACACACACACACACACACACACACACACACACACACACGTGAGTACACCGACGGAAGAAATATTTTTATTCAGCTTAAAAACTGAGAGGCTTGTAATCCTGCAGGCTACAGAATAACCGGTGAACACCTTACGCAAACCTACAGAGTTAATGCACGCATGCACTACTGAGCCTTCTGAAAATGATGAAATACTTCCCCGACCTGGCTATGCCCCAGGATTTATTTCCTTCTTCACGCGTACACTATTTCATTTTAGCAGAACCATTCAGCTTCGAGTTAGGGTACTTCAATAACCGTAATGGCTTGTGTTTGTGTTTTTGGTCACGCTGGCAAATTAGACTTGTAGGTGCCCTTGGTGGGGTAGACCCAAACGAAAATAAAACACTGGATCGTTGATATTGCCAAAGCAATGTCAGATGTCTCTGGTGAACATTCGATAAAACAGTGTGAAGCTACTGTTGATGCATGACCGTAGATTATTTCAAAACTGTTCTCGGATAACAAGAGGAACGGAACTCGTTTGAAAAATAGAAATTGTTGTGATGACTTTCATGATAACCAAACACTTGATTTGTCACGCTATTAGGGTTTGAATTATATATATTATTGTAAGAAAAACCGAATCGTTGGTGATGAGTTTCACAAGATGGTGGTTTATGATATATCAGAGATTTCAAAGTCCTTTCTATAGCGTGATTATTTCGAGAATTCGTGCGCGAATCTCTTTTTGAAAGCGGCGCGTTCAAGTTGCGAATTCAGAATTAGGCGAATTTGGAGGCATGTTCATGGAAAGTTCACGTTTCCATTCTGAGTCAATTTTATCGTTGCACAGCTAGATAGATAAGTCAACACTACCCGGGCTGAAGCATAATTACCTATCAATAAGATGCAGGCTTATGCCAAAATGTCAGAAGGATATTGACTGATTATCCACGTAGTGAGTGTGAACAAAGACGTCTGCTAAGATGAAACACGATACAAATAGTATTCCAGCATTCAGGACTTTCTGGAGTCGAAAGCAGTACATCATATTGAGTGAAAATGTACCAATATATACATGAATTCGCTGCAAAAGCCATACCGAATTAGTGATGTTCAGTGCGGCAAAGTGTGGACATTGATCACTTTGATCCAGGTTACTGATGAATGATATCTCCAAGTGCGTATTTTCCTAAAAAGCTGTGTGACTTCGTACGCATAGAAGGGAATACAATTTAGAACCATCCAGGACTGTCTAGACTAGACTTGAGTGACACTAATTGTATGGGCTCAGTTTGAATGGATACTCCCGATTATCAATATTAGATTGAGTAATTGAGATGGAGTCGGATTATATCATACCATTTCTATATAAATGTGGATGGTTGGAACTGGAAGTTGGATTGTTATACTACTTCGAATTTCGAAGGTCGATCATTTGACGTTCCAGCTCAAATTACTTCTTTCACGTGATTTCATAACATGGGGGACTTGAGTAATCAAACCACCTCAGACTAGTGGGTTTTGTTTAGTGTTGTTGCTTCTGCCTAAATAAGAAAGATTTTTCCCAAACTGTTGAATTTGACCAGATTAGTTTCATATCTGGACGTAAATGAATGGTGTGTTTTTTACTCATTAGGTTTAACAGCGTAGTTTACCGGAACCTCACCCACCGGAAACAAGGAAATGCAACCGAAATCCTCATGTGATGACGGATATTGCACTACAAATATTATATGGATAGTTTTTTCGAATTAAGTCCGGATGGAAGATCGTATTTTGATCGAGATTTTAACAGGAAACTCATGCATGATGAACCTTAATAACCAAGAATTCAACGGCGTACTTCTGGAAAACCTCTGAATGAATTTTCTGCCTACAGCATGCCAAATCCACAACATAAGTTTAGATTAATATTAATAAGCTGGAAGAATTTCATTGGTTCCAAATTATCCTCAAAACATTTGGGATTTTAATTTCTCAACAGTGCTTTTATACATAATTTTATTAGCTGGTTTTGTTTATAAGTTAAGACTACCTACCATTGCAATAATGATGACGAGTATTGTGTCATTTTTGAAATACATTTTCAGTTAGATTAATCCTCAGTCCACAGTTTCCCCATAGCCATAACCTGTTAGAATATAAATCAAACGGAAAAATGTGAACAAGGCAAAGAGAAAAATTGGAGTGATCCAATTGGTGAGAGGCCTAAAGATAAAATAAAATAAATGATCGTGAATAGGGACCTCGAGATTTGAACACTCACTTCTGAGTCACTATTTCAAGTCTATTTTTAACAAAGCTAAAGTCATGCTAGCAAACTGTTCAAATCCGGATAAGGCTCGGATCGTTTGAATGTATGCCGAATTCGAAGAAAACAATTTCACACAGTGTGTATATTGGAGAAATTTGAGTCCCATCCTCAAACATCTGCTTTTCAAACAGTTATTGGCTATTTTTATATGTAAGCTTGAGGAAAATGATAAAAGAAATTTAAATATCAGCAGCTAAGAAATGATGAACAAAAGACAAGCGGACCAATTCTCTCTCACTTTATACATCTTACTTGGAATATATCTCTCACCTTAAATGCTGTATTTTACATAAGGACATGCATACATAACTAATCATGTAGGTTAGCTGATAAGCAAATTACTTGATCAGTAAGAGATTCGGTTGGATTAATAAATAACGCATCAACAGTTCACAAAGCTTTGCTCGCCAATGGAAATTGCAGAGACGATGTTCGTCTGCTTCATCCTTGTTAGAAATTATCACCACTGCAAATCAGTCGAGTCGTTATTGTGACTCTATCCCGAGAATAGAGGAGCATGAGGTGAACACCTAACAACCAAGCTATCCGGCTCTCAACGTCACAAGTACATGACATAGTGTCGTTCCATCACTGGTATTTCAGTGTTAACAGCCCGCTGACTACACAATAGTCGACTCCTAGGATCAACGAATTCGTAGGGAGAGTTCGTGGAAACAAAGCCGTTACGTTGCAAACAACTTGAAGAGAGAGTTTGGATAAGTAATCAAAGTGAACATCTGGAGATTCCATTCGACTTTCAAATGATTCATCATATGGAAACAAATTACCGCAATCGTCTATAATAAGATCTCATTTTGTGCAGTTGAATCTTCAGCTACTAACTCTATATTCTTCTACAAATTTCGTTCGTCAATAGTTTATTACACAGATTTACATAGTCCAAGCCGAAAAATGGAACCTTATTTTCCACTACTTCATTTCATTTCTTTATTATTCAAATAGCGTATCCGTATAACGGATTGGTAGGGATGATGTGTTCATACCGTTGATGTTTCATAAAAATGTATAATTTCCCTATTTTTCATGTGACTATATCCTCGTACTAGATCATCATACCAAGGTCTCAAGCCATTCTCTCGCACATCCATTGCAACCCCATCATTCTGTAGCATCTGACGCTACATAACTCCTGACTGGTGTTAATTCCTTGATTTCGTTGTGTTTTGTCCCAGCCGCGATTGTGCCTTCTCATCTGATAAAAACATTTCTGATTGGAATACACCGGAGTTTGCTCTGCAATAAACGGCAAAATTCATTCCAAATCTTCTCAACCGCATCAATTCCTACTCACATAACTGGGTAATGAACATGTTCAAGCAAAAGTGACTTTGAAAGTGGATGAAGCTGAGAGTGGATTCCATGTGTAAGTGTCCAGAGGTATTTTGCAAAAGACCAGTCTTCTTCGTCACTAGCAATGCTTTGAAAACCTGAATTTGAATACGCACTTGAGTTTAACGTAGGTGCCACGGGTGCTGATTGCGTGACTCGAGGGTACACTCACGACGCAGTAGATAAAATCATCATGAATCTCGATATGATTAGGATAGCACTGTATTTTAATGATAAGACAAACCTTCCCTGTTTCAGTCAAAGAACTGACGTTGGAGGAATCGCCATGTGATTCCAAATGTGGATCTTCCAGACATGCAAACAGTATTGCGTCTGATTTGGAATACTTTGAATTGACGTTTCGAATGGTTATCCTAACTTCGAAGAATTCCAGAAAGCGATTCGAAATGCACAATGATTTATGAAAGACAAATACATTAATGGAAAATAACCCGCGTAAATGTGGATAACTAGGATTATACAAACATTTTCGTCGCTGACGTGAACTATGTAGAACGATTTGTCTTGAAAAAGGCAGTGGTAACTTATGGACAAATCAGTGCACCACCTACATTGATTATCCTGGCTGAAAGACTGATTTGCGGCAAGCATTATTATATCTTGTTTGTCTTTATTATGAGCAGTGTACATGTATATGACTGTAATCTACCTTCGAGAACTAGTATCCAACTACATTTTGTCTTCCGGTGTCGAACCCGATGAGCAGCTACAATACGGATTTGATCTCCGTTGTCCGTTACGGAAATCACTAACAAACTGAACAGGAAAGGATCAAAACACAAACCCCACCATATTAACTGCATTCAAGTAATTTTGCATGAGCCGTATGGCACTGTGTAAAGATGACAGGATGAAACTGTCCAGAATGCACACGGCTGGTTTTGCGGTTGTTACCGCCCATCTGGTGAGCGTACCCGGTGCTCATCCGCCCAACCATTCTATACTTGACCACTAAACTGCTTCCGGTGACAATCCATATCGATCGCATTTCAGTTCTTACTACTGGAACAATAGCCAGTAGCCAATAAGCATGAGGCTGCCGTGGCTCCGTGGATAAATTGAATGGTTTATATTCTCGATCGGGTAGTCAATTATACTATTTCTTACTACTTCTTTCTGCAACCAACGACATCACAATAAATGGTAACGCCATTTACATATCATTGTGAAGTCCATGTATTATTTGAATTTGTTTGCTTCGTCCAATCAGTGCATTAAACATGATAGGGAACTGACGCGTCAAACAAAAACTAACACCCCATTCACAAATTAGTTCTACTTTCGCTGATTGCTAAACCAGACACTGTTATTGTCACCCACGTTTATTCACCCTCTAATTTTACTTGATACTTCCTGTTTAGCTTCATGGTTCTACTTTACGAGGTGCATGAATTTCTATCTTTTAGATAGCATTGCGAGGATGAATGGTGTAAATTGGGAATGATAAATTATATCTCCCCGCACTCCACTGCACAAGAAACCTATACCAGAATTGAAGTATTTTGAAAGAACAATTATAGTTCCGTTCTGAATGAACCCTTTTTCCAACCCACCTACCAGGTACTACTGATAATTTTGACGCTCAATCATTTTTCCTGGTTTAGGGGGGTGGGGGATATCCATCACGACATTCCACGATGGTATTTTTGCATGGAATTGTCCGAGCGTCGAGGTTTCCCTTTGAATGAAAAAATAACACATACGAATATCATGAAAACATCACACAAATATAATGATGTGATTCATCCTTTACAGCACATTGCGACCATAAATTGCTAAACCACTCTGCTGAATCTGTAAGTTGCACATCCGATGACTAGCCTTCAACCTTTACCTTCATTTTAACACTACAGGACCTACAAGGGCCTCAATCTTTCAGGTGCTCACCCAGTTTATCGGCGTGATGTATGAATAAATTCTCGTGACCAATTCCCAATACTCAGCATGCCGGTAGGTCGTCCAGACTCCTGAACAATCACTTCAACACTCTTCAAGCTGTTGTGCTTCTGCTCCTTCCCCCTCACTTACATATGCAACCCAACGTATGGCTTCTCAGGAACTGGAACGTATTACGCGCACGGTAGAAGTATGTGCCATTTTGCGTCAACCAAGAGGAATAAATAAACAGTCTAAAAATTCTCAAGTTATTGTGAGTTATTATGAGCAAAGTGATCCATTCTAACCCTTCGTAGTATTCTAAGTTTATCTTCACCTTATCTCACTCAGCATTTTCGAATGGTGAGAATGCTCCGTGAACCATTCAATTACACAGATTCGAGTCTCCTTAGTACCAAGGAGTGATGTTGAGCACTGATATCCTCATATTTTCAGTTGTGTGCTCGAATTGCTCTGACTTATCTTACAAATTCGATAGCTCCAGCAATTCTGCATTACAAGTATCAACACACTCGCTCGTGACATCGATAATACTGTAACTATGTGGACATGAAACTGTCATTTGTTGGCTCTCCATGAATACTATGTTTCTTGCTCTTTTTTCTATCATCTTGACTGAAGGGCTAATAAAATGCCTATATTCCGGCTTTTGTGAAGCACCGAGAACGATTTCGTTCTTTACCGAGTGTTCAGATCATTCAGCCGGTTATTTTCAAATAGTTCCGCGGTAAATCGACACTCACTTTATCCTTTGTTTCTCAGCGGATTTTTAAATCAAATTACTCAATTTCTTCTTCGTAGTATTTTGTATCGTATCAGGGCAGAATTCAAGGTAATAATGTAGTCAATCATATATCTTCCAAAACGAATTTTTACGCGAGCAAGAACATATGGAATTTGTATCCTATTATATATTAAAAACATGATGGCTTCACGTGGAGTTGCATGTGACTCAATTGAATTAACAACGTCCTAGCTTCAAGTTGAATGAATATAGTTGCAATAATCTTGTCATGATGCTGTGTTTCTATTCCTCAGCTCTAACGCTCGAAAGCTGCATGCCATACACACGTCGCCAACATGTTATGTGGGACGTATATTTGTGACAGCGACCGAGACAAACAACGGATAGGGTGCTCAGCTCCGTCTGTTATCGAAACGCAAATGAAATGGTGTTAGCAACCTGATGGTCAAAAGGACCACGGAGTAAACAGGCCTTGGTTGAAAGCTGAGTGAATGGTTGGGCGTTTCTCCGTTCGTGCACACTCGTCCACACTCATGCACAATGGAAACGCAGCAGCGAAATTGGTTACATTATTTTCTTTGACCGATGCCTCCTATCCTGAACGTAGCACAATAATTACTTGTCTGAAATTGATTGGCGCGTATGTGGTTTGGTGGTGGTGCTTTCATCAACGTGCATGCTGCTCAACCTGGGTCTACACATCACCGCGCGGTTAACGCGTACGTCAGTCACCATCGCTGACATGCCCCGCTTTTCCCTGCTTGTGCCCACGTGCGCACGCACAACAATGGGCCTACTAAGTCAACCCAGCTTTCACACAAGGCCTGTCTGCTCTGTTTTTTTTTTTTTGTTGATCGCCAGACCTTCGCAACGTGTTTCGACCATTCTCACTAGTACATCATTCCACACATCCAATGCTACTCACTCTCGCTGGGGTCACATGTTATACGGGTTAAGCTGGCAGTTCAGAGAATATCTCATCGGTCCGCGTATGCGTGCTCACACACACGCACCACAAAAGCGGTGACACCTTTTGCATGCATTCTGCTGGACAACGTTTACTGGTGAGAATTTCGCCAGCATGCAGATGTATGGCCTACACAATCAGGGCGACGCTCACATCCCAAGAGGATTTTTCGGTAATTGGCCAACTGACAACCATAAAGTAGCCCGGTGCTGAAAGTGGTTTGAATGGGCTTAGGCAAGTCTCAAGAATTTCCTTCACGAATTAAAAACAGTGTACAGTTGGGTTTCAGCTGTAATCCCATTGGAGTCAAATGGATCTCGGACTAACCGGGGGTCCATTTTTCGGATCAAAAGTTGATTCCTCCGAAGATAATTCGTCGGTTACCACAGAATGTCGTACAGAATAAGGAACTATCTTCAATTTTTTGTACTAAAACTGATATCGAACGTGTTCCATCAACATAAAATGACGAAACTATCAACCAGGGTTGGAAAATTACCGGGACATACCGACTGCAATTAGAAGTTGTTGAAATTTTGAGGATACCCGGTGTCCGTAAAGCATCCGTTTGGATTTAAAAATGTGATGAAGGAGTTTTTATTATTGGGTGATTGCCAGTCAGGCGTCTTAAACATGTCTAATAGGATATTTGGGTAAATTAATTTGAAAAAGGAAATCGGTCCGATAGCAACTGTGTTCAAATGTCCTTATCTGAAAAATCCATATGCGAAAGTAAATCAAATTACGTCAGCGACCATCAAATCTACGTTTACTCTGAATCACGAATTGTAAAATACTCCAGTGAGTGATTTAGTGCGGATGAGACGGAAGTTGTCGAAATTACTAGGAATATCAGTAAGTATACTTCTGGTTTGACCGAGTGGTTTGTATAATTCCAGAGAATGTAGCGTTTGGCGTATCTTTCCAGTGCTAATATGAGATCGGAAACGGGAGACAGAGGGAAGAGAAAGAAACGGAGGAGTAGAATATGTAGATGAGATGGATTTAGTGGCAAACCAGGAAGCGAATTGTCAACTTTCTCATGTGGTTTACGAACAAGATCGCCAGAGGAATTACAGATGTGAAGCAAATTGGAAGGGCAAATTCGCGGGAGACTGCTTTGGCACAAGACCAAAATGTCCGGCTACCGGTGACAGATGGTTGAAATGTAGCTTAGAAATATATTAGCCAAAGTAAGTGGAGTATTGGGGCGAGTACAGTTGATGAGAAAAAGAATGATATGGTGGAAATATAACGACGAATATATAGGTCATTCAGATGGGATATGTGCTCGGAAGAGCAAGCTATTAGAAACGTTTGTGGTAATTAGTCGAGGCCACCAAACGCACGGCACTAGGATTGTCCCAGAACTATAAGGACAGATAGAGTTGTTATGAAGTTGAGTTCATGGGATTCAAATTATATGGATGTGGAAGTGAGGCTGTGTCGAATTTAACAGTAAACTGTTGATTCGAATCCACGACATATAGCTTCACTTTGAGTCTGGCACAGCAGAACAGTTGAAGGGCCTTTCACATTATACGGCATTTCTTGTTACCCTCTACTGTGTCTACTTGCAGGTGATTCAGATTGCGTACTTCAGTCTTGATGGAGTGGAGTAGTCTTTTACGGCTTGATGACAGCCAGATGTTTGTGCCTTTCCCTTAGCTCCACTGAGGCTCTTCAAGCGAGGAGAGGGAACACTTTTGTGTTGAACATAAAATATTTCCAGAGGGTAACACAAATCATGGAATTTAGAGCAGTCAGTAAAATTTTCACGGAATGAGGAAGCCTTGTGTAAACAAATGATAAAATTTTTGAAGGTAACCAATGCTCCAAGTTTATTGAGATTCTCCAAGGTGCAAGCTGTTCAGGGGAGAGTGCGCTATGGAAGCAAGCAGTTGGTCAAAGATTTTCCTATGCAACAAACTTGAGGGTGAAGGAGTAAACTACAGTGATCAAAAAAACTAGCAGGGGAGCGTTGAAACACTGTGAAATGTTTTTCATATTTCACTGATACTGAATTCTTAAGGGTATCGAAGCAGTTAGAAAACGCGCAAGATTGGAAAAAATCTATAGTGAGTGAAAAGGATAAGTCCAGTTCATTGAAATCACCTGCTTTTATGAACAAGGACTGATTGAGATCCGTATTGAAGTAGTTGGAAATGTTGTCAAATAACTGACTGATATCATTGGCAAGAGTATTTAGTAAAACATAAGCATTGCAAAGAACAAGATGTTGAAAGGAATTTGGAAAAGGTGGCTTTACATGAATTGCAATGCAATTGATCTTATTCATGCTGAATTCAAACTAGAAGTGAGAAGATTTGCACCCCGTTCGATAGATGAGTATGATTCAAGCCATGATTGCTGGACAGTGTGTGGACACTTGATATGCGATTATTCTAAGTGGTAGAACTAAATAATAAAGTAATCTGTAATAACCAGCTACATGCAGTTGCTTGGCTATATATAGGTATATCAAAGTCAATTGGCAATTGGGACGTGTGGTAAATGCGGTGAGCGGTAGGATCGTATGTACCTTCTCTAAGATTTTAATTGTGCGAACCGATAGTCCTTTGTATTCTGTTCTTTTCTCGTTTTTCTCCCAGAGATTGAATTCACATCGAGGTATAGTATGAAATAGCAAGAAAATATAATTTCATGCGCTGTGGCCAAAAATTATGGAATAAACCAACGGGGATGGAATTGTCAAACCGGTTAGGCAAATTGGCAATGAAGAACTGAAATTCTGCATATGGCTGCAGGAAAATAGCGTTGTGGTTTTTTATGACTAGTAAGGCGGTTGACCGTGAGGTAGTGTCAATTGTAGGTAAATATTTAGTTCGATTAAAAAATATTCACAAATTTACACTCGTGAATACGCTCATGAAGTGAAAAAAGAAAAATAGTAGCTGTCAATCGCTGACCCCAAATCTGCGCTCGATGGCTAACTCCGAAATTTATGTTCCACTTGCAATAACTCTATAGATCAAACCAGAATGAACTAATTCAATCGACATTTAGTGCGCTGGATGACATGTCTCACACTTTTGCTTCACATCGGTACCGGGATATCTTCTGACCCACACTGTTCAGTTGAAGTATATCTCAGAGATTCTGAAGGAATCCCACAAACCGTCATCTTCATCGTTGTGTTTCAGTTTTTTGTCCGATCCGCCTAATGGTTCGGTTTACCAAGAAATCTCATTGGAGGAAAACCCATCGAAATGGCTTGACTAATCAGATTTCAAAGGTTGGCGTTGAAATTTTTTCTCTGAGTATTTTTGTTATCACTTTTGCTTTCCATACAGACCCAATTAGGCCCAATCAGCTACTACGAAGGCTGAACGTAACACTATTACACACACCCACGTGTTGGCATTCATCTATTGTGGTTCATAATGTTGTTTCAGTGGCCGAAATTGGACAATGACAAACAGGGTAAAAGTCGAACAGTTGTTGAATGTGTCAGGAATATTTAGTACGGAAATGACAAAGCCAAGTTCTTTGACACTGTATTTCAGGCAACAGTTTCCTGACTGCGCCATCGGATGTGACATCCACTGGATTCCCATCGGTCGGCGCATATCGCCACCTGAAGTCTTATGAACGGTTTTCTTTGAGTCCGATTCTATTGACCACAAAGGTAACGAATGGCACTGACATTATTAATTTACTGCAAAACAGTAATGGAATCGGGCCATGGAACAAGACGATCTATATGCATTTGTAGCTCATCAAAAACGTCGTTCAGAATAGTGTTTAGTTACCAGACATCTATCGACGCGAAGGAGAGTTGTAGATTGTATGTTCTTCGTCCATTTCATCCATCTGTGTCGCACACGTTCATTGGACTCACGGTCCCAATCCAGACACTGGTTGCATAAACCGCGAAAGATCTGCCATGCTGGCGGCAACATGAGGGACCAAACCCAAGGGATCATACAAGGGAGCCACATGTTTTACGACTGATAAAAAGCAAGAGTTGCTGAAAGACACGGTTTATTTTTGCGACGATTTCACTGCATCTCAACAGTTCAAATAAGTTAATGTAAAACAGTATTCTGTGACAAATATAGGGGGAATTACAATTATCACCGTGGTAAAGACACATTATCAAACAACTGTTTCTACTGACACAATATGGGTTTTCATCGATGTATGGCTACGGCTTCGGCAAACCTCAATAGCATGGTATTGCCTATCACGTATATGACCCGAAACAGTGTTTTGGTCAGCTGTATATTGCGTCATCTGAAGATGACAAGCGACGGCGGACGACGGGAAATTTTGGTTTTGAACATTGTGAATATGCGTTTGATCTGACAATGATTGCATCACAAGACACTGAGTCCCATTTGGAAAGTGTTCAATTTCTCGGTTAGACAACTGTCGTTCTGCTCCACCCACGTAGGTTGCTCCACAAATACACCAAAATTACTAGGTTTGAGTTGGTGTACGGAGGTGGACGGTATTTCCACCAAGGGTTTAGGGATCCCATTCGTTCGATGAACAATTCTGAAGTCAGCTGAATATTATATTCGAACAGTCGCTGAACCAAGCCGCCGTTTGAGCAAGCGATTGACATCGTGAACTTGAAAAGAAGACAAAGGGTGTCTTGTACTTCCTCCGCCGAAAAAATTCGTTTATCCGGTGACTAGAGGCTTGCTGTGTCCTTTGATACACGCATCGGATTAGGCGTTTCCGGTCGAGTCCCCTTTCAGCCGTTCAAGTTCGTTGTCCATCATGTTTCTTGTGTAAATACGTCTCGCTCTTTGAAATAGGTTTCGGATCAGGCTACGTTTATATTCCACAGAGTGCAAGTAAAGACTTGTCCAAGTTTCTTTTCTATGAAATCAGATTTGGCGATTGTTCCGTCATTCCTCCTAGTCATAATAATCTCGAGGAAGAGAAGTGTATTGTCCACATCTGCGCCCATCGTAGTTCGTGTATTTGGATACAGAAGATTGAGTTCATCCATAATCCATGTCTACTATTGTAGACTTTCTTGTGGATAAAAATATCATCAACGTATCTTTTGTAAAGCTCTGTGCTTTCCGGCATTTTGCTCGCCTTCACAAGATGGCCGAATCCAATTTTCCTAAACAATCGGTAACTGTTGTAGAGAATCTATCATTGGTTGCACTGAATGAACTTCAATTGCGGGCTGTCTCCTGAGGTCTGGGTTTCTGTATACCACCGAAGAAAATAAAAAGCACAGAGACACTAGCACAATTTGAATATCTATTCGAACAACTAAAAATATTCAAACCCACTTAAAAAGATGCGCAGACTTGGTTCCAACCGGAGCTAGTTGACTTTGAACCACAGTAACTGATAACATCGTCCAGACATCGGTCACCCACCACATCTGAGTGCAATTTTATTATTGAAAATCTACAGTTGCAAACTGGCTTGGTAATTTTACGCCCAACTAATGATTCCGGATCCGTGCTGACTTATTGGAGTGAATATGAGAAAATGAGGACCCTTCTTGACTATGCCAGCAGGTTTGTGCGCCAAGATAATTGCAGTGACCCCTAGGAAGTACAACACGAGGTATCCGCAGAAGTACTCATTCTTCTAGACGGACACTTTACCAATGAGATCACAGCTCAAAATCTGATGCCAAGATGAACTAAAACTCTACAACTACATGGTCCAGCGAAATTACACAAACCAGAAGTGTCACTTCGAAGAATACTATAGATGATAAACTCACCACAAAACGAATAAGCGAAATGGGTGTAGAAATTGCTTGAGCCAGTTCATGATTTATTGGCCAGAGACACTTTCAAAGAAAGTCTGCAAATAGTAGAGCTTTTGCACCAGACCATTTCGAAAGGGAAACACACGGCTTCACTTGATGTCCAATCACTGCTCACGAATTTTCCCGTTGAGGAGGCTATACGTATCATCTGCGATCATGTCGAGCAAAGCCAACTCAAAATCGGTATATCAGTATCAGTTTCGGAACGGCAGTTATTACCATGCTCAACAAACGTTTGGTTTTCTTTCCTTGGTCGCACTCACAGACAAATTGACGCAGTCGCAATGAGAAACCCATTGGATTCCATTTTATCAGGTATATTTATGGCTCACTATGAGGAAAATACGAGCTTCTTCATGAATGCAGTGTATGGGATATCAGGACTTTAAGCCACAAAAGCCCAGTGTACCATTAGGGATAACCGAAAACCAGACTCTCAGGCTTTGATTGGGGACCGCATAAGGTTCCAAAAGTTCAGGTGTGGTCACCAGCCGAGAGACAATGGATTTCTCTCTACCACGAAAATGATCGTCGTTCGAGGGTTTGGAACCTCTGCACCACCGATCGCCGTTTGGTGTATCTTGCCTATGGAAAAGGCTTTCTTCTCAGGAACCAGGAGAATAACTGCCATTTGAAACAAGCTGTTTGGTATTCATTTTTGAGTACAGATTTTTTTCTTCGGGATTGGTTTTATAGGAAAGTGGGGTTTGAGGAATTCCTAGGAATAACGAGGAAACATTCTACAGTGTGTTCTGGTCATCACTGTACAACTAAGATGAAGAGAGGCATTATTTGGTGGGCTATCCGATAGCAAACCACATGATCATACAAATAATTACCACAAATCTCTTAATGAACACAGAAATTACAAAAATATAGGATGTTGATATTTCTGTACACCAGAGATGCCACAACCACCTTACCTTATAAATCTTGAAACTGTTCGCCTACCCATTATTCTGCTCAATCATATACGTTTCATTTGTCCATTACATTCAGAAGGAAATAGTATTGATGACGCTGACTTCTTACCGCATGTGATCAGGCCGTGGGAATGCATTCTAGATAATTGGCTTCATAAAATCTAAATTAGACTAAGTCATTTTGGACTATCGAAGAATGGACTATATGCTGATGACTATCCGTCAATGAGCTTGGCAGTACGGTACATTTTACAGGTGAGAATTTTGTCAGAGCGCAGAATAAAAGGCCTAGACAACAGATCGGATGCTCAAAGCCCATATAGATGTTTCGATATTTTGTCTACTGATAATTAGCCCTGTAAAGAGTGTTTTTTAAAAAGGCTTGGACAATTCTCCACAATTTTTTCACCACTTGAAAAACAAAATGTAATGTGAATAAGGTTAATTACTTTCGGTGGGTCCTCACCCGCTAAAAGCTCATTACCTTTTAAAAATTTCCGTAATTGGCGAATGAAGCACAGTTCCGGTTTCATTTCCAATGAGAAACCGATGCTGAATGAAATCATTCTGATCACATGCACATTTTGGTCTTTCCTCTGTGTGATTCTTTATACACAGCTCTGTTTCACGTGGGCTAGAACGGTTACTTCATCGTAGTTGGCGTATTGGATCAGAAAGACAAACTCGCAAGGATTCGAAATCAAATTATTGGAAGCTATTTTTGATATATTAACAAACCTGTGCTGGAGTGATGGGTACAAGCCTAAGGACAGAACAGGTTTATGATTGACACAAGTGACACAGACTACATGAATAAAGAAAGGTTTGACTGCGGAAGAGGCGCCAAGCATACGGCGCACACATGAATCAGCAAAACAGAAGCGCGATGAGTAGAGAAGTAAGGAATAACTCAAACTGAATTTGAATTATAAGGTAAACGAGCAAGCCGTAAACAATACCGAGACATCTATGATCGAGACCTTTGTTCGTTGTCACAGTTCAGAAAGCAGGAGGCAAATAAACACGGCTAAACACCGAATAATGTAATTCTGATTCATCTCTGTTGTAAATACCTAGTCAGATTACTGTATTTGCACAATCTGATGTCCTAATGGTCCCAGTCATCGATACACGGAAACACGGAAAAAATCTGAGTAGGAAATCTGCTTGAATTTCACATAAAATTCATTTAAACTATGGTTGAATAAATTGAGGCGTTTGTTGGACTAGCTCAAATGTGAATCAACTACTGAAACACAATTATGTTGAAAGCTATTCTGCTACGGGTTTACTCCACAATAATGACAAGCGTTGACGTGTAACTCTCAGCAATATACTGAATCACAGCTTTTATGACATCTTGCTGCCTAATTTACCTACAAGGCGACTGCTTATCACCAGTAGAATAGAGCATTAGTTAACGGACAACAGGACCAACTACTGGCCAAAATCTCCATTTGGTGGAACTGTCAACTGCCATCGGACAACACACACGTGGAAAACCCAGTGATCAATGAAACGAAGGACTGTTGCACATTTGCTTTAAACACGTGGTCAGCTGATCAAACAATAGAGACGAATTTGTAGATGAATAGTGGCTGTAACCTTGTCACAAATTAGTATGCTGCAATAATTGATCGAGTTATGGTTGGATCGGCTGTCGAGAATTGTGGTTTCCATGCCTATTTGGAATGAAGATGCTACTCGCTCGTTGGGATCGGTGGACAGACTACGTCATTAACTGAGTCGCGTCTGTGCAACTCTTCATTTGATAAACCTTCCCATGACCGACTATTTCACTAGTCAGCTAATTGTTGCCCGATTTATTTGACGTTAGCTTCGATTTTGCTGACCTCATTACTTTCATTCTGTGGTTGCATATTTGGTTTATTAAACAACCCTCAGTTGGTATTACTGAATTTCATCTTCGAGGGATAAATTATTTGGTTTCAGAAATTGATTGACCGGACTGAGTTTGGTTTGTTATTGCGTGCAAAAATGACCTCAGAGGTCAAACCTGGACTGTATTTGCATGTGCAAAGTAAACTTCTTTGATCGTTCAAGGGATTCGTAATGGCCTCTACAGAGTTGCGAAAAAGACCGGTATCTGGCCACAATATTCACCTGAACTGATTTTTCCGAGGTTTCTGTCGGCCTGTTTATCAAATCCGAATGTGCACGCTCGCGGTTCGCTTTCTGATTCGTCGCTGAGTTCGTTTGTATTTCGTGTATTTCTCGTATCGGTACTGTTTCCGTACCACTTTATATAGAATACATTGTCGCATCTGTCCATCGACTCGCATCTCCTCTATTTGTTTGATAGAGGTGATTTCTTTGGTAGTTCGCTGTGGGAGAAGAATAGAGACACGTTCATCAGCCTTGCTCAAACGTCTCCCAAAGTTTGTTTAGCATTTGAAGTCATTCAGTGGTATATTATGTGGCGTAGTCAGTGATTATGCTCCCATATTGCATCTGCCGCTCAATCTGCTAATGCGAATACGAATACGAAAACATAAGTTGAAAGTTATACTCGACAGACAGAAAATGAAGGCAACCAGTTTTACCAGGTTTGCGGCTGTTGAACGAGATGAACATCCAAGTGATCGATCACGATCTGCATTGTGCAGGCACGGAAAAGAGCTGTTCATTACAATGCAAACCATTGGAGAAGCGGGTATCATTTCGTGGTTATTTCACACGAGAAATAGTCAGATCAATTCATACGGAATTCATGGTTAGAAAAATTAAATGAGTCACCTGCCCCAAACTGAGACCTGGAATGCATGGATATTCTGCCTTTCATTTGCAAAATGAGAAATAGTCGAGAGGTGAACAAAACATGTAATTCGGCAGTGTAATAACATCGTTCTGTTTTCGGATATGTGTAACAGGCGATTGATTTCACTCGTTTACCATATCTTCTTCACTGCTACTTCTAAATTCAATTCATGGGTTCACAGGTTGCTTTTCGACTGCTTGGTGACAAGGTGTGCTATCATAATTCTTCGTGATATTATTGATTTTATATACTGGATGATAAACGATTTCACCCTTTTATTCATACTTTTCGAACATACCTTAATTACTTTATTGGTCAGTCACTGCATTACCTGACTTTTCTGTCTCAATAATACGAATCTTTGGTAGTGTGTGCATGGACTTGATAAAATTTCCTTATGAATAAGTGAACGTCCAAGTGGGCCATCGGATTGATGTGATTGTAATGCGTCCGAGAAAAGCAAACAATATGTGGATTTTATTTCCAATGTGATTGTACACGTTTAAAGGTCTAATTGAATTCACTTATTATTTTGAATGAGTCCATCCAGTTACCAAATCCTAAATCAGGTTTAAGCTCAACCTAAAATGTATTGAGAAGAGATACGTTTTAGACCAGTTCTGGACATGAGCACCTTGCTACATCATGTGGAAGAACGTTATGAAATGAAATTATCCCATATTCCAGATGAAAGATTACAAGATTGAGGCCACAGGATTCATCCCATTTGCAGATGTTCATAAAGACACAAATGCGTCCAACGAGAGTGTCTACTTACTCAATGTATCTTCTCTACCTGCGAGTGCCTTTCTAAGAAACTATTAAGAATATAAAAACATTAGATAGGAGAATGAGAAAACCCAATGGATTGATATTAGATGAACATAAAGAATTCATCTATTTATGTATAAACAACATGCAGTTTCAGTGTCACGGACCCTGATAGTATTATAATAAGGAGTTTAAGTAGCATCCTTCTTAGGACTCAAATTAAGAGATATTTGTATGGCCTTATTAGAGAACGGTTTTATCTCTGAATAACTCAAGCAGCTGCAAATGTAAGGGCGTATTATGTACTAGGCTCATCATCAACATCAACAACATCAACGTAAGGGATGTAATCGGGTCAACTTTGTGACCTGATTCAATTAGGTATTTCGCAATTGAAGAAAACCGAAGATTTGACGTCAGTCGCTGTGGCCACATTGCACAGTGTCATCGATTTTTCCAACCATTTGGGTGTGTTTTCCGACGCTGGTTGAGCCATGCAGCTATCCGTTCTGCCTGTGGATGCGTCACCATAGCTGTAAGCTAACTGATAGAAAACATGTGAGACATTGGGATCGGCAAGACTGTCTGAATGACTTTTCAATCCTGACCTTCTGGTAATCAGTAACAGAAGTAGTTGCAACACAGTCTATGAGTGTCTTGTGGCTGACTTAGGATATACACATTTCTCAATGAAGAGGTGGTCACCTGCGAACAGAAAAGCAATAGAAACTTGCTTCATGTTGACCGTATTTGATTATCGATTATCAATTCCCACGACTCTTGAGATGGAGAACACGGTTATTAGGAAAGAAATAATTAGCGTGCATTTCGAGAGCGCGATTATAGCGTACACGTGCAACGGTCAAATGACTACCGTGCTTGATAGCGAGCCAGTTTGTGATATGCCGATTTTGCATGTATAACATAGCCCTCAAAGTAACTCCAGACTTGTGAACATTTGGTGATCCTGTCAAATAGGGCGCCTGCTTCTTAATTGATTTGAGTTGTTTTATGTGTTTTCGGATAAGAACCCATTTAGGAACAGAATTTGAAGATGTCTTGATATCATTTGTTTCTCTGTCCGGATGTTGTTATGAAGCGTAGTGTCCCGTTTGAAAGATTTGGTGTCGGAAGGTATGTCTTCTATCTTTCGTACATGTATTCCTTCTTCTTCATAACTAAACTGCCTGATTCCTTATCTGGTTGGAAGAACACCATTAGTTCTATTCTTCTCAATCCCTCTATTACTCACGAAGAAGAACTAGTCAATAGTCTATTCCTTCCAGATGTTATAATAATCAGATGTTCGGATGAAATGTTGCCACGCACTATATGTCTCAAAGTAATTTAGGAAGGTCGCTATTTGCAATTCTTCAGTTTCGCACCGAAGACCCACAATCATGGTTTGGTTCGACTCGTCCTCAACAGAGCGTGGAATATCTGCATCAAAGAATAAGTGCAAAATGAAGGAGATTTCATAGAAAGAACGTTGCTGGCCAATTGCTATCCCGATAAGTTCATCAAGCAACATCGAAAACCGAGGAACGTATGCGGAAGTCTGGTAGCAGAAATCAGCTTCGTTTCTTTGTTTACCATCTTATTGTTTATACGAACTCCCGATATCAAGCACGGTAGTGTTTTGACCGTTGCTAGTGCAGGCTACACGCACGCTCTGGCAATGCACACTAACCACTTCCTTCCTAATAATCGTGTTCTCCACCTCATGGGTCGCGGGAAACAATACTCTGGTTGCGATGTGTGCTCTATGAGAGGCATCACAGTGACGGACTAGCGGTCCGTGCATAGTCGAAAAGACTAACAACTGAGACGTACGGTCTACGGTTTCTTTTTTTGCGAAACATTTCACTGCGTCAGGTCAAAAAGCTGACCCGGCCTAATCCCCTGAAATTGTGTTCCGCAATCCCAATTTGGAGCTGTGAGCATTCACCGAAGCGATGCCCGGCAGAATGCATCAGTCAGCGATTTGTGCACGAAAGCGGTTGACACAAGTGTTTGTTTGTTTTGGCACCAACCGAAAGGACCCCGATCTCCCCCTATCAAACTCACTGTTATGGCTCTCAGTCGAACCCAATTCATTGTATCATTTCTCTCGCTGTGTGGTTTATAAAATGAAATGTTTAAGGTAGGCGGTGGACAAGAGCAAACGAAATGCTTACATCACGTTACTTATATTTTCCTTCAGTTCTCATGTACTTCCCAATAAACAGAATAATTCCATATCCCTACCGTCAATATATGATGCAGTTCCCACCAAGTTCTGGCGAACATACTCATCATTAGCTGAAAACACTTCAGTAATGATTCTTTTGTGCCATGTGCTGCATGGTGCACTGCCATTAGTCATCGGAATCACGTCTCCCCTTTTCAAGTCCGATTCATATTTAAGCCCTTTATGTAGAGATATTCAAGACTCCATTCTTTCCCAAACATCGCATCTAGATTTCCTGCTTGACGTAATTGTTGGTGCAAGTTACTACTGGCTTGGTCTTCCCTGCACCAAGGGATGTGTTGAGGGAAGCAATGATAAATCCCGAAATCAAAGTGCGCGTGGGTGCCCTGGGTCTCGACACACGGAGATTAGAGATCCAAATTTGATGATACGTCCAACTTCCACCATGTATGTCGATATATCCTCGTCGATTATTAGCACACAAAGCAAGTATCAGTACACATTCTGCGGCGTCAAAGTTAGACCCACCATCAATATACATCATCTTAAGTCTACCGCGTCTGGTTATAAACCGTATCATTGCCATGAGAAATACTTTCGCAGTCATACTATATGCGATTTCCAAGTGTATTGCACGACACCCAAATCTGTTGTGCTCACTTTAATCTACCTTGATATGAAACGGTCCGAATTAATTGACACCTTTCTATAGGCAATCAGGAAAAAGTGTCATTACTTGAGCTATGGGTTGGGCATATTAAGCACTTACTGAGGACTCGTCTGAAATTGTACGTCAGAATCAACTCGACGACGATTCCCGTGGCTTCTGACACTTCCAACACAATCAACGGTCCAAGCCTGAGAATAATTGTTTGGAGCATTTCAAATCAAGCAATCTGGGGCTTTGTGAACTACCAAATAGATAAAATATTCAAGACTTCCCTGTTGCATACAGTAATTATGCTGATTACTCTTCCCGAAGAACTGACATTTTGACAGTCTCAGTTACTTCATTGACCTACTCTACATTTTGGTGACAAACATCATGAAGTGTCCCACTAGGAGGCATGGAATGGGCACGACAGACGATAATGAATGATAAAATGAAGCAAAAAGTCTTAGTAAATCCCCAGTCGTTATTGGAACTTCGCCTAAAATAATTGAAGGCAGAAAACGGTCATCGTGAATACGCCGCTGGATACCCAATGCTCTGGGATCCACGATGATCTGCTGATAAAATTTGAAATACGTACTCGATTTTTCACCGTTCATCAATTCTGCTCGTAGTCTAGGTCCTTACGACACACATTCTGTTTGAGTCATCGCAAGAAATCCTTCGTCATGTGAAGGCTTTCTCCTCATACGACAACGACAACAATGAACCAGCCACACAAAATTTATTAGTCATCGCAGATAAAGCTAATGAAGAGAAATCGAGGTTGCTGTACTCGGCAGCTCTTCGTAAGGCCAGTTTGGCACAAAACGGTGAATAACTAGCGCCAAACGGATGAACTTTCATTCCGTACTCTATCAGACTCTCTCTCATATCGCTATCCTGTCAGGACAGGAAGCCTACAGCTCACCCGCAACACTTTGGAAACCTAAATTGCTAGACCATCTCTTCGATTTCAACGAAATAGGGCAATGAAATATCAACGGGACCTGACGGGTACTCTTACCAGATGATCAGTTGGATCAGGTACTTGTGATAGGACTTTATTCAGTAAAATGCCCTCACAAACAGAAGCACAGTCGAATACCACTCGTACTTTTCGGGCTTGTTTGAACTGAAGCCGTTATGGGGTGGCAGGAACACACGTTTTCTTGAGCATCTTCTTGTGGAACTATGGATTTCATTTATCCTTTTCAATCATGACCGCGAATAACATCACTGTACTTTGAGAGTAGTTTCAAATTCTAGAGCAGGCATATCTTGAGAAACGACAAAAGATGGTTTACAACTGGGTGATTAAATGGAAGCTCATTTCTATCAATACGCCACGGTAAACCATCGATACACTTATTCCTTTCTTTACTTTATTTGCAAGCAACTATCTCCTACTAGACGACGAGACGGCTTCATGAATATATCACACATCATAGCTGATCGATCGGAAGCAGTCTACAGTCTAAATACGTGAATGATGGAACGCACTCTGCCGACTGGTCATTGATGGACAGCTTTTGAACTGATGGTCATGAGTAAGATGATTTACCTTCAGTTTTTGTGGTGTTTGATTCTAGCCCGATAGATTCTGGGGATCAATTAATTCGATCGAATACTAGTTAAAGCGTGGTAGGTAGCGTCTTTGTGGTGGTAGACTGATGTGTTCCTTTTGGCATCCTCTATTTCATTGGTCTCCATCGGTTTCCCACCTCTCACCTGTGTCCCCAAAAACCTGAAGCACGCATGAGCGGCCACACCTAAGTGAACCGCTCAACAGGGGGTTAAATAAGATTTAGGGTAACTAAGGCGTAAAGTCCTAGGAAAGAGACGATGTTCGGTATGCCAGGACAGGTACTCCCTAGTCGGCGGACAAGATCTTCCGACCCATCGGACACAAAGGAAAGCTATCCAACCTACCAAACCTGGTATTCCGGAATGGGCAAATTAGCCTCACAACAGGCCACCGGCTCATGTGGAACAACTCTGCTGCGCTATTGGTTGCATTTGGATGTGCAAAGGCTGAAAGGAGATCGTCTGGATGCAAGCTGGATTAGTCACCGTTATTTCCATTTCCACTGCTGACAGGACAATCGAGTGATACAACATCCCTGAACAGTGCTGGAAACGCCGCCCCACACAATTTTCCCGAGAACCTCTATGCATAATTTTGGAAATATGCTATCTTATCATGCCAAGGCTTGTCCGGCAAATGACGCTCCTCGTGCTCCAGTGGTCGAGTTGACAAGACAACAAACTGGAATATTGAACTGTCGGAAACATGCTTGGGAAGCCTGTTGGAATGAAAGGACACTATTCCACGTCGGCAGCCTCAGAATGACGACACTGTTGAACTAAAACTAAAACATCTACATAGCTTGTTTCTCAGATGTCTGCATACCTACGTGTGGCACTCGGTGCATAAATATTGCAGGACAGGAGACAGCTTGGTCGCTTTATCATAGCGGCAAGGCAGACCAATTTGAGAGCCACAATTTCACATTCGATGCTAACAGTAAATTCAACATCACAGTGATCGCTTGGGAGCCGATTTCCCTAAGACTTCCTTTCGCACGTTTCGAGGGCTTCCACAGAATCTCGACAGTGATTGCGATGATGAATTGGAGAGAGATATTCAATGAGATCAAGAAATGTGACATTCTGTCCATCGCTTTGAAGTGGATTGCTCTCACAAGTTCTTCGGATGAGTCAACGCGAGACGTCCTAGGAAACGACGTTTACCAGATTGGATCTCTGAGAAGTCATTTCAGCTGTCAGCCAAAGAAAACGAAGCCCATATATCAGGAACTGGCGAGAACTACAGACTGCCACGGGGAGCTTCGCTCTCCGTTAGGTCTGATTTTAAGGGATACTGGATCGAAGTGGCTGAAACCGTGTAGACTGCAGCATGGGTTAGTGACTCCAACAGGCTATTCCACCTCATTCGTAACGCTGCAATGGACAATCGTTCCTGTGCAGCGCAGTCGGCCATCGTATATCTGAGCACAAAAGAAAAACAGATTGATGAGTAGAGCAGGTCGATAGGTGGCTCAGCCGATCATCATCATGATCGATCATCATCATACCGCACGATGGATCCACAAACTCCAATTCTCGTGGAGCAGTACAATGTCGGCTGCGATATGGTAATAGTTTCGACGAAACTAATTTCGTACAGCATGAAATTCAACACTCAGCTAACTTTGTTCAGAAGCTTATGGCCCGATAGTCAATGTCCAAATTTTACAAAGTAGTTTTTCTTCCAATTTTAAGCCTCTGGGTTTGCAGCCTCTTATGATGATCGCCTAATCACCGCCCATCATCTGTTCCTTTTCATTTACAGTTTTCGTGTTTGAATTTATTGTATTTCGTGTAAATATCCAATGCACATCTACATTGTATAATTTAGCACTTTTTCTGATTGACAAAACGAAATGCACCGAAGGACTTCACGGAACCTGGCTTTCTTCTCAGTAGTATTTTCCCCTATTCATCTTACCGTGGCAAAAACAATTTTGCACCTTTTCGGCTGATAGTTGAGTTTGCTCACCTAATAAAATCCTCGATGCAATACAATGAAATACAGGTTGTTTCTGTTCAGATAACCCTTACCATGCATTATGTGCGGTGGCTTTGATTGTTATCTCGTAGCGGCAATCTCAAAAGAGAACAATATAGGAGAAAAGAATGGGAAATGAGTGAGAGGAGAACAACACATTAATGGAATTAGGTCCATGTAGAAATTGTGTGGAGGCAAGAGCCCCACTAATCACGGCATCTAGCCACATTTCCCAAAGTATCTAACCATTGAGTGGCAGGGTCGGTTGAACCTCGCCCAGAAAAGTCTAACACGCCTTACAATAACAAGTCAACTAGATAGACTTTCGATTCAGCAGTAGTATGCAAGGATCAATGTCTTCCGTGATTGGTTGCTTGTGTTCAATCTTTAAAATACAAAAACGGAGGACATTCCATGAGTACAATGACTCAATAAGTGCAACAGCAGTATACTAAACTTACATTATTCGAACTCCAGTATGACCGCTAACAGCCTGCTAACTGCACTGCTGCTCCTCAACGAAAGGAACACTGTCCCCAGTGTTATTTACTCCTTCACTACACACAAATTGAGCGTATTCGGTTCTCATTATGAAGGTCATTTTACAAGACCACTGTCAGTCAATGAATTACAAGACCTCCCATTCCACTTGGTCCCGTTAGCAGGGTCACAGAAAAGAGAAATATTATTGAATTGACAATTGATATAAACTAAATAGTAACTTTCAATGAAGTTCACCTCAGTTAGTACTCATTCTATGGGCCCAGATAGCCATACTCAGTTTGTTACTTGTATCAGATATAATGTTGCTCATTTCAACTTGCTCGTATCAATTAGAATAAGCCTGTGTCCACCATATCGCAATAATCGTGCTAATTTTCTAGCTTATCCATCTCAACCCCACTGTTATCTATTTGTTGACCCTTTGAATCCGAAAGCTTCGGAAAAACTCATAGTGGAGTGTTTAAATTACCGAAGCTGCAGCGATATTGTGCTTTCTATCATACATCGCATGTCACTTTGAAAAAAACAACTCACTGAATTTTGTCCCATTGAAACCAATTTTGAATATGTGTATTTCTCCATATCACGCAGCAGCAAATTGGTTGACTGGCTTATTGGAACCAGTAAAAGTGGCAATTTCTAGACACAGTCTACAAGACACCTTTCATTTTGTAGAAACCGTGAGGAACCTTGATCTAGAAGGAAAGCGAATGATATCACTTGGTGTTACCTCATTGTTCACAAATGTTCCGATCAGTGAAAAAATCAACTGTTTGTGTGATTACATTCAGAGCAACGGAATCGATTAGGGTATCCCGTTGGATGAACTAAAAAAAATACCATATGTCTGCACACAGAATATCCAGTTTCAATTCAATGGTGAAATCTATCGTCAGAAGGACGGAGTTGCAATGGGATTACCTTTGGGACCCTTATTCGGTGATATTTTCATGGAAAAACTTGAATAACATTAATGTGAATCTATAATCCGAGATTTAACCTTGTACAAACGATACGTACACGACGTAATGTGTGTGCTAGACACCAATCTGGACAAAAACCTTTTTCCTAACAATTTTACCGCTGCCCAGTTCAGTGTCCAGTGATCAGTGCATAGAAGAGCTACATGGAACGGACAATACATCCATTTTCACAGCTTTGTGCCCCTCAAAATGAAGAGAAATCATATACGTTGCCTAAATGCCAGAGGAAGAAAAATCTGCTCCGAGGACACAATAAGAAATGGACTTCTTTTTCTGCGGAGTGTTTTTCTAAAAAAAAGCTATCCTGAACGGTTTATCGACCAGACGATGCAAGAAACTGAAGGGAAATCAAAGGAGATAGGAGCCGCTAAGAAGGCACTATATGTGTGTTTGCCGTTCAAAGGCGACACGGAAGCCGAAATTATTCAACGAAGATTATCGGGAATAATCAACAGAACATTCTACGCAGTACAGTTACAAATCCTGTTCGTTTCCAAACAAATAGTGTGTTTTCGATTGAAGGACATAGTGCCGAATTCCGCAACCTTGTTTTGTGTGTATTCTTTCACCTGTTCCTGTGGAACTTGGTACTTTGGTCGCACGACTCGGCGCTTATCCTAACGCGATCGTGAACACCACCCGGCCTGGCTTAACACGGGATAAATTAAGACAATCACGAGTGCGGTGTGCTCACACCTTGTTGAGTCAAACCACTCAGTGGAGGTGATAAACGCTTTTCGCACCATTTACAAAGTCCGAGGTAAGCAATCAAGACTTGTCAAGTGTTGCATCTTAGCCACAGCCGAAGCCGTGAGTATTCGTTTCTACAATCCTCCCCTGTAGGCTCAGAAACAATTTGTGCAAACACTTAGGCTTCCGTGGCCCACGTCATGGTCCCGAACACATGTGCAACCACTTGAACATTCCATACTGTGAACACTTTCAAAAGCACACACGCACGTGCAGAGACAGATTTGGATTATCATTCTCCGTTCTTGTTTTGTGAGTCATATATATTGATATGTATTCGTATGAGTACAAATAACTGAGAAGGAGCTTGTTCGCCACGTTGTTTATTCTCAATGTTTTCTGTGGGATTTTTCAGAGAACCATATTATTGGATCTGAGTCCATGGAGAACGTTTTTGGATGCAAGAGCCCTACTAATCACGGCATCTAGCCACATTTCCCAAAGTATCTAACCATTGAGTGGCAGGGTCGGTTGAACCTCGCCCAGAAAAGTCTAACACGCCTTACAATAACAAGTCAACTAGATAGACTTTCGATTCAGCAGTAGTATGCAAGGATTAATGTCTTCCGAGATTGGTTGCTTGTGTTCGATCTTTAAAATACAAAAACGGAGGACATTCCATGAGTACAATGACTCAATAAGTTCAACAACAGTATACTAAACTTACATTATTCGAACTCCAGTGCGACTTCTAACTGCCTTCTCACTACACTGCTCCCCACTCAACGAAAGAAACACTGGCCAGTAATTTAAACGAAGTACGAATTTACAATGCAGTTCACCTCAGTTTGTACTCATTCTATGGGCCCATATAGCCACACTCAATTTGGTACCTATATCAGAAACAATGTTGCTCATTTTAAACTTGCCTGTATGAAGTAGAGTAAACCTGTATCCACTATATCTCCTTACTCGTGTTGATGTTCAAGCTTATCTATCGCAACCGCACTGTTATCTACTTGCTGACCTTTGAATCCGAAATGGGCCAACTGAAGCTTCAGGGAAACTCACAGTGGAGCGCTTAGTTCACCAAAGATGCAGGGAAAGTATGCTTTATAATGTACATTGCATGTCACAATGAAAAGAAACAACGAATTGAAATTTTGCTCACTCTCTACTTGTAGTCCAGAGAAATGGAAAAAGCTACTTCTAATATTCGATAAAGTAGCTTCAGTCAACTGAACTTGTTCCTCGACTTTGTTTTCTAAGAATCAACAAAGAAGATCAGTTCATGAGCTGGCAGAACAATCTTTAAGCGATGAAACTGGTCAATGAATATTAAACTCCAGGGAAGGAATTATGGGACAACAGTCTCCATCATTCGAACAAATGTATTTAGCTTACTAAGTTGTTGTTTTGTGCAAGTGAATGCATAAGTCCCTTCTATGTTATTGTTGCCTTGTTACTTTCTTTGATATCAGTCCGACGAAGAATATATGCTGACTACCCTGCATGATCTCTTTGCCGTCATTTTTCCCCTGGAGTTTACCAATGGGGCGAGAAAACCATAACAAAAACGCATAAGCAAATTGGTTTTTGGGACTTACCATTCCTTATTCTTTAATAATTTCCTGGTTGCAATTGAGTAGTAGGAGATTAGATTTGTATATAATATTATTCATCCAGCAGCTTGAACGCTCAACTCATTCAATTGCAAATAGTAATCAAGCTCTGTAGGTTGTTCATAACGGAATGCCTTCGTTGTACTTAGGCCCCTACAGAGAAGTCATCCATCATAGGAGTCGATAGCTGTGTGGGAATTGGGTTGTTACCGTTCAAAAGCCAGTTTGGGAAGGGTGCTATATCACGTGTTGTGTAGATGTTCAACAAACGGTTGAGAGCCAGCCCGGATAGCCTTGCGGTTAAGGTGTTCGACTCACAATCGTTCATCCCGGGTTCGAGTCCCCGTGGGGGCTCGATGGATGTGCACTGCTGATGATTCCCAACAAGGATGAAACAACTGTACAGTGCTTCCATGGTTTTCAATGGTGATTTTCCTGGTCACTATATAGTGATGGTAAAATATCTACTGGCTGGGGCATGGACAATTAGAGGCTGTTGAGTGGGATAGTGATCGACTGTGCCAACAGGATTCGAACTCACCATCCACCAAAGGACAATTTGGAATCCACCGTGATGACTAATTGGCCAGAGCCGGTCAGTTTATTGTCAAGTCACTAACCAATATGACAAACACGGTCGATTTGTCGCCCACTACTTACTTTCTGATTCACGCAACCAAACTCTCCAGTCACGTTTATCACAGATCCTTTGTAAAGGCAACAACTTTTTTCCAATTTATATGAGCTACGTAGAGATGGACTTGTATCCCCATTAGCTCCTCCAACCAAAAAGCTCCAGTGATCAAGATGAATGAAAGCGTCACTTATTTCCTACCAACAGGTCCAACTTGTTCTCATAAGAGATTCCCACCGAAATGTTCCATACGCTTTTGCAAGCGTATTCAACAGGTTCTACCGTATCGGTTTTCAACACTGCAATTTCAAGGGTAACGTGTTACGTACGCTATGCGTGATTATGACGGTATTCGCAGATTTTCCTGTATACATTTTGCAGAAATGATCGTCATACATTTTGACTTACTGGACAAGACCTTCATGTTTCCCTCCGTTTGTCAATCGCGAATGTTATAAGAGATTCTTTCATGTTATCCATTGTGACCCGAATAGATAACCTACAAGTTTATCTCATCATTCACTATCAACACCCAACTCACCAATAAAACCCCAGCATCGCTGTACAACTGTTCCATCCATGTTAGGAATCATTAGTAGTGCCGATCCACCAAGTTCATACTAGCAGTGGAAACAACATCTAAGCTACCTAAGCTAACTCTCTCAATGATTTGATTCATATCAACACTTATTGAAAGAACAACCATATTTTATATCTCTTCGGAGATTCGTAAGGTTAGACTGTAATTTGTGCATGTTTTCAAACCCGTCAAATTGTTCTAAATATTCTCCGCATGAAGCCGACCTTGGAAAAGGATAAGTGTTTCATAACAGTGACATAAAATTGCGAAACATTTAGGCTTTATTCGTGGTAGGCCGCTCGTAGGCAGCTAGGTAATTGGAAGGCTCAAGAGCGGTAACAGAAAATTCATGTTTCTCAAATACAGATGAGATCGAAAGTCAGTCTGAGTAATAGGAAGTATTTAAAAAAATAAAGTTATATTCGAAGGTTGCTTAACTCAAAGTAATGATATATCTAGTGTTGTTAGTGTGACTAATTTGTTTTTCCCACCAGATAAAAAATGATGAAGTAACGGAAACAGATAGCTCCTAGTCAAGAATGTAGATTATGTGGGAACCGACTTAACTAACCTCATGGTTTACCAGCTTCTCTAGTTCGGCAGTTAGTTCACGGTAGGCTTCGTCTGCGTAGTCCTGCCACTTGCGTTTTGCGGCCATCATTGGTCTATGAGAAGTGGGCTTCTGTCCAGTTTTGGTTCATTTCATCAAAGGAGGAGTGCTACGCTATGTTTTTCACGCAGTCGTCTACGTTGTAATTGCTCATTTGTAATGCGGCTTAGATATCTGCATCATCACCGCATCGAGGACTTACGTCCTGATATTCACAAACCGAAATGGCTGTAAATGTAGGCGTTATCACGTGTCTTGTGTGATTATACATTTAGGGTTTCGACTAGGGTGATAAAAATGCTAACGTTTAATTTCGTTTTTCTGCGGTTTCATCTACCGTCACTGAAATTGGAACGAAGAGATATACAATGCTAATATCAAACAAATACCGTCCTGATTTGGGACTGATTGCGCGAATTTCCTGTTCTTCTTCATATAGTCATTCTATCTCTATCTAGTGCGTGTCCACACTCTCGCCTCCCTACCGGCACATGCGTTGCCGGTAACCAGGTACCTGCCTCACTGCGTGTCTGTGTGTGTGACTTGCTAATCTGTGGTGAAGAGGCTGACGTGGTCCGACTGCAAACGCGCTTATTAGACATGTGAACGATCAGACACGTACATCGAAGGACCGCATGCGCGTGTGCATCAATAGAGTCAGTTTACTACGGATCAATACGCGTACAAAACAAAGGAGCGTAGATGGCACAGAGAGGAAGAGAAAATATTTAGATTGGTAGAAATTACGGAACTGGATAGTCATGCATTGCAAAACATTTCTATACGCGGTCGACGATACAACCTATTTACAGCAGACAGTTATCCACTAATGTCTTGCTCGGTACCACACCTGACTGATTGCAAACTTAAAGGGTTCTCCACTCTTTATTTTTATGCACCATACACAGGGATGTGAAGAAAGAGAACCGAACTGCAATCTCCTTAACGGCTGGGGCCGTTCATTGTATTCGCCAATTAAAAATATCGCATGCCCGAGAGCTTGTGTTGCAAATCCGCTCAACGACTTGAAGGCTCTATTATACAGCCACGTAATTCCGGTCCGTTTGCCAAATTCCATTCCCTAGTCTGCGGTCCCAAGAAAGATTTCGTGATGTCGTCCCGACACTAAAAAGACAAGATCAGAAGTGTTACTTTGGTGACCAATCAAAGATCCAATTGCGGAAACGCCTCACTGCCGATATACGTCACCGAGGCTGCAGATGAAACTTCTGCTGATGCCTTACCTCAGGTTTGCCGAGGCCCGGTTGACGCGCGAGCAATTCGTTTACGCACTCGATAAGACGGTTGAACAGTCCGTACTGTACTACCAATAAATTTGCAGCCCGTTTCACACAAACGCGTCAACTTAGGCCGGTCAAAATGATGACTCCCAAACACAAATCAAATGCAACTCCACCTACGCTCCACATACCACATCCGTCATGCAGTATGCTGTTCTTGTGGTTGAATGGTCCTATTCGCAAGGTGTGCCGCTAATCACAGTGCAATGTGACGATTGCTACCTCTAAGGATCCGAAAAATGATGGAAATCCGGTGTGGTCTTATTCGAAATATCATTGGCCGACCGATACTTACCCCGTTCTCGCCGTCTTAAGGGACCACACGGATCACCGAATTGTCCAAAGTGGGGATAGGAGCAGTTCTGTAACAGGATGAATGTTGAATGATCTGCATCTCGTGTCTTCTCAGTGCTGCAGGGAGGAGTTAGTCTCAGAAGTAGAAGGAAGCTTTGGTCGTTTCACTGGCGGTACGCTGATTAAAACGGTACGATTGTCACCTACCACCATGCTAATCATTTTTCATGTAATGCAGATAAATCCGTCACCAATTCCACGGATTCTGTGACCCAACGATGAAGCATTGCCTGAGCTGCTTACAGCTACGACGTTCTGCATCAAGGAGGCAAAACCATCATGAAGGCTTAATTCTTGTCACGATACTCACGATTCGCAGCTGCGGAACAAATACCATTTCATTACTGCGACCGCTCCTATGTCCCGGTGAAAATTAATAGAGCAGACAAAACGATGCTACTTATCCGTGACTTCATCGATGAGAAAGGAAAGGCAACCCGAAGTGAAGCGGAAGTTTCTTCACTTTTTCGTACTGCGAGAGGAATTCAGTATTCAACCCGACATTGTCCTTTGTCGAGGTGACCGAGTGGAATTCCAATTAGACTGCGCAAGTCGGTTTTGGTTGCACTGCTTTCAGGCCACTTGGGTGTAATTAAAATGAAGCCACTGACTTGACAGATGTGTTGGTGGCCGGAATTGGATGCGGACATTAGCACTATGGCAATGAACCCTTGGTCATAAAGCAGAGGGTTCACGCAGACTTTTTGGCTCATTCGTGAACGAACATCACGCCCGTGTACTGAGTGATTCCCATTTCAAATGGTTAGAAGTATTCCTGACCAGTTTACCAAAGAACTTGTTTTTAATCCAGGTTTCACGGAAGCGCCTTAGCTGTGAAGCAACACGTCGGGTACTGGTCACCGACAACGGATCGTAGTTCTGTGCGTCGGGTCCGAATATTGGCTTGACCGCCAACATGGCCGATCACATTGCTGAGACGACCGAGGATCCAAATGGTGACCGTGTTGATGACAGGGATCCATTTATTCCTCCAAACAAAACGACGGCCACAGCGGCTGAGCCATATCCACCAGGAGGAGAGCCAAAATAACTAGAAGCTCTTGAATGAGGACAGATGTGATGATTCAGCGAGCGACACGCGTGATAAGGCCAAGTTCCTTTTCGTAGCCACAATCGCGTTTAGGATCCTCAACCAATTATGATCACCGCGGACGGGGTCCAGCTGAAGCCCTCTATGATTGGTCAAATCCTAATGTGCGAGTTAATTTTTATAAATCAGTTTTGGAAAGAAATAATTGTGCTATTCCGCAGCCTCGGTATTTTTGCTATTTTGGATTACGTGGTTTCAGTTGGGAGCAATTACAACACATCCTATCAGCACGGGTGTTGCATATATTACAAGAAAACGTTTTTCTCTCTCTCTCGCTGGTCTGATTTGGAACAAGTCAATTGGACTGGAAATATTAACAGAGTTTCGGTGGTAATCAATGTATAGTTGAGTGCTACATTATGTAGTACCATTTGAAGCACGCGGCTTTGGTTGGATAAAAAATATCTGCATTGAAGTAGTACAGTGTCAAGTCATGAACCACATATTATGCATTACCGGGGATTCTTGTCAAGAGTATCTTCAGAGTTCTTCAGTATTCAACAACACGTCTTACGCTGTGAAATCGCTTTCAAAATGCGATAATTTACTATTTATTTTATTCTTTGCTTGTACTTCTATTTAGTATTCAATGGATTACCAAGCTGTCGCAAAAACATAAATCCATATTCGTCGGTATTTCTTTCAAGAATATTGGTGTTTAAACAAGTGCTTTGGTCTAACTTTGTTGAAACTCATATAAGATGGGAAATCACCAGCTTTCTTCAACATTCCTTTTGTTAAAACTTTCTGTAGTATTAAGTGTGGAGTTCTTTTCGCCAAGAACAGTCTCAATTACCCATTTTGTACAGCGTTGAAATCTCTGATTTTAGCTGTTATGTACGAATTTGTAATCTTTCCAATCAAACAATTTACCATTGGCCAGCTTCCGCAAGGGATTCAGATTGACTCAAAACTAGGATACACAGAGCTATCGCCCAGTAATTCGGAACTACCAGCTTTCAAAGAAAACCAAAACATAAGTGACCGAATGTAAGGGTATCTGTTTTTCACTGAATCGCTTATAAATCCAAATTCTGTAGTTTGGGGGTACAATGAGTTGCACATTAGTGACCTCCGAAGAAGGACAGTGCAGGATCGTGTGAACCTCATCAAGCTGTTTCCATATCATTCGCTTTCACTAGTTCTTCCTGCTATGCGTGGACCACCTGTCTGTTATAGTGGTGGGCTGCACTACGTTACCTCGACAACCAGAGCAGCATCAGTTGAGACAAGACAAAATGCTTGCTTTCATCAGACCTCACGCGACAGACCAGAAGAACTTCCTTCACGGGCGCTTCGGGCATTTTCTCGTGTTGGGTTAGCGCCCCACTATCTTCTGGGTCAGACTTTTGAGTCAGAGGATCCGGTAAAGGTTCCCAAAGAAAAGTCCTTTGTGCGATGTAGGCAGTCGCCAAGAATGATATGCTCAAAAATCTCCATCGTTTCTTCGGCAAACACAGTTCGTATTTCTCTGCTCTTTAACTTTCTCATCCCAATTCGGAATAGATATGAGAGGCCACAGTGAGTCGTGACCGTGAAGTTCTCAATCTCGGTGCCGGTAACAAATAAGATACAAGAGAAAAGAGAAACGATTCTTCGACCTAAGCATTAGTCTCACTCAGCTGCTTTCAGCATCCGCACGCATTGCCTCTCGAGGCAACAGTCTGCCCTACCTGTAATTCTTCAGACTTTTACCTTGGATGTGTGTTGTGTCCCCGAAACACGCATACAAGACCCAACTTCAGTGTCCACAATTTACTCTCAAAACTGGCTTTCCCGTTTCACTCTTCGCACGCCGGGTCATTCGGTGTCTAGTGCTTGTGGTAAGGCTGGCGTTGGTATCGTTCTCGGCATGAAGACTAGGCGTGCACTGCTCGACTGGATTCCAATGACCACTCGTCTATGTGCGATTCCAGTGAATGGTTACATACATGTAAACAGCACCAGACTGAAGCTTAGATGCCTGTTTGTTGTTTCAATGTATGCCCCCTTATGACTGTAACTCATCTGAGGCTAAAGACGAAAAATACCATGAGTTGTATCAATTGCTCCGTAGCGTGCGTTGAACGGACATCATGGTTTTTTTGGTGAATTCAGTGTTCAAGTTGGAAGTCTAGAGGAGACGGAGAGAAATTAAGGAAACCGTTTTGACATTTCAATAGACCGAACCGATAACGGTGACCGACTCATTCAACTATGTTCCGACCATGGACTTTTCCCAGCGAGTAGAAAGTTATCGAACGAAATGCGCCACCGAGTAAACTGGCACTCTACAGCGTCTTCACGGATTTGGACTTGGATAGACCATATTGCTGTTGGTTACCGCTAACGCGGATCAACTCAAAACTGCTGATCATTCTGGTCCACGTCTGTTGACAATGATCACATAGTCGTTCGTGTAAAATAAAGTCCACCTCTCGTCGGTGGCTGAAATGACACCAAAGTCAAACGTCTTCGGTGGCCGCTACTGGGCGATATCAAAGGATCTGCCTCCAAGCAGAAATATTGTAAAATTCAAGATTGACCCTTTCTGTTTTCTTTCAAAGTATTCTCTCTGTTATAATACAAAGCTGTGCCGTACATGATACCGCTCGGATGAAACATTGAACTACATGCTGTGCGTTCTTGAAGTTCTCACTTCTCAGTAGTTCTGTGCGGGTTCAGCCTATTCAATCCGTCGGGTATTACATTTGGCATCGAGCAATGAATTCAAACCATGATTTCTTCTGAAATGCAACCTCTTGATGTAAGTTTCTAATCTCAACCGGTTGACGACTACATGGGACGTTTCAGTATTTGGTATTTGGCCCGAAAGCGTTTGGATGATGCGAAAAGAGAGAACTGTGTATGCAATTTGTGTTGTGAATCCCCGTGCATTTTCCGAACCTTGTCTTTCCATTGACACTCCATTCGATATCACAACTATTCACTGGGTTTTCGATGCAGTGAAATGCAAAGGAACCAGATGAGTAGTAAACAAAGCCCAGCGGGCTCTAATTGAGGCTGTTACTGCTGCCCAAGATACAACAACCAGCTATTCACAGAAGCGATGGATATCTGCATCCGCAGTTGGGTTGTTAGATGCTCGCAGAAAGATTCCTCCGGATTCCAGATATGATGGAACACAGAGGTGCCTTAAACGTTAACTGATTCGAAGCCTGAGAAACGGTCGTCAGTGGTGGTAGATTGCGAAGTACAAAGAGGTGGAAAAAGCTGCAGTGATTTGCAGCAGCTGGAATCTTATCCGACTAAACTCAAACACTGGTCTGCGAAAGCCAGGCTTTATTGAACTGCTCTGAGAGACAAACGGCTCACTGACTTAAACTCAGGAGCGTCGTCCAGTACGTTGGGAGAAGCATTTAAAGAAAGCAGTTCCATTGGTCTCAATCTCCGACAGTCTTGTTAAGAAACGTCGTAGCTCCAACTCTGGTTGTAGATACCGGTCCTCTGTCAAATGCGGAGGTTCTTCGTGAGCTAGGCCACCTAAATGACATGAGACTGCTTGACCGGATGAGTTGCCCCCGTCTAGTTTCGAGGATGATGGCTCATAATTGTTATTGGAGTTGACAAAACTCCTCGATTTTGTAGGTCACAGGGAACAAATTCCAAAGAGTTAGAGTGAATTTGTCATTGAGTCTATTAACAAGAATTATGGAGATTCCTCTTGTCAAAACCACCCGTGAATAAGTTCGGTTAGCATCACATCTATAATGCTTGCATTTAGCATTCCCCACCACTCATCAATTACTCGAGAACAGTGCCCGAGCGAGAATCAAGAGCGGTTTAGTCTTGATCGATGTTGTGTTGATCATATCTTTACTCTACGACAAATTTTCGAACACAGGCACACAATTTATAGGTCAACTACCCTCCTTTTTCTTGATCCTTAATCGATCTTAGACACAGTTGACCACAAAATCCTCTGACGTTGCCTTTTTTTTGAGGGTGTACGAGAGAAATTCCGTCCCTCCCCCAAGTCCTTTTATGTGAACAACCTAGGTCCTGTTAAGTTTTACGGTTCTCCTTCACCCGAGTTCACCACGAGAAGTGGTATGCATCGGGTATACCCCTTCCTACCTTTCTCTTGACCTTCGTGACTGATACTCTCCCAGATACATAACTTTTGTCAGGTGATGATAGTGGTGTCAAACTTTTCCCTAGTTGAAAGGTCTTAGAACTTGAATATGCGAGTGACATCGTTCTCCTTTATGAAGATCCAGGTCAGTTGCAAACTTTAATGAGCAACTTGAATAACTGTGTGTCAATGATTGGTAAGCGTTTTTCAATATGCTGTTGCAGGATTGAGTTGGTCCACTAAACCTTTCATTATCTGGAGAACCATAGACTTGGTTGATAAGTTGTTTTCTGGGTAGCTGGATTTTACTGGGAGAAAGGACCCAAAAGGTCCACAGTTGATAGTAAAGATTCCTCAAAAACACCACATTACCACATCCTAATACAGACGCGTCCGATCTGTCCGTTGTGTACTTCTTGAATATTCTTCAGCCTCTGATTCAGCACACAGATGCCTTCCTAAATCTTGAAAATCTTGAAGCTTCCCAAGGTCCCTGACAAATAATTAAGTGACTCTCTATCCATAAAGAACACAGAGCTGTCGGTAGGTCATGCGTATGACAGCCCCAAAAGGGACTAGACTTTATTCAAGTACAGTTGTAGTGACCTCGATCGTTTTGAGAAAATGACTATTTTCTGGACACCATTTTGGATCTATTTTCTCCACGATCTTTTCTGACGTTTGACATTGACCTCAGTGTTCCCCGGTTGCCTACGTTTTACTGGACTGACTTTTCCGAGGTTTCCGTCGACCTCGTTTCAAATCACTTTCACTTTCGTTCGTTCGCTCGCGGTTCGCTCTCAGCACAGCCGTCGCGTTTCGTTCCGTTTTCCGTTCGGTGTATTTCTCGTATCGGTACTGTTTCGGTGCCACGATATATAGAATACACCTCGCATCTGTAAACCGACTTACGTCTTCTCTATTCGTCCGATAGAGGGGATATCGTTGGTATTCGCTGCTAGACCCGATAGGAGACACGTTCGCCAGCCGCACCCGAACGTCTTCTATATTGGTGAGCCCAAGAACTTCCAGAACCTCCTGGATTATTCGCCCGCCCGGTGAGTCTGTGATTTATCGCTGTTTCACGTCCTCCTTTCGTTGCACGATATATATTTTTTACGATATATTATCGCAACGTAGCCATGTCAGAGGATAAGGCGCAGCTCGACACAGATCTCACTCTGTCTGCGGTTGCCTTTAAACCAGTGGCGTTTATCCCTCATGATCCAGAGGTTTGGTTTGCAGCCTTAGAGCTGCAGTTTGAGGCACGTAGGATTGTTGGCCAACGCCAACGATTTTCCTATGCCTTAGAGGCTATTCCAGGTGATGTTATCGCCTCGGTGAGGGCTTTGGTATTAAATCCTCCTCAAGTGCAGCCGTACGATCGGCTTAAGGAGGCTATACTACAACATTTCCTTCCTTCTCGGGAGGAACGGCTACGTCAGCTACTAGCACGGCACCCCATAGGTGATACTAAACCCAGCCGCCACCTAGCTCATCTCCGGTCTTTGGCAGGGCCCGCCGATAAGGATTCGGAGATAGTTAAGGAACTGTGGTTGGATTCTCTACCCTTCCACGTTCAGACCACCGTTACCGCTCTCCTCGAGGACTCGTCCTTGGAACGAGCAGCCGCCGTGGCTGACAAAATTGTCGCACGTGTCGGCAGTGGGGCTAATCCCCTCATTGCCACGACATCGCGCAATCCTAGGGGTGTCGACCTGGATGAATCGCCGGAGAGGCCTCGGCACTCTCGATCCATCCAGCGCCGCCTGTCCTTCAAGGACAGAGTTAAAACACCTACACCTCGCAGTAGCCCACGTAAACAACGGCACGGACGGGCGCCCTCCACTGCCCACGTCCGCCGTGAATCCGCCTCACCTGCCTCATCCAAACCCGATCATCCTACCAGCGGCTTTTGTTGGTTCCATCGCGTTTTCGGACCAGCCGCCCGTAGGTGCAGACAGCCGTGTTCATACGCGGCGGGAAACGCCACTGCCGGCGAGTAGAAGCGGCCGTACTCGCCGGCAATCAGTCTCAGGTTGGCCGTTTATTTTACGTGCATGATTCGTGCACTAACGCTAGGTTCCTAGTCGACACTGGGGCCCAAGTTTCTGTCTTGCCGGTTGGTAAAGACAAGCCACGAGCTTCTTTGCTTCGGCTGTCAGCGGCGAATGGTTCCTCCATTCCGACCTACGGCACGAGACAGCTTGCGGTCAACCTGGGACCACGACGACGGTATCTGTGGACATTCATTCTTGCGGATGTTCCCACAGGCATACTGGGAATCGATTTTCTGCAGCACTATGAATTACTTGTTGATTCACGTAGGCTGCAGCTTATCGATCCTTCGTCGGACATTAAATTTACGGGTACTGCAGCTCGAACAGATGCACACCGAATCACAGGATTGTTTTCTAACATCCCGCACGATTTTCAGTCTTTGTTTATTAAATTCCCCATATTGACTAAACCATTTGAAGAGATAGAGACAGTGACCGATCGTGTGGCACACCACATTGTCACTAACGGACCACCAGTCACGGCACGACCTCGCCGACTGGCACCGGACAAATTGGTTTTCGCCAAACGTGAGTTTGACACTTTACTTTCTAAAGGTATTGTCCGTCCTTCTCACAGTCCATGGGCCTCACCTCTACACATGGTTCTTAAGAAAGATGGCGTTAGCTGGCGACCATGTGGCGACTATCGCGCACTAAATTCGGTTACCCGTTACGATAGTTATCCGATACCCCACATACACGACATCACGGCATCACTTCACGGCACGACTGTATTTTCCAAGATCGATTTGGTGCGAGCCTATCACCAGATCCCAGTCGCCGCTGAAGATGTCGAGAAAACCGCTGTCACGACTCCTTTTGGTTTGTTTGAGTTCCTACGTATGCCTTTTGGTTTGCGAAATGCTGCTCAGACATTCCAGAGGTTTATCGATAGCATTACACGAGACTTGGAATTTGTTCACGTCTATATCGATGACTTGCTAATCGCATCGTCGAGCGTAGATGAACATTTCCAACAATTGACGCTACTATTTCAACGTTTGTCCGAACATCGAATAGTAGTCAATCCTGATAAATGTGAACTTGGCAAACCGGAACTTGTGTTCCTCGGCCACAAGATCACTCGAGAGGGTATTAAGCCTTGCGAGGATAAAGTGCGCGCTATTTTATATTACGCCGTACCGTCCTCAATCAAGGAGCTCAAGGCATTTTTGGGGTTAGTCAACTTTTATCGTCGTTTCATACCCCATGCCGCTGAACGTTTGCTTCCATTAACTGACCTACTTCGTGGCAATCCACGTAAGTTGTCGCTTACGGATGCCGCACGAGTAGCGTTTTCGGAGATTAAAGCGACATTGGCTCAGACCACGCTCCTCGTACACCCAGTTCCATCCGCCACGCTAAGCATAGCGGTGGGTGCATCCGACTTTGCCATCGGAGCGGTCCTGCAACAGTCTGTTTCTGGGATATGGCAGCCATTAGAGTTCTACTCTCGACGCCTCAATCCCACGGAAACAAAATATAGCGCTTTTGGTCGCGAACTGCTGGCTGCATATAATGCCGTTAAGCACTTCCGCCATGCAGTCGAGGGTCGATATTTCATCCTCTTTACAGACCATAAGCCTCTGACGTATGCATTGCATACTAAGTCTGATCGTTACTCTCCACGAGAAGTCAGACATTTAGACTATATTTCTCAGTTCACGACTGACCTTCGACACGTTAAAGGTGAGTCGAACTGCGTTGCAGATGCTTTGTCGCGTATTTCGCTTAATGCCATTAAATCTCCGGTTTTAGATATCCCTGCCATGGCTGCCGCACAGGCACAAGATTCTTCATGTATGGAAGTAGCTCAGCCATCGTCGCTACAGTGTCAGTCCGTACCTCTAGCCACCAGTGCTGGGACTATACTCTGCGACATGTCTACTGGTATACCTCGACCAGTTGTACCCTCTGCATATCGACGTCTCGTGTTCGATACCCTTCATGGACTCTCACATCCAGGCATCGCAGCCAGTCTCCGATTAGTAGCTGCACGATACGTCTGGCCGTCCATGAATAAAGATGTTCGTATGTGGGCAAAACAGTGTCTACAATGTCAACGATCTAAAGTGCATAGGCACGTAGCTTCGCCTATCGGTACTTTTGCTACGCCTGATGCTCGCTTCGATCATATTCACGTAGACATTGTGGGTCCATTGACCCCATCACACGGGTATACCTATTTACTAACGTGCATCGATAGATTTACGAGGTGGCCTGAGGCTATTCCCATCTCTATCGTCACGGCCGAATCAGTGGCTCGACATCTGATAGAACGATGGATAGCTTCATATGGTTGTCCTTCCACAATCACTACCGATCGAGGACAACAATTTGAGTCCGATCTATTCTCTTCATTAACTCACATGCTGGGTACGGAACGCATTCGCACGACCGCGTACCATCCGGCATCGAATGGTTTAGTCGAACGTTTTCATCGCCAACTCAAAGCGGCTCTTAGAGCACACGAGAGCCCCGACTGGTACGAAACGTTACCGCTAGTTCTGCTTGGTATCAGGACTTGCATAAAGGCAGATATCCAATGTTCCGCCGCAGAGCTTGTCTACGGCACGACATTACGACTGCCTGGTGAATTCTTTACGCCACGGAGCACAGATTCACTTGCCGTACAGACTTACGTTCATCGTTTGTCTACGTACATGCAAAATCTCGCTCCGGCGCAGACTCGAATGCAGCGACGACAGGTTTTTGTTCCGACCGAACTCGAAACTTGTTCGCATGTATTCATTCGTGTTGATTCGGTACGGAAACCATTACAACAGCCTTACGAAGGTCCATTTCGCGTGATTTCTCGTCACGATAAGACCTTTAAGGTTGATCGACACGGTCGCGTCGATACCGTTAGCATCGATCGTCTCAAAGCCGCGTACGTTGATGATAGCGTGTCGCCCGCTGACATGAGATTCGATGTTAACCCTGCACTGCCTGTTGACGACACTTCCGTGTCACGTCAAGGTCTGCAGTTAGCGTTGCCTGCTACGACTTCGAATGAGGCTATCGTCTCACGTTCAGGACAGCACCCAGTTGGTACTGCTACGACTTCGAATGAGGCTATCGTCTCACGTTCAAGTCAGCAGCCAGTTGGCCCTGCTACGTCCTCGAATGAGAATACTGTCTCACGTTCAAGTCAGCAGAGCACGCCTACGCACCCGTCCGTGAATGAGGCTCCCGTCTCACGTTCCGGTCGGAAGATCGTTTGCCCAGCACGTTTTCGCGACTAGGTCAAACACGATCTTAACCATTGCACTTCGCAGTAATAACTTTCGTGTTTATCGTTTCGACACGATTTAACATACCTCATTAGTTATTACTGTATTCTAGTCAAGTCCATTGCGGTTGCTACACCAGTTTTTCATTTCCTTTTGTTTCATGGAACCTCGCCATATGGTACGCTTCGCTGGTCCCACGAAATCTGGAGAATTTTGGCACCAACGTTTGCATTCTGGATCGGCCTTGTCGTTCTCGTTCCTGCCCATTTACGAACCTATCGATTTGGCTTCCGGATATCATATTGGTTAACGGTTACCCGACACTGGACGTTATTGGTGTGGCACACCTTGATGACGATTTACGCAACCGACGTCATTGGCAACGAATCTGGTTTACGCTCGACCACCATCCTACGGTTCCTGCATACCACGGATTTTGCCCGTCAGCATCCTACAGCACAGCTTAATGCACGTATTTTGCACGCATTCGCGCACACGAATACCGTTTGTATGCCTTTTCCTCCTTGACATTTTTTCGAAAGCTTTCCGTGCTTTCTAGCGAGGGGCTGCTGTAGTGACCTCGATCGTTTTGAGAAAATGACTATTTTCTGGACACCATTTTGGATCTATTTTCTCCACGATCTTTTCTGACGCTTGACATTGACCTCAGTGTTCCCCGGTTGCCTACGTTTTACTGGACTGACTTTTCCGAGGTTTCCGTCGACCTCGTTTCAAATCACTTTCACTTTCGTTCGTTCGCTCGCGGTTCGCTCTCAGCACAGCCGTCGCGTTTCGTTCCGTTTTCCGTTCGGTGTATTTCTCGTATCGGTACTGTTTCGGTGCCACGATATATAGAATACACCTCGCATCTGTAAACCGACTTACGTCTTCTCTATTCGTCCGATAGAGGGGATATCGTTGGTATTCGCTGCTAGACACGATAGGAGACACGTTCGCCAGCCGCACCCGAACGTCTCCTATACAGTTCTTTTATTGAGGAAATACAATGAAAACCCCAAACATGACCTTCTGTGAATTAGCATCGGCCCAAACAAAAACGTTAATCTCAATTGCCTGCGAATCAAGAGGAACAGTTGACGCAAACTTCCATGTTGAAAAGGGCTGAAGGTCATTCATGCCAAATTGCAAGTAAAACATCCACTGCATTGGTTCCCTCCGTAAGGAAGAGGCAACGAAACACTCATAATAAAACAGGGACAGTGTGAAGGAAGTGCGGGTTATTTTCGTACGGTATATTGTCGAGTCGACCATTCGCTTGCACTAGATTTTTCACCACGCAGTGCAGAAATCCAGGAAAGGATACTAGTTTCCTGAGATCAATTCAAACAATTATGGATCATTCCATGGTTCTGTTTTCTTTCTCTTCTATATTCCACTGTAATCGGTAACCTTTGTATATTTTCTCTATTGGAGGCATTCAAATAAGCTGACAATATTGTTCTTGTCCTGATATTTCCGGCCTATTTCTTGAAAATCTATCTCGTTCAAAGAATCGTCCAAGCCGAGAGGGTTTAAAAACTAATATCTCCAAGCACCTTGAACGTTAGTTCACGAATTGTCGCTCATTGATTCCAGTAGTTTATGTTTCAGATGGAAGGGAGTGCGGGTTATGTTCGGAACCTGGACCTTAGCACACTACTCCGTGGCTTGGTAATTACAAGTCATACTTCATCTATGATCGGTGCAATTTTGACCTTACTCATTGGTCAGCATAATAAGTCTTGTTAAATCCCTAGCCAACAAGAAATGTCAGGGTCATACTCAGCCGTTACACACAGACGTAATTTGTCACTCCTATTCATGCATTATGTCTGTATTCCGGGACCTTCCACTTAGAATGATTCCATACAAAATTTCAAACCTTGTCTGCTTCAAGTCATGTCCAAAGGAGAATAGATAAAACTTAATGACTTGAGAAACCTCCTATTAATAGCAACTTTAGTTTTCTTTCGCATATAATTAAACACTGCACTTAAATAAATTATTCGTTTTAACCTAATTGCTTTGCCATTTGTACGTCGTCGCACGTGACTTGTGCTCGCAAATCTCATCATAACAGCCCCTTAATGAGAAATTGAAGACGACAGCACAGCACGGTAAAACCTGTGTGTTTTCTGGCAGAACTATTTGCTGTTAAAAGTGAAAATCTTGAGCGCGCTATTCCGATGGTTTTGCCCTATTTGTGGACATGACTAATTGAGTTTTGTGTATTATTCACAACTACCTGCGAGTTGTACGTGAGGATAAGTGGTACTTTGCTTGGTTGGTTGTCGTTTGGATTTCATCTTTCCGGCCAACCCTGCACTCGGAAGCCCCAGATTCCAGCTTCGCTTCTACTTGAGTTTATTTATACTCCCTGTCATACACAGGATTTGAACCATGGCCTTTTCACCTCAGTGGTATGTATATTACCACTGCTTCATCCAGCTTCCCTCGGGACAGGTCCGAACCACCGAAATAAATTTTGTTTAGATGTCGTCTTCTATGATACTAAACAATGTCTGACAGCTTCGAGGAGAGACACGGTATCTGTTCCGTTAATTCCAAGGGAATGACTTCCACCATATCAGGTCTTCACCGCTGGATGGGCCATCGTACCCACTCTTCAACCAGATGGAGTTTTGTTGTCTAGTTTTGTCGGACAGGTATATAGTTATTGTTCACTCGGGTTATTCAGTGACATGCGTGTGTGAAGGCGTGCTGATTAGTTAACTGGGTAAAGACGGATAATTACCTTGCTTCAGGGAATTTTATCACTCTCTGATAGTTATACGTAATACACACACCAATATAAGTCATTTCGGCAGTTTTCCACAAGTAAAATTCACTTCAAACCCTAATGGCAAATCAGATTGTATTTGTTGTACATTGTGAGCATTCCCTATAATGACAAATATTGTCGGCCTCCTTAACCTCGGTGAAGCTAAAGCTGTATTCGTTGAAACTTTTATTATCCTCTTCGAGTTATTGATGTTGTCAATATAAACATGCACGGTGATTTCGACGGCATGATAGATTTTTAAATGAATCAAGATGGGTTCGTAATTATCTGTGTGTGGTTTATTCTATGCGTATGCTGAAACTCATTCGACACGAGTAATATATAATTGAAGGAAAAATGTGTGCATTACTTGAAACTTACTATCTAGTCTTATATAAAAATTCACCCTAACACCGCAGGAATGTGTCAGTGAACATTTGGCCAAAATGTCTATTCAACAGTCTTACACATTTTGACTTTATGGAATCATATTCAAAAACTAAGTTTCTGGCTTTTTTACGGCCATCTAATATGTTGGGTTTGGAGTTCCCGAAAGTATTTCGCGCCCACAAGGAAACGGATGCACCATGCCCTGTTTCAAACAGATGGGAAATAACAATTTCCATACCCACGTGCTCGAACGTTTCGCACTCAAACACCAATCTGCTAACTATCACTTCAAATAGAAGCTCCAATTGTATTTCTAGCACAATGAACGAGTCTTTCTGTCTTCTCGTCAACCTGTGACCTAGGTTACATAATGTGATATTGAGTTATAAACTGAACCGAATTTACCATGAATTTTTATTGATTTATTTTCCATTGACAGTTGTTACGTCGTCACTTATCATGCATTTACAAATAACTAATATTGGAATCAGGCTTGAGATACGCAAATCATGAGTGAAGGTGAATAGCACTTATCCATTTACAACCTCAAGTGTCGGTATAAACTAAAAAATAAAGTACTATTAGCAATAGACTTTGGTTAACGTGTCAAACTGCGTGCAGCGGCGGAAGTTAGAATTACTGGGGTCAGTGGACGATGTGGCTGTTTGGTCTTGCTTGGAGTCCCAAATCGCGTATGGAATCGGCAAATCACAGTTTTACATTCTACCTCAGGAATATTGTTTCCGGAGAAGTACTGGAAGAATAAAAAAAAATGAAATTCATAATTAGGCAATTTTTTGAGCTCTATTTCTGTCTACTGGTTGCCAATGCTGAAAGTATGAGGTATCGCAGGATTTCAGTCCTACTGTTTGAAAATATCGCAAACTTTTAAATTTTGACCTAACTTTTCTAATCACATGCGACCCTAATGGATCCAACATATTCTCCAAATTCAATTTTGCTCCTTTACAGCAGCGTTAGGATAGTCAGTTGCTCCTATTCGGAAGTCCATTAGAGATTAGGTATATTTGATATTTGATGTAATTCCAAGGTACATCCGACCATTTTCATTTTAAAAGTAAGCCGTGTTCAGTTATAGGATTTTCATACTCAAATAACGGTTTGTTTGATATTATGGTGATTAGCGAAATAGATATTGATACAATCATGTTGGGTTTATTACGCAAGGACCAAAGCGAGCACAGCCAGGTATTTGTGATGCACCATTTTGTAGTCAATCAGAGGCCACCAGCTGGAGAAAATGGAGCACTCAGTTACAATCTAGAATATGCTGTAGTTAGCAGCGCTCTGGGAAATTGTATTTAGTATTCCCAATAGGAAAATTCGCACGGACGAAACCTGTGAGTTCTGCTATGGTAGTAACAGTGATCACGACTGTACTGACAACATCGATAATGTTGAGCATCAAAATTGCTGATTTTATGAAATAATAAATCTGCCTTCATTCTGCTACCTGAATGAAGTCAAATAGTATAGTCCACCTACTTACGAGGACTATCTAAGTGGCTCTCTCTAACGTCATTGGTTGTTCTGTTCAGTGGGGCACGTTGCATCAAAATACGAGGTGTTCACAGTATAAGAGAATATAGTTATGCTTTACATTGGCTCAAGTAATCCCTGTGATCATGAGTACACCCAATCTCTGCGCTGTTGGAATATTTCAGGGCCTTTCATCGACGTGAGGTTGGTTGGGGCTGCTTCCAACACATTCGCCTAACAAGCAATTCATGTCGTAATCTCATAACTTCTGTAAACTGCTATTCAAAGGTTTTCCAAGGATATAGGTTTCTGCCAGGTTTCACTTTGTTACCACACAGCTAAAATGTTGTTCTTTCATGTAAATGGCAATTTATTAGAGGTCTTGGAGGGTTTATCATCGTTGACTGACACACTTGAGAACAAAGACAATTACATTGCGTCAATGATCTGGTCGCTACAGAGATAACAGGGAGGTCACACTGGAGGTTTGTTTGCATTACATGTATGGTCTGTGAGAAAAGCAAGGTTGCATTCACATGCTACATCGCAAAACTTTGGGTAGGAAATCGGAAAATGCGTGGTATCCACACACAATAAAATGTTCAGGCCGAAGATTCATATCTGTCAAGTCATTCAGTGAGGAAACTTAGTCCCCTGCAAGTTAATTGATGAAACAACCTCTAGACTGTTTTTTCTTGCTTCCCATTCATTCACGTTACCAATGCAAAGATATCCGACTAGAAATTCAATTAGTGTGCAACGCAAGCGGTATAAGATATATTGTCAACGTGTGCTCATTCATCTAGAACCAATTTTTGTGGCCACACGCTCACCATCGGTGAGTTACACGAGTGCGCTGCTATCAGTTGGAGTTCCATTGGAAACACTGTGTGTGTGTTTTGTGCATATCGCAAGTGATTTCAAAAAACGGGGTAAAACAGCTGCACGCTGAGCGCCTTCGTGGGTTAATCATGGTGAGTTCACAATAAACATCCTGTGGTTCATTAGTGTACTAAAGGGAACAATGTTACTGATATCATTTGATGACTCACTGCACATCACTTTCCATATAATTTTGTGTTCAGTGTTGCAAATGAAAGGTACACACACCAAAACGGAACTCCAATCCCGGCTACTTGCTTTATGAATTACATCCCTGGTCATGGTTGGTATAAAGGCAGGCTTGTTACCAGCGCCCAATACTTGGTAATATACATGAAAGGTTTGTGTGATAGGAAATACTGTATCTCAATCGGATCAGCAGGGCGACAGCAAAAATCAACAGCCGGTCCAGAAGGCAAAAATGAAGCACCACTTTGTATGGTTGCTAGATTTGAATGGACAAAAGCAGTATTTGATGTTTTTCTAATGAAGATGTGGGCATGCACTTGATATAACAATAGCAAACCTAATTTTATACTTCTTAATTTCATTTGGAAACACTTCTGATGAAGTTGTTTATAACCTAGGGGTTATCCATGCAAAAATGTCTTTGTATTCTGACATTCTGTGGAATCCAAATCTACTGGAATTCTTGGCTACCTAAACGGCACTCCTACTGTTGCTCCGGTCTTTTAGCTGGGTAGTCGCAACTAATGATCACGTCAATGTTTGTCATTTACTTCACGATACGACATTTCCATTTGGTTTGACCAAGGAGTACACAGACTATTGAATGAAGTAAGGTCATTGCCTACCCAGTTGTGAATGAATAAAAAGAATGAATAATCTGGTGAAAACACCAAATTTACTGAAAGCAAAAATATTTTACTGACTTAGAATCGGGTTTGTTCAGTGGTGTGCTCTAATTTCAGCCAGTAGGAGAAACGATTGGATTTGGTGCTTGTGTTAAATTGACGAACTATCACACACATAAGGGCAAAACACCTAACGTATTTTTGGATGGAAAGACCACAGTGAAACAACAAATAGCAAGGCGATCACTGGATGTAGTACAAAACCTTAATGGCAACAAACATATCTTCAGATTGTGAGCATTGAATAGAACTAAATCTTGTTGGACAGAGCAATGAGGTTTTGCAAGGAATGTGTTTCGTGGCTAAATAAATTAGCGTCGCAGAATTCACTGCCAACTTTTGAATGGCTCATCTAAGTGAAGTATATACCAACGTAGTCTCGAGAGAGAAAACCCAGCGGGAAATTGTGTGAATACTCCACAATATAATTTTGGTATTCGGGCTGATTCGCAAGCGTTCCATCCATGTCACTTGTTACAGAAGTTTCCAATAAAAGTCATACGATTGTAGTTACAATCAACAAAATAGTATTTTGTTGCTCTCCTGTTACAGTAACAGAAGCCGCAAGCGTCGATCGCACGTGCAATAAAACTTGTCAGCCTGAAGAAATCATCCGATTATAGGATATGCGCAACTAAAACCGATGTACCGAGCAATTCTTGCATATTCATTGTCCTTCTCTTTCACAATGAGAGCTTAATCACACACACACAGACACGTGAGTACACCGACGGAAGAAATATTTTTATTCAGACAAAAAACTGCGAGGCTTGTAATCCTGCAGGCTACAGACTAACCGGTGAACATCTTATGCAAACCTACCGAGGTAATGCACGCATGCACTACTGAGCCTTCTGAAAATGATGAAATACTTCCCCGACCTGGCTATGCCCCAGGATTTATTTCCTTCTTCACGCGTACACCAATTTATTTCAGCAGAACCATTCAGCTTCGATTTAGGTTACTTCATTAATCGTAATGGCTTGTGTTTGTGTTTTTGCTCACGCTGGCAAATTAGACCTGTAGGTGCCCTTGGTGGGGTAGACCCAAACTCAAATAAAACACAGAATCGTTGATATTGCCAAAACAATGTCAGATTTCTCTGGTGAAAATTCGATAAAACAGTGTGAAGCTACTGTTGATGCATGACCCTAGATTATTTCAAAATTGTTCGCAGATAACAAGAGAAACGAAACTCGTTTGAAAAAAGAAATTATTGTAATGAATTTCATGACAACCAAACACTTGATTTGTCACACTATTCAGGTTTGAATTATATATTATTGTAAGGAAAATCGAATCACATGGAAAGTTCACGTGTTCATTCTGAATCAATTTTATCGTTGCACAGCTAGATAGATAAGTCAACACTACCGGGGCTGAAGCATAATTACTTATCAATAAGATGCAGGCTTATGCCAAAATGTCAGAAGGATATTGACTGATTATCCACGTAGTGAGTGTGAACAAAGACGTCTGCCAAGATGAAACACGATAAAAATAGCATTCCAGCATTCAGGACTTTCTGGAGTCGAAAGCAATACATCATATTGAGTGAAAATGTACCAATATGTACATGAATTCGCTGCAAAAGGCCTACCGAATTAGTGATGTTCAGTGCGGCAAAGTGTGGACATTGATCACTTTGGTCCAAGTTACTGATGAATGATATCTTCAAGTGCGTATTTTCCTAAAAAGCTGTGTGACTTCGTACGCATAGAAGGGAATACAATTTAGAACCATCCAGGACTGTCTAGACTAGATATTGGTGACACTAATTTTATGGACTCAGTAATAATGAGTACTCCCGATTATCAATATTAGATTGAGTAATTGAGATGGAGTCGAATTATATCATACCACTTCTATATAAATGTGGATGGTTGGAACTGGAAGTTGGATTGTTATACTACTTCGAATTTCGAAGGTCGATCATTTGACGTTCCAGCTCAAATTACTTCTTTCACGTGATTTCATAACATGGGTGACTTGAGGAATCAAATCACTTCAGACTAGTGGGTTTTGTTTAGTGTTGTTTCTTCTGCCTAAATAGGAAAGATTTTTCTCAAATTGCTGAATTTGACCGGATTAGTTTCATATCTGGACGTACATGAATGGTGTGATTTTACTCATTAGGTGTAACAGCGAAGTTTGCTTGAACCTCATCCACCGGACACAAGGAAATGCAACCGAACTCCTCATGTGATGATGGATATTGCACTACGAATATTACCTGGATAGTTTTTTTCGAATTAAGTCCGGATGAAAGATCGTATTTGATCGAGATCTTAACCGAACACTCATGCATACTGAACCTTATTAACCAAGAATTCAACGGCGTACTTCTGGAAAACCTCTGAATGAATTTTCTGCCTACAGCATGCCAAATCCACAACATAAGTTTAGATTAATATTATTAAGCTGGAAGAATTTCATTGGTTCCAAATTATCCTCAAAACATTTGGGATTTGAATTTCTCAACAGTGCTTTCGTAAATAAATTTAATAGCTGGTTATGGTTATAAGTTAAGACTACCTACCATTGCAATAATGATGACGAGTATTGTGTCATTTTTGAAATACATTTTCAGTTAGAATAATCCTCAGTCCACAGTTTCCCCATAGCCATAACCTGTTAGAATATAAATCAAACGGAAAAATGTGAACAAGGCAATGAGAAAAATTGGAGTGATCCAATTGGTGAGAGGCCTAAAGATAAAATAAAATAAATGATCGTGAATAGGGACCTCGAGATTTGAACACTCACTTCTGAGTCACTATTTCAAGTCTATTTTTAACAAAGCTAAAGTCATGCTAGCAAACTGTTCAAATCCGGATAAGGCTCGGATCGTTTGAATGTATGCCGAATTCGAAGAAAACAATTTCACACAGTGTGTATATTGGAGAAATTTGAGTCCCATCCTCAAACATCTGCTTTTCAAACAGTTATTGGCTATTTTTATATGTAAGCTTGAGGAAAATGATAAAAGAAATTTAAATATCAGCAGCTAAGAAATGATGAACAAAAGACAAGCGGACCAATTCTCTCTCACTTTATACATCTTACTTGGAATATATCTCTCACCTTAAATGCTGTATTTTACATAAGGACATGCATACATAACTAATCATGTAGGTTAGCTGATAAGCAAATTACTTGATCAGTAAGAGATTCGGTTGGATTAATAAATAACGCATCAACAGTTCACAAAGCTTTGCTCGCCAATGGAAATTGCAGAGACGATGTTCGTCTGCTTCATCCTTGTTAGAAATTATCACCACTGCAAATCAGTCGAGTCGTTATTGTGACTCTATCCCGAGAATAGAGGAGCATGAGGTGAACACCTAACAACCAAGCTATCCGGCTCTCAACGTCACAAGTACATGACATAGTGTCGTTCCATCACTGGTATTTCAGTGTTAACAGCCCGCTGACTACACAATAGTCGACTCCTAGGATCAACGAATTCGTAGGGAGAGTTCGTGGAAACAAAGCCGTTACGTTGCAAACAACTTGAAGAGAGAGTTTGGATAAGTAATCAAAGTGAACATCTGGAGATTCCATTCGACTTTCAAATGATTCATCATATGGAAACAAATTACCGCAATCGTCTATAATAAGATCTCATTTTGTGCAGTTGAATCTTCAGCTACTAACTCTATATTCTTCTACAAATTTCGTTCGTCAATAGTTTATTACACAGATTTACATAGTCCAAGCCGAAAAATGGAACCTTATTTTCCACTACTTCATTTCATTTCTTTATTATTCAAATAGCGTATCCGTATAACGGATTGGTAGGTATGATGTGTTCATACCGTTGATGTTTCATAAAAATGTATAATTTCCCTATTTTTCATGTGACTATATCCTCGTACTAGATCATCATACCAAGGTCTCAAGCCATTCTCTCGCACATCCATTGCAACCCCATCATTCTGTAGCATCTGACGCTACATAACTCCTGACTGGTGTTAATTCCTTGATTTCGTTGTGTTTTGTCCCAGCCGCGATTGTGCCTTCTCATCTGATAAAAACATTTCTGATTGGAATACACCGGAGTTTGCTCTGCAATAAACGGCAAAATTCATTCCAAATCTTCTCAACCGCTTCAATTCCTACTCACATAACTGGGTAATGAACATGTTCAAGCAAAAGTGACTTTGAAAGTGGATGAAGCTGAGAGTGGATTCCATGTGTAAGTGTCCAGAGGTATTTTGCAAAGACCAGTCTTCTTCGTCACTAGCAATGCTTTGAAAACCTGAATTTGAATACGCACTTGAGTTTAACGTAGGTGCCACGGGTGCTGATTGCGTGACTCGAGGATACACACGCGATGCAATAGATAAAGTCATCATGAATCTCGATATGATTTGGATGGCATCGTATTTGGATGATAAGACAAACCTTCCCTGTTTCAGTCAAAGAACTGACGTTGGAGGAATCGCCATGTGATTCCAAATGTGGATCTTCCAGACATGCAAACAGTATTGCGTCTGATTTGGAATACTTTGAATTGACGTTTCGAATGGTTATCCTAACTTCGAAGAATTCCAGAAAGCGATTCGAAATGCACAATGATTTATGAAAGACAAATACATTAATGGAAAATAACCCGCGTAAATGTGGATAACTAGGATTATACAAACATTTTCGTCGCTGACGTGAACTATGTAGAACGATTTGTCTTGAAAAAGGCAGTGGTAACTTATGGACAAATCAGTGCACCACCTACATTGATTATCCTGGCTGAAAGACTGATTTGCGGCAAGCATTATTATATCTTGTTTGTCTTTATTATGAGCAGTGTACATGTATATGACTGTAATCTACCTTCGAGAACTATGATCCACTACATTTTGTCTTCCGGTGTCGAACCCAATGAGCAGCTACAATACGGATTTGATCTCCGTTTTCCGTTACGGAAATCACTAACAAACTGAACAGGAAAGGATCAAAACACAAACCCCACCATATTAACTGCATTCAAGTAATTTTGCATGAGCCGTATGGCACTGTGTATGGATGACAGGATGAAACTGTCCAGAATGCACACGGCTGGTTTTGCGGTTGTTACCGCCCATCTGGTGAGCTTACCCGGTGCTCATCCGCCCAACCATTCTATACTTGACCACTAAACTGCTTCCGGTGACAATCCATATCGATCGCATTTCAGTTCTTACTACTGGAACAATAGCCAGTAGCCAATAAGCATGAGGCTGCCGTGGCTCCGTGGATAAATTGAATGGTTTATATTCTCGATCGGGTAGTCAATTATACTATTTCTTACTACTTCTTTCTGCAACCAACGACATCACAATAAATGGTAACGCCATTTACATATCATTGTGAAGTCCATGTATTATTTGAATTTGTTTGCTTCGTCCAATCACTGCCTTAAACATGAAAGAGAGCTGACGCGTCAAACAAAAACTAACACCTCATTCACAAATTAGTTCTACTTTCGCTGACTGCTAAACCAGACACTGTTATTGTCATCCACGTTTATTCACCCTCTAATTTCACTTGATACTTCATGTTTAGCTTCATGGTTCTACTTTACGAGGTGCATGAATTTCTATCTTTTAGATAGCATTGCGAGGATGAATGGTGTAAATTGGGAATGATAATTTATATCGTTCCGCAATGCACTGCACGAGAAACCTATACCAGAATTGAAGTATTTTGAAAGAACAATTATAGTTCCGTTCTGAATGAACCCTTTTTCCAACCCACCTACCAGGTACTACTGATAATTTTGACGCTCAATCATTTTTCCTGGTTTAGGGGGGTGGGGGATATCCATCACGACATTCCACGATGGTATTTCAGCATGGAATTGTCCGAGCGTCGAGGTTTCCCTTTGAATGAAAAAATAACACATACGAATATCATGAAAACATCACACAAATATAATGATGTGATTCATCCTTTACAGCACATTGCGACCATAAATTGCTAAACCACTCTGCTGAATCTGTAAGTTGCACATCCGATGACTAGCCTTCAACCTTTACCTTCATTTTAACACTACAGGACCTACAAGGGCCTCAATCTTTCAGGTGCTCACCCAGTTTATCGGCGTGATGTATGAATAAATTCTCGTGACCAATTCCCAATACTCAGCATGCCGGTAAGTCGTCCAGACTCCTGAACAATCACTTCAACACTCTTCAAGCTGTTGTGCTTTCGCTCCTTTCCCCTCATTTGCATATGCAACCCAACGTATGGCTTCTCAGGAAGTGGAACTTAGTAGGCTAATGGTGAAATTAGTTGGCATTTTGTGTCAACCTGAGTGGACTAAATGAACAGTCTGATAATTCTCAAGCTATTGTGATTGATTATGAGCAAAATGATCTTCTCTAACCCTTCGTAGTATTCTAGATGTATATTCACCTCATCTCACTCAGCCTTTTCGAATGGTGAGAATACACCGTGCACCATTCAATTACACAGATTCGAGTCTCCTTAGTACCAAGGAGTGATGTTGAGCACTGATATAATCATATTTACAGTTGTGTGCTCGAATTGCTCTGACTTATCTTACAAATTTGAAAGCTCAAGCAATTCTGCACTACAAATATCAACACTCTTTCTCTCGTGACATCGATAATACTGTAACTATGTGGACATGAAATTGTCATTTGTTGGCTCTCCATGAATACTAAGTTTCTAGTCCTTTTTTCAATCATCTTTACTGAAGGGCTAATAAAATGCCTATATTCCGGCTTTTGTGAAGCACCGAGAACGATTTCGTTCTTTACCGAGTGTTCAGATATTTCAGCCGGTTATTTTCAAATAATTCCGCGGTAAATCGACACTCACTTTATCCTTTGTTTCTCAGCGGATTTTTAAATCAAATTACTCAATTTCTTCTTCGTAGTATTTTGTATCGTATCAGGGCAGAATTCAAGGTAATAATGTAGTCAATCGTATATCTTCCAAAACGAATTTTCACGCGAGCAAGAACATATGGAATTTGTATTCTAATATATATTAAAAACATGATGGCTTCACGTGGAGTTGCGTGTGACTCAATTGAATTAACAACGTCCTAGCTTCAAGTTGAATGAATATATTTGCAATAATCTGTGTTTTATTCCTCAGCTCTGACGCTCGAAAGCTGCATGCCATACGCACGTCGCCAACATGTTATGTGGGACGTATATGTGCGACAGCGACCGAGACGAACCACGGATAGCGTGCTCAGCTCCGTCTGTTATCGAAATGCATCTAAAATGATGTTGGCAACCTGATGGTCAAAAGGACCACGGAGTAAACAGGCCTTGGTTGAAAGCTGGGTGACTGGTTCGGCGTTTCTCTGTTCGTGCACACTCGTCCACACTCATGCACAATGGAAACGCAGCAGCGAAATTGGTTACATTATTTTCTTTGATCGATGCCTCCTATCCTGAACGTAGCACAATAATTACTTGTCTGAAAGTGATTGGCGCGTATGTGGTTTGGTGGTATCGCTTTCATTATATGATTTTGGATATATTTTTGACTTTCAGTTGTTGAACAGCGAGCAACAAACTTCTTCCAGCTTGTCGATCACACATGTTTCATGTGTTATTTAGAACACGGCCCCGACAAATCCAACTTTGTACTTCATGGAACAGAGCCAGGTAAGTGTAGATACTTTCCTGACCACGTAGTTTTACGTGGACTGATCAGTGGATTGATCCATCGTTTCGACGAGTACTTCAAATACTGAGAAGTGCAATTTTGTTGTGAGCTTCTCCGATATTGAGTAGATGAGATGTAGTGGTTCCGCGGCTAATTCGTTGTCATAAATTCATTTAGTTCATCTATTCCCACATGTGATCAGTAACACGAAGTTACGTATATACGGTTCTTTCCACTCCGGACTTGGATTACCTAATATAATCTTAGGCTGTGAGATTCCACACATTCGATCGAAGTTTGTCGCCTAACAACATTCGAGTATCTGATGATGACTTTCCGTGCGCTTCGGATGCGAATGCTGCTTGAATATGCGTTTCTTTATATTTGTATTGCCTATAAAAATGCCATAATTTGCATGCCTAATGAACAATACATTTCAGTGCCAGTTGGTGTATCTTATGTTTTCATTTCGGGCAAACCGGTCATCATGTGACTGATTAGTTATATGATGTAGAAGTGACGGAACATGTGTTCACAATCGTCGTTGCTGTGCATATTAACGAAGATATCGTCCACTTAACGTCCGTAGAGAGTATCTTGGTATATAACTGTGTCCATTTGTTTTTCGATGTGTGAGACAAATTCATCTGCCATAACTTGTCCTAGTCGTTCTATTTTAAGTCGAGGTGAAACAATAGGATTGTGAATGGTACACCTTACCCTCAAGGTTTTCTGAGCTGGCTCTCAACGGTTTGCTGAACATCTAAACTACACTAGCCCATTTTCGATGCTGAGCTGAGCGTTGAAGCTGCATGATTAATCATATTATACAAATCTAATCACTTGTTACTCAATTGTAATTCAATATGAATCGTGAATTCACATAAAATGATTTCTCTAGAAGTGTTTCGTCGTTGATCACAAACGTGTCTGTATCTAAAATAATAGACAGTTGCATGTTAACTGAAAAAATCAGCAAACGTATCCCTGCGGGAAAATGTAATGAACTCATGATTTTCTGCTCTCCAATCAGTTCTAATTCGATGATAACGTTTACAGACGGAAAGAGGACATCACAAGGGCATCTCCACTCGGTTCTTGGTTCGCCGATATATTCATGGCGAAAGTTGAAAATATCTCGTTGAATCCAACCGTCAGCTGCATGTCGCTGTATGAAAGATACGTCGATGATATTTTATGCTTACTAAAGGGAGAATGTAGTGTACATCCGTTCCTACAGTCATTCAATGCGTCGCATCTGAGTCTAAGTTCACGATTGAACTGGAAGAAAATGAATTCAACCCTAAAACTAGCTTTCTATAAAACTTTTAATTTTTCAAATAACATGCATCTTCTTTTTTCTATCAATTTCAAAATTTTCCCGCCAGTTGCATATTTCGATGATAATCCATAAATGTTGTTTTATCCGCTGCTCATATGACTTTGCTGATTGGTTCATACAAGATTTTACCAAAATCGCCTGTACAGACCATATAAGCTGTACAATTTGCACCTCAGTTTGACTTGTGTTGTTCGTCACCAATGAACGCATGGTATCCTGTCGTGTCTCACTTCCCAATCTAAATAGCACGTGGGCCTGCATCATCGAAGTTGGTTCCTTGTATTCGGATGAGAAGCTTCGTGGGTACGTGATGGTTGGTAGAGCGTTTTTGGAAGAAAAGCTGCCAGAACAAGTTCGGACGAACAAGATCTTAAGTAGTACCAACAGAAGAAAGACAACTCAGCAACAGCCCGTCAATGGGTTAGTGAAGCATGTTGGAGTTTGAAGAAAGGTTGTAGATCAACCAGATGACTCGTCGGTCAACCCGATCAAGAGAAAGAGAGGCCGACGACGTCCCATCTCGCACGTGACTGCAGTATTCAAGTGTGGAGCTGGTTTGAGTTTTGTATATGAGAAGATTAGCTAGTGTGAAAAGCTTATGGCGCGAAACAGAAAACCAATTTCGCACGCATCACGATAAGCGAACTGAGATAAGCAAGCAGACCAAGATAGAGGAGTTATAGATAAGCCGAGAAGAGAGGTAGAATCTGTGGGAGGCAACACAGTTGAATCGAGGTTTGAATAAGGGACGCATGAATGATGTTTTAGGGAAATTATAAGAAGAGAAACTTTGGAAGCAATAAATGCAGCATGACAATGGGAGCCCCGGGGAGGAGATTCATTCGAAGTGGGACTCTAAAGATGCACTGATTGCACTGCGGTCACGATCGATGTTGGTGTTGGCATTGTGGGGAGTGCGGTAAGAAAAAGAAGAATGAAGGGTGGCATCATCGGCAAATAAATGGATTGAGTTGGATTCAGTGGACGAAAGATCATTAGAAAATAAAAGGAATAAGGTGGGCTCAAGTACTGAACCCTGGGGATCGCCGGCATTCACAGAAAATGGCTGGGACAGAACTTCATCAATTCGGGCAGAGATGACTAGCTTACTGAGGAAACTTGATGTCCGTGATACGAGAGTGGAGGAGAATCCGAACGTGACCAGTTTCACCAGAAGACCTCCGTATCAAACTCGGTCAAACGCTTAAAGATGTTGAGTGGAGCAACGTGTGTTTCTCCATGGTTGTCGAGTACAACCGGTCAAGAGTCTGAGATGAGAGCCACGATATCACTGGTGGAACGGCGAGGTCGGAATCCGTATTGATGATCACTCAGTAGTTCTTCGCGTTCGAGGAAAGCACGCGGTTTTATAGAGATACCAGTTCCGAGTTTTTTCGAAATAACAGGTGTGGTGGGAATAGGACGATAGATTTTCGGGTCAGAATTATCATCGCTTTTGGAAATATGAAACATTGCTATGTATTTCCAGGGGATCGGGCTACCGGTGGCAGATGAGAGTAAGCGTTCGGTTTCCCAGCGGAAGAAGCTTTCTTTGGCTCTCTGTATGGTTGGCGAGCATCTGTTCCTGGCTTGCACGGAACAGAGGTGGGAGTTCATTGTGGGCAAGCGGAGCCAGCTGCAAAATGTTGCACACTTCAAGCGTACAGCACGATCGCATGCATGGTTGAACCACTCGGAGGATTCGGGTTTGCCAGGTTTGGACAAGTGAGTAATAAAATAATGCATTACTTGAAGAACAATGTCGGTGAAGTTAGAAACGGGAGAGGAAATGTCTGAAGTAAAGCAGCATTCATTCCAAGACTAGGTGGCTAAGACATCGCAACATTTATCCCAGTCGGTTGAATTTCAGCTCCAAAATATTTATCTCAAAATAAGTGGAGTATGGAATTGAGTAAGACTGATGGAATAGGAAATAATATAGTGATTAGATGAGTCAGCTGGAGAAAGGGCGAACATGGCTGAGCACAGGGAATAAACAGAAGTGAGAATAGGTTTAGGGGGATGGGCATGATCGCGAGCTCGATCGGGAATACGTGTGAGGAATTAAACGAGTTGTCATAGGTTTTTGATCACGGAGAAGTGTTCGGCTTCGCGCCCCAGAGCCGAAGTGTCCGATGAGTGAGTGAACCAATCTCGCTTGTGAACATTGGAATCTCATAAGATGGTGACGAGTCAGTTGGATCTGCCACAAAATAAGGTCAATGTTTGAAGGTGAGATATCAAAGAACGATGAATTGCTACTGTTGGGTGAACGGTGATCTACACAAAAGCAGTGGTTAAAAAAGTAAGTCGGAGCTTCAGCCACATCAACTGAAATTACCGAGTCGATATTATGCTTCACTCCGCGAATGCTAGTGGGAGTGACAAGTTAGTGCTCATTTTCCGAGTAAGGAGAGCGAGCAAGACGGCAACTGCGTGTGTGGTTGTGTATTTTCATGATTTGTAGTGTAAAAGAAATCAGCAACCGTGATCCTGAGATCTAAATTGGCGAACCATATAAGGCCTCAATAGATCAGGCGTAGTAGTTGGCCGGGCAACATCGGAGCTCTCTACCAGTTGTGTTCTGTTTTGTGAGTTTCCTTGGCCTAGTGCCCTGCGTTTCGTGCAGTGTATTCATTGGGCACCGTGTCTTTTGATTGTGTTGTGGGTCCAATAGGCCGTGTGCTTCCACTGCGTGTGGCATACCAATGCCAAATAGATATTTTATCGAGTCTTAGTGAATTGAGACATTCTTTGTCAAGTGTGTCATCGCGTGATATAACAAACGTTCATTGCAACTCACGCAGTCATCGAATCAGACGTTGTCATATGAACCATGATCAAACCTATATGTGAGGATTCTTGACTGTGTCCGTCTGCGCAGATTTTCACCTGATCTCAAGCGGAAACTCTCCTTTTTGTAAAAATCAAGCACGTCTTTTAAATAAATGTGGCTGGAAGTAGGAAGACGATAGAATTAACCTGCTCAATTTTGACCACTTGAATTGCTTTGTTTATTGATCAATCATTCGCGGCCTATGAGATCACATTCTCCAAAACTGGCATTTAAACTGACATTCACGAAATTTTTCTTTGTTTCGCCAATAAACATACATCCGCCTTACAGTGCTGGCTGTATTTCTCATATTTCGTAGAAGACGATAGTTGTCTTCGTGTCACCGTCCAGGGTCACGGTAATTCTTAAATAAATATCAAACAATTGAGTATTCACATTCAGAATGACGAAAATTTCCATTTACGGAAAGTTGTTTCATGAGTGTATGTTGATCAAACTACTGCAATCAAGCTCATTTCGACAGAATGTAATTATTTTGGCAGGAAACTTTGTATTACTTCCTAATATTTATGGTCACTGCCTCTAATGGTGGCAAATATTAAGTAGGTTTTTACAGCAATAAGAACGCTAAACGCAGCGAAAGCAGTCTTCTGCACTGAATCAAATATATGAGCACAATCAGCTAAATGTCGTGGTTCAAATAATCCCGTTTACACGACCGCATTCAAAAAAGACGAACCACCCTCCACTTGCATGAATGCTCTTCCTTTTTATTCTTTTTATATGGGGCAAATAAACCTTGTGTGACACTCATCATTATTGTTGAGCTGACCTGATTCTTCTCCTTGATTTCTGAACTAAAATCTCGTTCATTTAGTCAATCATTTCTACTCTTTGAGGTCTGCTCGTATCCGTTTATATGCTAGAGTTCAATTTCCATATTGGCAGCTGGTTTGGAATAAACCTCATTATTATGGCATTCAGGATTGTGCAATGCCATACTGTATGAGGATCGAGCTTGTCTTTTTGCATGTTATTCATCTTCGAAAATGCATTTTCATTTACATAATTATGACGTTGAAGTTCACTGATTCTTAAATGAAATGAACCATAGAAAGAGGAAAATGAACGAATCAAAGTCAATAATTAGGTTGACTTGATATGAATATTTTCGTAAACCACGTTTTATAGAATTCATGACAGAAACTAGCATCGGTCTTTCTGGACAATGACAGCAAGTTGCTCATCCGTGTGAATGTTTAGCATCATGTGTGGATTGACCACAACTTACCGATATTTGGGATATTATAGGGATAGTCGGTTAAACTGAGCTCGCATATTACTGTCCATGGTAAACCTAAGGCACCAGAGCACGTAGGAGTGTCAACAGAAGACATGTCGTGGTCAAACGGTAATATTCCTCGTACTGACTGCACTGTTAGTTCCTGCTGCATTGCTTGATGGGCAGTGAGTGGCGAGAACAGGAACATCGGAAAAATGGGGACTAGAATCGTTATTATTGGAGGAATCTAGAGAAATCAACTATTATTTAGTGAGGGATGATGAGTAGCACATGGCGCACCGCTCCATAGGGTATCTGAATGAAAGCACAACATCATACCACGATAAAGGTAACTATGCCGTTTTAACTAGAAGGTTAGTCGCTGTCACTTCAAGTGGAGCCGGGAAGGTTTTCGTGGAAATAGAGGAGCAAGTCACATATTTGGTGACGATGCTTTTGAAAATACACAACGTATGGCAACGGATACCTCAAAATCAAACGAAATTCCTACTTTATTAGAAGACAGAATTACGAGGGAGAGGAGTAATGGAAGCATACAAGGAGGAAAAGAGAAAACCTCATTTTTTATCTAAAACATTATTCCTTGAGTTTTCGAATTAGAATGATGAGACAACTCTGTGATTAGTATAATGTTGTATCTCAACTAGGGGGCATGATTGCCCAGAAAGCACGATTCACATGATAATATAACTTTGAAGCAAGGCGAATTGCGCACTAAAATGACAAGATTAGGATTTCAGTGGAAGTCGGTCTTTATATTTTCTCCACTGCATTAAACAAATTCAGATCTGGGTACTTCAGTCGTACGTGGAGTTGGAAGATCATTAGGAAAAGTGGAGTGAGATGGCGACCGATTGCATGTAGGTTCACCTGCAACGGTCATTTGGATATCTGACTAGGCAACAAGCTTCCGGTTAAGTTGTTGCTTTAAGCAAACGAACAAAGCTTGATCTCCCTACAAAACTATGTTTTCTACGGACTATGCTCAATGGCTCGACTGGAAGTTCCGTTTGCACAGGATCGGACGAAAGGGACCTATACTATTCGAGGGTGTGAAAACTCTGTGCCAGCGATCGCAGTTTGGTGTATCTTACCCTTTCTTGCCAGGAAACAGGTGGATAATTGCCATTAGAAACAAACAGATTGGTACTGATTTTCGAGTACCGTTGTTTCTTTGGAATTGGTTTGATATAAAAGGGGAGTTCGAGGAATTCCTTGGATTATTGAGAAAATCTTCCATAATGTGTTCTGGTCCTCACTGTAAAACTTGGATGAAGAAGGGCAACATTTGGTGGACTATCCGACAGCAAATCACGTGATCATACAAATGATTACCGCGAATCTCCCCATCGACACGGAAATTCCAGAAATACAGGATGTTGGTCTCACTGAAACGGTTTGCCTACCCATTTATCTGCTCAATTATATCGTATTATCTGTTCAATATCTTCAGGAAGAAATGGTATTGATGACGGTGACTTCTTACCACATGCGATGAGGTCGTGGGAACGCCATCTGGATCACTGGCTTCATAAATTTCAAATTAGACTAATTCCTTTTGGACTATCGAAAAATGGACTATATGCTGATGTCTATCCGTCAATGAGCTTGGCTTACAGTACATTTTACAGACGAAAAGTTTGTCAGAGCGCAGAATATAAGGCCTAGACAACAGGCCGGATGCTCAAAGCCCATATAGATGTTTCGATATCTGGCCTACTGATAAGTAGCCCTGTGAAGAATGTTATTCAAAAGGACTATGGAAATTCTCCACAAATTTTTTTCACCACTTAAAAACATAATCATTTATTTTTGGTGGTTCCTCACCAACTAAACGGTCTCTACCTTTTCAAAATTGCCGTCATTACCCATTGAAGCTCTGTTACAGTTTCATTTCCAATGAGAAACCGATGCTGAATGAAATCATTTCGGCTACATGTACATTTTGATCTTTCCTCTATCTAATTCTTTATACACAGCTCTGCTTCATGTGGGCTAGAACAATCACTTGATCGTAGTTGGTGTATTGGATCGGAAAGACAAACTCGCAAGGATTCGAAATCAAATTATTAGAAGCTATTTTTGATATATTACCAAACCTGTGCTGGAGTGATGGGTACAAGCCTAAGGACAGAACAAGTTCATGATTGACACAAGTGACAAACTACATGAATAAAGAAGGGCATGACTACGGGGGAAGCGCCAAGCATACGACGCACACGTGAATCGGCAAAACAGAAGGGTGATAAGAGCAGAGAAGTAAGGAATAATTCAAACTGAATTCGGATTATAATGTAAACGAGCAAGCCGTTAACAATACAGAAACGTCTATGATCGAGACCTTTGTTCGTCGTTACAGTTCAGAAAGCAAGAGGCAAATAAAACACGGCTAAACACTGATTAATGGACCTGTTTTTCATCTTTGTTGTAAATCCGTAGTAAGTTTACTGTATTTGTACAATCCGATGTTCCAACTGGCTCGGACATCGATACACGGAAATACGAAAATAATCTGAGTAGGAAATCTGCTTGAATTGCACATATAATACATTTAAACTATGGTTGAATAAAGTGAGGCGTTTGTTGAACTAGCTCAAAGGTGAATCGACTACTGAAACGCACTAGTGTGGAAAGAAATAGTGTTCCTGAATAGCAATAGAAGCGTTGAGGTGCCAAATAAAATGTGAATCTATTGTCCGTGGCAAACGGGTGGTTTTCGATTCGTTTATCTTCCCGGTTTGAGTAAGCGGCACTCCATCTTCCATATCGTGCATACTGTTCTTCTTTTGATGACAAAAGCGGTCGGATATGCCTTCAGGTCAAAAAAATTCTTTCGTTTTGTGTGCTTATATCTACTGGCGCAGTTGATGGGTGGTCTGTTGAACAGGGCAAACGAATCCATGTGGCATCTGACCTGCATACTACATGATATAGTATAGGACTTAAACGAAAAATAAGCTATGTACTTTATAGATCACAGTTAGTCATATTGCCGTGGCAGATGCTTTTTGTTGCGAACGCACAAGTGATCCTCAACGAAGACTACGAAAAGCTTGCATCTTCTTTGGTCACAGCAACCGAATGGGCCTATCCCGGAAAGCCAGTCCGAATAATCACGAGCGTTCACTGGAGCGTCAGCTGTGGTCCAATGAGTGTGGACTTCAATGCGCGGTAAACCTTCCAACTGATGAGCTGAAAAGTCAGTTCGTATATGCCTCTGTCAACCATATCCACTGCTGGGACATGAGATCAGTGCAGTCATCAGGTAACTTATCTGAACTCCATCAAATAATGTCATAACCCTCTCAGTTTCTTGTGTCATCGTCAGCAATATACTGAATCCCAACTTTTGTGAAATTTTTGCTGCCTCATTTACTCACAAAGCAATTGCGTACCACCAGTAGAATAGAGCATTAGTTAACGGACAACAGGACCAACTACTGGCCAAAATTTCCATTTGGTTGAACTGTCAACTGCCATCGGACAACACACACGTGGACAACCCATTGATCAATGAAACGAAGGACTGTTGCACATTTGCTTTATACACGTGGTCAGCTGATCAAACAATAGAGACGAATTTGTGGATGAATAGTATCTGTAACCTTGTCACAAATTAGTTTGCTGCGATATTTGACCGTGTTATGTTTGGATCGGCTGTCGAGCATTGAGGTTTTCATGCCTATTTGGAATGAAGATGCTGCTCGCTCGTTTGGATCGGTGGACAGATTACGTCATTAGCTGAGTCGAGTCTGCTCAACTCTCCATTTGATAAACCTTCCCATGACCGACTATTTCACTAGTCAGCTAAATGTTACCCGATTTATTTGACGTCAGCTCGACTTTGCTGACCTCATTACATTCATTCTGTGGTTGCATATTTGATTTATTTATCCAACCCTCAGTTGGTATTACTGAATTTCCGTTTCGAGGGACACATTATTTGGTTTCATAATTTGATTGACAGTACTGAGTTTGGTTTGTTAATAGTTGACCTATTGCGTGCAAAAATGACCTCAGAGGTCAAACCTGGACTGTATTTGCATGTGCAAAGTAAAAGTCTTTGCTCGTTCAAGGGATTCATAGTGGCCTCGATAGAGTTGAGGAAAAGACCGTTATCTGGCCACCATATTTACCTGAACTGACTTTTCTGTTTCAGTCGCCTTCATTATCAAATCCGAATGTGCACGCTCGCGGTTGGCTTTCCGATCCTTTGCATTCTTTGTTACTCGTATCGGTACTGTTTCGGTTCCACGTTAAATAGAATACATTGTCGCATTTTCCACTGGCATGCATCTTCTCTATTTGTTCAACAGACAGGATTTCCTTGGTATCTCGATGTTAGACCTGTTTAAATATGCATTCATAAGCCTCGCTCGAACGTCTCCCAAATATTCTTTAGTTTTTAAGTCATTTAGTGATATATTATATGACGTTGTCAGTGATTATGCTCCCATGCTGCATCTGCCGCTTCATATGCGAATCGAAATTAGGGACAGGAAAAACTAAGTTGAAAGTTATACTCGATATACCAGTGGTACCAGGTTTGTGGCTGGTGAACGTGATGAACATCCAAGTGATCGATCACGATGTGCAACGTGCAGGCACAGAAAAGAGCTGTTCAATAAAATGCAAATCATTGGAGAAGGGAGCATTATTTCGTGGTTATTGACACGAGAACTAGTCAGACCAGTTCATACGGAACTCATGCTTAGAAAAATGAAATTCTTATATTTTATTTGAGTATTGACACGCCAGTATCTATCTGGGCAAGAGCAACCAGGCGATGTAAATTTACATTTGTCGTGATTGATTTTTACGAAATTCCGTTCCACAGGGAATCACCATCGAAACACAGGATCGCTTGTTTGGCAGGTGCACATAAAACCAACACATTCGTGCAACCGTGTACCGTACATCGGTGTATGTTTCCCATGTTTCCATATTGTTCTGCCGTATTTATTTCTCGTTTGTTGAAAAGAGACTACATCACTCTTGGTAGAGGTCTGTACAGAATCGGTCTTGTTTCTAGGTGTAAGCCATAAGCATATAACATCATCCATTTCAATTGTCGGAAAAACCATTGCGGACTGTTCAAGGATGGAGTATTATCTGAACCGTCAACACTTTTTGACGTACGAAGACGTTTTTGATATGTTCAGTTAAAACATGCTCAATCCAGTATAATAATAAATTCATAGAAAACAATCGACAAAAAGGATTTGGTAATTCAGGAACTGGCAAAGAACGCGGCGTGAATACTGTATCAGCAAATTTTCTCGTGTCTTATGATAGAAAATTCCCATGAGTCTGTTGATAACTTCAATAAAACGTGTCCTCAAAATGACAATGAATAATCGCCACTTCATTATAGTTGTTCCAGTGAAGTACAAGATAAGCACAGGGCAAACACTGTTTCTCGGGCTAGAGAAGATTTGGACGACAGAGCCACTAGAGGGAGAAATCAATCGAATTATTGAAACGCTGATGTCAACTGCGTATCCAGCATAATTCCTGGCAACCTATTATCAAATCAAGCTGATAAAGAATAGTCTTCCACTGTGCTTGGAAATAAAATTACAAATGGCTCACAAATGAGACGTTATGATCAACCAAATCGACAAATGTTTGAAGCCAACTTCCAGCGAATCTACTATACCGCCGAACAGGTAATTATGTTCGTTATTCCCCGGTCACATGTCATACAATGGTTCAACACATTCAGATGTTGCTGGAGAACGAAAACTGAACACGATTGCATCATCGATCGATGAAAGAACAGTAACTACCTCAAATCGTTAAGAGACAAGGCATTACGCCACTGCCAGTCAGGCTGTCGTAGTGATCTTCCCTACTGGAAAAAGTAGAAAAACATTCTTTCAATGAACAACGCGACACTATTACGTGATCCAACGAAGAATATAAAGCAATAGGTTTGGTTCAATCAACATGACTACTCATTCCGCTATCGCAGCAAATCTCGCAAAACTGTTCCACTTCTTTTACGGAATACGAGTAATGATCGTCATACGTTTTTCCGAATTTATAATTTGATAAGGTGAGCTTTCAGTGAGAGATATGCACATGTTTATTACTTTCTAGTTATGCCAGGTTAGAAGATAAATTAGAGCAACGTTGTTCATATGTGAAATTAAACTTGAAGTAATGATTATCAGTGTCGTACTGACCTGTTTGTTTTGGTTCATGGTTGTATTTGAACAATATTTTCCTGCAACTAATGAATATTCATCTAATTCGGCTAATACGGTTGAGTGAGGACACTCGATTAAGACATCAGAACAGTCGGAATCAAAACAACTGGTTGTCACTGTCCAACTTGTGATAAAATATTACGTTTTATAGATTTTGCACGCTGGATGATAGAAAAGCAGATTACAGCAATTGACTAATTCCATACAGTAGCGGTGTTATCAGTGTTATAACAGATATTGTGTTGATAACTATCAGTTGCGTGGTGTTAGTGATTTCGTCACGTTATTTTTGTGGGTAACCAGGATACATTCAGAGATCTGAAATGTTGCTTCTGAGCACATAATGTGGTGTTGTTTCGTGCGGATCGAGACTCAATCGGCGGTTGCCGAGATCTGGCCTTCGGCATTTCTTGCTGCTCTCACTCTGACAGTTTATTTGGGAAGAGAGAGTCCATTAGTATTCATCCAATGATCCGATTCTATCAAATAGATGGTAAATTCCGTTTGACCGCTTTTCACTGGTATCTTCTTCAACCAACTCGAAAGATACGCCTTTATTCGTCGAGATGGTCTTTCTGTGGTTCTGCCTACGTCACCTGCCCCACACTGAGAGCTGGAATGCACGGATATTCTGCATTTCATTCGTAAAATGAGAAATGGTCGAGAGGTGAACAAAACAGCGTAATAACATCGTTCTGACTTGGGATTTTAAGAACAGGCGATTGAGATCGACTGTTTATCATGTCTGCTTTATTGGTACTTCTTAATTCAATTCATGGGTAGACAGATTTCTTTTCGACTGCTTGATGACAAAGTGTACTATCGTAATTCTTCGTAACATCATTGACGAAGCACCCGGGTTGTGTATTCGGAATAAGAAATTATTTCATCTCTCTACTTATTCTTCATAGAACATATCTTTATTACATTAGTGGTCAATCACTGTATAAAGCGCCTTTTCTGTCTCAATAATACGAATTTGTGGTAGTGTGTGCATGGAGTTGACAAAATGTCCTTATTATTAGGTGATCGTCCTTGTGAGCCATCGGACTGATGTGACTGAAATGCGTCCGAGAAAAGCAAACAATATGTGGATTCTATTTCCAATGTGATTTTATACCTTTATAGACCTAATTGAATTCACTTATTAATGTGACAGAACCCATCCAAGTACCAAATCTAAAATCATCTTTATGCTCTTCCTAAAATGTATTGGGAGGGGTTACGTTTGAGACTAGTTCTAGACTTGAGCACCTTGCTACATCATGTGATAGAAACGTAGTGAAATGAAATTATCAAATCTACCAGATGGGAGATTCATTCCAATTTGCAGATGTGTCCAAAAAGAGGGTCTACTCACTCAATGTATCTTCCCTACCTGCGAGTGTCTTTCGAAGAAACAATCAAAAATATAAGGACATTAGATAGTAGATGGACCTAAAGTACCCCTCATTTACACGGAGCCTGAAGTCTTTATAAAAAGAAGTTTAAACTCTATCTTTCTTAGGACTCAAATTAAGAGATATTTGTATGGCCTAATTAGAGAACGGTTTTATCTCTTAATAACTCAAGCAGCTGCAAATGTAAGGGCGTATTATGTACTAGGCTCATCATCAACATCAACAACATCAACGTAAGGGATGTAATCGGGTCAACTTTGTGACCTGATTCAATTAGGTATTTCGCAATTGAAGAAAACCGAAGATTTGACGTCAGTCTCTGTGGCCACATTGCACAGTGTCATCGATTTTTCCAACCATTTGGGTGTGTTTTCCGACGCTGGTTGAGCCATGCAGCTATCCGTTCTGCCTGTGGATGCGTCACCATAGCTGTAAGCTAACTGATAGAAAACATGTGAGACATTGGGATCGGCAAGACTGTCGGAATGACATTTGAATCCTTACCTGTTGGTAATCAGTAACTGAAGTAGTTGCACCACTGTGTGTGTGAGTGTCTTATGGCTGACTAAATGTATGCATATGTTTCAGTGAAGAGCTGGTCACCTCCGAATACTAAAATGATAGAAACTTGCTTCTTGTTGATTGTATTTGATGGAGAATACGGTTATTAGGGAGGAAATAATTAGCGCGCATTGCGAGAGCGTGAGTGTAGCGTATACATGCAACGGTCAAATGACTTCTCTGCTGGATAACGAGCCAGTTTGTGATATGCATAATGAAGGCTTCAAAGAAACTCAAGACTTTTGAACTCCTGGTGATCCTGTCAAATAAGGCGCCTGTTTCCCAATTGGTTTGAATTGTTTATTATGTTTTCGGATAAGATTCCATGTAAGTTCAGAATTTGAAGATGTCTTGATATCATTTGTTTCTCTGTCAGGATGTTGTTATCAAGCGAAGTGTTCCGTTTGAAAGATTCGATGTCTGGAGGTATGTCTTCTATCTTTCATGTTTGTATTTCTTCTTCATAATTGCACTGCCTGATTCCTCATCTGGTTGGAGGAACACCATTTGATCTATTCTACCTAATCCCTCTATTACTCACGAAGAAGAACTAGTCAATAGCCTACCCCTTTTAAATATAATAATATTCAGATGTTCGATAAGATGTTGCCACGTACTGTATGTCTCAAAGTAATTTAGGAAGGTCGCTATTTGCAATTCTCCAGTTTCGCACCGAAGACCTACAATCATGGTTTGGTTCGAATCCCCCTCAACAGAGCGTGGGAAATCTGTATCAAAGATTAAGTGCAAAATGAATACGAGTTTATAGAAAGAACGTTGCTGGCCAACTGCTATCCCGATAAGTTCATCGAGCAACATCGAAAACCGAGGAAAGCAAGCGGAAATCTTGTAACAGAAATCAGCTTCGTTTATTCGTTTAACAAACTATTGTTCATACGAATTCTCGCTATCAAGCACGGTAGCAATTTGACAGTTGCACGTGCATGCTACACGCACGCTATGGCAATACATCCTGATCACTTCCTCCCTATGAATCGTGTTCTCCACCTCATGGGTCGTGGGAAAAAATACTCTGGTTGCCATGTCGGCTTTATGCGAGGCATCACAGTGAAGGACTGGCGGTCCGTGCATAGTCGAAAAGACTAACGAGCACATGCAAATAAAACGTCACATCTTCGGATTCTTTTATTGTGCAACGTTTATTTACATCAGGTCACAAAGCTGACCCGATCTAATCCTCTAAAATTGTGTTGTGCAATCCCAATTTGAAGCTCTGAGCATTTACTGAAGCGATGCCCATCAAAATGCATCCGTCAGCAATTTGTGCACAACAAATGGTTGACACAAGTGTTTGTTTGTTATGGCACCAACCGAAAGGACCCCGATCTCCCCCTATCGAACTCCCTGTTCTAGCTTTCAATCTAACCCAATTAATTGTATCATTTTCATCGTTGTGCGGTATACAAACTGAAATGTTTGAGGTAGGTGGTGGACAAGGGCAAACGAAATGCTTGCATCACGTTACTTATATTTTCCTTCAGTTCTCATGTACTTCCCAATAAACAGAATAATTTCATATCCCTACCGTCAATATATGTTGCGGTTCCCACACTAGATCTGGCGAACATACTTATCATTATCCGGAAACATGTCACGAATGATTCCTTTGTGCCATGTGCTGCATGGTGCACTGCCATTAGTCATCGGAATCACGTCTCTCCCTTAACAAGTCGGATTCATCTTTCAGCCCTTTATGTAGAGATAGTCACGACTCCAGTATATTCTAAACATCGCATCTAGATGTTCTGCTGGACGTCAATTTTGGTGCACGTTTCTGCTAGCCTATGCTTCACTTCACAAAGGGATGTGTTGAGGGAAGCAATGATAAATAACTAAGTCAAAGTGCATGTGGGTGCCCTGGGTCTCGACACCCGGAGACTTAACATCTATCTTTGATGATACGTCCAACCTCCACCATGTATGTCGATGTTTCCTCACCATTCAGTGGTTGATGTGAACTGACTGCCGACAATATCAGTCTAGCCTCCACATAGCTTGCACCTCGTGGCTGAATGTGTCAATCAATTTCATAGTGTAACTTACCCTGTTGAAGATTTTCACGATCAATAGCAGACAACGCAGTTTTCATTGCACATTCTGCTGCCTCAAAGTTAGACACACCATCACTATACATCACCTTAAGTCTACTGCGTCTGGTTATAAACCGTATCATTACCATGAGAAATATACTCGCAGTCATACTATATGCGATTTTCAAGTGTATTGCTCGACACCCATATCTGTTGTGCTCACTTCAATGTAACTTGATACCAAACGGTCCGAAATAATGGACACCGCATTTCTCAAGGAGGTAGCTCCCACCTTTCCATAGGCAATCAGGCAAAAGTGTCATTGTTTGAGCTGAGTGTTGGACACACTGAGCACCTACTGAGGACGCGTCTCACGGTTGACATGGCTTTTAAAATTCAGAAGTCATTCTTGATGCGAGTTCAAACATGACCCGTCTATATATCCTGGAATCTGGTGGTGTTGTTGCTTCAAAAGTTCAGCGAATTGGGGGGGGCTGGTAGAATCATCAACCTACTATTAGGTAAACTGCAATGCGGAGCAGCTCTACCACCAAGAAATCGCATACAGCAGCCTTGGTTCTAACATGTTCACTATTAGAATTGTAACGCATCTACCATGATTTATTTCCACTCATGTAAATTCTTCTCCGAAATGGAACGTCTGAATCAACTCGACGACGATTCCCGTGGCTTCTGGCACTTCGAACACAGACAACCGTCCCAGCCTGCCAGTAGTTATTTGAAACATCGTCAATCGAGCAATTTGAGGCTTAATAAAATCACCAAACAGGTAAAAAATATTCGAGATTTCCCTGTTGCATACTGTAATTATTCTGATTACTCTTCCCGAAGAACATACATTTTGACAGTCTTTGTTACTTCATTGACCTACTCAAGATTCTTGTGACAAACATGATGAAGCTTCCTACGATAAGGCAATAGAATGGGTACTGAAAACGATAATGGATCATAAAATTATGCAAAAAATCTTAGTAAATCCCCAGTCGTTATTGGAAATCCGGGTAAATGAGATGAAAACAGAAAACAGTCATCCTGTGTATCCCACTGGAAACCTAATGCTCTGTGGTCCACAATCATCTGCTGATCAAGTTTAAAGCACGTACTCGATTTTTCACCGTTCATCAATTCTGCTCGTAGTCTAGGTCTTAACGACACCCATTCTGTTAAGTGTTTCCAGGAGCACACGCTTTCTTGAGCATCTTCTTTTGGAACTATAGATGTCATTTATCCTTTTCAATCATGACCGCGAATAACATGATTGTACTTTGAGAGTAGTTTCAAATTCCAGTCCAGGCATATCTTGAGAAACGACAAACGATGGTCTACAACTGGGTGATTAAAGGGAAGCTCATTTCTACCAATACGCCACAGTAAACCATCGATACACTTATTCCTTTCTTTTCTTGACTTACACGCAACTATCTCCTACTAGGAGACGAGGCGGCTTCATGAATATATCACACATCATAGCTGATCGATCAGAAGCAGTGTAGAGTCTAAATACGTGAGTGATGGAACGCACTCCAACGGCTGGTCATTGATGGACAGCTTTTGAGCTGATGGCCATGAGTAAGATGATTTACCTTCAGTTTTCGTGGTGTTTGATTCTAGCCCGATAGATTTTGGAAATAAATTGCTTCAAAACGAATACTAGTTAAAGCGTGGGATTTTGAGATGTCTGAGGGAGGTAGCCACTGTATGTTGGTAGATTGTCGTATCCTTGAGGGCATCAGTTACCATCAGTTACCCATCTCTCACCTGTGGCCCCAAAAATCTGAAGCACGCATGACCAGCCACACCCCGGCGAACCGCTCAACAGGAGGGCTAAATCAGATAAGGGTAACTAAGGCCTAAATTACTCAGAGAGACGCTTTTCGGCATACGGGGACAGATACTCCCTAATGGGGGGACAAGATCTACCGACCCATCGGCTACAAAGGAAAGCTATCCAATCTACCAAACCCGGTATTCCGGAATTGGCAAACTAGCCGCACAACAGGCCACCGGCTCATATGGAACAACTCTGCTGCACTCTGGGTTGCATTTGGATGTGCAAAGGCTGAAAGGAGATCCTCTGGATGCAAGCTGGATTAGTCACCGTTATTTCAATTTCCACTGCGGACTGGGCAATCGAGTGATACAACAGTCCTGGACAGTGCTGGAGACACCGCCCCGCACAACTTTCCAGAGAATCTCTATGACTAACAACATTTCACATGGCGCATCGGATTTTGCGATACACTCCGAACAGATCTCGGTTCTGACACATGATTCTACTGGTTTGTTTGGTAATAGCGTGCATTGGAAATCACGAGCTTTTCGAAAGTGTCTGTTCTGATGAGTAGAACATTGGGTCCTAACTGAAAGTGGACTTTGTCCGCCAGCCCTGTTAATCCATGTCTCAGACATTCGGTTAAAGATATTGTGGGAGATTACGTCGGATACAGTTGAGTCGCAGTCATTGGCGGTACTGTTCTAAAATCTAGTTTTGCACATTCTGAAGAACTTTCTTTTCCTTTTTCGAATTTGCTCTTTGAGTCACGTTTTGTTAGATGGGACTCAGAAAATCGTTGTTCAATATTTCTGTTGGTCTTGTAGACTGCGGTTGTTTTTCTTAAAGACATCCGAGTCCACTTCAAACATCTGACTCCGGATGTCTATGAACATAGACGTCAGCAGGAACCGGAATACTGGCTGTTGTGTGTCTTATCATTTTGAATTATCTGACTCGGCAGAACAACAGTGTGTTCTGCGCTTTGTCATCTCAATACAGTGGATGTGACTGAATTTCTTCATTTGCATAACCAACTGCCGAGAAGTTTAATTACAAGACGCGGTCAAAATACGCATCATGATAAAAGTTCTCTATCTGCCTTGGTTTGTGGCAGCTCAATACTTATGCTTACCCCCAGAATTTCACGTTTAACGAGAAACTAAGTGGTTCCATTGCTAACTAGAATACAGGAATGCAATCAATAAAAATACGGGCAAAATGTAAAATAACTAAACACAAAACCATTGGACTATCTGACTCAATAACTAGTCAGATTTCCTGAGAATCGCTTGTTCCGAATGTTCTGTTCGAGGACCTCAACACAACTTCGGGGTAGTCTTTCACACAAACAGTACCACATCATGGTCAATACTATTCCATTCTCGTTTCAACGCAGGTACACATTCAGTTATCGAGATATGAAACCTTGATATCGCTGTACATTCAACAGACCCGAATGACCTAATTGTTTTCGATTGGTTTGAGACAGGGACTGCTAGCTGGACACATCACGAACGGCTACACACATTTTATTACATGACGGTTGTGAGAGACTAAATCATCGTGCCTGCATACGGCACCTGACTCGTGGCTTTGAGTCATTCGTGAGAGTGGACACCTCTCCAATTCACGGATATATGCATCGGAATCCTGTATACCTGTAATATTGCAAGTTCACTCAGTCTATGGACTGATAAAGTAGCATAGATCATTACTAACATTCTGTATTTGATTCATTAACTAAAACTCATTCCATCTTTCCTCAAATTATTTCAGCCCGGTTGTCCAATCCAGAGAGAGAGAGAGAGCGCGCGGATGAGGGAACGCTCGCTACCGTGATTACCTGTGAGTAAAATGGACTCACCAAATAGACAGTTGTGGACGATCAGCGCCACTGCTCAAGAATGTGTTTGGATTTTCGCTTGGCTAGCATTCCTAAGTCTAAAACATCATATAAATCTACTGATAGCACTGTGAAGCGGCAAGTGTTCTTCCCGCACTTCCTCGCACCCCCCCCCCCCCCCCACTAAATACGGTCGTAGCCCCTTATCGTGTTCCACTTACCCGACAAGATTTTCAAGAAGAGGCCACCGTCTCGCCTGAACCAACGCCGCCTCCTTACAGGACGCGCTTGGCTGCACAAAGACTAAAGTTGCACCCTCGAATGAAAAGGACTACTCTGAACTGGACGACCGAGTATTGCAACATCCCACAACGCCAGTAACCATGAAAGATATCACTGATACAATGACTGGCCGTTTTCCTGTTATTCATCTCCAATTTTTGTAACTGTTGTTGTAACGTGGGACCCATCTTTGATTTCAAGCTGGTGTAAATTATTAATAAAATCATATCAGTATTAGTTTTGGGCATCTGGTCCACTTTAGTTGATTATCTCATCTCAGATGAATATAGTTCCATTTGTCAGCTCATGTTACGTGAGTTCCAACCCGGCGTAGTGAGTATCAACTTCGCGCTTTGGTGCAGATGTGAGACTACTTGGTAGTGCTCACTTCAAAACGCTTACCCCGAGTGCAACTTTCTATTCTGCTGAATAACATGTGGTATTTGAGGCTATATGGATTGATTTACATATAGCTCGTTCTGAGAATTTCCTAGGGAGTCCCATCCACCCACTGTTTTCACCTAGTGTAACCACATATTCTTGAACAGAATTGGGGGTTGTGAAGACAATTCTGGATTCATTCATATTCAGTCTTAATAAAACTGAAAGCATAATAGTTGTAAACATCATTGCATACAGTATTACTTCCTTCACCGACCCCCGATCATATCTTGTGTTCTATTGAAATGGTTAAGCATCACGAGGGACAAGTTTGATTGATAAGGTTTTTTCAGTGTGCTCTGTGAGAGTTTACAGACTACGGATGCAATATCCTCGAATTGAATATAGATGTCCTATTTACTTCCGAACAACCAATCAACACAAGCCAATGTGATTACTTTCTTGATCAAGTGATTTATCCTCGTAAATATAGGCCTTACGTGACTGGTGATTCGGCCACTTTTTTAGCTGTCTGACGCTATGCAAACACCAGAAAGTTTCACGCGAATTCTCGAACAACAACCGATTTCAGGTCGTGCTGCATGAAAAGCTCGATTGGTGCAATAGGTGTTCACTTACTGAGTATAAAATAGATAATGCATGTCATGTTTTCTCATAGCATATTCAGCAAGCGTGTGAATTTTAAACATCAGGTGAGATGAAAAAGACAACTGTATCAGTAACTCAGACGTATTTCACAGGACGGGGAAATACGGTACTAATTGTACAACTTGTACATCGTTTCACTCGATCCTTATCTGTATCAAGGTATAAGCATCTCCCCCGTTGAAAATCGCAAGTGACTGACAAGAAGTAAGTTCGATCAAGAACCACGTAGGTTCTACTTTCTTGGTATGATGAAGCGAAAACGCGTTGATGAAAATGCACACTTCCGACGAGTGTTACAAAACGTGCCCACTGCTTTGCTCTAGAGGCACAGCTACCTATGTTTTGCGGAAAATGAATCGATAAAATTTCCTCTTGAAGAACGAAACGCAGCATGAATACGTACGATTTCAGAGATATTTATTGTAATGTGTGAAAAAACAGTACAATAATCTTCTCCCCAACAATCGGGGTAGAGCAGATTGCTTGATGCCAACACTGAAGTAAAATACAAACGCGATATGCATCCAACAAACCAAGCTGTCTATCGACTTTGTCGAGCAGATCTACCGCTGCCGCACGCCGGCTGGTTTACTCTGATTTGTTGGAGAACTTTCCTAATTTTCCATCTACGGAGAAACTGCAGTATGCGGCTTGCTTTTGAGTAAGAATCAATCATGGACCGCAGTGATTAAAGAATGCTGTTCTAGATAAAGTAAAGAACAGGATATTTCTTACTTATATCTATGAGCATAGGACTGCCATTTCCAATCCGATCGGATCTCCTCTGAAGCCGGAATTAGGAGATTTGAAAACTACAGTTATCTACCCGTTTTGATTCGACTGTCAAGCAGCCTGCCGGGGTTTGAACGGTGCTTTGAAAAGCAGCTTTTATATATATATATATATATATATATATATATATATATATATATATATATATATATATTGTCGAAACTGATGCATACGGGTACCCGATAAGCCCATCTTGTGCTCATACACGACAGCATTACCGCAGAACCATACAACTTTATATGTACCATAACTAGCAAGTAGTTGCGAGATTTTAGGACAATAATCCTCGTGATCAGCTTGTATGAGGCGAACACCAATGCCCAAAATTAAGGAAAACCATATTGTTGTCACTACCAGTGGGCCACAACTATGACGGAATATGAACCTCTGAGAGAAAATGAAACAAGATTTCTCACATAGCAATAACCCAGACATTGTTGGGAAGACTATGTTCGTGCACAATGTCGGACATTCAGTCTGCCCCCATGTATGGTTTTTCAGTGTGATGTGCACTGAGTTCACTACGTTGGTGATGAAATGATTTTTCTTATCTTCCACGCCACTAGTGACTCCAATGACCAGTGGGTAGGTAGCCCATTGAATATTCCTATTAGAACAAATAAATTTTGGACGATTACGATAAATCTGCGCTGTTAAAAAACAATTTTATGAACTCAATCCTGAAGTTTCGCATGTTTTTACAAGCCTTGCAATGATGAAAAACAAAACATTCGGCATAACTCCAAGCGAAAAACTTCGCGAAAAAGCAAGAAGCTTCATAGTGAAAAACTACTACTTATATCGGTGATTTATTTTCGCTCAACTAGAAGACATTTTTAGTCACAACAGGGACGATACTCCCAACATTCGGGGCGTCTCTCGTTTAAACTCAGCCAACAAAGCTAAGCATGCTCTATTCCGATCTAAGTCAATAACGGTGGTCGATGTAAGGGTATTTGCTGACGCATCGATAGACGGCCTACTTTTGTTTACAGACAGTACTTATTTGTCTGTCCAAAATCGGTGGCAAACCTCAGGCTCCTGGAGTGGGCCGATAGTTCAGTCAGTTCGTGACGAAACGGAGCGAAACCATTCAATCAGTCATGAACAGTCCCCCCTTAGCGAACCCAGCGGAGTCAACCAATCAGCGGCCAAGAGTTGTTTCAATCGAACGGAGCGGAAAGCAACCAATCAGCAGCCAGCAGTTATTTTAACCGATCGCAAAGGAATCAGCCAGTCAGAAACTTGAACTACATAGCCATTCAGAAGACCCGGTTCATGTAGGAGCTCTGTACGAATCACCTTTGTACCATGACTTTGATTTCGGTCACCTAATGATCTATAAAAACGGTTCATTTTTGCACAATAAACGAGATGATTCGAAGGCAGAGTAGTTTTCTCACTAGAGCTTGTGGGACAGAACAAAACAGTCCGTACATATCAACATTCAGCGAGATAATTTTCCGGAGGAAATTCGTACACAAAATGACATTTTTCTCAGCCTCATACGGTTCGTCATATACCAAACACTCAGACGAGAAAGAAATCCATCGCCAGCCTGAAGGGTCTTGTACATTGAATCCCAGGATGAAATCATTAAGGCACCTCATTTGTTCAGCTTGGAACGCAGCCTCCATATCAAGTAACTTATGTCCAACAGAAAGTGAGAGGCCTGGAAATACCGCACTGGATTACCACAGGAATTTCTGGTACTATTTTTTGATCATGATACACATAAAACCATCCTATTCATCCGATGTTTCAGGTCTCCTAACCATGAATGTGTTCTTGGGGTAGTTTTTCTGCAACCTAACCTACGACTGGTGCTCCTGTTCGCACTGAAACACATAGATAAATACGGCAAAAAAGATTCGAAATTATAAATCTGCAATTTTACTTTCATTCTTTTTATGGAGGTGCCGAGAAAATTTAGTTTTAGCGGATCTTTTCACTACTGTCCCGATAGCAATAGAAGCGATCAAAGGAGCGCACATAAATGACCTTGAAGCCCACGCTCACATGAATGCAAACCGGATTTGTTTCCCAGTAAGCTTGATAATCATCGTTGACACAAATTTTTAAACCATGTATGGAGTGAAATTTCATAATTCTGAAAAAGTCTCTTAACGTCATTATGTAGAAACCACTATGGATACTATATTGGCCGAAAAACGGCTTCTTCCAAAACACTCAGTAAGTACAAACCAGGATTATTCATGTGATCCTGTTGACCAACTGAATTATATCTCCATACCTTGGTAATTCTCAGTCTTCTTTGGTCAAAGCGTTTTACTTTTATGCCCAAAGTCGCACACATACGACTATCCTTAGTGCAGCGAATTACCAAAATGAATGACAGGTCACTTTGAGTAAATTAGTACCATTATCCAGCGGCTGTTATATGTTGGTCAATTCAAAGCTCGAACTATATGCTGAGCAAATTTCCGAATGTATCACAATCGACAGTACCGATATGTATATATATATATATATATATATATATATATATATATATATATATATATATATATATATATATATATATATATATATATATATATATATATATATATATATATATATATATATATATATACTAGTCGGTGCCAAGTGACGAACGACTGATCTGTAGGTGAACAGCCCGGTCAGAGGACTGTCCACGACCAGAGTAGTCAGGTTTTATGTGAACTATATACGAACAGGGAAGCAGAGTGAACATATTTTATGCATTTACGCGTTGGTATTTTTTTACCAAATTTACAAGTCATACCAATCCGGTGTTCAGTCAGAGTAACTTTGGACGTTTTGCTTCCTGTTCCGAAGTTGTCACCGATGTCTGCAAACACGCATTGTCCAAAGCAATCTCCGGTGATAAAATGGACTTCTTGGAGGATAGAATAGGTTTAGATTTGGTCGGCGTGTGTTTCTGAGAGTGAGGTTCGTCTCCAGTTAACTCATTTCTTCTGGCATTGGTCTCTTTAGTCGATTCGATGGTGGTGGACGAGGGAGAGGACGACAACGAGTGAAGAAACTCGATGACGGCGGCTAGTGCCTGGGTATTTTGTGACAGTGTGCGCAAAACATCGTTGACTTTGGGAAACTCCGGAACAGAATTCAGCTCTTTTTCCGTGTAAACATCTGGTTTACAACAAAGAAGATAGAAAAAGCACACATTCAGCCATAATTTGATAACTTCTTCAGAAAACCAGACAGATTTTAAAAATTGAACGAAAACAAATGTGCTGTGTTATGGCTCGGATGTGCAGTTAGTTGTATGCAACAAAGCTTTAAAAATCTATCACGTGACCCAATTACAGAAACATGGAAGGTTACGAACAAAAAGTGCAGCTTCTTAATTTTATGAGTAATGAGACCTTTGATCCTTCTTCACCTCGTTTCGCAGTGGCTGTATCATGCTTTCCTCTATTACCTCGTCACGGACGAAGTCGAACGGGAATGACGAAATGGGACATCCGTGTCAAACATCGCTGGTCATTTTAAATGGACTGGATAGTTCACCGTAAACATTTACGCAGCCAGAAGTAGGACAGTGTAATGACCTCAGTAAATTCACGACCTTCTGTTGCATGCCTTTCCAGTGGAGAGCACTGAATAGCATTGTTCGGCCAACTGAATCGAAGGTGCCTTTCAAGTCAAGGAAAATTATCATCATCGACCGATGGTGTGTGCGTGACGCGTTTTAAGTAACCGACGAACAGTAAAATGCTGGTCGATGCACCATGTCACTGTGCGATGCCAGCTGCATAGGAAATTTCTACCAAACAGGAATAACCGACTTTCGGCACAAAACTGGAGAAGCCTATCCCCGTTATCTGTGCGCTAAGTGGGTAAGGCACAACGCCCACCTAAACAAGCTTCTCATGCACAAGTTTGTCAACTTGTGCATTAAAATCACCAAATAGCACTACAATGGCAGAGCATTTGCTCTTGCAAACGAGAGTAGTGAGTTCATCGCAGGTCTCATCCTCATGCGTGTCACAGCTACAGTCTATTGGAGCGTATGCCGAGATCGCAAGCAAACTGTGCTTATCACAACTATCCTTTTGAACGCCAACCGACTTCTGGAGTTTCACAGCATATAAACGACTAATAACCGGAATCCAATCTAAAAAGACAGCCTCAGTCAAGACTATCCCTATACTACGTTGGCCCTCGGCTCTTACTGCTTCGTCTCCTGAAGTGGGCAGGAAATACCTCGATGAGTTACCAGGATCAGTTAATTGAATCGCACTGCTCGAATCTTGGATACGCGTTTCACTTGCGCAACAGATATCGATTGCCAGAAAGTCTACTGTGAGCGCTAGGCACGCTTGTTTACTGGTTCTCATGAGCGTAAGCAGGTTAAAGGAGCCGAGATTCAGAGGCTGACGAGGCTTGAGAAAATGTGAGTTAAAAGACAGAGAACGTATCACGATATCATCTGACAATGCACCAGTGCGAGTACCGGGTGTGTTTTAGTGGGAGTATTATGGGCACATAGAGGGGGCAAAGTGAGGTGGTTGGGGAAAGAGAAATATGAGATGAAAAAGTGAACTCTGGGCAGTAGCCAACTTATCACTACCCATCCCGCTCGATGCAATGGGAATCGCAGTCTTGATTATTTTGCGCGACGACCGATGCAGTATGGAATTCTTGATATGCGTCCAGTTTACAACGAATCAATGACTTTTTATACTGGAAATAACATACGGTAACGGGGAATGATGCAACCAGTGGAGCGAACAATACATCGAAGAATTCCGATTGGACAAATAGGACCAGCAGGGTGGAAGCACACAGAGGGTACATTAGGGCTCTATTAGTTTGAGTGGCTACGTAGTCAGCTAAAATATGAACTCGAAGTTTTAGGGTATAATTTCAAACCCACGCTGGTCCATATCCAAAAAGTATCATTTCAGATTGGTCAGCTACGGCGCGGCATCAATCGTATTTAACGACGCTGTACTGCCATCATCAGGAGAAACCGGTGCTGCTGCAAGTTGAAAAATCCAGGTTTTGTAACTATCATGCATCCCAGTCATGCTTTGCTTGATATGCTTGATGTCTCCGTGTACATTATTTGGAAATAAGCAGTTGTGTGAACAAACTTTACGTTCTCACGAGAAGAGCGCAAGCAGCCTTCAGTGCGCCGGCATGGTACCCTCGGCCGAAAGTTTACCTGAACCGCGGGGCGCGCTATCTGCTCCTCATTCCATTGAGCACAGCTGCAATGTGGCACCATCAGAATCTAACATGCCTGAACACGCAAGTTACAGCACGCTATGCAGATCAGGGTAACTTAAATGACAACTGGCAATAGTTCATTCGCCAAGGCACAAACAAGGTCACATTTAAAGAGGATACGAAGCAAGATACTCTGAACTAGTATTTGTTTCACTTTCGCAACAGATATCGATTGCCAGAGTCTACAGTTCTAACAATAACCTGTTTGCTAGGCAGCGGAGTGGCTGAATTTAAGCCCATTTGCTAAGAATAACTCTTATCCTACTGGTTTTACCGGCTTAAGTGCCAGCTCAATTCAACTCCCAACCTGGAAGACCAGCGGACTGCTTCGTCAGTCCTCTACCCATTGATTTTCCACGTGTGACTGAATCTTTGGCTTGAGGTGAGCCAACCTGTGTAGTTTGTTGGGTCGCTGAGGAGCACAAGCCGTCACACCACGTCAAGGGACAGTCTGGTTGCGACAGCACTGTAGCAAGGTAATTTGTAGTTGCCTCCTCGCGCCCGAGTGCCGTAGAACAGACACGGATCACAGCCTCGGAAGTCCACTACACCATTAGGAAAACCGAGGCTTGGAGTGGAAAACCAAAGGAGTTCCCAATAGATCAGCTGTGGTAACGAGCCGGGCAACAGCGGATTGCTGGCTACTACTAGTGATCGGCGGTGGCATGTTTCGAACATTTTATCCCCGAGGGCATAAATGTTCAAAACAATAGACCACTACCGGAAATGCAGCTTGGAAATACGTGGACAAATGAATTTTGAATGAAGATGTGGCAATACCACCGGGAATCCCACGGGTTAGAACTTTTCAAGCCCTTTAAACACATCATGGTCGGAACAAATCAACCTATCATCCGATCGTTAGATTTCCTAGGCAAAATTTTACACCGTGGAAGTCAGTTTGTGGGCATGCATCAGCATCATCATCATCATCATCATCATCATCATCATCATCATCATCATCATCATCATCATCATCATCATCATCATCATCATCATCATCATCATCATCGTACAGCGTTAAACAGTAGGACAAGCCCCACTGACCACTTCCTTTCTCACCATGTTGCACGCTGAATTAGAAAGTATGAATATACAAGATGGACAGGGACTGGACCTACATGCGTGGAAAAATGAAAGAACGCCCTAGTAGCCAACACACGGAATACACAGTCTAACTGTACAAACGCACATCGATCAGTCATTCTGATTCGATAGAAAGTGACGACACGATCGCCACTTTTCGCGGTTAGCTGCCATATCCTTCAGTGTCTCCAGCCAACTGGTAGACGGATCTTTTGGACCCCAACCACGAAGAAGTGAAGCACCTACTTTTCCTAAGTCTGTTGTACATTTCCTCATTCCTCGCTGCCACGTCATCTGTTGACCTCCATGTGGTCTCTTCCACTCCCTAGGAGGAACGTAGAATAGAATGCGATACGGTAGACATACGTAACACATGCCCCAACCAACAAAGTCTACTAATCTGGATACGCTGTGACAAAACATTCTCCGAAGTACTACCCAATACTCGATTTCTGATCTCAGCATTGCCTACTCGGCTAATTCACCCGATCTTAGCGATACTACGTAAACATCGGTGGTCAAAAACCTCAAGACGACAAATATCTTCTGCACGCAGACTACAAGTTTCGCAACCATACAACAAAACTGAACGCATTGTGGAACAATACACACGACCTTTCAACCTCAGTGAAATATCAGATCGACGCCACAAGTGCTTCGGTCCAGTGTATGGCGCTCGGGCCCTGGATATACGCGTGTTTACTTCTACTACTGTGCTCCTATCCGTCGTCATGCTGCTGTCGACGTAGGTGAAGTGGTCGACAACTGACACCACCTCCCCATCGAGTATCAAGCTCGGAATCGTTGACGTCCAGTCTTGTAACATCACCTTGCACTTTGAAGGTGCAAAGCGCATGCCGAATGGAGCTACAGCTCTTGCGAGATTATCTAGTGCACGCTGAGCATGTTCCGTGGATTCGAACAAGCAGACAACGTCGTCTGCGCAGTCTAGGTCACACAGCTTTCCACTATTTCTTAGTTCGACGCCTACATCCTGAACATTTTGCAGCGCACTCTCCATTATTCAGTCCCTAACGAAGTTGAACAGGAATGGAGACATAGGACATCCCTGTCGAACACTATTGGTCGTTTCGAACCGACCGGATAGTTCACCGTAAACTCTTACGCAGCCAGAAGTATGAGAATACAATGATCTAAGTAGGTTCACAAACTTCTGGGGCGTAACGTTTCCACGCTGCTCGATCAACTGAATCGAAAGCGCCTTTCAAGTCAAAGAAAACCATTATTGTAGATCGGCCGTGCGTGTGACGCGTTTCAAGTAGTCGGCGAAGAGTAAAAATCTGGTCGATGCATCCTCGACCTGAGCGGAATCCAGCCTGCTGTTCGCGGGCACTCCTTTCGCGAGCCGGTGTAAGACGGTGCAGCAAAATCGAAGCTAATACGTTGGTGACTATCAGAGTTAAGCTAATCCCACGATGGTTACTAAAGTCATGGCGTATTCCCTTCTTGAAGATGGGAACAATCAACGACTTACTCCATATTAACGGAATACGCTCCGCGTTCCAAATGTCACGGAGCAAAGCCACAAGTGATTTTATCAAAACATTCCCACCCAGTTTGAAAAGAACTGGGGGAAGTTCGTCGGGACCCGTTTCACTAACCTGAGTTCGCCTTCCACCGGTGTCACGAATAAGTTTGAATAGTCTCTGACTGTTACCTGAAGCAGCTGCTCCTTTCATTTCTTCGGCTACCTTGACCCACCAATTTTCCCGATCAGTCTTAGGGCTTTTCGTAACTTGCCTTTGTAGCTTTCTCCGCATCTTATTCATCTCTTTACGGTTCGAGAGCTGACGGTTTTGCTCATTATACTCAGCGACTCTTGCGAGATCCAGTGTCTTTGATGGACAACGGATCGAGGACCACAGTCAAAACATGCTGATACGTGCATCGCCTGTTTGATATGAGCCCAATGCTCATCTATATTACTATTCGTCCCAGATCCTAGCTCATGTGCTAACTTCTGCTCGTAACGGGTGCGTACTTCTGAATCACACAAACGTTGCACGGCTAATCGGGTTTGCGGTTTGCGACGATGACCATGGAGCTGGAGAGATAATCGCATTAAAACTAATGCATGGTCAGACTCTACGTACGTGGACCAGTAAGATCTACAGTTCGGAACAGAACTGTGCCACCGGTAGCTCACGGCGTTATGATCAATTTGACTCAAAGTACCTGTAGAGTTAGAGTGCCGAGTCGCTGTGCGACGCGAGCTGTGTCGGAAATTTGTGCTAGACAAGAACAATCGATTGTCTGCACAAAACTGGAGAAGCCTATCCCCGTTATCTGTACGCTCAGCAGGTAAAGCACAGCGCCCACCTAAACAGGCTTCTGACACACTAAGTTTGCCAACTTGTGCATTGAAGTCACCAGCTAGCATTACTGCTGCGAACAAGGGTGGCGAGGGCATCACAGAACTCATCTTTTTGCAAGTCTGAGCTGCAGTCCGTTGGGGCGTACGCCGAGATCACAAACAAATTGCACTTAACACAACCATCCTTTCGAATGTGAGTTACAAGACAGAGGATTATTCCCGACACTATTTGACAGTGAATCGTTGCGAGTATCGACCGTGTTATCAGTGGGAGCATTATGGGTCGATAGATGGGGCAAAGAGGGATGGTTAGGGACAGAAGACAAAAGTTGAATAAAAGAGAGTGAACTCTGAGCAGTAGCCCACTTATCACTACCCACCCCGCTCGATGCAATGGGCAGCGCGGTCCTGATTAACCTGCGCGACGACCGATGCAGTATGGAATTCTTTGTATTCGTGCAGTTCATGGGAGATCTTGGACGGGTACTTCTAGGGTGTCCAGCCACAAAGCAGGAGAACGATTAGGAGCCTCATCCAAAGCCTTTAGTTCTAACAAGAACCTATCCGTAAGGCAGCGAGATGGCTTAGTGGAAGCCCATTCGCTTGAATCAATTATTCTTCCACTGATTTTGCCGACTGAGTTGCCAGCTCAAATCAACCCCCAACCTGGAGGACCAGGAGACTGGACTTTGTCTGACCTCTACCCATTGATCTATCAGGTATGATTGCATCTCCGGCTTAAAGAAGCCATCCTGTATAGCTCTTCGGGTCATAGAGGCGCGCAAGCCATCACACCACGTCAAGGTGCATTCTCGTCTTGATGGTGTGGGCATACACAGCACGTCACAACTGTAATCTGCTCAGAACAAGTGATTCACCCAGAACCAAACCTGTAAGAATGTTTAGAATTTCGGACACCATGTTCCTATCACGCTCTAATAATGCTGACGAGAAATCGATGCTTAAACACCTATGGTTTCATCCACTACACCCAACTACCAGGTTTCTGAGCAGCAGAGTAAAGCCATCATAAATTTTAAAGAGCAAGATTGACTGAAAAATGGATACCACGTCCACATCACTAGCGGCAGTGATTTCTAGAACCCGAAGGCGCAATGTGTACTTACTTGTACTTCAGTGCGACTAGCTCCTGCGAGAGGATGAGTCAGCTTCATGAATGTCCTAAATGACGCCTAACTTTTTACATTTACCTTTACGCGTTTATCTGCAGCGCGAGGATAAGTCGGCTCCATGAATATCACGGGCCACTGCTCACCACGCGCGACAGTCGAAGGCGAGCTCAGTGCACATCACGATCTAGTCCTTTTTCCCATCACCAGACTCCATTCACCGACCGAGAACCTAGAAGCTCTACCCTTTTCTTTGTAATTGTACTGGTCCACATTTCTAGCTAACCACCAAGGCCACAACACCAACCTGGGTAACAAGTAAGACATAGTGTTTGTTTATTTAGTTCTGAATAGGGTCGCCGAAGAATATGACCGAACCACTGCAGTCGTCGACACTGGAGGACGGAAAGTGCATCGACATAATAGCATTGTCTCCTTACCTATTCTTTGGACACCCTGTCGTGCCAGTTGACCTTGAGGATTTGCCGCATGCACTACTAATCAAAAACCTCCAGCCTTCTGGTATTCTTAGCTCGTACTGGCTAGGTTTCGGAGCCATAGATAAGTCCGCAGCAGATGGCGGCACGGTATGGTTCAAAGGGACTCGCGTTCAATTGAATCAAAGGCGGCCCGGAAATTGACAAAACAAGCTACCGTTGGTTGGTGGGACTGCTGCCCCTCAGTATTCGGCGCTATGTGAAAGTTTGATCCACACAGCCCCTGCCACGGCGAAAACCTCCTTCGTTCGGACAAGCGCGTCCTTCGCTTGCCTCGGAGAAACGGTTTAGTAACAATGAACCAGAGACCGATCAATGACGATGAACAGGCTTTATATACTTCTGGAGGGATGCCATCTTCCCCGGCGGCCTTACTGTATTCCAGTTTGTTAGTGATTTCCGCGGTACTTGGTGGGTCGCCGTTACGTTCGTACTGGACTGGATGAGCTGACATTGTTTGGTCCGTCGGGTGGTTTGTAGGCCAGTTGAGCAGTTGACCGGAGTGTTCAACCCACTGGTTCATTTTCTTACTTTTTTCGAGTATACGTTTCCTGTCGCGTCACAAGGGAGCGAATCTTGTTGACCGTATCTATTTGAGACGTTCAGAATAAAGCGGAACAGTTTGGCAAAGTCACCGGTTCCTGGAGCGGTCTCAGTTTCATGGCTATTTCAATCCAGTATCTTTTGCGAGTAGTCTTGGCGGAGCGTGTAGCATCTCGTTGCAGTCTGCGGCGTTCATCACTACTTGCGAGCCAGGCTTTATGTGCTTTAGTTGACAACTGAAGCATTCCCTCACAGATCCAATCTTTTGCTCGCTTTTTTGTTCTCCCGAGTGCAATCCATGCAGTTTCTGCGACTGTCGATATTACTTGAGTTTACTGCACTTCCACAGAAACTTCGTCTTCATGTGTGTTGGTTGCGACGATCAATCAAATTGTGATTGCTGACGACAGCGCTTCTCGCTTCCCTGGATTTTCTAGGACAACAACGTTTGTCCGGGAGGGTGCAGAGGCCCTAGCACGTGTAGACAGATGAATCTCGAAGCACACACGTAAGAGGACATGGTCAGTGCCGTTTGCATTATCCACTTCTGCATTTCAGTACGCTCGACAATCCTCCACAGACAAGGCCCAACGGGATCTCATCAGGATGTGGTCGAGTTGGTGCCACCGTTCTCACAGTGCTGACCGAGATCGAATTTCTGGAGAATATGACGAGTAGATTCGTCGACCGTACCTGTGCGACCGTTCCAATCGCCTGAGACGAAAAGTACGTCATACCTCGAAACCTGGTTGATTACCTCCTGCAAGTTATTGTACGATTCGTCTTTGGTTTCGTCATCAGCCGAATTTGTTGAAGCATAGATTGCAGTCACCGTCAGATCGTGTGAGGCGCCTCTGAGGTGTGCCAAGGTGAGTCTGGATGAGACCGGTTCACAAGAGGTCCCTGCGTCATTAACCGCCCTGTTCCGAGCAAATGCGACGCCGAAAGGACCGAAGTTGTATTTCGAGCCACTGTGATAAGACCAGGGACCTTTACATATCGGCTACCTGAGCTGGGTAAGCGGACCTCCGAGAGGCAAGCAATAAATACGACATAGTAATGTAGAGTCCGCATCGACAGCTACCGACGTCTAGAAACGTCTTGATATTCCAACAGAACTTGTGTGTTCTTTACCTGCGGCGAATAATCCCAGCTTGTTGTCCTATCACCTCGATCGCTGAGACACGACGGCGTCGCTTACCGAGGACCCAGTAGCACGATGAGTGCATGAAGCTCCGTGAATAACCATAGAGTCGTGGAAGTAGGGTACGAAGCGGTGTCCTCAGCACCGATCGGCCTTTTTGTCGGCTGCTGCTCGTCTAGCCTTTGCACATCCATGTGCAGACTGCGAGGCAGAAGGGTGTTCCCAGAGGAGCCGTGGGCCTGCTATATGGTTCATTCGGCTCTTCTGGAATGGGGGGTTCGATAAGTTCCACGATTTTCCTTTGTGGCCGTTGGGTCAGTGGATCTAGTCCACCAATTCAGAAGCACCCCTCTTCACATATCGAACACCGTCTTGTCAAAGTTCTCAAGACCTCAGTAACCTTTAATCTGGTTTAGCGAGTCTATTGAGCGGTTTACCGGGGTGAAGCCGCTGATGTTTGCTTCAGCTTCGTAAAACCAAAGGTGGAAGCTGGGCAAATGATGGAGACCAAGGCTATGGAGGATGCTTCAAGAGACACGACAGTCGACCAACTGAGAGGTGCTACTCCCTTCAGAAAATCCATGGCACCTGTCCATAAGCAGTGCATGTAGAGACTACATGAAAAGTCTTGGGAATTAGGTAGGAAATGGCGTCCCCATTGTCGCACGGTTTTTTGCTCGAGGTTACAACTCTAGCCCTTGCACAGCCAAGTGCTACCTGTCGGGCAAAAAGTGAGTTTGTATGTTGGGACCGGTGACCGAACAAGCGGTTTATACGTCTTTCGGATGGCGGTCCGCCAGTCGAGGATGCCCGACGCATCCTAGTGAATCTTACCACACCCAGGATAGCTGAGTACTAGGGAAGAGACCATGGCCTTAGTTCGTGACAGGTCACATTCGCACACGTCACGTTGCTGTCCATGGGCTTTTGTAGCTTTCATGTAGTTTGCTAACGCGTGAAAGACCAACCACGCCCTCTAACAACACTGCGTTATTTTTGCTTGGCTACTCGCCCTCGGCATGTCTGATAGATATCACCCTGAAGGGGCACTTTCTGCTCCAATCGGCATGACACTCGAGGTCATCGTAACACGCCAACTCGATCACTACGGTCAGGTAGCAACACCGATCAGACAGTTCGTGTACGCAAAGACATCCAATCTAATAACCGACCAGCAGGTGAGATATAACGGTTAGGATAATAAGACTTACTTTTGATATTACCTCATCCAAAAAGATCATCTTTCGTGCCGGACCAACGCAGACCTGTAGTATTATTTTACCTGTTGAGAATGTGAAACGCGTTGCGAAGACTAGCACTTCATTTGGCTCATCCAGGAAAACTTGTAGATCATTTGAGTCCTTAACGAGGAGCACGTCGTCCGTGCACTGGGGATCAGTCATCTTTCTATCTGCATAAATGCCGATGTCAGTATTTTTACACGGGGACAGCGCTATTTTTATTACCTGTTCTATGTGTAAAAAAAGGTTGGGCGATAGAGGACAAAGATACATGCATTATTATTCGCGGTGAACTAAGGTGAAACGTCTATCTAAGCCCGAAATCCCCTTCAGTCATTTTTTCATTTCGCGCCTGCGTGTGAGCGCAAGTACATCGAACTTTAGAGTGACGTCAACCCATACGGTTTCATTCGCAGCTGTTATTGACAGGCCTGTGAAAGAGTCAACTGAATTACTCACAAACTTCTTTGCACCCGAGCCAATCAGTGGAGTGTTAGATTCATTCAGACCCAACTTATGACTTGTCTCTGTGGGCAGATAATTCCAACCAAACACAAGAGAATGCGGCTATTCCAAGTCACCGGAGCCTCCTACACCTATTCGTAACCTCATCTATGCCAGACCGTCCAATTCCGTACGTTTTACAGTGTATAGAAAAGTATGCCCAATTGTTTTCAATACCAAAAGTGGAGATACAGATGCGCGGTTTGCTAGAAAAGGGTATAATTCAGTATAACACTAGATCGTATTCCTTGCCTGTGCTATTAACTTAAAGGTCGGATATATATATATATATATATATATATATATATATATATATATATATATATATATATATATTGATAGCCCGGTACAGTGTATAGCGGCGTGGTGTCATGCACAAACATGAATGTGGACATTTCATGTAAGAATCGGATGGAACGAATGGATTTTGCTTTCAGTTCCGGGAACTCAACCGTATCACAATTACCGACGCACTCCCAGTGTCAGTAACCGAAGAGATATTTGAGCAACTTTATAATGCAACGATGTTGTCTTTAGCCGAATTACCGTCGGGCTATTGGCAATTATCGATGTTCGCACGAGATAGGGAGAAAACAGTCTTCTGTGCCAATGGGAAGCAGTATGAGTCTTCACGAATGCCTTTCGGTTACCCCCAGACGGTTGTTGCTGCAAGTGTTGGGAAATCTGGACGGTGTTGTGGTCTATGACGAATGCATCGAACGGTGAACATGTTTCCAGACTAAGTGGAGTCCTGGCGAGAATCAAAATGATGGGTCTGAAATTGAGCTTACAGAAGTGTCAGACTGCACGTGATAAAATCGTCTGTGTGAGACATCTCGTAACCACTACCCGAAAAAGCGAAAACAACCTGAGACGTCCGATCGACAAAATCAAAGAATCGACTAAGATCGTTGCTTGGTCTATTTGGGTATGAAGCCACGTTTGTGCCAAACCTTGTACAGAGAACCGATGTCCTGTTCTAATTATTGGCGAACGACAAGTTTGAATAGACATCAGATGTGGAGGCGGTGTTCGGAGAACTCGAGGCGACTGCTACAAACCCTCGATGCTGTTTGACGATACCAAAGCCATATGAGAAATTTACCGTGGTTGTGGGTGGGAGTGACGTTGGATAGGGCGCGGCATCATGACAGGCATCCGCAGTAATCGAGTACGCCAGCCGGTTGCTTACAAGTGTCGAAAAGAAAATATCCCACCATGGAAAAGGAATTTTCGACAATTGTGTGGTCACCGGAGAACATCTGATTGCTACTAGCTTTTGCATCAAAATCGATCATACGCAATTCACGAGGTGAATGACGACACGAGATCCAAGGGGGAGGGGGGTGGTTGGTGCGGTGGGCAAAGCGCCTGAGAGAATTCACCTTCACAGCAGGGTAGCAGTCGAGAAAGAGATAAGTGACGCGTTGTCCAGTCCGATTCCTAACGAAAAAATACCGACCAAAGCAACCCCAGTGAATCGGTTGGCGCCAAGTGATGACGTTTTCCGCGACCAAAAGGATGACATTCTAGTACAGACGACTTGTACATATCTTCGAATCCAAACCTGTCAGGGAAGAAGCTCACCGCGCTGTATAAATATGGAATCACTTGTGTGCGGAGTAAGGCAGGCTGTTGGTCGACATCGACGCTGAACATGATATGACAAGCAGACTATTGCCGTTTATTCCGGTGGCATTACGTGAGCACGCGATACAGTTAGCGCACGATAGCATTCACATTGGTTGTCAAAGAGTATTCGAATTGTTGTGGTTCGGAGTCTTTGGGTCGATGGTTGAAGCACGATGTCGATGACTACATACGACCCCGCCCTGATTGTCAGAAGAATCCAGAACTCATCACGACGACATTGCCACTCATCCCGTAGAAGCGCAGCAAATCTTTCAAATTTTGGAGCTTGGGTATTCTTGGTCCCTTGCCTGTGGTTTCGACTGGAGACCAGTATATCCTAACGATGGTTGACCATGTATCCTCCTGGGTGGAGCAAATCCCAAATGCGGATCAAACGGGCGATACAATCTCTCGCGTATTTGTTGATGACGTAGTGGCGCGATTTGATAAACCTGAAACGATCACCACTGACTAGGGCCCGCAGCTTTGAATCGAAAAAAATTGCGAGAAAACGTTGAAACAGTGGGGAGTACGATAAGTACGGATAACACCTTACCGTCCTCAAGCGAACGGAATGACAGAACAACGAAAGATTGGTTAAGCAACAACGGAAGCGATTAGCAAGAGGGACGTTCGAGGTAATTGCTCAGATACTGCGAAAAGAACTTCTCAAAGACGAGGACGACACTGTTTGAACTGGTTTTCGGGCAGGAACGCAGAACGCATTTGGACCTTTTTTTACCGCATGTGTAGTTGAAGGCCAACTGCACTATTAGGGATAACCGTCTGCCAAACTTTGAGAATTGAAGTGGAGCCACATAATGCCCCGACAGGCCACATGTGGCAACGAGCTGGACGACAGTGGATTGTCGTCATGAAAATCGCAAATCTGTGACAACTCGTGATCGCGAGCACTCATAGGAATTAGCGGTGCAACGGACGAGAGATGCTCAGAGTCGAAACAATGGAAAATACGATAAACGAAACCCATCACAAAACTGGAAGCCGTTCGTGCCCCGAGAGCTTATAAGAGTAAGGAGTCACAGGAGACGTAATGCGGTGGGTCCGGGGTCAGCAAGTTTCGGAGACGATGGAATAAACCCTACGCTGTGTAAGACAGGAAGAATGCCGGTTTCCGAATCAATCCAGGACCACAAGACAAAGGGGTAAACGGATGGGACTTGGCTCCCTGGTATGCTCAGAGCGAACGTCTTGAAGAAAGGGCGAAAGTAATGGGGAAGACTCTGATAACAGAACGAGGCGAGTAATAAACCAATCAGGTCAACAAATCGAGAACTACAGACCGAATAAGATACGACAAATATGTTGAAAGCATCCCACGGCAGAAGTATAGAGGCTTGTGGACTTTTAGATGGAACTTAGCGGAATCTCGGGCAATCATCAGTTTAGCCCATATGGGAAACTACCAATCAATCCGCCAACCGGACCAACGGAACAGAAATGATGTGCAAAAGAATCAACCTAGTGGGCGAAGGCATTTGGCTATAATCAAGCAGGAATTTTCAAGCTGCCGGCGGACCGAGCTTCACTGATACAACGCAGTCTTGCAAAGAACTATATAAACGGTCGTACATGTTTTGCCACTTCGACTTATCTGGCTTGTCAGATACAGGCGGGCACATCTAGCTTCCTTTGTTACAACATGACTAGGTGTCGTAGTTGTATTCGGTTTCTGTCTAATTGATTCTCGCTTATTACTTTCTCGATTCTTCTATCGCTTTAATCTTCTATTTCTTGCCCATAACTCAACGACGCAGCGAGGTAGCAACCAAAACCAGAGCATATAAGTGCGAGGTTATGGGTTGAATGAACTGAACTGAACCCACACCACTGACAACCAAAAAGTTAACGCAAGCGTTCAGTTATATGTAACTGTTTAGAATCAAATAATCAGGTTTACCACGCAGTAGGGCTACAGACGTCCATCGAGAAAATTATTTATTTTGTAAGATTAAGTACATGTAGATGAGGGTTGACTTCGGTGATCCGGCTCAATCACAATAAGCAAGCTCATATTCATAGATATAACCCTATAAGGGACTGTAGGAATGCGTCAGCACCTTTGTGTAATCACTTAGGTGTGGTTGATCTTCATCTCAGGCGAACAATCTGACGATATTTTGGTTGGCACAAAAAAAATAATAACTCGACAACCAGCTACTGACATCAACACCAAAACTACTGGAGTGAACCCGGAGTCATTATACGAAACCAAGCGGGAACCGATGCGAAATATAGGTTCACACACGTCTGTCAGGAGCCACATTCTTCGGTTTACTAACATACCAGCGGGGATCAACAGTGCACGGGACACCACTACAAGCACCGAGTATTTCTGAATCAAATCACTTTGGATGACCAAACTGATGTGTCAACCCACCGGTATACCAAATACACAAACGGATTTTTAGGCATGAAACAGCTTATCGATTTGTCCCGGAAAATGTGCCTCAGCGGATGCGAAATGTTATCAAATCCACTTCGTGAAGGATGACAAAGTATCGAATGGTTCTCAAATGCAACGACCTACATCGTCACCCATTCATTTCCGATACTCAGCGAAATGTTATCGATCAGCGTCCACATCACATGTGACTTGTAAACGGCGCTTACTCAAGCTATACATTCTCACTGGAATTAGCGACCTCTCATTGACCAAAACAGAACGACGGCACAAGGTTCAAGGTTTTCTAAGCTGAAATAAGGGAAAATACTCGCATACCAAGAGCATACGTCAGAAAATTTCCAAATTGACAGTGCTTATTTCGCAACCTGTTGAAGGACCCTAATTACTACGTCGCCAAAAGAAAACGTGCAATTCAAAGAAAAATTATCAGGCGGGCCATGAGGAAACTTGTGTATAGTGAGTCGGACGAAACTGGTGAGTGCATCGAGGCTGAAGAGATCACAGCACCTAAATGTAGGCGTTCGGTTTGTAGTGTTTTTAAGTCGTCAAAAAAGTTTGGAGACTTGTCCAAGCCCGTCTAAACTGCGTTCTGCACCGAACTACTTTTATGCCTCTCGGTAGGCAAATTATCGGAAAATCCGCTTGAGCTGTGAGCGTCCTGCCTGATTGCCTAGACCGCATATTTTGCGCACTGACAAATTCTCGCCAGTAAAATCGATCTTTCAATAATTAGCCAAGTCAACACTGTAAATCCGACTACGGGTTAAGTGTGTATGTGCTTGGTTGCAGTATTTTAATTCAAATAAGACACGACGGAAGCCATAGTGTATGCATCTGCATACCTGAAGAACTGATCAGAATGAATAATCCACAAACGAAACGTACACAGGGGAACTGAATTTTTCAATCTGGAACGTTTCTGTTGACGGAAGAGACGTGACATGAATTTTGGACCACAACGACGTGTCTCAGAACAGTTGGTTAACTGATCTTTCGTGGAGCGTGGAATACCGCTTGTTGCTTAAGTATGTAGCAAGTTTTCTTGCTAACATTAATAAACCCATCGGTCTATTATTTAACACAACATGACTCGTTTGAAGTTCTCGATGAGTGATAGAAAACAATTCATGGCACTGAAGAGGACACAATATCTGATTCGCTGTCTGAGAGGTAATACTCATAATGGTTCACATCAAGGATCTTTTGCAATATGATTTTACGACTCCGAGGTACTTTATATGCACCACATGGATCATATTTCTCATTTATTCACTAGTGCGACAGATTCAACTGTTCAATTTTCCGACATATTTAGACGAAATTGGTATTAATAACATTACCTTGTTACCGCATGCAATGCGACTGTCGGAAAGCAATCTGGACCACTAGCTTTAAAATCTCGCGGACTTTCGAGAAACCGAAATGCTGATATTTATCCATCGATAATCTTGGTTTTATGGCAGCTTTCACTAGTGAGGATTTGTCAGTATGCAACATATACGGTCTAGGCAATCAGGCAGGACGCTCACAGCTCAAGAGGATTTTTTGATAGTTTGCCTACGGAGAAGTATAAGGGTAGTTCGGTGCAGAACGCAGTTTAGACGGGCTTGGACAAGTGTCCAAAATCTGCTTCACGTCTTGGAAAACACTGTACGACAACTCCTACATTTGCATCACATCCGTGGTACAGAAACATGAGATCAGTGTCTTGTATGACTGGTCGTTATTTTCAAAGTCGAGAGGAATGGCCTATAAATCACATCACTTGGAATGCTAAATAAAATGATGTGATTTTAGCCATGAGAAAAAGTGTAATTTGGGCAGCATTGATGGAATCATGCACTACTGGTAGGGCTCCAGGAGGAGGAACCTGGGTCTCATTTATCGTGTTTTTGGTGGTGACTCTGTGATGGTCTCGAAAGCGGTTTTTGAAGATGAAAAACCTCAGCTAACAATCTTTGAAGGGAAACGGGCGGTACACACGTTTCAATGAATGTGGCACCCAACGATTTCGGAAACTCGACCAAGATGTGTCAACATGAAAATGCCATAACTACGGCTTATCTCATCATAATGTGACTAATGTACTGGAACATTAATTCTATGAACTGGCCCGCTGACAATTTTCAGGTGAAGATGTATGGGGTCTGTTAGTGAGGTAGGTCTATGTGCCTGGGTTGACGTCCGTCATCTTCGATGAATGGGACAGTATGGAAGCTAAGACAATCCAGAACGTAGTTGGAAGAATATCCAGATGTGTCTTTCAGTGGTTAACATTGAACGTCATGGTGTTCGTAACTAGTTGGTTTTTCTGCCAATCATCGAGAAGTGGGTTTTAACAGCACTCTCTTAAGTACATTTTCCGGGATAAATCGATATATCTGTTTCGTGATTGAAACCCATTTGTAAATTTATGATTGTAGGCCAACATATAAGTAAGTCAAATTTGGTCACTCCAAGTAGTTTGATTGGAAATTAACCATAGAAAAACAGGGTGGGATGAAAAGCCTCTCGTGCACTATATCACTAAACTGGCTCACACGCTGCTGTTCTTAGACTCCAAGTGAGTCTATGACGCTGTTCATGGCAAAAGTTCGTATTCACCAGAAGCTATCTATGGGCCGAACACAACAAAACCACCGTTGTAGGTTTCTCTGCGCGTGTTGGCAATAAACAGGTCCGTTTTGGACATTTTGCTTACCAAGGATACAATTGTACAGAGCTAAGCATGTGGCCGCTGCCTCCTTCCGCCATACATTGCGACGAATGAATCGAAGCAACGGAGCAAGTCTTAGGCTTATCCGTCCAGCAACAGCTGTCGATAACGTGCCCCGACGAATCAGCTCGCGGATTACGCCGATAGCCAGTCGTAGCGCTGTTAATGGATGCATGAACATTATTCTTTTGCCTTTTTTCGCTCGAATGCGATGTCGAGTGACAGCAGTCAATGCTTCCGAGTGAGTAAAGCGGAGCAGGAGGTGATCGACTTCGGTTAATGTTTCCGCTGAATCCATTGAGTAGAATTCTTGATCTCGTGATATCTCTGAGGTCTATGAGTTAAACAAAAATATTCCAGTTAGACGGAAAACAAAATAAAGCATCAAGAAACAACGAATAAATATCGACTATGTAAAAGAGCAAACAAATCCGATTGTCAAGTCATTTTTCGTCACGAAAGACCATCTGCTTGTCTTTTTTCCTCAAAAACAGTCTCTAACATCTTCAACAGCATTCTCTGAGCAAGGTCCATTCATTCCGTTCGCCTGTTCCGATTGAAGGGGTGAAATGACAATGTTTGAGATCACATCCAGACTGATAAATCAGTAGCACAGTTATATCAGGGATGCTACTCAAACCTTTCTTCTGGAAAACCCAAAACACTGGTTTATTTGGTAGTAACGTACGCTGGAGAATACGGGCTTGCCAAAACCATGTTCTCATGAGTAGGACAGACGAACACACGAACACAATAAGATTAACACCCAGTTGCTCATTTCAGTATCATTTGCTTTGGAAATCAGTCTTGAAAAAGGTTACCCGTCGTGACTGACACATCGACAACCTACGAACGATTTCGCCTACACTGTTATTGAACAGTAAAATTTTACTATAACATTTCACATGGCGCATTGGATTTTTTGATAAACTCCGAACAGATCTCGGGTCTGAAACATTAAACTACTGACAAAGCCTGTACCACGAAGGAATTTCTTTTCGATATATAACTTTAGGCCTTCACATATTTAGTGCTGCGTAAAGGAGAGTATATGTGCAGCTATAGATAGCAGTGAGTGAGTAAGTGTGCAACAAATCCGGTAACGACTGTGTTGGATGCGTTTTTGTTTTACGACATTATTGCCGTTTCCTGATTGGTTTGAAAGTGACTCTTGTTTGGCACACTGCAAACCGAACAATCTGATTGGCAAACAATGAACAGTAATCGGGATTTCCTTGTTGCACGCTGTAATAATATACTGATTACATTTCCCGAACAACTGCCTTTCCGATATGGTGGCAGCGGAGACTGATGTGGAAATGTCGATATCGGAGACACGAACGCACAATCGACTGCAGATCCACCCCCGGCGCACTTGGTGATGGAAGGCACGGGTCGATTGGCTGACAACTGGAGGCTATGGCGAACGCAGTATGAAGATTTCCGAACTTTGTCGGCGATGGAGTACGAATCAAAGGCTATGCAGCTTGCGTTATTTCGTCACACCATTATCAATGGCTTTTCATGATTCCCCTAAGGATAGTGGGGACTGGATGAAGGTGATGGTTACACTCGAGCGACATTGTCCTGGTGAGTGCAACGAAATATATGAGCGTTTTGTTTTCAATCAAAGAACACAGAAGCCAGACGAATCACTTGACCTTTTCCGGTATTGGTAAGAACACTGGCACGATCATGCGATTTTGGCACCTGCCTAGAAGAGAGTCTCGTGCGGGATCGGATAATGATCGGATTGTGCGAACCAGCGGTGATTACCAGGTCGTTGATGATTCCAAAATTATCACTCCAACAGTGCGTCAACATTTGCCGAGGTGAGGAAGCAGCCGAACAACGCATGGAAACGATGAATGCATCAGAATCACGTGATCTGTACAAAATAACGCAATGCCGGTTTTGTGGCAGACCATATTTCGTAGGGAGAGACAATTGTCCGGTCTGGGGGAAAACGTGTGATAGTTGCAAGAAGCGCAACCATTTCGCATCAAAATGTTCCCCCAAGACAGCAGTGGACAGAAAACAAAACCATCACAACGCGGGTAGAGTGAATGGGATGCAAGTGCCAGCAAAGCGAAAAGGCGTCTTTGCCAAGATGGTGGCGAACGGATAAGAGGTGAATTTTTAGCTGGACACGGGAGCATCGGTGAACATCATGCCTATGAACGCTCTGTTTAGTATTACACCGACACCGACACAGAAGAGACTCGTTACGTGGAACGGTGACAAAGTTCAGCCAAGGGGCGTGGCGATGCTGAAGGTTGTCAATCCCAAGGACGGACAGTCATCACTCAGAAACTTTGTTGTGGTCGACCAGGGCTACGTTCCCATCCTCAGAAGTGAATCTATCGAAAATCTTGGTTTGGTGTCACTCCGCTACGATTCTTTCACTCACCATGTACCTGATAATGTCGAATATTATTTGGAAAATATGCCTATAATTTCGATGAGAAATTGGGAAAGCTTCCGGGAGTGGCGGCGTTAAACGAATATGAATCCGCAGAACCTGTGACGCTACCAACAAGGCGTATTCCATATGCAGTTGGAGAATGATTCGAGCGTGAGTTGGACATTCTCATATCGAGAAAGATCCTGGCTAAAGTTGAAGAACCGACAGATTGGGTGGGTCAAATCGTGATCGTGACGAAAGCATCCGGAGGAACTTCGCATTTGCACTGATCCCAAACCACTGAACGAAGCACCCAGGCGAGAGCACTTTTTGTTACCTGTTTTTTGACGATACTCTTCCTGAGTTATCAAACGAGCGTTGCTGTACGAAATTTGATTTGGCTTCAGCGTTTTTGCATGTGGAGTTGAATGAAGCCTCGAGTTATTTGACCATGTTTGGCACACCCTATGGCCGGTTCCGTTGGAAGTGACTATCTTTCGGCCTGAAGGTATCCAGCGAAATATTCCAGAAAAGGATCCTCCAAGCAGTTGACGACTTACCCGGAGTACTCTGTGTAGCAGATGATATTCTAATTTACGGCAGAAATATCGAGGAACACAATAGAAGGTTCGATTCTCTGCTTCAACGATGTATCCGTGATGGAATCAAACTAAAACGGGACAAGTTGACATTTTGTCAAACAGCAGTCAAGTTACACGGCCACGTTATCACAAGCACAGGGATCAAACCGGATACGGAAAAAGTAAGCGCGAAAGGCGTCTCACGTTTTAACGGGATGATCAACTATCTGAGCAGATTCTTACCAGAGTAGGCAGAATTGATGAGACCTATCGGCGGTTAGCACGTAAGGGAGAAACATGGATTTGGTCAGATGAACAGCAATTAGCGTTTGACCGCATCAAGCAGATTTGCGTGAAGGCCCCAGTCCTAGCATATTATGATCACACCTTACCTCTATGCATAAAATGTGATAGCAGCGAACATGGTTTAGGAGCCATTCTGTTACAGAATGGACGCCCGATTGATTATCGTAGTAGGTCGCTAACAAGTTGTGAACAGAAGTATGCGCAAATTGAAAAAGAACTATTGGCAATCGCGTACGCTCTGGAGAAGCTCAATGATTACACGTTCGGGCGACTTACGCACATATATTCAGATCACAAGCCATTGATCACGATCGTGGATAAGCCACTACATCGAGCTCCAAGAAGATTTCAACCAACGTTGATACGTCTCCAAAAGTATAACTACGAACTGCATTATCAGCAAGGAAAACAGATGTTTGTAGCTGATACACTATCACGGGCGACACTGCCGAATACGGAAGACGAACGTAGAAATGAAACGGTGAACATTGCACTGGCGGTTACGGAAGCCGGAATATCCAAAATCCAGAACGCCACGATGGCAGATCCTTGTCTACAATCTCTGAAGGAAGTTATCACTGAAGGTTGGCCGGAAGAAAAAAGAACCCTATTGGCAGAAGTGTTATTCTATTTCAAATTTTGTGATGAGCTAACAACAGAGGATGAACTGTTTATTCGAGGTGAGCGTTTGGTGGTCCCCCAAGCTTTTCAGTTACACTGTTCACACGCACGTATCAATAGATGTATCACCCGGGCCATACAAACATACTTCTGGCCTGGTATGGCAGAACAGATTAAACAGATAGGGGCAAACTGCGAACCATGCAGACAACTTTATCAGCGACAAACGAGAGAACCGATGGAAATGCGCCCATTACCTGACCGGCCTTGGCAAATTGTGGCGTTAGATATATTTTACCATGGGAAGGACAGTTACTTGGTGACCATTGATTACTACAATGATTTCTTCGAAGTTGACCTTCTGAAAACAGAAACAACTGCAGAAATTATCAACAAACTGCGGGCCAATTTTGCACGACATGGAATTCCGATTCGAGTAAGTTCCGATGGTGGTCCTCAGTTTCGCGGCATGGAATTCCAGCATTTCACGGAGATGTGGCAGTTCAGCCATCACATCATCAGTCCTCACCACGGTCAGGCCAACGGCAAAACAGAAAGCGCTGTGAAACAGGCGAAAAAGATCCTCAAGAAGTGCGAGTCCGAGGGCAGCGATCCGTTTATCGCTCTGCTGGAGCTTCGAAATATACCTTCCGCGACGATGGGAACAAGCCCAACGAAACGTCTATTTGGAAGACGAACGCGCACGACCCTGCCAGTTTGTGCTGGTTTATTGGACCCGGATGTCGTAGCGCCTTCAGCAGTCAAACTGGAACTGCAAGAACGAATGGCGGTGCCATAAAGATTTCACGATCGGGGCAGCAAACCACTGCACCCACTCGAGCCAAGTGACACAGTCTGGGTTCAACCAACAGAACAGACAGAAACGCCTCGGACGAAAGGAGAAGTACTATCGCGCGTAACAAAGAAATCATACCTAATACGCTCGGGAGATCGTCGGATAGGAAGGAATAGAGTTCATCTGAGGAAATCCGAAGATGATGGTGAGGAAAAGAAAACCAATAAAGGCGATTACAAAGAAGAGAAAGAGGAAACCAAAAACGATGATGAAGAGACTGATTCGGACAACATTATACATTCACCGTTGGACAGGAGTACTCACCGTCTAGAACTCGGAGTTATCAACCGGGAAGCAAGTAGAAGTTTCTCAAAAAAGGAAGGATGTGTTGGATACGTTCTTGTTTTACCACATCAATGCCGTTTCCTGGTTGGTCTGAAAGTGACGTTTGTTTGGCACATTGCAAACCGAGCAATCTGGTTGGCGAAAGAGGCTTTATAAACCACTGAACAATGAACAATAATCGAGATTTTCTTGTTGCACGCTGTAACAATATACCGATTGCATCTCCTGAAGAACTGACCTTTTGACAATGACAATATGCTTCAACCTGATGAACCCTGTCCGTTGTGTGAACGACAGTGAAAGCCTGAAGTGATATATCGAAAAGAAATTTCCTTGCGTTATAAGCCTTATCATGAATCGATGGGCATATTCTATGATTAAACCATTGGTTTATTTGGTAGTAGCGCGCATTGGAAACCACGGGCTTGTCGAAAGTGTCTGTTCTGATGAGTAGAACATTGGGTCCTAGCTGAAAGTGGACTTTGTCCGCCAGCCCTGTTAATCCATGGCTCAGACATTCGGTTAAAGATATTGTGGGAGATTACGTCAGATACAGATGAGTCGTAGTCATTGGCGGTAACGTTCTAAAATCTAGTTTTCCAAATTCTGATGAACTTTCCTCGCCTTTTTCCGAATTTGCTGTGAGTCACGTTTTGTTATATGACGCTCAGGAAATTGTTTTTCAATATTGCTATTGGTCTTGTAAACTGCGGTTGTTTCTCTTAAAGACCTCCGAATCCACTTTAAACATCTGCTTCGGGGTGTCAATGAACATAGACGTTCTAAAGAACCAGAATATACTTCTGTTCATTTCCAACAGTAAGCTTTATTTGTTGAGGAGAAAGTTGAGTCTCCCCAATACTGAGGCGCCGATTACAACAGTGATATTATTTTTCCCCAAAATATCTTACTTTTCGATTTGTTCTAATTACCTATTTATTTGTTAACTTAGTTTTTATTTTAATTTAAAATTTATCGCGCCATGATATATTGGTACCACCCATGCTGCTTCCCTCCAGTTGATTGGTTGCCCATCGATTTCCAAGGTCAATTGGCTCCGTCCTAGCAGAACCTATATAACCAGCTGAGTTCTGGGCTCTCCAGAACTACACGATCTGGGTGCCCAATGAAACAATAAATTTCCGCCAGTCGACACATTAACCTGTGTTCTTATTCAAGTTAGTGGGTGCTCTAGCTTCGATGATTGTTCTTCTATTGCCGGCGGGTGGAGTCTGGCCTTCTTCTATAACAGATGTACTGTTTTGTAGCAAGCTGGTTAGAGTTTTGGATGTAGATACTAATCCTCTGACAGAAGCCGGGCTTTTTTAGCTATCAAAAACGACATCAGGCTGCCAGACCGGATGGGTTGCCTGTCTATTTTCAAAGATGGTGGCTCACCATGATCACCGGAGTTGGCAAAACTCTTCGGTTTGATATAAGTGAAGGAACAGGTTTTGAAGAGTTGGTGGGAAACGGTGATCCTACCGATTTACAAGAAAGGAGACAGATCCACCGGTGAAAACCACAGAGGAATAAGTATGGTGAGCTTCACATTTAAACTGGTCCGCGGTATTATTCCACACTGATTATCTGACGCTAGCAGAAAAGTGCTGTCATCTAGATAGCTGCGATTCACCCGGGGTCAGATATCGGATGAAGTGTCTTAACGTATGCAGAAGACACGTTTGGTCTTTATCAACCTGCCATCTGCAGCGTCAAAGTGATTTTCGTTCATCTGTCAAAAGTTGACTGTTTGCTACAGCAGTCGGGTCAGTTCTTCTGTATGGCTTAGAGACTCGGCCACCGCGAACGGAGGATATACGAAGATTTTCAGCATTGAAACACCGATGTCTTCGCAGCATTGCTAGGATCTGGTGGGGAAACCGTATCAGCAATGCTGAAGTTAGGCTTGAATTGTTAGGCACACGAACCAAATCATTAGATGAAACACTGAATGTCACTAGACTAAGGTGGTTGGGACATGTGTTGCGCATGGATAGGTTTCCTCGGCGCGCATTGTTCTTTGAGGTAGATAGTGGTTGGAATGATTCAGGGTGGCCAATACATGACATCGAAGAAATATAGGAAAGGCACGAAAAGGGAACTTGGCTATGTAGAGCATGTTCGGCTTCCTGGGTGGGATTCAGGAGATTCCTCCACTCAGTGACTGGATGCACGGGAGGATACGGCTAGGCGTCGCGATCAGTGGCACTCTTGTATTAACCAAACCTTGGCCCGCGCACTTATTGGTTTGTCTGTTATCCCCAGCCAGTTATTTTGAGTGGTTAGTCTAAGGACAAACCCAACTAGTTTATTCGGTTCAGACAGCAGTTGGGGTGTGATTGGTTTTTCGGTCCGCCACGTCACTCCAAACTTGTTCTCGTTTCAGGAAAGGCGAAGACGTGCTGGCTGTTTGCCAAACCATCGAGCTGTCTATTAGACGAACCAAGCCGTCTGTTGACAATGTGTCAGCTCATTCTCTCACATCCTCCCTTCCACGATAGAGACGGGCGCTTTTTGGTTCTTTCGGGCTCATATGTACTATTGCCATTCTCCATAACACCGGCATTTCTTCTGCGTGAACATCTGCTTCTTCGATCAACTGCCTTGTCCATCTAAAAATCGCACGACCGGTTTCCCAAAAGCCGTGTGGTTCTTCGTTCTTTCCGCTGAAGCAATATTTCTGGAATGTCCTTCATCCAAATTTATTCTCATTCTTTCAGTACTGGCAGGCTCTGTACTCCTTTCGTGCTTAAAAGTACGGCGGGTTTAGAGGATAACTTCATTTATCTGTATTTCCCAGGACGTAACTGTTTGCTTTTTCTTCAACAGGCTTAGGATTATTTGCATCTATACCGTTAACTTCAACTCCCACGGGGTTATCCACTATCTCCAATTCTGGGCGTGAGGTACCAGCACCATTTGTGATCCGGATGTCCGTTTCATTAGATTGGCCCAAACCATATTCGCCCATCTTCTTTAACACTGCCGTAGGTCTTCTGGGTCTTCACTCACATCAAAAGATATAGTGAACGAAACAGACCTAGCCTCATCAGCAAGACAATATCTGAGCATAGCAATTTGATACCCTTTTATTTCCGAAAATAGTTGCGTGAGAACGGGAAAATTTTGAAATCTGCCACCACAAAATCCATTTCGCTGACATTAATTGTCAAACAGCCGCGGGGTTCTTCAGTTTTCTCTAACATCACGTTTTGATCCGTCCTGGTAGCCTTAGGAAGAAGACTCTTCTGCTTTCGAACCATCCCGTTTAGTGTACAACAACAAGCAGTTAACATAGGATAGTAGGTGACCGCAGTCACAGCCATGGTACGAAGTACATTGGCTCAGACTGACTGGCTCTTTTGGTTACGTCTCCGATTGGTTAATTTCGTTGAGGCCGATTAAAACAACTATCAGCTGCTGACTGGTTGATTCCACCCGGTTCCGTGAGGCCAACTGTTCGTGATTGATTGGGTGAGTTCGTTCCGTTTCGTCACGAACTGACTGGGCCATTAATACGCTTTGCTGGCCTGAGATTTGTCAGATTTTGGGCAGACAATGACGTGCTGTCTCCTAACGAAACCAGGATGTCTATCGATGCGTCAGCCAATACCCTCACATATACCACACCCGAAAACTTCGGGTACAATAGCTCGAGGTACGTAGTACTTTATCAAACTATCGCCCATGGACTGGAAATATTAACGCCTTCCGGAAGCTTGGGTTCGAAAAGCTGGCAGTTTTTTTTGAAGTATTCGGACAACCGGATTTGCCTAAACTATACATGTACACGGTTAACGACGTTCAAACAGCTGCTGTGTTATAAAACTTTGAGATACTGACGGAGTATTTATTGTGAGTTTTCAGTAAAAACTAACCGTATAAGCATTCTGAGTTGTGATATACACCGACCATAAATTTATCGGAGGATGACACTCACCTCGTGTATCAGGGGTAGAGTCTGACCAGCTTTTTTTACGTTACCATTTGACAACCAGTGTCGGGGGCCTAGTCGAGGTCCGTCGAACGGATGACTGAGCCAGTCATCGGTTGTCATTGCCACAAAGCGATTGCCACCTTTCCATCGGCCGGAAAATTCCGCGGCCAAATGGAGTATAGATGGATCTAAGCCGGTAGCATTTTCCAACTCTTCCTTCGATATGTTTGACCGCAAAGTCTCAATGGATGTGTCCATCAGATTTTTCATGTCGGTACGCATGTGTTGTACTTTCACAAATCCTTTTTCTCCACCAATAACAATTGTGTCACAGTTAGGCTGAAAGTAAACAGAGTGGAGGTACAACTGATCAGTGATCGCACCAAGAATGTTAGAAAACGTGTTTTCCTGAACTTACACCGGTATCAGTAAAGCAGATTTGCAATTTCGGTGTTGTACAACGGAGTTGAACAAGAACAGTTTAGGGGTACTTTATAGGCTGCCTGGAGTACGAATAACGGATTATTTTTTTATCAGTCCATGCAGCATCAACTTAAATCCAATGCTGTTTATATTTCATCAGCAGGCTGTCGTAGTGCACACAATTATATTCAACAAGCAGAAGCTGAAACAGTCATAAATGAGGGCTTTCTGTGGGATTTATCATTCTGCTTCGAGTGATGTGATTCCTCCTCAGGAATTTCTGGCATTCAGCCGGGATGAAACGCGCCAACCTCTGCCCAGCAGATTGCTGCATCCAACTGTGTCATAGCAGGACAATTCAAATGTTCGAAAACTTTGGTGAAACATAATAAATAATTCACTGGCCCATAGTTTCTATTTTATTACATGCTTGCGCGTGAGTGCACTGGAGGGGAGGGGATTTAACCCACTGTCCCAAAGACCCATCACACTATTATGGATAGCCATCAACCAGACCCTGAGACCTGGAGTAGAGAACCACATAAGGTCGTAATGGGTCAGATGTGGTTCCATTAAATCTAGCACAATTTCCGGTCATATCTGACCGGAAAGAGCATAACGACCCAACAAAAGCAGCATACTTCATCATTTTTATACGAAGCAGATGCTGGTTTACTACTGGTTATTAAACGGTTTCACCCGTCTGATTCAAAACCCATGGACGTTAAGCACACGATGGCTGGTACGGAAATATTTTATCCCTCGAAGCAGGTTTAAGAAAATTAAGCTAAATCTACTAGGAATGGATCCGATGAGGACCTACTTCTTACATCCAATTCTTAGTGTAGAAAAAGTCGCTAGAATGGTCAACTTCCGTTGATACTTTAACACACAAAGATATGGTGGCAAACTGTGGACAGTATCAATCTTGTCGTTTTCGATTGCAAAACATGTGTATGGAATCAGGGCTATACGGTGCGTCTAGTATAGTGGCCAATAGTCAGTTTTAGATGACCCTATTCCAGATGTTGGTCCAAATCCTTACTGATTCAAAAATACGAACTATTTTTTTTTTTTGAACAGTGAGTAAATTAACGTTGTGAGGGAAACTTTCGGATCATCTGTCTCGATACTCCCACAGAACACATTGAGAACAACACAAGATCATCATAGCAAATTTGATAACAAATGATCTAATAAGTAACTTGGAAACGGTACGCTATTGCAATCTTGCGAGAAGATATTCGTTGTTAAGATCAACTGTAACTCCTTCGGGTAATTTCATTATTTAATTTTAATAGAAACTTTTGGCATAAAATTCCCACACGGTGTAGCTAATCCCTGTAAAAGCTCATAGAAAAACGACTTGACATTTGATCACTTCATAAGATGCCGGTGGTCAGGTGAAAACCGTTGTGAACTGGACTTTGATGTATTGCGTTTTTAATGTTCGTTTACCCGGTTATAAAAACATGCGCTGTAAAATAGGCAGGCGCTGAAGCTAGACGTAATTTCAAAAATCAGCAAGGTACACACCGCATTTCATTTGCCTGCAATAAGCTGACGACCACCGATCAGAGGTAAATATACTCTAGTCTAGGACCCAAAGATTTTGTTCACCAGCCAAGAACCCATTACCAGAAAAACATTTAACTGCCACTAGAGCAACAAAACTCAGTTCGCACGATTTATGGTCAAGGCGTTTTTGCTACACGTAGACAGGAAGCTTTCTGACGGTAGAACAATACACGTTAAATATGGTTCATATATGCCAACAAAATCGAAGTTAATAGAAACGAATTTAAGTGTTCCAGCAGCATGGATGGGTTAACGACTGTCAGCTGAAACAATAAGGGTTTCTGTCGATGGACAGATAGCAACTGACTCCGTAAACCTCAGGTCTCGTGTTTCGTATTGCATGGGCAACAACAACAGTTCATGAGGACAGACAGAATAGGCAGATTGCGATACAAAGGCATTTTTGTTTACACCTGTCGATCGCTGAAGTGAAATATCAAAATGGGCTGAATTGAAGGTTTACACGGTTTCTTCGGTATTGCGCAATCCAATACTTGGTGCATAAACAACGGTTGCCGCAAGATAACTTTATCTTGACACCAAACCAACTGAGCGCACTGTATGACACTACAATCCAGCTTACCCTTTATTAGTATTTCACTTACTGTACTCTCTCCATCGATGCATTCATTCCGATTTCATGAGTTGTATAAAGCTGATCCAGTGGTCTACACAACAGCAGTGTTTTCGTCAACTACATATGGTGTCCACTTTATCCCATGACAAGGTCTGAGTGGAATACACCGACTGATTATCAGCAGTTCACGCCATACCACGCACAAGGATGATCACACCAAGATGAGTGGAGGGTTCACTACAAATAATGTCAACCCTTGGCACTGGCCAATAGCTGGTAACATTAACTGTTTTTTTGTGATAAGGTCGAGATTTGCACGCAAAACTGTAATTAGTCAACTTACGGTGGCACCGACAGCAGTTAACGGACGAGGACAGCGAATCTGATGTAATTCCTGCCAATCAGCCAGATGAGTCATTTTAACCAACTTGTCGGTAGAAGCAGAGAGAAGCACCTCACTCGCACTTGAATCAGGATTATCGGTCACCCACAGAGCAGTAACCGTTTTGTAATGCAGACGAAGGCTGTTTGGAGACCGGTTCGCGGAATCATTGGGTGAAAAAGACTGACACAGAAACGTCCGTTGTCGATGGTCCCAAACTCTGATCGACGGCCCGTCCGCAACCACTATCCGACCGTCATCCTTATTAACAGCCAGAGCAGAAACCGCACTTGGCACTTGAAACATATGTACAGGATTACGCTGTTAACAGCAACAAAAAAAATTGATGTGCATTAGCCTGGTCTAGTTGGATTATGCAGATACTAGCAAAGCGTTATTTTACAATTAATTTTGTCACAAAACGTTACCTGCTAAATGTAAATGCCAGGTAAAATTTCTGAGCGGTGATTTCTCGCAGATCAAAGAACGTCTAACAAGTTCAGCTAAGGGTCCGAAGACCGGGCAATGACGTAAGTCTATATAACAAACCATCATCATCATCATCAAGACGTCATCGTCGAACAGCTCTGAACAGCAGAGCAAGCATCAATGACCACTGTATTTCTCACCATGTTACACGTGGAAATAGAAACAATGAATATACAAGATGGATAGGGAGTGGAAGTACACAAGTAGTGAAATGAAAGAATGCCTTAGTAGCCAACACACGGAATACACAGTCTAACTGTATAAGCGCATATTGATCAGTCATTCTGATTAGATAGAAAGTGACGTCGCGTCATCTGCTGGCCTCCATGTGGTTTCTTCCATTCCCGAGAAGGAACGTAAAACAACACACCGCTACGCGTTCCTGGTATTTCCAGCGCTGCGACGTTGATTTGTCTCGCTGATAAGACTTTGAGGCGCGCAGACAGATGGATTTTGAAGCGCGCACGCAGAAGGACGTGGCCTGTACCATTCCTGTTTCCCGTTACTGCTCTGCGGCACGCTCGTCGGTCCTCTGCTGATGTAGTCCAACGGGATCGCACCAGAATATGATTTATTTGATGCGCTGTGCGACCGTTATTTGAGTACCAGGTTACCAAATGTCTTCTGGGGTGTTGGAAGCGAGTGTTTCAGATGACTAACCCGTTAGCATCGGCCAAATTCACTAGGCGGTTTCCATTTTCACAGCGTTAGCCAAGTCTGAACTTTCCTAAGACATGGCGAGTGGACTCATCCGAGGGGCCTGTTTGTGCCTTCCAGTCATCGGCGACGAAGAGTATATCACTGCTTGAAACACGATCGACTAGATCCTGTAATTTAAAGTATAAGTCACCTTTTGTCGTATTTTCAGCCGCACTTGTAGGTGTATAGATAGCAATCACCGACAGATCCTGGGGAGAGCCCTTGGAGCGTGCTAAGGCCAACCTCGGAGAAATCAGTTCCCAAGAAATCGGGGCGCCATTGGCCTTTTTTCTCGGGGCGATTGCGACATCATAGTGTCCGGAGTTATCCTCAGGCCCACTGTGATAAGGCAAATAATCTGCATCCACTCCCGTAACATTAACACACCGAGTGCCGGAGCGGGGTAGTCGAATTTCCGAAAGGTAAGCAATGTCTACATAATAATCATGTACTGTTCACATTGTAATAATCTGGCTACCTACATGTAGTCGCGTCCTCACATTCCAACAGGCAGTGTGTCTGTTTTCTACAGTAGACGGTTCCAGCTCACTGTCAAGTCACCTCGACCGCTAGGGCACGAGGGGCGTCGCTTACCGGGGACGCCGTAGCATGACAGCGTGTAAATTCAATGGAGAATCTTGTGAATAGTGACAGGAAGCAGTGCCCCGAGCACTGTCCGGGGTTTATGTGAGATTTAGTAGCCCAATCCAGCCATTTTTGTTCCAGGGTGCACTTCGAGCCTTTGCACATCCAAGTGCAACCAGCAAGGTAGCAGGGGCAATGGCCTTATATGATGGAGGGCCGCATGCGCCACGTCACACTGCAGCCAACAGACTTGTGTGGTATTTCAGAAAGTAAAACGTTAACCAAGCGAGGACCCATCATGTCCTCAGACACCACCGCTGCTCGTCCGCACTCGCTTATCCAAAAAGCCTCAGCTCACTTTATTCACGATTAAAAATCGGTTTGGTGGCCGTGCCCCTATCCGCGACCTGGGGACGAGCCCGGTTGCATACGGCTCTGTTCGAAATCAGTGCAACACCGACCGAATATATATATATATATATATATATATATATATATATATATATATATATATATATGCATCCTTCATCGACTAGCTTCCGAGTCGCACCAAAAACACTACCGCAGACTAACTGTACAACCACACATTGATCAATTACTCTGATTAGACATAAAGTGACAACACGATTGACACTGTTCAGGGTTCGCTGCCATATCCTTCAGTGTCTCCAGCCAACTGCTTGATGGATCTTTTTGACCCCACCACGAAGTCGTGAAACACACACTTCGTTGTACATTTTCTTATTAATCGATGTCACTTCAATTGCTGACCTCCATGTGGCTTCTTCCACTCCCTAGAAAGAACGAAAAACGAGACACGGTATGGTAGACGTGTTTTTGCCATACGTAACACGTGCTCCAACTAACGAAGTTCAGTAAGCTGGATACGCTGCGATAGAACATTCTCTGAACTGATACACAATACTCAGTTTCTGACCTGAGAATTTATCACCCGGTCGTTACATCCAATCTTAGCGATATTACGCAAACATCGATGGTCGAAAACGAACATCTTTCGCACGCAGACTTCATGCCTCGCAACCGTACAACAAGACTGAACATACCGCACTGCGGCACAATACACACGACCTTTCAACCTCAGTGAAATATCAGATCGACGCCACAAGTGCTTCGGTCCAGTGTACGGCGCTCGGGCCTTGGATTGACGCGTGCTCACCTCTACTACAGTGCTCCCATCCGTCGTCACGCTGCTGTCGAGGTTAGTGAAGTGGTCGACAATTGTTAGAGCTTCCCATCGAGCAGCAAGCTTGGAACCGCTGATGTCCAGTCTTGCAACATCACTTTACATTTTGAAGGTGCAAAGCGCATGCCGAATGGAGCTACAGCTCGCGTGAGTCTACCTAGAGCACGTTGCGTATGTTTCGTGCATACAAACAAGCGGACAAGGTCTTCCGCGTAATCTAGGTCACATAGCTTTTCACTATTTGATAGTTCAACGCTCACATCCTGATGGTCTCGTAACACATTCCCTATTATCTCGTCTATGACGAAGTCGAACGGGAATGACGAAATGGGACATCCGTGTCAAACATCGCTGGTCATTTTAAATGGACTGGATAGTTCACCGTAAACCCTTACGCGGCCAGAAGTATGACAGTACAATGACAACAGTAGATTCACCATCATCATCATCGTACAGCGTTAAACAGCAGGACAAGCCCCACTGACCACTTCCTTTCTCACCATGTTGCACGCTGAATTAGAAAGTATGAATATACAAGATGGACAGGGACTGGACCTACATGAGTGGGAAAAGGAAAGAACGCCCTAATAGCCAACACACGGAATACACAGTCTAACTGTACAAACGCACATCGATCAGTCATTCTGATTCGATAGAAAGTGACGACACGATCGCCACTTTTCGCGGTTCGCTGCCATATCCTTCAGTGTCTCCAGCCAACTGGTAGACGGATCTTTTGGACCCCAGCCACGAAGAAGTGGAGCACCTACTTTTCCTAAGTTCGCTGCACATTTTCTCATTCCTCGCTGCCACGTCATCTGTTGAGTTCCACGTGGTTTCTTCCACTCCCTAAGAGCAACGTAGAATAGGACACGATATGATAGACGTAGGCTTGCCATACGTAACACGTGTCCCAACAAACGAAGTCTACTAATCTGGATACGCTGTGACAAAACGTTCTCCGAAGTACTACCCAATACTCGCTTTCTCACCTCATCGTTGCTTACTCGGCTATTCCACCCAATCCTAGCGATACTACGTAAACATCGGTGGTCGAAAACCTCAAGACGACGAATATCTTCTGCACGCAGACTACAAGTTTCGCAACCATACAACAAAACTGAACGCACTGCAGCACAGTATACACGGCCTTTCAACTTCAGTGAAATACCAGGTCGGTGCCACAAGTGATTCGGTCCAGTGTACGCCGCTCGAGCCTTGGATATTAGCGTACTCTCCTCTACTACTGTGCTCCCATCCGTCGTCACGCTGCTGTCGACGTAGGTGAAGTGGTCGACAACTGACACCACCTCCCCATCGAGTATCAAGCTCGGAATCGTTGACGTCCAGTCTTGTAATATCACCTTGCACTTTGAAGGTGCAAAGCGCGTGCCGAATGGAGCAACAGCTCTTGCGAGATTATCTAGTGTACGCTGAGCATGTTCCGTGGATTCGAACAAGCAGACAACGTCGTCTGCGTAATCTAGGTCACACAGCTTTCTACTATTTCTTAGTTCGACGCCTACATCCTGAACATTTTGCAGCGCACTCTCCATTATTCAGTCCCTAACGAAGTTGAACAGGAATGGAGACATAGGACATCCCTGTCGAACACTATTGGTCGTTTCGAACCGACCGGATAGTTCACCGTGAACCCTAACGCGGCCAGAAGTATGAGAATACAATGATCTCAGTAGGTTCACGAACTTCTGAGGCATACCTTTTCCATGAAGAGTACTGAAAAGCGCTGCTCGATCAACTGAATCGAAAGCGCCTTTCAAATCAAAGAAAACCATTATTGTAGATCGGCGGTGCGTGTGACGCGTTTCAAGTAGTCGGCGAAGAGTAAAAATCTGGTCGATGCATCCTCGACCTGGGTGGAATCCAGCCTGCTGTTCGCGGGCACTCCTTTCGCGAGCCGGTGTAAGACGATGCAGCAAAATCGAAGCTAATACCTTGGTGACTATCGGAATTAGGCTAATCCCACGATGATTACTGCAGTCATGGAGCATTCCCTTCTTGAAGATGGAAGCAATCAATGACTCACCCCATATTAACGGAATACGCTCCTCGTTCCAAATGTCACCGAGCAAGGCGGTAAGTGATTTTATCAACGCCTCACCACCCAGTTTGAAAAGAACTGGGGGAAGTTCGTCGGGACCTGCCGCTTTCCCTCGCTTTAGTGATCGAATGCATGACTCTACTTCTACTTCCGATGGGGGCTCAAGTGATACCACCCAAGGAGTCACAGTTGTTGATACAGGAGTAACTACACTAGCGTGCGGCCAGCTAAACTGTTCCTTGAAGTACTCGGCCTATCGGTCAAGCCTTTGCTGTTTGTTATGGATGGATTCTCCATTTCTATCCAAAATCGTTTCCATTAAACTCAGCGACCCTTGCGAGATCCAGTGTCTCTGATGAACAACGGATCTAGGACCACAGGTAAAACCTACTGCAACGTGCATCGCCTGTTTGATATGAGCCCAATGCTCATCTACATTACTGTTCGTCGCAGATCCTAGTTCATGTGCTAACTTCTGCTCGTAACGGGTGCGTACTTCTGAATCACACAAACGTTGCACGGCTAATCGGGTTTGCGGCTTGCGACGATGACCATGGAGCTGGAGAGATAATCGCATTAAAACTAATGCATGGTCAGACTCTACGTACGTGGACCAGTAAGATCTACAGTTCGGAACAGAACTGCGCCACCGATAGCTCACGGCGATATGGTCAATTTGACTCAAAGTACCTGTAGAGTTAGAGCGCCATGTCGCTGTGCGACGCGAGCTGTGTCGGAAATTTGTGCTAGACAAGAACAATCGATTGTCTGCACAAAACTGGAGAAGCCTATCCCCGTTATCTGTACGCTCAGCGGATGAAGCACAACGCCCACCTAAACAGGCTTCTGACACACTAAGTTTGCCAACTTGTGCATTGAAGTCACCAGCTAGCATTACAATGTCAGAACCTTTACTGCTGCGAACAAGGGTGGCGAGGGCATCACAGAACTCATCTTTCTGCAAATCTGAGCTGCAGTCCGTTGGGGGCGTACGCCGAGATCACAAACAAATTGCACTTAACACAACCATCCTTTCGAACGCCAACTGGCCCCTGCAGTCTCACAGTACATAAACGACTGTTAACAGAGATCCAGTCTAAAAGGGCAGCCTCAGTCTTCTCGATCAAGACTATTCCTACACCACGTTGATCCATAGCTCTAGCTGCTTCGTCTCCTGAGGTGCGCAGGAAATAATTCGACGAGATACCAGGAGTAGTTAATTGAATTACACTGCTCGAATCCTGGATACGCGTTTCACTTAAGCAACAGACATCAATCTCCAGAGAATCTATTGTGAGGGTTAAGCACGCCTGCTGACCGGCTTGCATGAGTGTACGCACGTTGAAGGAGCCAAGATTCAGAGGCTGACGAGGCTTGAGAAAATGTGAGTTACCAGACAGAGGATTATTCCCGATACTATTTGACAGTGAATCGTTGCGAGTATCGACCGCGTTATCAGTGGGAGCATTATGGGTCGATAGATGGGGCAAAGAGGGATGGTTAGGGACAGAAGACAAAAGTTGAATAAAAGAGAGTGAACTCTGAGCAGTAGCCCACTTATCACTACCCACCCCGCTCGATGCAATGGGCAGCGCGGTCCTGATTAACCTGCGCGACGACCGATGCAGTATGGAATTCTTTGTATTCGTGCAGTTCATGGGAGATCTTGGACGGGTACTTCTAGGGTGTCCAGCCACAAAGCAGGAGAACGATTAGGGTCCTCATCCAAAGCCTTTAGTTCTAACAAGAACCTATCCGTAAGGCAGCGAGATGGCTTAGTGGAAGCCCATTTGCTTGGATCAATTATTCTTCCACTGGTTTTTCCGACTGAGTTGCCAGCTCGAATCAATCCCCAACCTAGAGGACCAGGAGACTGGACTTTGTCTGACCTCTACCCATTGACCTGTCAGGTATGATTGCATCTTCGGATTAAGGAAGCCATCCTGTATAGCTCTTTGGGTTATAGAGGCGCGCAAGCCATCACACCACGTCAAGGTGCAATCTCGTCGTGTTACATGCCTTTCCAGTGAAGAGTACTGAATAGCATTGTTCGGCCAACTGAATCGAAGATGCCTTTCAAGTCAAGGAAAATTATCATTAACGACCGATGGTGTGTGCGTGACGCGTTTTAAGTAACCGACGAACAGTAAAATGCTGGTCGATGCATCCTCGACCTGGGCAGAAAGCAGACTGTTGTTCGCAGGCGTTCCTATCGCGAGCTGGTGTCGAACGGCCCAGTTAAATCGAGGCCAATACCTGGGTGACTATCGGAATTAGGTGGGTCCCACAATAATTACTACAGTCATTCCGTATTCCCTTCTTGAAGATGGGCACAATCAATGACTCACCCAATAACAACGAAGTACGCTCCTCATTTCAAATGTCACAGATCAAGGTGGTAAGTGATTTCAGCAACGCATTACCACCCAGTTGGAAAAGAACTGGGGAAAGTGTGTCGGGACCAACCGCTTTCCCACACTTTATTTATCGAATCATGAAGCCACTTCCTCTTCCGATAAAGGGTCAAGTAATACTCCTCAAGGAACCGCAGTTGTGGTCAGAATAACCCCATCGGCACGCGGCCAGCTAAACTGCTCCTGGATGTATTCAGCCCAATGGTCGCGCCCTTGCTCTGTGCCATGAATAAGTTTCTCATTTCTGTCGTACATCGGTTCACTGACTAGGGTTCACCGTCCACCGCTGTCGCGAATAAGTTTGAACAATCTTTCACTGCTACCTAAAGCACCTGCTTCTTCTATTTCTTCGGCTGCCTTGACCCACCCAATTTTCCCGATCATACTTAAGGCCTTTTGCAACTGTTCTCTGTAGATGCCGTCGCATCTCATTATAGCTCGAGAGCTGACGACGGCTTTGCTCCATTAGACTGCGCAAATATTGAAAAATCCAGTGTCTCTGATGGACATAGGACCTAGGAACACAAGTGAAACCTGCTGGCTGCCACGTGCATTGCCTGCCAAATATGGGCCCAACGCTCATCCGCATTACTGTTCGTCGAAGATCTTAGCTCACGTGCAAATTTCTGTTAATAACTGATGCGAACTTCTGGATCAGACAAACGTTGTACTGCCAACTGGGTTCGCGGTTTGTGTCAATGACCATAGAGCTGGAGTGATAATCGCATTTAAACTAACGCAAGGTCCGAATCTACATACGCGGATCAGTAGGGTCTACAGTTCTAAACAGAAATGCACCACCGGTAGCTTACTGAGATATGATCGATTTGGCTCAGGGTACCTGTAGAGTTATAGCACCATGTCACTGTGCGATGCCAGCTGCATAGGAAATTTCTACCAAACAGGAATAACCGACTTTCGGCACAAAACTGGAGAAGCCTATCCCCGTTATCTGTGCGCTAAGTGGGTAAGGCACAACGCCCACCTAAACAAGCTTCTCATGCACAAGTTTGCCAACTTGTGCACTAAAATCACCAAATAGCACTACAATGGCAGAGCATTTGCTCTTGCAAACGAGAGTAGTGAGTTCATCGCAGGTCTCATCCTCATGCGTGTCACAGCTACAGTCTATTGGAGCGTATGCCGAGATCGCAAGCAAACTGTGCTTATCACAACTATCCTTTCGAACGCCAACCGATTTCTGGAGTTTCACAGCATATAAACGATTAATAACCGGAATCCAGTCTAAAAAGACAGCCTCAGTCAAGACTATCCCTATACTACGTTGGCCCTCGGCTCTTACTGCTTCGTCTCCTGAAGTGGGCAGGAAATACCTCGATGAGTTACCAGGATCAGTTAGCTGAATCACACTGCTCGAATCTTGGATACGCGTTTCACTTGCGCAACAGATATCGATTGCCAGAAAGTCTACTGTGAGCGCTAGGCACGCTTGTTTACTGGTTCTCATGAGCGTAAGCAGGTTAAAGGAGCCGAGATTCAGAGGCTGACGAGGCTTGAGAAAATGTGAGTTAAAAGACAGAGAACGTATCACGATATCATCTGACAATGCACCAGTGCGAGTACCGGGTGTGTTTTAGTGGGAGTATTATGGGCACATAGAGGGGGCAAAGTGAGGTGGTTGGGGAAAGAGAAATATGAGATGAAAAAGTGAACTCTGGGCAGTAGCCAACTTATCACTACCCATCCCGCTCAATGCAATGGGAATCGCAGTCTTGATTATTTTGCGCGACGACCGATGCAGTATGGAATTCTTGATATGCGTCCAGTTTACAACGAATCAATGACTTTTTATACTGGAAATAACATACGGTAACGGGGAATGATGCACCCAGTGGAGCGAACAATACATCGAAAAATTCCGATTGGACAAATAGGACCAGCAGGGTGGAAGCACACAGAGGGTACATTAGGGCTCTATTAGTTTGAGTGGCTACGTAGTCAGCTAAAATATGAACTCGAAGTTTTAGGGTATAATTTCAAACCCACGCTGGTCCATATCCGAAAAGTATCATTTCAGATTGGTCAGCTACGGCGCGGCATCAATTGTATTTAACGACGCTGTACTGCCATCATCAGGAGAAACCGGTGCTGCTGCAAGTTGAAAAATCCAGGTTTTGTAACTATCATGCATCCCAGTCATGCTTTGCTTGATATGCTTGATGTCTCCGTGTATATTATTTGGAAATGTGCAGTTGTGTGAACAAACTTCACGTTCTCACGAGAAGAGCGCAAGCAGCCTTCAGTGCGCCGGCATGGTACCCTCGGTCGAAAGTTTATCTGAACCGCGGGGCGCGCTATCTGCTCCTTATTCCATTGAGCACAGCTGCAATGTGGCACCATCAGAATCTAACATGCCTGAACACGCAAGTTACAGCACGCTATGCAGATCAGGGTAACTTAAATGACAACTGGCAATAGTTCATTCGCCAAGGCACAAACAAGGTCACATTTAAAAAGGATACGAAGCATGATACTTTGAACTAGTATTTGTTGTTTGATATTCGGGAATGTTATCCGAAATGCTGATGGTGTTCGAGTGGTTCAGAGCGCTTGCTTACCACTTTTGAGGTTAGATGTTTGAATCCCGCAGTCGCCGGTTACTTTGGTGGTAGACAGCAACATTAAAAGGGTCCTTTTCCAACAAAGTCATGGAGTCTACTGAGCGACAACTGCGGTGTCTCACTCAGAAATCTAAATGGCGTTGGAACACCAACGTGGGGTTTTCTGTGAATCCCGGCAGGAGATTTGACCGAGCCACAAGGAGACAGAATTTATTCACTGAATATATATATATATATATATATATATATATATATATATATATATATATATATATATATATATTCACAGCCACCTGATTTCGGGCGGTGGTACAATCGAGTAGGAAGGGGAAAATGGAGTCAGATTCTATCATTTGTTTGCAGGCGTAATACTACCAGGCTGCCCAGACCAAACTAAGTGGTTTTCTTAGGGGGTTCACCACCGGGATCTTTTGCTATCCAAAGCCTAACCCACAAGACAGCGGGACAAAGCGTAAGGTCTGTAACCCACTGGAGACCGGCAATCGACTGTTCAAATCATACAACCTTCAGATGAGACCGGATATCCTGGATGCCCAGCACACTCTCCCGCCACAAATGCCAATGAGCATAAAGCTCTATGCTTTGTCCGGCGTCCGTGCTTGGTTTGGAATCAGGGTTTAGCCATCTCCCTTGAAATGAATATCAGTCAACCCACTGGGGAGCGCCGAGCATTCGCTTCCGCCCACAAACTTTAGTCAAAACGCCGCCATGAGAAGGCAGTGTGCAGGATTTCTTCGCTGAATAATTCCATTTTACCATATAAAGAGAAGACTCGACTAACGAATAAGCTCGTTTTCAGTAACATTTTTCTCGTGGCTTACATTTACAGAGTATGAAGGCATAATATGAGCAGTACCTGAGCACCGGTGAAGATACCTGGTATAAGATTTCCCAGTAGCATGCGACGATAAACTAACCCCGAGTAATTAGCAGGTGCGCCACTTGCAGTGTCTATACTGAAGCGCAAGATGAAAATAAGAGCAAATCTGTGCTACATAACAAAGTATGTGGAATAAACGAACTCCAACAAACAAATCGAAACATCTCCGAGGGTGCTCACCTCTCGTATATCATAGATCGAAACGCACCCCTCAAGATTACCACAACACATTAAATTATGATCTTGGCGTCCAACCACTAACGCCTTTGCAGGTTCAGATCCAGAACCCAAACGAAACTTTTGTTTTTCCGTCCCAAGTGATACATCCCACAACCGGACCATTGAGTCAGCACCAATACTAGCCGCAGTATGACCGTCAACAAAAAAAGCGGCTGCGGTGACAGACCTACAAATAAGAACGGGAAATGATGTCGAAATACCCCTTATGAGCGTTTATTTTCCGTAAATGGAACGCATTCTTATCCGTGGTGCACATACGGATGACGCCGTTTTCTTCTCCAACGATCACTAGCTTTCCATCGCCACGAAACTGGCAGCATGAAACTCGCGTTCCAAAACCACCCAATTTTCGGTACAGTCTGTCTCCATCACACCTATATAAGTAAATCTTGTGTTTTAATGTACATTTGAGATTAGCAAAAACCACTTACCTTGTAGCCATTTGGAATGCAATATTTATAAGGAGGGCTGGGACAAATGCTAATGGAATTCACACGACCATTAAGCTGGATGTGTCGTCCATTCTGGAAGATAAAATTTTAGTTCTAATTTTGGAACGAACCGAATAGCTTTGCCAGATATCGCCACGACTGATTTGGTATTGATGCGGCGAAATGATACTAATGGTTTTCGACAACATGACGATGCGACTATAACGGATTACTCGAGCTGTAGAGGGAAAACACGTAATCGGTCATCTTCCATGACAACGGTCACCGTCACACAAATCAAGAGTTGCAAGCGGAGGTAACGTGTATTCCGCACAATGAAACAAGATCGACGGATGCGTGCCGCTGTGGTATGGTATACTGCAATTCATAGAGGGGAATCTGACAAATAAGGGGACGATAATGTAACTCCGCGCTCAGTTCAGTTCGGTACATAGAACGTACTCGGCAGTGCGCTAAAGTTGTTCAGGTTCTTGACTAGTAAACTCATTGGTTCTCTAGATTGTGAGAATAGCTGGTGGGATTATGGAAAAAACAACTCCCAGACAGTTATTCAATTCGAAGAATTGACCAGATCTTTGGTGCCGGGTGAATCACACCTAGAAGCCAGTCCTCCTCAAAGGCAGTACATTTTAATGACAAATGTGAACTACAGCAGAAGGAATAAATACCATAGGCTAAAGACCTACTGTACAATAGGGAATGTTTGGGAACAGTCATGCGAAATTCGTTTGTTGATTGTGCTTGAAAGTGTGAAGACCATAAGAAGGAGAAAATACAGAGAGGGGCAGGGTGTTCCAAGTTTTTTGCAGTTCTTGGGAAAATCAGACGGTTAAAATTACCATTGCGGAAGGTTGGGAGATGACTTGTTGCCTGCACACAGGAGAAACGATTGAAAAGGGGAGGAAATGAGACCTCAGAAGCAAGTTCCTGAGAACAGAATTCGTTGTAATACTGGTAGAAGAGAGCAAAGAGACTGCCCGGCGATAGGCTAGTGACTGTAAGATTGAAGTCATCGTGAGGTCGCTGATAGAAAGGTTAGGCATCGATTTTAAGAGACCGCTTCCATCAGTAGCCGAAAATCGGTACCCATTGACTATCGTAGACGAGCACTACGGGTTCACTTTCTCTCATGCCTGCTCAGACTTTTCGACCACCACAGTCATACGTTGCCTTTCTCAATTGTTTTTGTTCTTCAGCATGCCGCCTTACATCCATTCAGACAGGGATTCTTTCGTATCCGAGGAACTGAAGAAGTTCCTCCAACACAGAGGTTTTGTGACAAGTAGAATAACGGACTATAATCCTCAGTCAAACGGATAATTGGAGAGACTCAATGAAAACCTGCAGCGAACCGTTGTTCTTGCAGCCCAAACAAGGGGACTTCCATGTACCCGGTGGAAAACCATCCTTCCGGACGCGCTTTATCCTGTCAAGTCACTACTATGCACAGCAAATGAAACTCTACATGAACGACTGTTCACTTACTACCGTGTATCAACACCGCGAGTCTCATTACCTGCCTGGTTGAGTAGTCTACGGACAGTCTTGATATGTCGTCCGATGAAGTTAACAAAACATGACTCCCTAGTTAATGAAGTGTAACTGATGAAATCCAATCCAAAATACGCCCATGTTCGTCTGCCCGACGGACGAGAAGACACGGTCCCTATACACCATTCGGTAACTGGGAGCCCAGTTTTGGAACCGCCGAGGACCGTGGAAACTGTTGGAAACCAATCTCCGACTTTAAATTGTGATCCTCAGTCCTTACCCGAGACCTTTTGTGATCCCCTCTTCTAACGTAGGAACTTCAGATTAGTATTATCGAACCCAACAGACATTTTATGGTAAAAGCCTAACAGTGAACCTTTTCCCGTAATCTAGGAAACAGGAAAGTTTGAAATATTTCGGACGCACGCAAAAGTTTCCCCTCACATATGGTCGCGGGGATGAACGTCAAGTTCAGTTACTGTTTTGTATCTACCTCAGTTGTAACGTTATTGTTCGCCTGAACTCACCTCCCTATTGTTTTCAGCTACTACTGCTCAGTTATATGTCGAATGAAGCCTAAATTCTAGGCGTCTGTCTCCTGTCATTTTCAACCACTCGGATTTTGTAGGTACGCGCGTGTCATTCATCACGCTTTTGCATGGAGAAAACATCTGCTGTCTTCCACCATGGAGGAAACACGTTATTTTGTAAAAACTGATCGAATAAACGACAGAAAATGTGCGCAATTTCCGCGAACAGTTATTCAGTAGAATGTGGAATACCATTTGGGTCAAGAGGTTTCGATGTGTCAAATGAACGTTGAACTTGACGGACGCTTCTGGTGGTGATTTTGGACTAAAATGGAGGCTCAAAAGAAGTCTGAGCAGAAGGTACGGTAGGGGTAGGTAACAGAGTGGAGTCTGACGGTACCATGAGTGCAAAAATGTCGACTTCTACCGACAAATCGGATATATATATATATATATATATATATATATATATATATATATATATATATATTCCTGAGAAATCAGTGATAGGTGGAAATGATGGGCAAAAACTACGGGAGTTAGCTTTCACGAGCGACCAGAAGGAACGGTTACCAGGAAAATGCGGTGCTAACTTCACAGCTTTATGGTAAAGAAATATGTTTTCGCCTTTCACACGGTTACACAACATGTGTTGCGTACTCGTAAGTTGCAGTCAACTGGGTAACTTGCGAAAGGTTGTGATCAGATAAAGAAATTAGAAACAACCTTTTCCCGATATGAACTTGAAAAAGAACACAGCAGAGTTACGCTGTATAATTTGTATCCGGATAGATTTCGCTGTATCTCATCAGGCACATACCACACGTGATAAAATAATAAACAATGCAATAGTAAGACAACATTACCGGTGATAGGTCCAAAAACGGTGTGTGTTTACCAAGGCAACGCCAGGGTAACAAATAGATCCTTCTGCTTGCACAAACTAGGTTTTCGTGTTTGGATCGCAATCGTTCCGGCAAATTGTAGTAGACCTGAATTGGTGCCAGAGAAGATCACACAGAACGCAGTTGTGCGGTCGATCCGGTGCTTTGTGTCAAGCAAATGACGTGCGACGGAAGAGGCTGGAGGCTGCCTGACCGGTGACCCTTGACTGTGTGCTTCCCACTGGTTAACATAGGTGTCCACCCACTGTGAAACATGTTCGGTCACTCTCAGTCGAAGTTGCCGTTCAGTTCGGTCTGGGGGGATGACCGAGTACTTACACGTGAACATGTATAGGAGGTGTGATTTGGCGTGAACTGATAACGGTTGTTTGACTGGGTGGACAGATATCTGTCTGCATGTGTAGAGTAGGATAGGTTCGGTGGCACTGTATGACGGCTTGATTGCCGATTTGAGGTGGCATGCGAACAGTTTGGCTGTGTCATCGCCCTTGAATGACAGCTGCAAGAAAACCTTACACTTGGGGACTGACGATGGCCGTTCACTTTGACCACGCGCTGTACAATGCCTTTTGATAAAACTTTGCGGGTAGCCATTTGACTGGAACGTTATTTAGCATTTCTGTTTCGGAGTTGAGCATATCTGGCGTACAGAGCTTGCGGGTTCTGTCATGCATGGTTCTCACTAGCCCACATTTAAAACTCAGCGGCACAAAGCTCGTAAAATGCAGGTACTGTCCTAATCATGTGTGCTTTCGGTATACGGACCTATTGACACTAACGTCTGGACGTCTGATTATAAAAATGTCGAGAAATGCGAACCTGTCATCAGACTTGTACTCCACGGAAAGCCGTATGTTCGGATGAGCTGCACTGAGTTTACGGAAAAGGTTGATAGAGTCCTGCTCCGAGCTGCTGATAACAAGGATATTATCGACGTATCTTCTTTAGAGATGCGTATTACCGACGGCGTCTTTTCTATTTTCAAGACTCGCCATGAATGTGTCGGCAAGGATGGGGCCTAGAGGACTCCCCATTGCGACGCCATCAATTTGGCGAAAATAATTGCCCAAAACACTGAAACACTTTTCCAGTGCACCGCAATATTAGGCGTTTCAGTTCCGTCACTGGAATTTTGATGTTGATGTTCTCTTCGTGAACGTAATCACAAATGAAATCAACTGTTTCGTGCGGTGGCACGTTGATGAATCGTGATGTAACGTCCATGCTGTATAAATGTCGATTACTGATATTGTTGTTCAGAGCTTCAGCTAACTCGAAGTTATCTTAAAGACTGTATTGCGTCAATTTGTTTGCGACTGGCTTGAGTATTTTGACCAACCACTCTGCAAGCTTGTGTTGCGGTGAGTTCGTCATTGATAGGATGGGTCTTAAAGGCACACCGGACTTTTGTAGCACAGGTAGGCCGTTGAGCTGAGGTAGATGACTGCCACGAGTTTTAATTTGTTTCGCGATGAATTCATCAATATACCCATCCTCGAGTAGCGGCTGTACATCTTGCGAGATGATTCTTTTTCTCGACTTGTTGTGCTGTCCTCTTTGCTGCATACTTGAAATTTAATTACGTTTGTCAGAACAGCCCCCATTTTTCCTATGTAATCCGTCTTATTCATGATGACCACCCCAGATCCTTTGTCAGGCTGTATTATGACGATATTTTTGTTGCATCTCAATTCGGACAATGCCTTCAGATGATTTTCATTCAAAAGGCTTTTCTGTCGAGACGGAGTGCATCTGTATTGACGTTCGAGACCAACTAGTCTTGCTTTAAACCAAGCTTTTGCGTCCGTCGAGTTCGGCTCCAGGGATGACAGTTGATCAAAGAAATATTCGAGACGGGCTCGTGATTCCACGATATTAATCTTTTTAGATGGAATGCAATATTTCAAACCGAATGAGAGTCTCGATTTGAAATTGGTTTAGGACAACGGATGATAGATTCCTAATGTACTGCTCAGGGTTACCTGGAAAATTTAGTTCAATCAAGTTGTGATTCAAAGATTGACAGTTTTCGAGAAACAACCATCTTTGTTTTCCTTATAGCGTCGACGCAGTTGATAAATTTCACGTAACACAATGGATATTTCGTTCAAAACATATTTGTTCCTATCGAACAAATTTTGTGAGTCACTCAGGATCTATTCGTTAACCTGGTGTTGCCCTGGGAAAGACATGACGTTTTTGAACCTATCATCGGTAATGTCGTCCTACTATTGTATTATCTGTAGTATGCACCTGATGAGATACAGCGAAATCTATCCGGATACCAATTGTGCAACGTAACTCTGCTGTGTTCTCTTTTCAAAATACAGAAATTTAAATAATCGAGATTGCTACATAAGACGAACGAAGCAAGAAGTAAATAACTGGGGAAAATGAGGAAATGATGGAGAGAAGGGAAGAATAAAGAGCTACTTTCCATTGAGCACACTCCTCAAGATAGGACCCAGCTACTACTTAAAATCCACAAGCGTTAATGTGGTAATGACTTCACTAGGAATCTTGTAGATTATCATCTTTTTCAGTTTTTCGAAGCACTGTATGGCGAGTTCGAGCATTAGGAATGTATGATTTTGGACCAGTGGGTTTATTTTGTCCGAAAAGTGCGATGTACACTGCGAATAATAAAGAAACATTCCTAATGCGAATTATTATTCTTTGATATGTCGAGGAGGGGGCAAGTCCATCGTGATTTCGAGTCTCTTCGGACCAGATATCACAGTCCCCTTTGAAACTTCGAAGCCTGGGTTGCTTATTGGTCGTAAGTATGTAATACTCTTAGTTTTGTTAAATGTGAGACCGTATTTTTTGGCCAAGTCCAGAAAACTCTTCGGGTTTTGGTCGTTGTTTCGACTTTCTACCGCAGATTATGGCGCTGTCCACGTGGGCGTAAGTACCAGATAAACTGTCTCTGTTGATGTTGTCGCGAAGCACACCACGCTACTGGTGACTACAAACGGAATACGACAAAACTGATATAGCTTTTCACAGGTCTTAAAAGCGGTGTATTCTTTTCCCTAGGTTTGATAGGAATTTGGTGGTAAGCACTTTTTAGACCAAGTGCTGAAAAATCGAAATGCGCAATCTGCTCAATTATCTGGTCCATACGAGGGAATGAATATACGTCAGAATACGGGAATCAATTTATTGTCTGACTCTAGTCCAAGACCATGCCTTTTCTTATGTCTTTCACTAGAGGTTACCAGGACCTGTGCCTGCCAAGGGGACCGTGGCGACCTGATAATACCGGTGTCTAGTAGGCCCCGGGCTTCAGTCGGTACAAACGTTTCATTTGGTGTTGAACGGCACCGAGATCCTATTGCTATAGGCCGGCATTCCGGTGATAGGTTATCAAGAAGATTGTGGCTGAAAGAAGCCCACATACGGAGAACGCATGCCTGTTTCCAGAAAATAGAAGTTCCACTCGTCCATGCAGTTGGTGAATCTCGTAGTACGTCTGCATATAAACTTGTCATTGTGGATGGGCTGACGTGTTCTTAGTTCGAGTCTTTGTATTTTATGGAAACAACACAGTGTCCTCGTGATGCTTGACAAGGCCGTCGATGCCATCGTGATCCGGCTCTGTGAAGGTATAACATTCCAACGGCTTTTTTGAACAATTATATTGGGACACTTTCCACAGTTCCTTGTATCGACGAGTGCTTGTAGTGAGGCACCATTGGCTGAAAGTCGTGTAACTGCTTTGGACAAACAACAAGAAGCAGCGGTAACAGCTACTGGAGGCAGAAGAGGCACAATGGAGGATGAAACTTGTTTCGTGGGTTGTGAAGCTCGACATACTCAATGATAATGTCCGTTCTTACAAGCTTTACAGACAGCAGCTCGAGCGGGGCATTATGGTCATGGATGGCAATCAGTCACAAAATAGCAATGAAAGCTTCCAATAGCTGTTACTAGTTTCGTCGTGCATTCCTGACTGCATATTTCTGTTGTCGGTGGAACGAGTTTGGTAGATAAGGAACATGAGACTAGTATTTGGATGTTGGTATTGTTTGTTACATGCTTACGCATGAGTGCAATGGAAGGAGTACATACGCCACAACCGCAAAGGCCAACTGCATGATTAGAGATAACTGGCAATCAGATCCTAAAACTTGGAGTGGCAGAGAGCCACACAAGGTCCCAATAGGTCGAGTATGGGAGCAAGCCAGACGACAGTGGGTCACTGTCTACCACCAAAGCAACCGATGATGGCGGGGATTCGAATCTCTGATCTCCGAGGTCGAAATCAAACGCTCTAAACCACTTGACTATCACCGGTCTTGTGCCGTGCCCAGTTGTTTGACCAGGTCGACGGTTTTTTGGAGATCCATAGTTTATTTTTCAAGTAGTCACTGGGGTATGTGACAAGACTGTATGCCGCGAATAAATGCGTCTTCAACCAGTTCAAAGCTATGTTCTTCTGTTGAAACAGGTCTACATCCACAGTTTTTGACAAGATCCGTCAGCAGTTATGAAATCTGGCCCAGTGCCTGGACGTTTTGTTGGAAAGTGCGTGCAAACACCACCTTTTTGTTTGATGTATCACTTTTCCAGATTCTGTATGGTATCATCGAAGGTTTTGCAGTCCCTAATGTATTTCTAGAGAGAAGGAGCAATATAGTATAGCAGTGCATCCAGTTTATCAGGATTGAGTGTTTCGTTGATAAAGAGAAATGCTGTGAAAGTGTATTTTTTTATTACATTCTCACGCATGAGTGCAGTAGAGGGGGCACTTACCCCATAATCACGAAGGCCCACTGCACTATTGGGGATAACCGGCAACCAGACCCTGAGACTTGGAGTGGCGAAGAACCACATAAGGTCCCAACAGGTCAGGCCGGTATTGATGGATCCAGTAGTCTCCTGCGTCAGATAAATAAGGATCAATGTTGAATCTCTTAGACCGGAGGTATTTGTTCATTGTAGAGGAATCAGTTTATTAAATTCGGATAGATCAATAATCAATCTAATGCTTTGAACAAAAAAGGAGTAGGCTGAATCGGAGGCTTGAATCGACTGATAAATGGAGTATAATGCCACAACAAAAGAGAAGATAGATGTGAATGCACATGATGCATGAATTGGCGAGTAGTGCGTATCATGTAATTTCTCTTGTTTTGTCTACATATCTTATATTATGTAGCAATTTCTATTTCAGATCATGTACCTTCACCGTTAGTCAAGTAAAGCCTAACATTTCCATCGCCGAATCTAGTTCTTTCTGAAAAAGCTATCATCGCCTGTTGCACCCCGTACGTATCAATGCGAAAACTATTAAATCGATCAAAGTTCCAATTTATAACACCCTACACCGAACTGGGACGCAATTCTCTTTACGGAAATTCCACTTTTGTGCAAATTATTAACCTTTAATTTATCACCAAGAATACGGAGCGTCTTTCTCGTTGACCGTCTCATCTCGATTTATGAGCATTTGTGAGTTCTACTGCAGTTGTGTGAAAGTTTCAGTGATTACATCAAGTAAACTCAGCAGATTTACCAGCTATGAGATCAAACGCTAGAAGTAAATTTGCAATAGCCACCACCGCAAGTGTCAATGGCGTTCGCAAAACACCTGAGCGGGCACAACAACATACAGTATTCGCGGAATTCTTGAATATTCACTGACACTGTTTGTCAAGTGATCCCAGTGACTTTTCGTGAACTACCTGAAGTGCATACGATGTTCACACATGCACACGCAAGTGCAAGATCTGATTCTCGTCACATCATAAAGGTCTAGGAGCTTTCTTTAGCACTGGATCTTATGACACTTTTTATCGGTGTGTAGGTATGTGACGCGATGGCCGTGTTCGCTATTCGGGAGTATGCTCTGAGGGGGGAGTACTATATACGTAAACTATAGTTGTTTGCAGTTGTTTTTCGGGCAGCGATGTCAGGTACCGAGATCTGGTAACAATTTGTTGGTCATCTACTCTGTTGTAACCTTTTTAGTACGCAAGAAGCAGATCAGTGAATTAATCGGATCCCTGACGAGGCTGCCATGGTGATGCCTGCGTGTATAATACAGGAGTTTCCCGTTCTCCTATGAATCCAATAAATGGATCGAGTTGGCGAAGAATTTCGGAGAAAGGAGGAGGGACAAAAGGATAACGAGGGAAAAAGAGGAAGCACAGAACGACTTGGTGGTTGAATAGAGAGCAATAGTAGTGGTAATAGCAACAGTAATCCCGGGTGTCCAATCTGGACAGAGCAGGGCTGTATGCTACCGGATGAGCTCTCAGGCTGCAGATGGGGAGAAGATCGCTCCCGCCGTTAACCACAAACAAAGTGGCCTTATCAAAAAGACGGTCGTGGACGATCAGCAGCAGTGCCCGAGGATGCGGTGGGATTTCTGCTTGGGTAACATTTTCGACTCTATAACGACATTAACCTACTGACAGCAGTGTGACGTAGCAAGTGGCCCGCGACTAGATAAAGCTACAGCCCCTTGTCGTGTTTTACTTACCCGAGGTTTTTTCAACAGAGGCAAATAAACCATACAATCAACCACCGGTTCACTTGCACCAACGTTGCAGCCCTACAGGACGCGCTCAGCTGCCCAAAAGCCAAAGATGCATCCTGGAATAGCAGGCCAATTTTGGACTGGGCAACCGAGCAATATAACAGCCAACAACGTATTCAACCATTTCTATTACACGCCTAATCCTGAGCGCAGTGGAAGGGGTATATGCCGGTGGTGGTCGAGTGGTATGGAGCGTCTGACTATTACCACGGAGGTCAGGGGTTCGAATCCCCGCTATCGCCGGTTACTGTGATGGTAGATAGTAATACATTGTCATCCGGATCGTTGCCACACCTAACCTATAGAGACCTTAGGTGGTTATCCACTGCAAGTCCCAAGGTCTGGTTTTGGTTATTCCTAATAGTGTAGAGGGTCTTTGCGGATGTGGAGTATACCGTCCCCCCCCCCCCTTCACCGCACTCATGCGTAGGCACGTAATAAAAAGATTGGACACAAAGGCCCAGTGAACTATTAGAGATGATCGACAATCAGACACTGAGACTTGGAGTCGCAAGGGACCACACAAGGTATCCACAGGTCAGATAAGGTAACGATCTGAACAACGGCGGTATACTGTCTACCACCAAAGTAACTCATTGGCGAAGATTCAAAACCTTCAACCTCCGAGGTGGTAATAAAACGCCTTAAACCACTCGACCACCAGCATGGGAAACACAATCAATCCGACGACTGCCTTTTATACTTAGTTGTACTTTTCCCTATTTTTGTAATTGTTATTGTTGCATTCGCGCCATTTCAGATCGGTGCAATATATATATATATATATATATATATATATATATATATATATATATATATATATATAACTTGTACTTTTGCACGACTATCTCCTGCCAGCTGATAAGTCAGCTCCATGAATATCGCGAGTCATCGCCGACCATGCGCGGCGGTTGGCTTCGAGTTCACCGCAAATCGTCTTCTAGTGTCGCAGGCCGTAGATCGTATGTTGTTCGAGGCGCTCCACGTCTTTCCTGAAGGTGCTCAATCACGTTTTCAGTTGACCACCAAGGCGACAGTGCCATCTTCCACATGGCGCAGGGTAGTGTTTGTCTGGATAGTTCTGTGTCGGGTCACCAAAGTGTGGAACAGAACTACTGCAGGCGGCGGTGTCGAAGGACGGAAAGTTGGTCAATGTCACAGCATCGCCTCCTTAGTTCGTCGTTTGACAGCATTACCTGCCAGTTTGTACGAAGAATTCGGCGCAGATACCAGTGGTGGAACACCTCCAGCGTCCTGGTATCTTCAGCTCGTATGTGAGCGCGGGTTGAACAGCGACACAGAAGACGCGAATCTTCATTCGAAGGTTAATTTCGCTCCGACCCCACTGAACACGTCGAAGCTGAAAAAACGCCTTCCGTGCACTGTCAGTCCTTAGGAGTACTTTGTCCTTCGCCTGACCATTCAGAAGCAGAGTTGACCCCAGGTATTCGAACGACGGTACGTACTCCATCGCCCGGCCTTCGATGGACAGCTGCTGAGCTGACGGCTTAGGGCGAGCTGGCAAAGCCTTCGTTTTCGCTGAATTAACCTTGAGACCAATAGTCCTCAGGAACTAATCGAGTCGGTCCAGAACAGGCTGAAGTGTGGCGGGAGAATCTTCCAGCACGACAACGTCGCCTGCAAACCCCAGGTCCAAGATGTGCACCGCTGAACTCCATTGGACAGCGGAGTAATCAGCCAAGGCTTGGTTCATTGTCCCATCGACTGCATAGTTGAACAACACTGGTGATCGGCTCTATCGCAGCGCGAGGCCTTCCGCTGTAGTCTTCGGCTTTCAGTGCTTCCCACAACTCGGACCTCTTAGACCTCGGCTGATAGTTGCAAGGTAGCTGCTGAGATCCGGTCTTTAGGACGCTTTGTAGTTCCCCCTAGCTCCTTCCGAGCAACCTACTTGATCAACGACTTGATCAGTTTTCACTGTTCTTCCACGGAGTACTCATCCATTTGCATGCTAGTTACAGCAGCTAGCTGAGCTGTGATAGCCCCCCAGACGGCGCTGCGCGTTTCTGGTATTTCCAGCGCTGCGACGTTGATTTGTCTCGCTGATAAGACTTTGAGGTGCGCAGACAGATGGATTTCGAAGCGCGCACGTAGAAGGACGTGGCCTGTACCATTCCTGGTTCCCGTTACTGCGCCGCGGTACGCTCACCGGTCCTCTGCTGATGTAGTCCAAAGGGTCTCGTAACCGTGTTTCGGAGACACAACATATATCTATTTTAAAAGTGTCAAGAGCTTCAGCGAGAGCAGCCTGTTGCCCTATCTGACACTGTGCATCATCACCATCATCATCATCGTACAGCGTTAAACAGTAGGACAAGCCCCACTGACCACTTCCTTTCTCACCATGTTGCACGCTGAATTAGAAAGTATGAATATACAAGATGGACAGCGACTGGACCTACATGAGTGGGAAAAGGAAAGAACGCCCTAATAGCCAACACACGGAATACACAGTCTAACTGTACAAACGCACATCGATCAGTCATTCTGATTCGATAGAAAGTGACAACACGATCGCCACTGTTCGCGGTTAGCTGCCATATCCTTCAGTGTCTCCAGCCAACTGGTAGACGGATCTTTTGGACCCCAGCCACGAAGAAGTGGAGCACCTACTTTTCCTAAGTTCGCTGCACATTTTCTCATTCCTCGCTGCCACGTCATCTGTTGAGTTCCACGTGGTTTCTTCCACTCCCTAAGAGCAACGTAGAATAGGACACGATATGATAGACGTAGGCTTGCCATACGTAACACATGCCCCAACCAACGAAGTCTACTAATCTGGATACGCTGTGACAAAACGTTCTCCGAAGTACTACCCAATACTCGATTTCTGACCTCAGCATTGCCTACTCGGCTAATTCACCCGATCTTAGCGATACTACGTAAACATCGGTGGTCAAAAACCTCAAGACGACGAATATCTTCTGCACGCAGACTACAAGTTTCGCAACCATACAACAAAACTGAACGCACTGTGGCACAATACACCCGACCTTTCAACCTCAGTGAAATATCAGGTCGACGCCACAAGTGCTTCGGTCCAGTGCACGCCGCTCGGGCCCTGGATATACGCGTGTTTACCTCTACTACTGTGCTCCTATCTGTCGTCACGCTGCTGTCGACGTAGGTGAAGTGGTCGACAACTGACACCACCTCCCCATCGAGTATCAAGCTCGGAATCGTTGACGTCCAGTCTTGTAATATCACCTTGCACTTTGAAGGTGCAAAGCGCGTGCCGAATGGAGCAACAGCTCTTGCGAGATTATCTAGTGTACGCTGAGCATGTTCCGTGGATTCGAACAAGCAGACAACGTCGTCTGCGTAATCTAGGTCACACAGCTTTCTACTATTTCTTAGTTCGACGCCTACATCCTGAAGATTTTGAAGCGCACTCTCTATTATTCAGTCCCTAACGAAGTTGAACAGGAATGGAGACATAGGACATCCCTGTCGAACACTATTGGTCGTTTCGAACCGACCGGATAGTTCACCGTGAACCCTAACGCGGCCAGAAGTATGAGAATACAATGATCTCAGTAGGTTCACGAACTTCTGAGGCATACCTTTTCCATGAAGAGTACTGAAAAGCGCTGCTCGATCAACTGAATCGAAAGCGCCTTTCAAATCAAAGAAAACCATTATTGTAGATCGGCGGTGCGTGTGACGCGTTTCAAGTAGTCGGCGAAGAGTAAAAATCTGGTCGATGCATCCTCGACCTGGGCGGAATCCAGCCTGCTGTTCGCGGGCACTCCTTTCGCGAGCCGGTGTAAGACGGTGCAGCAAAATCGAAGCTAATACGTTGGTGACTATCAGAGTTAAGCTAATCCCACGATGGTTACTAAAGTCATGGCGTATTCCCTTCTTGAAGATGGGAACAATCAACGACTTACTCCATATTAACGGAATACGGAGCAAAGCCACAAGTGATTTTATCAAAACATTCCCACCCAGTTTGAAAAGAACTGGGGGAAGTTCGTCGGGACCTGCCGCTTTCCCTCGCTTTAGTGATCGAATGCATGACTCTACTTCTACTTCCGATGGGGGCTCCAGTGATACCACCCAAGGAGTCGCAGTTGTTGATACAGGAGTAACTACACTAGCGTGCGGCCAGCTAAACTGTTCCTTGAAGTACTCGGCCTATCGGTCAAGCCTTTGCTGTTTGTTATGGATGGATTCTCCATTTCTATCCAAAATCGTTTCACTAACCTGAGTTCGCCTTCCACCGGTGTCACGAATAAGTTTGAACAGTCTCTGACTGTTACCTGAAGCAGCTGCTCCTTTCATTTCTTCGGCTACCTTGACCCACCAATTTTCCCGATCATTCTTAAGGCTTTTCGTAACTTGCCTTTGTAGCTTTCTCCGCATCTTATTCATCTCGTTACGGTTCGAGAACTGACGGTTTTGCTCCATTATACTCAGCGACTCTTGCGAGATCCAGTGTCGTTGATGGACAACGGATCTAGGACCACAGGTAAAACCTACTGCAACGTGCATCGCCTGTTTGATATGAGCCCAATGCTCATCTACATTACTGTTCGTCGCAGATCCTAGTTCATGTGCTAACTTCTGCTCGTAACGGGTGCGTACTTCTGAATCACACAAACGTTGCACGGCTAATCGGGTTTGCGGCTTGCGACGATGACCATGGAGCTGGAGAGATAATCGCATTAAAACTAATGCATGGTCAGACTCTACGTACGTGGACCAGTAAGATCTACAGTTCGGAACAGAACTGCGCCACCGATAGCTCACGGCGATATGATCAATTTGACTCAAAGTACCTGCAGAGTTAGAGCGCCATGTCGCTGTGCGACGCGAGCTGTGTCGGAAATTTGTGCTAGACAAGAACAATCGATTGTCTGCACAAAACTGGAGAAGCCTATCCCCGTTATCTGTACGCTCAGCGGATGAAGCACAACGCCCACCTAAACAGGCTTCTGACACACTAAGTTTGCCAACTTGTGCATTGAAGTCACCAGCTAGCATTACAATGTCAGAACCTTTACTGCTGCGAACAAGGGTGGCGAGGGCATCACAGAACTCATCTTTCTGCAAATCTGAGCTGCAGTCCGTTGGGGGCGTACGCCGAGATCACAAACAAATTGCACTTAACACAACCATCCTTTCGAACGCCAACTGGCCCCTGCAGTCTCACAGTACATAAACGACTGTTAACAGAGATCCAGTCTAAAAGGGCAGCCTCAGTCTTCTCGATCAAGACTATTCCTACACCACGTTGATCCATAGCTCTAGCTGCTTCGTCTCCTGAGGTGCGCAGGAAATAATTCGACGAGATACCAGGAGTAGTTAATTGAATTACACTGCTCGAATCCTGGATACGCGTTTCACTTAAGCAACAGACATCAATCTCCAGAGAATCTATTGTGAGGGTTAAGCACGCCTGCTGACCGGCTTGCATGAGTGTACGCACGTTGAAGGAGCCAAGATTCAGAGGCTGACGAGGCTTGAGAAAATGTGAGTTACCAGACAGAGGATTATTCCCGATACTATTTGACAGTGAATCGTTGCGAGTATCGACCGCGTTATCAGTGGGAGCATTATGGGTCGATAGATGGGGCAAAGAGGGATGGTTAGGGACAGAAGACAAAAGTTGAATAAAAGAGAGTGAACTCTGAGCAGTAGCCCACTTATCACTACCCACCCCGCTCGATGCAATGGGCAGCGCGGTCCTGATTAACCTGCGCGACGACCGATGCAGTATGGAATTCTTTGTATTCGTGCAGTTCATGGGAGATCTTGGACGGGTACTTCTAGGGTGTCCAGCCACAAAGCAGGAGAACGATTAGGGTCCTCATCCAAAGCCTTTAGTTCTAACAAGAACCTATCCGTAAGGCAGCGAGATGGCTTAGTGGAAGCCCATTTGCTTGGATCAATTATTCTTCCACTGATTTTGCCGACTGAGTTGCCAGCTCAAATCAATCCCCAACCTGGAGGACCAGGAGACTGGACTTTGTCTGACCTCTACCCATTGACCTGTCAGGTATGATTGCATCTTCGGATTAAGGAAGCCATCCTGTATAGCTCTTTGGGTTATAGAGGCGCGCAAGCCATCACACCACGTCAAGGTGCAGTCTCGTCGTGATGGACTGTCACTTACGACCGTAAGTCACTCACGCTCAACTTAGGCGTACGTCGCACTTTCCGCTGGGTGTTCATAGTAGCACACGTCCCCTATCCCATATTGGGTATCGATTCCCTTGACTGTTTCGACCTCCTGGTTGATGTACGACGTCGATTGACAGACTTCTCTTTCCATAACCGGCTCGTATTCCTCCGTGAATCACATCAGGCCCCTAAACACCGAACCACAAGCCGAACACTCCTGCGCAGACCTCCTTACAGCTTACAAGTCTATGCTAAAGCATTCTGGACCCCTTCCCGCGCTGACCACTAATGTCACTCACCACATCGTCACCAAGCGACCTCCAGCATTTAGCCGACCCCGTCACGTGGCACCGGACAAGCTCCGCGTTGCTGGAATTAGGCATAAAACGCCCGTCCAGTAGCCCTTGGGCCTCGCCCCTTCACATGGTTCCTAAACCTAATGGCGATTGGCTCCCCTGGGGTGACTTTAGGGCCCTCAACCAGGCTACTATCTTGGACAGGTACCCCATTCCACATATACAAGATCTTACTTCTACCTCGTCTGGTTTTTCTGTTTTCAGCGGAATCGACCTAGTTAGAGCCTACCACCAAATGCCAGTAGTTGAGGCTGATATCCCTAAAACTGCCGTCACGACTCCATTCGGACTATTCGAGTTTCGCGCATGCCTTTTGGGCTCAGCAATGCAGCCCAAACCTTTCGAAGGCTTGTACTAGTTGTATATACTTAAATTTACCCTTTATATTCTAATTGTACATAGTTTAGTAATGCATGACTGCGGCAGCCTGTATCGCGCCGGTATATACCCCTCAGTCGGAAATCCGTCCGCGCCCCGAGGCACACCTTTCTTGCGTTTCTCGCCTCTCAGCTCGTCCCGTCGGACATAATCACAAGGATTTCCAGGTTCTCGCATGGCTCAAACACTGTGCTCATTGGGTCGTGGCTGGACTCACCTGGCGTCGGACGCTGACCCGTTTGCGAAGACAATAACGACAACAGGCAAATAGAACTTTGGGATATGCCGACTACGACAAACCCTACAGTACAATCACCACAAGGAAGATCTACCCAGGCCGGATTTACCGTAGAGGAGGACGCAATTTTGCTATCGACGAACAGCGACCAGTGTGAATCATGGAGAACGGCTTGTGCTGGCATTGTCATTGTGTTCGCCGGGAGGCATGCAAAACGTCTCTCGCCACCGAAGCCGACGTACCTAACAAAGATCGAAGCCCAACTGTGCCGGCCTTCTAGGGGGAGACCCCTGTAATGCTACTGATGTGACACACAATTTCAGACTAACAAATTTGTTTATCTGAACAACTACCGAATTTGGCGGCGCCACTTGCTCCGCCTGTGTCCACTGCCAGCAGGTTCGGACTTAACTTAAGGGAAATCTAAAGGGGCGAAAATAGGTACGCTTAGGCGGCAGGGACTGCTCACTGCGGAAGGGGCAATGGCCCGAGTTCCAATATATTTACCGCGATTCAGGTGACCCTTGTCTCAGTCCTTTACCGCCATAGAAATTGGAAGTGTTCCCGAAGATTGCGAACGTACGGTTGATGAATACGATGGGGTGGGTAGATTGATGACATCAGCAGCGGATCTGACTGGTCTAGCGAGCAGAAAATGAACACAGAAGGATCACATTTGCGCGCACTCTCAACACGCAGACTTAACCACAAGAGTGATCAACTAGCGAACGATGACCGTTCTCTGGGGCCTCTTTAGGATAGAAAAGATAGGAACAATCACGACAATGACCGTTGTTGTGCTGGCTGGGTTTCGGACCTTGCTGAAAGAACATTTTAAGTCATCCAAGAGCTGTAGGTAAAACGCCCCATTAACGCAGCCATTTCAATCAGTTATGTGCACCCAGTCAGCACACGGGTGCGCATTTTAGTCCCGAAATAGTCCCGCCAGAAACTATTTTATAGTAGTTAGTTTGGAAAGAGTTTTTGTCATACCATTAGATTTGGGGAGGTCTAAAATATGGGAAAATAATTTTACTTCATTGAAAAACACTGTCGTTTACCAGCCCGATTAGCACAAAGAGAGAGCATTTAGTCCCAAAAAAGACCCTCAAGAGACTATTTTGCAACTATTTTTATAATGTGGCATAAGTTGGAGAACTTTGCCCGTTGATTCAAGTGCGATTCATAATATGGAAGCACACCTTGAATTCTTTGTAAAATGCTACGTTTTATGGGGATTTTGAGCACCGTTACACTGCTCCCCTCAACGAAAGAACACTGCCGCCAGTGATCCGTACTCCAACACACCACAGATAAACTAAATCTCCAGGGTCCACACCTCGAGTAGGTTATACTACAAGACCTCTCCTGGGCCACACGCCTCAGATCACTTCACAGTTATCTCCTCGGCCCACATCAGGTCTATCTCCAAGGCCTCAAACTCACCTGAGCACAGCCCCGCCGTGGGTGCCAAAAATGTAACACGCAGGGGCAATGCTCTTCGAACGAGGGCAGAACGTGATCTGCGAGAGCACAAAAGGAAAACCTCCATGAGCTGATGCCCAGTAAGGCACCAACACGTACATTCAGCGAACAACAAGATGGTGGCCTCCAGTCTGGCCGTTAACGTCGGAAAAACCAAGCCACTCCGAAGGAGCATGCTCGGCGTAACGCAGTCCAGTTCAGTCCAGTTCAGTTCAGTTCAGTTCAGTTCAGTTCAGTTCAGTTCAGTTTGCACAGGATTTGGTGTGGCTAGAGCCAATCGTGTGTCCAGATAGTTGTGTTGTCGGCGCGTTTCCGTAGCTCCCAACACTGCGTGATTTTCTTTTTCTGAAAGGCAGAAATTTTGTGCAGTATCAGCCCTGGCAGAGTAAGGTGGAAACAATAAGTAAATTACATCTGACCCTAAAAGCTGCTTAGCCTAACTCGGGGTATACCGCCACCCAACATAGGTCTAGTGCTTTCTTAAAGGCCTTCACTGTTGTGGTATTTATGACCTCTTCCGGGAGCTTATTCCAATAGGGTACCACTCTATTTGAGAAGTACTTCGCCCTAATTTGGAGCCTCGAATGTTTCCTTTGTAATCTAAGGCTATGCCCCCTTGTGCCGCTCTCGGGGATCAGCGAAAAAAGGTCTTCTCGACTTACTCCTGACAGTCCTTTCATTACCTTGAAGGTTTCTACCAAATCCCCGCGAATGCGCCGTCTTTCCATCGAGAATAGGTCTAGGGCACGGAGACGCTCTGTGTAGTCAAACCCCCTTTGCCCAGCCACCATTCTAGTGGCTAGCCCTTGAACTTTCTCCAGACAGTCGATATCTTTCTGGTAGTACGGTGCCCAGGCCTGCACGCAGTACTCCATATGCGGCCTAACTATGGCCTGATATATCGGAACGAATATCTCCGGATCTCTACACGACATAATGGATCTAACTCGAAAGAGTTCTCTCCTGGCCGTATTGGCTGCTGAGGTGCACTGCTTTGACGGCTTAAAGCTGTTGTCCATTATAACGCCCAAGTCTTTGACCTGCGAGACCACTTGCAACGAACCCACCCTATTCTCACTAGCCCCTGTATTTGTGGTCAAGCATTGACACTTGGTGAGGTTTAGTGGAAGGTCCCATTTGCGTGCCCAGTTTTGTACTGCTAACACATCAAGTTCTATATCTACTCCAGCTATCTTGACGTCATCGGCAAACATAAAGGTGGGGTTTGTGAGCAGACGTGCTAGGTCGTTGATGAAGATGAGGAAGAGCAGAGGGCCGAGCACCGAGCCCTGTGGCACCCCACTCGTTACACCTTCCGGTTTTGAAACATGGTTCCCCACCTTAACACTAAAGGTTCGCCCTGCTAAGAAACTACTTATCCATTGTCTGGCCTTTCCAACAATTCCCATGGACTGCAGTTTGACGTCCAGAAATCGGTGGTTCACGGAATCAAATGCCTTGCTGAAGTCCAAGTAACAGACCGTAATCGATTGCCCTTCGTCCAGACGCTTGGTTACCTCATCGAGGAACAGCAGGAGATTCGTCAGACAGGATCGCCCTGCCACAAACCCATGCTGAGCACTTGATATGAGGTTGTGTTGAACCAAATGCCTAGAGATCTGCTTCCTGACTATTCGCTCCAGGCACTTACACAGTACCGAAGTCAAGCTAATCGGCCGGTAATTTTCCGCCTTTTGCCGGGGCCCACTCTTGTAAATGCCTACCACTGTTGCTCTCCTCCAGTCTCCCGGCACAATTACCTCTCTAAGTGACGTTTCATACAGCTTCGTCACCGGAGCCTTCAGGACCTCGGCCAGAGGCTGAACGATTGCTGGATGAATCCCGTCTGGACCTGCTGCTTTGTTCCTGTTCAAAGTTTGCAACTCCGCGTACACTTCTTCTTCTCCTACAGTGAGTTCGGGTATTGGAGGCGCCTGTGGGCCCTCCATTCTTTCCTCCAAACTATTTTCTGGTCGATATATGCTCTTGAAGAATTCCAAGAGCATGTCAGCCTTGTCTTCGTCGTTTAGAGCTAGTTCAGTTCAGTTCAGTTCAGTTCAGTTCAGTTCAGTTCAGTTCAGTTCAGTTCAGTTCAGTTCAGTTCAGTTCAGTTCAGTTCAGTTCAGTTCAGTTCAGTTCAGTTCAGTTCAGTTCAGTTCAGTTCAGTTCAGTTCAGTTCAGTTCAGTTCAGTTCAGTTCAGTTCAGTTCAGTTCAGTTCAGTTCAGTTCAGTTCAGTTCAGTTCAGTTCAGTTCAGTTCAGTTCAGTTCAGTTCAGTTCAGTTCAGTTCAGTTCAGTTCAGTTCAGTCTGCATAGGACAGGTAATGGCCGCGGCCAATCGAGCGTCCGGAATTCCTTCGATGGTATGCACACCAGTTATGCACCCACCACTGCCGAGTGTATTTCGTCGAATCCCCGCTAAAAATGAGAGGGAAACGAAAAACCTCATCGCACATCAACTGCGTGACACATTATGCATCGTGAGCGTTCACTGAGACAGTACGCAATGAGGGAAAAAGTCTTCTAAAATATACTCCAGAGGGACCACAGTGCTACCCGTCACCCATCTAGTTGATATACTCAAGGCTCACTACAGGGAAAGATCTCGCACCACTTGCGATTTAGGGCACCTTTGAAGGATTGGACTGTCTGCAGATCTACCATTTCACCAGGCAGACCGTTCCAACTGTTCACAACCCTATTGCTGAAGAAGTGCGATCTAGCCATCAACCTAGATCGGGCTTTTATCAACTTCTTTTCGTGTCCCCTTGTTCTGGAGTCTACGGCGACTTGGAATAGACTAGCTGGTCTAAGGCCAGAAAAGCCCTTCATTACCTTGAACGTTTCTATGAGATCTCCTCGACGTCTCCTCCTTTCCAACGAGAAAAGATTCAGGTCACAGAGTCTCTGCTCGTAAGTCTTACCCCTCAGCCCTTCAACCATTCGCGTGGCGAGACGTTGGACTTTCTCGAGACAGGCGGCGTCCTTTTTGTAGAAGGGTGACCAAGCCTGCACGCTACCTTCTAAGTGAGGTCGTACTATAGCCAGTTCAGTTCAGTTTGCACAGGATTTGGTGTGGCTAGAGCCAATCGTGTGTCCAGATAGTTGTGTTGTCGGCGCGTTTCCGTAGCTCCCAACACTGCGTGATTTTCTTTTTCTGAAAGGCAGAAATTTTGTGCAGTATCAGCCCTGGCAGAGTAAGGTGGAAACAATAAGTAAATTGCATCTGACCCTAAAAGCTGCTTAGCCTAACTCGGGGTATACCGCCACCCAACATAGGTCTAGTGCTTTCTTAAAGGCCTTCACTGTTGTGGTATTTATGACCTCTTCCGGGGGCTTATTCCAATAGGGTACCACTCTATTTGAGAAGTACTTCGCCCTAATTTGGAGCCTCGAATGTTTCCTTTGTAATCTAAGGCTATGCCCCCTTGTGCCTCTCTCGGGGATCAGAGAAAACAGGTCCTCTCGACTTACTCCTGACAGTCCTTTCATTACCTTGAAGGTTTCTACCAAATCCCCGCGAATGCGCCGTCTTTCCATCGAGAATAGGTCTAGGGCATGGAGACGCTCTGTGTAGTCAAACCCCCTTGCTCAGCCACCATTCTAGTGGCTAGCCCTTGAACTTTCTCCAGACATTCTATATCTTTTTTGGTAGTACGGTGCCCAGGCCTGCACGCAGTACTCCATGTGCGGCCTAACTATGGCCTGATATATCGGAACGAATATCTCCGGATCTCTACACGACATAATGGATCTAACTCGAAAGAGTTCTCTCCTGGCCGTATTGGCTGCTTAAGTGCACTGCTTTGACGGCTTCAAGCTGTTGTCCATTATAACTCCTAAGTCTTTGGCCTGCGAGACCACTTGCAACGAACCCACCCTATTCTCACTAGCCCCTGTATTTGTGGTCAAGCATTGACACTTGGTGAGGTTTAGTGGAAGGTCCCATTTGCGTGCCCAGTTTTGTACTGCTAACACATCAAGTTCTATATCTACTCCAGCTATCTTGACGTCATCGGCAAACATAAAGGTGGGGTTTGTAAGCCCACGTGCTAGGTCATTGATGAAGATGAGGAAGAGCAGAGGGCCGAGCACCGAGCCATGTGGCACCCTACTTGTTACACCTTCCGGTTTTAAGACATGACTCCCAACCTCAACACTAAGGGCTCGCCCTGCTAAAAAACTATTCTTCCATTGTCTTGCCATTCCAACAATTCCCATGGACTGCAGTTTGACGTCCAGAAACCTGTGGTTCACAGAATCGAACGCCTTGCTGAAGTCCAAGTAGCAGACCGCAATCGATTGCCCTACGTCCAGAAGCTTGGTTACCTCATCGAGGAACAGCAAAAGATTCGTCAGACAGGATCCTCCCGCCACAAACCCATGCTGAGCATTTTATATGAGATTGTGTTGAACCGAATGCCTAGAGATCTGTTTCCTGACTATTCGCTCCAAGCACTTACACAGTACTGAAGTCAAGCTAATCGGCCGGTAATTTTCGGCCTTCTGCCTGGGTCCACTCTTGTAAATTCCCACCACTGTTACTCTCCTTCAGTCTCCCGGCACAATTACCTCTCTAAGTGACTTTTCATACAGCTTCGTCACCGGAGCCTTCAGGACCTCGGCCAGAGGCTGAACGATTGCTGGATGAATCCCGTCTGGACCTGTTGCTTTATTTCTATTAAGCTTTTGGAACGCCGCGTAAGTTCGGGTATTGGAGGCGCCTGTGGGCCCTCCATTCTTTCCTCCAAACTATTTTCTGGTCGATATATGCTCTTAAAGAATTCCAAGAGCATGTCAGCCTTGTCCTCGTCGTTTAGAGCTAGTCGTCCCTGTACTCCTTCCAAAGTTGCTACACTTTCTCACATACGTTTGTGAGATTGCACGTAGGCGTAGAATCACTTTGGGTTTGTGTAGATCGACGCAGCTAACCGACGCTTGAAGGCATATTTCTCCACTCTTCGGATTTCTTGAGCCCTGTTCCTAGGCATCTTATAGCTATTCCTTGCCCCCTTAATTGCGTACAGTTTGCACGCCGCCCATCGTTGCCTACGAATAACTATGGCCTTGCGGACTTTTGACTTCCACCATGGGGGTAGATTTCTACTGCTAGCCACCCTCAGGGGTGCAATATACTCTGTAAGTTCCAGTAGCCCCTTCCTGATGGCCTCCCAACGCAGTCAGTCTACTCTGAGTCACCAGGATTTGTAGCGACCTGGAGAGAAATTAGAGGAGTGAAATGACATCCACAATCTGGACGGAAACATAATTTCAAAATCTAATCAAAACTTTATATGACACGTAAGCTACTAAACTACTCTCAACTATATTGTTCTTTAGGATTCTCCTGAGTCAAGTCATTATCTGCTCCCGTATAGAGTCTATAGCCCCTGGTCCTCGGTTTGTGATACGATAGCGAATATACTCGGCAGCGCGCAAAGCAGAACTCAAAACGCTGGAGCGGGACAACGTGTGTATTGGAGGAGCGCAACGGCGTGCAGACGACGTACACAGGCGGAGCAAGTGACGCCACCAAAAACGGTGATTGTTCAAATAAACAAGTTTGTTAGTTTTTGTCACCGAGTGCTTTTTTGGTAGCACTACAGGGGTCTCCCCTAGAAGACCGACACAGTTGGGCTTCGACCCGTGATGGGTACATCAGCTTCGGTGGCGAGAGACGTTTTGCACGCCTCCCGCCGCGGTCGAACACAACAGCGAAGCAGCGCAAGCCGTTCCCCATGACTCACACTGGTCGCTGTTCGTCGATCGCAAAATTGCGTCCTCCTTAAAATTTTATCCGACCGAAGTAGATCCTGCTTGTGACCTGTCAGTGGTGATTCTGTTGCAGGGTTTGTCGTTGTAGGCATATCCCATAGTTTCGTTTCCATGTGGTTGTTATTGCCATGGTAAACGAGCCAGCGTCCGGCGTCAAATGAGACCAGTCGCGATCCAATGAGCGTTGTGCTGGAGCCGTGCGAGATCCTGGAATTCCATATGGTTCTGTCCGACGGGACTAGCTGGAAGGCAAAAAACACAAGGAAGTTGCGCCTCGAGGCGCGATCGGATATTCGACTGGGGGGGGACATACCGGCGCAATACAGGCTACAGCTACCCTTGTCATGATAACCACGTGGTCGCGCATCCATGCATAAAAGGACTATGTACAATTAGAATATAAAGGGTAAATTTAAATATATACAACTAGTGCAAGTTCAGAAAACCTCGTTGACTATCACAGCTCGCGGCTGCGTTGATTTCTCCTGGTAACGAGTGCAGCTGTATCTTCCGTGGAGTTTGGTGTTGCAGCCAGTAATGAAGAGTCGTTAGTGAGAGTAACGGATGCCGACCCAGGACGACTAACCAAGGGTTGTGAGCAGGTGGGAGCATTGGGTGGGTTGTCCCAGGTGGGCTCAATCTCGACAAAGGATGGTTTCAGGCGCTCTATACTGATGGTCTCTTTCCTGCCTTCGACTTCTACCACGTATTTCTTTCCCTTTCGCTGGACGACGCGAAACGGGCCAGAGTAAGTCGCTTGTAGTGGTGGTCGCACTGCATCCACTCGAATAAACACATGGCTGGCGGTCGCTAGAGTGGTAGGTATGTAGTTGGTGAGAGTTTGTCCGCGTGGCGGGGTGGGTTTTATCAGCCGCATTTGGTATGACAACCGTTTTGCGTAATCCCCGTAAGTAAAACTCACAGGTGGTAATGGAGAAACCAACTCACCTGGAAGTTGAAATGCGCAACCGTAAACCGGTTCAGCCGCCGTAACGTCCATGTCGGTTTTAACGGTGTTAAGCAGTCCTAAGAGAACCATCAGTAAAACTTCACTCCATAAAGGCTTATCACGAGCACAAAGGGCAGCTTTCAGCTGGCGATGGAATCGCTCCACCATACCATTAGCCTGAGGGTGATAGGCCGTCGTCTTGTTGTGTCGGGAACCGAATGCGTTCAGTAGCTCGTGGAAGGCGCCGTCAAAATGAGAACCGCGGTCGGTGGTCACGATAGCAGGGCAACCGAACTAACTTACCCAACCAGTTAGAAATGTTTTTGCAGCTTCCTCTGAGGTAGGGTGGGAAATAGGTATGGCCTGAGGCCAGCGAGTGAAACGATCTACACACATAAGGATGTAGGCGTAGCCGTTGGATAGTGGGAAGGGCTCACCACATGCACGTGATGAAAACGTGCGTCTGGCTCAGAGAACGTGCCTAATGCAGATCTAGTATGATGGTGTATTTTAACGCGTTGGTGTTGAAGGCAAGCGCAAGCCCAAAGACGTGCGTCACGATTGACGCAAGGCGAAACAAATCGGTTGGTGACTAGTTTTACTGAGGCGGTTACACCAGGGTGCGGTAAGTTGTCATGGCTGATAACTTGTCGCCGAAAACTGGCAGGAACTAGTGGTCGGGGTCGACACTGACATATAGCAAATAATAGTTACGTCCGAAGTTGGAAGGGTCACTGGGGTAGACATAGGGAGTTGTTGTTTAGGCTGCAACAGTTGCTTCTAGGCCTGTGCCCATGGGTAATGGGTCGTCGATATTGTGAGCGTGTGAGAGTGTGGCTGCTACGGGATTTTGTATCCCAGAGACGTGTCGAATGTCCGTAGTAAACTGCGAAACATAGTCTAAGTGGCGAATCTCGTGTGGCGAATGTCGGTCAGAAGCTGGCTGAAGGGCGTAAACTAGTGGTTTATGATCTGTGAACACTGTGAACTTTTGGCCCTCGAGTGTGTGCCGGAAGTGTCGGATACCCAAATAGATTGCCAGTAGTTCTCTGCTGGACGTTCTTTATCGGGATTCCGCAGGCTGGAGACGCTTGGAGAAGAAAGCTATTGGTTGTCATGAATCGTTGACAAATTGCTGTTACACTGCTCCAACAGCCTTGTCCGAAGCATCTGTTCCTAAAGCCAGGGGAGCAGAAGGATCGGGATGTGAAAGGAGTGCTATGTTGGCGATAACTTCCTTGATCAAAGTATACGCTACCTGAGCCGTGTCGGGAATAATGAATTTCCGCTTACTCCACGCAAAAGGTCTGTGAGGCTCTGCATTATTTCGGCGCAGCGTGGGATAGAGTGGCGATAAATGTTAACCAGGCTAGAAAATTGGCACAATCGTCGGTAAGAGTGAGACTCAGGATAGTCTCATTTGCAGCCACCTTGTCAGGCAGGAGCTGTGTGTCTGAGGCTGAGATTTCGTGACCCAGGAACGCGATGGTTGTCCTACCCAATTAGCAATTTTAAGGGTTAATAGTATCACCGTGTTGGCTAAGGCGCTCAAAAAGAGCATGCAGTTTTGCCATATGCCCTTGTTTTGAAGAACTTGCCACCAAAATATCGTCTAAGTACACTTAGACATTCTTCAAACCGCGTGTTGCTTCGTGCATGAGCCTTCGAAAGGTTTGGGCTGCATTGCTGAGCCCAAAAAACATGCGCGAAACTCGAATAGTCCGAATGGAGTCGTGACAGCAGTTTTAGGGATATCAGCCTCAACTACTGGCATTTGGTGGTAGGCTCTAACTAGGTCGATTCCGCTGAAAACAGAAAAACCAGACGAGGTAGAAGTAAGATCTTGTATATGTGGAATGGGGTACCTGTCCAAGATAGTAGCCTGGTTGAGGGCCCTAAAGTCACCCCAGGGGAGCCAATCGCCATTAGGTTTAGGAACCATGTGAAGGGGCGAGGCCCAAGGGCTACTGGACGGGCGTTTTATGCCTAATTCTAGCATGCGTTCATACTCAGCCCGTGCTACGCGGATCTTGTCTCGGGTAAAGCGACGTGGTCGGCCAAATGCTGGGGGTCGTTTAGTGACAATATGGTGGGTAACGTTAGTGGTCACTGCAGGAAGGGGGCCAGATTGTCTTAGCATTGCCGGGTAAGCTGAAAGCAGGTCTGCGTACGGGTGTTCGGCCTGCGGTTCGATGTATAAGGGCGTGATATGATTCACGGAGGAATACGAACCGGTTATGGAAAGAGAAGTCTGCCGGTCGACAACTCTCCGGCCTCGTGCATCGATCAGGAGGTCGAAACGGTATAGGAAATCGATCCCTAATATGGGATAAGGGACGTGTGCTACTATGAACACCCAGCGGAAGGTGCGATGTAGTCCTAAGTTGAGTGTGAGTGACTTAGGGCCGTAAGTAGCAATGAGAGTGCTATTGGAAGCACGGAGTTGTTGGACTGACGGGTTCGTTGCATCACCTGCCTCCTTTGGAGTGACACTGCCGCACCGGTGTCAATTAGGGACAGGTTATTGGAAACTAAACCTCGGACATGCAACAGACGACTGCTATTATGGCTGCCGACCGCGTTAGTCGTCGGAACGCGTCGGGATATTAGTTTCCCTGTTTGGCACCTGGGAAGGTGCAACCGGCTTCGCAGCCCCGGGCCTTCTCCCTAGACCGTTTGTGGTATCGACGGTACGTTGATCGAGATGGGTTAGCCAGGCAGTCAGGGGAAGGTCTTCTGAGACGTTCATGTCGGTCAGAGTTGTGATAAGATTTATGTTTTCTACAGTTAGAACAACCCGGAGAGGAAAAAAGCCTGAAAGCCCGCTCGAAAGCAGCTATCAGAGTGTCCTCGGAGTGTGTTCCTAAAGAGAAAGCGGTGGTCTGGTGGATGCTCGAGTTTGGTACGGCAATAATTTGTGGATCGTACCGCTCCATAGTAGCGTCCGCTAGTTTGGCCGCTTCTGTGAGCTTAAGGTGGATAGAAACCTCGAGCAGTGCTTGGATAAACCTCTTTCACAAACCAGGTCCCACCACATATACTTCCCTAACCACCTCTGCAATTTTGGATTGGAAAACCCAGTCTCATTTATCTCACTTAGCGTGGCTCACTAACTGAACTCAACACCCAGTTATGAAGTCACCATTTCTTACCCAGCTAATATTCTTCGGTAATTTCATGCAGAACTTAATCTTTTCTCCTGCTGTTTGACTACCCTAGGTGAAATACTAACTTTCCCATTGAAAGTTTTACCCAGGCTTATGCGTTTCCATTTTTAGTCCCGCGTTTCATGTCCTCAATCTTTCTTTGGGATCCGCTGCATCGATGAGCCCGTGCTTCAATTTTGTTCTTCTTTCCGTTAACCGTTTATCCTCAGCTGGGCTAAACCCAGACTGCGTCTCTCTATCTCGTTTCCCTTTCCAGTTACCCTCAATGCCGATCAACCACGTGGGACACTACACTGACCACCTTTCTGGAAGTTGCGCCTGGATAATAATGCCGTATGGCCGTCTGTCGATCGCCGTTACTGTTGCATCTGTTGTCCAAGTTCCCATAACCTATCCAGTTGGTCCTTGACCATATATCCTTATTGTGGGTGTTTAGCCCTCTGTGCATCCATCAGTGAACACTCAAGCCAGTCACAGTGGTGCGGGGCGCGGTCAGATCCACCGCTCTGGCCGGCGCACGTCGGGCGTGCAGGCCGTCTGCAACGATGCGCGAGTGCAATTAGGCTGGTGGATCACACCTCCTATGTTCACTTCGCGAAGTGTTTTTCAGGTTGGGTGTCTAGCTCACGGTCAGCCCCACCCACTAGCACCGGTTGCGGATTGCATGCTCCAGCTCTCCTCGCCCTACCGCATTTATCACTGTCGGTTGCGGACCGCATGCTCCTACCATTCTTCCGCCACGTTTCGCTCATCTACCTTTCTTGTCAGCACTCTTACCACTTCCCATCCGTGTCATTCTACCTCTGTATGCTCACTAATCCTTTCTGTTTTTGTTCCTATCGTGTTTCACAATGACAACCCTCATTGCATGATGTCACTCTCGCCCTATGCATTTTACTCTGCTCAAGCCCGAAATATGTTCTTTTCCACCCATCTCGCTCCTGTCGGCTAAGAATAATAATAATAATAATTGTATATTTCGGATGCGCCCGAAGCATGCTAGAATGCATGATCAGATGATTATAGTGATGCCGGAATGACAATTCACAAAAGGGTACAACAAGTGCATGCAGAGTATCAGAGAGAGTGTTACAGTGAACTAAAACGGTAGAAATGCCCCTCAAATTTGAAGGTCAAGGTCGAATGATGTCAGTTGGTCTGGAGTACATGCATAAGTGGTATATGAAATAATTACCACTAGTGGAAATTCGAAAATATTCAAAGGAAATGTTTTTGGTGCGCTACAGAATATGAGAGGCATATGGATAGAAATCTCGTCGAAGCGTTCGGTGAATTATTCACTTTACTACAGGTATGTCAAGAAGTATTAACATGGAAATATTCCAGTCTGCAAAGATGGTAGTATATAAAGTGGTGTCTGTATACTGGAGGAATCATATATGTTGCAAACAATTGCGTATTTCTTGGGAGGGATACTACCAGGGTGATGGTGGCAGGGAACGGCCGGAGGAAAACAGGTGAGCGTGCGGCAAGTTGTTAACTTTATGTAGGGTTGGTATGAAATGTCAAAGCGGAAGTGGAAGACTAATCAATATTGACCGTGTGGTTACATCCATTATACAGGTGTTCAGTTCTGCGAGAGGAAAGGTAAAGTAATCCACGGATAAGTGTACGTCAATAGATGAATGCTGTGTGGTATGTACCATGCAAAAATGACAGATCAATAAAACTGCCCAGGTATATCGCGGGAAGCGGCCGTGGATCAACGAATATAGAAATAAAATGTATCAGCCGGTGCAGATAGTGGTGTGATTTAGAGGCTGGATACGGGGTCAGTTTCGGTAATATAACACGAATGCAACATCTGGAAGATCAAAGGTCTCGATAACGGTGATGGTATAGTAAGTAGACGGTGAGTGTCACATTTCTAATGACCAATTTGACAGGTGTAGCAAATGATGGGAACGGAGCGGCGATGCAGCATGGGAAGTGTATCGAAGACGTTTAATCGTGGAGTGAACGCAGTGATCTGCAGAGCCCGAACACTCGATGCAACAGCATTGCGGATGCGATCGGATGGACCGATGAAGAGTGCAGGTAGTTACTAATTACTTCGCTACCCACTGGAGGACTACTGAAAGATATGTCAGCGCCGGACGTTGTTTTTTTGGTGACCGATGAATCAATGAACAGTGACAATAAAGGTGCCAGTGTTTGAACAGTATTAGCGGGTTCTAACACGGAACGGGCAGGATGACATATGGGATTAAAATGAGTTGTATGAATGCGGTGAGATCGAGTAGTCCAGATTCAATAAGTCTGGTGGGAGTCTTGAGGAAAGCGATCGTGAGACGGGCGAAAATGAAGTTGTGTGTAAATCTCGTTTGTCCTGTCCAGCAAGAGAGGGTCCAAGTTATTCCTGGGAAGTGGAAGGCGACAATCGTCCTTAGGGTACAGGTTCTGAAAACAAAACGGAGAGGGCTGCAGTCTGGCAATTCTACCAGCTATGGGTTAGGGGAGAAAGACAGAACACCAATATCATGCCAGTAACAGAAATGGGTGGTCGCGACGTTGAGGTCTTGTTTTTTGGATTAAACAACATACGGAAGGCGAAGAAGACCGGTACTAGCGACTAATTCTTGTGAGGCTTAGTGAGAGTTACCAAAAAAGCAAGGAAGCGAGAATAGGCGACACTGGGGGCAAATACTTATGTGTAGTTCGACGAATGGTTTATGGAAGACCACATCGATTGTGGCGATTCGTTCATCAGAACGAGGCCTGGAATCTCGTGTGTTGAAATAGGGTCTCAATGAGTAAGTAGTTGAAGCGTAGATGAGACTGGTACCTTGAGGACCATATTATATTTGCTGCCATGTATTTTCTAGCATTATAAATGCTCTTATACCTGGCGGCAGCTGATAAAAAAAACAACCTAACCGACTGGTAAAATCTGACGGCATGAAAAAAGAATCACCGGAGTAACGGTGGCCAGTAGGGGGTCGTGGTCAGAAGCGTTGAAAATAGGAAGTGGCTAGACAAACACGTGGAGTGTGCTGTTGACAGTCATGGAGTATAGGTTGGACTGCTTTTATTTGCTAACTATAATACAGAATGCTCCTTACCATCCGTCGGTAATAACTGTCTACTGAACAAAGTTGTTAAGCGTTTGGTTGGTATCCCAGGCCCAGTTCGTAGGCTCGGGTAATAGGCATGTAGGGATCATGCATTCGAATCAGTTTTTGGAGAGTTAGGTGTTTATTTATTTTTTTTTGAATAATAAAGAGGCCGAAGACACTGACCTAAGTTGAGGTGGGAGTTTGTTCCAGAGGGAAGAATATTTAACAATAAAGGAGTTTGACCGCATCGCAGTCCTGGATACTGGAATCAAGACCATAGAGTCCCTATGTCGTAAAGAATAGTTGGAGGGAGTTTTGACCTGGGGGGCTGAATTGCAAGATGTACGTTTTACAATATTGCAAAAGAAAGACAGGTTCATTCGTAGACGGCGCAGCCATAGGGGCTCTAGGTGCAATATTTCACACCGTTCCATATAATTTAAAGGCGAGGAATATCCTAGTAGTTGTTTGGTAAATCTACGTTGTACATTCTCAATTGCAAATCTGTCAATCTGCCGCATGTTAGAAAAGACGACAGTGCAATATTCCAGAAGTGGTCTGACATGAGTTTCAAAAATGCTTAGCTTGCTCTCTGTAAGACTGAAGGTTCTATTAATCAGACCAATTAGCCGTCTAGCTTTAGCAACCTGCACGGCCGAATGTTCGGAGAAATTAAATGTACAAGAATATTGTAATCCCAAGTCCCTTAATTCCGGACTGTTGGGGATGAACTGATCATTAATTTTAAACATTCCTGCGGGAACCTGACACTTACACATAAGGATTCAACTTTTGACAGCGGAGAATTTCATCAACCATTGGTTGCTCCATGAGTCTAGCGATAGTAAATCGCTCGTTATGCTAGCAATGGTAGAAGCTAAGGCGTCAGGTTCAAAGGAGTACATAATTTTTATGTCGTCTGCAAAAAGGAACGCAGCCCCGTGTGTGATGACGTTAAAAATGTCATTAACATATATAAGAAAAAGTAAGGGACCTAGTACACTACCCTGAATAACTCCACTAGTAACTGGTCGAGGTGATGATAAACTGCCATCAACGTCCACCACCTGCTTTCGGGATGTTAGATATGATGAAAACCAACTCAGGATCGGGTCAACAATTCCGTAGGTTTTCATCTTCGCCATGAGCCTATTGTGGGATACGCGATCGAAAGCTTTAGTCATGTCAAGGAGGATTACAATCACTGATTAACCACTGTTAGTGGCCGTAGTTATTAGGTTAAGGAAGTCACACATACAGGTGGCACAGGATCTTTTTGAAGAAAACCGTGCTGTCCAGTGTTAATGAGGTTATTGTTTAGTAAATGAGTTGTCAGCTTATTTTTTATCAGTCTTTCCATAATTCGGGAAACTATAGGGGTGTGGTTCACTGGTCGATAGTTGGTTAGGTCCTGGCGTGAACCTTTCTTAGGAATTGGGATAATAACTGATGTTTTCCAATGGGAGGGGAAAACGCTACTGCTCATAGATAAATTAAAAACCTTTGATAGCAAGAATGGGATATCAGTGCCACCTAGACTAAAAGTAGCCGGTGGTACGGCATCTGGCCCGGGGTGGTATGACCGCCTAATTTTAGTTAGCTGTACTGTTAAGTCGTTCGGGTGAAATGTAACCGCTGAGAACTGTGCAGATGTCAGCGGCTCAACGTGATATAGGCATGGGGAGTCATCGGTCGTTAGAGACGAAGCAAAATAGGCACTGAATGCCTCGGAGATCTCTTGGGAGTTCGTTATATAATTGTTGTTATATATAATGTATGAGATAGGAGAACTGCACTGGCTGTTTCTCAACTTCATCAGCTTAGATAAAGCTTCGGACCTCTTGGGGTGACTCAGCGCCCTTAATTCCTGTTTTTTACTGCGGGACATTTCAATCAATTTCATAGAATTGGATAAACGGTTCATTTGCAAGAACAACAAAAAGTCTCTCGACCTAAGGAATTTGCGTTGTAGCATAGAAAGCTTCTGCTTTAATCGGCAAAAACTATTTGGTTTATCTCGTCCAGGTAGACCTTGGGTTGGGGTGATTACGTCAAGACAAGCATTTAGTGTGGAGTAAAGATGATCCACCACGGTATGCAAGTCATCAGATAAAAAGAAAGTATCCCAGTTCTGCGAGCGAATGAGTGAGGGTAATTGATTCCAGCTAGCTTGGTGGAACGGTCTTTTAACGGTTGGTTTGTGAACGGTTCGTGCTGGCACTGAAAACTCACATTTTACCGGCAAGTGGTCACAACCTGGGATGCTGTTCACGGTAGATGTGTGCACGCGAGATAATCCTACCGTAAAAATGAGATCAAGGATGCTACTGCCTCTAGTTGGGCACATCACATGTTGAGTCCATCCTCCTAAACGAATGCTGGTCAAGAAGTGTAGTAAGTGATGTGAAGCCTTCAAAGTGGACCAACGTATGCCTGGTGCGGTAAAGTCGCCGGCCACCAGTTTTGGGCCGGGTATGTCTGCAACAACGTTTAACGCCTCTATGATAGGCAAAAAGTCGTTTCGACTAGACATTCTTCAAACCGCGTGTTGCTTCGTGCATAAGCCTTCGAAAGGTTTGGGCTGCATTGCTGAGCCCAAAAGGCATGCGCGAAACTCGAATAGTCCAAATGGAGTCGTGACAGCAGTTTTAGGGATATCAGCCTCAACTACTGGCATTTGGTGGTAGGCTCTAACTAGGTCGATTCCGCTGAAAACAGAAAAACCAGACGAGGTAGAAGTAAGATCTTGTATATGTGGAATGGGGTACCTGTCCAAGATAGTAGCCTGGTTGAGGGCCCTAAAGTCACCCCAGGGGAGCCAATCGCCATTAGGTTTAGGAACCATGTGAAGGGGCGAGGCCCAAGGGCTACTGGACGGGCGTTTTATGCCTAATTCCAGCAACGCGGAGCTTGTCCGGTGCCACGTGACGGGGTCGGCTAAATGCTGGGGGTCGCTTGGTGACGATGTGGTGAGTGACATTAGTGGTCAGCGCGGGAAGGGGTCCAGAATGCTTTAGCATAGACTTGTAAGCTGTAAGGAGGTCTGCGCAGGAGTGTTCGGCTTGTGGTTCGGTGTATAGGGGCCTGATATGATTCACGGAGGAATACGAACCGGTTATGGAAAGAGAAGTCTGCCGGTCGACAACTCTCCGGCCTCGTGCATCGATCAGGAGGTCGAAACGGTATAGGAAATCGATCCCTAATATGGGATAAGGGACGTGTGCTACTATGAACACCCAGCGGAAGGTGCGATGTAGTCCTAAGTTGAGTGTGAGTGACTTAGGGCCGTAAGTAGCAATGAGAGTGCTATTGGAAGCACGGAGTTGTTGGACTGACGGGTTCGTTGCATCACCTGCCTCCTTTGGAGTGACACTGCCGCACCGGTGTCAATTAGGGACAGGTTATTGGAAACTAAACCTCGGACATGCAACAGACGACTGCTATTATGGCTGCCGACCGCGTTAGTCGTCGGAACGCGTCGGGATATTAGTTTCCCTGTTTGGCACCTGGGAAGGTGCAACCGGCTTCGCAGCCCCGGGCCTTCTCCCTAGACCGTTTGTGGTATCGACGGTACGTTGATCGAGATGGGTTAGCCAGGCAGTCAGGGGAAGGTCTTCTGAGACGTTCATGTCGGTCAGAGTTGTGATAAGATTTATGTTTTCTACAGTTAGAACAACCCGGAGAGGAAAAAAGCCTGAAAGCCCGCTCGAAAGCAGCTATCAGAGTGTCCTCGGAGTGTGTTCCTAAAGAGAAAGCGGTGGTCTGGTGGATGCTCGAGTTTGGTACGGCAATAATTTGTGGATCGTACCGCTCCATAGTAGCGTCCGCTAGTTTGGCCGCTTCTGTGAGCTTAAGGTGGATAGAAACCTCGAGCAGTGCTTGGATAAACCTCTTTCACAAACCAGGTCCCACCACATATACTTCCCTAACCACCTCTGCAATTTTGGATTGGAAAACCCAGTCTCATTTATCTCACTTAGCGTGGCTCACTAACTGAACTCAACACCCAGTTATGAAGTCACCATTTCTTACCCAGCTAATATTCTTCGGTAATTTCATGCAGAACTTAATCTTTTCTCCTGCTGTTTGACTACCCTAGGTGAAATACTAACTTTCCCATTGAAAGTTTTACCCAGGCTTATGCGTTTCCATTTTTAGTCCCGCGTTTCATGTCCTCAATCTTTCTTTGGGATCCGCTGCATCGATGAGCCCGTGCTTCAATTTTGTTCTTCTTTCCGTTAACCGTTTATCCTCAGCTGGGCTAAACCCAGACTGCGTCTCTCTATCTCGTTTCCCTTTCCAGTTACCCTCAATGCCGATCAACCACGTGGGACACTACACTGACCACCTTTCTGGAAGTTGCGCCTGGATAATAATGCCGTATGGCCGTCTGTCGATCGCCGTTACTGTTGCATCTGTTGTCCAAGTTCCCATAACCTATCCAGTTGGTCCTTGACCATATATCCTTATTGTGGGTGTTTAGCCCTCTGTGCATCCATCAGTGAACACTCAAGCCAGTCACAGTGGTGCGGGGCGCGGTCAGATCCACCGCTCTGGCCGGCGCACGTCGGGCGTGCAGGCCGTCTGCAACGATGCGCGAGTGCAATTAGGCTGGTGGATCACACCTCCTATGTTCACTTCGCGAAGTGTTTTTCAGGTTGGGTGTCTAGCTCACGGTCAGCCCCACCCACTAGCACCGGTTGCGGATTGCATGCTCCAGCTCTCCTCGCCCTACCGCATTTATCACTGTCGGTTGCGGACCGCATGCTCCTACCATTCTTCCGCCACGTTTCGCTCATCTACCTTTCTTGTCAGCACTCTTACCACTTCCCATCCGTGTCATTCTACCTCTGTATGCTCACTAATCCTTTCTGTTTTTGTTCCTATCGTGTTTCACAATGACAACCCTCACTGCATGATGTCACTCTCGCCCTATGCATTTTACTCTGCTCAAGCCCGAAATATGTTCTTTTCCACCCATTTCGCTCCTGTCGGCTACTAATCAGTATTAACTTGGTACCTCCATATGCATACAAAGCTGATTGATCGCATACCTTACTAGCTACCATTCTGCGATTTCCTCTTTTGTCCGTCCTTTACCCCCCCAGACACATCCATAACCACGACCAATCCCCATATAAGAACTCGCCGTTGCAAACTTTGCATTTTTTACGACCGGATGTATTATCTTTTTACCACCTCCGTATTTTCCATTTCTGAATCCGTAATTCTTCTGTGAATCGTCCTCTTAGGCACTGAACCGATTAGCAACTTCTGGCTCAATCCTTTGGTGCAATGGCATGTAAGCACGCATCTCTCCACTTTCATTCTCCCAGCTCCGAAGCACAGCTATTTTTCGTAGATTTTTGTTCTATCACAGGATTTACCTTCCGGATTTTTTCTTCTCGGTCTTCATCCTGTGTTATCTGCAGTGAAACCATCTGATTCATCATCTCTTACCTGTTTTTTTACTGGTCAACACTCTCGTCCGCTTCGTACATTGCTCGCCACAGGCATCTTCATTGTGCCTTTCAGGCTGCACCGCTTTTCCGCGTTCCACTCAGTGTAATGTCACTGTATCGTCATCACTCTCATCTACATTTTCAAACCATGTGATCTGCCGTTATCTGAACTTCCTGATCCTCCACTTCCTTATCTCTCTTCCATGTTATCCGCTGTTACAATTGATGCGTCTTCGCACCGCAGTTCTTCTGACCTCCAAGTTACCCTTCCCCAGTGATCTTTTACACCTCTCCAACCACCCCGTACTTCCAGTCGCTCTGCGTTCTCCAGCCATTTTCACGGCCATCTTCTTTCTGCATAATGTACGTCCATTTTATAATGCTTCAACCATGTTTGACCGTCACCTTATGTCACGCCTGCAATATTCAGACTATTAGACCACCCTTACCTGTTTTCGTCGATCATTTCCTTCATATTCCCTCGCTTAACAACTTCTGCTAACAGTCATCACTTCTGTGCTGCCAAAGTTGGTTCTCTTTTGCTGTTGGTCCCCTATGTTCACCGGTCATAAAAAAAATTCATCAGGGTCTATCCAAGTTCATTCCGCACTACGGGCCCAACCCTACCTGTCTCGTCCAACCACTGCTACTTCCGTGTTCCATCTCCTTACTCTTATTTGCTCCTGGTGATATGTTTACATACATATATATTTTCGTATCCACATATTTTCTCTGCCTACTTCGGTTCTTTTGCCACCAAGTCACCGCCCCTCATGATATGCTCCCATTTTTTCCATTACCGCACCTCACATTTACCGTGTCTCGATCCCTCCGCGGCATTGACGCGATCGGACTCACTATTTACGTCTTCCATTCCAACTACCTATTTTCAAATTGACACCATCCGTTTATTGCAATAACGCACTGGTCATGGAAACCAAGTCCCCAGCTGTATAGCTCAGTTATTTCGTTCTCCTCTTCATCTCTTCTTTTCTCCTTTTTCCTTCATCGTTTCTCGTAACGATAGTTCCTCATGTCGATTTTCTGTCCTCATGTAAAACCCCCCAGGTTCTGTTTTCCCCCACAGCTCCATCTGGCTTTGATATTCAAATTCACCAGGCCATATTTGAATCCATCTCCGGGTTCACTTAAACTCCCCACGTCATACCCTATTGTGCTTACATTTATCTCCCTCTCACATCTCTCTTATTTCTTCCTATCCCCCTTTGTGTTACGTATTTTTAAATTTTTCATAAGTTTTGTCGCCTGTAAAATTTTGATCGTGCGTAAGGCATGCTTCGGGAGTTTCCGAAATAAACTATTATTATTATTAAAAAAATATCGGGTGGTAGTCGCTGTACCCACAACTCTTTAAGGACGTTTTCCTCTAAAAGTTGCCCTGCCAGCTGCTGCATTTCTCTCAGTAATGCAGAGGGCTTCTTGCTACCTAACTCTGTCCTTCGGGTCAGCCGTTTCAGTCTGGACGATTTTGACGGCAAAAGACAAGAGATTACTGCGTCTTTCACGGCTGTGTAAGAACGTCGCGTATCTGAGTAGCAACGTCATGGGCAAGGCGACCGATAGTCCATAAGTAACGGGCTCGCTCGCTTGCGATTCTGTGTGATTCCAACTCTGCTTCTAACGTGAAACCAGAGTTGAGGGTCATCAATAAAAAACTCAGGGACGGCTAGGGAAACTGTCGAAACGGACGGTTCCGGGTCAGGTTTGCGGTCGTTGCTAGATACAGATGCAATGGTACATCAAATGTAAAACGATATATAAAGGTCGACTCAGCAACCGTGAAACACTTACACTATCGACATGAGAAAAAATATAAAATGGATATGGCAGCGGAAATCAGGAATTTACCGTTTATATGTCGGAAAAAGTGTATATATAAACGAATAAATGTGATTGAGTGACTTACGAGTGTCCTTCGAGGATTGATTTTACCGTTCGGGCTCATCAGTTTAGGATTCTACTGAGTTACGTCAAGACCTGCTCCCGTATAGAGTCTATAGCCCCTGGTCCTCGGTTTGTGATACGATAGCGAATATACTCGGCAGCGCGCAAAGCAGAACTCAAAACGCTGGAGCGGGACAACGTGTGTATTGGAGGAGCGCAACGGCGTGCAGACGACATACACAGGCGGAGCAAGTGACGCCACCAAAAACGGTGATTGTTCAAATAAACAAGTTTGTTAGTTTTTGTCACCGAGTGCTTTATTGGTAGCACTACAGTTCGGTTGTGTGAAGGCTCTTCACAATATTCCACCAATCAATAAATAATCAGACAACGCATTATTCCAGCTAAAATTCGTGGCGCAAAACCAGTTCGAACGCAAAAAGAGTAGTTCCACTCATCCTTATTACCTGGAGATGACTGAGTTTGAGTGCGTAAGTTCACGACCAAAAATGCCTTGGACAAATGTAACCAATCGGCACCTAACTTCAGGCAGTTTGTATGTTGTTAGGTACCACAGGGTTCTGCCTTGTTTGTCTGCTTACTGCGAGGACAATTGGTTTGTTCCGGTTTCTTTTTCGTCCTTGAATACTTTTAATTTATTGTACCAGTTGCATAGTGAGCTACCGCAAATTTTTTGACGCTGAGTAAGTGCACTTGCCGTTCCTTTCGCACCGTCCAGAGAAGGTAGCCCAAATGCTTATTTCGAGCAGTTCGAATCAACTTTCACCCTGCCCGAAGTAAATGCGGGGGGTAATAGGATTCACTGTGTGGTGGCATTTCTTCTTCCACCCACCGTCGACGAAGTACAAGATGTGTTGGAACCAGAAGAGGCCGACCTTCACGAATGTTTTAAAGCGGCCGTTATTAGCTGGATTTGCATTTCTGACAAACAGTGAACCGTCCGCTTTGTTTGCAGACACTGAGAGCGGAGACCGCGAACCCTCCCAGTTGCCTCGGCACATGTGCACTCTCCTAGGAGCTATTAAGATCGATAATAGTCTCCCTAAAGAGAAGTCGCTCCAAAATCTCAGAGGTTTGCAGAAGGTTATTTGTGTTTTCAAATGACCGCCTCGAAAACTCACCGAGAAGGCCGACTGACCAGGGAAACCTACGAGCCAAAGGCCAGTCAGGCGAATTCCTCACAAAATGAGTTTGCTACCTCCTCTTTAACAGCCACTATGCACGATCTTGTCAAAAAGATCGAAGAACTAAATAATTCATCAGTTGGGCGCCGGTTAGCAGCTGTCAAACATGATGCGGCCAGGTAAAGCTTCGTAACAAGGTATGCGGATAAACCTCAACCAGTCAGAATCGCAGCTGACACGTCCGACAAAGGCTTCCCGTGGTTGGTCATCTTCGATTCCGCCAGTAACATTCTCTAATGTAATATATTTATACAAACCAGCTCTGCAGCACAGTTACCGTCCTATTTCGCGGCCATGGACTTCTTGCCACTTCAGCTCCCTTATTTCTGGGCGGGGGAACTTCAATACGGCCTGTCATTTCAGTTCATTACGACTATTACCGCAACCCGGGAATCACCTGGCATACAGTGACGCCTAGAGATCTCCCATTAGCGACCGCCTACTGAAGCTCTATGCTGATATTGTCGATGGCAAAGTTATAAGACTCTCTGTCGCACCCGACCTTGTGCCAGGGCCCCAGGCGGTCAGGGGAACGAGCACGCCGGTGCTTAGCGGAGACGGGCGCTTCTGGCGAGGATAGTCGCCTATTCTGCTTCCTCGATCGGGCAGGGACGGGCTGCTTGATAGACACAGGTGCTGAGGTTAGTGTGCTCCAACCTTTATATCAAAGTTTAAATAGGTCCCCCTTCTCCAACTTAAGTGCCGCTAATGGTACTTCTATACCAATTTTTTGGGTAATTTTTGAAGACAGGTTCTGATCTTCGTCGTAATTTCTGTCGAAGTTTCTTGATCGCAGAAGTTTAAAGCGCTTTATCTGGATTTTCCTTCATGACTTCAACTTCTTGGTTGATTCTCGCCGCAAGCTTCCTGCGGATCGTGCCAGTAATCTTTCCGTGAATAGTATACGGCTGATTTTAACCTGGTCAGTTCTGTTCTACCTAAAACGACTTACTCGCACTTGTACGGTGACCTTCTGTATGCGTAATCAAAGGTGCAGCACCCAACTGCCGTTCTACCTGCCGAAACCAGCTCGGTAGGCCATTGCCTAAGCGCATTTGGCCCCCTAGTTTTTGCCGGGGTCCGCCGGATTTCACCAGAAAAGATTACAATCGCGCAAGCTGAACTCAAGTACATGCTCCAATAAGGTATTATTTATGCATGAAATGGTTTTTGGCTTTACCATTTGGCACGGTCACCAAAAAGTTGGGAGATTGGCGACCAAGCGGGGTTTATAGAGCCCCCAATAATACCACTGCTTCAGAAGGGTATCCCACCGCACATATCTGGGCCGTCACGACAGCTTCAACGGTGCTCGTGTGTCCTCCGAAATAGACCCAGTAAGTGATTATTACCAGATTCCCATCGCCGATTGGCATGTACCTAAGACCACGGTACCGGCACTCTTTTTCTCTCCGAACTTCCACAAACGCCATCCGGCTTGCTCAAGGCTACACAAACCTTGCGGCATTTTACTGACCAGGTAACCAGGGGCTTACTCTTCGTTTTCGCCTATAAAGATGATTTTCTATTGGTTAGTGGGTCCGAAGGTGATGTGAGTTAAATCTACATCAGTCTTTTGAGCGCTTGGCCGCACATGGTATAACCGTCACCGAGGAAAAATGGATCATTGAGCAAAATCCAGTAGAGTTTTCTGGCCACATGATCGAAGAACGTGGCACGCGGCCCTTGGGAGAATAGGTACTAACCTTTCGTGAATTTTGTTACCTACTTCACCAGCCCCCGATCGTCGTTTCGACGGGCTGGCAGACCACTATCTGCTTTTGATCCCAAATTGTGCTCACTTGATGCAGCCGTTAACAGATTTGCTCCGAGGCGCTAAGTACGGTCCCATATAATTACCCGAGGATGCTAAAGTTGCCTTCATTGCAATTAAAGCCACTTTGGCTCCTGCCACCTTGCTTGTTCATTTTGACGCCGGAGCCTAATTGAGTATAGCCACCGATGCCCATGACAAAGTGACAGGCCAGGTGCTACAGCAATGGCCCACATCACGGTAGAAACCATTAGTCTTCTTTCTCGTCGTTCCCCGCCAGCCGGATCTGAGTATCCTACATTTAGTCAGGAACTACTCGCCATTTACAGTACCGTTGGACACTTTTGACACAGGCTCCAATGCAGGCGATTCGTCATGCTTACCGACCATCAACCATCGACGTATGCGTTTCACGGCCAAACCGATAGACACTCACCACGCGAGTGACGCCGTTTAGACTTCGTCGCACAGTTTTCTAGTGATGTTCGTCACGTTTCTGGCACCGACTACGCTGTGCCTGATGTTTTCTGTAGTAGACGCTACCTGTAGTCAGCCACGGGTCATAGATATTGAAGCTTTGGCGTCATCCCAATGTTCGGACTAAAGTTCACAGCTCACAGCCAAAACGCGTCAATGAACCTTTGGAATTTAGTGATAATATTGGTGGCTTATTTTGGCTTCTCCAGAAGCATGCCAGGGTCATGAATAAATTTTTACAAGCGAAAGAATGGAAAAACAGAACTCATGAAAAGGTAGAATTATGGATGAAAAGAGTAGGATAGGTAGACTAGGGAGGGAGAATAAATGGGGATAAGAGATTGACAAGTGCATGCACAACAAAGAAAAACGTAGGGAGTTTTATTACACCCGGGGGCAGATTCCAATTGAAGCCCAGTGAATTAGAATGTCTGGGTCAAATGGAGGATCTGACCGGTCCAATTGGGAATAGCTGAAAGCTGGAAGATACACGAGAGAAGCTAGAAATCGGTACATGTAACGGTAATTGTGATCGTGAGTAACGCGTAGCCAAATTAACGCATCCCAAAGTGGGAACAAGATTGATTCGCTGACTCTACGGTACTGAATTAACAAATTAGACGCATAACAAATCATGGACAAACCTCAACTCTACGGCCACAACATTTAGCAACGAAGACCAGAGTTCAGCGAAGGTCACTGTCATTTACTCTCGTCACGACAGTTCGAGTGCGAATCAAAAATTTGCCATGGCACATGAACAAAATATAAACAAATGTTCAAGTGTAGCGGTTGATGCATGCTGTGCTTTTTCGGGGGTCAATAAAATAGAGAGCATAGTCCCAACAATGCTAATACTTGGCAGCGGATGAGGAGGATTTCCACACATGTACGTTATGCCGCCTATCAAATCCTACTATGAAACTGTCATCATCTAAGGAGTAGGTAGGGGTACTGATTCACCCTAACCTACCTAGACCCTCAATTCACTAGGTACTTCGGTCGCTACGGGCTCCATCCATTATTGGCTAATTGCAGGCAAGCTTGCTTCTTTCTCGAGGTTGTACTGTAAAAGTGTGTTTGGCTCAAAACGTGTATCAGTTCGAACACAGGTTAGATAATAAAACAGATTGGAGGTCCCGAAAATAGGAATGTTCCTACAAAAAGTTCAGAAAGTGCTAGCTCCAAAGTTTCCCCTACCTCGCAAACAATATCGTGTCGTGTGCTAAACCGGAGTTTCGACAACCAACCCCACTGTGAATCGCAAACTCCATATCAAATTAGACATAAATGTACTTCAAAGGCTGTCTGAAGGGTTGGGACATAAAGGAGAACGCATGGGGAGCAAATATATAAATTCAGCCTCAGTTGGTGTCAGTAGACTTGGTTTTAGCTTGGTCTGTCGCGTCGACGTTGCGCTCGCCACTATCAGTAGCCCATTGGCTCTCATGAGTTTTAGTCTTCGGATGATCTGCAATGGCCTGCTTCTTTTGCTGTTATCACCTATCCTAGCCAATTAATTGGTTTCGATTGAGAAGGCATCTAATTGTAGTAGGCGAGGAAAATCGAGGTTGGTCTAGTTCAAATCGCCCGGTGGCATAGCTGCCACAACTAACGTGTTCCTTCGCCGTATGCCTTTCAAAATCATCGACAGTATTTTGTACCTCGTCCACCAGGCCACGGTTTCCAACAATTTTATCCATTCGGGGAATCGGCACAGATTTTCTGTTAGGCATACGCTTCCCGTGGAATGTGTGGCCAGCATCAATAGCTTCATTCCCATATCGTCATCTGTGACGACCGGTCATGGACCCCCCCCCCAAAAAAAATACCCTGCAGTTCCATGTTTCCTTAGCATCAATCACTTATTTACACTGTTGAATTGCTTTATGCACTGTATGTTTTTTACGAACCGACTTTTGTTTGTTCGCGCCCAGCGTGCTGCTCTGTCACATCCTTGTTCGGACCTGCGCGACGCATGTGCTCCCTTCTCGCAGGCCGTTATTCGGTTCTCGTTTTTTGATAATGATAATGATAATGGTATATTTCTCGGCCACGGTCGAGACGCACGCGCTAGCGCGTGATCATGGTGTGACACGTTACTCAATAAGGTGGAATATTCACAAATTCAAAGTATGAAAGTCGAGGGTATCAGCGATAGATAGACATAGCCAGCAACAGTTTGAATGGATCACTTTACCAATGGTTTGCGCGGCAGTTTCAAACCGGTTTCGATTCCGGGCTGGACGGTGGAGATATCGAAAAACCTTTGGCGCAGTGTTAAGGACGCATTATGAATGAGAATGATGCAAGCTGGGAAACGGAGGCCTGCTAAGGTTCTACAGATGGAGTAAATTTTGAACAAGAAGAAAAGGAAGAAAAAAAATTGTAAAGAAGTGTTCTCGGGAAAATCGGTGCATGCGGAGAGGATAGCGATCTATGAAGACGATGCAGACCGTGAATGTCGGATTTACCGGAGTTCAATAAATGAAATGAGTTTCGAAACGGTGCCGAGACCAATTTCGTGAAAATGAACACTGGTGGATGTGGGAGAAACAGCAGTCCATAAAAAGGTGAATTTAGATTCAGGATCAGTAACATGTACCATTCAGAAATGAGAAAACGCAACTGGAAGGTCCTCGAGGGGAGGAGAGTCAATTTACAACCGGCTACGGTTCGGAGGAAAGGTGGACTGTGGTAACGGATAATTATGTGTGAAATCTCCGCATGGACTTGAGCGTTAATATGCTGTTTCACTAACAAATATATATATGCATATGTTGACGCATTTGCCTTCAGTGATATTCAGCGTCGTTTCTGGTAACGTACGACATCATATGGGTATGTTTCGTCTAGCAGGGCAAAGTATGTGTCGGTCAGTCGGCTGAGTGTGGTGGTATATTAGCAAAATGCGCATGAACTGGAATGTGTGTTGGTTGTTTTAGAAAAAGCTGAATGATCTGATGAGCAACTGGGAGTATTTCCTGTCGGGTGGCTTGATTTCGGTCCCAGTTGCTATGGTAGGTTCTACTTGAGTCTCTGTCCGTACGAGTCAAAGTGGCGTCCTTGGTTATCCGGTTTGGTGACTGCGATAGTGGGAGACAACAGACCTGAAATAAAGGGGGGTTGCAGTCTGGATGTGGTTCCAGCTGTGGGTTATGATGATATATGAAGACAATAGATAATAGACTGGTTACGTCTGTGTGAGTGAAGCATGGATGAAGATTCATTTGAGCAGTCAATGGCACCTACTCCACATTCTAAGTAAAAATAGGCTCGCGGTGGATTTGTGCTATACTGCTGCAGGCTAACGGAGTTGCGTACACTAGTTTGGTAACGGTGTATGCATCCCAAAGGATTTATGATTTTTCACGTTGGCATGGCATCGCTCGGATGCTAATGGAAGACCTAGGGTCTCACGGTTTAGAGCAGTTAGAAATGATAAACCTCAGTACCGTTTGCTTACGCAGAAAGCAGTTTGGCAACAATGCGATAAGATAGGTTTGAAATAACAGATTGTGAGTGAATGTGACTGGCACACTGGTTGGGTTTATATGAACGGTCAGTGGCACATTTCATATTTTGGTCTGGGTTTAAATTCGAGAGTTTAGGTAGCGTAGGGTTGATAAGTACTACCTCGGGCTTGCAATATAGCGTAAACCGGGTGGGCTGCTGCGTCTGCATTTCAAAGGATAAATTGTTTGCACGTAATTAGAAGTTCTGAAGAGCAATTAAGGAAGAATCGCTAGGGCATCAGTGGTGATGCGCTAGAGAAAATTGTTATCATTCACAGGAACGTGGACGTATGTTGCACTGGCGTTTGTCATCGGGCGAGAAATGAAAGTTCTGGTGCAATAATCCTAGTAATCAAACCCGTTTTCGTAGGCCACCTCTTCGGTGACGGTCTAGCCGGTAAGAAAGATCACACTGGGAACAGTCAAGAAGTGATTCAGCGAGCCTCTGAACTGGGAAATTGAGAGACTCTCGCGGATGTTTAGCGGGAGTTTATTCCATAACTTTGAGTATTTTATAAGGAAGAAGTTAGATCTTAACGCTTATTTTGATCTAGGAATAGAGAACTGCAATGACCGATGGCGTAGAACATAGTTCGTGGAGGGAGACGAATATGTTCAGTACACGAAAAGGCCATACGGTGGTACAGCTTAAACAAGAAGCATAAATTGAGCTTCATGAGACGCAGCCATAGAGGGTCAAGACTGAGTAGGATGCATCGATCCTTGTAACACAAACTGGAGGAAAATCCCACTTATTGTTTGGTGAACTGACGTTGCACGGACTCCAGAGAAATGCGGTCGGATTTCGTCATGTTGGCGAAGATTATAGGACAGTATTCAAGGAGAGGCCTGCGCGTGAGACTTGTAAGTGAGCAGTTTGCAATCATTTAGCCGAAAGGTTCTGGAGATGAGACCAGTGGTTCTTCTTGTCTTTGCAATCTGGAGTGGAACAAACTCAGGAAACCTAAAACTGCAAGAATAATGAAGACCAAGGTCTCGAACTAAAGGGCTGTACGAGATGGGTAGGTCGTGGATAAGCAGGGTTCCGAAGGCCATTTGACATCTGAATGTTGTGTAGCAGCTCTTCGAGGCCGAGAGGCCCATACTCCATGAATTGCACCAATCCCCGAGTCGCTTCAGGTCACTAGAAATTTCATCTAGCATAATGTTGAGGTTCTGACGAGGAAACACACAGACAATCTTAGCGTCATCAGCGAAGAGGAATGGGGTGCCATGGTGCAAAATGGGAAATATATCATTTATGTATATGAGAAAAAGTAAAGGACCGAGTACACTGCCTTGTATAACTCCACTAGTGACTGGAGCAGGCTGTGAGAAACACCCATCAATGGAAACCACTTGTGAGCGATTCGATAGGTATGATGTTAACCACGTTAAAAGCGAACCGGAAAAGCCGTGAGCTATGAGTTTGGTTAGTAATAAAGCGTGAGGGACGCGGTCGAACGCTTTTGTCATATCAAGGTATATAATGATAATGGATTGACTATTGTCGGCGGCCGCCGTTATGAGGTTATAAAAGTCGTATCGGCAGGTGATGCATGAACGTGACTTTAAGAAGCCATGCTGCCCACCATGGATGATGTTATGGGACAATAGGAAGTCGGACATCCGCTGTTTGATGAGGCGTTCCATCAACCTAGAAGCAATTGGAGTGTGGTTGATAGGGCGGTAACTGGAGGGGTCATGTATTGGTCCTTTCTTATGGATTGGGATGATGACCGCAGTCTTCCATTGTGAAGGAAATATGCCATACTTGATGGATCGATTGTATACCTTCAATAGTAGGGTTGCGATATCAGTTCCTCCAAGGCGTAGAAGTGTCGGTGGAACACCATCATGGCCAAGGTGTGAGGACTTCCGGACACGAATAAGCTGGTTGTTCACCTCTTTTAGAGTAAATTCTAAATCAGACAGTAAGTGCTCGGTGACAGGGTCTATGCATGGGGGTAAAGTAAGGAAGTCCGTAGTCATGGATGCAGCAAAGTAGGAATTAAGAGCCTGGGCTATCGCTACAGGTGAGGTAATGTGATCGTTATTTTCCAAAATGAGAGAGGGGATACCTGCCGGTTTGCTCTGATTTCTGTTCTTCATTAGGCGTGCCAACTTTGAGGAAGTATCATGGCATTGCAAGGCCGATACTTCTTTTATTTAGCATATCGTCAGACTTAATTCTGATTGCTAACGAGAGACATTGGAGCTGCAAGAATGACGATAAGTCACTACTGTTTTGATAAACCTTCTGGAGCTTCAGATATTTGTTTTGCATTCGGCTCAAGACTGAACTACGGACTCGGTTTGATATGATACGAGTTGTAGTGATTTTGGACAGCAAGTATGATAGGTTAGAATATAGTGAATCAACAGCCAGCTAGGGATCGCTTTGCAGGAAGAAGTCGTCCCAGTCTAACGAACGAAGCGCGCAGATAAGATTGTCCCAGTTGACTGCTGAAGAGAAACGATCGGGTGGGTGGGATTTATCGAAAGCTTGCGGAACCGCGAAGACGCAGGACACCATTCTGTGGCCACTTCCTGGAAATAGGTCGAGCGTTCTGGCTGAAACATAAGATAAACCAATCGTGAACAACAAATCAAGGATGTTGTTACCTCTAGTTGGGACTGTAACATGTTGGATCCAGCGCCCTACGCGGATGCATGACATGAAATCTAATAAGTTGTTTTTGGCAGATAGAGTATTCCAACAGATGCTCGGTGCATTGAAGTCCCCCGCGATGAGTTTGGAGGAACAGGACAGCGATGAAAGGTAGTTGAACGCGTCAATAATCTTGGTAAGGTCCATAGGGTTGGAACCAGGTGGCCGATAGATGCAACAAATATGAAGATAGTAGTAAGGTAAGGGAATCGTTAACCACAGAGAATCCTGAACGGCGTCGAGAGTTGTGTGTGAGAGTGGAATGGCCTGAAGAGTGTTTTTGACATAAATTAGACAGCCTCCTCCACGACGAGGCCTATTCCTTCGGAACATCTGGTAGCCAACTAGAAAGACTCGATCTGACGGGACGGAATCCGTTAGCCAAGTTTCAGTTACAATGATAATATCAAAGTTGGAGGGCTGAGCAATGCTGCGGATGGCTTTAGTTTTGTTCAGTAATGAAAGGGCATTTACGATTATGACGGAAAGAAACGATGCAAGCCTCGATGGTGGTGGATATGGTGGGGGGGGGGGTTCGGTAGTGGTGATGAAGGTGGTAATTCCAGTGGAGAATAGGGCAAGGATGGGGGGAGGACCTCAGTTGTTCCACGGATTTGATGAGTTATAACCTGGTGGGGATAGTGTAAGGAAGGAGGGATGGGGAGGTGCTGTTTAGGAGAGTAGTTTGAATGCGGGCAATATTCTCGGAGGGGGCCGGCAGGAAAAAAGCAGCCACGGATGGACGGCAGTGCTAGGCTAAGAGACGTGGATGGGTCCTGTGGGAGTGGCAAGCTAGGTGAGGCACGGACATGGTTCCCAGGGAGTGACTGGGTGGCAGTAGAGGTATAGAGCAGTTGGTGTGGCGGATAATAATGTAATGGAGCGGTGATTGAGGGGGGATAAGGTGGGTAAAAGTAGGGTGGAAATGATAAGGCAGTTAGCCGAGATGGGAAAGTAGGATTCACAGCCACACAAGAGGCTGGTAAAATGTCGCTCGACTGAGCTTTTTTCTTATGGTTTGCATGTGCATTATGTTGATGGGTCTTGTTCTTTTGGCGACGAAGTGTTAACTTCTGAGGGTCAGTCTTCACCGACGGGCTAACCAGCGGTGGTGGCCTAGGTGGTAACCAGATATATTCTGGTGGCGAATGGGTGAGTGCAGCGGGTGAGCTTAATGGCCCGGTTGGGTTATCAAAAATGCCAAAGGTAACGGGATGCATGGGTGTAGACGGAGGTGGGTTGATGGTGCGGTGATTTTTAGGTACGGTTGCATGACTCAACATGGAGCTAGTAGAAGGAATGGGGTCATCTAGACTTGTGGAGAACATGAGCTTGTAAGGTTGATTAGACCTTACTTCGCGGTTTCCTTAGTAAACGCGTGCTTCGGTCCTTCGTACTGCGTGGACCACCTGTACGTTACTCGAATGTGCGGCACTGCAAAAATATGTTAACCAGAACAGTATTCTTCACGACCCGTGAGAACGAGAAGGCGATTGGGAGAGATAGTGGTTAGCGTGTATTTGGGAGCGTGCGTGAGAGCGTGCGCAAGAGCAACGGTCAAATGGCAACCGCGTTTGGCAGTCAGCCTTCAGTTAAACAATAAACGTGGTAAAAGTATGAACGAAGATGGCAACCGCTACAGGGGCCTCCTCCTAGAAGTCCGACGGAGTTGGGCTTCGATCGTGATGGTAAGCCGGAATTATTGGTTGTCCAGGAACTCCTCATAGCTTGTCCGTTATATTGTTGTTGACGTCGAACGACTGCTGACGAGTTTACCGGTGCCTGCACTTTCGAGGTCCGATGTGCGTAGGTCCAACTGTGTTTTGGCGCCCACGGGTCTCGTACGAATGCAAGCCGGAAAATGCCTCGTCAGGTCCATCCAAAAAGGCGTCCAGTTGCCGTCTCCAGTGCCAGGCTGACTAATCGTCCCGTTGTCCAGTGAGCGGTTGGCTCCTTGAACGTGCACGGGAGTCAGCCAGGCTACGGATGAAGCCAATGTGACTTGTTAGATCCGTCTGAGAGAGGGCAAGGTAAACTGGAACAAAATAGCGCCTGAGGGCGCCGGCGGATGTTGGACCGTAATAACAACACACAAACGATGTTCGGTGTTGTTGAAGTCGCTAGGAGACCAGAAGAAAATGAAATCATGACTACCGATTGAAATTTCACGGGTCCGTTGTTTGGTAAATCCATGGCGAACGTCCCAACTTATTGCTAACAGTCGGTTGTAAAAATCGTCACGAAATCGGCGAAGCGGACGGGATTTCGTAGTTGGCGACCACGACGGCTACTTCGCGTTGCGGGTACGGTTGGAGAATCTGATGGACTAGCTGCCGAGTCCTCACTAGGCGTAATTGGGGGTGGTTCGAGTGGTCACTCGCTCGATGCAGGTGACTGAGCGACTTGAGTGGGTGTAAATTGGCCGAGCGGCTTGCACTCAATGATGGCAGGTTTGAGACGGTCGATAGATACGGTGTCGTGTCGTCCGCTGATATCTATGACAAATGTCTTTGCCCTACGTTTTATCACCCGAAACGGGCCAGTGTATGGTGCTTGTAGTGGTGATCGAACGCCATCGACGCGAAGGAATACGTGAGTAGCGGTTCCCAACGCAGTTGGGACATAACTTGTAGACTGTTGTTCACGCGGCGGACTGGCCTTGAGCACTCGCATGTGCTGCGTAAGGCGCTGAGCATAGTCACCGTAGTCGAAAGTCACGGTTGGTGAGGGGGCTACCAACTCCCCAGGCAGACGAAGTGTACAGCCATATACTAGTACGGCCGGTGTTGTGTGTAACTCCTCCTTAACGGTACTATGCAGGCTTAAGAGTGCTAATGGTAGTGTCTCACTCCAAAGGGGGTTACCGTTTGCTCGAAGGGCGGCTTTTAATTGCCGGTGGAAACGCTCAACCATACCATTGGCCTAAGGGTGGTAAGCTGTCGTCTTAACGTGTTGGCAACCGAGCGTAGCGAGTAGGCTGCCGAAAGCGCCGTCAAAGTGTGGACTGTGATCGGTGGTCACTATTGCCGGGCAACCGAAATGACTAACCCAACCGGTCAGAAAAGCTTTCGCGGCCTCTTCCGAGGTGGGACGAGGGATAGGGATGGCCTGCGGCCAGCGAGTAAAACGATCCACGCATGTGAGTATGTAAACGTACCCAAGCGAAGGTGGGAGTGGTCCTACGAGGTCGACGTGCACATGATGAAAACGTGTTTCAGGTTCTGGGAACCTGGCTAACGCCGCCTTAGTGTGCCTATGGGTCTTAACAAGTTGACACTGCAGACAAGCACGAGCCCATTGACGGACATCTCGTTTGACATTGTGCCAAACAAAACGCTCAGTTATCAGTTTCACCGAGACAGTCACACCCGGATGAGCCAGATTATGAAGTGTCAGGAACGTAGGATAACGGTGGGCAGCAGGAACTACTGGCCTAGGGCGACCTTGCGACACATCGCACACGATGGTATTCTGGGAAGCTGGGATAGGCACTGTGGTTAAACTCAAAGAACCGTTTTGCCGAAGTTGTTCGATGTCACGGTCCATAGTTTGAGCCTGTGCCATTGCGTCTAAGTTGATGTTAGGCGTTTGTGACAGACTTAGTTGATATACGCGCGATAGGGCGTCTGCGACGGGATTAAGTACCCCAGAGACGTGTCGTATGTCCACGGTAAACTGTGAGACAAAGTCTAAGTGGCGAATATCGCGTGGTGAGTATCGATCGGAAGCTGACTTCAGTGCGTAAACCAGAGGCTTGTGGTCTGTAAACACCGTGAACGAACGGCCTTCAAGTGCATGTCGAAAATGGCGAATTCCCAAGTAGATGGCTAATAACTCTCTACCGAACGTGCTGTACCTTGATTCCGCGGGTTGTAGGCGCTTGGAGAAGAATGCAAAAGGTTGCCAAGAATCATCTACGAACTGTTGCAGTACTGCTCCAACCGCTGTGTCCGAGGCATCCGTCACTACCGAAATAGGAGCCAAAGGGTCGGGGTGTGTAAGGAGTGCTGTGTTGGCGACAGCATCTTTGACCAAGGCGAATGCGGCTTGTGCCGTGTCGGGAAACACGAACTTCCGCTTACCTCCGCGCAACAGGTCGGTGAGGGGTTGCATCATTTCCGCACAGTGAGGAATAAATCGGCGGTAGAAATTCACCAGGCCGGCAAACTGACGCAACTGGCGAAAAGATTGGGGTTCAGGGTAGTCGCGAATAGCGGAAACTTTATCTGACAGAGGGCGAATACCCGAGGATGAAATAGAATGTCCTATGAAAGTGATATCAGACCGGCCTAATTCGCATTTCGCGATATTGATCGTAACGCCGTGCTGGCTAAGGCGTTCGAAAAGTGCTCGTAAGTGTGTAGCGTGCTCTTGCTCTGAAGAACTCGCCACCAAAATATCATCCAGGTATACGTGGACATTTTCCAAACCACGAGTTGCCTCGTGCATGAACCGTTGAAAGGTCTGGGCTGCATTGCTGAGTCCAAACGGCATTCGCAGAAACTCGAACAGCCCGAAAGGTGTAGTGACGGCAGTTTTAGGGATATCGGCCTCTGCTACCGGGATCTGGTTGTACGCCCGAATCAAATCGATACGGCTGAAGACGGAGCAACCTGATAAAGACGAAGTAAGATCCTGTATATGGGGAATCGGGTATCGGTCCGGGACGGTGACTTTGTTAAGCGCTCTGTAATCACCACAGGGTCACCAGTCGCCACTAGACTTAGGAACCATATGAAGGGGGGAAGCCCAAGGGCTACTAGAAGGGCGTATTATACCCAGTTCTAGCATATGTTCGAATTCGGCCTGTGCAACACGAAGCTTGTCTGGTGCTAACCGACGCGGCCTACTGAACACTGGGGGTCCCTTAGTATCGATATGGTGATTGACACTGGTGGTCACTGCTGGGAGAGGCCCGGCCTGCCGAAACATGGCCGGGTAGGCGGCGATGAGTTCGCCATAAGGTTGGTGTGCCGGTGGTTGAACGTAAAAGGGCGTGACGTGATTCACTCGCGAATTATGACCCGCAACAGCGAGAGTGGTCTGACGATCCACCACTCTGTGGCGCCGTGCATCAACTAACAAGTCAAAGTGCTGCAGGAAGTCAATGCCCAGAATTGGGTACGGGACGTCGGCGATGATGAATACCCAACGAAAATTACGCGTTGACCCTAAGTTTAAGGTGAGCGACCGCTGGCCAAACGTTGGGATGGCCGTGCCATTGGCAGCGCGTAGTGTTTGGGCCTGCGGTGTGCTATTGTCGTCTTTCGCTCGGGGGAGGACGCTCACTTCGGCACCGGTATCTACAAGGAATAGGTTATTTGAAATGATGTCCCTTACGTTCAAAAGACGACTATTGGTGTGATACCCGGCTTCGTGGTTCGCCGCCACGGGCCGGGGGTTTAGTTTCCCTGATGAGCACCGGGAAACGTACACCCTGGTTCGCATCGTTTGGCACCCTCACCGAAGCGACTGTGGTATTTACAATATCCTTCTTTTGAAGAACCGACGAAACGGCGTCGCAATGACGGACTATGGAGCCTAGGTGAGCGTGAGCGGTGCCGCTCCTGCGACCCACTTCTAACTGCTAAGCGTTGCAGGCTGGCGTCAATTCTAGACAAAACTGACGCGAGTTCGTTAGATGTTGGCAAGGCAGGCACCGTTGCGACGGACGGCCTGGTTACTCCAGCTACGGCGGGGTTGTATCGTGACATAATGTCATCAGCTATCGCTGTGGTTTCCTCCAGCGAGCATTTGCGCGTGACACTTAGTAAAACTGGAATGTTATGCGGCAAACGCTGCAGCCAAAGTTCCCTCAAGAGCGGGTCCTCGCCTATCGTCGGTCCTCTAAAGCGCTGCATCTCACGCAGCAGTTCGGAGGGCTTCCTACCTCCAAGCTCAACGTTTTGAAGTTGTTGCATACGTTGTTCTAGCGTTGGGGTCGTGCGGGCAATGACAGCCTCCTTTAAAGCCTCATAGCTTCGGGAAGAGATTATTACGTCCCTTACTTGCATTGTGACCTCTTGCGGGAGGCGGCCTGCTACCCACCTGAAACGACTGGCGTCACTGGTTATACGGCAGTTTTCGAATTCTAACTCAACCAGCGTGAACCAGAGTTCTGGATCAGCAGGCGTGAATGCCGGTATGTGCAGCGTGATCGCCCCAACGGTGGGGTCTGAGCATGATTTCCGTTCGGCAGACATAGCGATTACTTTATGGAATACAGACGGGAAAAGAAATCAACGACCAATGGGGCACTATAGTCTTCGCGAAAAAAAAATCACGACGAATTAGACACACAAAATATGTATGGACGAGAAAAAAAATTATTTGGTAAACCAACCAATAAAAAATCAAGATAGGGAAACAATAAAACACACAAAAACGTACGCAGACGGGACCTTGAACGATAGAAAACAAGGAAACTCACGTGACCTGGGGATCACGTCGGGCTCACCAATTGTAAGGTTGATTAGACCTTACTTCGCGGTTTCCTTAGTAAACGCGTGCTTCGGTCCTTCGTACTGCGTGGACCACCTGTACGTTACTCGAATGTGCGGCACTGCAAAAATATGTTAACCAGAACAGTATTCTTCACGACCCGTGAGAACGAGAAGGCGATTGGGAGAGATAGTGGTTAGCGTGTATTTGGGAGCGTGCGTGAGAGCGTGCGCAAGAGCAACGGTCAAATGGCAACCGCGTTTGGCAGTCAGCCTTCAGTTAAACAATAAACGTGGTAAAAGTATGAACGAAGATGGCAACCGCTACAAGCTCGCGGGTGGATGAGTCGGAAGAACCTTCATCAGTTTTGTGAGTGCTGGGGCGCTTGATCCAGTCTATAGATTTGCTTGGGCTATTCTGAAAATTGGGGCGTTTGCCAGGTGGCTCATTGGGGGAGAAAATTGGCGTACTGTCTAAATCTACGGTTGCATTGTGATCTGCAATAGATGGCAACATCGGGTGATGGCCAGTGATAGGTGCACCGGAGTTTCGGGGTGGATTGTTAGTTTCACCAACACCGGGGTTACTGTTCTGGGCGTGACTCTTGTGCACCTCCCTTTGGAGTGGGGTCTTGTCCGGGAGTATCTTGGCGCACTTTAAGCCGGTTTTGGCTACGACTAACGATTGCCGGCTGATAAAGGTCTTGGCGACAACTTCATTTGTAAACTGGAAAAACAGTGGACAGGTGGTGCGCAGGGAAATTTTGCGGAGTCTAACACAGTGGCACGGTTGTGAGCCAAGGTTGTAAGCGCTTAAGATCATATTTTTAGCAGCTGAGAGAGGTATTTGGTCTGGAATGTTAAACACAATCGCATTGTTTGCCATTTTTATCCTTCTGAAGATCTCCGAGGCAATTGTGTCCACAAATTTCGTGGCCAGTAGTAGATTATTTGGGGTATGGTGTGCGGCTTGATCAAGCAAGAACGCTATAGGCATCAGTTGACCGATAATCAGATCAGCGGAGTTAAGTCGGGAGGAAAGACTGCTCAGAGTTTTGGTCATTTCCGTAGATTGTCCACTGGCATTTCCAAGTATATCTACCAGAGAGACTGAGCAGTTGTCCGGTGAGTTTTGGAATTTAGTGGTCTTGCGACGGCGAGTGTTGACCGTGATTTTGGGTCGGCTGGGAGGAGATATAGGCATACCTATGGTGGTAAAGAGGTGGATGGCCAGTCGGATAAGATGTGGCAATAAGCAGGGGTTAGACAGCTATACGGAAGCAGTAGATTGAGTGCAGAGTATTGCCAAAATATTTAAGCCTTAGGGGAGAGTGCTCGCCGCAGGAGGTCAATATCGGCGAAACTAATTATGTATCAGTTGTTCAGCTAAAAATTGCAAGCAGTTTCTGCGGATGTTGCTGTCTGAAAGCTTCCGGATGTATTATGCAAGTTAAGACTGCTATAGTCTCTTTACGAAGGTGATTCTCTGAGTGGTATCTTGGAGTCTGCTAGTGTTGTTTGACTGAGACTGATATTTCGCTTAGCTCCTACCCTATGATCACTTTTGTATGCATATTATACCACCGGGTGGTCCCAGGAAATAGTGTTCAGAAAAAATAGCTTGATTTTTTCTGGGTCGGACAACAGGCCTTAGAGCTATAGTTTTAGGTATTATCCTAGATAGCTTAATAAAAACTATACCGATAACAGCGAGAAAGCTACGCGGTGTAACGCACGTGAGTGCTTAAGTTTTGAGTCCTTATGACTGCATAATTGAGTTTTGTACCTGTTTCGTGTCATTGCTCATTTTATAATCTAGTATCGCAGAATTTCGCGGGTGATCGCCCTTTGATTTCGGACTCCATTGCGAATTTGGCTACGCATTGCTCGAAAGTATCTTAAAATACTCACTTGACCAACTTGGAACGAGAAAATAAGCAACATGCCAAGAAAAAGATCAAAGCAATTGGAATCTGGACGGGAAGTAATACGGCAAGTCACTGGGGAGGTTTTGGATACTTTTGAATCTCAGTTAATGCTAGGTCAGCTAGTCCTGTCAGTCCTAGCTCGTGTAATACTGAGGGTAATATGGGTTGTAAGGATGTTGATCTACTTAAGTTAAGGATATTAGACATAGAACAACAATTGTTATCAGCTAGACAACAGGCCCAGGAAGCAGAACGGAAGAGTAGACAGAACGGGCGTGAGCAAAAGGCAAACGACTGCAACCTATCCGACGGATCAGGACGGAAGAAAATAGGAAACTCTGCGCCGGTCGTCGAATATAATACATCAACACTGCCAACGATCGATCTGCCAAGGGAAGAACTGACGGTTTTCGACGGGCGATCTGAACACTACTGCAGGTTCATCATTCAGTTCGATACTTTAGTCGAAATCAAGATAATCGACCCTGGGAAAATGCTTTCCCACCTGACTCAATACTGTCAAGGCCGAGCAAGGGAAGCCATCTATGGGTGTACCATGCTCGACCCGGAACAAGGCTACAAACAAACAAGGAAGGTCATGAGGGAACCGTTCGGCCAGCCGTTCAAAGTAGCCCGTAACCTAATAGAGGGCGTGATGGTGGAGGCAAATAGAACCAGGGGTGATGTCTACACAATGGCCGACCTGGTGATCAAAATGCAGAACTGCTTAATTGCCCTCGATCATTTAGGTCACAGGGCTGACCTCGTTGCGATGCATACACTGAAGGGCATAGTTCGTCACCTCGCTCCGGAACTACAGGGTGGGTGGGCGGAAGAGGCGGAAAGTATAAGCTGAAGCGACAAGGAGGCCAACTTCGAAGACCTGACCGAATACTTGGACAGGCAAACCAAGGTAGCCGACAGCAGGTTCGGCCGATTCATCCGGGAAAGTAACCGAGCAAACAAATCTAGCACTCGCCAAGCTGAAACCACTTCACGGGAACATTCGAAATACCAGACTTGGATCAATGCACACCCTATTTCACGCGAGGCTGTAGCGCATCCAAATTGCAGGTCCCGTTAAGCTAGCCATGTGCTACCAGAATGCCTCAAGTTCATTAGCGCCACAACAGACGAACGTTGGGGAATGTTGAAGACCACCGGAGCGAGCTTCATCTGCCTTTACACCACACACCGGCCGGCAGCTTGCCGAATAAGAACAGGAGGTGGCCACGAAGTTTGTGCGGGCAGGCACAGTCGATTGGTACTCCAGGCGAGAGAAGCAACAACGTACCACGAGAGGGCTGAAAGGGTAGGAGATTTGGACGGCTGTCCACTCCCTACCGAACGCACTCTAGGGATACAATGGAAGGCGGAAACGGACGACTTTGTTTTCGAGCTCAAAGTTCGCGAGCTGCCAGTAACCCGTCGTGGCATACCCTCCGCCGTCTCTAATTTGTTCGATCCGCTCGGCTTTGCCTCTCCCTGGCTGCTGCCCGGAAAGATTATGTTGCGGCGGCTTTGCCGTGAGAAATTCGACTGGGATCAGCCACTGGACCGAAGAGACCGACTAGACTGGGAGAAATCTCTGAACATCCTTAAGAAACTAGGGGACACATGGGTTCCACGACGTTTGCCCCCTGGTCATGTAGCACGGACAGGAGAACGGCATGCCTTTTCTGATGCGCCCGAGGTCGGTTACGAAGCAGTGGTTTACCGACGACGGTGCACTGAGAATGGCCAGTATGCTACGAGGATCCTGTTCGCAAAAGCCCGCGCTGCCTCACTGAAGACGGGTTCTATCTCGGGCCTTGAACTCAGCGCAGTCGTGTTACCGGTCAGGGCGGCACAAGCTGGGAAGAGATGCTTCGACTTTTACATTTAGTAGGCTGGTTTCCGTACGGACCCGACGATAGTACCGTACTACATTAGAAACGTCGGGAGCCGTTTTATTACTTTCGTGGCTAACCAGCTCACAATCATCCAAGACGAATCGGCCATGGACCAGTGGAAACATTTTAGGTCCGGCAATAACCCAGCAGATCTGTGCACACGGGGTGCGACCAACTTCAGGCAACCCGACACGTGGACGGGAGGACCAAAGATCCCGCAGAAGCCTAGGAAGGACTAGCCTGTGTTTGAACTGGAAACCCCTCCGGAATCGGAACTTGAGATCAAAGGCTTAGTGATTGTAAAGAACGAATACTGAAAATCCTTCTAAACGTTCAACGTGCTTTGTGAATTTGACTATATTTAACATTATCTCGGAAAGCTCGCTCATACACCACACATTTTCACGTTTGTTTATCCATGTGAGACATTTGAATTTGGCCTTGAACCGTTTCTGACTGTCGTGCTTGAGCCACGGGGCCTTGGACCTTTGGGTTTTATTGTGAAGCCTATTTGGTCGCATACTTGAGGTTCGTATATATTTGTATCCTTTGTGCATTTGAATTTAGTACCGTAGAAGCTACGAATCAATCTTGTTCTGGTTTTGGGATTCGTTTGAATTGGCTACGCGTTGCTCGGTTTGCGAGATTTGACTTACAGTATTCAAGTGGAACCTGGACAAGAAAACTCATTGGAAATGCCCAGATGAGGAAGCAAGGACCTTTTGAGACAACAGGAATCAACTCGGCAAGTCTCTTGGGATGGTTTGGGTGTTATTGATTCTCTAGATAATGCTAAGTTTACTAGCTCTGTCAGTGCCAGGTCATGTATCTCTAACCGCGATGCGGTTGACGATATTAGTACTTATAGAATGAGAGTAATAGAATTAGAAAACGAGCTGCGGTTAGCCAGAAAGGAAGCAGAGCCCCTTACACAAGGAACTGGTCTCAGAGAGCCAGCAAAGAGTCCATGTAGTTCACAATGTCAACATCGAAAAGACAATGTGATCGACGAATATAAACCCTTGAGACAGCCTGAAACTACCGAGGTTTTGGCATTCCACCTGCCGAGAGTGGAGCTGCCTCACTTCGACGGGCACCCCGAGCAATACTGTATATTCATGAAACAATTCGAAAATTTTGTTGAGTGCAAAGTTGCAGATCCTGGTCAAAGGCTTTTGTATTTATTACATTACTGTCGTGGGAGAGCCAAAAGTGCTATCGAAGGCTGCGCGATGCTTGATCCACAGATGGGGTACATCAGGGCGCGCAGAATCCTGAAAGATTTGTTTGGACAACCATTCAAGGTGGCTAGAAGCCCAATTGATAGTGTTTTATTAGAGGCGAAAAGGACTGAGGACAAGGCTGAATCACTGTCGAAATTGGTGATAAAAATGCAGAATTGCAGTATAACACTGGACCACTTGGGATACCAGTCTGATTTGAATGCGTTGCACACACAGGAATGCATTTTCCGGTGTCTACCTATTGATTTACAGAGCCGATGGGCAGAGGAAGCTGAAAAAATAAATATGCTTGAGCGTGAATCTACTTTCAACGATTTGACGGAGTTCATAGGTCGTCAATCCCGTATCGCCAACTGTCGATTTGGACAAATCGTACGCGAAAGTTGCAGACTGGCGCGAAGGGAACCAACATCTCAAATTGTGGAGAGGGACTGTAACCAATTCCAGTCTTTGGCTAACATTCACATGATAAGTCAAGAACCCGAGAGGTCAACTGAAAGCAAGCTAAACAACTCCCTGCATCTTTTACCAGATTGTCCGATCTTTCATGGGATGGGTGTACTCGATCGGTCGTGCGCAGTAAAAAGGATTGGCTCATGCTTTATGTGGTTGAACAACTCTCATCGAGCCTCTGAATGCAGCTTAAGAGTGAAATGCAACCAAGACGGATGCTTGGGTAATCATCACTCGTTACTGCATGGCCTTCTCAACAATCGACCTATTCAGCCGGATGGACCCAAAATTGTCTGCTCAACGGGACATGGTGATTTCAAACCGGCAAGATTAGGCATCGTACCTGTCGGTATCGTGACACCTAAAGGATTGAGGGGGGTCAATGCACTTTTGGACACGGGGTCGGATACCTCGCTGATTACTCGCGAGCCTGTAGAAAGCAGTGAACTAGTAGGCGAGCCTACCTCGCTCACTATCAGCACGATTGCAGGGGGTCATGTTAGCAATTCTAAGAGGCTGACCCTGCAGTTAACGTCTTTATCTGATGAGGGGACCGTAGGAATTCCGGAAGCTTTTGAAATAGACAGCTTGCCAATGAGACCAGTCGAATCTATTAGATCGATCGCCAAGAGGTGGTCTCATCTCAGGGACATTGAGTTCGAAGAAGTGTCTAGCCCCCACGTCGACATACTAATTGGATGCAATGTACCAGAGGCTCACTGGGTGCTTGAACAGAGCATAAGCAATCGAAAAGAACCATTCGCTACGCGAACGATACTAGGCTGGACACTTCTCGGACCTCTGACGAGCGAAGTTCAACCATCGGCATCAATAAATTGCTTAACTGTTGCTGAGAGAAGTGCCTTGATAGAACACAATCAGCCTTTCGATATTGAATCCAACGGTCCATCTCAGGAAAGCGAAGTTCACTCAAAGGATCAGTCGGTGCTTTCGATGGCGAATTCAAAGACGGGACGTCACAGTGGGCAACATGAAGTTGCTATACCCAAGAGACCACCGTCAAGTCACCTATCGAGAAAAGGAGAAGTTGCCCGGAGGCTTTTGAAATATCTCAAAAAAGGACACCAGCAGGTCACCCAAAGCAGCTTGAAATTTGCCGACCCAGTGGCAGTGTACGGTACCTGGGTGGAGCTGCATGGCCGGCGGCGAAACAAAGTACCCTTTGCCAAAACAAAAATTGCTGAGCCGAAGTCAGTATCCCTAAACGGGCTCAAAACGACCGCACTGGTGTTGGGTTCTAAGGTAGCACGAATGCTAAAAGTGAACTGCACCACCGCCAAACTGAGCCTTGCCTATTGGACAGATCCTACAGTTGTGTTACATTACAGGAAACGGAAGAAACGAAGAACGTGTTCGAGACATCAGAGAGTTAATCCACTCGTAGCAGAAAAGAGCGAGGTAAATGTTTATGATTCGAGCTCGAAACCACATACAAAAGACAAAGTAGCTCGCAGATCGCCCCGCTCCGAGTTACTCAGCACTTTATTGCATTTCATGATCCACAACTAATCAACTGTACCCATTTTTTTCTGAAAGGTTGCAAATGTACTTAGTTCCAGTTTCTATCTAACGTGCACATAGGTGAAGAGGAGAAATTCACCAGTATTTCACTTGAACAGTTCAGGTGAGGCATACTAGCTGTGAGCACATTGTGAAACTATTATTATCTTTAAAGAAGAACATTTATTTACATTTTATACAATATTGATTGTCACATATTTTGTGCACAGAAAAACTTTGAAATACTCTGATAGATGACAGTATTCGATCAATCTTCGTGTTCATGTGTATTTCGATACTGTCCGCCGTACACTTGTTTTCGAAATTTATTCATAATCAGAAACCGGTTTTCATTTCTTTCGGAAGATTTGGTGCGTTAATTTTATGTAATTCCACTGGTTCGTGACCCGTCAATTTTACGCGATATCTCATTAGGCGTTGCACCTGTGTTCAACTTCTGCGCTCATGCTTGTAAACAAAATTAGTCTAACCAGTTGCTGCAATGGGTTACTGCTTGTGATGCTTAGACTTATTTCGTGCGGCGAAACACTTCACTCTGCGAAGCCTTCATCTTCATCGTGCGTATGACTATATGCGCCGGTCTCCTGATGAATATGTCAATCTCAAGTTGTGCAGCGGGATTTGGAATTGATTCCTTATGGATTGTGCGATGATGACTACGGCAAAAACCTGTTTCACGTTCAGATAACACAGAAAGTTAGTAACCACAGGCACTAACAATAAGTTAAAGGTAGATAGGGTGAGAATCATGACCCCTTCCTGAACCTTAGACAACCATTTTCGCGGAAGGATTTTGGCCGGCGGTGTAAAGAACGAATACTGAAAATCCTTCTAAACGTTCAACGTGCTTTGTGAATTTGACTATATTTAACATTATCTCGGAAAGCTCGCTCATACACCACACATTTTCACGTTTGTTTATCCATGTGAGACATTTGAATTTGGCCTTGAACCGTTTCTGACTGTCGCGCTTGAGCCACGGGGCTTTGGACCTTTGGGTTTTACTGTGAAGCCTATTTGGTCGCATACTTGAGGTTCGTATATATTTGTATCCTTTGTGCATTTGAATTTAGTACCGTAGAAGCTACGAATCAATCTTGTTCTGGTTTTGGGATTCGTTTGAATTGGCTACGCGTTGCTCGATTTTCTCGATTTGACTTACAGTGATGACGGCCGCGGTCGTCGAAGCGACATCCATTCTATCGCGACTGGTCAGGTTTTCTTCCTGGATGAAGACACTTCGTTCGCTAGTTTGGTTAACCAGGTTCAAGAGAAATTTACTAGTCATGAAATGGCTACGGCCCTCAGGCCGGATACGGGTCGGCCCGATAGGTCCCGATGAGCTACAAGCGGCAGAGTACGATATTTTCAGAATGATACAACGCGAGGCTTTCACCCAGGAAGTCGAGAGGGCGGAAGAAGTGGGACCAATCGACAAGGAATTACCATCTCCCAGACGCGAATTGAAGCGTTTAAACCCCAAACTCGTCGACGGACTGCTGCGGGTGGGTGGTAGGCTGACCAACGCCCACCTGAACTTCGACACAAAGTATCCTATACTGCTGCCTGCGAGACAACCTGTAGTACAGCTAATGATTCAACACGTCCACGCAGTGCAGGGACATGCCGGGGAAAGTCACGTGACGAGCGTCATCCGAAAGCGCCCTTGGCTGCTGAGAGGACGAGAGACTGTAAAACGCGTAATCCGACGGCGTGTGCAATGCAGGAGGCGCAATGCCACAGCAGGCAAACAACTCATGGCCCCACTACCAGAATGCAGGATGACTACGGGCTGGTGGCCGTTCAGTGACACCGGGTTGGACTATTTAGGGTCCCTGTGGATCAAGTGCGAGAAAAGATTAGAAAAGCGATATGGATGTATGATGACGTGCATGAAGTCACGTGCGGTACACCTAGAAGTCGCACATTCGATGACGACCGATTCGTTTCTACGGGCCTTGCAAAGATCTATCAACCGATGAGGCGCACCGGCCGATATATACTCAGATAATGGGTCGAACTTTGTTGGCGCTCACCGGGAATTGCAGCGTTGGCACAAGAACATAAACGGGGACAAACTGCAGGATCGAACCGTGGCCTACGGCATACGATGGCATTTCAACCCCCCACAGGCCAGCCACCGAGGCGACGTATGGGAACGCCTGATCCGGTGTATCAGGCGATTATTGCTGTCTATTATTGAGCAACAGCCGTCTGATGACGAGACGCTGAACACCGTCATGACTGAGGTAGAGAGGATTCTGAACAACTGCCCACCGGTTCCAGTAATGAACGGCGACCTCACTTACCAGGCGCTCAACCTGTGGCGCAGAAACATTGCAAATATGGCTGCTTATCTCTTTAAGATATACATCCGTTGACCCTACTGTACATACGTCTCATACTTCTAATTCTTCCTTCCTGTTTCGGAAACAACCGTGAATATAGTGGACGAAAATCCTGATCATCCCCTTGAAGACTCAGTTGACTAGTAAATACTTTTATACTCTTATATCTAACGTATCACTGTACTAGGTGCCACATAATATAGACTGACTTATTGTGAACTGGATTTATGTTTATACTACAACTGGCGACCCTGCTATCGAACCAAGGAGAAATTCAAAAGCATACTGAAATGTGGTCATCTGAGCAGAAAGATACAACCCCGCCCACAGAATCTCCGAACCAGAAGCCGGCAGCCATGTGTGAAAAAGCAGTACCAGTACCGGTCACCGTATTAGAGTTCCTTACGGATGCCATTAAATTCATGAGCGTCAATTTGCAACAGATTTCTTAGCGCCACCCACCTATCCCCATTCCTACCAAATTTAACCTGGGTGACAACTATCGGCAATGGAAAGGACAAGTTCGCAGATACCTCAAACATTTCCCACCGGATCAGCAATCAGATCTACTGCTTAGCTTGTTGGATGGCCAAGCATACGACCGTGTTATTGACGCACGGGTGATCCCTGCTGTAATTTCCGAGAGCACCTTCGAAGACATTAAACGCGTGGTAGACCCACATGGGTTATTACTGGCGCGTCAACGTGAATTCCACGATAGAGCACAAAGACCGGGAGAGTCAATTTTGGAATTCACAACTGCTCTACGTCGCCTCGGGGAGAAAGCGTTCCCGACACATTCACTAAATGAATTGGAGAAGCTGGTCTACCAACAACTAAAGGAACGCACGACGGCACCAAGGATTTACGAAGAATTTGTCCTTAGACCAACGCCGACCCTCCAGGCAGCGTTGGAGATTGCGGAAAACTGGAAGCCTTATATCCGGAGTCTGGATCTGCGGGATGCTACATGAGCAGACCACCCCGGGGTGGGTACACGACACGGCGCTATCGACCCACCCGCCGACGGAGCCTCGCCCGAGGAGAACAAAATGCCGGCTGGCGGAGGCAACCAACTCAACAGTACCATCAACGCTATGGCGAAGAACACCAAGAAAACAGAACATCTCGGCCACCACGCCTATGGACACAAGGTGAGCCAGTTCCTACGTTTATAAATGCCTCGCAAGCTAAACCCTTCCCGATGATTCCAATTAGGTTGGCGGACAACTACGTAGAAGGGCTAGTAGATACAGGGGCGGCCCGCAGTCTCGTGAACCAGCAGTGGCTGAAGCGCCGGGGCATAAAAGGCCTTAGGTTCCGTGACGCGAAAGAGACGTTATGCGGGGTCACAGGAGAACCTTTGACGATCGCTGGCAAGGTAGACCTCCACGTCAACTTAGAAGGGACACATCAGACTCACACCTTTGTCGTAGTTTGCTGTATGGCGTTAGATGTCATCGTCGGAATGGATCTATTAACCCTGCTACACTGTACTATAAATCTGGATCGCCAACTGGTACAGACCCCCAGAGGGCATGTCAGATTTTTACAAGCAATAACATCAGAGCAAAATTCGACGTCACATGTGTCAATTGAAGGCGACCATAGTAAGGACATTAACAACTTGACACAATCGGTGGATGCTCCACCACAGACGATAAGGCAACTGACAAATCTCATTAACAGCTATACCGATGTTTTCGCATGGGATGGTACAAAACCAGGTCGGACGGGCGTAGTGCGCCACGCTATTAACACCGGTGAAGCCCAACCCATCAAACTACACGCCAGGAAGATTCCGCCCTGTTATGAGGCACTAGTAAGAAATATGATCCAGGAAATGCTGGATAATAACGTGATCCAACCCTCCAACTCTCCCTGGGCGGCACCGGTCGTGCTAGTAAAGAAGAAAGACGGCGGACTTCGTCTTTGCATCGATTATCGGAAACTTAACCAGGTAACCAAGAAAGATTCCTTTCCACTTCCAAGGATGGATGATTTACTGGAATCATTAGGAGGGTCACAATGGTTTAGTACGCTCGACTTGGCCTATGGGTACTGGCAGGTGGAAGTAGAAGAGCTAGACCGCCAGAAAACAGCTTTCGCACTTCCAACTGGTTTGTACGAATTTCAAACAATGCCCTTTGGTCTAACGAACGCACCAGCCACCTTTCAGCGTCTAATGTACACCGTTGTGGTAGATTTAATCCCAAAGTGCTGCTTAGTATACTTGGATGATGTAATCGTTAAAGGAAAAACACCAGAGGAACATTTACGCAACCTAGCTCTTGTATTCGACAGAATGCGCAACGTCGGCCTTAAATTGAAGCCGTCTAAATGCCACATGTTGCAGCGACAGGTAACGTACCTAGGGCATGTTGTGTCCGGCACAGGCGTTCAGACAGACCCTACAAAAACAGAGTTAGTCAAGAACTGGCCGACCCCAAACACTACCGACGAGGTTCGGAGTTTCCTAGGACTGGCGTAGTACTACCGAAAGTTTATCCATAACTTTGCCACCATAGCTGCCCCGCTGAATGCGTTGCTGGAAGCCAATAAAGAATTCCACTGGGGTGAGGACCAGCAGCAAGCATTCGAAGACATCCGTACACGGTTATGTCAAGCACCGGTATTAGCATTCCCGGACACTACAGAGAATGCTGGAGAATTCATATTGGACACAGACGCATCGGAAAAGGGTATTGGAGCAGTACTCTCACAACGCAACCCGGACTGTAAGGAACATGTGATATCATATGGAAGCAGAATGTTAAGCAAACGCGAACAGAACTACTGTACCCCGAGGAAAGAAATGCTGGCCCTAGTATACTTCATTAAATACTATCGACACTACCTCCTGGGACGTCATTTCCTCGTCCGCACAGATCATCGAGCACTTTTGTGGCTCACCAACTTCAAGGACCCAGAAGGCCAAGTAGCACGTTGGCAAGAGCAGTTACAAGAATACTCATACACTTGCCTGCACCGACCGGGGAAACGACACGGGAACGCGGACGCCATGTCGCGGAGACCCAATCGAAACCATGGTGATTGCCCCTCGTGTAATTCTCAGTATGTGGCACTAGTCAACCTGGATACAAGTTCGGAAGACTGGAGAAAGATACACACTGAGGATCCTGAATTGGCCATCTTGTACCGATGTATGAAGGAAGGAGGAAGACGACCAACAGGTGAAGAACTGGCTATACGATGACCTACTCTTCCTTCAACAAGGGCCTCACTACCTCAGGCGATTAGTAGTTCCGCAATCGCAAACGCAGGCTGTCATGGAACGACTTCATCGCGACTTGGGACACCCAGGTCAGAACAAAATGTATGACGCAGTCCGTGCCAGATACTGGTGGCCCCATCAAAGACGTGACGTCGCCAACTTCTGTCAGCGATGCCAACCATGTGCTACCTGGAAAGACCCTAACCCCAAACGCCGAGCACCACTCAAACCCACACAGGCGGGATATCCAAACGAAATAATCGGAGTCGATATCATGGGTCCACTACCGGAAACCCAAAGGGGAAACAAATATATCATTGTGATGGTCGATTACTTTACAAAGTGGGCAGAGGCTGCCGCAGTCCCTGTTATCGATGCGGCAACCGTCGCAAGAACAATTTTTGAGAATTGGATCTGTAATTGGGGGACACCCGGGCAACTTCACTCAGACAGAGGGAGCAGTTTTGAAAAAAACACTGTCTATGAATTGTGCAAACTACTGCAGATTGATAAAACCAGGACAACCGCATATCATCCCGAAGGGAACGGATTGGTTGAACGGACGAACCGCACCATAAAAGGGCTACTCAAGGCCTTCGTCGAAGAAACCGAGCATTGGGACCAAGCGTTGAAGCAATGTTTGATGGCATACAAAGGCACTGTACATCGATCGACGGGACAGACACCGCACCTCCTCTGGACAGGGAGAGAAATGCGCATTCCATGTGACCTACGAACACCCTATGTCGGGCGACTGCCTCAGCCAGTAACGGACTACATAGTAGAACTCAAAGGAACCTTGATCAAGACGCATGAACTTGCCCGACGGAATTTACGAGAGAGCCATCGACAACAGAAGGAATACTACGACAAGAAAGCCCACGGATCGCCGCGAGAAGTAGGTGATACTGTGTTCTTGCATTCCGAAGCATTACCGATGAACGTTCCAGCGAAACTGCATAAACAATGGACAGGGCCGTTCGTCGTAGAAAGGATTATTTCTGAAAATCTTTGTTCTGTTCGCGACAAGACCGGTCGATTCGGAACACTCACCGTTCATTTCAATCGGTTGAAGCCGGTGTTGGAAACAGAGAGCGTCAGTTATCCAACAGTTAGCAATGAAGTCCCAGAAGTGGGCGCAGAGGTAGAAATACTCAGTCAAGGAGGCGTGGCGAGACACCGGGCCAGTTCCTGATTAAGAGGGGTATGGTGTGGCGCGGAAACATTGTAAATATGGCTGCTTATCTCTTTAAGATATACATCCGTTGACCCTACTGTACATACGTCTCATACTTCTAATTCTTCCTTCCTGTTTCGGAAACAACCGTGAATATAGCGGACGAAAATCCTGATCATCCCCTTGAAGACTCAGTTGACTAGTAAATACTTTTATACTCTTATATCTAACGTATCACTGTACTAGGTGCCGCATAATATAGACTGACTTATTGTGAACTGGACTTTTGTGTATACTACAACCCCGAACGACTTATTGACGTTAAGGTCGAACGAGGGTTTCCAAGGGCCGGCAAACCTTCGTGAAAGCTACCTCCACGGATGGGAGCAGGCCAGCTATCTTGCCAAGGCTTTTTGGAGGCGATGGCTGTGGGAGTACCTACCGGCTCTGCCAGCTCAACAGAAGTGGTTGTTCAAACCAAGACCATTCAAGGTTGGGGATGTAGTGATGATCGCAGACGAGCAAATGCATTTCAGCACCTGGCCTTTGGATGTGGTTAGGAAAATTTCGAAAGCTCCGACGAAATGATGAGGACTGTGAGGGTGAATCCGCCCACGGAAAGCTACTCCTAGATGTATGCAGTATCATTCTCCTAGAAGATGAAAACGGAGAATCCGATAAAGAGGAAAAGCAGTAGACCATCCCTCATGCGTCTTCGAGGTAGTTTAAGGAAGGCTTTCACGACATACTGACATACTGAACTATCATACACCGTGACACATACACACTTACATGGCACACTTTTATACTTCATGATCTCTGTCAAATACTTTGCAGTGCTCGCTGTTTTTCGTTGACTTTACTGGCGGCCTCTGGCATACGTAGTATTAGCTGTGATTCCATCATATACCCAGACACACACCAATCACACTTACATGATAAACGTTTATACTTTATGACCCTCATCAAAACACGCCGCAGGGCTGATTGTTCCTCGTTTATCACTGGCATTATGGAATATCTCCCCGTGAGTGATGGTCGCTACTACTCGCCCAAGTACCGGAGTGCTCACCCATGACACCCACACCCACCCACCCACACATGCACACAAACACACGCCGCCGATGGGAAACGGCTCACCCGAGGAAAACACCTATCTTTCGCCTTCACGCCCGCCATCGATCAGCCGTTTTCATGTAAGACGTAGAGTAACCTCGCGTCAGTGTGGCCGCCGGGTCGCGTGTGATCGTGAGTAGGACTTTGACGATATGGTATTAGGTACGCGCACTGACAGCAGGGTCTAGGTAGGTAGGAAGAGTCAGTACCCTCATTCCAAACCTTTGATTCTGCTAAGATTCGGGAGGGTTTTGGTGGGCGGTGTAAGGACCGGTCGTAGAACCCCCTGTAACACACGTTTGAGCAATGCGTAGCCGAATTCGCAAAGGATCCCGAAATCAAAAGGCGATTATCCGTGATATTCTACGATAACAGACTATTGAGTGAACATTGATACAGAAAGATACAAACCTCAGGCATGGGATCACAAGGACGCAACAAACGAGAAAACGAATTGCAGCTTGCGAGCAAGGAGCACGTGCGTCACGCAGGTCCAAAACAGGGATGACAAAGTAGCTCTCTGGGCTCGAACAAACAACAATTGGACCATAAAAACAAACGGTTCGTAAAGACACGTCAATAGTGTAAGCAAGTGAACGATGTAAAGAGAAACACTGAATCACAAAGGTTTTGGGGGGATTTGCCACGACCGGTCGTTACACCGCCCCAAAAAACCCTGCAGTTCCATGTTTCCTTAGCATCAATCACTTATTTGCACTGTTGAATTGCTTTATGCACTGTATGTTTTTTAGGAACCGACTTTTGTTTGTTCGCGCCCAGCGTGCTGCTCTGTCACATCCTTGTTCGGACCTGCGCGAAGCATGTGCTCCCTTTTCGCAGGCCGCTATTTGGTTCTCGTTTTTTGAGTCCTTATGACTGCATAATTGAGGTTTGTACCTGTTTCGTGTCATTGCTCATTTGATAATCTAGTATCGCAGAATTTCGCTGGTGATCGCCCTTTGATTTCGGACTCCGTTGCGAATTTGGCTACGCATTGCTCAAACGTGTCTCACACTATCCTCGTATTTGGGTGATGTTAGTGTTGGCCACATTTTCTTGGATGCAGTTAAGAAATCCGGTCCCTTCGTCCACATCCGCAGCCCTTTTAGTGCTCTTAGGCCCCTCGGGCAGATGTCGGCCGGGTTGCTGGCGGGTTGTAAGCTGTGCCACCGATCGGTCTCAGAAGACTCATAGATCACAGTGAGTCTGTTGGCCACGAATGTGTTAGAACGAGTGTAAGTGTTTTTCATATGATGCGGTATGTCGGCTGAGTCTGTCCAAAATTAGGACTCCCGGTTTACCTAATCAGGGTATCTAATCAGCGTTGCGGCTTTCACGGCAGTCAATTCTATCCTAGGTGTAAGGCCGGCCTTCGGTGAAGCTAATCTCGCCTGTGCCAATACCATCCATTTGTGCTGCCCGCCATTTTCGTCTAACCAGCAGCCATAAGCCATCAACCAGCAGCCTACTTCTGATGCATCAGGAAACAAGTGGAGTTAGGCATCGCGTATACAACTGATTCCTATCAAGCCTCTTGGTATCTTAATCTCGCCAATTTGATCTAGGCTGTGCAACCAGTCACGCTATCGCTAATCACCGTCGTCCTGGAGGAGTTCATTCTAATCCGTCCCTCTTTGACACAGAGACTACAGCAAGCACCTTCCCGGAAGCAACCATGGTGAAAGAAAACCTTAAGGACCAAGGAGGACTGAGAGTGATGGTAGGATTACCCTCTGTGTGGCTCGTCGTTTGGGTAGGTCCAGAATGAATATGAATTCGTCACCTTCGGGCTTCCATCGAACACCAAGCGTGCATTCCACTTGCAAGCAGGATCCCGAAACCTCTCCTGCGCACTCAATTCCCTCGGACTTCGGGATAACGTTAAGAATCTCAGGGCTGTTTGAGGTCATTTGGTGAGGCTGAACCTTCTCGCCTTGAGGGTGGCGGTCGGTTCGGTCATATACAAAACAGCGGTACTTCGGCCATCGAAGGAACAGAAAATCATCCGAATAGGAATGGTCTACTGTTCCTCCTAACAGATTGCTGGTGCCGCCAAAAAGCTTGAGGGTTTCCCGGGGGGAAAAACTAGCACAAAAAGGGGTGATACCGTCCCAAAGGGATGTACGGTCGGCCCGTACTCGTCTGGTGCACGATTTGCGTCGTTTCCAGGCCACCAGAAAAGAAGGAAGGCGTCCCTATCTTCAACGGGCACCTTCACTTGTAAAAACCTATCACATATGTGTGCCGAGACGGCCACTCTTCCTAGCCGAAAACGACATAAGACCTCGACTAGTGGTGTTGTCCGGTCTGGGCTCTGTACTATATGGTCGTTAGGTGACACATCCTGGCATTTCGCGGCACAATCGAAGACCACATTTACCTACCCCGGTTTCTTTGGGTGTGCGACCGGGTAATGGGGCAGGAGCCGTCTCAAACTTGCGCTGAGTACTGCTGTGTCTGTCCTTTCTATGTAACTTAAGTGTATGTTAAGGTGCTTGGCTCGCATATATTCTATCCCTAAAAGTGGTTCTCGAATGAGCCTGTTTTTGAGGAGGCATATTTCTTTCAGAACCACTTATCGGCTGTTCGGCATTGGCTTCACGTTAGGTCTCTGCGAACCAGGAACCTCGAACCGATCTATAACATACTTGGAGTTCTCGGCTACCATTTTCAGAGCCCACCTATCTTCTCTCGATAGGGCACCTACATCACTGGCCACGCCGGCAAATAAAGCGTTATACAGCTGTTGGAGTGCCTGCTCAATGTTCACCATTTCCACCGAAGTGCGGTTGATTTGCATCTTTTTGTCGTATCTTCCGTTTGTACTACCATATAAAGCCCAACCGAATATTTTGCCTACATCGTACGGTGCTTTGCGGCTTGCCATTCTTTGGTCCAGGAACAAGTGCACTTCCGGCACATCACAACCGATCGGCAGATCTATTTCGTTACTGCGCCAATCCTCAATTTTGACCCCGTCGAGATGCGGCCACTGGTTCAGAAATCATTTTACTGACTGAGGTGCTCTCATCGGCAGATCTTTGATGGTAAATGCTGCTCGTTTGTTGTTGACCAAGAAAATGAGTTGTACTTGCAGCCTGGTCGATTGGATGGTATGGGTGCCACTCACTGTGCTCACCACTAATGAAGATCGATCCCCTCTAAGCCCATATCTCTCAGCAAATTCCCTCACAACCAGAGTGGTATCCATGCCACCATCTACAAAAGCCAAGGCTCTCGCAACCCCGACTGGTGTTTTTACGACGACCGCTATTACTCCCAGGCGAACAAACTTATTAATAGAGCGAGATGCTTAGTAGATCGCACTTGGCTTCGGGAGTTTTTCGGCATTTAATTTATTGCTTTTGTGCAGCAGGGGATGGTGTTTCCTTTACCACCCATCCTGACCACAACTTGTTCTTGTTCGGATACCACCGCTCGATGTGGATCACTAGAGCAAACAAAACACGATTGAAGTCTCTCAGAACCTTCCCATCGTTAGTCGACGTCCACTCCACGGAAGCGTAAAGATTCCACTAGAGGATGAAGCGCCCCACAAACCTTAAAAACCGGCAAGTTTTCACTGTCGTAGGATAGTGCTTGTGTTTACACACGGTTGGCCTCTACTCGGTTCCCCGGTCGAGCTTTGCGTCGTCGCAGTCCTAGGTATCTTGCTTGGGCATGACGGTCCATAAACTGCTTCAGGTCTACAAACGTGGTTTCTCGCCCAAATCTACAGATCCTCTCGGCTTCATCGGACCTCAACTCTTTAGTTCGGTGGGTAAAGTGTGCACTATGGTCTCTAATGTGTGAAGTGCTTTAAGGTCCGATCGATAATCTGGGTGATTCAGAGTGATGCTGCAGTTCCGCATTTTTATCATCAAAGTCACTGGAGAGCCTGATTCGCCCCTGGAGAGTCCTGCCTCTGATAGTACAATATCGGTCAAATTTAGAGCGGCCTCAGATGGTTGCCTAAACAGGTCTTTCAAGGGTTCACTTGCTCGGGTGCAGTTCTCTTTGGGACCCAGTACCGAACACCCGTCGATCACTTACCTGGCTCTTCCATGGTAGTAACGTGGCAGATACAAAAACCTCTGCCCTGGATCAGATATTCTCGTTTCTACAAAGTCCTCGTATTGTTTACCAAATATGCAGTACTGTTCAGAGCTCCCGTCGAATGGGAAAAATTCCACCTTCGGCAATTCAACTGCATGTGTTCCACCGGCACAAGTCAGTTTCAGTCATTCCATGGAATGGCTAGGCTGAATGGTGGTTTCCAGGACCACCTCTCTCTCCCGTCTTCGACGTTATTCTTTCCTGGCTGACACAGCTCCTTCTCTAGCTTGCCTAAGCTGGTTTTCTGATTCTTATATTCTCTGTCTATAAATATCATCACTTTCAAATTTTATATCATCAGCTGAAATACGTGAGGTCGCACTGACAGGATTATAGATCCAAAAATATCTAACGAATCAGTATCACCAAAAATACCCCCGAGATTTGCCGAGCTACTTCCTGTTTAGCTCCGGCTTGCTTTTGTCCTCTTGGTAGAACTTATGACTGGTTTCCTTGTTCCCGCTCCAAGTTGAGTACTGTAAAGTTGATTGCAATCGTGAGTAACGCGTAGCCAAATTAACGCATCCCAAAGTGGGAACAAGATTGATTCGCTGACTCTACGGTACTGAATTAACAAATTAGACGCATAACAAATCATGGACAAACCTCAACTCTACGGCCACAACATTTAGCAACGAAGACCAGAGTTCAGCGAAGGTCACTGTCAATTACTCCCGTCACGACAGTTCGAGTGCGAATCAAAAATTTGCCATGGCACATGAACAAAATATAAACAAATGTTCAAGTGTAGCGGTTGATGCATGCTGTGCTTGTTCGTGGGTCAACAAGATAAAGAGCGTAGTTTCAACAATATAACTGTGACAACGGCTGAGAAGGATTTCCGTACATGTGCGTTACATTATGAGAAACGGTGGTAGCGGGAGAAGATGGAAGAAAATTGAGGCGCACTGCAATGGATTAGATTGCAATGGAGCTTTGGTACTCTGCGATGTGTGGTGTGGGAATAAGGCATAAAACTAATCTTAAAACAGGGGGCGGCCAATGCAAGAAGTAAAGGGTGGATCAGATGAAATAATGATTAGGAAAGGCCGGATAGGGTAGTAGTGAAGCACACATGTAGAAAGAATGGACGCGTGTCATGACAGTTAACGAGAGGACGGCGTGAGAATTGACCGGTGAGGAGCTGCAGGATGCAGGGCAAATGCAAATATACATATGTACATGTTTTGTGTGTAAGTAAGAGAAGCAGGAGCAAGAAAAATGGAAACCTAGAAAAGAATATCAGTGACTGAAAGAGGCAGAAAAGGTCAGATCTAGTGGTACAGAAGTAACTCAGGAATATCCCGGTGAACTCTCTCTATGACAGGTGAAAGTGGTGGATCTACAGAGAGAGAGAAGAATATGGAAGCAGAAAGAGGTGGCTGTAAATCAATTCTCGCAAATCGAGCAACGCGTAGCCAATTCAAACGAATCCCAAAACCAGAACAAGATTGATTCGTAGCTTCTACGGTACTAAATTCAAATGCACAAAGGATACAAATATATACGAACCTCAAGTATGCGACCAAATAGGCTTCACAGTAAAACCCAAAGGTCCAAAGCCCCGTGGCTCAAGCGCGACAGTCAGAAACGGTTCAAGGCCAAATTCAAATGTCTCACATGGATAAACAAACGTGAAAATGTGTGGTGTATGAGCGAGCTTTCCGAGATAATGTTAAATATAGTCAAATTCACAAAGCACGTTGAACGTTTAGAAGGATTTTCAGTATTCGTTCTTTACACCGCCGGCCAAAATCCTTCCGCGAAAATGGTTGTCTAAGGTTCAGGAAGGGGTCATGATTCTCACCCTATCTACCTTTAACTTATTGTCAGTGCCCGTGGTTACAAATGTCCTATGTTAGCCGCGCGTAAAACAAATTTCCGCAGTACTCATCATTCACACAATCCATAAGAAATCACTTTCAAGTCCCGCCGCACAACCTGCGATTGGCATGTTCATCAGGAGACTGACGCGCACAGTTAGACGCACGGTGAAGATGGAGGCTTTGCGGAGAAAAACATTTCGCTGCACGAGCTCAGTCTACGTTTCTCAAGCAGTAAACTATTGCAGCAGTTGGTTAGACCAATTTTTTACAGGCTTGAGAGCAGAAATTGATCGTAGGTGCAACGTTTATTGAGATATCGCGTAAAAGTGAATGGTCACGAATCAGTGGAATTACATAAAATTACAGCACCGAATTTTCTGAAACAAATGAAAACCCGTTTCTGATTATGAATAAATTTCGAAGACCAGTGTACGACGGACAGTACCGAAACACATGAACATGGAAATAGACCGAGTATTTCAAAGTTTTTCTGTGTACAAAATATGACAAACAATACTGTATGAAATGTAAATAAATGTTCTTCAAAGGCAAGAATATTATCACAACGTGCTCACAGCTAATAAGCCTCACCTGGTCTGTTCAAGTGAAATATCGGTGAATTTCTCATTTTCGCCTATGTGCAGGCTGGTTAGAAACTGGAACTAAGTACATTTTGCCACTGTTCAGGAAAAATGGGTCCAGTTGAATGGTTCCAGAGCATGAAATGGCATGAAATGCTAAGTAACCCAAAGCGAGGCGATCTGCGAGCTACTTTGTCCTTTGTATGTGGTGTTGAGCTCCAATCCCCAACATTTTCCTCGCTGTTTCCTGCTGCGAGTGGATTAACTCCTTGATGCTTCGAACACTCTTTTCGTTTCTTCCGTTTCCTGTAATGTAACACAACTGTTCGTTTAGGGATATTGACTTCAGCTCAGCAATTTTCGTTTTGGCAAAGGGTATTTTGTTCCGCCGCTGGCCAAGCAGTTCCACCCAGGTACCGCACACTGTCACTAGGTCAGCAAATTCCAAGCTGCTTTGTGTGACCTGCTGGCATTCGCCTTGCAGCAGGGCTTCTCGAAAATGTTCTATTTGAGATATTTCAAACGCCTCCGGGCAACTTCTCTATCTCTTGGTAGGTGACTTGACGGTTATCTATTGTGTATAGCAACATCGTGTTGCCTATCGCTACGTCTTGCCTTTGAATTCACCATCGAAAGCACCTACTGATCTTCTTTTGCATGAACTTCTCTTTCCTGAGATGGACCGTTGGTTTTGACATCGAAAAGTTGATTGTGTTCTATCAAGGCACTTCTCTCAGCAACAGTTAAGCAATTTATTGATGACGATTGTTGAAGGTCGTTCGTCAGTGGTCCAAAAAGTGTCCAGCCAAGTATCGTTTACGTAGCAAATGGTTCTTTTCGATTGCTTATGCTCTGTTCAAGCACCCAGTGAGCCTCTGGTACACTGCATTCCATCAGTGTGTCGACGTGGGGGCTAGACACATCTTTGAACGCTGTGTCTCTGAGATAAGACCATCTCTTGGCAATCGATCTAATAGAGTCGAATGGTCCCATTGGCAAGCTGTCTATTGCAAAAGCTTCCGGAATTCCTACGGTCCCCTCATCAGATAAAGACGTTAACTGCAGGGTCAGCCTCTTAGAATTGCTAACATGACCCCCTGCAATCGTGCTGATAGTGAGCGAGGTAGGCTCGCCTACTAGTTCACTGCTTTCTACAGGCTCGCGAGTAATCAGCGAGGTATCCGACCCCGTGTCCAAAAGTGCATTGACCCCCCTCAATCCTTTAGGTGTCACGATACCGACAGGTACGATGCCTAATCTTGCCGGTTTGAAATCACCATGTCCCGTTGAGCAGACAATTTTGGGTCCATCCGGCTGAATAGGTCGATTGTTGAGAAGGCCATGCAGTAACGAGTGATGATTACCCAAGCATCCGTCTTGGTTGCATTTCACTCTTAAGCTGCATTCAGAGGCTCGATGAGAGTTGTTCAACCACATAAAGCATGAGCCAATCCTTTTTACTGCGCACGACCGATCGAGTACACCCATCCCATGAAAGATCGGACAATCTGGTAAAAGATGCAGGGAGTTGTTTAGCTTGCTTTCAGTTGACCTCTCGGGTTCTTGACTTATCATGTGAATGTTAGCCAAAGACTGGAATTGGTTACAGTCCCTCTCCACAATTTGAGATGTTGGTTCCCTTCGCGCCAGTCTGCAACTTTCGCGTACGATTTGTCCAAATCGACAGTTGGCGATACGGGATTGACGACCTATGAACTCCGTCAAATCGTTGAAAGTAGATTCACGCTCAAGCATATTTATTTTTTCAGCTTCCTCTGCCCATCGGCTCTGTAAATCAATAGGTAGACACCGGAAAATGCATTCCTGTGTGTGCAACGCATTCAAATCAGACTGGTATCCCAAGTGGTCCAGTGTTATACTGCAATTCTGCATTTTTATCACCAATTTCGACAGTGATTCAGCCTTGTCCTCAGTCCTTTTCGCCTCTAATAAAACACTATCAATTGGGCTTCTAGCCACCTTGAATGGTTGTCCAAACAAATCTTTCAGGATTCTGCGCGCCCTGATGTACCCCATCTGTGGATCAAGCATCGCGCAGCCTTCGATAGCACTTTTGGCTCTCCCACGACAGTAATGTAATAAATACAAAAGCCTTTGACCAGGATCTGCAACTTTGCACTCAACAAAATTTTCGAATTGTTTCATGAATATACAGTATTGCTCGGGGTGCCCGTCGAAGTGAGGCAGCTCCACTCTCGGCAGGTGGAATGCCAAAACCTCGGTAGTTTCAGGCTGTCTCAAGGGTTTATATTCGTCGATCACATTGTCTTTTCGATGTTGACATTGTGAACTACATGGACTCTTTGCTGGCTCTCTGAGACCAGTTCCTTGTGTAAGGGGCTCTGCTTCCTTTCTGGCTAACCGCAGCTCGTTTTCTAATTCTATTACTCTCATTCTATAAGTACTAATATCGTCAACCGCATCGCGGTTAGAGATACATGACCTGGCACTGACAGAGCTAGTAAACTTAGCATTATCTAGAGAATCAATAACACCCAAACCATCCCAAGAGACTTGCCGAGTTGATTCCTGTTGTCTCAAAAGGTCCTTGTTTCCTCATCTGGGCATTTTCAATGAGTTTTCTTGTCCAGATTCCACCTGAGTACTGTAAATCAATCCTTGCAAACCGAGCAACGCGTAGCCATTTCAAACGAATCCCAAAACCAGAACAAGATTGATTCGTAGCTTCTACGGTGCTAAACTGAAATTTACAAAGGGTACAAACATAAACAAACCTCAAGTATGCGGCCTAATAGGCTTCACAATAAAACCCAAAGGTTCAAAGTCCCGTGGCTCAAGCAAGACAGTCAGTAACCGGATCACACCACGCCGTTGATTGAAATCTGATGCCGCTTCAGGTTTAGCAGAGTGGCCTTATCAGCCGATACCAGGAAAATGTTTCTCTAGGTGAAAATACCTTCAGAAGAGCGAGATGCGTTGCCATTCCTACGATGAGACGAGAATGACCTGAACAAGTTGGTGACTAATCATGCATGGCAGCCCAGACCTTCGGGTCAATATCAGCACCTTTTTGTATGAACTACGTTTTTCGAGAAGCAGGGCAAAATCATAGAGCTGTGGTCCTCCTGAAGGTAGTAGACGGCGTCAGCAGAAACTCCCACGTCGACGACTACATTTGGTCTTTCAACAATGTTGACTCGGCCCCAGCACAATTAGGTGTCTAACAAATCTGCTGGGAAAAGGCGGTTCCCATCTCATGAAACGGGGGGCCAACGCCTCGAATGTGCTTGAAGTCATTTCGGACTACGAAAGGACCGAAAGGATTCGAGATCTGGACGGTTGTCCACTCCCTACTGATAGCTCACTAGAAATACAATGGAATACGAAAAGGGAAGACGACTTAGTGTTCGAGCTAGGCTTTCCCGACCAACGGGAAACTCGTCGTGGCATACTGCCAGCTGTTTCTAACCTGTTAGATTCGCTTGGTTTGGTACCTCCCATGCTGTGGCCCGGAAAAATCCTGCTGCAGCGGCTCTGTCGTAAGAAAGTCGATTGGGACCAGCCACTGGACCTAAATGACCGACTGGAACGGGAAGAGTTCCTGTTCTTTTTAAAGAATATGGGGAACATACGTATGTCACGATGCCTGCCTTCTGGACAAACGACACAAACCGACGAACTACACTCCTTTTGTGATGCTTCCGAAGTCGGTTACGGAGCCATGGAGTACGGACGATGGCGCACTAGAGATGGATGACAAGCTACGGGGATCCTGATCGCAGAATCTTGCGTTGCTCCGCTGAAATCGGTTTCTATCCCGAGTTTCGAGATCAGTGCAGCCGTGTTAGCGGTAAGGGCGGTGCAAGCTGCAAGGAGGTGTTCAACCTCGTATTTAGTCAGCCAGTTTTTGGGCGGACTGGACGATTGTGCCGTATTATATTACTAACGTCTGGAGTCGTTTTTGTACTTTCGTCGATAACCGGCTCACGATCATCCACGACGGAACTGCCGTGAACCAGTGGAAACGTGTTAAATCTGGTGATCTGTTTTTCCGAGGTGCGAACAACTTACGGCAGCTCGACAGGTGGACGAGACGACCGAAATTCCTGAAAAAGTTTCAACAGAACTGGCCTACGTGAATGGGAGCTCTCCCTGGAATTGGAAGTGGAGATCAAGGGAGCGGTGGTGACGATGACAGTCGCCGAATCGACATCCATTTCGTCGAGATTGGTCAGGTTTTCCTCCTGGATGAAGAAGCTCCGGTCACCGGTTTGGCTGACCGGGTTAAAGGGATATTTGCTAGTCATGAACGGGGTCCGTCCATCCAGCGGTGTTCGATTGGGTCCGATAAGCCCTGTATTAAGAGCTGCAGAGTACGTTTTATTCAAGATGAAACAACTTGAGGCTTCCATCCCAGAACTTGAGGGGCCGGAGAAGTGGGACCAATCGACAAAAGAATATCACCTTTAAGAAGCAGCTTGAAGCGTTTAAACCCCAGACCCGGTAATGGATTGCTACGGGTAGATGGCAGGCTGACCAACTTCCACTTGAGTTCTGACACGAAATATCCGTACTACTATGAGCTCGACAACAATATGATAGAGCTAATGATTCAACACATTCAGGCCGCAGAGGAAGTCGCTGGAGAAAGCAACTTGACAAGCGTCAATCAAAAGCACTTTTGGTTACTGAGAGGAAGGGTGATTCTGAAACGCGTAAGCCGACTTTTTGTGCACTGTAAGAGACGAAAAGCTGCAGCTAACAAAAACATATGGCCTTGCTGCCAGAATGTAGAGCGACTCCGGGTTGGTGGCCGTTCAGTTAAACCGGGCTGGACTATTTCGTGCATTTAGGGATCAAGTATGGAGAAAGGTTGAAAAAACATTGCAAGGGTAACATGACGCGCATGAAGTCAAGCGCAGTACCCTTAGAAGTTACACATTCGACGTTTACCGAGCCCTTCCTCCGGGTATTGTAACGCTTTATCAACCGAAGAGACACACCAGCGGATACGTACTCTGCCAATGGGCCAAATTTCGTGGGCGCCCGTCGGAAACTGCAAAGTCTGAACCAGAACATGAACAGGGACGAGCTGCAAAACCGAACCGTGGCTTATAGTATACGATGGCAATTCAACCCCCAGCAGGCCAGTCATCGCGATGGCCTATGGGAACGCCTGATCAGGTGCACCGGGCAAAATTGCTGTTGATCATCGATTAGCGGCAGCCCGGAGAAAGGTCGAGCACCTTCATGACCGAGGTCGAAAGAATTCTGAACAAACGCCTCCTGGTTTCAGTGACTAAAGGCGGCCCCACCAATCTGGCGCACACCCCGAAAGACCTAGTAACTTTGAGGTCAGATGGGGGGTTTTAAGGTCCGACACGCCTTCTTAGTAGCTAACTCCATGGATGGAAACAAAATATCTTGCCTAGGTGTTTTAGAGACGATGGGTGCGGGGATACCTACCGGCTCTGCAAGCTTGAGAGGAGTGGCGAACCAAAGCAAGGTAGTTCAAGGTTGGGGATGTAGTGATGATCGCCGACAAACACGCTCTTTCCAGCACCTGGCTTTTGGGAGCTGTTATGGAGATTATCAGAGGCCCTGACGAACTGATAGGAACTGTCGGGGTAAAGACCACCAACGGAACGGTAGATAGTGACGAGCGCAGTGTCAACCTCCTCGCGAGTGAAGGCGGACCGGCCGAAGCCGCAAAATCCCTTGGGACTGGTCCTTATCCGACGTTGAATTGGGTAAAAGCGCTTCTTGTGTGTGGTAGTATTTATGACATACGTACGTACGCACACAAGTATGTGAGACACGTTCCTGCTCCACAGTCTCCAACAAACATTACACGGTGCTCGCTGTTCCTCATTTGCCATTGACGTTATGGAGGACGTTTCCCATATGCGGAAGTAGTCATGATTTACTCACAAACCCAGACACACTCCCACTCAATCGCACACACGTGCATGAGAGACGTTTATGCTTCATGACCTCCATCAACCACGTCGCAGTGTTCACCGTTACTCGTTTATTACCGACACTGTGGAAGAAGCCGCCCGTAGGTGGTAGTTGTTATTATTTTCACACTTACCAACGTACGGTCTCGCCCAAGGCACCCGACTGCACACACACGTGCGCGTACAAATATTCACGCTCACAATCAACTGACTCAAGACGTTTCCTCCGAAGACAACACATATGTTTTCCAGCCTACCAGACGAGCTTCAAGCCCATAGTCGAGCAGCCCTTCTCGTAAACGATGCAACGTAACATCGCGTCGGCCTAGCCACCGAATAGAGTGCTATCGTGAGTAGAATGCTGACGTCAGAATGACTAGGTATGCGAACCGGAAGCATGGTCTAAGTAGCAAGAGAGAATCAGTGCCCTCATTCCAAACCTTTGAATCTGTAAAGATTCAAGAGGGATTTGTCGGTCGGTGTAACGACCAATTGTGGAAAATCCCCCCAGAAAAATTACAGTTCCACGTTTCCTTGACATCACTCGCTCATATACACTATTTGCATGTTTTCATCCACTGTATGTTTTCAGCAACCAACCTTTGTTTCTTGGCGTCCAACGCGCTACCCCATCATATCCGTTCTCAAACCTGCGTGACGTACGTGCCTGTTTCTCGCGTGCAGCAACTTGGTTCTCGTTTTCTGAGTCCCTGTGATCGTATAATTGCGGTTCGTATATTTCTCATGGCCTTGTTCAATAAATAATCTAGTATCGTAGAATTTGCGGATAATCGCGTTCCGATTTCCGGATCCGTTTCGAATTCGGCTGTGCATTGCTCAAAATCGTCTTACGCATGGTGCCCTAAAAGACGACACATGAGACTTATGATCCTGCTGGAGGCTTGTGCGCGCTACGCCTCCACTTGTTTTGATGGGTCTCTTCGAAAATTCCCTTCAACGGCAGAATTGTTGCGGCGAGCAGGAGACGTCTCGGTTTGAATGCTTGAATTTATAATTATAGACGCCTCAGGCAAACAACCAGTCAGCACCTAACTCCAGACAGTTTGTATGTTTTTAGGTACCACAAGGTTTTGCTTTGTTTGTCTGCTCACTGTGAGGGCAATTGGTTTTTGCTGATTGATGGAGATATTTTTTGACCTCTCTGCTCGCGGACGGTTGGACCTTTAGCTCCCTTTATCAGAGTCGCATCCGGCGCCACTCTAAAATGTAAATTTGAACGACATTGTTTCGCTACATACCGCACTCCATCTATTCCACCGGCTTTTATCGTCTTGCGAGCAGGAGTCGGAACTTTTGGCTTGGTGCCCGTTTCATAGGCTGTTCTCGGAAGCAAGTTATTACCTGGTGACAGCGATACTAAAGATTGGCCTGGCAGCCTTGTGGTGGACATTGCTGTTCTGAGAGAATATGGGAGATGAAGATAGGGCCGGAATTAACTCGCGAGAAGCTCACTGTTATGGCTGATACGGCCTTCCGATTTTTGTGGTCTACACGCGCATTATTAGGCTTCTTCGTGTCACAAGTCTCAATGAAGTCGATCCACGTAACAAAAAACGGCGACTGAACGAAGGCTGATAAAATGTTTTTGTTCCGCTTTGTTCGGTACACAAATCCCATTCGACTCTTCTCCATCTCAGTTTAGCCGTGAACAGCGATCTTCCGTGATATCTAAAAGGACCTTTCCAGCCAGACCGTAAAACAAGGGGAAATCAGGGGACGATCGATCTCGTGCTGAACGGAGCGAAACCGAAATTTATTGGGGCCAACCTCAACTGAAATTCTCATGTGACTGGACAAATATGACAAGAGTTGGTAATTTCACTTACGATGAATGTCTTCCAGAAAACGCGTGTCAAAAAAGGATCAATTATTGCGACGCTCCAGCGGACGTAACGGTTGCTTGGCAAACGAATATTGCTTTGACGTCCGTGAGGCTGTGCAGTTTACGTGCACTCACATCAGGGAGGCCGAGATTGGACGAAAGCGTGTGAGGTCAAGATCAAGTACAAGCTTTCTGAAGCAAAAACAAAGGAGCATCACCCCGACGAGCCCCATCATGATTCACTCTTGGATGTTCCCTCTGAAATAAGTGGGTACAGTTTACCTACGAGGTTCTCCTAACGGCTCAGACCTAAGCTAGTTAAAGGGTACACCTAACATCGCCCTCGATGGCCTGACTTTCTCTTCGTTTTTGCGCACCAGGCTGACTGGAGTGACAGCGCACTGGACCCCCCAACTATGCTTATCTACCTCCCGTTCTAAATTTCAGCCAAACCAAACCCTTCCTAAGCTAGCCTGGTGTGTATGTTGACGTCACCCACAAACTCCGCCGTGGCCTCGAATTTCAACCCGCTGATGTGGACAACGGGTTGACTCACCAGACTACAAGCCCCGGCCTCACTGAAGCTTTAAAATTGAAAAGAACCTAGGGAAATCCTTTCATATTTTCAATTCATATTCTTTTATCTTTCCTCATTTTTGTGAGTAGGCTGCCTTTTCTGCTTCCTAGCAGCCACGGCCTCACCGAAGCTTACAACCCAATCTAGAGGCGATCCAAAACCAGACACCATCCCGCAGCTTTAGACTCGTAAGTACCCCAGAGCTGCGAGTGTCGTACCCCCAGGCCAATCTCAAAAAACTGTCATTCGGGGTTTCAGCATACCTCGGTTTCCTCCTGGTCTGGTCTTTAGTCCCCAAATATCCTCAGTGCATTCCCATCTTATTACAACCCCAATGAGAACCTTCGCTGGATGGTGCCCAGCCGGTAATCATCAACTGAGTCTGCTACTGAAAATGCAGTTAGTCCCCTTCAAAGCCGACAGACGATTCTTAGAACTCGACGAACAGCAAGTCGCTAACAAATTTACCTCATGTTCTTCCATTAACCCGACCTCGTGGGCTGATGTAGACCTCTGAGGCTCTGTTGCTGCATTCCTTCATTTCTATGTTTACTGGGCCTATTTCTCAACATGTGCGCTTCTACCTTCTACTTCACCCAATTTAACCATCAACGTGAACAATCCCTAGACCGCAGCCCTCCCTTTTTCCAATTTCAGAGTGACCCGATCATCGCAACACTTAACCGTAGCACTTCAAACTAGACGTTCATCCCGTAGGCTTTTTCCCCGTCAGGTTGCAACCTCATCTGTTTCTGGTTATCGAGAATACAGTCTGGTCACCCGGTCCCACCCACAAGCAGTCCTGCAATTGCCCCAGGTGTTTCGCTGAGGACTACTGGGGCTTTGTTATTGAAAGACCCTTTGATATGTTTTAAATCCCCCGTTATACAACTGAGTTATTCACTCAGCAACTACGGATCCTTGAAACAGAAACAACAAAAGTGATAATCATTCCTCCAGGAGACGTTTTTAGCCTGCCAAGATGATAAATTTATGCTTAACATCTTCTATCTCTTTCATAAGTTCCATCAATGTCGAGCTGTTTTCGATCTCCGCTGCTTTTACCAGTAATCCACCGTATATGCTGAGTATTCCGTTTTGCATTCGGTTATGTTTCATATGCGCAAATTCACTATGATAATATTCTCATCATCATCCCTGACGTTCACCGACGACCATTTCTTGATTTGCCCCGAAATTCTTGAAGGTTGGCTCTCTTGATCCTCTGAACGCGCACACCTAGTCGGGGCTTCCGTGCCTTTCTTTTTATACGTCTAGATTTTTTGATCTCTCCTCCACTCCTCCATTTGCCTTTCCTTGATTGAATTTTAAACGACTGTACGTCACGTTCGGTAGATTGGCGTGAGACCGTTTTCGACCACCGAACCCGTCACAGCCAATTTTCGGCACACTGTTCACGCACATTTTGCACTGTTTTCCCCTTGCCTTTCTATTCACATTGTGCTATCCGCCGCCAGTTAGATCACTGATTCTTATGAACTCTGCCGACTCCTTTTTACTGCAAATGCGAGTTTCTCCTGTTCACCCGCGTGCTTTATTCACTGAACCCAAGTAAGCATTTGTATATCAAGGTTTGCAACGTCCTTGTACATACTGCATCATTCATTTCCTTTAGTGGCTCTTATGTGGGCGGTTTCACGTTTTCCGGTCCCACATATGTTTCAAAAAGGAAACCGAACCTAGGTACTATTTGCCGCATAAACCGTTTCCAACTTTCTTCGCTCAAAAGCCGCTTAGCCTTATTGTACTGTCGCTGAAATATCACATTCTCATTTTGAAATTCGTGAATATTTGACCAGCTGAATAGTGCTGCACACCACGATCCTATCTTTGCACGTGCTCTTCCAACATGGCCGAGGGACATACCATGAATAGTTTTGCCGTCGTGTGTTCAGCACGTAACTGTGCCTCCTTGAGGGACACTCCGAACAGCTTAGCCAAGTTTCGTGAGAATTTCCTGACCGACGGCTTCAAAGTGACAACTGCGTGCCGTCTGGTTTTAAGGTTTCCCTCCGATCCGATGCTACCAGGGTCAGCGGGAAGTTTTCCGCGGATATCGTCGGCCCCAATGGAGCTTTGCTTGGACAACTTCAGAGACCGCCTTTTTGACCCGCCCTGTGGGACCCCTCAAAGAACCTCCTGAGTACATTCGCCCTCTGCATGTTGCCTCCCACTTGTTGCTCGCTCCTCAACCTCACCCAACCAATGGGACCTCAGTAGTGGCTACTGCCTAGACATCGTCGTAAAACATCCTAGGGTGTTTTTTCGATTTCCTGGAGATGCATAATTCGTTTGTAATTGCCTAGGCCTCCGTTTTTCAACTATCTGCCTGTTTATTCCCTTTTTCAAAGCGAGGCATTTATGCACTTTAGATTCCAAAAATCTCCTCCACGCTTATCGATTATGCTCTAATGCTCGAGTTGTGTTGCCTTACCACAACTACCGCAAACCTCTTCTATGAGCTCCTCGTGGCGGGGCTACCTTCATGGTCAAAAGTAGTAATTGTTTCTTACTTACAGCCACATTTTCTCCAGGCTGCCTTTCATATCACAACCAATCCCCAACAGATGCCCTCCGTCCAGTCTTCTTAAGGACCTCGACCATTTATTCAGTTGATTTGCCCTCAGGCCAAACACTGGATCCTGAGTACACTGTGATCACTTTTCCTAAGAAGTGAGTTAAGTTGGACTCCATCAGCTTTCACGGAAGATTAAAAAACCACTAGATCCAAGGGCTCTGGCTCGTGGCCTTATCTTCATTTACAGCGCTTGTGGAAGTGATACGTTATTGCTTTCTGGTAATTGTGGTGAGACAAATCTTGGCCCAGGAATGCTTTCGGTGCTGAGTTCTATTGCAGACGTACCTTGGGTCCAGCAAAATACCCCAGCAAAGAGTAAATATCTACATTTCTGACTGACACCGGCAGACGCCCTAGCATATCCATGTCCTACAACGCATCATAAGGTGGGCTCCCATAAAAGCGAGCCGGTGCCAGCCACTCATTTCGAAAATCAGTTGACGCGGCCGCTGCCAACATAAAAGGGGCCGAATATCCAGTGCATTCAGTTTCGGCTTTGAGTCGGCATAAAAAGTGGTGCTATTCATGATCCTCTATCGCAAAAGTCGACTTCGTGGAAAACAACTACTATAGACAGGCGGGAATTAATAATCAACTCTATCGCGGCCATTATTCGGTAGAGGATACACAGCCCATTCCCTCAGATTAGATGGACCTTCCCCCAATTTATCTCCAATGACGTAGGCATTGCTTTGCATTATGGCTGGTGTTCAGTTGTCACTGTAATTTCCGAGTAATGACTCATTTGTTCCGTGTCCAAGCCCTGCGTCTGAGAGTTCCCCGCACTTCGCTCAGCCCGAGCTTCTGAGTTACGTTTCATTGATGCCGGAAGAAGCTCTTCCGTTCTTTCGTGACTCCATTTTCCGGCTTATCGGTAGTATACAGATATCGAGGGCAAGATCCGGGAACATTTGGGCCCCAGCCTTTCATCCGTGTATTAATTCAAGACTCCGTGACTTCAAAAGCCCCGCGAATCGACTAACATGGATTCGCTAAATCAAGCCCAGAAGTAGGAAGTTAGGCGTTCTGCGAGCTTTGAGCCTGTTCAAACCCAGATTGGCTCAAAGTTTTAAGGAAGCGGCCGGGAATATGCTATAGTCATGCACATTCAAAAGGTTATTTGAAGGTTGGGATAAGCCCACGCTCCAATAGGAACCACAGCATAAACACTGAAGATTGGAGTGAAGTGAGCGCACCGGGCAAACACCATGGAACTGTACACGGAGCAGAAAGTGGAGCGTAGTTAGTTTTCCACCGACAGATTCTCTACCGGAGGTCACCGAACTGAGCTTTACATGGGAAAAAGGAGTTTAGTGTCTACAGGTCAGCGGGTCCAGGTGGCGTCCACCCAGTTGTCGCCAAGCTGCTGGTGGATATCACAGCTCCATCATTATGTAAGCTGTACGGAGCGACGTTAGGCCGAGATCATTTGACTTCGGATTGGAGGTCCGCGGCAGTTGTGGCAAGTCACGGTGGTGGACCTAAGTCGGCCTTGAATAACTACAGGCCAGTAAGCCCAACTAGAAAATAGATAAATGACAGAGGAGCAGGACATGTATAGAGATTCTGTGATCTCGCGATTTTCGCTGGCAAAGGGAAAACTCCGAGAAGATTAACCAGACATCTGAGGTAATAAAGAGTTTTTCTGACCTTCCCTGATGGTCTCAGACTCCCAAACAAGGGGAAGCGAGAAGGAGCTGGCGAAATTTGGCTTAGTTTAGTAACCAGATCGGGCTCCTTTAGCAACAGGGTGGTACACAAACTTAACAGTCTGCTTGGTGAAATGACAGGCCCGTAGGCCGTCCAGTCCTTCAGAGATGCCCTAGTCCAAATTCCTGAATCAGTGAACACCGCAGGTTGTGGGCGGAATGAAGTGACCTCTGATAGAGAGCTTTGAGCATGTTCACTAGACTGAAGGAGGTTGCCAATTCGGTTCCTCGGTAGTGTAAAGTAATTATTGTTTCCTTTCGTGTATAAAGACCCGGTGAACTCGTACGATGTGCAGTGTCTCTTGCAAATGACGTGCGATGATTTTTACGTTTGCCCTTGGTAATATGTGGGGAATGAGTGAAATACACTGAGCAGTGTTGGGTGCCTACCTGTGTGCGTAGCACCAAGGACGTTCCGGAAGCCTTATTGACCGTGGCCATCTGGCATCTCCTGAAGCTCTAAAGCCTACGGCCGGAGTAGAGCTTCCGTGCGGTGGTGTGCAATATTCCCCAAACATTGGGGTATGGTACATTCCGTGACTTTTACTTAATCCGGTTTAATTGGGTACGTAGCATAGTATCAAAATATGCATTTGTTCTCTCTTAGGGCCCCAGTCTGCCTTGAGTTTGTTCAGATTGCATAACGTACGGGCAGGAGCAGGTCCAGAGGATCCAGCACCAGGCCTGGGGAACCGTTTGTAAAAGAGCTTGGATGATACACCAGAGAGTTCAGGCCGTTTCTCTGACAAGCTCAGTAAGGGCAAGTAAGACAAGCACGGAAGTGGCACTGGACAGAAAAAAACTTAGTCATAAATGGACTCAGCCGACTGCTTTGCAGTGAGACGCGGCAAAGAGGCTGTAACAGCCGATCGTGAAAAATCCCCCTTTTTCCCTCGCGATTCAGTGTTTTTCCCAACATCACTCATTTGCCTACACTATTGACTTGTCTTTACGAACTGGTTGTTTTTCTGGACCAAGTGTTGTTTGTTCGCGCCCAGAGCGCTACTTTGGCACATCCTTGTTCAGGACCTGCGTGACGCACGTGCTGTTTGCTCACACGTTGCTATTCAGTTTCTCGTTGTTGAGCCCTTGTGATCGTATTATTGAGGTTTGTATATTTTTTATGTCATTAATCATGTAATAATCAAGTATCGTAGAATACCGCGAATAATCGTCTTTTTGATTTCGGGATCCGTTGCGAATTCGGCTACGCATTGCTCAAACGTTCGTTACAATACTCAATAGATCAATTTGGAACGAATAAAAACACGGAAAAATGCCAAGAAAACGATCAAAAGCAGTGAAATCCGGACAGAAAGTAACACGGCGAGTCTCTGGGGAGGTTTTGGGTACATTCGATTCTTTAGTTAATGTTAGATCGCCTAGTCCTGTCAGTGTTAGTTCATGTGTTAATGAGGGCAACATGGATCGTAAGGATGTTGATCTATATAGGCTGAGAATACTAGACCTAGAATAGCAGTTGCTATCGGCTAGACAGCAGGCCCAGGAAGCAGAAAAGAAGTGCATACGGGAAGAGCGTGAGCATGAGGCCAGCGACTACGACACTTACGATAGATCAGGGCGCAACAAGATAGGGAACCCCACGCCGGTCGCTGACTATGAAACACCATCGATCGATCTGCCTAGAGTGGAACTAACGGTTTTCGACGGGTGATCTGAGCAATACTGCAAGTTTGTCAAGCAGTTCGAGACGTTCATTGAAAATAAGGTAACCGACCCTGAGCAAAAGCTTCTCTACCTTACTCACTACAGCCGAGGCCGAGCAAGAGAAGCTATCGACAGGTGTACTACGCTCGACCCGGAACAAGGCTACACCCGATCAAGGAAGATTCTAAGGGACTCGTTTGGCCAACCTTTCAAAGTAGCCCGTAACCTAATAGAGGGCGTGATGGTAGAGGCAAAGAGAACCAAGGGCGACGTCTGCACCATGGCCGACTTGGTGATTAAGATGCAAAACTGCTCAATAGCCCTCGACCATTTAGGTTACAGGACTGACCTAGATGCCATGCACACTTTGGAAAACATAGCCCGTCACTTCTCTCCCGAACTGCAGGGTCGGTGGGCGGAAGAGGCAGAACGTATAAGCCGAAGCAACGGAGAAGCCAACTTCGAAGACCTGACTGAATACTTAGACAGGCAAAAGAAGATAGCTGACAGCAGGTTCGGCCGACTCATCCGGAACAGCAACCGAGCAAACAAGCCCAGTACTAGCCAAGTTCAAACCCCTGTACGGGAACATCCAAAAAACCAGCCTTGGACCAATACACATGTCACTTCACGCGATGCTACTGCGCGACCCAATTGCAGATCCTGTGGTACTAGCCATGGCCTACCAGAATGCCCCAAGTTCGGCAACGCCACAATAGACGAACGGTGGGGAATGGCGAGGATGGCAGGAGCATGTTTTATCTGTCTCAACACCACGCACCGGGCAGCAGCCTGTAGGACAAGGAACCGATGTGGTTACGAGGGCTGCACGGGCAGACACCATCGGCTGCTGCATCAGGCGAGAGTAACCATATCCGAGGCGAGTGCCAAGCCCAGCGTGATTTGTTCAACTTCACGATCTGCCAGTAAACCGGTACGTTTAGGCGTAGTGGCCGTGGGAGTAGTGACTCCGATTGGGGTAGTCAGGGCCTTGGCTTCCGCTGGAAATTGAACCAACGGAGGCATTCACGTTAGCGGATCTCCCCATGCGAGCACCAAGGTCGGTGAACGCAATCTTGACTCGGTGGCCCCACCTGCAGGATGTAACCGTCGTAGACTGGGAAGATGATGAGGTGGATCTCCTCATCGGATGCGACGTGCCAGAGGCGCATTGGGTGCTTGACCAAAGAGTGGGCGACCGCCAGGAACCTTATGCCGTACGCACGGCTCTGGGATGGATGTTATACGATCCAGTAGGGGTACGTGGTTCCGTGAATTACTTATCCGCCGAAACGGACCGCATAGAGTATCATCTGCAGCGGCTGTGTGAAAAGGAGTTTCATGACATTGGAGACAAAGGACCATAGTTGTCTCAAGAGGATCACTCCGCCCTGCAAACGGTACGCCAAGGCACCAGAGGCCTCAAAAAACAGTTCGAGGTTCCACTCCCACGGCGCACATAGGTCGACCAGTGGACTTACAACAGAAATTATGTTCTCCAACGATTACTACGACTAAAAGAACGCTTCATTCGAGACCAGAATCTGTGGGAACGATACGCTGACTCGACGAAGCGAAACGAGGCCCTCGGATACGTTGAAAAGGTGCCTGCCAACACCGACAGCTAAAGGAGTATCTGGTATCTGCCTCACCACCCGGTTATCAACCCCAAGAAACCCAATAAACTGCGCGTGGTTTTCGACTGTGCGGCCAAGTTCCAGGGCAAGTCGTTAAACTATCGCCTACTAAAAGGACCTGACCGGACCTCACCACCGATCGACGTTTTGTGCCGTTTCAGAGTGGGTAAAGTGGCTTTGTCTGCCGACATTAGGGAAATGTTCCATCAGGTGAAGATTCCGGTAGGAGAACGAGATGCTTTGCGTTTCCTGTGGTGGGAAGGGAGTGACCGGGACAACGCAGTGGTGAACTATAGGATGACCGTCCACCCTTTCGGAGCCATATCGTCCCCATTTTGTGCAAATTACGCCCTCCGAGGATCAGGGAACAAACATGGCGATCTAGTTCATCAGACGGTAGTAGATAGCGTCAGTAGGAACTTCTACGTCGACGACTACCTTGGGTCACTCAATGATGTGGAATCAGCTCTAGAGCAGTTCAGTGGTCTGTCAAGATTGCTGGAAGAGGGCGGCTTCCATCTAGCTAAATGGATGTCGAACGCTTCAGAAGTGCTAAAGGTCATCCCGTATCACGAAAAGGCCGAAAGAGTAAGAGATTTGGACGGCTCTCCACTTCCTATCGAGCGCACCTTAGGGATACAATGGGACGCGGAAACGGACGATTTTGTTTTCGAGCTAAACGTTCCCGAGCTGCCAATAACCCGTCGTGGCACCTTATCTGCCGTCTCAAGTTTGTTCGACCCGCTCGGTTTCGTCTCACCATGGCTGCTACCCGGAAAGATCTTGCTGCAGCGGCTGTGCGTTAGAAAGTTGATTGGGACCAGTCATTGGACCGAGGGGACCGGCTGGACTGGGAAGAATTTTTGAACACCTTGAAGAAATTAGGGGACCATAAGAATCCCACGATGTTTGACTCCTGGCCATACGACACGGACTGGAGAACTACATGCCTTTTCCGATGCATCCGATGTCGGTTATGGAGCTGTGGTGTACGGACGATGGTGCGCAGGAGATGGACAATATACCACGAGGATCCTGTTCGCCAAAGCCCGCGTTGCTCCACCGAAGTCGGTCTCAATCCCACGCCTTGAACTCAGCGCAGCCGTGTTGGCAGTCAGGGTGGTACAAGCGGTGAAGAGATGCTTCGGTCTCTACATTTGATCGGTCAGCTTCTGGACGGATTCAACGATAGTACTTTACTATATCAACAACGTTCGGAGCCGGTTTAGTACTTTCGTTGCTAACCGGCTCACGATTATCCACGATGAATCAGCCACGAACCATTGGAATCATGTCATGTCTGGCGATAATTCGGCCGACCTGTGCTCCCGAGGTGCGAACAACTCCAGGCAACTAGACACGTGGATGAGAGGGCCAAACTTCCTGCACTTGCCCAAACAGGACTGGCCCGTGTTCGAATTAAAAACCCCTACGGAACTGGAACTATACTGCTGCCTGCGAGACAACCTGTAGTACAGCTAATGATTCAACACGTCCACGCAGTGCAGGGACATGCCGGGGAAAGTCACGTGACGAGCGTCATCCGAAAGCGCCCTTGGTTGCTGAGAGGACGAGAGACTGTAAAACGCGTAATCCGACGGCGTGTGCAATGCAGGAGACGCAATGCCACAGCAGGCAAACAACTCATGGCCCCACTACCAGAATGCAGGATGACTACGGGCTGGTGGCCGTTCAGTGACACCGGGTTGGACTATTTAGGGTCCCTGTGGATCAAGTGCGAGAAAAGATTAGAAAAGCGATATGGATGTATGATGACGTGCATGAAGTCACGTGCGGTACACCTAGAAGTCGCACATTCGATGACGACCGATTCGTTTCTACGGGCCTTGCAAAGATCTATCAACCGATGAGGCGCACCGGCCGATATATACTCAGATAATGGGTCGAACTTTGTTGGCGCTCACCGGGAATTGCAGCGTTGGCACAAGAACATAAACGGGGACAAACTGCAGGATCGAACCGTGGCCTACGGCATACGATGGCATTTCAACCCCCCACAGGCCAGCCACCGAGGCGGCGTATGGGAACGCCTGATCCGGTCTACCAGGCGATTATTGCTGTCTATTATTGAGCAACAGCCGTCCGATGACGAGACGCTGAACACCGTCATGACTGAGGTAGAGAGGATTCTAAACAACTGCCCACTGGTTCCAGTAATTAACGGCGACCTCACTTACCAGGCGCTCACCCCGAACGACTTATTGACGTTAAGGTCGAACGAGGGTTTCCCAGGGCCGCTATCCCCACGGATGGAAGCAAGCGAACTATCTGGCCAAGGTCTTCTGGAGGCGAGGGCTGCGGGAGTACCTACCGGCTTTGCAGACTCGATAGAAGTGGCTGGCCAAAACAAGACCATTCAAAGTTGGGGACGTGGTTATGATCGCCGACAAACGTGCACATTTCAGCACTTGGTCTTTGGGAGTAGTTACGGGAACCATCAAAAGCACTGACGGAATGATAAGAACGGTGAAGGTGAAGACAGCTAACAGAGTGCTCGTTCGTGACATACGCAGTATTAACCTACTCGAGAGCGAAGACGGAGGAGCTGTTAGCCCTGAGGCCCAGTAGACCTTTTCACACTAGTCATCGAGGTGGATAAAGAAACACCATATATACCACACGGTCTCCGTCAAACACGTTACAGTGGTCGCGGTCCTTCGTTGACATTACAGAAGGTTCTTTCCGATATGTGGTGATGAGTGCGATTCCATTGTACATCCCGATACATACACGCATGCACGACGCACTCTTCATCCCGTAAACCCATCAAACGTGTGACAGTTTTCGTTGTTTTGCTTTTTGTTGACGCTACCGAATGCCCCTAGCATACGTGGAAGTAGATGAGCTCAGGTCACACACACATGCTACACTTTACTCGTTTTCTTGCCACACGGTTTTTTGTTGACATTGCGGAAAGTCCTCCTTTGATGTGTAGTCATACCTGTGATTTTATTGTACACCCCAGCACACATACACACACTCACATACACACTCGAGCACATACATCCAGGACCGGACGGCCCTTTACGAGGACAACATCTATGTGACCCTTCACGCCCGCCATCGGTCATTTGGTCTCGCGGAAGATGTAGACTAGCCTCGCGTCTATGTAGCCAATGGGCTAGGTGCGGCCAGTAGTAGAACGTTGACGAAGAGCATTAGACGCGCCCACTGACAACAGGGCCCAGGCAGGTAGAAAGAATCAGTACCTTTATACCAAACCTTTGACTCTGTTAAGGATCCAGGAGGATTTTGGTGGGCGGTGTAACAGCCGGTCGATGAAAATCCCCCTTTTTCCCTCGCGATTCAGTGTTTTTCCCAACATCACTCATTTGCCTACACTATTGACTTGTCTTTACGAACTGGTTGTTTTTCTGGACCAAGTGTTGTTTGTTCGCGCCCAGAGCGCTACTTTGGCACATCCTTGTTCAGGACCTGCGTGACGCACGTGCTGTTTGCTCACACGTTGCTATTCAGTTTCTCGTTGTTGAGCCCTTGTGATCGTATTATTGAGGTTTGTATATTTTTTATGTCATTAATCATGTAATAATCAAGTATCGTAGAATACCGCGGATAATCGTCTTTTTGATTTCGGGATCCGTTGCGAATTCGGCTACGCATTGCTCAAACTTTCGTTACAGAGGCGAACACCTGTGACAGCGGGTTGCCGATCTATTAGGACAAGTAAGGGTACCATCGCATACCCCTATCGGGAGGGCGATGGAGACCCAAAATGGTGAGTAAACACCGGAAAAATCTACGACGGGGAAGTCCAGGAACTTCAGATACCGAGATGCGTTCCTCGTAGCATCTGACGGAATAAATATGAGTTCCAGTTTTAGTTCCATTTCCATTCTGAGAGGCCACTGCAAGCTCTCGTGACACGGCACTGACGACATGAACTAAACCATAGAAAGAGAAACGGTCATTCTAATCGTCACCCTGTATAGTATGCTTTGCACCAATGATAGCACATAGAAATCAGTACACACAAGGCAGCCAGGTGTTGCGTAATGCCCCATGAAACTTGGCAGCAAGCGGAGCTACCAATAGAATGTAAATCAGAAGCCCGAGTGGAGCAAAAAAGCGGGGCATTCTCAGACTCAGATCTCGGACACGGAACAAAGGCATCATTAATCGGATAATACAATAACAACTGAGGACTAAAGATGATTCAGTGTAATGCGTACAGCATTGGTGATAAATTGCGGAAAGGTTGATCGAATCTGAAGGAATAGTCATTGTAGCGGTCGCTGAATTTTGGCTGTTCAAAATTTATTCTCCACTCATGTGCTTTTGCCAACAGAATCTCAGCTGTTTTTCTCACCATAACCTGGCAATGAACCACGTGCGCAACCATGATCAAATGGTACAGTGCGGATGAGATTAGGTGTGCAGCTAAGCCAAAGTCAACCAAGTCGGCAGTAGCTCGGTGCACTCGGCCGAGCGGAATTTCAGCGTTAACACCTATAAGTGGACTATACATTACGGAACACGAAGCATGCAAGAAGAAATTTCCGTGCTTCCGTGGTGACTTTCGCTGAATGAACAAGCGGGCATATATGAGCAGGTAAAACAGAACTGTGATGTGCATAATTTTGTGTAAACTAAAGTTTGAACTTTCAACACAAACATTTTGTAGACACGGCTTTTGTGTTTCTTTCTGTAGACAAGGAAAGAAGCCTGAAATTATTTCAGAAGCAAACTGAAGTGTTTTTAGTAACAGTACCGGCATATATCTCTGGATGTCCCACCGCACGCAGAGATGGGCTTTGTGAATCCTATCACCAAGTTAAATACCCTCCGCAGCAAGTCACAGGAAATAGCCGGAGAGCGGCACGTTCGCTATGGAAGGCGTAATGCAGTTAGGCATATGAAAAATAACTAATTTTCTAGGGAAAGTAATCTTAAACGGGATGAAAAAATTGGCATCTTTCTGGATTTTCAAAAGTCTGCTCAAAATACGCGGGCCACGAATGATTGTGAAAAGATATAACGCAGGAAAGTTCAACCATTGTTTGCAGCAATATTGGGTTGTGGTTGGTGGACAGAGAAGAAAGTCCGTTGGTCCGGGCTCCATATATTTCTCAAGAAAGTAAAGAAAATCAAGGCCTCCAGAAGCATTAAGTACAATGGAACGGGATGGAGACCGGTCGACATTTTCCTCTAGTATGGCTTGATTTATTGCAGTTTCTTCAGGTGTCGGTAGTTCACTTCTTTGGCTCACTCACCGCCGGTGAATACTCATGGGGTTGGAAGCGGCTTCCTGCAAAAGAAAAGAAAAATGGAAAAATTGCATCCCTACTACATCAAAGTCAGCTGGAAGAGAAGAGGAATTCGGGTGGCTGAAATGGACTAAATGCCCTCCCTTGCTAAAATAGTCCGAAATCTGCCTGCAGACTGTTGGGCCAATATAAGTTGCGGAGAAATGCCTTGCACGGAGGAGCACGGTCAATAAAGGGACCCCCGAAAATCGAGTCAGAGTACTTTGCGCGTCATATTTACTTTTCTGCTACATCATCGTTTCAGTCAGATGTAAACGGCATCTTTTATTGTACTTCTTCCATTACACCGTAGCCAAGATTCAGTGTGCCCTATTTTATTAGATTCGGAAAGGGGGTGGATTTTATGTCGAATTCAAACCCTTCTCCAGAATGTCACTTGGAAGTTGATCCCTCTAATCAGGCCGTGAGCAGTGGTGCAAATAAATCCGCAGAACAATGGGAAAATGAGGGAATCGGCCACGATCAGAGCTTGCCCCTGTATCACCAAATATGATCTACCCTAGCTCAGAGAATTTTGGCTTAGCATTCCTACTTGCATAACATAGGTGTACACGCTATCATTCTTTCATGTTAGCAGAAGACGGCTTTGATTTCCTCGGAATGCCGGGTACTGATTAGATCCCTTTAATGGCTAATGTTCCAGGGGGAGTGAAAGACAGTAAATTCGGTGGAGTAGGTTTGGAACGGTTTTTATTCAAGCAATACCGATAGCGTTTGCGTATTACAATGATACTAGACGCGATACCAGTTAAGGGAGCTAAGGCCCAACTGTCAGCAAGCACAGCAGTCAGAAGGCTGTTTCTCATCAGGCAGAAATCAGCTTTTCTTAAAGCAAGCAGATTAATAACGAATAGCCCTCTGGCATGGAACATACAAAAAGCATACAAACTGCCCAGAGCTACGTACCAATGGGTTATATTTATCCACAACGACGTTTGTTCATGAATCCACACCTTCAGTCGCAAGTTGTCTTCAGGCAGCTTTGTGATTGCGCATGCCACAAGGGGGGCTAGGAATAGGGCATTATACTGAGAAACGTGGAACAAAATTAGGCAGAGAGTACCTAGCCTGGTCGAAAAGCAATTTTATGTTTTAAGGGTGAAAACACTGGAAAACTTCACCCTTAATCCGAGAGCATGCAGAAAGATTGGGCAGTCTTTCCTCAAAGAGCGGAGTAGAGCCTTCGGCATGAGCGAAACCTCTTCAGCTCCAAGTCAAGGGAGGGGATGACGAAGCAGGAAGCATGGGGAGTGGGAAGGCGGTCATGTCTGACAGAATCGGGTAACTAATATTTCGCAACCGTGGAGAGAATATCGTAAAAGACGGTGGAATCGGAAGTATGAAACGCCTTTGGCGCGCGGCTGAAGTCGTACGGTGGTGGGTTTGTCCAGCATGACACAGACTTCCAAGTGTACAGAATCAGATTATGTCCAGGAACTCAACCAGCACATCAATGGCCCATTTTTGTAGGTTTTCGCCACGCTCACCTGAGAGATGTGTTTCCTTCTGGGGCTTGTGCGAGAGAGAAAATAACTCCGTGTACGAAGCACATCACACACGATGGACACGTTCCTAAAACGGACGTAAAATAGAGATCTACAGAGTGCAGGTGGGTTTGACCTCGGGCAGCTTGCTCACCTGACCGCAAAACAATGACACTCCTCTCAATAAGTCAACGCTCAAAGCTCAGATGGATAAAATTTCTTGATTATCGATGGATTCCAGATAAAATCAGGTCAAGTAGCACAGTAAGTCATAAGAAAGGAAACCAGGGGCTCAGTGTGGCACTCAGTCCATTAAAGATTGTTTTATTGGAACCTACTGCACATTTGGTATTGAATCAGGTGCCTGATATAACCATCTTAAAGCCGTCCATCTAGTGCAAGGCCCATAGAGAATGAAAATTATTCAGTTGGGCCTTAAAGGTCACCGATATTCTGGCACCAAGTAAGGCTACACCTACTATTCAGGTGTAGCCGGGAATCGCACTGACGAGTGAGATCGTCGCAAACGCGGAAAGTGAAGCAGCGTGTCAAGCTCAAGACACGATATTGCAGAAAGCTGCATTGGAAGAAACAGGGCATGACCCAGAGGATTATTTCCCACTTTAAGTCTGACGCAAAATGGACCATCGTGTAGTTGGCACCGGCCAGGGAACCGCCGGCTGGGTACACAAGTGCCTGCGGCCTCCGGATAAACGGGGGGAGCTAGTGCTTAGGATGGCTGAGTCCGACAGTCTTTCTCTGGCGGCAATTTGGATGGGGTCGGAGGCTGTCAATAAATTGTTTTAGATATGGTTGATAGAAACGCTGGTTTCAAACTTCCAAGTCTGGATAACAACTCACTGATCACCTACCCTTCTTGCGTAGGCGAGGACTTCAATGCACTCCTTGCCCCAGCAGTGGCTCCAGATACTGTCACTGCCCCTACCCAATCTTTACCCATTACCGACTCTATCCATTCTTCCTTGCCCTTTGATACCGGAAGTATTATGGAGCCATTATCCAGCGGCAAACCTTTTTATTGCTTAAACCACGATGGCCTACCGCCAGTTGCTCTCGTCAATGGCGGCCCTGGTCTTCATTTTTGCCGCCTAACCTCCGTCATTTCACTCAACGGTAGCACCGCACCTGCTAACTGGAAGTTCTCGTAAATCGCTGTCATTCATAAAAAGTGACATTTACATGGGATATCCAACTATTGCCCTACAAGCTATACTCCATTTTCTGCGAGAATAATCGAAGAAATAGTAAAAGATCACAATAATAACTACTTATTCACGCTCAACTTTGAAAATAACCATCGACATGGATTCTCCCGTCAAGCGTCATGCATGAATAGTCAGTACGATTCTCTGAATCGTCACCGATTCGGTTGAAAGTGAAGAATCTTTCGTTGCCCTTCTTCTGGACTTACGAAAGGCTTTCGTTCATGTACCTCACACTTACATTTTAACAAAGCTGCGACCGTTCAGAGTTATCAACCCACTACTTTCTTGGTTCTCACATTCTTATCTCGTCGACCACAGGTTGTTTTTATTATCGGGCCTAACTCCAGCCATGAGTCTGTTACTAGCGGCGCCATTTAGGGCGGTGTTTAAGGCCCCGTTCGTTTCCTCCCACAAGTACGTGATGTTCCCGACAGTGCCTAGTGTAACGCCGCTCTTTTTCGCAGTTTGGAATTTTTTCCGGCAGCTTCGGTAATACCACCTCTAAAATCTCCGCCGGATCACCTGCTTTAGGTGAATGGCGTTTGTGAGTCACAGTATTCCCAAGCCGAAAAAGACGTGGCCGACTCAAACCAACCCTAAAATCAGACTACGATAGATTCGTAGTTACAATGGCACTAAACTGAAAATCACAAAAAGTACAAATGTGTACAAATCTCAAGTATGCCGTCAAACAGACTCAACAGCAAAACTCAAAGGCTCTAAGGCCCTTGATCCAAGCACGATATCCAAAAAGGTTTCAAGGCCAAACCCAAATTTCCTGCTCAAACAAACAAACGTTCAAAAGTGGTGTCTGCAGACAGGCTTTGCAAATTTATGCCAAACAAGTCATATTCCAGAAACATGTAAAGCATTTAAAGGGATTTTCAATGTAGATTATTACAGCTCTCAGCCAGGGCGGTGAAATTCACCACCGACAAGTATATTTTTCTTACAAATGTCAGGTTCCTCCAGGTTCCTTATGTATCTGTGGTTCACCGGTCGAAGACGAACCCTTAGTGATGGACCTTTACTCATGTTATTCTTGCTCTTTTAACTTTTCCGAACTTGCTGCCTTCCAATTGGCAAAGGTTGGAAAAGGTTTCTGTCTTCTGTTCGGATCCTTCTATCTTAAAGAGAGCACTCTCCACATGTACAAAGTACATGACAGGCCAATTCTCGAATGTCGTCGCCGAATCTTTTCTAGCATGCGAAAATATGACAGAACTACTATGCAACGTATTCAGAGAAGACTTATAAAGCAGCTTATCGGGTGGTCATCATATGTGAACTATAGAGAACGATACGCATATCTTAAAATATAACCATTATGGATTCGTCGCATCAAGATGAGCACGTATTTCCGTAAAAGGTACTGGCTGGGCAATTTTATTCCTCCAATTAGTTATGTTTGACCCGGATACTGGATATTTATCCCGTAGTAGACAGCATATTGTCATTACACTCCTTGCAAGGACTATTCCTCGCTCTAGGCTTTTTCTCCCCACACACTCCGGAAGCTGGAATGCACTCTCTTTACACATTAGATCTGAGTCGAAGTTGGCATTCGTGTGTGTTATAAATAAATTTCTTCCGGTCCCATCTATTTTGCGCTTATCCATAGCTCACACAACCAAAAAACAAAAGTAAGAAAAAGGCCTCGACGTTTAGGCCACTAACCTGTATCTAAGAGCCACCTTTCCTTCCAAAAACATTTGAATTTTTCCTTCTCAAGGTTGTCTGTTTAAGAATTATAGATATTCTGTTTTATCGTCTTTCTTTTGAATTCGCCACCTACACATTCAAAACACGACTGCTCTCACTAATCATTTTTCCCTTCCGACTTATCGAGTCCTGCCAACTGCACTTCGAAATACGTCCTTACAGAGGCTCCCGCATATCCAGGAGGGCCACTGCAATTCTTCACACATACTGTCAATATGTCTCACCTGTTCGACGAATTATTACGGTTAATTGGTTATATCGAGTTTGCGGTCCTGATGCCAGTATCAGCAAAGCTATAAAAATTGCATTAGTTACTACAAATAGATCTACTATCTCTTTTCTGTCCGCGAGCTGTTAGCAAAAGCACGGCCAATAACTCAACACTTCGCGGTATCCTCTAGAGTGCCTTGCTTATCTTCCACATTAGGTACCACCACGTAGGTCTCCGTCACTTTCATAGCACTTTGGACTGAAAACCTCTGCCTTAATTCTCCCACTTGACATGGTTCACTAACTGATTCAACCTACATTTATGAAGTCGCCACTTCAGCTCCCACACTATCTTCCAGCTCATTTTCTTCCGTGACTTCGTGCTGAATTTCTTTTCCTTTCCCACAGGTCGGTTAATCTAGGTCCGGTTCTTACCTCATCACTGAATCCTTTGGCCGGTAATTTCCAGAGTTTCACCGTTTCCTCCCATCGTCTTACGTGCCTTAGCCTCGACTTGGCCTTAATCCGTTTACTTATCGACCACTTTTTAGGTTGACCTATTCCCACATTTACTGTAGTAACTTCTTTCCTTACTCTGGCCTTCCTGGTCATACATTCATATAGTTACCGAACCCTCCAGGCTACGCCTTTCTTTTATTTCCTTTCCAGACTCCATGAATGCCAAGCTCAACCCTGATGACGTTCCCTCAATCCCAGGACCGTCCGCTTCTAACTCGGCCAACGCCCCTGGCTGGCGAATCAAACAATTTGCAGTAGTTCTAGTCCCAGAGGTGTGGGGCGGGATCAGGTATATCGCGTTGGTCGGTGCACATTGGTGTTGCAGGACGCCTGCAACGATGAGCAGGCACAACCAGGTTTACGGACTGCACCATCCACCGTCACTTCTCGAAGTGTTTTTCACTTTGGACCTACAGCTGATGTCCAGCCTTCTCCATTAGAACAGCTTGGTGATTGCTTAGTTCCTATTTCTTGGCCACTCAGTCCCCACTCTCACCCCTCGGTAAGGCTTACGTTGCTCTCATAGATCACTGCGCTCGCTTCCTTCACATGCAGGTATCACCATAACTACTTAATCCCTCAATGCCCGGCAACGTATACTGTTTAAAAATTGTTTACCTCCTTTTTACAGCTATAACTTTCATACATCTGTCTCTACCTTGGTCGACATTCGTATTTTTATAGCATCTTTCTTTAAGCAACCCAGTAACACCCCCTTATAGTGCTCTTCAACCATTCTAGGCCTTATCATTCATCGGCCTTTTCCGCCTCTCTTCCAAGAGACAGAGCATATTGTTACCATAGTTGCAGCTTTCACTATCACTCCAACTGCTGCTATGTACTGTTGCAGTACAGACCACGGTTGACCTCAGTGTCTGGAAACCATCCCCACTTTCATTCAGCTGTCACACACTTTGATGGCTGAATGTTCCCCCCATCTTCTGCCCAACCGATTCTCTGTCTCGGGATTCTTCATTGCACTTTTCTGACCTTGCAATACACCACGCTTTTCCGCTATTGTTCACCGTATGCCAACTCGTTCAGCAGAGTCTGGCCCACTCTGACACTTTGTAATCCACCCAAGGACCGGAAATATTTGAAGTATTATTTATATCTCTTCTCTCGGTCACTCCTCATCTCTCTCGTCAATATTTTCTGCTGCTATGTTTCGGTGATTCACCTGTTCTTGTAGGCACTCCCGTTTCCAAAAACATCTGTTCACCACTTTATTACAGTATTCCTTACCATATTCTGCTCTCTCCGTGCACAACCGTAATACGAACCTCCGTCAACGTTCACGGCTTAAAAACCATTTCTGTATTCTTCCAGCTTCCAATGATCTGACTGGTGAAGTTTGCTCCCTCAACGGTTCAACTGACTACTCTCTTGAGATATTTCATTGCATCACCCCGATCTCAAGAAGCACCTGTCCTCTCTATTTATCCCACCGGGACCTGACTCTCAGCAGACTGCTAAGCTTATACATTGCCTTATTGTCCTATAGTAAATAAGAATGATCGACCCACCTTTAACCCGTTTTACTAGCTGTTCCTCACAAGCAACTCGTGATATTTTGGACGTTCCTTCTGAAGCCTTTAACCATGCTTGTTCTCATTATCTGTCGCTACCTCAAGAATATCTACTGCCCCAAATTTAAGGTCTTCTCTGCTCCATTCCCATTTTTCAGTTTTTCTCTTGACGTGTAATCACTTTCGAATGGGGTTTATTCTCCAGTAACCGTCCTCCAATCATTATGACTTACGTGGCTGATCAACTTTTGTTTTTCATTGCTGTTTCATTTTCCTTTTTCCCCGACCGGTTTCTGGTCACATCCATCCGGTCCTCGGCAGCTTTCTATTCTTTTTCAACGTTTTCCATAGCAATCGCCAGCTCCATGGAATCTCCCGTCTTTCTACTTCACCCTTCACCGGCACCGACCAATTCTGCCAGTTTCATGTTTGTATTCCAAAGTTCCGGCCACTTTTTATCACTACGGGTGACTCTGCCACCCGATCTCGACTCTCAAATCTTTCGGGAGATACTATCATTCCAGTTTATTAAACAATATCTTCCATTCACGCTACGACTTTACACAATTGTCTAATCTCGGCCGTTGTTTTCGGGCACAAGCAGGATAAGTTCTGGGCAGAGTTATTCCCCGGCCATGACTACCCTTCCCACACAGCTACTTCACTCTTTTTCTGCCTCTTATTCCGCCTTGATCCACTTTCATAGGCTGCTTTTCTTCACTCTGGTGTTTCTTTAATTTACCTATCTATGTCATATCTTCAACGTTACCTGTCTCATTATCTTTCCATACTTTATTCTTTCTTTATTCGAAAACTCGGGGTATGTCTCACATGAGGGAAAGAGTGAGTGACGGCGCGGAACCATTACTATTCTGAGGTTGCCTTTCCCGAGTTCGAGCTTCTCGCCTTCCCCTAAGCTACATCAACATACCAAAATATGCTGGATACCGAGTAATCATGGCACTGCGGAAACTCCTTGAGCTAGCAATGCCGGTAGCAGGACGTTTGTTGGCTCAAGCCACAAATCCTTTGACCCGACTTTGATTGAACTGACCTCGCGTTGTGAGTGCTGCGCTGGACGAATTTTTGCAGTGCTCTTCATTGACCAGAGTTTTGAAACGTTTTGTGGAATAACGAGGTTTTTTCATCGAAGTACGTACCTGAGTAACACTGAGGCACGCCCTTTATCCGGAAAGTCTTGTTTTATTCTGCCTTAAATATTTTGGAATTTTGTGCAGCACGTACCGCAAGTACATTCAAGTGTTTATAAATCGCAGACGTTTTTTAAGGAGAGCCGTTTTTGGCCTAAATCCCACTGTCGTTTCATGAGTATCACAAGCTTCTAGGTGTATCCCTGTCTGGCTGCTAGACCCAAGAAGCGAGTAGAAAACTTATCGAATGCCATGTATGCTGCAGGTGAGCCCACGGGAGCTCTTAAGGGTTCGGCAAGAATGAGTACTTGTTACTCCATAAGAGCTGCTGAATCGATTGCATTTGTGGTCTCCGCAAGTTTGTTGCAAGGTAAGCCTACTTAAATTAGCAAAAATGGCATGAGATTCAACTTTCTGCTGAAGACTGCAGAGACGCTGAGCACATGTAACCTCCTTGCGGCGTGCTTACAAGTTCATATGCAGAGGCCCTGGGAAAGCCCGAGAGAACGGCCGTTGACTTAGTGAGGGACCAGATGGGGTTTGCCCGGTGACAGCTTCCCCCACTCCTTTGCTGAAAAATACTACGAAAGAGTGAAGGACGCAAAAACTAGGAAGTCTCAAGGTGGGATTAGGGAGAAGGAGGGACTATGGACAATATGATGAAGACAGACAAATACTGATATCTTGATCTGTAAACTCAGCTGATGGATCTGTCGAGGCTTATCCGTTAGTAGGACGGACCTTGGACCGTACGTTACCGATAATAAATCGGGAGGAACCCCATGAACGGGAATCGAGGCCAGGGACTGATAAAGATAGGAGATGGATGTACAACGCACTGCAGCTCGAAGTTATACCGAGTCCCGCTTCTCTGAAACGAGTTCACGGAGTAAAGATGCAATAATCTCCGCTTGCGAAAACGGGCAGAGATATCTTGCCATCAAATCTGGTGAGGTTTGCCAACGAGCTCTGGCCAAGGCAGCCCTGTTAGCACACACCACTGACGGCAGACGTCAGATTGCACCAGGCTGGTGTAGAGTAATTTCGAGTAGCTTGCCAGAAGGTGGCAACGTGGCCAAACTCTCGAGAGGACTAACAAGGGTTCTTCGTGGGACATTATGTTGCCTCGTCCAGCGGTGGGGTTACTTCACCAACCACTACAAGTAAATCATATAAGCGGTCGGGGTCTGTGGTAATTTGGGATATGCTAGAGGACAAAAGCTAGCATCATTGCCTGATGGAGGATGATCTGTCCTTTGCCAAATTTGGTGTCAAGATGGCTGTCACAGGGGTATATTGGGAGTGTTTGATAGTTATAGACCACCAGTAATCTCCAGGTGTTTGCCGTGGTATCCACTGGGACACTGCAAAAACTTGACACTACCTGCTGTTTTGAGCCTGGGGCCTAGCCAAGAGCGTGCAGTGAAGAAAGCAGGTGGGTGTCAATTCCAACGCGCGTATGCGTAGCTCCAGCGAGTATGGTGTTACAAACAGGAGGACGGAGCTCTTCAACGCCGGCAGGGAGCGTAACGCGTCCGCAGTAGCCGTTAGTGAAACTCTGTTTTCTAAAGATGACCACCTACCGGGAACCATACAAAGTGGGTTTGCTCTCCATGGGTTGGACAGGGGGCGCAAATATTAAAGGGGTGGGGTAGTTGTCCTCATTAGGGCACAAACCCTTCGGAGCCACAGATCATGGTTTGTATCCGCAGTATACAACTGGACACTTTTGCGCTCGAACTCCAGAGCTGAGGAGTAAACTTGGCCTGTGCGTACAGGGACCCCGGGTACGAACCAAGGTGATGCCACTTGACTTCCGCAGGTACTTGCCCCGCTATTTGAGTAAACCGAAATGACCTTTAGAGATAGAGACTTCAACCTACCGCACACAGACTTGGTAGTCGAGGCAAGTGCCCTGTGGAACCCAGGAAGAGGGATACATACAGCGGCTTCTTCGAAACTCCCCATTTCAACACATGAAGGAAGATGCAAAATATAGAGCCGGCTGAACTCAGTCGTTGCTGGATCATGTGATGAGGGATCATAAGAACTATGTAGCGGAGCCCCAAATTTACTCTCCGTTGGATAAGAGCGACCACGAAAATTTAAAATCGTTTTTTGCACGCTTCAACCCGAATCAGCTTCGAGGATGTACAGAAGCTCCGCATGTACGGACATTGTCAAGAACCTCACTAGAGCGGTCGGCCAAATATGCAGTATTGCGAAAGATGCTGGTTTGGAGGAAAGCTGGCAGGTGAGCAAAGGGTCCCTAAATAACCCACAAAACGAGATTGCTTCTTTTGAGCTTGGGAGATGTGAGAGAATCCGGTGCTTTATAGGGCTACAATGGGCAAGTCTGTCAAGAGTAGAGGGATGCGCTGGAGCTCCTGACGACCTTCATTCATGGAGCGCCAGTAGATAGCCAGAGTAAGCCAAAGCCCTGGGTGGGTACTTTGACTATGTGCTCGGAGTGGACAACAGCCTTAAAATACGATTTTGTGAGGCGAATTATTCAACGGTGGCAAAAGAATTTATATCTTTCAGAGGAAAACCCGCCCGCTAACCAGGTTGAGTCGGCTGGCCCGACGTCTGATGCACCAGACAAGATCCATCCTGCTACCATTGGGCCGCTGGCTGGTGTCCTTCTCATTGAGAAAGTTGTATAAGGCCTCCATGGGTCTTGGAAGTTTGCCGCAGGGCTGGAGGAATGCAGCAGCGGTGGTCACACATAAACGGCTACCCCTTTCTGAAGTCGACGGCTACGGACCGGCGGACTTAACCAGCTTTCTGTGCAAACTGCTAGAGATCATCTGGATGCACTTCCTTAAGTGCCTACCGGGGAGTTCCATGCTTTGTTCTCCCCAACATGGATTTTATAATTGCAGGTCGTGCTTAACCAATCCCCTGAGCTTCCCGGGCGAGGTCACTCGAAGAGCTGATTGAGCCACACTGGTGGAAGTATGTTATCTTGACATTAGCAAAGAATTCGATTAGGTGAACCATCGGCTTCTTCTAACTAAGTTTGGGTCAGTTGATATAAGTGGTCAGATTTAGGAATGGCCAACAGACATCCTCACCGGTAGAACGTTTTACGTTAGGATAGGTGACAGTAATTCTAAACCAGGAAACGCCACCAGCGGAGTAACGCAGGAGTCGATCCTAGGCCCACCATTGTTTCTTTTGTTTATAAATTATTGGGCCCCACTCCTGAGGTCACCAAGCTTCTTTCCGCCGATTATGTTAAATTAGCGGGCCTTAGGGGGGGGCGGAGTTGAGCGCAGATGTAGTGGCCGTTCCAAACTGGGCACACACGTGGGACTACCTTCCGAAACTAAGAAAAGCCCCTTATTCTCGCGAACAGCGACAAGCCTGACGGTCGTACGCGACTAAGGTCCATCCACTATAAGGGGGTGAACAAGGTTTAGGATCTTGGAGTTTTGGTGGCTTCTGATCTTGAATGATCGGATCAGTGTGAAGCAGCTGCACAAAAGGCAAGCGGTGAACTCCTCAGGTTGAGTCAGCATCGTAGTGCGGACTACCAAGGGTTTTCACGCCAGTATATGTGTCTATAGTTAGACCTGTTTCAGAAAATTATATTCAGGCACGGTCAACCTTCTAAAAAAAGGAGGCCGCCTGTTTAGAGAAGACACAAAATCCTGCATGATTGAGAATAAGAGGGATAAGACGTGCGGGCAGGGACTCCAAGACCTCGGGCTTTTCTCCATGCAAAAGAAGAGGCCACGAGGGGATCTCAGGAACGTTCGAGGCATTACAAGGCTTTTCTGGGCTTAAACCAGAGAGTCTGTTCCATACGGCGCCATACTCCCGAACAAGGGGTCACGGAGTGAAACTGGCGAAAGTTCGATCTACTTTGGTAGCTAGATCTCACTTCTTTATCAGTGGGGTGGTAGACTACTGGAATGGACTATCAGAGAAGGTAACAGAACTAGGGACCGTCAGGGCATTTAAAGGGGCCCTAGTTAGTAAGTAAAACGAGATAGTTTCTGACAGTGGGCTTTGAGCGTGTCTTTAGAGGGACGGAGGCGAATACTAGGGTTCGTGTGGTGTTTCATCATTGCACGCTTCCACTTATTGCAAGTTGGTCAGCGAACATTTACGACGAATATTATCTCTTACGTTTGATGGGCGATGGGGTTTGTAATGGAGCAGTCAGTTTATGTTATACACCAATTAAACATAGTTACCATTTTAGATCACACCAGCTAACTGGAACTGACGGAGGAGTGTGGTTAGATAATTACACGGGAATATTTTCAATATAAATAAGAACAACCTGAAGGAAAGAAAGGAACTTACAACTGTCCATTTATCACATTCAGGTCGCTGGTTTGCCATGTTCGGAACGGCCTAAAAACAGAAACCATTTTTGCGTCGGAGGGAGTATTTTTGTTTCAAGATTTTTCTGCTTTTGTAGGCCGTGATTAAGCTCGTATATGTTTGAAAATAGTGTTTATGGAATATTTACATTAAACATTTGGTACAACCGAAGGGTGCCGTACCAAAAGAACGTGATAAACGCGAAAAAAAGTGAACTGTGCTGATATCTACACAACTGGCCGGCAAGAACTCTCGTTGTGCAAAGTTGACGCTTGATAGCAGAATATTTGAAGGCGTGTCAGCGAAAGATTTTAAACAACAAATTCCTGAAGTCTGTCAGGCTGCCAAATATTTTGGCCGGGATGGCTACTCACCAGGTGTGGTTGTAATGTTGTTGAGGCTAGTAGGAATGTTTTGGCGTCTGGTTTGATGCTAGGTTCTGGATCGTCAACAGAATCTGTTCTTAGTTTGTCTGTGGACGGTGGTAGTGTCGCTGCTGTCGGTGGCAGATGTGCATCATAATACGTGGTTTTATTCTATGAATGTAAACGGTGCCCGGTTTATCACCTTCCTGAAAAACAAACTGCTTGTCTGTGTGAATGAATACCTTGAATGGACCGACATACTGTGGTGTGAGTAGCTTACTTGCGGCGTCGTCACGAATAAAGACGAACGGTGACGTGTGTAAGTCGTCATGCACAACAAATTGTGCGGATGACGAGCCAGTGGATTTTAGAGGTACGAGTGGTATGCGGTCTCCCATTTTTTTCACAAACGGAGAGGAGTCAGGACTGATAGCAGTACCGGGTTGAAAATACTCACCTGGAGGGCAAACGGCGGTACCAAAAGCAAGTTCAATGGAGGTGCTGTGGAAGTCGTCTTTGGATAGTGACAGAAGACTCAAAAGAACTAGTTGCAGATTGTCATTCCATCAATTGGGAGTTGCCTGTGAAATCAGCGCTGCTTTCGGCCGACGGTGTAGGCACTCTACCGTGCCATTGGATGAAGGACGGTAAGCAGCTGTTCTGATGTGTTTAGAGCCAAGCCGACTGATGAACGCACTGAATAACGCCGACTGAAAATGGCTGCCATGGTCTGTGGAGACGGTACGCTGTGCAATAAATATAGTAATCCGGGGCAGTAGTAGTACCTTTGCAATATCCTCTGCCGGGGTGTTAGAAATAGACGCCACTGCCAGCCGAAGTGTGAAACGATCGACAACGGTTAATATGTGGTTATGTCCATTTGATGGTGGTAGTGAGCCAACAAGATCGACGTGAATATGTTTGAAACGGACATCGGGAACGGTGAATGTACTGAGAGGAGAAAATGTGTGGCGGTGAACTTTGTTCCCCTGATATAGTTATTGCTGTTAATTCCATAGTGCAATGTCAGAATCTATACTAGGCAAGAGAAGTCTGGCGGAAATGAGTTCACGGGATGCACCAACAACAGGATGGGAACAAGAAAGGAAGTGGTTGAAAGAGCTTTCCTGTAGGAAGTAGGAACAACAGAACGAGGGTTACCGGCAGACCAATCACATAGGATTGTCTCATCAGTCGAAAGTAGAGAAGAACCTTTCGGTTGAAGTCTAGAGGATGCGCACAGGTCAGGTAAGGGCGAATTATCAAGCTAGTTTTGACAGTTCCGTAAGGTCAAACCGTGTTTGCACCGCGTTGGCTTCAGAACTGGATAAAGCGTCAGTCACCATATTATCAACTCCGCTCAAGTGGCGGATGTCTTTTATGAACTGAAAAAATATAATCCAAAAGGGGGAGATCTTCAATTGAATATTTATCAGGCTTGGCACGATGTACATGTGTCAGAGGTTTGTGATCAGTGTGCACAAGAAATTGTCGTCCTTTCAAAGATGGCAGAAGTGAGGGATGGAAAAATAAACGGCCAGGAGTTCACGAGGAAACATGCTGTGTCTTGGCTGTGTTGCCTGAATTTTTCGTGAAAAGAAAGCTAATGGTTGTGGTTGATTGTTCACAATTTGATGGAATACTGCACCAACCGTGGTATTTCATGTTTCGGTTGTTAGGATCAACCCGGTATTTGGATCCGAATGTGAATGACACAGCATGGTAGCGCCTGGGAGAGATTATTTGGCTCTTATGAAATCTGCCTCGTCAGTTGAACCGATCGCCTTGATATTTGACTTGGGTGGGCCAGTTAAAGGCGAGGCCGCAGAAGCACAATGGGGAATCAAACGGCTTTGGTAATTCGAAATTCCCAGGAAACGTCGTAACAGTGTGATCGTTTTGGGCGCAGGAAATGAGAGGATGCTGTGCACCTCGTCTGGGCGGGATTTGAAGCCTTTTTAACCGACGTAGTACCCGAAGAAGTCTAGGGAAGAAAGGCCGAACATACACTTACTGGGGTTCAGCTGAAGTCTGTGTTGCTGGAAAGTCTGAGAGAGCTGATGCAGGTGGACAGCATGAGCCTTTGGAGAGGTGTCGTCAAATAAGATGAGGCCGCCCCAGCCAAATGCGAATGGTAGATCTCGGAGCACTTTGTTGATGAAACTGAAACATTTGAGCAAAGTTTCGCAACCCATAAGACATGCATGTGAACTCCAACAGACGAAGAGGCGTGGTGACGGCAGTCTTGGGGGTGTCTTCTTCGGACGTGGGAATTTAGTGATATTCCTTCAGGAGGTCACTCTTGGTAAGGATTTTTCCCCAAAAAGACTTTCTGAGAAGTCTCTTATGTACGGGTTTGGACAGCTGTAGGAAACAGAGGGGTTCCTCAGAGCACAGAGGTCTTCACAAAATCTCTTACCTTCGGGCGACTTCGGGGCCAATTGCAGAGGCGAGGCCCATGGGCTTGAGGATGGCGTGATGTTGCCTAGACTCATCACACATTCAAATTCGGGTCGCACAACAAGGACCTTTTCGGGGTTGATCTGGCGCGATCGAACATGGACCGGTCGGCCTTTGCAGGGGGTGTGCTGAAGCACGGCATGGTATACGTGATCGGTGAACGGACAATGTTTGGGCAGAAGAGGGAGCTCCTTCAGATTGTCAGCAACAGTTGATTGTGGGATCCCCAGCCGGACACCCACGGAATTAGTACAGTTGCCAGTGCCGATTGTGCAAAGCTTTGTAATGGTATCTGCCGGTTTGAGATTTTTGGGGTCCACTGCCTGGCCAAATTATACGGGGAAGTTCGAGCCGATAAGAGGAGTTTGAAAGTTTGCTTGGATGGAAAACCATTGAAAATATCATCAAAGGCCTAAAAAGAGGTGAGTAATAGCTGTCCGAAAGTTGCAATAGTTTTTGTATTTGCTGCCAGGAGTGTGAACTGAAATGGTTTAAAGTGGTGGTGCTCGGGTGGATGGATACCTCTTATCATCGCTCCGGTATCGATTAGGGGGCGGACGCAGCCGGATCAGTCGGCAATGTAGAAAAGGCGAAATTCTCGTGGACAGACAGCCGCAGTCGTCGCCGTTACTTGTTGGTTTGGACGTTTCAGTGTTTGGTGAAAGCACGAAAGGAACATGGAGGGCCACAGCAGCAAGCCTGAGAGCCGAAAATGCGGTGGTATCGGCACTACGTTTGCAACCGACAATTTCTGAGCCGTGATCTAGGTGGATTGAGAATTTCCATGGATTGGTGTCGACGAATAACCAATGATTTGTGCATTGCACCAATCTGATAGCACAGAATACACACGGTCTATTTTAGGTCCGCTACGTTGTTGTCGCTATAAGACTGAGGAGGTGGTGGATCAGGACTTCGATAACCATCGCAGCGGCTATCTGGGGCGAGTGCTGGTAATCTCTTGGCTGGCCCGTGTTTCATGAAGGTTTTGCCGAACGACGTCACGTGAACAGAAGGTCTACCAGCTCGGTAGCGTTCCCGTTTCATGTCGGCAGGTGGCGTGATTTCGTCAAGAGGAGGGAGGCTGGATCCAGCGTTGACAGGGCCTGTTGAAGCGAGAGAGGCCGTTTTTCGACCCATACCCGCCGGGAAGTGGAGTCTTCCTTTTCACATCCAGCAGTAAGGGAAAACATCTAACCCACAGGCTGGGTGGGCTTTCAGTCTCTGAGTTAAACTGATGTGAACGGCCAGCGGGGCTTTTGTCAGCTTGGTTTCCCGGTACTCTCAATCGCTGCCACAGTCGGCCTCGTGTTAAGAGCTTCTGACAGAGTGGGATCGGTGAGATCTTCCAAGCTGACAGCGATGAGTAAATGAAGCGCCTGGATAACGTGAGAGAGTTTGACCCCTTTCCTGTTTCTGCTCCGAGTGACAAATGCAGCTTCTTGTCGAAACCGCACTCAAATGTTGGTCCGGGAGTAAACGGGCAATTTGAGGGCAACGGAGTGGCTGTCAACAGATTCAGTGTCATGCTAGGCTAGACGCGTGAACATTGAACCAAAAGAATGAAGGCTGGTGTCAGAAGAAAGAATAAACCCGGGATCACCAGTTTTGTAGTGCACTAATCAGTTTATGTTAAATGCTAAGTCAACGTAACAAATATTGTTGCGCGCAGGGCCAACGGGAAGAAGTAGATGACTACAGTCGTGAATCGAATGGAGCCTCGCAAGCAGTCAGAAAACCGAAATTGAGCCACAGAGGTGCTCCTGCGAATCTGCAGAGAAAAGAGTGCATAACGAGAAACGGTCGTGGTGGATTCACAGGAAGGTGTACAAGTTTTGGCGGTGAAACCGGGAACAGTCTGTTTCAGAGTGACGAAACTAAGTTTATGCACGGGGTGGCAATGAAGATGATGACTGCCAGAAGTGAATGCAATGTCACCACACAGTCTTCCTCCCAGAAGATTGAGGGTGATATTTTTGAAATACTCAACTGCGTCACTAATCGTACTCCCGAAAGAAAAGGTCACGAATAAAAAATGTACAAGTGACAATAACAAACAGGGTGTGGGCGACCAGTAGTCCATCATTTTGAAGATAGAGGGAAAACATTCGGAGTGGTACATTCGTTACTCTGCAGGACTGCCTCGTGGCTTGATAATTGCTCCGATATTTGGAGTAGATAAATATGTTCTTCCTTGAGTCGGGCGTGCAGAGCCTTCGCAGCGGTTCACCTGCCAGAAAAAAGGTTAGGCTTACCAAAAACTTCAAGTCGGTGAAGACTGTGGGATGGAAGTGTCCCCTTTTCTCCACTCAACCGTCCTTGTGACAGATAGATGCATTGTTGGCAGAAGAACCGCTATCTTCAAAAAAACCCAAGGGACGAGAGGAAAAAACAAAAAACGAGTGCTTGAGTGATCGTATAAGGCGGCTAGACGTGAACGCAAAGCCAAGAGAACCCGTAAGTTTGTTGTTTATTGTTTTTCTAGAAAAAATAATGATGGCAAATAAATCTTACTGAGAACCAGGTAAAAACGCAGTCTACCATATGTGCGGGTGTTTGCACAGCCCAATTACGACGGTCGCATTAAACCGGGGTTTTGTGGTTCATGGGACCCGCCCTTGTTGTTGATCTGGACCCGGATACGAGTATGAATGCACGTGTTGAACATGGTTGAGTTGAATCCAGTGGCAACTCTACTTCCATGAAAGTCAGTCTTAGTCTATTTACGGATACCGTTTTCTGTTTGCCTTTAAGTTCGACGAAGCAGCACCTTTTTCCCGCTCTAGAACCAGGTGTGGGCTTGAATCAAAAGCTTGAAGCAAGAGCCGTGTACTGTTTGTACGCAAGAAGACGTGTGCGTGTGTGGACAGCTCCTTAGACGTGTATACTAGTATGCTCTGTTCTCTAGTCAATACTGCGTGGAGGTCAAGCATATGCTGAGTTAGGCGTTGGGTGTATTTGGAATGGTTAAAAGTTGCGAGGGTTGTGGTGCAACCAGTCCCACCGGCAACCGAAGAAAACCCCGAGCAATAACTCGTTCGGCGTTCAGTGCAGATCGGCTTTGACCGGTTCGCAAATGCCTAACAGGACAGAAGGAAGGGTCTCGAACCATGCCAGGTTTACATAAGCCCTCAAGGCTGCTTTGAGTTGTCTACGAAAATTTTCAATCAAACCGTTAGCAGCTGGATGGTACGCCGTAGTTCTCATTCGGTTGCATCCGAATACATTCACCAGGGAAGCAAGTAAACCTTGGAATTGGGTTCCTTGATCGGTGATCACAATAGCGAGGGATCCAAACGGGGCTGTCCATCGTTTTAGGTCAGCACGTGCTGTTGTTTTGGATGAACAGTCGCTTAGAGGTGTTGCCTAAGCTCACCTCGAAAAACGGTCGATACATGTTAACAAGTAGGTGAAGCCCCAAGATGGAGGCAGAATAACTACTAGATTGGCGTGCACATGATGGAAATGGGCATCTAGTGCGGTGGACGTGCACAGAGGACTTTTTGTATGCGTGTCTATCTTACATCGTCGGCATTCTAGACAACTGCGTGCCCATTCACTTATATCCCTATTTATTTTGGACCACACGAAACGCCCAATCACGAGCTTACCCGAGGCTTGTATGCCGGGGTGTGATAATCCGTGATATGTCCTGAAGACGTTCGTCTTGATCGTAAATGGTACCAGTGGACGCGGAGTACTTTGCAACACGTCGCACAAAATCGTACCCCCCGATGAAGCGAGTGACATTCGTTCGAGTTCAAGTAAGAGCTACTTAAATTCTGGAACAGTGCGGTATTCCACACCAAATTAGAGACCAGGTAACTAATGGATTTACAACACGTCGTTGTGGTCCGAAATTCTTGCTACTCCTCACGCCAAAAAATCGTTCCAACAACAAACAGTTCAGTCTTCCTATTTTGCCTTTTATTTGTGGATTGTCATTTAACCTGAGTAGTTAATCAAGTACGCTGGTGCATACACCAAAGTTTGTGAACACATATCGGTAATGGTACGGTATACAGCGATAAATGGGATGTGTTTGGCAGTGACACGGATCGGGAGTCTAGAGACACTGTCGAATAGGCTAATGTCCACATCCATTCATCTCAATATACCCATGGGAAGATTGATATTCCTGCCATCAACAGTATTGATCATACACTGTATTGCAGCCAAAAATGAAATAGCTAGTTAGTTAGTCAGTACAAGTTCACACACATTGAGCTACACATAAATGGTCAACACTAGATGCACCTATACGTTCGCCGTAACCTCCTCAGACAGTCGTTCGAAACACGGAGAGGAAGATCGAAGTAACTGAATTAAGTTTCAGTTGTCATGATATGCACTCATTTATCCTCACAAAATCGCAATCGCCCTAATTATTTAGAGGTGTATATTAATACTGCACGTTTTGTCAATATTTTAAGCGGTCGCAAGTGCCAAAATGTTTGACGATGAGCAAATACTTTCTCCGCATAATAAAGTGATCATCAGCTTGTCACTTGGACAATTCAGGTGACCGTTTCGCAAATAAAACACAACGGAGGCCCTGGTGAATGACAATCCACAAATAAAACGCAAAATAGGAAGACTGAACTGTTTGTTGTTGGAACGATTTTTTGGCGTGAGGAGTAATAAGAATTTCGGACCACGACGACGTGTTGTAAAACCACTAGTTACCTGGTCTCCAATTTGGTGCGAAATAACGCTTGTCGCTGAATTATGTAGCAAGTTTTCTTGCTAACGTAACTGAATTCATCGGTTTATAATTTAACACATCCTGATACATTTGCGCTTCCCGACGAGGGGTAGAAAATAATGTATGGCATTAGAGAGGTTTTAATACCTGTTTCGCTGTCTGAGTGGTAATACTCATAATGGTTCACATCGGGGATATTTTGAAATAAAATTTTACATGCCTTCAAGTTGTTTTACTTGTGTCATATGGATAGTATTTTCATTCCCTTGGAAGCTCTACAGATTCAAGTTTTTAGTTGTTCGATAGATTCAGACGGAATTGGTACTGGTAACATTAACTTGTTACCGTATGCAATGCGACTGTCGGAAAGCAATCTGAACCAGTATCTTCATAACGCTTAAATTAAATTAACTCCCTGAAGAGCACCAAGGGATCGACTACATGCTGAGGCTTTGCCCGTCGATAATCTTGGTTTCACGGCAGCTTTTACGGGCGAAAATTTTGTCGGTACTTAAAATGCACGGTGTGAACAATAAGGCTGTAGTCCCAGAGCCCAAGTGGATGTTTCAATAGTTTGCCTACTGAGAAGCACAAAAGTAGCGCCGTGCATAATGCAGTTCAGATGGACTGGGACACGTGAATATTTTTTTTCCACGATAGGAAGAACGCCCTGTGCTTGTGCTGAGGGAACGGCTGCTAAGTCTGCGCTACCGGTTGGTGTAACGAGACGGATACGAGAAAGAGCATCTGCCACGGAATTCGGCTTACCTGAGATGTGTCGTATTTTCTCTGTGAACCGAGTGATATAATCTAGGTCACGGGACTCCCTGAACAAGTTCCGGTCTGTAGTTGACCGCTCAGCGATGATGATTGGTTTTTGGTCCGTGAAGACGGTGAATTGTCTGCCTTCCAGCACGTGCTGGAAATGACGGATAGACAAGTAAACTGTGAGAATTTCTCTACCGAATGTACTATACCTGTATTCGGCCGGCTGCGGGCATTTGGAGAAGAATGCTATAGATTCTCACGTGGCTTGTATTTGTCGTTGTAGAACAGCACCAACAGCTAAGTCTGAAGCATCGGTTGATAGTGCCGGCGGAGTGTTTGGTAGGTGCAGCGGTATCCATGTTGGAGATAGCCAGCTTCAGTTTGACAAAAGCGGAACGGGCATTCTCGGGAAATTCGAATGTTTTGGTTTTACCGCGTAGTAATACTGTGAGGTTGCATCAACTGGGCACAGTTAGGAATAAAACGACCGTAGAAGTTGACTAAGCCATCGAATCGCCGGGGCGTTTTGAAGGGTGAGGGTTCAGGATATTCGAGAATCGCATGCACTTTATCTTTCATAGGTGGAGTGCCTGTGGCAGATACCTCGTTACCAAGTAAAGTAATGCTTTCTTGACCAAAGGAACATTTCGTGGCGTTGATATTGGCTCCATGTTGAGACAAACGTTTAAAAAGTTTTCGTTATTGTACACTGGTCGTTAGAGGTTGCGCTAGCGACCAAGATATCATGCAAGTAGGTGTGAACCCCTTCTAAACATTTGCAGACCTGATCGCTGAAATGTTTGTGCCGCATTGCAAAGACCGCATGACATTCGGAGAAACTTAAGTAGGCCAAACGGTGTGGTTACAGCCTTCTTTGGTACGTCACTAGGACTACCGCAAATTTTATTGTAGGCACGAACCAAATCTATGCGACTGAAAATCTTGCAGCTACTTAAACTTGTCGTGGAGTCTTGTATATGTGGAAATGGGTACCAATCGGGCGTGGTGCTATTGTTTGTTGTCTGATAATCGCAACAAGATCGCCAATCGTCGACAGACTGTTTTGGCACCATATGCAATGGAGAAGCCCACAGGCTTGAAGATGGCCTGACAAAACCAAGATCCAGCAAGTACTGAAACTCGGCCTTAGCTGTTTTTAGTTTGTCGGATGCTAAGCGCCTGGCGCGGCAGCGAACCGGTGAACCAACTGTGCCTATATGGTGAAGTACGTCAGTCAACACTTGTGGTGGCATGTTATTAGGTTGGAATAGTCCATGGAACTTGTGCAGGATCTTCCGGTAGCAGTTTGTAGCGACAGAAGTGATGCGGACTGGAGAGAGCTATGGCTCCATTGACGGTGTGTCGCTAGTTGAGACGTACGTAGTCTTATCCACAAGACGAAAGCCTGATGGATCAACCATTGGGTTAAAATTTCGAGAAGAGTCGATACCAGTGATCAAGTGAGGAAGGTCAGCAATAACAAATACCCACTGTAGTTTACGTCTTGATCCGAGGTTCTGTTTTGTTGGAAGCTTACCACAAGTCTCTGTGGGCTTCTTATTAACCGCAACCTACTCGATGTTCGACTAAGGGAGACAGTCTGTGCACAAAGATGAATAGTACTTGCTTATGGACCAGTACGTACTGAGGGGGATGTTCCGCATATTCTGTCAGTTCCAAATTGCTTGAATGTGAGCGGAAGTTACTGACACGGCTGCCGCCTTTACCGGTCAGCTTAACCTTTCCCCTGGTACTCAGACTCACACGTGCAACGCCTTTTGTATTTTTCCTCCCTCTCCTTGTTTACGGCGGTACCAGCACACCCCGAGTTTTGTGGGACTATGCTGCCTTGAACGGTTGGGGCTGCTTGTCCTGCGAGATACAGAATTTGATCGGGATGCTTTTAGCTCATCAAACTGGGAAGATAATAACTTTATCTGCTTAGCTAAACTCTCCATGGTGTTAGTGTGGTCTGCTTCATGGTTCTTAGCCATGTGCTGTGCAAAGGGTAAGGCATGTGCTTGTACTCGATCAGCAGCTTCCGCCAATTCGTTTAACATTTATTTATTCCCCTAAAGGCCGATACAGCTTGAAAGTTATTGGTAAGTGCTTGCATCCAAAGCAGGCGTGACACTGGATCATCCAGTTTGAGGATAGAGACCTGTCCCCGTATAAAACTGAGTGGTTGCATCGCCGTTTGGGTTCCATGGTCACCGAGCTCATATCAGACTCCCTTTGTTTTATCCGATCTTCTACCAAATTACAAAGTTTCCTGAGTATGGCATCCCTCAGTCCATCTTGTGGGCTCACTTCAGGTGGGTTGCGCACGATACTACTAAGGACTGGAGCCAGGGCCGGTGGCAAATGCCCCACTAGATACGTAAACATGGTAGCTGGGCTGATTGTGCGAGCCTTTCTGAGCTATGCTTACACTTAAACCGGCCAAAACTTAGGATTCTTGACTGGGAACTCAGTAGTTTCCATGCCCATTGAGGGTATACCGGACTGTTCCGCTTCTTCCACATTTTAAAGTCTGGTGCTGAAGTCTCCTGCAAATCAGCCACATCGACAGTGGACGGAGCCCGATTCTATGTCGAAGATTTTGTTATTGGGTTATTTGATGGGGTTCTGATATACCTTTATCAAATAGTGTCTCGAAACTGGTGAAAGTAAGACAGTGGATAGGACCTACTTTAACGAAGAAAAGTCTGCAGGAAATTCAAAAGAGATACCTGGGTTCTGAAAACACTTCCATTTCATCGATATTGTGGCCAGGGCTAACGAGGCAAAAAGGCGCACGGACGCGGTAGATAACTACAGTCGTGAATCGAACGGTGCTTTGCAAGCAGTCAGAAAACCGGAATCGAACCACAGAGGTGCTCATGCAAATCTGCGGAAAAAGAGCACATAAAGAGAAACGATCGTGGTGGATTCACCGGAAGGTGTAAAAGTTTTGGCGGTGAAACCGGAAACTGTTTGGTTCGGAGTAACGAAACTAAGTTTATGCACGGGGTGGCAATATAGATGATGACCACCAGAAATGAATGCCAAGTCACTACACTCTCTATGGTGCAAGGTGTGCAGGAGCTGTGCTCACACAAGGGGTTCAGGAATAGCAAAGGACACCTGTATCCTTTACAATCAGACCCCATGGGCAGAAGGGCTTTGTGCTCCTTGCGGAAAGGCGTCCGGTATAGCCTTCAGACCGCAGGTCCACGGGCGGGACCAAAGCCCACCAGGTGAAACCACATGGATTAGCCCCAAAAAGCACAGTCAAGTGGCAGAAAGTCACTCGCAGAAGTAGTACAAAGCCTGAGAAGACAGCTGCTGGGGCGACTAGGCGCGTTCCAAGGATTTTACCAGCGGTCGTTACCTCAATCTACTTGGAGCGGTAGGCGAAGGTCAGTGAACTGCGCTGCTTCCCAGAAGAGCGAGGCAGCCCATAATAAAGGGCGAGTGTATTGTAGTGAACGATGAGCTGGCTAGGATGGACAATCCTGCGCTCTAGGTGTGAAGAGTCCGGGTGGAGTATCTGCCAAGGCAGATGCTATGGATGGGAAAGGTCTCAAGCCGCAGGCTCCTGGTCCTAAATCAGGAGAAACCATTTGTGAGAGAATCAAAAACCCGATGGGACGTGGATAAGAGGAGGGCCTATGACACTGTGAATTGCAGGTGTTCCGCACTCTGCTGCTCCAATAATAGTGCACTGAGTGGGAACATGGAAGTCATTACTTGCCAACAAGGGTGAATCTCATGCGGGGCCGATGCTGGTGGACTTCGCTAATGGGGCCACCTGAGATAGATTTCTGGCGGGGGCAGCTGTGGTGGATCACCCCACCAAGGGTAGATATGAGGTTGCATCAGACGAGCACAAGGTGAGAACTGGTGGTCTAGAACCAGGTAGATGCCCTGCTAGACGAGCACGGCACTGGTGGGAACACACCAAGGACAGCAGAGCGCTGTGCTTGGCTCGTGGGCCCCTTTCCCGGCAGCAGTAAAGAAGCCGCGTGCGTGATCGGAAATATTTATAATTGGGGACGTGCTGGAAGACGAAAATTGCCACTGCTGTCTGAAGGTGGAGGACAGTGCGACTATTTTCAGCCTATGTAACGACCGGTCGCGGCAACCCCCCCCCCTCCTAAAACCACTGCAGTTCCATGTTTCCTTAGCATCAATCACTTATTTACACCATGGACTTGTTTTATGCACTGTACGTTTTTGCGAACAAAAAATCTTTCGTTCGCGCCCAGCGCGCTGCTCTGTCACATCCTTGTTACGGACCTGCGCGACGCACGTGCTCTCTTCTCGCAAGCCGCAATTCGGTTCTCGTTTTTTGAGTCCTTATGACTGCGTAATTGAGGTGTGTACCTTTTTCGTGTCATTGTTCACTTGATAACATAGTGTAGCAAAATTCTGCGGATAATCGCGTTCTCATTTTGGGATCTGTTGCGAATTTGGCTACGCAATGCTCAAAGGTGTCTTACAGCCTGGACGTTATGGCAACTCCCATTGAGATGGATTGGGAGTCTTCAAAAGCCCTAGATTTTCATCCGGTGTCATGCACACCGGTTTGGACGATCGACGCAAATGTCTCGCTATCTTCTCAGGCATCGCCCCTGAGGACCAGGCAGAACCGAACAGCGCGAGACACCAAAGAGACGGGGCGAACGCGGTGGTGTTATATACCGACGTATGTAGTATTAGACGTAGGCGGGTTGAAATACCCAAAGCCGCGGGGGAAGCACAACGCGTCAATGGTTGTCTTTACAGAAACACCTTTCTGAGGAGAACCATATGCCAAGACTGGTAGGCAACGGTTTTGCAACTTAAAGGCAGGATAGGGAACACGATTGCCTTGGCTGAGGGTAGCCATCTTCAGTAGGTCAGGTACAAACCGTCTTCAGTCTCAGACCAAAATAAGCATTCGGCATGTCCAGTGTGTACATTTGCTGTCAAACCCCAGGGCGGAAGGGTTGACGTTATCTAAGTCCACAGGGCGTCAAGTTCAAATCATGACGAGGACGTTTGCCTGCCGCGGGCCCTAAATGGACTAGCTCACGAAGCACAAAAGACCCTCACAGTGGGGGACTTCAACCTTACGCCCTTTGGCTGGGCCTTTTAAGTCTACATGACGGGATCGCGAGAGGAAAATTACTTAGAATGACCGCACGCTGATGCTTTGCGCCAGCATGTTGGGGGAAATACCCTACAATGGTTTGAATTTGTTTCATCTTTGCTGGATCTAGCAATAATGAATCTCCTCAATGAAGTGCCTGAACTGCAGTGCCGCGCAGCGCTGGGCAACAGTGACCACGGTTGCGCCCAAATCACCCTATGCATGCGACTCCTTAAAGTACCTTCATGGCTGGTTGAGAAGTTTGGTAGTATGGGCATAGATAAGTTTGTCAATAGGAAAATGAGGCTGAAGTGGGACACACTAGAGGGAACTAGCGTCGAGGAGCTCTGGCAGGTCAAAAGTGGATCCCTGATTTCCCTCTAGGCAGAGTTCGCATCCTTGAAAAGCAGCAGGGGGCAAGCCTATGTGGTAGAACGCTGCAGCTTCCAAGCAACCATACATAAAACCGCAGCTGGGACAATTAAAAAGCTTCCGGCAGACGGCTAGCCAAGAACTGTTGTACAAAGCTTAGAAACGAAACTCTGGGCCTTCTGGGAACTTCCCGGCGAGAGTTTGAGCACAGGCTGTCCATGTGCGTGAAACAGCAGCCGAGGAATTCTATAGCTATGTACAGTAGAAAGGTTCAACAGTGGACGCAATAGGTCTACTATCCACTAGGGACCACGGTATTGTCAGTTATGAGCAGGGCAAAGCACAGTCCCTAAGGGAATACCTTGGTGGTGCACACAAGATCTGGCTCTGATGTATCCTCCTCCACAGTTAAATGATTCAAGGCTCTCAGAGGAAATCTTGCGTAAGTATCTACAGGAATTGAACAGCTGCCATTCAGCGGGTCCAGATGGTATCCACCCAGCTACCACTGAGCAGTTAGCCGATATGATAGCTCCGTAGATGTGCAAGCTCAACAGGCCCACCTTTGGCCAGGACATGCTGCCTCAGGACCGGAAAATCGCGGCCTTCTTGGCGGTTCAAAAGAAAGAGCCAAAGTCTGTTATGTATAGCTACAGAGTGGTGAGCCTTACTAGCATCCTGTGTAAAGTTCTCAGATCATCCACGCCTAAATCTGTCCGCTTTTACTGGCACACTTCATGCAAGGCCCAGCTCAGCTTGGATTCCTGAAAAATTGATCTTGTTTGAACAGTATATTGGGCTTCTTAAGCGATGAGACTTAAAAGCCGGATAGAGGTAAGCAACCTGTGGTATGCTACATTGTCGTTAACAAAGCTTTCGACTCCGATAACCATAGTCGTTTGCTGCGCAAAATGGAAACTCTCAGTGAAGGTGAGCCGGAACATAGCTGGCTGGAGGACCTCCTCTCCTACAGGACGTTTTACGGCAAAGTGGGGGACAGAAGTTAAGTGTGTTGGGTGTTATCAGTGGTGTACCTCAGGAATCCGCCCTGAGGCCGATGTTATTCTTGTTGTTTAACAACGACCTGGCATCCATCAAACAATCGCCTAGGTCAACTTTTGCGGATGACGTTAAGATTGTTGGATATGGGGTAGGGTCGAATAAGGCAGGGCCATAAGAACCCTCCTGGACCGGGCATACAAGTGAGACTTACCCCTGAACCCTGGGAAGAGACATTTTTTGTCATTCAGAACAGGAATCCTGACTATCGCTAATGACCAAGGGCTGTTCATCATAGAAGCAGTCAGTAGGGTTGAAGACCTCCAAGCCTTCGTGAGCCATGACTTTTAATGGTCGGACTAGTGCAACTCTGCTGTACAAATGGCTGGTTGTAACGACCAAAACGCTCAAGTCCTGGTCCGGGTGAAGCCTGACCAACGACTCAATTAACGATTCACCGGCCAATAAGCTTCACTCGTTCTGGATAGCACCTTGGAGCCTCAAAGCAACGCGTAGCCCAAATCGATGCAGAACCCAAATCAAGAACACGATTGCTCTGCAAATTCTACGGTACTATGAGCGAGTAAAAATATAAGTACAAACATGATCATACCTTTGACAGTAAGCTTCAGTCACTATCCAGCCAAAAAGGTAATCAAAAATAGGACAAATTCTGTAAAAAGAGGAATAGTTGACCAGAAAGAGTAAATAAAAAATACCTGTCCTGAAGTCCAAACAAATAGAACAAGTTCTCCCCGCTTAATCAGGCCCAAAGAACAATTTCCTGAGCGTGGCAGCCAAAAATCAACGTAAACGAGCTGAACGTCCACGGTCAGTTGACGTGAGCGAGAAAGCGAAACCGAGGAGTAATAAAACAAACTGTGTTGAAGCAGTGCATTTCACTACCGTACCAAATGTCCTTAAAGTAATCTTGGCAAGAAAGCACAAACATAGAAAGAAAAAGTAAGTGCACCAAGCGTAGAATAACTGCCGACCACAAAACAGTGTCAGCATGAACTAGGTTAGAGAAGACGGTCCAAAATTTGTCATAGAGTATAGGAATGTGAGCAGAAGAGGAAGTTTCCAATCAACATGGACATTACACTGGTGGTCAGCTCTTTAGGCAGCGATCGGCATTGTGTTGACTGCAGCCGAAAGTATTCGTACATGTTTAAGTGGCTACAGCGTGACCTCAATCAGGAGGTAGACTGCAGGCTTGGGCACCTTTCTACAAAAAACACCGTCTGCTTAGAAAACGTTCAACGTCTCGCCACACAAATGGTTAGAGGGCAGGGGTAAGACGTACGAGCAGAGGCTCTGTGGTCTGAATCTTCTCGTCGGGAAGAAGACGTCGGGGATCTCACAGAAACCTTCAGGGCAATGGAGGATCATTCTGGCCTTAGGCCGAGTGGTCTGTTCAAAATAGCTTTAGATTCCATAACAAAGGAACAAGAAAAAAGCTGAAGAATGTTTGAGGTAGGCTGGTGACTAGATGGCGATTTCTAAGCAACAGGTTAGTGAACAAATGGAACAGTCCGTCAAAGGGATTGATGAGACTATGGAAGACGGTAAAGCGCGGCCAATGAACGTGTCTTTTATTCGGTCTCACGCGAAATACCAAAGTGATCCCCACTATTGGACGAATAGAGAAGACAGATACGAAGGTGTATTCTACATATCGTGGCACCAACACAATACACATACGGGAAATACACTGGATGAAAATGAATACAACGGCTGAGCGGAAATCGAACCGTGAGCGCGCACAATCGCCGAGGAACCGAAATAGAAAGTGATTCAAAACGAGGCCGACGGAAGCCCCAGAAAAGTCAGTCCACGTAAACGTAAGCAACCGAAGAAAACAGTTATGTTGATATCAAACATCAGAAATGGTCTTAGAGGAGACAAATCCAAGATGGTGTCCAGAAAACGGCCATTTGCACAGAACGATCGAGGTTGCTACCGACCTGAGTACGGTCCAGTCCCTCAAGGGCTTCTTAGATAGTAAGTGGTATGAGGTATTTCATGGTAGCCAGCTTCAAGTTTGTTCGTTAGGTGATTGAGCGTGGGTACTGTGGTCCGTCGTAGGTGTATGATTTTGACATTTTCGCCCACTGCTTACTGTCTGAGTGAAAGCTCACGAAGCATTAAGTCTCTCGCAGTTGAAATACGAGGAGGTTTTACTTTTCCCCCTCATTTTTAGCAGGAATTCCACGGAATACACCGTGCCGTGACGGGCGCACAACTGGCATGCATACCCTCGAAGGAATTCTGGGTGTCCCCGATTGGCCATGGTCATCATCTGTTCCGTGCAAACTGACCTTGTGAGTTTCCGCGTGGTTTGAATTTTCGAATCGCTCTCAGCGATAAGCATTTTTGAGTTGTTTGATGGGATATTACACGTTATTTTGCCCAAACTAACGTATCTTAATTAGTATTTTGGTACGCTTACTTTTTGAATAGTTCACTCTCTTCAGCAGAGTTTATTCTCTTCAAAAACTGGGTATACTTTTTGGTGTCTTTTTTGGTGTTTTTTGTTGGTGTCAGTGAAACTGATACCGGATAACATCTTTTTGTGGCGCTTTTTCTAGTGTACCGCTTTTGTGGAACTTTTGTAGTGTGTGGTCTTGCTGCACTTGCCTTAGTGTACCGTTTGTGTCTGATTAAAATGTTGTGTCATTATCCTACTGGTGTTCGAGACGGTATTTTCAAACAAACTGGACCATCACTGCCGAAATGAATGGAATGGAGGTTGATCCCATTGGTCAGGCAGTAATCTGTGGGAACAAAGAAAGCACGGACCTAGTGCAAGATGAGGGAATTCAGTGCGACCATTGTTGCATTTGGTATCATCGAAAGTGCTCTTAGCTGGAAGAGAATGACTTCGAGCTGCACATCAAGTACGCTTCGCTCAAGTGGATATGCGCCCACTGCTTCGCGTTTGCAAGCGAGTGCTCGCGTATAATTCGAGGCGAAATAGGGAAAGGGGACACGAACATGAAGATTGAACAAAGACTGGACAGAGCGAGTTTGATCCATAGCTTAGAGGAAAAGGAAAACCGGGTGTCAGAGCAGAGAAATAAAAAGGACAACCCAAGCCAAAGGGCAAAGAAGGCAAAGAGGTAGCAGGATTCACCAACGTGGGGAAAAGCCTCCTGACGGAAGTAGAATCCCTCAAGGTGCACGTTAAACGCCTAGAAGCTGAGGTGCAACGCATGAAGCGTGACACTGAGGTCATGGCAGACAGAAATAGAAGACTGCTACTTCATAACCTTAGGGCGAACATCGTTAAAGACGGTAGAATCAGGAAGGAGGAAAACCGCCGGCACGTGACTGAGGTTCTTAGGATGGTTGGCCCATCTCCTACGACACTAGTAGTCAAGTGCCATCGAATAGGACTATGGCGTGGAACACAACCAGCGCCGCCACGACCCCTGGTGGTTGTGTTCCACAGTGTCTACTGGAGAGATATGCTACTGTTCAGGGCAGGAGCAGTTGAGGGCAGCATGCAGAGAATAGTTAGGGCTACACCTGACAGCCCAGCATTTGCCAAACCGGTTAATGCCATAGTCTCGCTGAGAACGGGCACACCTGATCTTAAGAGGCCGAATCTACATATAGCGAAACTGGAGATGACCCCCCTTGGGAAGTCAACACCTAAGGCCCAAGAAGTGATTCAGGTACCAAGGATGACTTCAGGTGCCGGTAAACAAAAAGCCAAAGATCAGGAAGTTCGAAAGACCAAAAAGAAGGGGACTCACAAGGCATTCAGTCCGGTTGGTGTTGAGAAAGTACAGCCAGCCAGCCCGATTCTAAAGGAGACTCCCAAAATTTCCCCTCTGGTGCAGTCAGCTAAGTTAAAAGTATCAGAGGGAAAAGCCGAGGAAACCAGTTGGGCTGAGGTGGTCGCAAGACCATTCCGGGCCATCGGTATGGCGACTCAAAAGGGGGTAACCTCCCTTGTGCATGTTGAGCCCGACACCGGGTCGACGGGTGGAAAAGAAAAGCCACGAAACTTGGAGTGTCACTTGATATCCAAGATGCTTCACCGCCGAAACCTTTAGAGGCAAAAGCGGGGCATCACCTCGGAGATTGCGTCCGGGAGTACCCTGGCCGTAAAATTAGCAATGAAGTCAGTAACGAGGACCATGGAACCGTCAGTAAGGTACACCAACACCTGCACTCTCCCGGGAAAAAGAGGGGAGTTGACGGCTAGGATCGCAGTCTGATGTCGTTGCGTTGACGGAAACTTGGATAAAGCCATATACTGACATGCGCTTCCAGGGATACGCTGCCTACAGACAGGATAGAACAGATGGAAGGCAGGGGCGGAATAGCACTTCTAATACGGACCGATATAGGCCATTGGGAGGCTCCGTTCAACTTAGTCTCCGGTAATGTACAGGTCAGATCCTGCTTTATTAGGATCGAGGGGCGTACGGTATGCATTATCTGTATCTACAGGCCACCGCTAGCCACAGATGAGGAAGACGTTGAGCTCTTCAAAATGCTGGATGCGGTGCTGGCTCAGACAAAGGAGTTCATCTTATTAGGGGATCTCAACCTACCCGAAATTAACTGGGAAGGCTGTATCGCACTAAGGGGGTCAACGGGCGACAAATTTCTGCAGTGGGTCCAGTTACATGCACTTACGCAGCATGTGACACAGGCCACTAGACACAGAGGTGGGCAGCACACGTCTCTCCTTGATTCAATCATAACGCGGCACCATCAGGACGTTAAGGAAATTAAGTGGGAAGAGCCACTTGGAAAAAGTGATCATGTAGTCCTAAGGGTCACAATAAGACTAAGCAAGGCGCCGAAGGAAATCGTGTTACGTCGGTGCTATGGGAGAATCAATGTAGGTGAAGTAAAACGGGCGGCGGAGGAAGTTCAGTGGACACCGAGACACAAACGCCTCCGTAGAGGAAGGTTGGGAGACCATCAAGATGGGACTACTCGAACTTACAGAGTATATTGCACCCCTGAGGGTGGCAACCAGTAGAAATCTACCCCCATGGTGGAATTCAAAGGTCCGCAAGGCCATAGTTATTCGTAGGCAACGATGGGCGGCGTACAAGCTGTACGGAACTCAGGGGGCATGGAACAGCTATAAGATGGCTAGGAACAGGGCTCAGGATATCCAAAGAGTGGAGAAATATTCCTTCGAGCGTCGGTTAGCTGCGTCGATCTACACAAACCCAAAGCGATTCTACGCCTACGTGCAATCTCACAAACGTATGAGAGAGAGCGTAGCAACTTTGGAAAGAGTACAGAGACGACTAGCTCTAAACGACGAGGACAAGGCTGACATGCTCTTGGAATTCTTTAAGAGCATATATCGACCAGAAAATAGTTTGGAGGAAAGAATGGAGGGCCCACAGGCGCCTCCAATACCCGAACTTACGCGGCGTTCCAAACGCTTAATAGAAATAAAGCAGCAGGTCCAGACGGGATTCATCCAGCAATCGTACAGCCTCTGGCCGAGGTCCTGAAGGCTCCGGTGACGAAGCTGTATGAAAAGTCACTTAGAGAGGGAATTGTGCCGGGAGACTGGAGGAGAGCAACAGTGGTGGGAATTTACAAGAGTGGACCCCGGCAAAAGGCGGAAAATTACCGGCGGATAGCTTGACTTCAGTACTGTGTAAGTGCCTGGAGCGAATAGTCAGGAAACAGATCTCTAGGCATTTGGTTCAACACAACCTCATATCAAATGCTCAGCATGGTTTTGTGGCAGGGCGATCCTGTCTGACGAATCTCCTGCTGTTCCTCGATGAGGTAACCAAGCGTCTGGACGTAGGGCAATCGATTACGGTCTGTTATTTGGACTTCAGCAAGGCGTTTGATTCTGTGAACTACAGATTTCTGGACGTCAAACTGCAGTCCATGGGAATTGTTGGAAAGGCAAGACAATGGATAAGTAGTTTTTTAGCAGGACGAGCCCTTAGTGTTGAGGTGGGGAGTCATGTCTTAAAACCGGAAGGTGTAACAAGTAGGGTGCCACATGGCCCGGTGCTCGGCCCTCTGCTCTTCCTCGTCTTCATCAATGACCTAGCACGTGGGCTTACAAACCCCACCTTTATGTTTGCCGATGACGTCAAGATAGCTGGAGTAGGTATAGAACTTGATGTGTTAGCAGTATAAAACTGGTCACGCAAATGGGACCTTCCACTTAACCTCACCAAGTGTCAATGCTTGACCACAAATACAGGGGCTAGTGGGAATGGAGTGGGTTCGTTGCAAGTGGTCTCGCAGGCCAAAGACTTAGGAGTTATAATGGACAACAGCTTGAAGCCGTCAAAGCAGTGCACTTAAGCAGCCAATACGGCCAGGAGAGAACTCTTTCGAGTTAGATCTATTATGTCGTGTAGAGATCCGGAGATTTTCGTTCCGATATATCAGGCCATAGTTAGGCCGCACATGGAGTACTGCGTGCAGGCCTGGGCACCGTACTACCAAAAAAGATATAGACTGTCTGGAGAAAGTTCAAGGGCTAGCCACTAGAATGGTGGCTGAGCAAGGGGGTTTGACTACACAGAGCGTCTCCATGCCCTAGACCTATTCTCGATGGAAAGACGGCGCATTCGCGGGGATTTGGTAGAAACCTTCAAGGTAATGAAAGGACTGTCAGGAATAAGACGAGAGGACCTGTTTTCTCTGATCCCCGAGAGAGGCACAAGGGGGCATAGCCTTAGATTACAAAGGAAACATTCGAGGCTCCAAATTAGGGCGAAGTACTTCTCAAATAGAGTGGTACCCTATTGGAATAAGCTCCCGGAAGAGGTCATAAATACCACAACAGTGAAGGCCTTTAAGAAAGCACTAGACCTATGTTGGGTGGCGGTATACCCCGAGTTAGGCTAAGCAGCCTTTAGGGTCAGATGCAATTTACTTATTGTTTCCACCTTACTCTGCCAGGGCTGATACTGCACAAAATTTCTGCCTTTCAGAAAAAGAAAATCACGCAGTGTTGGGAGCTACGGAAACGCGCCGACAACACAACTATCTGGACACACGATTGGCTCTAGCCACACCAAGTCCTGTGCAAACTGAACTGAACTGAACCGAACAGTAGTAAAGAAGCCACGTGCGGATGTAACACACGCTTGCGCAACGCGTAACAAAGTTCGCGACGGATCCCAAAGTCAAAATGCGATTATCCGTGATATTCCACGATACTATATTATTGAATGTACAATGACAATAAAAAGATACAAACCTCAATAATGTGATCACAAGGACTCAACAAACGAGAACCGAATTGTGGCGTGCGAGCAAGGAACACGTGTGTCACGCAGGTCCAGAACAGGTATATGACAAAGTAGCTCTCTGGGCGCGAACAAACAACAATTGGACCATAAAAACAAACGGTTCGTAAAGACACGTCAATAGTGTAAGCAAGTGAGTGATGTTAGGAAAAACACTGAATCAAAAGGGTTTTAGGGGATTTTCCACGAGCGGTCTTTACACTGCCCACCAAAATCCTCCCGAATCCTTAGCAGAGTCAAAGGCTTGGTATAAAGGTACTGATTCTCTTTACCTACCTAGGCCCTGCTGTCAGTGCGCGCGCGTAAAGCTTGCCGTCGACTTTCTACTCATGGTCGCGCCTAATCCGTTGGCCACACAGACGCGAGGCTAGTCTACATCTTCCACGAGAACAACTGACCGATGGCAGGCGTGAAGCGGAAACATAGATGCTGTCCTTGGAAAGGCCATCCTGCCCTGGCTGTATGTGCTTGCGTGTGTGTGTGTGTGTGTGCATGATGCAATCTCCGCCGCCTCCACATATGCAAAAGACATTTCAGTAACGTCAACAAAAGCAAATTGCGAACACCATCACATGTTTGATAGAGGTTGCGGGACATAGCGTGCATCGGGTATGTGCGTAGGTGTCTGGATGTATAATGGAATCACAAGCATCACCACACATCAAAAGAGGAATTCCCGCAACGTCAGCGAAAGACTTAGAGCACTGTGGCGTGTTTGACGGGGACTGCTTGGCATGAACGAGTAAAATGTGGGCATGTATGCGTGACCTAAGCTCCGCAGTGTCGTGTTATGTGATAAGCTAAGGTTTGAACAACTAACTCCGTAGTAAACCATGAACACCGTATGAAATTAAACCCAAATATTCTTTAAGACGGTGTGGAGGGTTGGGCCATATAGGAGAATGCATGAGGAATAAACAAATGAATCCAGCTTCATCTGGTATCAGCAGACATGGATGTAGCTTGGTCTGTAGCGTCGACCTTGCCCGCATCCCTGTCACCTTCAAGCAGACATATCTTATGGATATCTCGCAATACGTCTCCTCTGTTTGTTCTCACCATCACCGTACGCACGAGACCATCGGTTCCTGTACTGCAGTCCTTGATCACTCCAACCGGCCAATCGTCTTTATGTAAGTGGCTCTCCACGAGGATGACCACATAGCCACATCTGAACGACCTCTCTTTGGAAATCCACTTTTGCCGAAGCTGCGGTGTCGGTAAGTACCACCTCGTCCATCTTTCCCAGAAGGCCCGAACCAGGTGGTTCACTTGTCTCCATCCAACGATGTACCTTCCACGCAGGGTTTTCGGTGTGGTTTCCCCTGCGTTTGACCGAAGTATTAACGGGTCGTTGGGGGTGAGTGCCGGTTCGCATTCCGGGTCTGGGACGATCGGCACAAGGGGTCTGTTGTTCAATATGCGTTCTACTTCTGCTAGTAAAGTAGTCAGCGTCTCGTCATCACGGGTTTGTTGTGAGGTCAGGGCTGTGAGTATTTTCCCAGTCGACCCTATCACCCTCTCCCAAATGCCACCACGATGAATGGCATAAGGTGGGTTGAAGTGCCATGCTATCCCCTTTGCTACGGTCTTTTGTATTTTGGCGTGGTCCAGGCGGTTCCACCATTTCTCTAACTCCTTATGAGCCCCAACGAAGTTCGAGCCATTGTCTGAGTATACACTTTTGGGGACTCCTAGCCTCCTGGTGAACCTTTGAAAGGCCATTAGAAATGAATCTGTGGTCATATTATGCACTACTTCGAGATGGACTGCTCTGGATTGTAAACATATTATCAGGCGGACATACCTATTTTGGGTGCTCCTCTGCTGTCGTACAAGTAACGGGCCGAGGCGGTCGACGCCAATTTCCACGAACGGGCACCATCCCGGTTGAACTCTTACGGCTGGAAGGGGGGCCATCATTTGTTGGCCTGCTACCGCTCCCAGGCGACGACAAGTGATGCAGTTGCCTATGACTCGCTTGACCGTCGCTGGTCCCTTTGTCACACAAAATCGTCGACGTATATTGTTCAATGAGTGATTCGAACCTGCGTGTCCCTCTTCCCGATGTACATGGTCTATCAAGCATCCCGTTTTGTAGTGGTCACCAGGGATTATTACGGAGCGTTTGTTTCATACTCTAGATTTGAATTCGTCAGCCGCCCTCTTACTCTCAGTAGCCCGTTGGTTCGCATGGAGTTTAGTCTTCGGATACTGCTGTGCAACAGCCTGCTTCCTTTGGTGTTATCACCTATGCTGGCTAGCGCGCGGGCTTCGAACGGGAAAGCGTCTAAATGTAGTAACCGTACAACGTCGAGTTCGGCTTAGCTCAGCTCGCCCGGTAGTATCGTCCCAAATGTACCGTGTTTTGAGGTCGTGCCCTTTCAAAATCAATAGGAGTGCCTTGCATCTTGTCCACCAGACCAAGGCTCCTAACATTTTTATTCAGTCGGGGAAGTGGCACAGTTTTTCTATTAGGCTTACACTTCCAGTGAAGTTTGTAGCAAGTACCAGTATTTTCGCCCCGATATTGCCACCATCAGGCTTGGGTAACAGTAGCTTTGGCCACATCTCCTTAGCTGCAGTTAGAAGGTTCGGTCCAGTTGTCCAATCCCGAAACCTGTCTAGTATTTTCAGGCCCCTTGAACAGAAGTCGGCCAGGTTGCTGGCGGATTTTACATAGCGCCATTGATCGGTCTTAGTCAACTCGTGGATTATAGTGAGTCTGTTGGCCACGAAAGTGTTAAAACGAGTGGTAATGTTGTTTATGTAATGAAGTACCGTGGCTGAGTCCGTCCAAAAGTTTGGTTCCCAGTTTATCCGATCGAAGCATCTCCTAACCAGCGTCGCGGCTTTCACGGCAAGTACTGCTGCCGTCAGTTCCAGCCTTGGGATGGACACCGTTTTCAGTGGAGCCACTCTCACCTTTGCGAATAGTACCTGGCTGTGCCGCCCACCATTTGCGTCAACCCAGCAGCCGTAAGCAGCTATCCCGTAGCCTACTTCTGATGCATTGGAAAATAGGTGGAGTTGGGCGTCGTTTGTGCACTTGATTCCTGTTAGGCATCTTTGTATTCTGATCTCACCAAGTTGCTCCAGGCTGTGCAGCCAGTCGCGCCATCGCTTATCGTCGTCATCCTGGAGAGGTTAGTTCCAACCCGTCCCTCTTTGGCACAGCGATTTCAGCAAGCACTCTCCCGGTAACAACCATGGCGAAACAATACCTAGGGGGTCTTAGAGGCTTGAGACTGATGATGGGATTCCTCTCCGTGTGACTGGTCGTTTGCGTAGGTGCAGAGTGAAAATGAATTCGTCACCTCTGAATTTCCACTGAAGACCAAGCGTGCGCTCCGTTCGTGAAGAGGATCCCAAAAGCTCTCTCCTACACCCCGTTTTCTCGGACTTCGGGATAACACTTCTTGGCTGTTCGAAGTCCATTTAGTGAGGTTGAATCCTCCGAAATTTAGGGTGGCGATCAGTTCGGTCATATGGAGAATAGCAGTATTCGGGTTGTCGAAGGAACACAGAAAATCTTCCACGTAGAAGTGGTCCATTGCTCTTCCTAGCAAATTACTGGTGCTGCCGAAACGCTTGAGGGTTTCTCGGAGGGCAGACTTTGCACAGAAGAGGGATGATACCGTCCCAAAGTGGGTCGCGGTCAGCCTGTACTCGTCAGGTGCGCAACTTGCGTCGTTTTCAGGCCATCAGAGAAGACGGAAGGCGTCTTTATCTTTAACGGGCATCTTTACTTGTAGAAACATTTCACGTATGTCCGCAGAGACGGCTAATTTTTCTAGCCAGAAACGACATAAAACCTCGATTAGTGGTGTTGTCCAGCAGCCCTCGTAACCACATCGGTTCCTTGTCCTACAAGCTACCGCCCGGTGCTTGGTGTTGAGACAGATAAAACACGCTTCTCCCATCCTCGCCATTCCCCACCTTTCGTCTATTGTGGCGTTGCCGAACGTGAGGCACTCTGATAGTCCATGGCTAGCACCACAGGGTGAGCAATTTGGTTGTGCCGTGGCATCGCGTGAAATGGCGTGCACATTGATCCAAGGTTGGTATTTTGGATGTTCCCGTGCAGGGGTTTGAGCCTGGCTAGTACTGGGCTTGTTTGCTCGGTTGCTATTCCGGATGAGTCGGCCGAACCTGCTGCCGGCTATCTTGGTTTGCCTGTCCAAGTATTTGGTCAGGTCTTCGAAGTTAGCCTCCCTGTCGCTTCGGCTTATCCGTTCCGCTTCTTTTGCCTACCGACCTTGTAGTTCGGGAGAGAGGTGACGGACTATGCTTTCCAAAGTATGCATTGCATTCAGGTCAGCCCTGTAACCTAAATGGTCGAGGACTATTGAGCAGTTCTGCATCTTAATCACCAAGTCGGCCATTGTGTAGACGTCGCCCTTGGATCTTTTTGCCTCTACCATCACGCCCTTTATTAGGTTGCGGGCTACTTTGAAAGGTTGGCCAAACAAGTCCCTTAGAATCTTCCTTGATCGAGTGTAGCCTTGTTCCGGGTCGAGCGTAGTACACCTGTCAATAGCTTCTCTTGCTCGGCCTCAGCAGTAGTAGGTCAGGTAGAGAAGCCTTTGTCTGGTGTCGGTTCTCTTATTTTTGACGAACATCTCGAACTGCTTGACAAACTTGCAGTATTGCTCAGATCGCCCGTCAAAAACAGTTAGTTCCACTCTTGGCAAATCGATCGATGGTGTTTCATAGTCAGCGACCGGCGTGGGGTTCCCTATCTTGTTGCACCCTGATCTATCGGAAGTGTCGTAGTCGCTGGCCTCACGCTCACGCTCTTCCCGTATGCACTTCTTTTCTGCTTCCTGGGCCTGTTGTCTAGCCGATAGCAACTGCTGTTCTGGGTCTAGTATTCTCAGCCTATATAGATCAACATCCTTACGATCCATGTTGCCCTCATTAACACATGAACTAGCACTGACAGGACTAGGCGATCTAACATTAACTAAAGAATCAAATGTACCCAAAACCTCCCCACTGACTTGCCGTATTACTTCCTGTCCAGGTTCCAATGTCTTCGATCGTTTTCTAGGCATTTTGTGTGTTTTTCCTCGTTCCAAATTGATCTATTGAGTATTGTAACACACGTTTGAGCAATGCATAGCCGAATTTGCAACGGATCCCGGAATCAAAAGGCGATTATCCGTGATATTCCACGATACTATATTATTGAATGTACAATGACAATAAAAAGATACAAACCTCAATAATGTGATCACAAGGACTCAACAAACGAGAACCGAATTGTGGCGTGCGAGCAAGGAACACGTGTGTCACGCAGGTCCAGAACAGGTATATGACAAAGTAGCTCTCTGGGCGCGAACAAACAACAATTGGACCATAAAAACAAACGGTTCGTAAAGACACGTCAATAGTGTAAGCAAGTGAGTGATGTTAGGAAAAACACTGAATCAAAAGGGTTTTAGGGGATTTTCCACGACCGGTCGTTACGGCGGGGTCGCAAATAGTTGTAATTAAAGGCGCACTGGAAGACGAAAATTGGCAGCACTTTCGGAGCAAAAATCCTTTCATCATCTTGGACGTTGCGCCTGAGAAACATGCAGGAGCGAATAACAAGAGACACCTAGGTGACGGAGCAAACGCGATGGTGTTATATACTAACGCGTGTAGTATTAGAAACAAATGGGCGGAACTCGCCAAAACCGCTGACAAGCAGAAAGCATCAATGGTTTCCGTCACGGGAACGTGGCTTTCTGAAGAAGACCATGTGCCAGGCCTAATAAGTAACGGTTTTGCAGTCTATATGCAGGATCGAGAATAGGATCGCCTTGGTGGTGGAGTAGCCATCCTCGTTAGGTCAGGTACAAACCACCTTGAGCCTCAGACCAAGATGTGCAATCACAATATCCAGTTATGCGCCTTTACGATCATCCTTCCAGGCAGAAGGGTTAATGTCGTCTGTGTCTGCAGGGCACCAAGCACTAACCACGAACAGGACGTTTGTTTACTGCGGACTTTGACTGAACTAGTTAAGAAAGCACAAAAGACCCTCATAGTGGGTGACTTCAGTCTCCCGCACATCGACTGGGTGGCTGAGGTCTGCGTGCCGGGATCGGAGAAGCAAACCTACCTAGAATGGCTACATGCCAACTCATTGCACCAGCATATTAGGGAAAATACCAGATGTAGGACTGGATGCTTTCCATCCCTGCTGGATCTAGCTATAACGAACTTCCCCAACAATGTGTCTGGACTGCATTATTGTGCACCGCTGGGCAAGAGTGACCACGTGTGTGTCAAAATCGTCCTATGCATGCGGCAACCCAAGGTACCCTCAAGGCTGGTCGGACATTTCGGTAGTATGGACATATATATGCTTCGTAACAGGGCGATGGGTTTGACCTGGGACACGACAGAGGAAGCTACTGTCGAGGAGCGCAGTCAGACCATAAAAGGATCCCTGACTGCCCTACAGGAAGAGTTCGCACCCTTAAAACGAAGGAGTGGGGAGGTAAAACCCATGTGGTGGAAAGCTGCAATAGCCAAGGCCATCAGACGTAGAAGCCGCTGCTGGAACCAGTACAAAGCTTTGGGCAGTCGGCTAGCCTGGAACCGCTATACAAAGCTGAGAAACGAGACTGTAAGCCTTCTGAGAACTTCTAAGCGGGAATTTGAGCTCAAACTGGCTAAGCCTGTAAGACAACAGCCGAAAACATTCTACAGCTGTGTACAGTCTAAAGGCTCAACAAGAAAGGCAGTAGGTCCGCTATCCACTAGAGACCATGGTACTGTCACTGATGACCAGGGCAAAGCAAACGCCCTGGGGGAATACTTTGGTGGTGTACATAGAATGGATAGTGGGGTACGAGTAGATCTGACTCTAGTGCATCCTTCTCAGTTAAACGAGCTACACCTCTCAGAGAGAAGCGTGCGTAAGTACCTACAGGAGTTAAACAGCCATAAGTCAGCGGGCCTACATGGCATTCATCCGGCTACCATCAAGCGGTTGGCGGATATCATAGCTCCATTGGTATGCAGACTGTACAGATCCACGTTGGACCAGGGTCAGCTGCCTCAGGACTGGAAAGTCGCGGCAGTCGTGGCAATACATAAGATTGGGCCTAAGTCGGCTGTGCAGAACTACAGGCCGGTAAGCCTAACTGGTATCCCACGTAAAGTCCTGGAGAAGATCGTCCGTGCCCATATCTGCCAGCACTTACTGGACCACTCCATGCTAAGTCCGGCGCAGTATGGATTCCTGAAAAGGAGATCTTGTCTGATCAAACTCTTGTGCTTCTTAGTTGAAGTAACTCGACGACTGGACGAAGGTAAGCATGTTGAGGTATGTTACCTCGACTTTAGCAAGGCGTTCGACCCCGTTGATCATTGTCTTTTGCTATGCAAGATGAAGACGTTCGGCACAGGTGGGCCAGTATGTAGGTGGCTGGAGGACTTCCTCTTCCACAGGACGTTTTACGTCAGAGTGGGGGACAGGTGCTCCAGTTTGGTGAACGTCACCAGTGGTGTACCTCAGGGATCCGTCCTAGGCCCGGCCCTATTCTTGTTATTTATTAATGACCTAGCGTCCACTCTTCAATCGCCCAGCTTTATTTTTGCGGATGATGTGAAGATCGTTGGATCTAAGTGTAGGGCGGACTTGGGCAGGGAAGTAGGCACCGTCCTGAACTGGGCATACAAATGGGACTTACCTCTAAAAGCTCAAAAAAGCCATTTGTTGTCAAGGGCAACAGAGAGCCTAACTGTCGCTCATGATCAAGGGCTGTTCACCGTAGAGGCAGCCAGTAGGGTTAAAGACCTGGGGATCATCATGAAAAGTGACTTCAAATGGTCGGAGCACTGCAACGCTGCTGCGCATAAGGCTCGTGGGGAGCTCTTTAGGCTGCGATCAGCTTCGCCATGCCGGAAGTCGGAGGTATTCGCACCTATTTACATGGCTACAGTACGACCTCACTTAGAAGTTAGCGTGCAGGTTTGGTCACCCTTCTACAAGAAGGACGCCGCCTGCCTAAAGGAAGTCCAACTTCTCTCCATGTAAATGGTTGAAAGGCAGAAGGGTAAGAGGTATGAGCAGCGACTGTGATTAGAATCTTCTCTCGTTGGAAAGGAGGAGAAGTCGAGAGGGATCTCATAGAAACGTTCAAGGTAATGAAGGGCTTTTCTGGCCTTAGACCAGATAGTCCATTCAACGTGGCCGTAGATTCCAGAACAAGGAGGCATGAAAAGAAGCTGATAAAAGCCCGATCTAGGTTGACGGCTGGATCGCACTTCCTTGTCAGCGGGGTTGAGAACAGTTGGAACGGTCTGCCTGGTGGAACGGTAGATCTGCAGACCGTTAAATCCTTCAAAGGTGCCCTAGATCGCAAGTGGTACGAGATATTTCCTCGTAGTGAGCCTTCAGTATATCAACTAGATGGATGACGGGTAGCACTGTGGTCCTTCTGGAGTATGTCTTAATAGAATTTTTCACTCATTGCAACAGTCTCAGTGGACGCTCACGATGCATAATTTCTCTCGCTGTTAATGTGCGATGAGGTTTTCCGTTTCCCTCTCATTTTTAGCGAGGATTCGACGGAATACAATCGGCAGGGGTGGGTGCATAACTGGCGTGCATTCCATCGAATGAATTCTGGACGCTCGATTGGCCGTAGCCATTACCTGTCCTGTACAAACTGAACTGAACTGAACCCAACTGCAATGTTGACTGACCTTGTGAGTTGCCGCGTGGTTTGAATTTTCGAATTGCTCTCAGCGTTGAGCATTTTTGCATTGTCTGGTGGAATAACACACGTCATTTCGCCAAACTAACGTATCGTAATTAGTATTTCGGTACGCGTACTTTTTGAAGAGTTCACTCTCTTCAGAAGAGTTTATTCTCTTCAAAAACTAAGTATACCTTTTGGTGTCCTTTTGGTGTTTTTTTGTTGGTGTCAGTGCAACTGGTAACAGCTAACATCTTTTTGTGGCGCTTTTTCTAGTGTACCGCTTTTGTGGAACTTTTTAGTGTGCGGGTTTACTGCACTTGCCTTAGTGTACCGTTTGTGTCTGTTCAAAAGGTTGTGTTATTGTCCAACTGGTGTTCGAGACGAAATGAATGGGACAGAGGTTGATCCCATTGGTCAGGCAGTAAGCTGTGGGAACAAGGAATGCACGAACCTAGTGCAAGATGAGGGAATTCGATGCGACCAGTGTTGCATTTGGTTTCATCAAAAGTGCTCCAAGCTGGGAGAGAAAAACTTCGAGCTGCACATCAAGTACCCATCGCTCAAGTGGATATGCGCCCACTGCTTTGCGTTTGCAAGCGAGTGCTCGCGTATAATTCGAGGCGAAATAGGGAAAGGGGACACGAACATGAAGATTGAACAAAGACTGGACAGAGCGAGTTTGATCCATAGCTTAGAGGAAAAGGAAAACCGGGTGTCAGAGCAGAGAAATAAAAAGGACAACCCAAGCCAAAGGGCAAAGAAGGCAAAGAGGTAGCAGGATTCACCAACGTGGGGAAAAGCCTCCTGACGGAAGTAGAATCCCTCAAGGTGCACGTTAAACGCCTAGAAGCTGAGGTGCAACGCATGAAGCGTGACACTGAGGTCATGGCAGACAGAAATAGAAGACTGCTACTTCATAACCTTAGGGAGAACATCGTTAAAGACGGTAGAATCAGGAAGGAGGAAAACCGCCGGCACGTGACTGAGGTTCTTAGGATGGTTGGCCCATCTCCTACGACACTAGTAGTCAAGTGCCATCGAATAGGACTATGGCGTGGAACACAACCAGCGCCGCCACGACCCCTGGTAGTTGTATTCCACAGTGTCTACTGGAGGGATATGCTGCTGTCCAGGGCAGGAGCAGTTGAGGGCAACACGCAGGGAATGGTTAGTGTGACACCCGACGGCCCAGCATTTGTCAAACCGGTTAATGCCATAGTCTCGCTGAGAACGGGCACACCCGATCTTAAGAGGCCGAATCTACATATAGCGAAACTGGAGATGACCCCCCTTGGGAAGTCAACACCTAAGGCCCAAGGAGTAATCCAGGTACCAAAGATGGCTTCAGGCTCCGGTATACAAAAAGCCAAAGATCAGGAAGTTCGAAAGACCAAAAAGAAGGGGACTCACAAGGCATTCAGTCCGGTTGGTGTTGAGAAAGTACAGCCAGCCAGCCCGATTCTAAAGGAGACTCCCAAAATTTCCCCTCTGGTGCAGTCAGCTAAGTTAAAAGTATCAGAGGGAAAAGCCGAGGAAACCAGTTGGGCTGAGGTGGTCGCAAGACCATTCCGGGCCATCGGTATGGCGACTCAAAAGGGGGTAACCTCCCTTGTGCATGTTGAGCCCGACACCGGGTCGACGGGTGGAAAAGAAAAGCCACGAAACTTGGAGTGTCACTTGATATCCAAGATGCTTCACCGCCGAAACCTTTAGAGGCAAAAGCGGGGCATCACCTCGGAGATTGCGTCCGGGAGTACCCTGGCCGTAAAATTAGCAATGAAGTCAGTAACGAGGACCATGGAACCGTCAGTAAGGTACACCAACACCTGCACTCTCCCGGGAAAAAGAGGGGAGTTGACGGCTAGGATCGCAGTCTGATGTCGTTGCGTTGACGGAAACTTGGATAAAGCCATATACTGACATGCGCTTCCAGGGATACGCTGCCTACAGACAGGATAGAACAGATGGAAGGCAGGGGCGGAATAGCACTTCTAATACGGACCGATATAGGCCATTGGGAGGCTCCGTTCAACTTAGTCTCCGGTAATGTACAGGTCAGATCCTGCTTTATTAGGATCGAGGGGCGTACGGTATGCATTATCTGTATCTACAGGCCACCGCTAGCCACAGATGAGGAAGACGTTGAGCTCTTCAAAATGCTGGATGCGGTGCTGGCTCAGACAAAGGAGTTCATCTTATTAGGGGATCTCAACCTACCCGAAATTAACTGGGAAGGCTGTATCGCACTAAGGGGGTCAACGGGCGACAAGTTTCTGCAGTGGGTCCAGTTACATGCACTTACGCAGCATGTGACACAGGCCACTAGACACAGAGGTGGGCAGCACACGTCTCTCCTTGATTCAATCATAACGCGGCACCATCAGGACGTTAAGGAAATTAAGTGGGAAGAGCCACTTGGAAAAAGTGATCATGTAGTCCTAAGGGTCACAATAAGACTAAGCAAGGCGCCGAAGGAAATCGTGTTACGTCGGTGCTATGGGAGAATCAATGTAGGTGAAGTAAAACGGGCGGCGGAGGAAGTTCAGTGGACACCGAGACACACAAACGCCTCCGTAGAGGAAGGTTGGGAGACCATCAAGATGGGGCTACTCGAACTTACAGATGAGTTCGCACCCCTGACGGTGGCAGCCAGTAGAAATCTACCCCCATGGTGGAATTCAAAGGTCCGCAAGGCCATAGTTATTCGTAGGCAACGATGGGCGGCGTACAAGCTGTACGGAACTCAGGGGGCATGGAACAGCTATAAGATGGCTAGGAACAGGGCTCAGGATATCCGAAGAGTGGAGAAATATGCCTTCGAGCGTCGGTTAGCTGCGTCGATCTACACAAACCCAAAGCGATTCTACGCCTACGTGCAATCTCACAAACGTATGAGAGAGAGCGTAGCAACTTTGGAAGGAGCACAGGGACGACTAGCTCTAAACGACGAGGACAAGGCTGTCATGCTCTTGGAATTCTTCAAGAGCATATATCGACCAGAAAATAGTTTGGAGGAAAGAATGGAGGGCCCACAGGCGCCTCCAATACCCGAACCTACTGTAGGAGAAGAAGAAGTGTACGCGGAGTTGCAAACGTTGAATAGAAATAAGGCAGCAGGTCCAGATGGGATTCATCCAGCAATCGTACAGCCTCTGGCCGAGGTCCTGAAGGCTCCGGTGACGAAGCTGTATGAAACGTCACTTAGAGAGGGAACTGTGCCGGGAGACTGGAGGAGAGCAACAGTGGTGGGAATTTACAAGAGTGGACCCCGGCAAAAGGCGGAAAATTACCGGCGGTTAGCTTGACTTCAGTACTGTGTAAGTGCCTGGAGCGAATAGTCAGGAAACAGATCTCTAGGCATTTGGTTCAACACAACCTCATATCAAATGCTCAGCATGGTTTTGTGGCAGGGCGATCCTGTCTGACGAATCTCCTGCTGTTCCTCGATGAGGTAACCAAGCGTCTGGACGTAGGGCAATCGATTACGGTCTGTTATTTGGACTTCAGCAAGGCGTTTGATTCTGTGAACTACAGATTTCTGGACGTCAAACTGCAGTCCATGGGAATTGTTGGAAAGGCAAGACAATGGATAAGTAGTTTTTTAGCAGGACGAGCCCTTAGTGTTGAGGTGGGGAGTCATGTCTTAAAACCGGAAGGTGTAACAAGTAGGGTGCCACATGGCCCGGTGCTCGGCCCTCTGCTCTTCCTCGTCTTCATCAATGACCTAGCACGTGGGCTTACAAACCCCACCTTTATGTTTGCCGATGACGTCAAGATAGCTGGAGTAGGTATAGAACTTGATGTGTTAGCAGTATAAAACTGGTCACGCAAATGGGACCTTCCACTTAACCTCACCAAGTGTCATTGCTTGACCACAAATACAGGGGCTAGTGGGAATGGAGTGGGTTCGTTGCAAGTGGTCTCGCAGGCCAAAGACTTAGGAGTTATAATGGACAACAGCTTTAAGCCGTCAAAGCAGTGCACCTCAGCAGCCAATACGGCCAGGAGAGAACTCTTTCGAGTTTGATCCATTATGTCGTGTAGAGATCCGGAGATATTCGTTCCGATATATCAGGCCATAGTTAGGCCGCACATGGAGTACTGCGTGCAGGCCTGGGCACCGTACTACCAAAAAAGATATAGACTGTCTGGAGAAAGTTCAAGGGCTAGCCACTAGAATGGTGGCTGAGCAAGGGGGTTTGACTACACAGAGCGTCTCCGTGCCCTAGACCTATTCTCGATGGAAAGACGGCGCATTCGCGGGGATTTGATAGAAACCTTCAAGGTAATGAAAGGACTGTCAGGAGTAAGTCGAGAAGACCTTTTTTCGCTGATCCCCGAGAGCGGCACAAGGGGGCATAGCCTTAGATTACAAAGGAAACATTCGAGGCTCCAAATTAGGGCGAAGTACTTCTCAAATAGAGTGGTACCCTATTGGAATAAGCTCCCGGAAGAGGTCATAAATACCACAACAGTGAAGGCTTTTAAGAAAGCAGTAGACTTATGTTGGGTGGCAGTATACCCCGAGTTAGGCTAAGCAGCTTTTAGGGTCAGATGCAATTTACTTATTGTTTCCACCTTACTCTGCCAGGGATGATACTGCACAAAATTTTTGCCTTTCAGAAAACGAAAATCACGCAGTGTTGGGAGCTACGGAAACGCGCCGACAACACAACTATCTGGACACACGATTGGCTCTAGCCACACCAAGTCCTGTGCAAACTGAACTGAACTGAACTGAACTGAACTAAACTTAACCTTGTGACCTTGTGAGTTGCCGCGTGGTTTGAATTTTCGAATTGCTCTCAGCGTTAAGCATTTTTGCATTGATTGGTGGAATAACACACGTTATTTCGCCAAACTAACGTATCGTAATTAGTATTTCGGTACGCGTACTTTTTGAAGAGTTCACTCTCTTCAGAAGAGTTTATTCTCTTCAAAAACTGAGTATACCTTTTGGTGTCCTTTTTGGTGTTTTTTGTTGGTGTCAGTGCAACTGATACCGGCTAACATCTTTTTGTGGCGCTTTTTCTAGTGTACTGTTTTTGTGGAACTTTTTAGTGTGCGGGTTTACTGCACCTGCCTTAGTGTACCGTTTGTGTCTGTTCAAAAGTTGTGTTATTGTCCCACGGGTGTTCGAAACGAAATGAATGGGACAAAGGTTGATCCCATTGGCCAGGCAGTAAGCTGTGGGAACAAGGACTGCACGAACCTAGTGCAAGATGAGGGAATTCGATGCGACCAGTGTTGCATTTGGTTTCATCAAAAGTGCTCCAAGCTGGAAGAGAAAGACTTCGAGCTGCACATCAAGTACCCATCGCTCAAGTGGATATGCGCCCATTGCTTTGCGTTTGCAAGGGAGTGCTGGCGTATAATTCGAGGCGAGCTGGGGAAAGGGGACACTAACGTGGAGATGGAACCAAGACTAGAGAGAGCCGTTTCGATCCATAGCCTAGAGGGAAAGGAAAACCGGGTGCCAGAGCGCAAAAATAAAAAAAGGCAACCCAAGCCAAAGGGCAAAGAAGGCAAAGAGGTAGCAGGATTCACCAACGTGGGGAAAAGCCTCCTGACGGAAGTGGAATCCCTCAAGGAGCAGGTCAAACGCCTAGATGCTGAGGTGCAGCGCATGAAGCGTGACACTGAGGTCATGGCAGACAGAAGTAGAAGACTGCTACTTCATAACCTTAGGGAGAACATTGTAAAAGACGGTAGAATCAGGAAGGAGGAAAACCGCCGGCATGTGACTGAGGTTCTTAGGATGGCTGGCCTACCTCCCACGACACCAATAGTCAAGTGCCATCGAATAGGACTATGGCGTGGAGCACAACCAGCGCCGCCACGACCCCTGGTAGTTGTATTCTACAGTGTCTACTGGAGGGATATGCTGCTGTCCAGGGCAGGAGCAGTTGAGGGCAACACGCAGGGAATGGTTAGTGTAACACCTGACAGCCCAGCATTTGTGAAACCGGCTAATGCCATAGTCTCGCTGAGAACGGGCACACCCGATCTTAAGAGGCCGAAGCTACATATAGCGAAACTGGAGATGACTCCTCTTGGGAAGTCAACACCTAAGGCCCAAGGAGTAATCCAGATACCAAAGGTGGCTTCAGGCTCCGGTATACAAAAAGCCAAAGATCAGGAAGTTCGAAAGACCAAAAAGAAGGGGACTCACAAGGCATTCAGTCCGGTTGGTGTTGAGAACGTGCAGCCAGCCAGCCCGATTCTAAAGGAGACTCCCAAAAAGTCCTCTCTGGTGCAACCAGCGAAGTTGAAGGTATCGGAGGGAAAAGCCGAGGAAACCAGTTGGGCTGAGGTGGTCGCAAGACCATCCCGGGCCATCGGTACGGCGACTCAAAAGGGAGGAACGTCCTTTGTGCATGTCGAGCCTGACACCGGGTCGAAGGGTGGAAAAGAAAAAGCCACGAAACCCAGAGTGTCACTCGATATGCAAGATGCTGCACCGCCGACACCTTTAGAGGCAAAAAACGGGGCATCACCTCGGATATTGCGCCCGAGGATACCCTAGCCCTAGAATTAGCAATGAAGTCAGTAACAAGAACCAAGGAACCGTCAGTAAGGTACACCAACACCTGCACTCTCCCGGGAAAAAGAGGGGAGTTGACGGCTAGGATCGCAGTCTGATGTCGTTGCGTTGACGGAAACTTGGATAAAGCCATATACTGACATGCGCTTCCAGGGATACGCTGCCTACAGACAGGATAGAACAGATGGAAGGCAGGGGCGGAATAGCACTTCTAATACGGACCGATATAGGCCATTGGGAGGCTCCGTTCAACTTAGTCTCCGGTAATGTACAGGTCAGATCCTGCTTTATTAGGATCGAGGGGCGTACGGTATGCATTATCTGTATCTACAGGCCACCGCTAGCCACAGATGAGGAAGACGTTGAGCTCTTCAAAATGCTGGATGCGGTGCTGGCTCAGACAAAGGAGTTCATCTTATTAGGGGATCTCAACCTACCCGAAATTAACTGGGAAGGCTGTATCGCACTAAGGGGGTCAACGGGCGACAAATTTCTGCAGTGGGTCCAGTTACATGCACTTACGCAGCATGTGACACAGGCCACTAGACACAGAGGTGGGCAGCACACGTCTCTCCTTGATTCAATCATAACGCGGCACCATCAGGACGTTAAGGAAATTAAGTGGGAAGAGCCACTTGGAAAAAGTGATCATGTAGTCCTAAGGGTCACAATAAGACTAAGCAAGGCGCCGAAGGAAATCGTGTTACGTCGGTGCTATGGGAGAATCAATGTAGGTGAAGTAAAACGGGCGGCGGAGGAAGTTCAGTGGACACCGAGACACACAAACGCCTCCGTAGAGGAAGGTTGGGAGACCATCAAGATGGGGCTACTCGAACTTACAGATGAGTTCGCACCCCTGACGGTGGCAGCCAGTAGAAATCTACCCCCATGGTGGAATTCAAAGGTCCGCAAGGCCATAGTTATTCGTAGGCAACGATGGGCGGCGTACAAGCTGTACGGAACTCAGGGGGCATGGAACAGCTATAAGATGGCTAGGAACAGGGCTCAGGATATCCGAAGAGTGGAGAAATATGCCTTCGAGCGTCGGTTAGCTGCGTCGATCTACACAAACCCAAAGCGATTCTACGCCTACGTGCAATCTCACAAACGTATGAGAGAGAGCGTAGCAACTTTGGAAGGAGCACAGGGACGACTAGCTCTAAACGACGAGGACAAGGCTGTCATGCTCTTGGAATTCTTCAAGAGCATATATCGACCAGAAAATAGTTTGGAGGAAAGAATGGAGGGCCCACAGGCGCCTCCAACACCCGAACTTTCTGTAGGAGAAGAAGAAGTGTACGCGGAGTTGCAAACTTTGAACAGGAACAAAGCAGCAGGTCCAGACGGGATTCATCCAGCAATCGTTCAGCCTCTGGCCGAGGTCCTGAAGGCTCCGGTGACGAAGCTGTATGAAACGTCACTTAGAGAGGGAACTGTGCCGGGAGACTGGAGGAGAGCAACAGTGGTAGGCATTTACAAGAGTGGGCCCCGGCAAAAGGCGGAAAATTACCGGCCGGTTAGCTTGACTTCAGTACTGTGTAAGTGCCTGGAGCGAATAGTCAGGAAGCAGATCTCTAGGCATTTGGTTCAACACAACCTCATATCAAGTGCTCAGCATGGGTTTGTGGCAGGGCGATCCTGTCTGACGAATCTCCTGCTGTTCCTCGATGAGGTAACCAAGCGTCTGGACGAAGGGCAATCGATTACGGTCTGTTACTTGGACTTCAGCAAGGCATTTGATTCCGTGAACCACCGATTTCTGGACGTCAAACTGCAGTCCATGGGAATTGTTGGAAAGGCCAGACAATGGATAAGTAGTTTCTTAGCAGGGCGAACCTTTAGTGTTAAGGTGGGGAACCATGTTTCAAAACCGGAAGGTGTAACGAGTGGGGTGCCACAGGGCTCGGTGCTCGGCCCTCTGCTCTTCCTCATCTTCATCAACGACCTAGCACGTGGGCTTACAAACCCCACCTTTATGTTTGCCGATGACGTCAAGATAGCTGGAGTAGGTATAGAACTTGACGTGTTAGCAGTACAAAACTGGGCACGCAAATGGGACCTTCCACTTAACCTCACCAAGTGTCAATGCTTGACCACAAATACAGGGGCTAGTGAGATTAGGGTGGGTTCGTTGCAAGTGGTCTCGCAGGTCAAAGACTTGGGCGATATAATGGACAACAGCTTTAAGCCGTCAAAGCAGTGCACCTCAGCAGCCAATACGGCCAGGAGAGAACTCTTTCGAGTTTGATCCATTATGTCGTGTAGAGATCCGGAGATATTCGTTCCGATATATCAGGCCATAGTTAGGCCGCACATGGAGTACTGCGTGCAGGCCTGGGCACCGTACTACCAGAAAGATATCGACTGTCTGGAGAAAGTGCAAGGGCTAGCCACTAGAATGGTGGCTGGGCAAAGGGGGTTTAACTACACAGAGCGTCTCCGTGCCCTAGACCTATTCTCGATGGAAAGACGGCGCATTCGCGGGGATTTGATAGAAACCTTCAAGGTAATGAAAGGACTGTCAGGAGTAAGTCGAGAAGACCTTTTTTCGCTGATCCCCGAGAGCGGCACAAGGGGGCATAGCCTTAGATTACAAAGGAAACATTCGAGGCTCCAAATTAGGGCGAAGTACTTCTCAAATAGAGTGGTACCCTATTGGAATAAGCTCCCGGAAGAGGTCATAAATACCACAACAGTGAAGGCCTTTAAGAAAGCACTAGACCTATGTTGGGTGGCGGTATACCCCGAGTTAGGCTAAGCAGCTTTTAGGGTCAGATGCAATTTACTTATTGTTTCCACCTTACTCTGCCAGGGATGATACTGCACAAAATTTCTGCCTTTCAGAAAAAGAAAATCACGCAGTGTTGGGAGCTACGGAAACGCGCCGACAACACAACTATCTGGACACACGATTGGCTCTAGCCACACCAAGTCCTGTGCAAACTGAACTGAACTGAACTAACCACAAGACGGACACCAACGGTTGTGTGTTGGGAATTCGAGTGGTTCGGTCCTTACGACAATTGAGTGATGTAGTCTGACCCAGTAAAGATGGGCTAAAAGAATAACTGCCAGAACACGGTAACTGTTTTTCCTACCTGCGGGTACATAGGTGACGTAAAGAGTTACGCAAGTGATGGGTGGAAGTCGAGCAGGTTTGGTTACGCGTCCACCGGTAACCGAAGAATACTATATATATATATATATATATATATATATATATATATATATAATATTCGACCATAGTTATCACGGTTTTGTGGCTAATAGGCAGATTTCGATGGATACAGATTGCCCCATTTCTTCCATTACAGCGCCTTGGGGCGCTGTACAGTTGTACAGTGGGTTTCGGAACCCCTAACATTGACATCGAATGGCTAGGCTTCGCATCCATAGTTATATCCCACTGTACGAGTTCTCTTCCGTGTATCTAGCAGCAAAGTTTTACTGAACTAACTAGCTGATCTTGTCTGAACGTAGTAGATAACCGCGCTTCTGCTATCAGTGCTTTCCGTATTCATGATTATTGTAACCTACGTGAAATTGCTAACGGATGAAATCGAATGCTACTTCATTTCCATCTTCTGAAGCTAGTAAACGGCAATCAAAATGTGGTGGCCCTATAGGGACCATGTTTACAGTCCCATTGTCCTCCGCGTTGGTCATCGGGCCAGACAATGCACGCACTCAAACTTATCGTCCTTTCTGAATCCCGCGCATAGGAAATGGGCCCATCGACCACAGGAGCCACATTGCACCCACTGAACTTCCTCGTCAAGGTCCGCCGTCGGTTCTTCCAATCTGCATACGCTGCAAACGTCTTCCCGAATTGATGAATCCGCTGGATCGCCTAAGTTGCTCACAATTACCCCAAGATCCTTCAAGGCATCATCGATGATTGCCAGTTTAGCATTTTTAGGAGTGACGTTTGACGTATTCTGCTTATGAACGAACTCCGGCTCAGAAACTGGAAACCGTGTTCCCGATACTGGCAGTTCCCAACGGCCCAAACTTATGTCACTCATGGGAAATCCTGTTTTCTTCGCTACTCGAAGCAAATGTAGACACGGCAGAGCCCACTGACGACTGAATGAACAGTTACATTGTAAGTTCCCTGATCTCAGGTTAACTCCATAACTGCAACCCTTGGAAGTAACTACTACATATGCTCCAGCTGACAGAGTGGTGCCTAAAACCGCGTGACTATCAAAATGCTTCAGAAGCACACCACGTGCGTACGTAGTCAGTCGACCTAAGACGGCCTGCGTCCATCCAAGGACTTTTGGAACCCTAAAGGGAATCATCCGTTCTCTTGCAAGTCGATGCCTACGAACATTCATTAAAGACTCAGTGCGGTCGAGAATTTTCTTAAACACATCATATACCGATGACCTGCGAGACAGACCGGTTTTCAAATGCCTGTTCTCAGTTCCATCCCTATTGGTGGTATAATTACCATGAAGCAAATACTGCCGTGTGGCATGTGCAGCCCAGCTAGTCTTATATGGCATCCAAGTACTTTTCAAGTACTGGGACGCTTCGGAACTTCGACTTTCAATGACGGATAAAAACCTGTTAAAAGCTGTGATGTTTTCCGTGTACACCATATTGCGCATCTACTGAAATATTCTACCTCGATCTGTGACGGAGACATGTGACAGCAGACCGCATCTTCGACGCATATCCTTTACGACGTGGAACCTACAAAATGCAACCTGCTCCTCCAGGTACTGTGTCCTCAGAGCGTTACACTGCGCCAGACTATGGTCAACCACTATGGTTTTACACTTTCTGGACTGGGGCAGAGACTGAACCAAAAATTCAATGGCTGTTTCGTAACTAGTGCAGCTTTCGTTGGGCATAAAGGCATACAAAGTACTGTGCCCTAACCCGGTGTCGTCCACGACCATAATGTGCCACAATACATACCCACCGTAATCCATTTGATGTATGGCATCGGCCAACATCACGCCACCGAACCTGCCGACCAGCTCGTTACTTACAAGAGGAACAAACAGAATAAACTTAATCATTCTATCGTCACTAATGACCTGTGAATACCCCTGATTTCTCATTAACTCATCTACACGCGTTGCATCCTTAGTGGGGTCAGCGGAACCTAATCTTTTCCTTATGGAGCTAAAGTCGTGACTGCGAAGGCGTCGGCTAAACATTCGCCGGGTGTAATCTCTAAGCTCGGCAATATTACGAAAACTTTCCATCATACTAAACACGTGACTCTCTTGATCACTGGTCAAGCGGCGGTTACGGACGTAATAACCCTCGATCTCTCGTTGGAAGTCGTGGTTATGGACCATGGCCCACTTCGACACCGTGTAGGATGAGCCGACGGCACGCACCGAGACGAATGCTTGGCAACCGAGGTTGGGGTATCTGCAAACAGTTTCCATTAGGAACAAGTAAGGAAACAAACTACCTTCCAGAGCAGTTTCTTCTCCGATGGACGCAACAATATTTGATAAAATAGTACTGCGTGCCAGGTGGTAAAATAATACCACGTTTATTTGCCATTTCCCTTGTTCGTGAATCTTATACGTAAAAATCGAACAAGTGGTTGATTGGAAGTCCCAAAATCGGATCGGAATGCATCCAAATTCGGGTACATCTTAACCGTTGCACAGAACTGGGCAGAGTCATCAGCGATGCTTCGTTCCATATCGAGAACCAGTCAGTGCGAGAAAGAAATGGCGAGTGAACATCAAACCTAGGGTAGCGGATTATATATGACCAATAACCCAATCAACAATCTGCAACGGATAAGCCAATAACGGGAGAGCTAATTACCGAGATTTGACCAATAGAAACAAGTTTCACCAAAAATTACTAATGTAATTTTATAAAATTTGTTTCCATAAAGCACACTTTTACTGTGTTTTTGTTCAATTTAAATGCAAATGTTATTCCGTCAGCTGTTTGAGGTCTGCATTACGCCAAGCCAGGTCGGAACTTACCCCACTCTCCCTTCCAAGAAAGTCAAGGATCGAACTACCATAAACAATCTGAAGGGAAAAAGAAAATTAGTTAATTCTTGAAAATTCCTGAGGGAAATGAATGCTTTCGAACTTCAATCAAAATTATATGTGACAGATGTGCTATCAAACTACTCTTAGCAGTATTTTTCACCTAAGTAAAGGTCTTTCTCCGTATTTTACTAGCCATCTAATATTAACGTCATGCATTTTACCAGCTAAAATTCGCGGCGCAAAAACAGTTCAAACGTCCAAAAGATCCGTCTACCAGTTGGCTGGAGACACTGAAGGATATGGCAGAGAACCGCGAACAGTGGCGATCGTGTTGTCACTTTCTGTCGAATCAGAATGACTGATCGATGTGCGTTTGTACAGTTAGACCGTGTATTCCGTGTGTTGGCTACTAGGGCATTCTTTCCTTTTCCCGCCCTCGTAGGTCCATTCCCTGTCCATCTTGTATATTCATACTTTCTAATTCGGCGTGCAACATGGTGAAAAAGGCAGTGGTCAGTGGGGCTTGCCCTACTGTTTAACGCTGTACGATGATGATGATGATGATGTAAAAGTGGTAGTTTCATTTGTCCTTACCTCCTTCCAAGTTTTTCTACCGGTTATTTATTACGCCAAGCGAGATCGGAACTTACTCCACTCTTCTCCTTTACGGCTAGTTGGGGTCTCAATATTACGACACATTAAACACCCGTGGCCGCCCTTCTAGTCACCTGCACGAATTTTTCGGGGAAATTGCAGAGTTTCAGCATTGTAGCTACTCGTATGTCAACAGACATTTTTCGCTCATTGCTCTTGTCTTGACGCCCTTAAGTGATAAACGGGTTCGCTGTTAGTGACCAATCATTCGCGGTTCTTCAGGTATTCTTTCTGCAGTACTCGTTGCGGTAAAATCGAGAGAGCAGTTCTGCCTCAAAGTTCAGGATGCTAAATTCATAATGGCGACGGCAACCAGTATGGTACTTCAAGGTTCGGTGTTAGGCACAGCACTTTTTCTGGTATATGTGAATGACCTACAGAGTGTCCTTCGGTCACCATGTTTTCTGTGCGCGGATGACGTGGAAATTCTGGGATCTCCTGAATCTACCGAAGTTCAGGAGGACCTAGATGTCATCCACAACTGGAAAATAGCCTAGGACCTACCCTTGAATCTAGGGAAATTTACATTATGGTTAGCAGATGAGTCCGAAGCAACCCGCTACCTAAACCCAGACAACCGGAACCAGTTTCACAGGAGACGGAGATCCGGGACTTGGGAATAGTTATGAAAAGCAACCGTAAACCTTCGGCGCAGTATCTGTCAGTGGCTAACAAGGCGAACAGTCATATGCCCATTGCGAAGAACAGTGACGTTAAGGGACCCTAGGGCCATGTTACCCATTTACACTGCGCTGGTGTGACCCCACCTAGAGTATGCAGTTCAGGCCTAGGCTCCCCAGTTAGTAAGGGACATCCACAAACTGGGGTGAGTCCGAGGGAGGTTCACAAGAACTATCTCCGGTCTACCTAGTTATAGTGCGCTACACCGGCGAATCTCTCAGCGTGATACTTGGAATTATATTTTCTGTGGTTTTGTCAATCTGGGGAGCATTATAACTCCCAAAACAGTCGAGAATGTTGGGTCCATATGTCTGATTTGTGCTAAGGTCGTTCGTCCCCGCGACAGATCCTTTCAGTGTGATGGGTGTGATGGTTGGATCCACCTTGAATGCTTCGAAGTGGACAATGACCTATACAAAGCCCTAGGTAAATGCCATGTGAAGTTGCTCAAAGTGATGTGATCAAATGCACTGAGCTATCAACAGCTGTGCGGCCCGCAAAAAAGTCAATGATGACGGCGCCTTCCATCGCAGATAAAACTGATTCATCATCGTCATTATCATCTTCATCAATGTCATCATTGTCACCCTCATCGCCGTCAGAGGATAATTCTTTCGCGGAGGTTATGGCATCCAATAGCATGGTGGTTGCTAGTGCACAATTCCCTTCTGTTTCCGCTAAATCCGGTGTTAAGGAGGTTACGGTTTTGGGGATGAAAAATGTCATTCGTACGAGAGCCAACAACAAGAAGAGGAATGTACCTTCCCGAGAAGGAGCAACGACGATCACTGCTGTCACACCGGCAGCCGTCCCTCCATCGGCCTCATATTTAACGACACTCCCTGGTCACAGAGGTCCTCACATACAGGTGCATACGGGTCAGAAGAAATTAGCTCCGCGGCATCGGTGCTTGCTGGTAGTTGGAATTCCGGAAGTATCGATGTCGGTCCCTCAGCAGTGTCTCGATCACGAGATTCTTCGGTTACAATGTATATTTGGAAATCTGTTCTCTGCGTGTGAAGAGACGCTGGTTGGGTCTATGCAGGTAAAAGCGGCTTTTCGTCTAGGTAAGATACGCGAAACTGGGGATCCTCGACCTCTGAAGGTTGTTCTCGCGAACAGGCACAATAGATTTCACGGCGATCGCCTCGACTAAGAGGCGAGATTGCCCGACTCTTGCCTGACCCGGAGCCAGAGGATTGGCAGAAATTTAAGCAAGCTCGCACTGAACTCCGGGAACACCGTGCAGATGCTAAGGACAATCTGAACATACAAGATTTTCGGGTAATGAAGAGGAGACTGCAGATGAAGTGGCCACCGCTGACCGCAGTGACATTACCAGCTCCAGCCCAGAGGGACACCCTACTGTGAATCTCAGTCAGTGTGTCGTGAATGTACAGACAGCAGATGTGGTTCTGAGTAATGTTAGGGGGCTGTCGAACAAACGCGAGGAACTGGAAGCGTTTGCTATAGCCCGTAGACCTGCAGTTATACCGCTGACTGAGACTTGGTTGCATGACGAGGTTCTGGACACCGAGGTTGCTCTGCAGAAGTATCACATGTTTCGTTCTGACCGAACTCGGATCAGAGGTGGTGGCGGTGTAATAACTTATTTTTAGAGACGACATATTTGCTTATCTGCTTAATCGTTATTCGGATCCCCAAGGGCTTTGCGAGGCACTTTGGTGTAGGGTGAAATTAGTTAGTAGTGGATCCGTGGTTTTGGCACTTTTCTACAGGACACCTGCTGCAGGGCTACTGGACATCCTGGAGTCCTTGAGGCGATGGGTATCTGACGGTCACTGTCTCGTCCTAGGTGACTTCAATGTGCCTCACATTCACTGGGCTGCATCCTGCTTCACTACAGCTGCTGACAACTTTTCTCGAAATCTGCTTACCACGGTATGTGATCTGGCGCCGTACCAACACGTATCTCAAACAACTTGCTTACAAGGTGAGCAGTCGTCCATTCTCGATCTTGTTCTCACTTCACGGGTGTCGGACGTTTCCAAGATTGATATCCTACCTCCTTTATGTCCAGGCGACCATGCTGTTCTGTACGTACACTGGAGTCGTGGCGTCCAAACACCGACTAGTCCACTCTGCGAACCAAACGTTTGGTGTATAAACTCTGAAGATATGAGAGAGGCGGCGCGGACTGTGGCCTAGGAGCACGACGATCCTGACAACATGAATACAAGCTGGAGTCGTATCCACGACAGGATCCTTCAGTTGGTTGATCGCTTCGCCTCACCCCACCTCCAGCGTGCTCATGCACGCGGTCCTCCGTGGTTTGACAGAGAACTTCGATGCCTGCTTCGCAAGAGAAATCGGGCATGACAAAGGTGTCGGGAGACTGGCGACGGCTGAACTGTGTACAGACAGGTACGGAATCATTGTTCATTTTTAAAGGCAATCAAGCGAAACAGGTGTGAGGAGAGACTGGCAGCCGACTGTGTTAAGGCACCTAAACGGTTGTACGCGTTTCTCAAACGCCGCACGAGAGCGACACCGGGCATACCAACCTCGGTTCAGGCTGATATCATCGCTGACTCTGACGAGGCTAAGGCTGATGTCCTGGCACGGCATTATGCGTCAGTGTATACAACGGATCCTGCAACAACCTTTTCGCCATTTTCGAAACCCGTCAACGTGCCTCGTTATTTTCATGTGGACGAAATTTCGGCACAACTTCGATCTCTCAAGTCTCACCAATCAGCCGGCCCTGATGGAATTCATCCTCTGGAGTTAAGGGAACTCGCCGACATCGTTGCCTCACCAATCACCAGGTTGTTCCACTGTTCAAAGGTGCTGACAAAACTGCGGCTGTTAATTACCGTCCTGTGAGTCTAACTTGTGTTGTCTGCAAGATCATGGAACGTCTCATAGCCAAGCAGGTGCAGGAACACATGGAAAGCCATCACCTGTTGAGCTCCTAACAACATGGTTTCCGTAAATAACGATCCTGCTTGTCGAATCTTCTACTTGCTCGTGAGCGCTGCGCTGAGGCGAAGGCCGAGGGGTATTCCACGGACGTCATCTTCGTGGACTTCAGCAAAGCCTTCGATAAGGTTCCACATGACCCTCTCCTTCTGAAGCTCAGATTGATGGAAATAGCTGCTCTCTTGCTAAGATAGATTGGAAATTTCCTAGGAGGACGGCGGCTTGCTGTCAGGGTCTGGACAACCATCTCTAGGTGGTACTAAGTGACCAGCGATGTTCCCCAGGGGTCTGTTCTTAGACCGTTATTGTTCCTCATTTACATAAACGACCTTCCCTCAGTTCTCTCATCCTCTTGCCTCTTTTATGCAGATGATCTGAAATTTTGGCGCGCAGTTCGTTCGGATGGAGATAGCCATATCCTACAGGAAGATCTATATGGGCTTCTGCGCTGGTCCTCTAAGTAGATGATGCCCCTAAATCTTTTGAAGTGTGTTCATATGCGTGTGGGTTGCTCTCAGCTGCCAGTGAGTTACCACCTGTCTGAGAGCCTGCTACCAACAACAGATTGCAAGCGTGATCTCGGAGTTTTGGTGTCTTTCTCGCTGAAAACCAAAGGTCACACGGACAGAGTGTGTGCTTCCGCCTGGAGTATCCTTGGCCCCATTCGTCGATCGTTTGGGAACCTACCGTACGATACTTTTCGTATGCTGTATACTTCACATGTGCGTCTAGACTCGAACATGGTGGCGCGGCTGCTTATCTATGTGCAGCTGCAGAGTCAACTAAGTTAGAGAGAGTGCTGAGGTCTGCTGCCCGTCTCATCCCTGGACTACGCGAGGTCAACAACAACGGACGTCTTGAAGCAACTGGTTTTCTTCCAGTAGCCTATCGGCGGGTGCGTGGTGACTTCATCTGCATCCGTCGTATCATTCGGGGTAATCTGGGACCAGAGTTGCAAGTGGATTTCCCTCTCCGTGGGCCACGTCGTATGCGCGGGCACTCAATGAAACTGGTGAAAATGCATTCTATTGGTTTGCCGTTAGTCTACCGCTTGTCTCGGAGGGCCACAAACCTTTGGTATTCTTTACCTGCTGACGTGGCGGAAGAGGTAAACGGCAAAGCATCCGAAAGGACACTTTACCAGTCTTTTTTGGGGTTATGGCGTTTTATTCAGTCTTGAGTTCATGCCAACGAGTGGATTGTGACGAGGCTTATACGGATGATTTCCGCTGTCTCTGATGTGAAAAAGAATAAAGAAAAAGAAGGGAACTATGGTACGACGACAGACTGGCATCGCCAGGTTCATTCTCGTTCAGGCGCAGACGTGCAAGGGGATACCTGATAGAAACAATAAAGGAACTAAAAGGTTTTCCGGGAACCAACAAGCCATTGTTCGCCCGTGACGGAAACTCTACCCTCCGAGGGCATGAGCTGAAGCTCGTTAAACCAAGGACCAACAAGAATATGAGAGCCTATTTTTCATGTAGGATAATAGGTGCCTGGAATAAACCCCCTGCGGACAAATTGGCAGCAACTAATGTCGTCGTTTCTGAAGAGAAGCTGGACTTCGCGTGGACGCATGCATTTTCGGGATGCCTGTGAGGCATTGGATAGCACTGAGAAGAACTTCCATCCTGACTTCTTTTCTTCGTCCTCTTTCTTAACTTTTATCACTGATCTTTCTCCCACACCTTTGTGCTTCCTAGACCCTCTACACTTCTTCATTTGCAGGAGAGCTGACATCTGGGTGAATAGACTTGCATGAAGAGTGAACGTGCTTGTTGCATGGGTTTACTCTATGGAAATGTTGCTGTTGCTGCCCTCCGACGGTGTCCCGATGAGTTTACGTGACTGGAATTGCCACCCACCGACAGATAAGAACGGATTCCAGGAAGTCGAAGCACAGTGAGACGGGGGGGGGGGGGGCGCTCACACGTGCAAGAAACTAGACTACCATTGGCATCGGCCGCCATTCCTGTGCTCTGATTTGATTCGATTACAACCAGGGACCGTTGCGGCAAGTAGTAGCACAGACTGGTATTAAAATGACCAGTAATGCGACATAGATATTACGTTCAAAAGCAAACAATAATGCGTACAATGAAACAGCACATTGAAAGCGCAGCATCTATGTATTTAAAGAGACCGGAATACAACATGAATTTTTCATTGTTATCTGAACACGGAGTCCAGCAAAGCAAGTCAAGTGGAGGAGACTTGAGGAAGAATGAAGACGTAGGTTGAAATGATGGAGATATTCAGGAGGGGAACGGTCCTGGGAACCTGTGCAGCAGCTTCTTAATTTTTTTTTTGCTCCATGCATTGATAACTTCCTGTGGTAACCTATTGTGGTATACAGTAATCCACTGTCGTCCGGATCGTTACCACACCTGATCTATTGGGACCTTATGTGGTTATGCGTCTCTGTAATTCTCAGGGTCTGGTTGCCGGTTATCTTTAGTAGTGCAGTGGACCTTCGTGGCTACCATCATCATCATCATCATCATCGTAGAGCGTTAAACAGTAGGGCAAGCCCCACTGATCACTGCCTTTCTCGCCATGTTGCACGCAGAATATGTAAGTATGATTGTACAAGATGAATAGGGATTGCACCTACACAGGCGGGAAAAGGAAAGAGTGCCGTAGTAGCCAACACACAGAATACGCAGTCTAACTCTACAAACACGCATTGATCAATCATTCAACAGAAAGTGACAACACGATCGGCACTATTCACGGTTCGCTGCCATATCCCTCAGTGTCTCCAGCCAACTAGTTGAGGGATCTTTTGGACCCCAACCGCGAAGATGTAAAGCGCCTACTTTTCCCAAGTTCCATGTACCTTTCCTCACTCCTCGCTGCCACGTCATATGTTGACCTCCACGTGGTTTTTTCCACTTCCTAGGAGGAACGGAGAATAGGACACGGTACGGTAGACGTGTGTTTGCCATACGCAACACGTGCCCCAACTAACAAAGTCTAATAAACTAGACACGCTGTGACAGAATGTTCTCTGAATTGGTAACCAATACTCGACTTCTGACCTCAGCATTGCTCGCTCGGGCATTCCATTCAATCTTAGCGATACTACGCAAACATCGGTGGTCGAAAACCTCAAGACGACGAATATCTTCCGCACGCAGACCTCAAGTCTCGCAACCATACAACAGAACTGAACGCACCGCACCTCAGCACAGTACAAACGAACTTTCAACTTCAGTGAAACATCAGGTTAGCGCCAAAAATGCTTCAGTCCAGCATACGCCGCTCGAGCCTTGGATATTCGCGTATTCATTTCTACTATTGTGCTCCCATCCGTCGTCACGCTGCTTTCGAGGTAACTGAAGCGGTCGACAATTTTCATCACCTCTCCATCGAGCAGCAAACTGGGAATCGTTGATGTCCAGTGTTGCAACATCACTTTACACTTTGAAGGTGCAAAGCGCATGTTGACTGGAGCTACAGCTCTCGCGAGTCTATCTAGTGCACGTTGAGCATGTTCCGTGCATTTGAACAAGCAGACAAGGTCTTCTGCGTAATCTAGGTCACACAGCTTTTCACTGTTTGATAGTTCAACGCTCACGTCCTGATGGTCTCGTACCACATTCCTTATTATCTCATCTATGGCAAAGTTGAACAGGAATGGCGAAATTGGACGTCCTTGTCGAACACCGCTAGTCGTTTTAAATGGACCTTTACGCGACCACAAGTATGAGAGTGCAATGACCTCGGTAGATTCACGAACTTCTGTGTCATACGTTTCCGATGAACAGCATTGAATAGCATTGTTTGGTGAATTGAATCGAAGGCACCTCTTAAGTCTGAGAAAACTATATTATCGGTGGATATTGTGTGATGCGTTTCAAGTAACCGACGAAGAGTAAAAATCTGATTGATGTATCCTCGACCTGTGCGGAATCCGGCCTGCTGTTCGTTAGTGTTCCTCTCGTGAACCGGTGTGAGACGGCGCAGCGAAATCGACGCTAATGCCTTGGTGACTATCGGAATTGAGCTAATCCCACGATGGCGTATTCCCTTCTTGAAGATGGGGAAAAGCAATGACTCGTCCCATATTAACGGAATACTATCCTCTTTCCAAACGTCATGGATCAATGGGGTGAGTGATTTTATCAACGCATTACCACAGTTTGAAAAGAACTGAAGGGGGTCCATCGCGACTGTCTGCTTCTCCATGCTTTGGTAATCGCACGCTTGACTCCGCTTTTATGTCCGATGAAGGTTCAAATGATACTCTCAAAGGAACCGCAGCTGTTGACGTCGGAATAACTACATTGGCGCACGGCCAGCTAAACTGCTCCTTGAAGTATTCCGCCCAACGGTCGGGCCTTTGCTCTTTGTCATGAATAGGATCTCCGTTTCTATTGCATACCGTTCCACTGACTGAGGTTCGCCGTCCACCGGTGTCACGAATAAGTTTGAACAGTCTTTGACTGTTATCTGAAGCAGCTGCTTCTTTCATTTTTTCGGCTACCTTGACCCATCAATTCTCCCGATCATTTTTAAGGCTTTTCGTAACTTGCTCTTGTAGATGTCTTCGTATCTTATTCATCTTTTTACAGTTCGTGAGTTGACGGTTTTGCTCCATTAGACTGAGCAACTCTTAAGAGATCCAGTGTCTTTGATGGACATCGAATCTAGGACCACAGGCACAACCTGCTGCCACGTGCATCGCCTGTTTGATATGCGCCCAATGCTAATCTACATTGCTGTTTGTCGCAGATCCTAGCTCATGTGCTAACTTCTGTTCATAACGGGTGCTTACTTCTGGATCACACATACGTTCCACGGCTAACCGGGTTTGCGATGATTACCATGAAGCTGGAGAGATAATCGCACTTAAACTAGTGCATGGTCCGGCTCCACGTACGTGAACCAGTAGGATCTAAAGTTCTGAACAGAACTGCACCACCGGTAGCTTACTGAAATATGATCGATCTGGCTCCGAATACCTGTAGAGCTAGAGCGCCATGTCACTGTGCGACGTGAGCTGTGTCGTAAATTTCTACTAGACAAGAATAACCGATTGTTTGTACGAAACGGAAGAAGCCTATCCCCGTTATCGGTACGCTCAGCGGGTAAAGCACAACAACCATCTAAACAGGCTTCTGACACACTGAGTTTGCCAACTTGTGCATTAAAATCACCTGCTAGCACTACAGTGTCAAAACCTTTGCTGCTGCGAGCAAGGGCGGCGAGTTCATCGCAGAACTTATCCTCCTGCATGTCAGAGCTGCAGTCCGTTGGAGCGTATGCAGAAATTACAAACAAGTTGCACTTAACATAGCTATCCTTTCGAACGCCAACTGACCCCTGGAGTCTCACAGCACATAAACGACTGTTAACCGGGATCCAGTCTAAAAGAGCAGCCTCAGCCTTGTCACTCAAGACTATTCCTACATCACGTTGACCCACAGCTCGAGCTATTTCGTCTCCTGAAGTGAGCAGATGAGATACCGGGAGCAGTTAGTTGAATTACGCTGCTCAAATCCTGGATACGTGAGTCACTTAAGCAACATACATCAATCTTCAGAGAATCTATTGTGAGGGCTAGGCACGCCCGCTGACCGGCCTGCATAAGTGAACGCACGTTAAAAGAGTCGAGGTTAAGAGGCTGACGAGGCTTGAGAAAATGTGAGTTACAAGACAGGATTATTCACGCTATTTGACAATGAACCGTTGCGAGTATCAGGTGTGTTGTCAGTGAGAGCATTATGGGGTGAATAGAGGGGGCAAAGAGAGGTGGTAGGGAACAGAAGACAAAGGTTGAGTAAGAGATGGAACTCTGAGCAGTAGCCTACTTATCACTACCCACCCCGCTCGATGCAATGGGCAGCGCGGTCCTGATTATCCTGCAAGACGACTGATGCAGTATGGAATTCTTTGTATTCGTGCAGTTCATGGGAGATGTTGGACGGGTACTGCTAGAGTGTCCAGCCGCAAAGCAGGAGAACGATTAAGGTTCTCAACCAAAGCCTTTAGTTCTAACAAGAACCCATCGCAAGGCAGCGGGATGGCTTGGTGGATGCTCATTTGCTTGGATCAAATATTATTCCACTGACTTTACCGACTGAGTTGCCGCTCAAATGGACCCCCAACCTAAAGGACCAGGAGACTGAACTTTGTGTGGTCTCTACCCATTGACCTGTCAGGCATGATTGCATCTCCGGCTTAAAGAAGCCATGCTGCATAGCTCTCTGGTTCATAGAGGCACGCAAGCCATCACACCACGTCAAGGTGCAGTCTCGTCGCTATGGGGAATATGCGCCATCCCCTGCACTCATGCAAAAGCGGGTAATAAAAAATTTCCACAGTGAGACTATTCTAGGTACTAAAAGTTCTTACGAATAATAAACGAGGGCGAGACTTGAATACTTTCTTAGCCTGCCCTCTAAGAGTTTCCACGTTCGAGCGCATGAAGAAGTAGTCTATAAGCTATGTATTGAAAAGGTTGCATGTGCAGTCTTCAAGTAAAATTCAGTGAAATTTCATCCCGTAAGAGCCCCATCGCATTGTATTCTATTGACTCGACTAGATGTCCGTGCTCCGTCAATAATCCCGCAGGGCGTTGTCTTATTTCTTCTTGAATTTTGCTTCGTTTTCCTTGTCCACCACGTCGGTTGGTAGAGCGTTCCGATAATCGATAGATGGCTGGTGAACCGGTGGAATGCATCGTACGTGTCCTCGGATACCGTCATTATTCCTGAGTGGAAGTTCCGACTGCAGGTCCGGGTCCAAATGGCCAAAGATACGTCAATAGGCAATGGGGTACAACCCGGTGGCTTTCAGACGTTGTTCGTAGCTGATCCCGCGTATTCCGATCACTAGGTGTGTGACAGCGCCGTGTAGTCGTCCCAATTTGGCTACTTCTGCCACCGTCAATGGGTAGACGGCCGGACCGTCGTATTCGAAGCAAGGACGTACAAGTGAGGCATACAACAATCTGAAGGCATCCAGGTGTAGAGGCCCAAATGAACTACCAGGTATTCTCCATGCTGAGGCGCAGGATCTCTCAGTGTATGCTCGGGTCTTCAGATTGTGGATGACGACAACTCCAAGTTCATTTTCCCCACGCTCGAGACGGAGTACGAAACTCCTGAAACAGTAGCCCGAAGTATCACTGGGTCCGCCAATCCTCATACACGCGCATTTGTCCAGGTAGGTAGATAGACCCCAGGTGGTCGACCAACTGGCCAGTACATGGAGATCCTCCTGTAGTATCCCACTATCCTCTGCCAATCGAGTGGTGCACCAGCTCTTCAAGTCGTCGACGTAGATAAGGCATTAAGATCGGATGGTCTGTTGCAGGTCGTTCGCAAATACTAGAAACAATAGACGTTCCAGCAATGAGCCTTGCACACGCCACTGCTGACTAAATACAACGCAGACTGAGACTGCGTGATTTACAGTAAAGGTCCTCTCGACCAAGAAATCCCCAATCCAGTGAAAAATTGGCCCGGAATTTCAAAAACAGATCATCGTGAGAAACTATCGAACGTTTTACTGAAGTCTACGAAAATAACGTCCGTGATGTTTCCCTCGGCCTCGCAGCTTATCCAGCTTTCACGAGCAGTTAACTAGGGTGTCAGAGATAACCGGTTTCTCCGAAAACCAAGCTACTGTACACGCAGCAGCTGATGGTGTTTTAGGTCTCCATAGATGTGAGGAGCCTCAAGTCCTTCCATGGACTTTCCAACCACCGAACTGAAGCTAACAGGACAGTCATTGACCGAAGTGGATTTTTTCCCACCCCTGTACAGCGGAACGACCACACCTTTCTTCCATTCCCAAGGTAGTCTACCGGAGACCAACGACATGTTAAACGATCGAGTCAGCGATGGAGTAGTTGGTCAGCCATCTCCTTCAATATCAATGGATGCACACCGCCCGGTCCCGGTGACTCGTAAGTTTTGATAGATTTCTGGACGTTAGTCATTTCTGACTCCACAAAAATGTGCATGACAAACGACTGAGCCATTAACTATCGGGGTTTTCGCGCCCTCCACCACAGATTTCACCAATAGGTAATATCTGGCTAATGTTACAGCCTTTCCATCATTCGTTGCAACCAGTTCGTCGTTGTTCGTCAGCGCTGGGATACCAGTCTTCGCTTTTATGCGGTGCTTAGTGTGCAAACAAGCACTGCATCAGCCGCAGGGGCTCTCGTACGCCATCCCCTTTTTCCGTTTTTATTCCGCACACCGGTTATGAATCCTGTGACAGAGATCATAACCCTCACCTGTGGATCGGAACAACTGCCAAGCCCGATTTCGTCATTTGAGTAGGCGCCTGAGCTTCAGATCAAACCACGGTGGGCACTTCACACTGGGTCTTCGTGGGCTAAATAGAGGATAGGTATTCATAAGGTGTGAGATACCATCACGAATAATCTTCCAAGCCCCGTTCACATCCTTGCCGACATCTGAATCCGTGAGAAACCAGTTGACGTCTGAGGCAGCTCTTCGCGCATCTTCAAATGGTGTGCGCCAAACGTTACGTCCGATGTGTGGTCCAGGGGCTGGACAAGGACCACTACGACAATTAACACCTAGCACCGTGTATTCACTGCTCCCAAGTGAAGGGAGATGTTCGATCCTACCAACATCGGAGCTCCTAGGTCCAGCATGGAACCCTCATCAGAGTTGACTCCTGAAGGTGGGGGTATAAAATCATCTGTTAGAGAGGTATCAGTAGATCTCTCTCTTTTATTCAGCCTTTGTCTTCTGTATAGTTAATCCCAGCAAATCGGCTTCCACCGAGCCATCCCGTTGCCTTGCGATGGGTTCTTGTTAGAACTAAAGGCTTTGGTTGAGAACCTTAATCGTTCTCCTGCTTTGCGGCTGGACACTCTAGCAGTACCCGTCCAACATCTCCCATGAACTGCACGAATACAAAGAATTCCATACTGCATCAGTCGTCTTGCAGGATAATCAGGACCGCGCTGCCCATTGCATCGAGCGGGGTGGGTAGTGATAAGTAGGCTACTGCTCAGAGTTCCATCTCTTACTCAACCTTTGTCTTCTGTTCCCTACCACCTCTCTTTGCCCCCTCTATTCACCCCATAATGCTCTCACTGACAACACACCTGATACTCGCAACGGTTCATTGTCAAATAGCGTGAATAATCCTGTCTTGTAACTCACATTTTCTCAAGCCTCGTCAGCCTCTTAACCTCGACTCTTTTAACGTGCGTTCACTTATGCAGGCCGGTCAGCGGGCGTGCCTAGCCCTCACAATAGATTCTCTGAAGATTGATGTATGTTGCTTAAGTGACTCACGTATCCAGGATTTGAGCAGCGTAATTCAACTAACTGCTCCCGGTATCTCATCTGCTCACTTCAGGAGACGAAATAGCTCGAGCTGTGGGTCAACGTGATGTAGGAATAGTCTTGAGTGACAAGGCTGAGGCTGCTCTTTTAGACTGGATCCCGGTTAACAGTCGTTTATGTGCTGTGAGACTCCAGGGGTCAGTTGGCGTTCGAAAGGATAGCTATGTTAAGTGCAACTTGTTTGTAATTTCTGCATACGCTCCAACGGACTGCAGCTCTGACATGCAGGAGGATAAGTTCTGCGATGAACTCGCCGCCCTTGCTCGCAGCAGCAAAGGTTTTGACACTGTAGTGCTAGCAGGTGATTTTAATGCACAAGTTGGCAAACTCAGTGTGTCAGAAGCCTGTTTAGATGGTTGTTGTGCTTTACCCGCTGAGCGTACCGATAACGGGGATAGGCTTCTTCCGTTTCGTACAAACAATCGGTTATTCTTGTCTAGTAGAAATTTACGACACAGCTCACGTCGCACAGTGACATGGCGCTCTAGCTCTACAGGTATTCGGAGCCAGATCGATCATATTTCAGTAAGCTACCGGTGGTGCAGTTCTGTTCAGAACTTTAGATCCTACTGGTTCACGTACGTGGAGCCGGACCATGCACTAGTTTAAGTGCGATTATCTCTCCAGCTCCATGGTAATCATCGCAAACCCGGTTAGCCGTGGAACGTATGTGTGATCCAGAAGTAAGCACCCGTTATGAACAGAAGTTAGCACATGAGCTAGGATCTGCGACAAACAGCAATGTAGATTAGCATTGGGCGCATATCAAACAGGCGATGCACGTGGCAGCAGGTTGTGCCTGTGGTCCTAGATTCGATGTCCATCAAAGACACTGGATCTCTTAAGAGTTGCTCAGTCTAATGGAGCAAAACCGTCAACTCACGAACTGTAAAAAGATGAATAAGATACGAAGACATCTACAAGAGCAAGTTACGAAAAGCCTTAAAAATGATCGGGAGAATTGATGGGTCAAGGTAGCCGAAAAAATGAAAGAAGCAGCTGCTTCAGATAACAGTCAAAGACTGTTCAAACTTATTCGTGACACCGGTGGACGGCGAACCTCAGTCAGTGGAACGGTATGCAATAGAAACGGAGATCCTATTCATGACAAAGAGCAAAGGCCCGACCGTTGGGCGGAATACTTCAAGGAGCAGTTTAGCTGGCCGTGCGCCAATGTAGTTATTCCGACGTCAACAGCTGCGGTTCCTTCGAGAGTATCATTTGGACCTTCATCGGACGTTTATACTCGCTTCCGGCCGGAATCGACTGGTGTGAGTCGAGATTGTTCAGAGATTCAGCAGAAACCCCCTGGTTTTGAGGAGCGACGAGACAAGCCTCAAGTTACTAGGGCAGCGGAATACAATGCGTTCTTGACGACCGATCAATAGCGGTTTATGTCATTAGGTGGGACTACAACTAGCTTTTCAGCTGGCGCGTATTGGAATGCGGATAAACGAGATGGTTGGGAAGCCTCTCGCAATCTGGCCGTCGTTGCACCATGCGTTTGGAGTGACCACCGAAGCACATGGGGGGCTTAGTGCAAACTAATGCGTGGGCGAAACCAAAGGGGTGCTCCAGTACGAGCGACGGTCTTGTATGCAACTCCGCCATTTCTGGTGTATAGCGATGTGGCCAATCTAAGTTCACCGTTCACTCGAAGAGAGCGGACGCCACGTAATGTGCCGCCGATTAGGGCGTCTGAAGTTCGTACTGCCAAGGGACAAGAGACGGTCTGAGCACATAGCAAACAACCGTTGTCCGAGCGACAGGAATCTAGCCCAAAAGGGCCTCCTAGATGTGCCTTGTTCGATGACAATCGAATTAATTTAGCATTCAGATCTCCTGGCAAAACTATGGTGTTGGTCCTGCCTGCTTTGTGTAAGAGGCCGTAGACCTTCACTTAGAAAGTAACTTTGATTGTATCTGAGCTGTGGTCGGTGGGTGCATGCGCCGAAACGACAAACAGATTGCGTTTGGCTTGGAACACGCGGACGATACTGTCCCTCTGAGTGGAGATCCAGGTAAGTTGCGAGCTCTCTTAGATAGCCTAAACAACAGTGAAGCAATATTTGGGATGCGTTTTGCACCTGCAAAGTGTAAAATTCTGCTACGGAACTAAGTTGGGTCAACACAAACTCTCATGTTGGTAGGGGAAGCTCTAGCTGAAGTAGATAAGTTTTGTTACCTGGGCAGTTGCATCTCACGAGGTGCACAGATTTGGGATGAAGTGTAGTCGCATATACAGAAAGCGCGTTGGGCTTTTGCCAACCTCAGCCATTCGTGACGTCGGATTGACATCCGGTTGTCTGTCAAGGGTGGAGCGTACAATACGACGGTTAGGTCCGTTCTCCTATACGGTTTAGAAACATAGCTGTTAAGGGTGGATGAAGACTGTCGGTATTCAAGCACCGATGTCTCCGTAGCATTGCCCGAATATGGTGGGAACACCGTATCAACAATGTTGAGGTTAGACGTAAGGTGCTGGGAACCAGAGGTCAGTCTCTGGAAGAGGTACTGAATCTAAACAGGTTGATTTGGCTGGGACATGTGTTACACATGCCCACCGATAGGCTTCCTCAGCATACGTTGTTCTCCGAGGCGGGTAGTGGTTGGAAGGTAGGTCGAGGTGGTCAGTCCATGAGATGACAAAAAGGAATGAAAACCTTGACCAGTGGACTTGGCCAAGTAGGGCGTGTGAGACTTCCGGGTTTGGGTCCGCGCGACCCGCCCACCAAATGGTTGGGAACATCCAGTGATATGGCTAGGTGTTGCGACCACTGGTGTAGTTGTATTCGATTTTTTTGTCTTCTTGATTTCCACTTATTACTTTGACTTTTGGATTTTTTTTCACTTTATGCTTATATTCTTTTTTACCCTTTACTGGACGATGCTTGAAGGCAGCAACCGAAACCAAAGCACGGAAATGCGAGATTAGCGGTTGTATAGTCCTAAATCTGATCTGGTTGCTATAAGTGGTTATTGATGACAACCAGGTAATTGAGGTCCGCAAACTTGACCAAGGGGTAACCATTTTCGCGTCGCTCGCCGGGTTCGAATTTCCCCCGTATATGTTGGGTATACTCATCTGTTGGTTCCCTTGCGGGGTTCCAATCTCCAGCAGTTAGCAGTATATTACGCCTAGGAACCCGATTGGCGGAATTCTGAAGCTCATTGTAGAAGACATATTTAGCGGGTGGTTCAGCATGTAGCGTTCGGGCGTGGACTGCAATCCCAGTCGCGTTAAACGGAGTGCTCCTGAATCGTGGCATGGCCATTCTTGGTGAAACTGGTTCCAAAGAGATCAAGGCATCGTGGTCTCGACTGTTAATAAAGAGCACAACTTCATGAAGCCTGGAATTGTCAGCTGACCCACTGTAGTACATCCAGTAGGATGCTTTGTTTGAGGGACTTGAATGTGTCAGCTGCCGAATTTGGATAGGCATACTTCGGGTAGTCAAGCTACATCAATTCCATAGTCGTAGAGCGTGCGCATGATAATGCCCTAGCTACCTAGATTTTTCACGTTCCAGCAGACTATTTAGACTCGTGGCCTTGTGTTTAGACTTAGGTTCCCCGTTCGTATTTAGTTCACTCCGGCCACTTGGGGAGCACATGACGCATCGTTCACAAGGGACGCCGTAGCATGATCAGAGCGAACGGTAGAGGCCTTAATCATAGGGAATTAGTGGTCAGAAAGCAGGAGTGTGATGCGATAGCAGTCACTGAAGTGGGGAAGTTTTGTCTGAGGTGCGCCCGACCCGTGGGCGGCGAAGTTTTCAATATTTGTCTGCACATTAGTGCAATGAAAGGTATACACCCCACAAAGACCCACTGCGCTATTGTCAGACAAAACACTACACGTTGGGGGGGGGGGCGAGAGATGTCATATAAAGCCTCAACACTAGGGGCTGTCAAGTTATCATTGTTACTATTACATGCTTGCACAGGAGTGCAGTCGAAGAGGCGTATCTCATAGGTTCATGAACCCACTGCGATATCGGGAACAACCGGTAACCTAATCATGAGACTTTCAGTAGCAAACTACATAAAGTCTCGACGGGTCAGGCGTTATGACGAACCGAGTGCGGGATATACTGTATCAACTCACTGATACAGTTGCATTAGCCTGGATAGTCGTTAGATGATTTCCAAATCATTATTTCAGTTCAACAAGTTTCACGATCCTTTCTAGGACTACCTGTGGTTAGACATCATGAACAATTTCGACTGTTACCTAGTTACTTTGAAGTTAAAACGTAGTACTTTCGTTCGATTATGTGTACTGTTTTCGATGAACTGTTGGATCATAACCGATAGCAAAGATTGCATCGTGTGTTTGAAACGGCTTCACCACATCCTAGTACTTTTCTTTTGAGAGTCCTCCGGCTCATCTCATAGGGATCTCCATTGAGAAGGAAAAAGTCAGATTGCGGTGCAGTGATGTATGAACCCTTTCGTTGCGGTAAATCTCAGCACTAAATGCTTCAGTCGGAGTTGGGTATCTCAGGCTCCAAGATGGCTACTTGTCCTGAACGCCTCTCAGTGCTTCTCAGTCAAACAGCCTGTGCTGGGAAAGTCCTACTCGCTGCTTTTTCGTGGCGGAGATGTTTCCACTAAAGTAAGAGGACGGAAACGAATGCCTGGTGCTCTCCACCGGGTTAATTGACTGATAGTCAGTCCAGGGGAGATGGCTAGACCTTGATTCCAAACCAACCACGGGTGGCGTATGAGGCGTACAATACTATGCTCACCGGCATCTGTGGTGGAGGGTGTACTGGATATTCAGGACGTCTAATGCCATCCTAAGAACGTATGCACGAAGTAATCTGTCACCGGCTGCCAGAGGGCTATAAGGCCCTCATCGTCCTACTGCCTTGTAGGTTGGACATTCTGCCAAAGGCTCGAGGTAGGGCCCCTTTGGTCAACCTGCTTTGATTTAGGCAACGGGGTAGTATTCAGCTCACGTGCTTACTTGGAGTGGAAATGATAGCGTTGATGCCAAGGCATGACACGGCACCGTGTCTATCAAAGTGTCAGCTCGAAGTCGTGCTCCGTGATGGTTATTTTGTGACAAATAAAGTTCGGACTTCAGAGAGATTTCCCCTGTAAATCCACGTTTGTTTTTATGTTTCATGTTTTTGCATCGCACCGCGCCTCTATACTTTATACCGGGTTTATCGGTGAATAAATATGTGTATGATACCCCAGTGAACTGAAGCACATAGTTAATCAGCACAAGATTGTGGTCGGAGTCCATATAATTAGTTGAAGTAGATAAAACCCTGTCAAAGGTAACTTTGATCGATTTAAGATATTTGGACCACCCAAACTTCGCAATGTAAAACCAGTGTAAAATACAAATATATGATTTAAAACGGTAGTGGGGGGCTGTGCCGAACTCGGGAATTCGACCGTTATGATGCGTTCTCTAGTCAAAAAGAGCATGATGACCACCGGTGGTGGTGATGCGGAAAATCATCGTAGGTACAACTATTGTCACATTTCTCACGGAGGTATGCCGCATTGGAATTATGTTTGAAGTAATTCCAGAAGCAGTGGGAAGTATCCCAGTACTTTTCGTTGTAGTGCGCTATTGTCCCTAAAGGGTCTCACTTCATTCTTATTTGTCAGCATTTAATTGCACATTTGTATGAATCAGTTTCTCTAGTAGAAACGTACTGCCCCCGTAATGCCCATAGTCTTGGTCTGTTCTCTTTTTCAGCCAATCGTTTTTGTAGTATGCCTCCATGGAGGTGAGCGGATTTCCGTTTCCTATTCGTATGAACAAAGCAGTGTTACCCTTACGAACTCAAAATGGGTTATCCGTGGTTCGATCGAATGACCACTTGGCAAAGCGTTACGAATTAGTCAATTCTGCATCAACACGCGTACCTTGGATTTCTTATTACTTTAACACTGACTCGAACATCCAGCGACCTGTTCAATCAAATTCCCCTTGTGGTCTGGTCGTTTGCCCTACATGCTCACAGCACTTCCCGAATCACAAAATCTTACATCATTTCATTTCCCATCTACTTCTTGATGAGTTGTACGTCGGAAGTCTACTACCATTTGAATTCTGTCCCGATTGCTTGTCCTCTCCCTCTGATGAGCCATTGTCGACACACAAACGAACTCACTGGCATGTTCGTTCAAGACATCCAGCTGATTTGCTTGATGGTTGCTATGTTTGTCCAATCTGCGAAGTACGTTTCAGTGTAATCCTGAAATTCGCCATTCACTTGTACGAAAAACATGTGTTCCGTGACTCGCCGTACGTGTGTCCTGTTTGCTATAGTTTCCATGGCTCTAAATACTACGAACTTTTGAATCACTTCACTTCGGCCCATGCATTTACCAACGATACTTTTTGTCCCTACTGTTTGAAATATTTTGAATTGCCCCTTATTTCGGAAAAATCTCAAAATGGTCTCCATATGTTCAGGGCTCATAAGTTATACGAACATGTGCGACGTCACTGGAATGATATGACCTATCGATGCGAATCTTGCCGGTTGGATTTCGTCTATCGAAAGGATCAGCGTATCCATGAATATTTATACCACTGTGGAGTGCATCCTGCCATGCAGTTGGACAAACCTGCTCTACCAGATGACGACGCTGACAATACTCAAAATCGAACAGCTTCACAGTTGTTCTTGTACTATTCAAACCAAATGCGTGCTATTGTTCCACGTCTTTCGCTCAAGTGTTTTGAATGTGGTGAGACGTTACGATACCCAATTCATCGTCATTTCAGTTTGACGGTTCAGTGTCCTGCTTGTAAATTCATCTCATCATGCAGTGTTGCGGTCAATTGGCATTGGTGCCACGTGCATGCTGCACCGCCTATCCCTCAGTCATCGTTGGATTTAGGTGTGAGCAGGTCTTGGGAACGATGTATCACTTCTTTTTCGAAACCAATCGGTTTTGACACCAAGAGTGGTACAAACCTTCACGATCGCTGTGGCTCTTTGATCACTCGAATGCGACGTTGCAAGCATAAACATGCTCCTCCTGGTCTAGAGTACCGCGGTGTATTACGCTGCCCATGTGGGTTTGTTACCATCTTAGGTAATCAGATGGCCCGACACCTATCGGTTGGAGAATGCCGTTCTCAACATGCCTATCTAGACCGCAGTTCTAGATTACGTATGTTCCGCATTGTCAACCGCTCGAAGGTCACCGTAGCCAAGTCTCGCTCCATGTGGCGCAAAAAGTTATCTTTATCCCCACTTCCCTTACAATCTGTGGGGCTATGTTGCTTCAAATCTTCCATTTAATAAAACTGGTGGTCATTTTTTCTCGGGGACATTTTTAATCGTGTTTACTGTGTATCAGAGTTCATATTTTACTATCAGGTCTTCACTGGTCTCTTTTGGTTCATGTTCTGAAATTGTCATACACTGTTGAGTGCATCCTTCGAGTACAGTTTATCTATCTTGTTTTTCGTGTGAGTCTACCTGCGCCTAAATGATAAAAGACGGGACTATAGGCGTCTGGTAGATGCTGAAATACATCAGGTGTGCATCTACGGAAGGGAGTTATACCGTGATAGAAAACTAGTTTTGTGCTTATAGGTGATTCCAACAAGCTCCCGTTTGAATAGCCAAGTGTATGAACTCGGTAAAAAGATTCAAATATCCGACGCAGCAGATTATGAACACTAAATATCGATTTGCTTCCAAAGCAACACAGCCGTCACAATAACCTCATTTTCACCTCAGGAATGTCGCTGGGAGGATCAACTTCTACCATGGATGCTACTTACATAACATGATTCGCCGTACAGTGTCAACGCTCAACTCGCCACTGAAAACGGTAGAAGCACTGTACAGTGTGTGCAAATAAGTCGGATCACCTCAATTCGGCCGAAATCCTGTCATATGGTCGAATTCCAACTTATACTACTGGCACCACACTCAGTAGTCAAAGATGTAAAGTAGTATTGTTTAGCGATAGAAATCCTGTTACATGCTGTCAATCAGAGGATCGGCAACAGCATTTTTTGCTAATTCTAGCCATACTGAAAATGATCTACGTCCTCCGAATGGACGAAAATGTCTGCCTTGATGCCCACGTGGTCTTTAGGACTCCTGGAGTTTGCGAGTTATCATAATTGAATTGATTGCGAATAGGGTGATACGCGGGAGTCAATGGGCCGCTTTTGCCGCATACGCGATTAAATGAATCATATTTCGGCCTGGTGATGTATCGGAAATTAAAATCCTTTCTCGCGAAAATAATTCACGGATTCTACTTTCCGTGCCGTGTGGCGTTGCGTGAATTTCCGAAGAGACGTGTAATAATGTGAGGATCGACCTCGTGGAATGAGAATAATTTATTGGTTGTGTCATTTTGTTTAATATTGGACTGAGGTTGTAATATTTTATCGGAATGCTCTATGGTCGAAGCATCTTCAGAAGCTTCAATTCTTGGATTTTCCACCTAGTTTATTGATATGTAGTATTTTCTGAAGGACAGTTTGGAAGTAGCTGTAATTCATACTGCCTCGCATAAAGAGGACTCTAATCACCTGTCTTCTAATCTTCGAAAAATTGTTGTCTCTCAACGAGGAGGTCTATCCCATGAGTACTCCATTTTTTCATCGAATATCTCTCAACTTTCCCCAGTGACCCTTCTACTGTGTACCCGTTTCAATAACTCACAGATCAGTGTATCGATTACTTTGGAGTGGCGTTAAGCACTGACTTTCACTGGTCGTACGATGCTGTTAATTGCGTGTGCAAACTGCGGTGCCTTCAAATTCTGAAGTTCACACGATTCCCAGTTAAACCTACAATTAAATCTTCCTTTGCCAGTCTTACACTATTTCCATTCCGTGATCGTTCCAGAATTGTTTAGGAAGGATTCTAAAGCGGCATTTCTCTTGATATTTTTTCATACTTTCATAACTCTTCCATCCCGTTTGGTGAACTAATTAACGAGGTATGTGAGTGACGCATAATTTATTGTGCAACTTATCAGTGATTCAGTTTACCCCCTAAGCAGGCCTCTCGAAATGCCGCTCTTGCTCCAAAGCTCGCTCATCAAATCGTCTTATTCTCACAAGAATAAACTTGTACAAGATTCCTCCGGTCCAGTAACTCGGTGGTTTAGTAGTGAGGAAATTTATGTTCTCCGCCAAGCCACGTGGAAATCTGTAGAGTATTTTCCATAGTTTCAGAGCCACTCATCTATCAGTGAATTCTATACGGAAATATAGACTATACCATTTAATTTGCAGAACAAAATAACTACAAATACGAAAAATCTTCGCATAGTTGTGTGAATGTGTTCGCAAACACCGTGACCGAGCGAACTTTAGGCGCGTGTCGCAAATGGCAGGTGCATGAGTAGACGGCCTATAACTCTCTACCAAACGTGCTGCATCCGAAGTCTGGAGACTGTAGGTAACCATAAAAAAACAAGACTACCAAGAGTTGCTTACAAACTGTTACCATCAGAAACCGAAAGGCTCGAAGATCAGCAAAGCAGAACGATAAAATGATGGACGTGAAGCCTCACAATGAAGTAATAATCGACGCATGAAGAATAAGAGCAACTGCAGAATATTATACGACAAAGCAACATAACCAAAAGTACCAGGCCGAACGAAAAGGAAGCTCCCGTGACCTTGACGTCAGGTCGGGCTCAATTAAACCTTACCACGTGGTTTCCTTATTGCACGCATAGTAGAAGGTGCTGCCGAAGGCGTGACCCCCAAGAGGGGGCGTCGTGTTCTTATATATGCGACTGGAAAATGAAGCAGTACTATTGTTGTTAGTCTTTACCAGCACATTGGGGGAAATTTTCCACCTGTTGAACCTTGGGTTTGTCTTTATTTCATATTGCAGATTAGATTCATCCTATCAGAAGTCTAATATTAGGGCTGGAGGATGCACCACAAGTCCCGTGATGGTACTGGCGTAAGCTATTAATCGGGTGTGTTGGACGTTGCAGACTGAGTCGTACGCTTCGTCACGCTACTTTTGTTTATGATGCGAAATGCCTTGCGGTGAACGATATGAAAGGTTAGCACAGCCTATCAGTGATTCTACTGTCAGTTTTAGATTGGGAATTTAATCTAGGTGAGGAATGGAAGCTGGTCGGTTCATGAGTTTTTCACTGGAGTATAAAGACTTACAATAGTGGTTTGTGTATGCTCATGTGGGGTAGAAACAGAGTGATACAATGATGCATTGAAGAACATTTGTCGTTGAAAGTAGTAAATAAGTTGCAGCTACGACCGCATGTTAGTTATCCGCGATTGGTAAGGGGGGCCGTTAGATGGTGGTTTACTATGTGCACCTGATATACGAAGCAACTTTTCCTCGTCACACAATTGAATGCATCATTATAGTCCCGAGTGCAAACTCTATTGGCTTTACATTTCCTGTTGAGTGAAAAGCAAAATAAACAATGCACAACATAACGGTATCCAATGGGATGCTTAAGTGAAGAGTCATATGTTCTTACATCAGAGGACGTTCGATGCAATTAGAGTCTTTAAACACAGAAGTCAAGAGCATTGTGTTACAGGACGTATTGTGTAGCATTTTGCTGCATCTTTACTATTAGATACTACAGGCGGTTAGCGGGTACCCGTGAAATGGATGCGATTTTGGCATAATTCGAGATATCTTTGCAGAAAAAGTGGGGTTTGTAAACACGTTAACGCTGCGGATGAAGTGAGGGCAATTCACGTAGCGTCCTTGGCGGTAACCCGTCGGCCTGTGATCGTGTGGCAGCTCGACAGAGGTACGGGACAAAGGAAACGTTAAAATGCTAGTGTACCGAAATACGGTCCAACAGAAATAGGGAAAGGGTGACTCAGTATGTCCATAATGTTCAGTGAGTTGACATCGAACCGGCCGCATAAAATTGCTCCTCAAGTTAGGCTGGACGCAGCTTTTGGACAAGCGGTTGTACGTCGTTCGAATGAATCCTAATAATTCCACAGTTGGCTGCTGGGTCGCGGTGGGTGCAAATACACTAATATACAGGGCACAGTCGTAACCGCCATAATTATTGCAAGATCTTACTGGATAATGTCAACCTCAGCCAGGTATGACGTAATAGTACGATCAGTAGAAATGGACACTATTGATATCCCAATCTTTTCCACCGGAACTGTGATTTTCTCATGTTAGTCCATATCGATAGTTCTCAAAATCGATGGATGAAACATCGTATTACTAGGTCATATCTAGCTGAGGATGTGATTTTTACTCGGCGCTGTAAGATTAAATAACATGGCCGTTTTATTCACAATAGGCGTGTTAACAGTGCCGTGGAAGTAAGTCGGTAGCTTAGTAGTTCGTGTTTAGATTTTCTATTTTGCCTAACTGACCGAGTGTTCCCCAAGTCATTCCCCCTACTTCAATGTCACTAACGTGTCCGGAAACAATTCAGTAACAATAATTTGCACGATATACCCTTTAACATTTCAGCGAATCTCTACTAATCCATACTGCTGCCAAGGTGATCGTTTTTAAATGGTAAATCGGACGTTATCCTAAGACTAAAGGTAAACACAGCATTATTCATTCAACAACTGCTACCAGTTGACAATAAGAAATAATTAATAGCAACATTAAGCATAGTCACCGTTCGCCCAATTGTGGGTGGCAGTGGCTAACTGCTAGTGTCGGATCAATGCACTTTGCTATTTAGAGCGTATCGGGCTTCCACAGCAGGTTATACGACCACGAGACACATCCATTAAGTGATCATATGCAGGAAGATATGACTACGTGACACGAAAAGTGACACTTGTATTTGCACAACTTAACACCCGAAATCACACTGTTATTTATAGTTTTCTCCCTAATTTTCAATCCTGACGATTGTTTTGATATTCGAATTGGGTAGCTGTTGAGAAGTAGGAGTCTGAACACCCTCAGTCGATGAACTGTTAGTGGTTGTTACAATGCAACAAGATCCGCTAAACTATCACAAATTCAGGAGACCAGTGTGAATGTATAAGATTGAACCGTGAACAGGTTAGCGATAGATACCGTACCGATGGATGACATACCGCCGGGCGAATACTACTTGAATCTTGAATTTTACTCGGATTTCCCATGCAAGGCGCTGGAAAGAAAGCCAACATGACCATTCTATTCACAATAGGCGTGTTAACAGTGCCGTATGAGTGCGTTGATAGCCTTATGCGATCACTCCGCGGTAAAATGAACCACTTTTGAAGCTTAATTAGCTAATTTCGGTGTTCGTCATCATCATTTCAAACGGACAATTTAACGCATTATTTTCACCGGATGCCAAGATCTAAGTACTGCTATCGTTTTCAGTAGCATACACAGAAATTCGACCCTCCTGAGGGTGGATCCACTTCCAGTGAACACACTGTACGAAAGCAGTAGGAATGGCAGCACAATGCCGGATACGTACATCGGATAAGCGGTAGTAATCGCGAAACCAGTTATGTGCTACCGAGAAACTTTATCCACCCATTCCTGGATGCAACTCAGTTCAGTTCCAATAACCGTGCGATGGTTGTGGTTGGCAGTTCTCAACGGAAACTTCTGCCGGAATTCTAACCAATCAAGAGTGAGAAAGTACGAACAAAGCTACAAAGATAATAGCAACATATGGCTGACACCTGGTCATATCTTTCAATGTATTTAATCACCCAATGGGTGTATCTGAATTAGGTTCAAATGGGACTTATTCGTAAACGCTAACATCGCATAATGCTCTTAGAACAGACAGTTCACTGATAGATGTGACTTCAGCTGCTTGTTCAGAAACTATCAAGTCTTTCCCACTAGGGATGTCAGTGCATACATTTCTGTTGGTCGTAGCAGGTTATTCATCAAGCTGCTGAATTCGATTCCAAACGTCGTATTATCATTTGAGATGATGCGTTAACATATAAGGTATTATCTAGGTAAACTGCTTATGGTTTACAATTTATACACTCCGTTGTTTTGGTTCCATTTTTACTTTGCCTGCAGTTATTATGCCCAACCACGGCACCCCTTTGAAGTGACACTAGTTTATCAGCGGATGAGAACGTTGAGGTTAGGCGTAGGATACTGGGAACCGGAGATCAGCTGGTTGACTGCTAGGCCTAAAAAAATTAGGAATTGTTACGCATGCCCACAAATAGACTTCCGTGTACGTTGTTCTCCGAGGCACGCAGTGGACTGAGTTGGTCGGTCCATGAAATGGATAAAAGGTATGTGGACTTTGACTTATTGGAACTTCGTGTGGTTCCCCACTCCAAGTATCAGGGTTTGGTTGCCGATTACCCCTAACAGTGCATTGGGCTTCTGAGGTTATGGGATATACTCCTTTCAATGCGCTCATGCGCAAGCAGCAGATAAAAATGTTGGGGTTCACGAGACACGCCCATCGGATGGTTAGAGACATGGGTAGGTGCCACGATCAGTGGTAAATTTGCATCCGAGCTCATTTTCCGCCTTCACGACTTACACCTTCTTTCCTGCTCGTTTACTCTTTAAGCTCCCATTCGTCTTGCTCGCCGCCCAACGATGCTGCAAGCTAACCGAGTCCAAAGCTTAGAAGAGCAACGCCATTGGTTGAAAGAATTTTACTTTTGTCTCAGTCCATCCGCGTTCGTTTGCACCAGTCATTGGAAGCGGTTCAAGTTCTCCGCATAGAACATCGCAAACAAGAATGTCCCTTCCCGCCGTCTTTACCCTCTGTGCAACACAGCTAAGGACCATGATGTAGACCATGTTCACACCATGGAGCGCTTAGCTAAGCAGATAGAGTTACTATCCCCGCAGGGTAACGCACTAAATGCATCTCGCAGGAAAAGCAGCCCCAACCGTTCACGGCAGCGTAGCCGTACAAACACTGGCGTGTGCTGATGCCATTGTAACTACGGTGATAGAGGAAAAAATGCACCAAGCCCTGCACGTATCAATCTGAGTACCAGGGAAACGCGTAAGCTGGCCGGTGCAGGCGACAGCCGTGTCAGGCCCTTCTGCTCACATTCAACCACTTTTCTTATAGCCGATAGAATATCCGGAACATCCTCCTTGGTAGACACTGGCGCACAGGTGAGCACTATTCAACCTTACTCCACAGACTGCCTCAGTCAGTCAGGCATCGATTTGGTCGCAGCTAATAAGACACTCACGCTGAACCTCGGTTCACGACGTAAACTACAGTGGGTATTTGTTATTGCTGACCTTCCTCACTTGATCACTGGTATCGACTCTTCTCGAAATTTTAACCCAATGGTTGATCCATCAGGCTTTCGTCTTGTGGATAAGACTACGTACGTCTCAACTAGCGACACACCGTCAATGGAGCCATAGCTCTCTCCAGTCCGCATCACTTCTGTCGCTACAAACTGCTACCGGAAGATCCTGCACAAGTTCCATGGACTATTCCAACCTAATAACATGCCACCACAAGTGTTGACTGACGTACTTCACCATATAGGCACAGTTGGTTCACCGGTTCGCTGCCGCGCCAGGCGCTTAGCATCCGACAAACTAAAAACAGCTAAGGCCGAGTTTCAGTACTTGCTGGATCTTGGTTTTGTCAGGCCATCTTCAAGCCTGTGGGCTTCTCCATTGCATATGGTGCCAAAACAGTCTGTCGACGATTGGCGATCTTGTTGCGATTATCAGACAACAAACAATAGCACCACGCCCGATTGGTACCCATTTCCACATATACAAGACTCCACGACAAGTTTAAGTAGCTGCAAGATTTTCAGTCGCATAGATTTGGCTCGTGCCTACAATAAAATTTGCGGTAGTCCTAGTGACGTACCAAAGAAGGCTGTAACCACACCGTTTGGCCTACTTAAGTTTCTCCGAATGTCATGCGGTCTTTGCAATGCGGCACAAACATTTCAGCGATCAGGTCTGCAAATGTTTAGAAGGGGTTCACACCTACTTGCATGATATCTTGGTCGCTAGCGCAACCTCTAACGACCAGTGTACAATAACGAAAACTTTTTAAACGTTTGTCTCAACATGGAGCCAATATCAACGCCACGAAATGTTCCTTTGGTCAAGAAAGCATTACTTTACTTGGTAACGAGGTATCTGCCACAGGCACTCCACCTATGAAAGATAAAGTGCATGCGATTCTCGAATATCCTGAACCCTCACCCTTCAAAACGCCCCGGCGATTCGATGGCTTAGTCAACTTCTACGGTCGTTTTATTCCTAACTGTGCCCAGTTGATGCAACCTCACAGTATTACTACGCGGTAAAACCAAAACATTCGAATTTCCCGAGAATGCCCGTTCCGCTTTTGTCAAACTGAAGCTGGCTATCTCCAACATGGATACCGCTGCACCTACCAAACACTCCGCCGGCACTATCAACCGATGCTTCAGACTTAGCTGTTGGTGCTGTTCTACAACGACAAATACAAGCCACGTGAGAATCTATAGCATTCTTCTCCAAATGCCCGCAGCCGGCCGAATACAGGTATAGTACATTCGGTAGAGAAATTCTCACAGTTTACTTGTCTATCCGTCATTTCCAGCACGTGCTGGAAGGCAGACAATTCACCGTCTTCACGGACCAAAAACCAATCATCATCGCTGAGCGGTCAACTACAGACCGGAACTTGTTCAGGGAGTCCCGTGACCTAGATTATATCACTCGGTTCACAGAGAAAATACGACACATCTCAGGTAAGCTGAATTCCGTGGCAGATGCTCTTTCTCGTATCCGTCTCGTTACACCAACCGGTAGCGCAGACTTAGCAGCCGTTCCCTCAGCACAAGCACAGGGCGTTCTTCCTATCGTGGAAAAAAAATATTCACGTGTCCCAGTCCATCTGAACTGCATTATGCACGGCGCTACTTTTGTGCTTCTCAGTAGGCAAATTATTGAAACATCCACTTGGGCTCTGGGACTACAGCCTTATTGTTCACACCGTGCATTTTAAGTACCGACAAAATTTTCGCCCGTAAAAGCTGCCGTGAAACCAAGATTATCGACGGGCAAAGCCTCAGCATGTAGTCGATCCCTTGGTGCTCTTCAGGGAGTTAATTTAATTTAAGCGTTATGAAGATACTGGTTCAGATTGCTTTCCGACAGTCGCATTGCATACGGTAACAAGTTAATGTTACCAGTACCAATTCCGTCTGAATCTATCGAACAACTAAAAACTTGAATCTGTAGAGCTTCTAAGGGAATGAAAATACTATCCATATGACACAAGTAAAACAACTTGAAGGCATGTAAAATTTTATTTCAAAATATCCCCGATGTGAACCATTATGAGTATTACCACTCAGACAGCGAAACAGGTATTAAAACCTCTTTAATGCCATACATTATTTTCTACCCCTCGTCGGGAAGCGCAAATGTATCAGGACGTGTTAAATTATAAACCGATGAATTCAGTTACGTTAGCAAGAAAACTTGCTACATAATTCAGCGACAAGCGTTATTTCGCACCAAATTGGAGACCAGGTAACTAGTGGTTTTACAACACGTCGTCGTGGTCCGAAATTCTTATTACTCCTCACGCCAAAAAATCGTTCCAACAACAAACAGTTCAGTCTTCCTATTTTGCGTTTTATTTGTGGATTGTCATTCACCAGGGCCTCCGTTGTGTTTTATTTGCGAAACGGTCACCTGAATTGTCCAAGTGACAAGCTGATGATCACTTTATTATGCGGAGAAAGTATTTGCTCATCGTCAAACATTTTGGCACTTGCGACCGCTTAAAATATTGACAAAACGTGCAGTGTTAATATACACCTCTAAATAATTAGGGCGATTGCGATTTTGTGAGGATAAATGAGTGCATATCATGACAACTGAAACTTAATTCAGTTACTTCGATCTTCCTCTCCGTGTTTCGAACGACTGTCTGAGGAGGTTACGGCGAACGTATAGGTGCATCTAGTGTTGACCATTTATGTGTAGCTCAATGTGTGTGAACTTGTACTGACTAACTAACTAGCTATTTCATTTTTGGCTGCAATACAGTGTATGATCAATACTGTTGATGGCAGGAATATCAATCTTCCCATGGGTATATTGAGATGAATGGATGTGGACATTAGCCTATTCGACAGTGTCTCTAGACTCCCGATCCGTGTCACTGCCAAACACATCCCATTTATCGCTGTATACCGTACCATTACCGATATGTGTTCACAAACTTTGGTGTATGCACCAGCGTACTTGATTAACTACTCAGGTTAAATGACAATCCACAAATAAAAGGCAAAATAGGAAGACTGAACTGTTTGTTGTTGGAACGATTTTTTGGCGTGAGGAGTAGCAAGAATTTCGGACCACAACGACGTGTTGTAAATCCATTAGTTACCTGGTCTCTAATTTGGTGTGGAATACCGCACTGTTCCAGAATTTAAGTAGCTCTTACTTGAACTCGAACGAATGTCACTCGCTTCATCGGGGGGTACGATTTTGTGCGACGTGTTGCAAAGTACTCCGCGTCCACTGGTACCATTTACGATCAAGACGAACGTCTTCAGGACATATCACGGATTATCACACCCCGGCATACAAGCCTCGGGTAAGCTCGTGATTGGGCGTTTCGTGTGGTCCAAAATAAATAGGGATATAAGTGAATGGGCACGCAGTTGTCTAGAATGCCGACGATGTAAGATAGACACGCATACAAAAAGTCCTCTGTGCACGTCCACCGCACTAGATGCCCATTTCCATCATGTGCACGCCAATCTAGTAGTTATTCTGCCTCCATCTTGGGGCTTCACCTACTTGTTAACATGTATCGACCGTTTTTCGAGGTGAGCTTAGGCAACACCTCTAAGCGACTGTTCATCCAAAACAACAGCACGTGCTGACCTAAAACGATGGACAGCCCCGTTTGGATCCCTCGCTATTGTGATCACCGATCAAGGAACCCAATTCCAAGGTTTACTTGCTTCCCTGGTGAATGTATTCGGATGCAACCGAATGAGAACTACGGCGTACCATCCAGCTGCTAACGGTTTGATTGAAAATTTTCGTAGACAACTCAAAGCAGCCTTGAGGGCTTATGTAAACCTGGCATGGTTCGAGACCCTTCCTTCTGTCCTGTTAGGCATTTGCGAACCGGTCAAAGCCGATCTGCACTGAACGCCGAACGAGTTATTGCTCGGGGTTTTCTTCGGTTGCCGGTGGGACTGGTTGCACCACAACCCTCGCAACTTTTAACCATTCCAAATACACCCAACGCCTAACTCAGCATATGCTTGACCTCCACGCAGTATTGACTAGAGAACAGAGCATACTAGTATACACGTCTAAGGAGCTGTCCACACACGCACACGTCTTCTTGCGTACAAACAGTACACGGCTCTTGCTTCAAGCTTTTGATTCAAGCCCACACCTGGTTCTAGAGCGGGAAAAAGGTGTTGCTCCATCTAACTTGAAGGCAAACAGGAGAAAGGTTTCCATAGATAGACTAAAACTGACTTTCATGGAAGTGGAGTTGCCACTGGATTCAACTCAACCATGTTCAACACGTGCATTCATACTCGTATCCGGGTCCAGATCAACAACAAGGGCGGGTCCCATGAACCACAAAACCCCGGTTCAATGCGACCGTCGTAATTGGGCTGTGCGAAGACCCGCACTTTTCGTAGACACCGTTTCTGTCATACCTAAACGTAAGATTTTATTGCTATCATTGATTTTTCTCAACAACAACAAAAACATCTTTGCCATTCCTTCTAGTTTTCTGTGCACATCAAGTCGCATAGGACGATCACTCAAGCACTCGTTTTCGTTTTTTCCTTTCGCCCCTTGAGTTTGTTTCGGAGATAAGGATCCTCACGTCCATCTATCTGCGAAAAGGATGAGTGTATGGAGAAGAGAAGTCACTCTTATCCCACCGTTTGTACACATGTGAGGGTTTTGACACGCCTAACCTTTTTTCTGGCAAGCCTGATCAGCTTTCTTACTGGTAGACAACCCGCTGCGACGGCTCCGCACACCCGACTCAAGGAAGAACATATTTATCTACCATAACTATCGCAACAACTATCGAGCCATGAAGCAACCCTGCAGACGAACAAATGTACCATTCCGAATATTTTCCCTCCATCTCCAACACACGATTAACTACTGGTTGTCCACATCTTGTTTGTCAGTCATTTTTTTCAATCATGACACATTCTTTTGTATCTCTTTCTGGCAATAATCATCTCCACTGCCATCTCATGTGTAAACTTTGTTTTATCACGCCGAACCAAGCTGTTCCTGGTTCGACCGCCGATATGACACACACAATAGTGAGTCCTCCTGATCGTTTCTCGCTCTGTATACTTTGCTCTGCAGATTCGCATGAACACATCAGTGGCTCAACTTCGGTTTTGACTGCTAGCGGAGCATCACTCGATTCGCGATAACAATTATCTACTGCGTCTCTACGCCACTGGTTTCCATTTCACTGCGCGCTATACGCTCATTTTATCTGCAGCGTTAACGTGTTTACAAACCCCACTTTTTCTGCAAAGATATCTCGAATTATGCCAAAATCGCATCCATTTCACGGGTACCCGCTAACCACCTGTAGTATCTAATAGTAAAGATGCAGCAAAATGCTACACAATACGTCCTGTAACACAATGCTCTTGACTTCTGTGTTTAAAGACTCTAATTGCATCGAACGTCCTCTGATGTAAGAACATATGACTCTTCACTTAAGCATCCCATTGGATACCGTTATGTTGTGCATTGTTTATTTTGCTTTTCACTCAACAGGAAATGTAAAGCCAATAGAGTTTGCACTCGGGACTATAATGATGCATTCAATTGTGTGACGAGGAAAAGTTGCTTCGTATATCAGGTGCACATAGTAAACCACCATCTAACGGCCCCCCTTACCAATCGCGGATAACTAACATGCGGTCGTAGCTGCAACTTATTTACTACTTTCAACGACAAATGTTCTTCAATGCATCATTGTATCACTCTGTTTCTACCCCACATGAGCATACACAAACCACTATTGTAAGTCTTTATACTCCAGTGAAAAACTCATGAACCGACCAGCTTCCATTCCTCACCTAGATTAAATTCCCAATCTAAAACTGACAGTAGAATCACTGATAGGCTGTGCTAACCTTTCATATCGTTCACCGCAAGGCATTTCGCATCATAAACAAAAGTAGCGTGACGAAGCGTACGACTCAGTCTGCAACGTCCAACACACCCGATTAATAGCTTACGCCAGTACCATCACGGGACTTGTGGTGCATCCTCCAGCCCTAATATTAGACTTCTGATAGGATGAATCTAATCTGCAATATGAAATAAAGACAAACCCAAGGTTCAACAGGTGGAAGATTTCCCTCAAGGAGCTGATAAAGACTAACAATCTTGCAGTATCGTTGGGCGGCGAGCAAGACGAATGGGAGCTTAAAGAGTAAACGAGCAGGAAAGAAGGTGTAAGTCGTGAAGGCGGAAAATGAGCTCGGATGCAAATTTACCACTGATCGTGGCACCTACCCATGTCTCTAACCATCCGATGGGCGTGTCTCGTGAACCCCAACATTTTTATCTGCTGCTTGCGCATGAGCGCATTGAAAGGAGTATATCCCATAACCTCAGAAGCCCAATGCACTGTTAGGGGTAATCGGCAACCAAACCCTGATACTTGGAGTGGGGAACCACACGAAGTTCCAATAAGTCAAAGTCCACATACCTTTTATCCATTTCATGGACCGACCAACTCAGTCCACTGCGTGCCTCGGAGAACAACGTACACGGAAGTCTATTTGTGGGCATGCGTAACAATTCCTAATTTTTTTAGGCCTAGCAGTCAACCAGCTGATCTCCGGTTCCCAGTATCCTACGCCTAACCTCAACGTTCTCATCCGCTGATAAACTAGTGTCACTTCAAAGGGGTGCCGTGGTTGGGCATAATAACTGCAGGCAAAGTAAAAATGGAACCAAAACAACGGAGTGTATAAATTGTAAACCATAAGCAGTTTACCTAGATAATACCTTATATGTTAACGCATCATCTCAAATGATAATACGACGTTTGGAATCGAATTCAGCAGCTTGATGAATAACCTGCTACGACCAACAGAAATGTATGCACTGACATCCCTAGTGGGAAAGACTTGATAGTTTCTGAACAAGCAGCTGAAGTCACATCTATCAGTGAACTGTCTGTTCTAAGAGCATTATGCGATGTTAGCGTTTACGAATAAGTCCCATTTGAACCTAATTCAGATACACCCATTGGGTGATTAAATACATTGAAAGATATGACCAGGTGTCAGCCATATGTTGCTATTATCTTTGTAGCTTTGTTCGTACTTTCTCACTCTTGATTGGTTAGAATTCCGGCAGAAGTTTCCGTTGAGAACTGCCAACCACAACCATCGCACGGTTATTGGAACTGAACTGAGTTGCATCCAGGAATGGGTGGATAAAGTTTCTCGGTAGCACATAACTGGTTTCGCGATTACTACCGCTTATCCGATGTACGTATCCGGCATTGTGCTGCCATTCCTACTGCTTTCGTACAGTGTGTTCACTGGAAGTGGATCCACCCTCAGGAGGGTCGAATTTCTGTGTATGCTACTGAAAACGATAGCAGTACTTAGATCTTGGCATCCGGTGAAAATAATGCGTTAAATTGTCCGTTTGAAATGATGATGACGAACACCGAAATTAGCTAATTAAGCTTCAAAAGTGGTTCATTTTACCGCGGAGTGATCGCATAAGGCTATCAACGCACTCATACGGCACTGTTAACACGCCTATTGTGAATAGAATGGTCATGTTGGCTTTCTTTCCAGCGCCTTGCATGGGAAATCCGAGTAAAATTCAAGATTCAAGTAGTATTCGCCCGGCGGTATGTCATCCATCGGTACGGTATCTATCGCTAACCTGTTCACGGTTCAATCTTATACATTCACACTGGTCTCCTGAATTTGTGATAGTTTAGCGGATCTTGTTGCATTGTAACAACCACTAACAGTTCATCGACTGAGGGTGTTCAGACTACTACTTCTCAACAGCTACCTAATTCGAATATCAAAACAATCGTCAGGATTGAAAATTAGGGAGAAAACTATAAATAACAGTGTGATTTCGGGTGTTAAGTTGTGCAAATACAAGTGTCACTTTTCGTGTCACGTAGTCATATCTTCCTGCATATGATCACTTAATGGATGTGTCTCGTGGTCGTATAACCTGCTGTGGAAGCCCGATACGCTCTAAATAGCAAAGTGCATTGATCCGACACTAGCAGTTAGCCACTGCCACCCACAATTGGGCGAACGGTGACTATGCTTAATGTTGCTATTAATTATTTCTTATTGTCAACTGGTAGCAGTTGTTGAATGAATAATGCTGTGTTTACCTTTAGTCTTAGGATAACGTCCGATTTACCATTTAAAAACGATCACCTTGGCAGCAGTATGGATTAGTAGAGATTCGCTGAAATGTTAAAGGGTATATCGTGCAAATTATTGTTACTGAATTGTTTCCGGACACGTTAGTGACATTGAAGTAGGGGGAATGACTTGGGGAACACTCGGTCAGTTAGGCAAAATAGAAAATCTAAACACGAACTACTAAGCTACCGACTTACTTCCACGGCACTGTTAACACGCCTATTGTGAATAAAACGGCCATGTTATTTAATCTTACAGCGCCGAGTAAAAATCACATCCTCAGCTAGATATGACCTAGTAATACGATGTTTCATCCATCGATTTTGAGAACTATCGATATGGACTAACATGAGAAAATCACAGTTCCGGTGGAAAAGATTGGGATATCAATAGTGTCCATTTCTACTGATCGTACTATTACGTCATACCTGGCTGAGGTTGACATTATCCAGTAAGATCTTGCAATAATTATGGCGGTTACGACTGTGCCCTGTATATTAGTGTATTTGCACCCACCGCGACCCAGCAGCCAACTGTGGAATTATTAGGATTCATTCGAACGACGTACAACCGCTTGTCCAAAAGCTGCGTCCAGCCTAACTTGAGGAGCAATTTTATGCGGCCGGTTCGATGTCAACTCACTGAACATTATGGACATACTGAGTCACCCTTTCCCTATTTCTGTTGGACCGTATTTCGGTACACTAGCATTTTAACGTTTCCTTTGTCCCGTACCTCTGTCGAGCTGCCACACGATCACAGGCCGACGGGTTACCGCCAAGGACGCTACGTGAATTGCCCTCACTTCATCCGCAGCGTTAACGTGTTTACAAACCCCACTTTTTCTGCAAAGATATCTCGAATTATGCCAAAATCGCATCCATTTCACGGGTACCCGCTAACCGCCTGTAGTATCTAATAGTAAAGATGCAGCAAAATGCTACACAATACGTCCTGTAACACAATGCTCTTGACTTCTGTGTTTAAAGACTCTAATTGCATCGAACGTCCTCTGATGTAAGAACATATGACTCTTCACTTAAGCATCCCATTGGATACCGTTATGTTGTGCATTGTTTATTTTGCTTTTCACTCAACAGGAAATGTAAAGCCAATAGAGTTTGCACTCGGGACTATAATGATGCATTCAATTGTGTGACGAGGAAAAGTTGCTTCGTATATCAGGTGCACATAGTAAACCACCATCTAACGGCCCCACTTACCAATCGCGGATAACGAATATGCGGTCGCGGTTGATTTAGATTCCAAAGGTACTTACCCGTTTACCATGACGATGCCAGCCCCACTCTGTCGTGTTCTAATCACCGCCCTTAGACCAGTAATAGATGTTTCAAGACCCCTCCAATATTACTGAGTCACCCCCCCCCCTCACAATACCTGTGTTCACTGTGAACCGTGCACCCGACGACCCCGTCCACACTAGCGACGCAGTGACACCAAATAACGTTAGCTCACTGCATACACCCACCTCTAAGCACCCTCGGCGCGCGAAACTCAACCAAATACTCTGCATACACGTACCAATCGAATGCACACCCCACGCGAGCCGTTGGTCTTATAATCCTCGGCAGTGCTCCTAATTTAGACCGCGGAATACACCTGCTACGCTCCTCAACGCTTGATAAACCAAATAACAGAGCCATGAAGTACACTGCTGGTACGAGCTGGACCTGATTATACACTCACAAAGACCTGCATTGAAAGGTGTAAGCGGCCAAGATACTTCTACGCGACAACAGCAACCCATAAGACCAGTCAAAACCAACCGTGGCACGACAAAGTCTCATAACAAATAACGTGATGCTAGAGGTCTCTTCACGGTAGCCCGTAGACCTGTTAAAGGTGAACTGCCTCGAAATGTCCAAAGTCGAGGCTTACAACTTCGAATCCGCGCACAGCTTCACGCCACCAATCATCACTTCAGCTGCAAAATCAGCAACGTCCGCACATTAGCCCGGTGAGAAATACTATTCCCGCAACGCCTTCGTTACTCACCGGACATCTGAGTTGAGATCTGCACAACACAGGTTTAGTGCGTCTAAGATGAATTTTTGCCCGGTCTACATTCCGTTTATACTATCCATCGCAGACGTCGCCAGTATCCTAAGATTACCACAATATACTCAAACATGTTCTTATCAGAAACTTGGTAACTGAATCACACTGCTGCAAGCTCAACATCGACAGGATACATACTCCTATTATAACACTTAGACAACCTCGAATTCTTGTTCACACCTGCACTCGATGATACCGCTTGCATGAAGCAAAACCCAAACGAATTGAAGGTAGCATTGTATTTGTAGACAGTAAATGGCATTACGTACAGCAATGAGTGAACCATAGGTGTCAACGGAGTGGAACGCGGCAGTTTCGACAGAACGGAAGAGCAGGTCCATTAGCCGTTCCGCATGTCCTGGAATGAGAATGTAAGAGTAATGTAATACATCTTCATGACTCCTGGGTGAGGATATCAGATTAGATAGATGAAATGGCTTACCGACAGGTGATCAACCCAGCGGAGCCCCCTGGGCCACCCATACGCATTCCAAGACCAAGTCCACCCATCATGGGTCCGGTACCACCCATAGCGAAATTGTGTGGCGACTGATTTTGCTGCGGTTGCATACTTAGAAAACCGCCAGCAACATTTGGTCCACTGCCGAGCATACTAGGACCGAGGCGCTGCATCTGCTGTCCGGAAGATCGCATACTTAGACCAGATTGATTTTGTTGTCCTAGTGGGCTAGGTACGTGAACGGAGGTGTTCCCTTGACCTAAAGAGGTTTGCGGTCGAGGGGAAAGGGTGTTCGTCGACATGAACCGGGGAGCCGTCATTTGCAATAGTTGCATTCCTCCAGAAGATGGCGTTCTTTGACCGCTTGGGCGTGCCTGAATTGACATTTATGTTTGTTTAATCAATTTTGAACAGAGACGTATCAAGCATTAACAGATATCGCAGCAAGCCACTCCGGGTACTACCTCAAGCAATTGGTCATGTAAGTACACTAAAATTAAACATTTGAAAAAAGACTTGCACATTTTATTTCTGGGATCTTGGTTTGTCAAAACCACCGAGGCCAATAACTAGGTCAGACACGGCTGCCAGCAAACGTAAAGAAATAAGCAGTCGTAACAATAAGTGGGGTGGCGAATCAAGGGACTCGGTTGGATGGACCAGGACACCGCTTGAATTTAACCAATCCATTACCCACAAATGTACTTCACCCCTGACCACTTCAAATTAGAAAACTAACGCATGCGAAAGTGAGGGTGTTATTTGTCGTAAACGAAAAAGTACACATTATCTGCCTAATTATGTGAAATGAAAAGAGGAAAATGATGTTTCTTACTGTATTGTGCTGTTGGTGACGTTGATTCCTCTGAGGACGTTTCTGATTAGATTGTTTACTGACAGTCACACTTGAAGTATTTGTGTTCCGAGCTGGAGTGCCATTTGGCTTAGATGATGTCTTTGGATTATCAGGCAGGCTATCATCTAAGCGGGACTTCTTCGCTGCAGAGGCTGTCGGGCTGTAGATAAGGTTACAGTGAGATTATTACAGAAGTGCAAAATGCCTCGAGTTTCGTATTTCTCGAGTAATCAGAGGCGACAAACGCGGTCCAAAACAAGTGGCTCTCCCGTTGATCATAGACCGGAATCGGTGACCAACAAATTCACCAAAAGAGCACAAACCTTAGACATAAGCAATATGGCCGAAATAACTTTACTACTGGACGGATAACCCCAAATTTCAGTAAACGTGGAACAAGTAATCTCCAGTGAGTGCAACACAAAAAATGCGGAGAACCAGTATTACGTTCTTTATCAAGCAGTTGTGGGGTTCGTCCAAGTTTAGGAAAAAATTTTGCAGGTAGGGGAAACGAATAATGAGCATTGTATCCTCGAACGTGCCGTGGAAGTGATATATTCACCAACTAAAGGAGTACACCGCACTACTAGTGAGATCAGGTAACCATGAGCCAGAGTGGAGATCCACATAAGGGAGTCTTGTTTATTATTTCAAGACCAAGACAGAAACTCATACACAATAAGCCCTTAGAACAGTGGGATTTGTTATCACGGAATAAAAGACTAACCCGTAATCAAAAAATAAGTGGCCACCGTAAGCCTCGAGTTTAAAATCAAACGTTTTCCTAAAGTCACCTAATCGGCGTTTAAGGGCACAGGAAACCAGTTAGGTAAGACACAAGTGTTGTGGTAGGCACCCGGTTGCAACACAGTGGTGAGAGTGCAATAAGACAACTAACAGGGATTGACTGGCGAGGCGCGACGTGTGAAATGGAAAGACATGAACACTTCTGTTACTTCAAGCAGTGGCGTGTTTGGGCGGTCGATTCACGAGAATCGATGACCCCATACTATGGATACTAACCCATACAGACAAAAGCAACAGTCCAAACCTAGTCGCGCTATCCAAGGTTCAGAATTGAAGAAAACCGTTCCGGATACTCGTAAACAGGGTACAAAACTGATCAATTAGTTTTAACTTCAAACCAGAGCTTCAACGGAACAACAGCTAGCTGTTGTTTACCATGTATGCTTGGACCAGGAGCTTCCACTATGAAAGATCTCACAAACGGGATACACGCTCAATTTTAGTAATTAACAGCGAAAACTAAAATCCCAAGTGACAAATGAGTAAGGTAAAAGTTTCAGGAGCAAGCAAGTGATGATACACAGATAAAAGAACCATTACAGTAGCCCTCTTACCTAGAGATTTCATCAATAGGCTCGCGGCCTGGGGACTGCAGCTTCCCTTGATCGAACGCTAGAGATGGCAGATGGGAGACGAATGACCAGCTAGACGTCCACATGCATGTGACAACATACAAGTAATTGCTGAAATGCAGGCTGATGAGAATTGACAAATTCCACTATCCGATCAGTGAAAAAGGTAACACCTGGGCAGATGCCCAAGAAGCTGGAAAAATATAACTCAACATCCCACCAGAAATCAGTCGGAACCCTATCAAAATATTTTACATCTGCTGTCTGACGAATTAAAAAGGTATCACGGTCAGAACTAACATTAGCATTTTGAAAGAAAGCACCTATTCTCGAATGCAATTCATAAAAATACATCTGCCGCAGACGCTTTCGCAAGATTACCAGCCCAACAAGTCAACCTGGAAGCCATACTGGTCAAACAATGGTTAGCAGTAGAGCAATAGATTCCACTGTTAAACTACCACCCAAGGGTAGGGATTTTCGGCAATAAAAAAGCAGCGTCACGGCTCAATACCTAAACCTGACCATTGGTATTGAGCGAAAAAAGCCACTGACTGTCAGAAACTGCAATAAAACCAGTGACGAAGTCAGGTTTAGGAAGATAGAAGGTAGAACCGCTCGTGGTAAGAAATAGCTCGAGGAAAACCTCGTTTCCAGGCACGTGGTTCGGTGTTAAAACCAGCAATACTCAAGAAACTCAGGTAAAACAGTGACATGAGAGCTCTGCGGAAGCGACCGTGAGTGCCAAGCAAACTACTGCACTAGTTCGAATTAAGCGCACCAAGATGATACCTCTTGATTTTTTTTAAACAGTGGTGCCGAAAACGACCGCCCAATGTCACAAATGACAATTACTGAAGAGATAAGGACACGAAAAAATAACTATACGACAGCGGTCATGTGCATGAAAACCCGTATATGAACGCCATTACTGACCATCTTGCAGTAAGCAATTTCTGCATATTTTAATTCTAAACTTGGCCCGAGTGCCGTTGGAAGGGTTCAACTATGACGACAGGGGCTTATGGTTGAACTGGCAACCATAACCATAATATTTTGAGTGAAGATAAACGAGGCTTCGGCTGTACAGACACGGCAGGGATTCGGGGAGTTAGTGAAATGGTGTCTACCGCCGAATGTGAAATAGTACATGAAAATCAAACCGAGAATCTCCCGCACGGGATATCCAAACATAAACCCTCAGTACATCCAAAAACAAGGATCATGGCTACGTCTGAGACGTTTGCTGTTTTCCAAAAAGAATGCAAACACGCTTACAACTCAAAGGTGAAAAAAATTTAGAACAGGACGCGTGGAGACCAAACATGAGCTCTGGTGGGAATCAACAAAACATCCGGACCAACTCATGGATATAGACCATTACGATTCACAAAACCAAAATATCCACTATTTTGTGATACTCTTTGGACCAGCTGGCTCTTAAGACTCCCCACCGTTCAAGTGGGCTCGTTAAATTCGGCCAAACTACCTAGCAGTATTGAAACCCAAATAGATTTGCCTGAAGTACTTTTGACGACATTACGCAAAAGAGGTACACCACGCAGCTTCTTTTCGTAATTGGGATGCTGTATTCGTTTGATCACTAACGATTGCAATCATGGTCAAGCGTGATTAGCTGAGAGGAAAGTAAACGGGAGGACAACCTGATTTGTGTAAAAAAGAAGGGACTATAGTACTTAGAGATTCAAGTGAACCTCGTGACAGTCACAAAGATATCGACAAACTCGAAAACCATTTTGAACAGTCATACTTTGGTGTCTAACTTTGTCATATGGGTGAAAACAACCGACAAAATATCACCATGACAAGTTTGTTGAGAGTATTAATGAACCAATGATTTATGCAAGAGAATAACGAAGTCCCACGTTGACCATCGCTGAAATTAATCGGACCTGTTGGTAAGATGAGACAGGAAGAGTTAGTGATAATAACATGCCCCAAACGATTTTCGACTCCCATATTGGAAAGCCTCTAAAGACAGCAGGAAATGAGACAAAGTTGAAAAGTTATTCGTTTATTTCTCTAACGGTTATTTTGTTCAGAGGGTTAAAATGACGGTAATCGTGCGCTATCGACCAAACGCAGTGACTACGAGTAAATTGATCAATATCCCTGTTCTTTCTGATTGTTTTCGATAGAGGCTGTCTCCAAAAGATAGCAACCAAAGCCATCGCACAGTGCACGGTTAATGGTAGTCTGAACTGAACCGACTATATAGTTTGGAACGGATTCGAGGTTGAGCCAGGGGTTCAGAAGGGTCAAAGTGCGAAAAACATCGTCCTCGTTCTTGCCGTAGGCAAGACACGGGCCATTTAGGAAAATGATCGCAACTTTTTCTTCACTCAATTTCTAGTTTTCTGCTCTCAAGACAACCCCCAGTTTTATCTCTTCCATAAACCACAGGCAAAGACTTTTCTTTAAAGAAAAACACCTCGTTGAATTGGCTAGCCGTAGAACAAACTCGTCTTATGTTGGAGTAGTGCGTCCAAATATCCTCAAACACTTTTCAAAACCAATCGTTTCAGCGGGCCATTTTTCAACTTATTCTTTGCTCAGCAAATACCAACATCCTCTTACAATGATTTCGTTAAAAAGGCATATGCAGTGACGCGCTCACAGGAATGGAACGCTTATCATTGAATTAGGCAGACAAACAGCAGATATCGTTTTCTAGTTCAATTAAAACTCGTTCTTATGTTAAATTCTACAAGGCCGTGCGGAATGGTTCCTTTCGCCGTTATTCTCGCGTTATGAATCGTAGCAAAAAACTGACCTTTCAGGTTGAGTGGATTTTCAAACTGAAATTGAGTTACTCTGGTTGAACTACCTAAACGATAGTGTCAGCGTGTTGTGAGTCGAAACGACTGAATGCACAGTAAGTCAGTAATCAAGTAAATAATGAAAGAAAACAGCATTGAATGAGCGGCTTTTAACGTGTGCATAACTAAAAATCAACGAACCCATTGATTAGAATGTGATGTCAAAAGACAAGGCGCATAGTTAGCCCCGATGGATGGTGACTCCAATGAAGTGCGAAGAAGGTAGACAAATTACAATAAAAACCAGGTCTGATGTGCCTCTGTAAGGTATTCGAAATACGATAGCACCAACACAATACCTGAGCGATGAGTGGGTACTCAAATATTTACCTTCAGTGGATTACAAATCCTAATCATTCACTGGCTTTTGCAGAGAAGTCAAGTTGGATTTGTGTATTCGATTACTCTTTCGGAAGTAACGCTCTAAGAAACTAGGTTTAAGCAACTTCCGGTTAACATTTATCTGGAAACTGACCAACAACAAAGAAAAGTTCAATGTCATTATACTCATGCTGAGTAGAGAGTGGTCTTTAGTGAGACCGATTAGTGACACTTAATTCGCATACAAGAACCATTTTTTCATGGACATCTAGCTCATACAATTGACAACCTCAGAATGATGATTAGGCTACGTCGCACCCAGTTTCACGAAATTGCAGAAGAGTTATCAACGGGCAATGATACAAAGTACTACTCAACGTTACTACTCGCTTGAAAACTGGATGGCAATAAGCATATTTGTGATCGATCTATTCTTGTCCGACAGTTGACTGGGAACCCGAATGGAGTAAAGTCGATTAAAAGCAATTTTAGTCAATAGAACCGATTATTGAAATGTTGGAAATTCGGACAAAATCCCAAACGCCGAAGAAGCGGTATGCATCTATGCATATCGCATGAGTCACCACCCATTCAAAGGGAGAGAATCAGGATTAACGGGAGAACAGTGATTTCAAGCAAGTCGACCGGACAAGTAACACTGAGAAATAACATGGTTGGAAATCCGCAAACTTTTATCAACATTTGAAGGCTATTTAAGATATACACCTATATGGCGATAGAAAGATTAAGGGAAGATTGAAAGAAACTAATACATGGGATATTGCAGAATAAATTATGGGAGCTGCGAGACGACAAGCGTGATTTTTCCCAGGGGACGTCATGTGGTGAGTCAACGAATGCCCGGCACCTGTTAGTGCTAGCCAAATATGAATCGAAACCCACCATAACTATAAGTATTCGGTCACTAAACGAGGCTTATTTCAGCGGCGTAGCACAGATTACAAGGCATGAAAACCCAATACCAATCCTAATAGGATAATCAAATATAGTTTCGAGTGCACTAATTCGAAATCAAAGACAGATTACGACACCATGCATTCACGCAAACTCAAAGCGAAATATGCTGTTTTCTGAGAACAAATAACATACCGGACGTTGGGGACACATTTGCTGCGTCGATTTCCGTTTCTGAAGCACCATCCACAGCGCCTAGATATGTTACCTTAAATTCCAAGGAAGAATAGCCATTGGAGAGTTTAGGAGTTGCCAGGAAGTCTACACTGGACAGCGCATAAGATGTCAGACTGTTCTCGTCGAAATCAGTTTCCAGTTGAATTTGGACTTGAGGATGAGAATTTTTTAGTTGCGTAGCACATGTGCTGAGCTCCTAGACGAAGAGAATGAGTGGAAAATTGACCGAACCTTTACGGGATGCCCACGAAAGCTAATGACGTTGGCGCCGGCTACGGCAGCATCCATCGCCTCGGCTAGCGCACCACATTCTATCTCAATCTTCGTGCCTAACCCAACTTTGGAGCGAATTCGTTCAATAGCCTACAAATTATTATAGATATCTCCTTAGAGTTACCTTATCGACGCCACCGGCAGCAACTGCATGAGACTGCCGAATAAAAATTGGGGCACTGCTACTGACTACCCCGCCCAGAAGCATTGCATACTCCTCGACAAGCTCGAAGCCGGGTGTGAGGCAGTGAGGGACACGCAGGTCACCTTTCCATGGAATATCACCCAATAGCTTGCGCATACTATATTTCCAATAAAAATCATAATATTTATTACCGGCGTGCGAGAGTGGCAATTCCGCTAGCGCGCGACAGCAATGAAATGGCCAAGCGTTCACAGAAGAGCAAGTCGTTCATAGCACCTGTGGCAGTGGCAACAATGCAGTCCATGTCTTCAATGGCATCGCCATCCTGAGCGTTCCAAGAGACCACGCACCCGTGCTCCTTGTAGAGTGCATCAATAAAAGGTGAGCCGGCCAAGACACCTGGGAAAATTAGACAAGCGATCGACTACAAACCCGTGCGACACATCCTTATTTCTGCTGTGCACTCATCTTGCTTCAATGCAAAACCAACAAGATTTATTCCACCTTCATTTCTCAACCAATTCCCAACCAACTTCCTCACGGATTGTTTATTGAGCACCAGCGAGCAAGCCATTCCGCAGGGCAAACGACACAATGGCGCGCCGGTTCAAACAAACAAGGCCAGAGGGTTGAACAAGGTTAACCGATGTGTTTTAAAAGGTCAATGTCCGCAAGAAACCGGCAACTCAATTAAGTTCGGCTCCAGAACTTGACTTCGGGGTGCCTGAATGCCCGTATTCTCGCACTGTGGGGCACCCTGCATACCCCCACCGAGACCCCTGCCGAACCACGAAACTGCGCTACACCATGGAGAGCCGCACCTCGAGAAGCCACCAGGGGGGTTGGGGGGCAAAAGCGTCAGGAATCTGGATAGGAAAAACAAAAAAATTAAAAGAGCTTCAATCACTGGAAAATCCATTCGGGTTGCGTAATAAAATATCCGACCAAGGCCGATTAAACAGTGGGCCACCAATTAACACTCTGAATCACATTGCTCCGGGGTAGACGGAACCTGGAACAACCAGGCTGGATTTGTTAAGAGTTTTAGCAGAAGGAAAGCTCGGGGGAGCTGCAGTTGACTGTAGCGAACACCCAGGTGAGCTGTTTCCCGGTGCACTCGTCAATTGGGTTTTGGTGCGTTACTTTCCTGATCCCATCACACATTGCCATATTCCACAGTCACTCTATTTTGCCTTGTGCTAGACTAAGTTTCTGTTCTGGGAACCTTGTTTTCTAGTCGGCCTATACCTTGCATTTCGTAACTATATGCCTAGGCAGCCAAGTCTTTGTTTTGTAGTGACCTCGATCGTTTTGAGAAAATGACTATTTTCTGGACACCATTTTGGATCTATTTTCTCCACGATCTTTTCTGACGTTTGACATTGACCTCAGTGTTCTCCGGTTGCCTACGTTTTACTGGACTGACTTTTCCGAGGTTTCCGTCGACCTCGTTTCAAATCACTTTCACTTTCGTTCGTTCGCTCGCGGTTCGCTCTCAGCACAGCCGTCGCGTTTCGTTCCGTTTTCCGTTCGGTGTATTTCTCGTATCGGTACTGTTTCGGTGCCACGATATATAGAATACACCTCGCATCTGCAAACCGACTTACGTCTTCTCTATTCGTCCGATAGAGGGGATATCGTTGGTATCCGCTGCTAGACCCGATAGGAGACACGTTCGCCAGCCGCTCCCGAACGTCTTCTATATTGGTGAGCCCAAGAACTTCCAGAACCTCCTGGATTATTCGCCCGCCCGGTGAGTCTGTGATTTATCGCTGTTTCACGTCCTCCTTTCGTTGCACGATATATATTTTTTACGATATATTATCGCAACGTAGCCATGTCAGAGGATAAGGCGCAGCTCGACACAGATCTCACTCTGTCTGCGGTTGCCTTCAAACCCGTGGCGTTTATCCCTCATGATCCAGAGGTTTGGTTTGCAGCCTTAGAGCTGCAGTTTGAGGCACGTAGGATTGTTGGCCAACGCCAACGATTTTCCTATGCCTTAGAGGCTATTCCAGGTGATGTTATCGCCTCGGTGAGGGATTTGGTATTAAATCCTCCTCAAGTGCAGCCGTACGATCGGCTTAAGGAGGCTATACTACAACATTTCCTTCCTTCTCGGGAGGAAAGGCTACGTCAGCTACTAGCACGGCACCCCATAGGTGATACTAAACCCAGCCGCCACCTAGCTCATCTCCGGTCTTTGGCAGGGCCCGCCGATAAGGATTCGGAGATAGTTAAGGAACTGTGGTTGGATTCTCTACCCTTCCACGTTCAGACCACCGTTACTGCTCTCCTCGAGGACTCGTCCTTGGAACGAGCAGCCGCCGTGGCTGACAAAATTGTCGCACGTGTCGGCAGTGGGGCTAATCCCCTCATTGCCACGACATCGCGAAATCCTAGGGGTGTCGACCTGGATGAATCGCCGGAGAGGCCTCGGCACTCTCGATCCATCCAGCGCCGCCTGTCCTTCAAGGACAGAGTTGAAATACCTACACCTCGCAGTAGCCCACGTAAACAACGGCACGGACGGGCGCCCTCCACTGCCCACGTCCGCCGTGAATCCGCCTCACCTGCCTCATCCAAACCCGATCATCCTACCAGCGGCTTTTGTTGGTTCCATCGCGTTTTCGGACCAGCCGCCCGTAGGTGCAGACAGCCGTGTTCATACGCGGCGGGAAACGCCACTGCCGGCGAGTAGAAGCGGCCGTACTCGCCGGCAATCAGTCTCAGGTTGGCCGTTTATTTTACGTGCATGATTCGTGCACTAACGCTAGGTTCCTAGTCGACACTGGGGCCCAAGTTTCTGTCTTGCCGGTTGGTAAAGACAAGCCACGAGCTTCTTTGCTTCGGCTGTCAGCGGCGAATGGTTCCTCCATTCCTACCTACGGCACGAGACAGCTTGCGGTCAACCTGGGACCACGACGACGGTATCTGTGGACGTTCATTCTTGCGGATGTTCCCACAGGCATACTGGGAATCGATTTTCTGCAGCACTATGAATTACTTGTTGATTCACGTAGGCTGCAGCTTATCGATCCTTCGTCGGACATTAAATTTACGGGTACTGCAGCTCGAACAGATGCACACCGAATCACAGGATTGTTTTCTAACATTCCGCACGATTTTCAGTCTTTGTTTATTAAATTCCCCATACTGACTAAACCATTTGAAGAGATAGAGACAGTGACCGATCGTGTGGCACACCACATTGTCACTAACGGACCACCAGTCACGGCACGACCTCGCCGACTGGCACCGGACAAGTTGGTTTTCGCCAAACGTGAGTTTGACACTTTACTTTCTAAAGGTATTGTTCGTCCTTCTCACAGTCCATGGGCATCACCTCTGCACATGGTTCTTAAGAAAGATGGCGTTAGCTGGCGACCATGTGGCGACTATCGCGCACTAAATTCGGTTACCCGTTACGATAGTTATCCGATACCCCACATACACGACATCACGGCATCACTTCACGGCACGACTGTATTTTCCAAGATCGATTTGGTACGAGCGTATCACCAGATCCCAGTCGCCGCTGAAGATGTCGAGAAAACCGCTGTCACGACTCCTTTTGGTTTGTTTGAGTTCCTACGTATGCCTTTTGGTTTGCGAAATGCTGCTCAGACATTCCAGAGGTTTATCGATAGCATTACACGAGACTTGGAATTTGTTCACGTCTATATCGATGACTTGCTAATCGCATCGTCGAGCGTAGATGAACATTTCCAACATTTGACGCTACTATTTCAACGTTTGTCCGAACATCGAATAGTAGTCAATCCTGATAAATGTGAGCTTGGCAAACCGGAACTTGTGTTCCTCGGCCACAAGATCACTCGAGAGGGTATTAGGCCTTGCGAGGATAAAGTGCGCGCTATTTTAGATTACGCCGTACCGTCCTCAATCAAGGAGCTCAAGGCATTTTTGGGGTTAGTTAACTTTTATCGTCGTTTCATACCCCATGCTGCTGAACGTTTGCTTCCATTAACTGACCTACTTCGTGGCAATCCACGTAAGTTGTCGCTTACGGATGCCGCACGAGTAGCGTTTTCGGAGATTAAAGCGACATTGGCTCAGACCACGCTCCTCATGCACCCAGTTCCATCCGCCACGCTAAGCATAGCGGTGGATGCATCCGACTTTGCCATCGGAGCGGTCCTGCAACAGTCTGTTTCTGGGATATGGCAGCCATTAGAGTTCTTCTCTCGACGCCTCAATCCCACGAAAACCAAATATAGTGCTTTTGGTCGCGAACTGCTGGCTGCATATAATGCCGTTAAGCACTTCCGCCATGCAGTCGAGGGTCGATATTTCATCCTCATTACAGACCATAAGCCTCTGACGTATGCATTGCATACTAAGTCTGATCGTTACTCTCCACGAGAAGTCAGACATTTAGACTATATTTCTCAGTTCACGACTGACCTTCGACACGTTAAAGGTGAGTCGAACTGCGTTGCAGATGCTTTGTCGCGTATTCCGCTTTATGCCATTAAATCTCCGGTTTTAGACATCCCTGCCATGGCTGCCGCACAGGCACAGGATTCTTCATGTATGGAAGCAGCTCAGTCATCGTCGCTACAGTGTCAGTCCGTACCTCTAGCCACCAGTGCTGGGACGATACTCTGCGACATGTCTACTGGCATACCTAGACCAGTCGTACCCTCTGCATATCGACGTCTCGTGTTCGATACCCTTCATGGACTCTCACATCCAGGCATCGCAGCCAGTCTCCGATTAGTAGCTGCACGATACGTCTGGCCGTCCATGAATAAAGATGTTCGTATGTGGGCAAAACAGTGTCTACAATGTCAACGATCTAAAGTGCATAGGCACGTAGCTTCGCCTATCGGTACTTTTGCTACGCCTGATGCTCGCTTCGATCATATTCACGTAGACATTGTGGGTCCATTGACCCCATCACACGGGTATACCTATTTACTAACGTGCATCGATAGATTTACGAGGTGGCCCGAGGCTATTCCCATCTCTATCGTCACGGCCGAATCAGTGGCTCGACATCTGATAGAACGATGGATAGCTTCATATGGTTGTCCTTCCATAATCACTACCGATCGAGGGCAACAATTTGAGTCCGATCTATTCTCTTCATTAACTCACATGCTGGGTACGGAACGCATTCGCACGACCGCGTACCATCCGGCATCGAATGGTTTAGTCGAACGTTTTCATCGCCAACTCAAAGCGGCTCTTAGAGCACACGAGAGCCCCGACTGGTACGAAACGTTACCGCTAGTTCTGCTTGGTATCCGGACTTGCATAAAGGCAGATATCCAATGTTCCGCCGCAGAACTTATCTACGGCACGACATTACGACTGCCTGGGGAATTCTTTACGCCACGGAGTACAGATTCACTTGCCGTACAGACTTACGTTCATCGTTTGTCTACGTACATGCAAAATCTCGCTCCGGCGCAGACTCGAATGCAGCGACGACAGGTTTTTGTTCCGACCGAACTCGAAACTTGTTCGCATGTATTCATTCGTGTTGATTCGGTACGGAAACCATTACAACAGCCTTACGAAGGTCCATTTCGCGTGATTTCTCGTCACGATAAGACCTTTAAGGTTGATCGACACGGTCGCGTCGATACCGTTAGCATCGATCGTCTCAAAGCCGCGTACGTTGATGATAGCGTGTCGCCCGCTGACATGAGATTCGATGTTAACCCTGCACTGCCTGTTGACGACACTTCCGTGTCACGTCAAGGTCTGCAGTTAGCGTTGCCTGCTACGACTTCGAATGAGGCTATCGTCTCACGTTCAGGACAGCACCCAGTTGGTACTGCTACGACTTCGAATGAGGCTATCGTCTCACGTTCAAGTCGGCAGCCAATTGGCCCTGCTACGTCCTCGAATGAGAATACTGTCTCACGTTCAAGTCAGCAGAGCACGCCTACGCACCCGTCCGTGAATGAGGCTCCCGTCTCACGTTCCGGTCGGAAGATCGTTTGCCCAGCACGTTTTCGCGACTAGGTCAAACACGATCTTAACCATTGCACTTCGCAGTAATAACTTTCGTGTTTATCGTTTCGACACGATTTAACATACCTCATTAGTTATTACTGTATTCTAGTCAAGTCCATTGCGGTTGCTACACCAGTTTTTCATTTCTTTTTGTTTCATGGAACCTCGCCATATGGTACGCTTCTCTGGTCCCACGAAATCTGGAGAATTTTGGCACCAACGTTTGCATTCTGGATCGGCCTTGTCGTTCTCGTTCTTGCCCATTTACGAACCTATCGATCTGGCTTCCGGATATCATATTGGTTAACGGTTGTTACGAACGTTTGAGCAATGCGTAGCCAAATTCGCAACGGATCCCGAAATCAGAAGGCGATTATCCGTGATAATTCTACGATACTAGATTATTAAAATAAACAATGACGTAAACAATATACAAACCTCAATAATACGATCACAAAGTCTCAACAACGAGAAACCGAATAGCAGCGTGTGAGCAAACAGCACGTGCGTCACGCAGGTCCTGAACAAGGATGTGCCAAAATAGCGCTCTGGGCGCGAACAAACAACAATTGGTCCAGAAAAACAACCAGTTCGTAAAGACAAGTCAATAGTGTATGGAAATGAGTGATGTTGGGAAAAAACACTGAATCGCGAGGGAAAAAGGGGGATTTTCCACGACCGGCTGTTACACCGCCCACCAAAATCCTCCTGGATCCTTAGCAGAGTCAAAGGTTCGGTATAAAGGTACTGATTCTTCCTACCTGCCTAGGCCCTGCTGTCAGTGCGCGCGTCTAATGCTCGTCGTCGACGTTCTACTACTGGTCGCACCTAACCCATTGGCTACATAGACGTGAGGCTAGTCTACATCTTCCACAAGACCAAATGACCGATGGCGGGCGTGAATGGTCACATAGACGTTGTCCTCGTACGGGGCCGTCCGGTCCTGGATGTACGCGCTTGAGTGTGTGTGTGTGTGTGTGTGTGTGCCGGGGTTACAATGAAATCACAGTTATGACTACACATCAAAGGAGGACTTTCTGCAATGTCAACAAAAGACCGCGTGGCAAGAAAACGAGTAAATGTAGCATGCATGTGTGACCTGAGCTCCACTACTTCCACATGTGCAAGGGGCATTCGTTAGCGTCAACAAAAGGCGAACAAAGAACACTGTCACATGTATGATGGGTTTACGGGATGTAGAGTGCGTCGTGCATGTGTGTATGTATCGGGATGTATAATGGAATCGCACTCATCACCACATATCGGAAAGAACCTTCTGTAATGTCAACGAAGGGACCGCGAGCACCTTAACGTGTTTGACGGAGATTGTGTGGCATATATGGTGTTTCTTTATCCACCTCGATTACTGGTGTGAAAAAGGTTTACTAGGCCACAGGGTTATCAGCTCCTCCGTCTTCGCTCTCGAGTAGGTTAATACTGCGTATGTCACGAATGAGCACTCCGTTAGCTGTCTTCACCTTCACCGTTCTTATCATTTCGTCGGTGCTTTTGATGGTTTCCGTAACTACTCCCAAAGACCAAGCGCTGAAATGTGCGCGTTCGTCGGCGATCATAACCACGTCCCCAACTTTGAATGGTCTTGTTTTGGCCAGCCACTTCTGTCGAGTCTGCAAAGCCGGTAGGTACTCCCGTAGCCATCGCCTCCAGAAGACCTTGGCCAGATAATTCGCTTGCTTCCACCCGTGGAGGTAGCTCCCACGAAGGTTTACCGGCCCTTGGAAACCCTCGTTCGACCTTAGCGTCAATAAGTCGTTTGGGGTGAGCGCCAGGTGGGTGGGGTCGCCGTTCAATACTGGAACCAGGGGGCGGTTGTTCAGGATTCGCTCCACCTCAGTCATGACGGTGTTCAGGGTCTCGTCGTCGGGCGGCTGCTGCTCCATGATTGACAGCAATATCCGTCTGGCGGACCGGATCATGCGTTCCCATATGCCGCCTCGGTGACTGGCCTGTGGGGGGTTGAAATGCCAGCGTATGCCGTAGGCCACGGTTCGGTTCTGCAGTTCGTCCCTGTTTATGTTCTTGTGCCAACGCTGCAATTCCCGTTGAGCGCCCACAAAGTTCGATCCATTATCTGAGTATATATCGGCCGGTACGCCTCTTCGGTTGATAAATCTTTGCAAGGCCCGTAGAAACGAATCGGTCGTCATCGAATGTGCGACTTCTAGGTGTACCGCACGTGACTTCATGCACGTCATCATACATCCATATCGCTTTTCTAATCTTTTCTCGCACTCGATCCACAGGGACCCTAAATAGTCCAACCCGGTGTCACTGAACGGCCACCAGCCCGTAGTCATCCTGCATTCTGGTAGTGGGGCCATGAGTTGTTTGCCTGCTGTGGCATTGCGTCTCCTGCATTGCACACACCGTCGGATCACGCGTTTTACAGTCTCTCGTCCTCTCAACAACCAAAGACGCTTTCGGATGACGCTCGTCACGTGACTTTCCCCGGCATGTCCCTCAATGGCGTGGACGTGTTGAATCATTAGCTCTACTACGGGTTGTCTCGCTGGCAGCAGTATAGGATACTTTGTGTCGAAGTTCAGGTGGGCGTTGGTCAGCCTACCATCCACCCGCAGCAGTCCGTTGATGAGTTTGGGGTTTAAACGCTTCAGCTCGCCTCTTGGAGATGGCATGTCTTCATTGGTCAGCCCCACTTCTTCCGCCCTCTTGAGTTCTTGGGCGAAAGCCTCGCGTTGTATCATTCTGAAAATATCGTACTCTGCCGCTTGTAGCTCATCGGGACCTATCGGGCCGACCGGTATCCGACCTGAGGGCCGTAGCCCTTTCATGACTAGTAAACTTATCTTGAACCTGGTTAACCAAACTAGCGAACGAAGCGTCTTCATCCAGGAAGAAAACCTGACCAGTCGCGATAAAATGGGCGACGCTTCGACGACGTTGGTTGCTATCACTACGCCTTTGATCTCCAGTTCCAATTCCGTAGGGGGTTTTAATTCGAACACGGGCCAGTCCTGTTTGGGCAATTGCAGGAAGTTCGGCCCTCTCGTCCACGTGTCCAGTTGCCTGAAGTTGTTCGCACCTCGGGAGCACAGGTCGGCCGGATTATCGCCAGTCCTGACATGACTCCACTGGTGCGTGGCCGATTCATCGTGGATAATCGTGAGCCGGTTAGCAACGAAAGTACTAAACCGGCTCCGTACGTTGTTAATGTAGTAAAGTACTATCGTTGAATCCGTCCAGAAGCTCACCGACCAAATGTAGAGATCGAAACATCTCTTCACAGCTTGCACCACCCTGACTGCCAACACGGCTGCGCTGAGTTCAAGGCGTGGGATTGAGACCGACTTCAGTGGAGCAACGCGGGCTTTGGCGAACAGGATCCTCGTGGTATATTGTCCATCTCCTGCGCACCATCGTCCGTAAACCACAGCTCCATAACCGACTTCGGATGCATCGGAAAAGGCATGTAGTTCTCCAGTCCGTGTCGTATGGCCAGGGGTCAAACATCGTGGTATTCTTATGTCCCCTAATTTCTTCAAGGTGTTCAAAAATTCCTCCCAGTCCAGCCGGTCCCCTCGGTCCAGTGACTGGTCCCAATCAACTTTCTTACGGCACAGCCGCTGCAGCAAGATCTTTCCGGGTAGCAGCCATGGTGAGACGAAACCGAGCGGGTCGAACAAACTTGAGACGGCAGATAGTATGCCACGACGGGTTATTGGCAGCTCGGGAACGTTCAGTTCGAAAACAAAATCGTCCGTTTCCGCGTCCCATTGTATTCCTAAAGTGCGCTCGATAGGAAGTGGAGAGCCGTCCAAATCTCTTACCCTTTCGACCTTTTCGTGATACGGGATGACCTTCAGCACTTCCGAAGCGTTCGACATCCATTTAGTTAGATGGAAGCCACCCTCTTCCAGCAATCTCGTCAGACCCCTGAACTGCTCTAGAGCTGATTCCACACCATCGAATGACCCAAGGTAGTCGTCGACGTAGAAGTTCCTGCTGACGCTTTCTACCACCGTCCGATGTACCAGATCGCCATGTTTGTTCGCTGATTCTCGGAGGGCGTAGTTGGCACAAAATGGTGACGATATGGCTCCGAAGGGGTGGACGGTCATCCTATAATTCACCACTGCATTGTCCCGGTCGCTCCCTTCCCACCACAGGAAACGCAAAGCATCTCGTTCTCCTACCGGAATCTTCACCTGATGGAACATTTCCCTAATGTCAGCAGACAAAGCCACTTTACCCACTCTGAAACGGCACAGAACATCGATCAGTGGTGTGGTCCAGTCAGGCCCCTGTAGTAGGCGATCGTTTAACGACTTGCCCTGGAACTTGGCCGCACAGTCGAAAACCACGCGCAGTTTATTGGGTTTCTTGGGATTGATAACCAGATGGTGAGGCAGATACCAGATACCCCTTTTGCTGTCGGTGTTAACAGGCACCCTTTCAACGTAACCGAGGTCCTCGTTTCGCTTCATCAAATCCGCGTATCGTTCCCACAGATTCTGGTCTCGAATGAAGCGTTCTTTTAGTCGTAGTAATCGTTGGAGAACATAATTTCTGTTGTCAGTCCACGGGTCGACCGGTGTGCGCCATGGGAGGGGAACCTCGAACTGTTTTTTGAGGCCTCTAGAGCCTTGCCGCACCGTTTGTAGAGCGAAGTGATCCTCTTGAGACAACGTCGGTCTTTCGTCCCCAATGTCATGAAACTCCTTTTCATAAAGCCGTTGAAGATGATACTCTATGCGGTCCGTTTCGGCGGATAAGTAATTCACGGAACCGCGTACCCCTACTGGACCGTATAACATCCATCCCAGAGCCGTGCGTACGGCATAAGGTGCCTGGCGGTCGCCCACTCTTTGGTCAAGCACCCAATGCGCCTCTGGCACGTCGCATCCGATGAGGAGATCCACCTCATCATCTTCCCAGTCTACAACGGTTACATCCTGCAGGTGGGGCCATCGAGTCAAGATTGCGTTCACCGACCTTGGTGCTCGCATGGGGAGATCCGCTAACGTGAATGCCTCCGTTGGTTCAATTTCCTCGTTAGTGTCTAGAGAGATGAGTTGCAGCCTTAATCTACCGGCAGTCATTACCTGTGTTCCGCCCACCGTGCTCACTGCTAACGACGTCGCACCTTTAGCCAGTTGGTGTTTGTCGGCAAACCGCTCTTTCACTAAAGTGGTGTCGGATCCACTATCAACGAAAGCCAACGCCTTGGCTATCCCAGTCGGAGTCACTACTCCCACGGCCACTACGCCTAAACGTACCGGTTTACTGGCAGATTGTGAAGTTGAGCAAATCACGCTGGGCTTGGCACTCGCCTCGGATATGGTTATTCTCGCCTGATGCAGCAGCCGATGGTGTCTGCCCGTGCAGCCCTCGTAACCACATCGATTCCTTGTTCTACAGGCTGCTGCCCGGTGCGTGGTGTTGAGACAGATGAAACATGCTCCTGCCATTCTCGCCATTCCCCACCGTTCGTCTATTGTGGCATTGCCGAACTTGGGGCATTCTGGTAGGCCATGGCTAGTACCACAGGATCTGCAATTTGGTTTCGCCGTAGCATCTCGTGAAATGACGTGTGTGTTGGTCCAAGGCTGGTACTTTGTATGTTCCCGTACAGGGGTTTGGACTTGGCTAGTACCGGGCTTGTTTGCTCGGTTGCTGTCCCGGATGAGTCGGCCGAATCTGCTGTCAGCTATCTTCGTTTGCCTGTCTAAGTATTCAGTCAGGTCTTCGAAGTTGGCTTCTCTGTCGCCTCGGCTTATCCGTTCAGCTTCTTCCGCCCACCGACCCTGTAGTTCGGGAGAGAGGTGACGGACTATGCCTTCCAAAGTGTGCATGGCGTCTAGGTCAGCTCTGTAACCTAAATGGTCGAGGGCTATTGAGCAGTTCTGCATCTTGATCACCAGGTCGGCCATGGTGTAGACGTCGCCCTTGGTTTTCTTTGCCTCTGCCATCACGCCCTCTATTAGGTTACGGGCTACTTTGAAAGGTTGGCCAAACAAGTCCCTCAGAATCTTTCTTGCCCTTGTGTAGCCTTGTTCTGGATCGAGCATGGTGCATCCGTCGATAGCTTCTCGCGCTCGGCCTCGGCAGTAGTGAGTAAGGTAAAGAAGCCTTTGCCCAGGGTCGGTTACCTTGTTTTCAACGAACGTCTCGAACTGTTTGACAAACTTGCAATATTGCTCAGCTCGCCCGTCGAAAACCGTTAACTCCACTCTAGGCAGATCGATCGATGGTGGTTTGTAGTCGGCGACCTGCGTGGGGTTCCCTACCTTATGGCACTCTAACCTATCGGAAGTGTCGAAGTCACTGGTCCTATACTCTCGCTGTTTCTGTGTACACTTCTCTGCTTCATGCGCCTGTAGTCTAGCCGAAAGTAACTGTTGCTCTAGTTCTATTATTCTCAGCTTATATAAATCAACGTCCTTACGATCAATATTGCTTTCAATAACACATGAGCTAGCACTGACAGGACTAGGCGATCTAGCATTAGCTAAAGAATCATAAGTACCCAAAACCTCCCCAGAGACTTGCCGTATTACTTCCTGTCCGGGTTCGACTGCCTTTGATCCTTTCCTTGGCATTTTGCGTGAATTTTCCTCGTTCCAAATAGATCTATTGAGTATTGTTACCAACGTTTGAGCAATGCGTAGCCAAATTCGCAACGGATCCCGAAATCAGAAGGCGATTATCCGTGATAATTCTACGATACTAGATTATTAAAATAAACAATGACGTAAACAATATACAAACCTCAATAATACGATCACAAAGTCTCAACAACGAGAAACCGAATAGCAGCGTGTGAGCAAACAGCACGTGCGTCACGCAGGTCCTGAACAAGGATGTGCCAAAATAGCGCTCTGGGCGCGAACAAACAACAATTGGTCCAGAAAAACAACCAGTTCGTAAAGACAAGTCAATAGTGTATGGAAATGAGTGATGTTGGGAAAAAACACTGAATCGCGAGGGAAAAAGGGGGATTTTCCACGACCGGCTGTTACAACGGTTACCCGACACTGGACGTTATTGGTGTGGCACACCTTGATGATTTACGCAGCCGACGTCATTGGCAACGAATCTGGTTTACGCTCGACCATCATCCTACGGTTCCTGCATACCACGGATTTTGCCCGTCAGCATCCTACAGCACAGCTACATGCACGTATTTTGCACGCATTCGCGCACACGAATACCGTTTGTATGCCATGTCCTCCTTGACATTTTTTTTTTCGAAAGCTTTCCATGCTTTCTAGCGGGGGGCTGCTGTAGTGACCTCGATCGTTTTGAGAAAATGACTATTTTCTGGACACCATTTTGGATCTATTTTCTCCACGATCTTTTCTGACGTTTGACATTGACCTCAGTGTTCTCCGGTTGCCTACGTTTTACTGGACTGACTTTTCCGAGGTTTCCGTCGACCTCGTTTCAAATCACTTTCACTTTCGTTCGTTCGCTCGCGGTTCGCTCTCAGCACAGCCGTCGCGTTTCGTTCCGTTTTCCGTTCGGTGTATTTCTCGTATCGGTACTGTTTCGGTGCCACGATATATAGAATACACCTCGCATCTGCAAACCGACTTACGTCTTCTCTATTCGTCCGATAGAGGGGATATCGTTGGTATCCGCTGCTAGACCCGATAGGAGACACGTTCGCCAGCCGCTCCCGAACGTCTTCTATAGTTTAGACACACGCACGATTTTCGGACTTCATTCCCGTCCAGGGAATGGAGAAGCAGAAAGATAGCAATTGATGGGTTTCAGTAATTATATTTGCTACCCTGTATAAATGACAGGAGACGGGAGAGTGAATGGCCAAAGCGATAGTGTCTAAACATAAGGGCTTAATTACAGCCCGACTGAAGTTTTAGGACTGCAATGTGTGGAACGGTTGGAACAGATGAGTCGGTGCCCGTAGAAAATGAGATTGACGTGGAATGTTATGGTGCGACCTTTGTTTGAATGTGTGCCACAATAGTATATAAGCGTTGTGATCAAGGTCAGCACCGTCATTGGCCGCGATGGCTGTTGGCGCAGCAGGCGCGGCTCTGGCCGAAGGCTCTGCGGTGTTTTCTCGCGTAGGTCGCGATGCGCAGAAGAGAATTTCAGATTTTGAAACTGGTTTTGGGGTTTTCCAAAGCGAAACTTCAACTTTTTTCTACATCTATGACAGTGTAGTTACCGCTGGCTGTATGATTCACCAAATAGAGTATCAGTTATCGCGGCTGTTTGAAAGATGCGCCAAAAGTAGCGTTTCCCGCGCCCGGATATTTGATCTACACCGGCCAGAGCTGACGAGCCGCAGCTCGCCTTGCCGCCTGCACAGCTTGACGTAAGTTAGCTACGCTGTCGACTTAGCTGGTACCAGGTGGACTTAAACAAAACAGACCTCAAGCAACCAGTCGATTGAAGGAACCAGGGCTAAACCGAATTCCTGACCTATTAAAAAGCCTGGTCAACGTTTGCTAAGCCAGTTGCGTACCTTAGAGAATGACTGATGAGGACACCCAAATGTCCTACTGGGCTTCTAAAATAGGCCCATGGGTCCGACTGAAGAAGATTATTATACCGCACTGGGTGAATGGAAGTGCTTTGAAGTACTTTTGTCCTGATTATATGCCACCTTATATGACTGAGAAGAAAGATTCGAAAAGGAAGATGGCTTATAGCTAGAGGAGGACCTGACACTGTAATTGGCTGCTCCCGGAGAGCGGTTGTCATTCCCCAGTAAACGTAAGTGAAAATACCCATTCGTAAACAAGGCGCGCGTATGCTCTAAGCTTGCAATCGCATTTTAGTGGGTTTGGTGTCTGCGAAACCGCTACATTTTAAAGCCAAACTTCAAAAGACAATATGAGATCCCACCCACCGTCAAAGTTCATCTGCGGCACAGGCGGCTGGAGTCTTTAAGTTAAGGATAGCATAGGATGTGGCTTCCGCGAGCTATGGATCATGAAATGTGCAGCATACCATCAGCTGTATAGGAAACGCCAGGTTCTGAAGAGAATTCGCCCGGTATGCTTTGGTTACTGCAGGCATTGACTTTCAATAATCACCCCTAAAGAAGTCAGTGAGCCGGATAAATGCTCAGAAGCCGAAACCCACATATAGAACAAAAGCAGGACGAGAGAATAGGGGGATTGAATGAGATCGGTCATTGTGAGGGAAGGGACGAGGGACACGATAGGGACGGGTGCTAAGGGGGGCAAACAAAGAACACGGAAACAAAGAGTCTTCTCCCTCCAAGGTAGCCCGGAAGGATCCATCTTGCAACATTGCAAAATTTTTCTTCTCTTGTCCGCCAGCGGGATGAAGTCAAGAAGCTCCGTGATGAGGTCCGGAGCCCCACCGGAGCTACATCATGGCTTCAGCCACATGCTGAAACAGTCCTCGATAGACAAAGGATAGTGTTAATTAAGGAAATCCACGAACTAAGGACACCCGGAACTCCGTCATCTCTCGGGAATTCTCCTAAGAATGTGGGTGTTCCAGTGTACGCCCTACCAAAGCTGGAGCATGCGGTTGAGGAAGTGGAAGCCGGAAGCACAGGATAACCAAACTCATGCACGCCCCTTACAGGTGGAATTCAGAAGTCCACGCTACGGGGATCTTTCCTTGGCAGCAGCCGAGAAAATCTACCCGACCTCCGGTATGATTATTCAAATTGAACCAGATAACACGGCTGAGCATACATACAGCCTCGCAGACCAAGCACAAGGAACAGGATGTCCAAGTCGGTCAGTCGAAAACGGGTACTCACTCACACATCGAAAATCCCTGATAATTCGTCTGATAAGGTTTTACCAGAAAGCGGGCCCTTCGGCAAAGTGCCCCACAGAAAACCCGTGCTCCGCGAATTCCGATCGTCCAAAAGGTAAACCTGTGAGCAGCTTTGTGCAACGCCAAAGTCGCTCCATCATCCTGGGGAAGCTGCCCAGAAGCGCGGAAGTGTCTATCGACACTATAGTAATGTCTGTTGTGTAGACAAGTGGGAAGAACTTCAACTAGAGGCCACCGAAGCGGGTTACATTGAGCCCTGCGAAACAAGGTTGAATTATAAGGGTATTTTAGAACCACTTTGCCCACCGGGGCACTCTAAATGTAGGCCTGACGTGGAGGAAGGAAGAATGGGCGGAGTTGTACTAATACCAGTCACTCAACACCTATAACAAATCCAAGGTACCTATTTTGCTACACCCAGTACACAGGCAGTTTCTGCTACAGTGACCTCTGGAGGTAGGAAAATGCTCCTTGTCCACTGCCACTGCCGCCCACGGGCAGCCGCGGTATAAAGCACTAGCTTCGTGGACCACTCACAAGGAGCCTCCGTGACGAGCAATCAAGTCCTGATAGTCGGGGACCTAAAAGTCACAGGGCAGACTGGAAAAGTGGATGGTCGCAAGAGTGTCCCTCCGCCCATGACCTCATTGGTGTAGTCCACGAACAAACCCCTTTCCAGCACTTCCGCCAGCCCACAAGCCGGGGGAACGGGCACATCCCTGCCGTGGTGGATGTCGTAAGTTCCAAGTACCCAGTCGATGTGAGTGACCTGAGGATCACTGCACCCCTCGGTAAGAGTGACCACGGTACGCAACGGTTTGTGTATGCCTCGGGCCACGATAAGCCCCTGACAAGTGGAGGGGAGACAGTAAGAAGCCTTTGATTAATACGTAGAAAAAATCGATACGGGTCCCCAAATCAGGAAGCGATTGTCTGTGAAAAACCGAAGTACTCAACTGGTCAATTTGGAATGAGGAAAAACACGCAAAATGCCAAGAAAAGGATCGAAGACATTGGAATCTGGACAGGAAGTAACACGACAAGTCAATGGGGAGGTTTGGGTACTTTTTATTCTTTAGTTATTGTTGGGACACCTAGCTCTGTCGGCGCCAGCTGACGTATTACTGTGGGTAACATGGATTGCAGGAGTGTTGACCTATATAAGTTTATGATATTAGACCTGGAACAACAACCGTTATCGGCTAGATAACAGGCCCAGGAAGCAGAACAGAAGCGTAGACAGAACGAGCATAAGCAGAAGACTACGACCTATCCGACAGATCAGGACAGATTAAAATAGGAAACTCCACGCCGGTCGTCGAATATGAAACTTCAACGCCACCAACGATCGATCTGCCGAGAGCGGATCTGATAGCTTTCGACGGGAGATAGGAACTCTACTGCAAGTTCATCAGGCAGTTCGAAACTTTCGCCAAAAGTAAGATAACCGACCTCGGGCAAAGGTCCCTCTACCTGACTTGTTACTGCCAGGGCCGAGCAAGAGAAGCCATCGATGAGTGTACTGCGTTCGACCCAAAACAAGGCTACACACGAGCAAGGAAGATCTTGAGGGACCTGTTCGGCCAGCTTTTCAAAGTAGCCCGTAACCTAATAGAGAGCGTGATGGTACAGGCCAAAATAACCAAGGGCGACGTCTATACAATGGCCGAATTGGTGATCAAATTACAGAACTGTTCAATGGCCCTCGATCATTTAGATCACAGGGCTGAGCTCGATCCAATGCATACTTAGGAGGGCATAGTCCGTCACCTCCCTCCGGAACTACAGGATCGGTGGGCGGAAGAGGTGGAACGTATAGGCCGAGGCGACCGTGAGGCTAGCTGCGAAGACTTGACCGAATACTTGGACAGCAACCGAGCAAACAAATCTAGCACTAGCCAGGCTCAAACCACCGCTCGGGAACACTCGAACCATCAGTTTTGGTTCGACGCACACGTCATTTCACATGATGCTATAGAGCATCCAAGTTGCCGGTCCCGTGAAGCTAGCCATGGGCTACTAGAAAGCTCGAAGACCATCGACGCCACGATACGCAAACTTTGGGAATGGCGAGGATGACAGGAGGGTGCTTTATATGCCCCAACACCGGCCGGCAGCTTATCGAACAAAGACCAGATGCGGTCACGAGGGTTGCGCGGGCAAACGCCATTGATTGTTATGCCGGGCGAAAGAAGCTACACTAGAGGCAAAAGTCACTCCAGTGTTATTTGTTCAACGTCGTGGTCTACCAGTAAACCAACAAGTTTAGGAGTAGTTGCCGTGGGAGTGATGACCCTAACTGGGTGGTCAAAGTGTTGGCCTCCGTCGAAAGGGGATCAGACACAACCGTGGTGAAGGAAAGACTTGCCGACAAACGGGCCCGCTAAAAGTACGACGCCGTTAGCAGTGAGCATGGTGGACGGAAAGCAAGTAATGGATGCCGGCCGGTTGGGGTACAGGTCCTCCCCTTAGACACTAACGAGCAAATCGAAAACACGGAGGCATTCGCACTGGCTGATTTCCCCTTGCGAGCACCACGGTCGGTGAAAGCAATTTTAACTAGGTGGCCTCACCTGCAAAATGTAACCGTCGTAGACAGAGAAGACGATGAAGTGGACCTCCTCATCGGCTGCGACGGGCCAGAGGCACAACGGGTGCTAGACTGAAGAGCGGGCGACCGCCACGCACTTTATGCCGTACGCATAACCCTGAGGTTGGCATTATATGGTCCAGTAGGGGGGCGCTGTACCGTGAACTGCGTATCAGCCGAAACGGACTGCATAGAGTATCAATTCCAGCGGCTATATGAAAAGGAGTTCCACTAAATCGGAGACGAAAAACTATCATCGTCCAAAGGGGACCACTTCGCTCTTCAAACAGTGCATCTAAGAACTAGGGGCCTTAAAAAACAGTTCGCGGTGCCCCTCCCATGGTGCACACCAAGTGACCCTTGGGTTGATAGCAGAAACGATGATCTGCAAAGGCTACTACGACTGAAAGACCGCTTCGGTCGAAACCATGCTCTGTGGAAACGATACGCTGAAGTAATGAAGCGGAACGGTGCTCTCATCTACGTTGAAAAGGTGCCTGCAACCACCGACTGTCGGAAGAGGACCTGGTGTCTACCCCACTACCCGGTTCTCAACACCAAAGTGCCCGAAAAACTGCGGGAGGTTTTCGACTGTGCAGCCGAGTTCCAGAGCAAGTCTTTAAAAGATCGCCTACTAAAAGAACCTGGCTGGACCACCCCATTGATCGAAGTTCTGTGCCGTTTCAGAGTGGGTAGAGTGGCCCTGCCCGCCAACGTCAGGGAAATGTTTCTCCAGGTGAAAATACCAGTAGAAGAACGAGATGCTTTGTTTTTCCTGGGAAGTGGACAACCGGGCCAAAGCAACGATAAAATATAGGATGACCACCCACCCCGTCGGAGCGATATCACCACTGCGAACTACACCCTTCGAGAAACAACGGACAAACACGGAGCTTTGGTCCACCGGTCGGTGGTACATGGAGTCAGCAGGAATTTCTGCGTCGACGACTATCTTGGGTCACTCGATGATATAGACTCGGTCCTAGCGCAGTTCAGGGGCCTAACAAGATTGCTAGAAGAGGGCTGCCTTCGTCGGACGAAATGGAGGTCGACCACCTCAGGAGTGCTCGAAGTCATTCCGTACCACGAGAGGGCAGAAAAGGTTAGAGATCTGGACGGCTGTCCACTCCCTACCAAAAGCACTCTAGGAATACAATGGGACGCGGAAACGGACGACTTTGTTTTCGAGCTCAACGTTCCCGAGCTGCCAGTAACCCGTCGTGGGATACCATTTGCCGTCTCTCGTTTGTTCGATCCGTTCGGCTTTGTCTCTCCCTGGTGGTTACCCGGAAAGATCCTGCTGTAGCGGCTGTGTTGTAAGAAAGTCGATTAGGACCAGACACTGGACAGAAAAGACCGGATGGACCCGGAGGAATTTTTAAACAACTTAGGGAAACTAGGAGGCATACGAATTCCAAGATGTCTGCCCCCTGGTCATACAACACAGACGAGAGAACTGCTCGCCTTTTCTGACGCATCTGAGGTTGGTTACGGAGCCGTGGTATACGGGGCCATGGTGGACGGGTGGTGGACAATATGCTACGAGCAGCTTGTTCGCCGAAGTACACTTTGCCTACTGAAATCGGTTTCTATCTCGCGCCTTGAACTTAGAGCAGCCGTGTTAGCGGCCAGGGTGGTACAAGCGGTGAAGAGATGTTTTGACTTCTACATTTGGTCGGCCAGCTTTTGGACGGACTCAACGATAGTACTTTACCATATAAACAAAGTCTGCAGCCGGTTCAGTATTTTCGTTGCTAACCGACTCACAATTATCCACGATGAATCAGCCATGAACCGGTGGAAGCATGTCAGGTCTGGCGATAATCCAGCCGATCTGTGCTCCCGAGGTGCGACCAACTTCAGGCAACTAGACACGCGGATGAGAGGGTCAAACTTCCTGCAAGTGCCTGAACAGGACTGGACCGTGTCCTAATTAAAACCCCCTACGGACGTAGAGCTGGAGATCAAAGGCGTGGTGATCGCGGCCAACGTCGTTAAAGCGACATCCATTCTTTCGCGATTGGTCAGGTCTTCTTCATGGATGAAGACACTTCGTCCATTAGTTTGGTTGGCCACGTTCAAGAGGCATTTACTAGTCAAGAAAGAGATGCGCCCCTCCGGCCGGGTACGAGTGGGTCCGATAGGTCCCGATGAACTACGAGCCACAGACCACGATAAGTTCAACATGGTAGAACGTGAGGCCTTCGCCCGAGAAGTCGAGAGGGCGGAAGAAGTGGGACCAATCGAAAAAAGAATATCGTCTACGAGAGGCGTCTTAAAGCACTTAAACTCCAAACTCATTATAGGACTACTACGGGTAAATGGTAGGCTCACCAAATCCCACCCGAACTTTGAAACGAAGTACCCCATATTACTGGCGGCTCGACAACCTGTGAAAGAGCTGATGACTCGATGTAACAAATGTTTGAGCAATGCGTAGCCAAATTCACAACGGATCCCGAAATCAAAAGGCGATTATCTGTGATATTCTACGATACTAGATTATTGAATGAACATTGACACAAAAAGATACATACTTCAATAATGAGATCACAAGGACTCAACGAACGAGAAACCGAATTGCGGCGTGCGAGCGAGGAGCACGTGCGTCACACAGGTCCAGAACAAGGATATGAAGAAGTGGCTCTCTGGGCGCGAAAAAACGACAATTGGTCCATAAAAACAAACAGTTCGTAAAGACACGTCAATAGTGTAAGCAAGTGAGTGATATTAGGAGAAAAACTGAATCGCAAAGGTTTTAGGGGACTTTTCACGACCGGTCGTCACACCGCCCACCAAAATCCTCCCGAATCCTTAGCAGAGTCAAAGGTTTGGTATAAAGGTACTGATTCCCCCTACCTACCCAGGCCTGCTGTCAGTGAGCGAGCCTAATGCTCGTCGTCAAAGTTCTACTCATGGTCGTACCTAATCCGTTGGCCACACAGACGCGAGGCTATTCTACATCTTCCACGAGAACAACTGACCGATGGCGGGCGTGAAGCGGAAACAAAGATGCTGTCCTTGGAAAGGCCGTCCTGCCCTGGCTGTATGTGCTTGCGTGAGTGTGTGTGTGTATGATGTAACTGCCACCACCTCCACATATGCTAAAGACATTTAGTATAGTATATTTCTTGACCGTGGTCAATACACATGCACAAGGCAAGATCAGAGTATACAGCAGTACATGTCAATGTGGGGTATTCACAGATTCTAAATTTATAAATCACACAGCAACCGAAATACACCGGTAAAGTCATGTAGTGTTTGAGTGAACAAAAGTGGTTATGGTTGAGGCGGGAATTCCGAATCGGTTTCGAAATCGCTGGAGGGTGGTTTTGATAGCTGAATAGTCGTGGGATTGCTGATATAAGCAACAAATGGACGGTCACCAACGAGTAACCGGGCGAAAGAGAGATGCCAAAGAACATTGTTAGAAGTGAAGCAAGCGTGGGGCTTTCAAAGTGCAGTCAGAGATACCAGCGGAATATTGGACACTGATCCAGCACTGGGTAACTAATTGTGGAGGACACATGTGAAATAAAGGCAAGTGAGTCAAAGGTGATAATAAAACGGACCTTTTGTGCAGGTGATTAAAGTGTCATATGGAAATTTAAATGAAGGCGAAAAGCTTCGCAGGGACTTCAGTGAACTTTTGAAGAGCATGAATGGTGTATGGACATATAACGGACTTTTAAACAAAAGAAAAGCCGTCAATGAAACGGATTAGTGGAGACAAAACGTCAATGGTTCGGCTAGGCAGAAGTTGAAAGATTGTAATTTTTTTGTATGTGATAGAAAATTGTTAACCAAATCATGGTTGGCTGCAGATGGCTGGTATTCTGTTTCATAAAGACCTTGGTTGCAGGTGGCAGCAGGTAGAATGTTGAGAGAAGCAGGTAAAAAAGGGCTGGTTTGACGAAGTTGACAGCTGCGAAGGCTGGGTTCCGGTCATTGGTTTCGTACTGCAACACGGGAAGAATTGAACTGTTGGGTTGGATTATTTGGGAATAGACGTTCAGCGGATGTGTTGATGGTTGGAGTCAGGAATCACCTCTGCGATCCGGTGAGACTTTCATGAGGTTTTGTTAATCCGTGTACGGTGCCCCATGTAACGTCAGTGGGCGAGAGTATAGGTTTAAACCATTGATCAAATCGTCCAGTCCTTACGGTAATCCGGAATAAACGTCGATTCGGCCGATGGCTACCCAACTAACCAATGCAATCTGGAAGAGATCAGGAGTGCGGCAGTCTGGAGAGTGTTCCAGCTGTGGGTTATGATTATCGTTTTTATGGAAGCAGGAAAATGAACGTTTTGTTATCCGAACAATTAGTTATCGTTTGGCTAGTGGACCGGTCTATTAGGGATCCCTAGACGGAGACTGGTAGCTTTCTAGGGTAGTTGGGTGAAAGTAGAGATTTAGGGCGATATCAGGCAGGCGGTGGATGAGGAGAGGGTGTCCGTTTGGGAACCAGGAATAAAACAATAGTAGATGGTATGGTCTGGAAGAAGAATGAGAAAATAGGAAGATAACAGTCTGGTCAGTTCACCAGCTGTGGTCGAGGACGGCAAACAGTAAAAAAAGGAGAAAAACACTGAGTGTAAAAATGAGGATTTTTCATGTGGGGCAAACGTGCTGGTATTCGGCAGGGGCATACGGATTCCGGTTGGAATGGGGTCTCAACTTACCATGAGCATATGCGCACAGAAGTGAAGCCTAGTTACTAAGGAATGGTAATCCGTGTGGCAAGGATTCAGTGTGCGAGAAAGGCGCAAAAAAGCGGGATGGGACGGCTGAGTTCTAGCCTGAGCCAGGAATTAAGTGAGAGCGAGCACCCATCGCTAAAGGACGGAGCGGTTTTATTTATATATATGCAAATTGTGTTGTAATCAATCTAGTTAGGAAGGGGGACAAGTGAGTGGAGCATACCAAAGGTATATATATATATATTGATTTATAGGTGGGTGCGATCATCGGACGGGTCATGCGAAAGTGGTCGGACGCAAAAGACTATGGCAAGGAAAGTGAGATAGAGTGACGCAGCTGAGGATCAACGGTTAACGGAAAGAGGAACAAAAGTTAAGCACGGGCTCATCGGTGAGGCGGATCCCAAAGGCACATTGAGGCCATGAAACGTGAGACTAAAAGGGAAACGCCTAAGTGTGGCTAAAACTTTCAATGAAAAAGTTAGTATTTCGCCTAGAGTGGTCATTGAGCAGGAGTAAAGACCAAGTTCTGCATGAAATTACAGAAGAACCTTAGCTGGGGGATAGGGTGGGAGCAGAAATGGTAACGTCATAACTGGGTGTTGAGTTCAGTTAGTGAGTCACGCTAAGTGGGATGAATCAGACTGGATTTTTCAGTTCGAAATCGCAGAGGTGGTAAGGGAAGTATGTGTGGTGGGACCTGGTGCAGAAGAGAGGCATTGTAAGCTAAGAGATATCGAGGAGCGTTGAGTTACTCACCGTGCTTGTGTTAATAATTATAGGACAGTAGTGAGTATATATATATATATAGTATATAAAAATGTTATATATTTACACATATATATGTATATATATGAATCGGTATATATATATGCATATATATGTATATATATATGAACAGGTATATATATATATATGCATATATATGTATATATATAAATGTATAAAGCTGAGAGGAGCGGAAGCCAGGATAAATAAGAGGATCAAGGAGTGAATTAGTGGGTGGTGGGACTTAATGTCTTAGGATCCAGTACCACTGGATAATTTGGTGCAGGGGGAAAACATCATTGGCTAAAACCTTCAGCTAGAGAAGAGTTGTTTTACATGGCTGCCCTAGTACTATATGGCTAGGGAGGCAGTAATTGTTTAGACATGGTTGTGGAAACCGACTAGTGAATTAGATGAGGCAGGGATGTATAAGGGTTAGGTGATGGTAGGTGAACGTGGGTGAGTAGCGAAAACCGGCAGGCATCTAGATATTTATAGTTGTAAACGACAAAAACTATCCTTCCGCAATGTGGGTTATACGTAAAAAATAATAATAAATGGTAAGCTTATCGTCTGTCGTTAGGCAGAAAATGGTAGGTTTGGAATATGGTGCCGTGATCCTAGTAGTTGAACCCGTTTTTGAAGGCCAGCTCGACGGACAGCAGAGAGCGGGAGGAGAGACTGAAGCTCGGGTTCTAAAGTTCGATGCCTTCTTCATAGGCTCGATCCTCAGATATGCTGGCGTTAGTCAAAGATAACATATGACTAACGGTAAGTTGTGATTTAAGGGCATGGCTGAACTGGGTTATTGACGCACATTTGCGAATGGTCCGAGGCAGCTTATTCCAAAGCTTTGAATATTTAACGAGAAAGAAGTTGGATCTGATTGCCAGCCTGCAATGTGGGATGGTCAGACTGAAGTCTCTGTGGCGCAGAGGGTAAGATGAGGGTAGGGAAAACTGTATAGAGTTGGTAGAAGTGAACGCAGAGCAATGAATAAGTCTGTATAGGAAACACAAGTTAAGCCTGACATGTCTAAGCCATACGGGGTCAAGTTTTAATAAAATGCATCGCTCTTTATAGCTCAGTGGAGAGGAATATCCCATTAGCTTCTTGGTGAAGGTGCGCTGGACTTTCTCCAGGCGTATTCTGTCAGATTTAGACATTCCAGAGAAGATTATAGGGCAGTATTCGAGGTGGGGTCTAGCATGGGATTGGTATGTAAGGAGGATACTATGTTTCATTTTAAATGATCTGAGAACTAGGCCTATTATCTGTCTGGCCCTGGCCGTCTGGAATGAGACATGTTCCGAAAATTGTAGATTGTTAGTGTATCGAAGCCCAAGATCCTTCACTGATGAGCTTGGGGCGATGGGTACTTGGTTCAGTGACAGAGTTCCGAGGGGGACTTGACATCTGTAGGTTGTGTAAAAGCTTTTAGATGTCGAGAAGCACATTTGCCATGAAGTGCACCATTGATCAAGTTTCTCAAGATCACTACCTATTTCAGACAGTGCTGTGCTCAAATCTTGATGGCGGATATCATACACGATTTTGATGTCGTCGGCGAAGAGGAAAGGTGTGCCATGTCGCACAATCGAAAAAATGTCGTTAATATAGAGTAAGAAAAATAGCGGACCAAGTACACTTCCTTGTATGACTCCACTAGTGACAGGCGCCGGTTGCGATAGATGACCATTAGCATATACAACCTGGGTTCGATCCGACAGGTAAGAAGTGATCCATGATAAAAGCGGGTCATGGATACCATAGGCCCGGAGTTTTGTTAACAATCGGGAGTGAGGAACTCGGTCAAATGCCTTGGTCATATCGAGGTAGATGAAAATCATAGATTTTCCGTCGTCAGCTGCCGTGGTCACTAGGTTGAAGAAATCAAACTGGCATGTGGTACAAGAACGTGACTTTAGGAAGCCATGTTGGCCACTGTGAATGAGGTTATGGGAAATGAGATAATCGGACATCCGCTGTTTAATCAAACGCTCCATTATTCTGGCAGCTAAAGGGGTATGGTTGATAGGACGATAATTTGAAGGGTCATGCACAGGACCTTTTTTGTGGATAGGAATAATGGTTGAAGTTTTCCACTGGGATGGAAAAATGCCATTTTTAAGGGATAAGTTGTAGAGATTAATAAAGATAGCAGCGATGTCAGTTCCACCAAGATGAAAGAGTGCTGGGGGGATGCCGTCATAGCCAGGGCGGGAGGAGGGCCTAACACGCAGCAGCAGGTGGGTCACGTTGTTCAAACTGAATTCAATGTCAGAGAGAACTTGCTCGGTGATGAGGGGTACGGGTGGCGGGTTTACAGTGGCGTCAGTGGTCATGGATTCTGAAAAGAAGGTATTGAGCGCCTCAGCGATTTCAGCTGCAGATTTAATATGCGTGCTGTTTCCCAAAATTAGATATGGTATCCCTGTAGGCTCTCTCTGATTTCTGCTCTTCAGCAGTCGGGACAATCGATCCGATCTGTTGAAGGCATTCAAGGCCGAAAGCTCCTGCTTTCTCAGCAGTTCATTAGTCCGAAGACTGATGGTGACAGAGAGAGAGTGAAGTTGCAATAGTATGGAGAAGTCCTTGGTTTTATTGTAGATCTTCTGCAGTTTTGCATGTTTATTTTGCAGCCTTGTTTGGTAGGAGCCGCGGGCTTGAGAACGGTTGGTCCCGATGGTGGTGATTGCTGACAAGCAGCTATGTAGCTCATGGTAGAGTACGTCACTGGCGAGCTGAGTGTTGTGCTGTAGGAAGTAGTCATCCCAGTTGAGGGATCGAAGCATAGGCTTGAGGTTCATCCAGTTGATCGTGTGCAGGGGCTGTTAAGATGAGCTACATATGGGGTCTATTGGTCCGGCTGTGAATCTGCAAGATACCATTCTATTGTCACTGCCTGGGAAAGGGTTGAGGGCGGTAGTCATCACGTCCGATAGGCCAATGGTAAATATCAGGTCTAGTATGCTGTTACCTCCGGTTGGTGTCATTACGTGCCGGACCCAGCGCCCTGCGCGTATGGTCGAAACGAAGCTCGTGAATTATTGGGGTGATGACATGGTGTCCCAGCAGATATTAGGTGCATTGAAATCGCCAGCAATGATTTTTGACGAGGAGGGTAATAGTGCAAAGTGGTCAAAGGCTTTGACTACGTGGGCGAGGTCCGTGGTGTTTGAATTGGGTGGTCGATAAACGCAGCCGATATAGAGTGGAGAGTTGGCCAGAAGAACCGTTACCCATATTGAGTCCTGAATTGAGTCCAGTATTGGATCAGAGAGAGGAATGGTAGGCAAGCTGTTTTTAACGTGGATTAGACAGCCTCCTCCACGACGACGACGATTTTTCATGAAGGTTTGATAACCAGCAATAGAAATTTGGTCCAATGGGACAGAATCATTTAGCCAGGTTTCGGTTATGACAATGATGTCGAAGTCGGAAGACAGAACTATGTTACGGAGAGTATGGGTTTTATTCAGTAATGAGCGAGCGTTAATGAGAGGCAAGTTAAGTGCAACTGTACCGTCATGGTGTGGAGTGGGAACAACCATCTGCGGGTGTTGATGGCTAACACTACCGAGGTGGTAAACGTCATTAAGTGGACTCATAACGACAGGGTTGTCATGTATAGAAGTGAAGGAGTCTAAAGAGGGGTTAGAAGTGGGGAGCCGGCATTGTGAAGAAGGGGTGAAGCTGGGTTGGGGGGGGGGGTGCCGTAAAAAAACTGGTCCTTTGGGGAGGTGGGATTTCCGGGGTGGTTGAAGTAGCCAGGTGGGGGGTTGGATGCTGAGGTAATGGGTAACGGCAAGTGAGATGGCAGAAAGTAGTGGTGACTGGGTTCAACGGGGTACGCAGGGGGCGGGTAGTTGCCGCTTGACCAGGACCGACGAAATAACTGTAGTTGGTTGGGCTGGCCCATCCTGTGTTCAGGAAAGGGCGCGGAGCTAGACAATTGAGGCCATTGGTTATGATTCGACTGGGGGTTACTTATTTGTATCATTGGAGGAGAGAGAAATTGGTTACGGAGGTTCGACGGGAGATGCTGGCGCTCAGCCAGATGATTGGAAAACTGTTTCGGGAAACTTGGAGAATATGGTGTGTTTGATCCCGATGCATGATGATGCGCTACTCGGTGGCCGTTTTCGCCTGTATTGTAGAGTGGAGTTGGGAGGACCTTGTCGATTAGCCGAGGTACCACGCTAATACAACGAGGTGGGGTTGGCCGCTTTAGGGTGATGCAGGGTTGCGTCCTGCTTGCCAACAAGTATGAATTATTTGGGGTGTACTTGGAGTGCTTAGTAGGGATTCTAAATGGGATTCTGAGAAGACTTACGGGGGGAAATACGGGAGTAGCTGGAGTAGCTAAAAGCTGTGGGGGGTCACAGAGTCCTGTCTGCCGATGGGACGATTGGCCACATAGTAGATCATGCCTTTTATGAACGATCTGTGTTCGCAAGACGGTGGGACATGAGTTCGAGCAGGACGGGCTGTTGGCAACAGACTTCCCCGGAGTCTTTTTCGGTGGTGAGACGGTGGGCAGTAGGCTGGCATTAGCAGCGGCAGGCTTGGATGCACGGGACTTTGGTGGCCCTGGGCTAATAGTGGGTTTGGCATGGATGTCGTTGCCGTTTGAAGAAGCGGAGTTTGATGGTAGAAGGCAGGGCCGTTTACTAGGGGGATGTGCTGGAGATGGGGTCAGGTCTAGGTCAACCAGAATAGTGCAGACAACTGAGGGCTTTTGTGTTACGGGGTGGCTCGACAAGCAGCGAGAAGACGCGGCGACTGATATTTCAGCCACAGGTTGCGCTGGTGGAGCTAAGGCACTTTTTAGTGATCGAGAAACCTCTCTTTGGAGGGGCGTTTTATCCGGTTGTATTCTTATTCTTTTGAATGGGGTGGAATTGGCAATGATTTGCCAACTAGTTATGAATTCTCTAGCTGTTACTTCGTCAGCGAATTGGAACTTTAAAGGACAGTCGGTGCGTTGTGATTTTTTGCGCAGTCGAGTGCAATAGCACCTGTGGTGTGCCATGTTGCAAGCATTCAGGATGGCGAGTTTGGTTGACGGCAGGGGTAGTCGATCAGGGATGTTGAAAACTATCGCGTTTTTGGAGTTGGCTATACGATTATGAACTTCCGTCGCAACTGAGTCTAAGAAGCGGCCCGCCATGACTAGGCTCTGGCGATTAGCAATAGGCGTGGGCTCCATTATGCTACATAAAGAGGATATCTTTAATAGAATATCATCGATGGACTGGATCTGGTTATGCAGGTCCGCCACTCTTTGATCTACTTCGTTAATCTTCTTGTTGACTACGTCATAAACATCAACGAGAGGTACTGAGCATGGACTGAGTGCAGACTGAGGTTGAGTGTTCCTGGTTTTTTTGAGCCTAACGGTACGAATTGCCTGATTTGCACCCGGGACCTTGGCACGTTTACGCAGGCCCTTTGGAGCTTCCATGAGTAGTTCGGGAGATAATGTGAAGAAGAGGGAACGATTATGGGTCAGCAAGTTGAACTTTTCGAGAGTGTAAAGCTACGTAGAAAATTTTGGGTATTTTTCTTACGCCTTTCTAGCTAAATGACAGACGGTTATAAGCTTCATAAACATAAAAAACAAACATAACCTAGGGAAAATAGAGGCCCGGTGTAGCGCAGTGGGCAAACGGCCCTGGCTGTATGTGCTTGCGTGAGTGTGTGTGTATGATGTAATTGCCACCACCTCCACATATGCTAAAGACATGCCAGTAACGTCATCAAAAGCAAATTGCGAGCACCGTCACATGTTTGATAGAGGTTGCGGGACATAGCGTGCATCGGGTATGTGCGTATGTGTCTGGATGTATAATGGAATCGCAAGTATCACCACACAATAAAAGAGGACTTCCTGCAAAGTCAACGAAAGACCGTGAGCACTGTAACGTGTTTGACGGGGACTGCCTCCCATAAACGAGTAAAATTTAGGCATGTGTGCGTAACGTAAGCTCCGTTACTTCTGCATGCCATGTCGTGTCGTGTGATAAACTAAGGTTTGGACTACTAACTCCATAGTAAATCGTGAACACCGTATGAACTTAAACACAAATATATTTCAAAGTCCATGTGGAGGGTTGGGTCCTACGGGAGAATGCATGAGGAATAAATAAATGAATTCAGCTTCATCTGGTATCAGCAGACTTGGATATAGCTTAGTCTGTAGCGTCGACCCCGCCCACGTCACTGTCACCTTCAAGCAGACATATCTTACGGATATCTCGCAATACGTCTCCTCTGTTCGCTCTCACCATCACCGTACGCATGAGGCCATCGATTCCTGTACGGCAGTCCTTGATCACTACAACCGGCCAATCGTCTTTATGTAAGTGGCTCTCCACGAGGATGACCACATAGCCACGTCTGAACGACCTCTCTTTGGAAATCCACTTTTGCTGAAGCTGCAGTGTCGGTAAGTACTACCTCGTCCATCTTTTCCAGAAGGCCCGAACCAGGTGGTTCACTTGTTTTCATCCAACGATGTACCTTCCACGCAGGGTTTTCGGTGTGGTTGCTCCTGCGTTTGACCGAAGTATTAACAGGTCGTTCGGGGTGAGTGCCGGTTCGCATTCCGGGTCTGGGACGATCGGCACAAGGGGTCTGTTGTTCAATATGCGTTCTACTTCTGCTAGTAAAGTAGTCAGCGTCTCGTCATCAAGGGTTTGTTGTGAGGTCAGGGCTGTGAGTATTTTACCAGTCGATCGTATCACCCTCTCCCAAATGCCACCACGATGAATGGCATAAGGTGGGTTGAAGTGCCATTCTATCCCCTTTGCTACGGTCTTTTGTATTTTGGCGTGGTCCAGGCGGTTCCACCATTTCTCTAACTCCTTACGGGCCCCAACGAAGTTCGAGCCATTGTCTGAGTAGACACTCTTGGGGACTCCTAGCCTCCCGGTGAACCTTTGAAAGGCCATTAGAAATGAATCGGTGGTCATATTATGCACTACTTCGAGATGGACTGCTCTGGATTGTAAACATATTATCAGGCAGCCATACCTATTTTGGGTGCTCCTCTGCTGTCGTACAAGTAACGGGCCGAAGCGGTCGACGCCAATTTCCACGAACGGGCACCATCCCGGTTGAACGCTTACGGCTGGAATGGGGGCCATCATTCGTTGGCCTGCTACCGCTCCCAGGCGACGACAAGTGATGCAGTTGCCTATGACTCGCTTGACCGTCGCTGATCCCTTTGTCACACAAAATCGTCGACGTATATTGTTCAATGAGTGATTCAAACCTGCGTGTCCCTCTTCTCAATTTACATGGTCTATCAGGCATCTCGTTTTGTAGTGGTCACCAGGGGTTATTATGGGGTGTTTTGTTTTTGTACTTTAGATTTGAATTCGTCAGCCACCCTCCAACTCTCAGTAGCCCATTGGTTCGCATGGAGTTTAGTCTTCGGATACTGCTGTGCAACAGCCTGCTTCCTTTGGGGTTATCATCCATGCTGGCTAGCGCGCGGGCCTCGAATGGGAAGGCGTCTAAGTGTAGTAACCGTATAACGTCGAGTTTGGCTTGGCTCAGCTTGCCCGACAATATCGTCCCCACATTCAATGTGTTTTGTGGTCTTGCGCCTTTCATAATCAATAAGAGTACTCTGTATCGTGTCCACCAGGCCAAGGCTCTTAACATTCTTGTCCAGTTGGGAAATTGGCACAGTTTTTCTATTAGGCTTACACTTCCAGTGAAGTTTGTAGCAAGTACCAGTATTTTCGCCCCGATATTGCCATCATCAGGCTTGGGTAACAGTAGCTTTGGCCACATCTCCTTAGCTGCAGTTAGAAGGTTCGGTCCAGTTGTCCAATCCCGAAACCTGTCTAGTATTTTCAGGCCCCTTGAACAGAAGTCGGCCGGGTTGCTGGCGGATTGTACATAGCGCCATTGATCGGTATTAGTCAACTCGTGGATTATAGTGAGTCTGTTGGCCACGAAAGTGTTAAAACGAGTGGTAATGTTGTTTATGTAATGGAGTACCGTGGCTGAGTCCGTCCAAAAGTTTGGTTCCCAGTTTATTCGATCGAAGCATCTCCTAACCAGCGTCGCGGCTTTCAAGGCAAGTACTGCTGCCGTCAGTTCCAGCCTTGGAATGGACACCGTTTTCAGTGGAGCCACTCTCACCTTTGAGAATAGTACCTGGATGTGCCGCCCACCATTTGCGTCAACCCAGCAGCCGTAAGCAGCTATCCCGTAGCCTACTTCTAATGCATTGGAAAATAGGTGGAGTTGGGCGTCGTTTGTGCACTTGATTCCTGTTAGGCATCTTTGTATTCTGATCTCACCAAGTTGCTCCAGGCTGTGCAGCCAGTCGCGCCATCGCTTATCGTCGTCATCCTGGAGAGGTTAGTTCCAACCCGTCCCTCTTTGGCGCAGCGATCGCAGCAAGCACTTTCCCGGTAACAACCGTGGCGAAACGATACCTAGGGGGTCTTAGAGGCTTGAGACTGATGATAGGATTCCTCTCCGTGTGACTGGTCGTTTGCGTAGGTGCAGAGTGAAAATGAATTCGTCACCTCTGAATTTCCACTGAAGACCAAGCGTGCGCTCCGTTCGTGAAGAGGATCCCAAAAGCTCTCTCCTACACCCCGTTTTCTCGGACTTCGGGATAACACTTCTTGGCTGTTCGAAGTCCATTTAGTGAGGTTGAATCCTCCGAAATTTAGGGTGGCGATCAGTTCGGTCATATGGAGAATAGCAGTATTCGGGTTGTCGAAGGAACACAGAAAATCTTCCACGTAGAGGTGGTCCATTGCTCTTTCTAGCAAATTTCTGGTGCCGCCGAAACGCCTAAGGGTTTCTCGGAGGGAAGACTTTGCACAGAAGAGGGATGATACCGTACCAAAGTGGGGCGCGGTCAGCCTGTACTCGTCAGGTGCGCGACTTGCGTCGTTTTCAGGCCACCAGAGAAGACGAAAGGCGTCTTTATCTTTAACGGGCATCTTTACTTGTAGAAACATTTCACGTATGTCCGCAGAGACGGCTAATTTTTCTAGCCAGAAACGACGTAAAACCTCGATTAGTGGTGTTGTCCAGTCTGGGCCCTGTAATATATGGTCGTTGAGTGACACACCCCGACATCTCGCGGCACAGTCGAAAACCTTTCTGACCTTCCCCGGTTTCTTCAGGTTCACGACCGGGTGATGGGGTAGGTACCAACTCAAATTTGCGCTGATAACCGCTGTATCCACTCTTTCTATATATCCCAAGTCGAAGCTATGTTGCATGGCTTGCGTGTATTCTATCTTCAATTGTGGTTCTTGAATTAGCCTGGTTTTGAGGAGGCATAATCTTTTCAGAGCCATTTCTCGACTGTTTGGCACAGGTTTCATGTTGGGTCTCCACGGGACAGGAACCTCGAAACGATCTATTACATACTTTGCGTTCTCGGCTGCCATTCTCAAAGCCGCCCTATCTTCTCGTGATGGGGCATCTCTATCAATGGTCAGGTCGGCAAATTCGGCGTTATACAGCTGTTGGAATGCGTGTCCAATGTTCGCCGTTTCCACCGAAGTGCAGTTGATTTGGATTTGTTTGCCACATCTTCCATCTGTACTGCCATATAAAGTCCAGTCGAATATAGGGCGTACTGCATAGGGTGCTTGCGGCTTCCTATTCTCTGATCTAGGACCCAATGCGCTTCCGGTACATCACAGCCGATCAGCAGCTCAATTTCGTTATTCTGCCACTCCTCGATCGTAACCGCGTCGTGATGCGGCCACTGAGTCAGAATCGACTGCACTGACTGAGGTGCTGTCATCGGCAGACCCTTCATGGTGAATGCTTCTAGAGTTTCTGCTCTATCGTTGCTGACCAAGGAAACGAGTTGTAGGTGCAGTTTGGTCGACTGGATGACTTCGGTGCCACTCACTGTGCTCATTGCTAATGAAGATTGATTCCCTCTGATCTCATATCTCTCAGCGAACTCCTTCCTTACTAGAGGGGTATACGAGCCACTATCTATGAGGGCCAGCGATTCGACCACCCCAGCTGGATTCACCACTCCCACGGCAACTACGCCTAAACGTACCGGTTTACTGGCAGACCGTGACGTTGAACAAATAACACTGGGCTTGGTACTCGCCTCGGGTAAAGTTACTCTCAACTGGTGCGGCAGTCGATGGTATCTGCCCGTGCAGCCCTCGTAACCACATCGGTTCCTTGTCCTACAAGCTGCCGCCCGGTGCATGGTGTTGAGACAGATAAAACACGCTTCTCCCATCCTCGCCATTCCCCACCTTTCGTCTATTGTGGCGTTGCCGAACTTGGGGCATTCTGGTAGTCCATGGCTAGCACCACAGGATCTGCAATTTGGTTGCGCTGTGGCATCGGGTGAAATGGCGTGTGCATTGGCCCAAGGTTGGTATTTTGGATGTTCCCGTGCAGGGGTTTGAGCCTGGCTAATACTGGGCTTGTTTGCTCGGCTGCTGTTCCTGATTAGTCAGCCAAATCTGCTGTCGGCTATCTTGGTTTGCCTGTCCAAGTATTCGGTCAGGTCTTCGAAGTTAGCCTCCCTGTCGCTTCGGCTTATCCGTTCCGCTTCTTCCGCCCACCGACATTGTAGTTCGGGAGAGAGGTGACGGACTATGTTTTCTAAAGTGTACATTGCACTTAGGTCAGCCCTGTACCCTAAATGGTCGAGGACTATTGAGCAGTTCTGCATCTTAATCAACAAGCCGGCCGTTGTGTAGACGTCACCGTTGGATATTTTTGTCTCCACCATCACGCCCTCTATTAGGTTACGGGCTACTTTGAACGGTTGGCCAAACAAGTCTCCTAGAATCTTTCTTGCCTGGGTGTAGCCTTGTTCCGGGTCGAGCATAGTACACCTGTCGATAGCTTCTCTTGCTCGGCCTCGGCAGTAGTAGGTCAGGTAGAGAAGCCTTTGCCTGGGGTCGGTTACCTTATTTTCGACGAAAGTCTGGAACTGCTTGACAAACTTGCAGTAGTGTTCGGATCGCCCCGTCGAAAACCGTTCGTTCCACTCTTGGAAAATCGGTCGATGGTGTTTCATAGTCAGCGACCGGCGTGGGGTTCCCTATCTTATTGCACCCTGATCTATCGGAAGTGTCGTAGTCGCTGGTCTCATGCTCACGCTCTTCCCGTATGCACTTCTTTTCTGTTCCTGGGCCTGTTGTCTAGCCGATAGCAACTGTTGTTCTAGGTCTGGTATTCTCAGCCTATATAGATCAACATCCTTACGATCAATATTGTCCTCATTAACACATGGACTAGCACTGACAGGACTAGGCGATCTAACATTAACTAGAGAATCAAATGTACCCAAAGCCTCCCCACTGACTTTCCGTTTTACTTTCTGTACAGGTTCCAATGTCTTCAATCGTTTTCTTGGCATTTTGCGTGTTTTTCCTCGTTCCAAATTTAGGTGAGGTTGTAACACACGTTTGAGCAATGCGTAGCCAAATTCACAACGGATCCCGAAATCAAAAGGCGATTATCTGTGATATTCTACGATACTAGATTATTGAATGAACATCGACACAAAAAGATGCATACCTCAATAATGAGATCACAAGGACTCAACGAACGAGAAACCGAATTGCGGCGTGCGAGCAAGGAGCACGTGCGTCACACAGGTCCAGAACAAGGATATGACAAAGTAGCTCTCTGGGCGCGAAAAAACGACAATTGGTCCATAAAAACAAACAGTTCGTAAAGACACGTCAACAGTGTAAGCAAGTGAGTGATGTTAGGAGAAAAACTGAATCGCAAAGGTTTTAGGGGATTTTCCACGACCGGTCGTTACGCTCAACTCGTCCACGCCATGGAGGGACATGCCGGAGAAAGTCACGTGACAAGCGTCATCTGAAAGCAATTTTTTTGCTGATGGGAAGAGCGACTGTAAAAAGCGTAATCCGAACTTGTGTACACTGCAGGAGGCGCAATGCCGCAGCGGGCGAAGAATATATTGCTCCGCTGCCAGAATGCAGAATGAAACGGGGCTTGGATATTCCGGACCTTCGTGGATCAAATGTGGAAAGAGGTTGGAAAAACGATGCGGGTGTACCATGAAGTGCATGAAGTCACGTGCGGCGCACCTAGAAGTTGCGCGTTAAATGGCAACCAACACTTTACTACAGGCCTTGCAAAGCTTTATCAACCCAAGAGTCGAATCGGCGGATAGTCTCACTGTGGGTCGAACTTCATGGACCCTCATCGGGAACTGCCGCTTTGGCCCAAGAACATGAATAGGGACGTGCTACAGAGTGGAACCGTGGCCTATGGCACACGATGGCACCTCAATCCCCGCAGGCCAGCCATCGCGGTGGCTTATGGGGACCCTTGACCTGATCCGCCAGGCGAATATTGCCGTCGGTAATTGAGCAACAGCCGCCCGACGACGAGACGCTGAGCATTGTCATGACCGAGGTCGAAAGAATTCTGAACAACCGCCCACTGGTTCCAGAAACCAACGGCGATCCCACTCTTCTGGCTGTCACTCCGAATGACCTACTGACGTTAAGGTCGAACGAGGCTTTCCAAGGACCGACGAACCCTCGCGGGAGCTACCCTCATGTATAGAAGCAGGCAAACTATCTTGCCAAGGTTTTTTGGAGGCGATGGCTGTGGGAGTACCTACCGGCTCTGCAAGCTCTACAGAAGTGGCTAACGAAAGCAAGACAATTCAGGCTTGGAAATATAGTGGTGATCGCAGACGAACATGTGCATTTCAGCACCTGGCCTTTGGGCTTGGTTATGAAACCATCAAAAGCTCTGACGAAATAATAAGGACTGTGAAGGTGAAGACCGCCAATGGAATGCTGATCCGCGACGTACGCAGTACCAGCCTCCTCGAGAGTGTAGACGGAGGAGCCGATAAATCAGAAACCCAGTAGACTGTTCCTCATTCGTCTTTGAAGCGGCTAATAGCACCTTCCGTGTGTGGGGGCATTTACGACATACAGATGCATTGAACTGTCGTGTATCCTGGTACATACACACTTGCAAGATATAAGTTTACACTTCATGACCCCCATTAAACACGTTGCAGTGCTCACCTTTTTTCGTTGAAGTTATGGAAGGCTTTTCCTATCCGTGGTAGTAGCTGTGGTTCTATCATACACACAGACGCACACCAGTCGCACACTTACAAGATACGCGTTTATGCTCCATGACCCCATCAAACAAGCCATAGGGCTGATTGTTCCTCGTTTATCACTGACATTATGGAAGATATCTCCCGTAGGTGGAAATTGTTACTACTTGCATATATGCCAGAGTGCGACTTCACCCGTGACACCCACAAGCGCACACTCGCACGAGCCCACGCGGCCGATGCACGTCGGCTGTCCCGAAGACAGTGTCTGTGCTTCGTCTTCGCGCCTACCATCGATCAGCCGTTTTCATGGACGATGCAGAACAACCTCGCGTCGGTGTGGCCACCGAATCGAGTGCGATCGTGAGTAGAATGCTGACGCCAGAAGTATTAGGCACGAGCAGTTGCAGCAGGTTCTAGGTAGGTAGGTAGAATCGGTACCCTTTTTCCAAACCTTTGACTCTGCTGAGATATGGGAGGATTTTGGTGGGCGGCTTAACAACCGGTCGTGGAAAATCCCCCAGAAACAATACAATTCCATGTTTCCTTGACATTGCTCACTCATTTTAACTGTTGGCTTGTTTTTATGCACTGTAAGTTTCCATGAGCCAACGTTTGTTTGTTCGCCTCCACAGAGCTACTCTGTCATATCCTATTCTGGAACTACGTGGCGCACGTGCTCCTTTCTCGCACGCCGCAAATCGGTTCTCGTTTCATGAGTCCTTGTGATCGCATAATTGAGGTTTGCATCTGTTTCGGGTCAATGTTCATTTGATAATCTAGTACGGTGGAATTTCACGGATAATCGCTTTCTGATTTCGGAACCCGTATCGGATTTGGCTAGGTATTGCTCGAAAGCTTCTTACGGAGACTTCAGGCAGCTAGATGTCAACAGCCCAGTGTTGAAGGCTGTGTCTCTGAACCGCAATTGCCTATTCGGAAATGTAGATGAAATGTGGAACCATACAAAACATTTTAATTCTTTTAGCCCATGAATTCGCCCAATTTTCGAGGGTGAGCCGAAGTTGTAGTCCCCCTTGGTTCAGATACCCACAAAATGTAAAGCTACGAGACTCCGTTGTTAAAATACAAAGGGCTTAAAAACCAGTTTAAAGCTAGCCCTGGCAAATAGAGCAAAAAGTCGCTTAGGGCATATGTTGACTGTATTGTGTCTAAGGGGACAATGAGGGCGGCCGGTGGAAACTCAAAAATCGTAGCAGGGCTCCTCGCTACCACTCCAGAACAGAAGACTGAAGCTATGCTGGAATGCTTCCGATCTGTCCCCGTCTGAGACCCAGGTCAAGAGCCACGGCAATCCCATAACCCAGAAGCACCGACTTTGCCAGATGTGATAACCACGCCGGAGGGGGTAAAGTTAGTGCTACACAGGCTGCGTAAACACGAGGCCGCAGGGCCCAGTGGCATCCATCCAGCCATCCTGCAGCTTCTATCCGAGGTAGTGCTTCCTTACCTAGCAGCATTACTAGATCTTTTCATCGAAGTGGCGAAGATAAAACAAGACTGAAGGGTGACACAGGTTGTCGCGCTTCACAAGAGTAAACGTAGAGACCTGACTTCGAACTACCACCCCGTGAGCCTTCTACCAGTTGTACGAAAGGTCATAGAACCATGTATTAGGGATGAATTCGCTCGTCATATAGAAAGCCATGACCTATTGAGGGTAGGGTAGCATTGGTTTGTCAAGGGTAAGTCACGTCTCACGAACCTACTGTCCTTCCTAGATGAAGAGAGAGAAAGGCTTTACAGGGGAGAACGGGCCAAGGCTTTTTACCTGAAATTCCAAAAGGCGTCTTACTCGGTAAACCACTGTCTCCTCACCTCTAAACTGGCAGTAATACAAGCAGCAGCACCAGTAGTGGCACGGTTAATGGATTAACTGAGAAATCGGAGATTTTAGGTCAGAGTGGAGGGCGGCCCCTCATCCTCTGCGAACGCCTGTAGTGGGGTTCCACAGCAGTCCGTCTTAGGACCACCGCTGTTCCTAGTTTTAATAAACGACTTGGCTAGAGAGCTGAAGTCACCTTGCTGCTTGCTTGCTGGTCATTCTAGGATTGTCTAAAACCCAGCCGGTAATGAATACTATCCAACCTGGAGGCTGCCTACAGGTGGTCAGTAACCTGGGGCTTATAGCTTACCCATAGTTAGTGTAGGCAACTGCATTCCACTGATGCTTCGGCCCCAAGATATTTGGATTCAGGTACTCCCCACGAGATAGCACGAACTCCTTTCACGAGGGATTTGGGGCTGCTTACTCACGGGGCCTTTTAACCCTCAGCTCAATGTGCCACCGCAGCCAGCAAGGCTAATAGGACTCCCTATCAACCCTGAGGGACAGTTGATGCAAGAAATCCCAAGGGCATAACCCCAATATACGTAGTCGTTGTTAGACCTCTCCTGGACTTCTGTGCCCGTGCAATGACTCCCTCGTTATATAGAGACTGGCAGCTTCTAGGGACTGCTGAATGGGGATATGCAAGGACCATCTCAGGCCCCCGGAATCTGGCGTATGAGGAATGATTAGCATCTTCAGCACTTTCCCCCCTTGGGAGGGGACTTAACTGAGGCATTTAGGCAACTAAAAAGGATGTCAGTGACTGATTCACCTCTCTCTGAAATTGACGAGCACTCGGCCTCGTGTAGGGCATAGTCCAAAACCGACGAGACCCAGAGCCCAGCGAAGTATCCAGGCAAATTTATCCTCTTTCGGGGTGGTTAACGCACGGAATAAACTTCCGGGGGAGGTGATGTGCCTATACTCTGTCATGCAGGCCTGGCCATCAGTGTTCCCACCTCTCTTTGAAACAGGGAATACCTACGCCCCTCATTAATTATACACATTACCATTACTCTCGAGTATCTTAATTCCATCCCTCCAAAGGTCTCTAAGCACTGCTCGTCTACGTATTAATTTATTCCTTCTGTTTCTCTTTAAACATATAGTGTTTTCCACCCCAGCTAGTCTCACTGGTCAGAACATGTTTCGCTCCCCTGACCTGGTGAGGGTTCCTGCTGTGTTCTAGCTTTCAGCCTGTTCAAATTGGGATTCTCTGCCTTCTCTGGAGGTGAATCCGATTTTGAGCTCTGAAGTTGATTCCGTCAACACCAAGGTGCCGAGGAAATGCCATTACAGCAGAAGCACGGTGGGACACCGAGACTCACGTGTTCAAGAAAATGGACTCTCGATGGCTGGGCCGCAAGTCCTGTGATCCCACTCGACCTGACCTGACCTGACCTCCCGGTGCTTCGACAATTGGAAGAGAAGGGTTTTCTTCAATATGTGGGTGTATTCAGGGGCGGTTCAGGTGAGACCTTAAATCCTCCTTCCCCGAACAATTCTTCAAGTCACACGCGCTATTTGCACACAACTCACGGTCAGTCTCCCCGATAATAAGGGCAATATAGTAAGGGGAAGTTGGTACAAGGTGCGGGTTCCTGGAGGACTGAAGTGAAAGGACTTGATCAGTCATTTACCAAAAACGTCGTATAGGCTCCTGGTCACACTCCTTCAAATAGAGACATCCATACCTTACCTCACCTTCTTTTGAGCTCAATGTGGTCACATTCCATTCATTTCTGGCCATCGTTACGTTTATCGCCACCCCAAGCATAAAATGTGTTTTATCATTCCTAACCAGGCTGTTCCTGGTTCGACTGTCAATAACTCATAAGATTTTATGGGCTTCCTCTGGTCGTTTGTCGCCCTAGACTCGTTTCTCCGCAGGTTCAAGTGGACATCTCCGCGGCTTGGCTTTGGCTTCTTGACTACTAGTAAAGTCATTTGATTCGTGACTGTATTAACCTACCGAGTCCATTCGCCATTCTTCTAGTTGGCCCTGTGCGCAACAACAGCAACTCCCCAGGCAGCACGAAGGGACACTCGACCGTCATCCGAGTGTCCCCTAGGAAATCGTCGGAGAAAGTCCCTGTAATACCCTCCAGAACAATCGAAAGCTATACAGGCACCGGATAACCTACCAAAGTGGTAAAACTTTCCGAGGGTACCTGTTAAGCCACATTCCGGAATACTTAGAAGCTTGACCGTGACTGACTTCGGATACGGGAATCTCTCCAGTAGAGAGTGCATAAGAACTTCAAAGCCAACATTTCCTGATTGGGAACCCAAATGATGACAAATATGAGCTTCTATTGTCCAGTTAAATGTGTGTTATGAACTAAGATATCGTTTCTTTTAATACATCCCATTATGGCCGCCTGCATTTAGCAGTGGTTCTTTGTTGTCGCTGCCACGGTAAGGTTGTAACCCTCTTTCGAGCAATACGCGGCCGAATTAGGACGAATCCCACAACCGAAGCACAAATGTTCCTTAAATTTCACGATACTGGATTACTAAGTAAGCAATAACATAAAACGCGAGCCTCAGCTATGCCATCACACAGGCTAAACAAACGCGAGCCAAGTTTACGGCCAACGAGAGACAAGCATGCGCGCCTTACAGGTCCAAGATGGGATATGACAAGGTAACTCGTTGGAAGAGAACAAACAAGGTTGGCCCATGGAAACAAAGTGTACGAAAATGGAAAATTGTGTACGTGGGAGGGCAATATCACGAAAATACGAGATTATAATGTCTTTGAGGGATTTTCTGAGAGGTCGTTACAAAACTTTGTTAGGCACTGCGCTGCTTTAGTCAATTTTTGAGGTTCTTTGGTGGACATAAGCTACTCATTCGCACTTATCTCTCTACCTACAGATGAAAAAAGCACACCCCAAATTGCTCGATTGTTCTAGAACTACGAGAAGGTGGCTCAAGTAGCAGATCAAGGCCCACAGGTTTAATGCTGTCGATCTCAATTCATCCTTTATATGAAACGAAGATGTGCAGAGCTAGCTGCTGTGTAGTTTGTTGGTTTTTCAAGCCGTTACTCCCATTCAACGTGTAACGAGTTGGATGATTTAATTGATGGTATCGACCGTCCCGAAAAAACAAAAGGCTCATCTGTAGTATTTGCTGAGAAACAAGTCATAGTCGCCACCTCCTGCTCCGCTGCTAGGTAACAAATACGGAGCGTTTAAACATAGGTAGCTGTGAGAATGTGGTGGGGAATGCCACTTTCGTGCGAAACAAGAGATCGGCCTCAAGGAATTTCGCTGCTACCACTCCCACGATCGGTGTGCCTCCTGATGATCGACAACATACGCGACAGAATTATCATTCTAGGTTAAAGAGGCTAAATTCAAAACACCGAGCCAAGTGATAATTACTCTTGCAGAAGGTGACTGGGTTTGTAAATTTATATTTTCCAGTTGTTCCTTTTGCCCGGGATGTTGCGAGCGCACTCATCGATAGGCCATTTGGGGATTTTGTTACGAGCTCTGAGACAGTTAAAGCCTGATTTGCCATTGGATTCGAGGCCATTGCTGGGGCCACCAAGAAGGATCCAGAAGAGGAAAGTTGGAGCCGGGTGATACCCACACTTTGGGCTAATTGAGGAACAATACCTAAAAAGGTTGTGCGGCAGACACAGATACACACATAGCGGCTGTTACATCAAACGCCGGCTCATTCTCCCGTCAGCCACCCGCAGGCTGCACAAAGGAGTTGATTTTCAAAATCTTTTCCGAAGCTGTCGCTTCACTGGTAGCCTCCCGTTTGAAGTGCCACCGATGGACACGGTAGCCCTGTTTTCCAAAGTCCACGCGCACAGTGTTCGTCTTGAAGTAATACGACGAGTATTCGGCCTTCGGCATGGACTCAGTTCAAGAAGTAGATCTATTTGGGATGCCAGTGGTACGCCACAGGCAAGTGGACACTCGAAAGCCATAGAAAAACATAACTCGTGTCCAGTTGTCACGGTGCACTTACTTTTCAACTTTATTAGTCTCTTTAGATTCCACGTTATAGCGCATTCAGTGGTACCAGTTGCGTCAACCCCCATCGGAGTTACTGTAAGACTTCACACCGTATGCATAAGCATGGGTGGTTGTCACTCTTACTTTTGCCATTGAGACGGAAAGAGTAACAAAGGTAAAAACGCAAAAGATCCCTTTTCTGAACACAAAACTTATGGGAAAACTTAATTTTTTGTTTGAGTTCGGGCGCTATGTTCATTGTTCGCACCTAAGATGAGTGACATTACAGCTCGTGTTGTGGGGATAATGAAACTTCTGGAGAATCTTAACCTCCAACCTGCAAATTGGAACAACGCGGGTTCATCGGCGCAGCTGTTGTGTGACAATAATACCGTGCGGAATGCATGGAATTTTATTAGATTGGATAAAAATTTTAGGGCAAAACCTTTTACGGTCAAATGGTGACCTCTGTTTTAACAACTGTGAGACTGGCAGTTACCATCCCTGGTTGCCACGGGAACAGGTAATATCGATGAGCGGATGCTTCAAATGGTGCGAACATTGAGTTCGTATTGTTTTCCGCGAAAATTAACTTTGCTAGGTTTCCACTGGCGACACCCACTTGCAAATACAGAAGTTTCCAGACTGACTATGGGTGAGTTTGGCGTCCTGGTAGCTTATTCTGTACTTGAAAGTGCTATAATTGAGGATAATTTTCCTGCGGCTACAATCTCTTTCATAAATGAAGAAATGCAACGTTGAATGCAGTGGTTGAAAACCCAGCGCACGTGCACCCGCCGATTCGACAAGTTATGAGAGTGCTTCGTAAAACATGTTTGTATGAACATTTTCCCTAGCATCATAACTATTTTGGGACACCGGGATTTTACATGCTTTTTTGTAATTAGTTCCGCCAAATAGTGCATGCGGAATCATGGTTAGGTTTATTGCTGCACCGAAGGCGGATTTCCATTTCACCCCAGGAGAAGAGTATATTATTTGGGAGGGATGCGTGCATTCAGAAGAACTAGGTAAAATTAGTATTCAAAAGTGACTGAGAGCGAGAAGGACCGCCTCAACAAACTTTAGTGGACCTCAGCTGAGAGTCACCTGAGTGTTCCTTCACTGCCACCTGATTGGTTTTATTTTGGTTCAGAGGGGACGCTCAGATGACGGCCGAAGCGCACTCAGGTGACTTTCAGGTGGCGCTCAGTTGGGAGCCGTGCTGCTTGGGTATGATCGCGCTTATCACACCTCCTGCCAGCTTGTTTCCGCCGTTAGCGACCCTAACTGCAAGAGACCGACTTTTAGTTCTAGTCAAGGTCCTCCGTTTCTCGATTGTCGGTGCCTGCTCTCCTGGACAGCCATTACCCCGAAAATCAAATGAGGCCCCTCATTGACCTGGTGCTTCTGCAAACCCTCTCAGTATTGTGAAAGCCACTATGAGGTCGCCTCTTCTTCTTTCTAAAAAAACATCCTTGGTTGCTTCAGCCCCTGCTCGTGGCGCAGATATCTGTATTCTGCGAACCAACGCCTGAATCACCTTTGTAGCTGGTCGAAAGTCTTAATGCCCCTCACAAAATATGTCCTCCACCCTTGGAAGCAGTTTCAAGGGTAAGACCTGAAGGAAGCCTTGAGCAATGACAACGAGGCCCTCGGTTTCCTGGAGCCGATCACCAGTCTTAGCCGGTGCTGGGCTGTACATGCTTCATGCATCACTTCCTGTCACTGGCTGCTTGGTTTAGTGTCAGTGGTTACCTTCACCCCTAGGTCCCGAGTTTTATGGTCAAAGCTGGGGCCTCCCAATTATCTGGTGGGCCAGTATATCGGGTGGGCCGTGGTCCTTCCTCTTTGATGAGATGCTCAGATTCGCCCAGGTTAGTCCGGATTGTGAGGAAGATCCTACGCCAACGACTACCTGTAAATCACGCTGAACTGCCGCTCCATTTAGTGACCCCACCAACTTGACGTGGTCCGCGAACGAGAAGCATGGGTTTTCCAACCCGTCTGCTAGATCTTTAGTGTACGTAGGAAGAGCAGGGGTCCCAAGACCGGACCCTAAGGGATACCACTATGCAGTCTCCCATTGTCTGACAAGCAGCCTTTTACTCTCATTCCGAAAGCCCTCTCCTTTGGGCTTTGCGCAATCCACTTCTGTTTTTCGCCGTGAGTTGAAACGACCCGGTCTTTGCTTCGAGAAGTCTATGGTTACCCGAATCGAAGGCCTTTTTAAGTCTAGATAGCGGAATCGAACACTTTCTCCTCCATCTACCAGACCGGCCACCTCAGACAAGAAACTTTTATGTTGGACAAACAAGCTCTCATGCCATATCTCATGCCGGTTGATAGTTATTATCTTTTTACTGTCTAAATGACTCACTACTATAGCTCATAGTATTCCATCGGGAGTTTTAAGCACCCCTGATGTCAGGTTATTCGGTCTGTAACCGGAACATCTGCCTCTGTCTCCACCTTTATGAAAGGGTGATGATCGACATAAGCCAGTCTTTAGGTGGCACACTCTTGTCTCATGATACAATGAGCAGCTTTACTGAGGGTTCAGCCGTAATGGACGCTACTGGCTTCAGTATTGCTGGGTGGATGTCACCCGGCTCCGCTACCTTGGATACGTCTTGCTGTCTCAGACCGTCCAATACCTCTCTTGTCCTGGTTTCTTCCTCCAGCACTTCCAAGGCTTCACTACCCCTGGTAACAGATAGCTGTTGAGCATGATGGTCCAGCCCATATGTCCACTGAAAGAACTAGAACCGGTTGGCTGCTTTTTCTTGCCTGCTTATTGCCCGAACTCCCTGTGTGTCCCTGACTCAGACTACCGCTTTCTTCACTCGGGCTTTAGGCTGAACGTAGTTGCAGTAAAACTTAGGATTACTTTTGAGAAACCGCACCATACGTTTCTCGTAGGTGTTCCAGTACTGTTTTTCTGTCTGAAACAGTCTATTTCTCACCGCTTTAAGATAGAGAAAGGCCCGGTGCCGCTCGCTCTTTTGTGCTTCTCGAGTGCTCTGTGCTTCTGCCTCAGGGTCTTCTCAGCCGGCGTGTCCGCCACGGTGTTAAGCCGTTTTGTTTGACTCATCTAAGTGGTGCAACGGCCTCTTTTATTTCCGACAGTTTGCTCTTGATCCCACTCACTGGAGCCCTACTTCGTGGCCATTGCTCACCATCTCTTAATCCATCAGGAGGCCTAGTTCTATCAAGCTCTTCTCGTCCATCTTTGGGGGGTTCCTACTAAATTTATAGGGCTCACATGCTCCCCGAAGGTTTGACCTAAACTGGATTACGCCGTAATCACTCTTGTCTATGGGCTCTTCTGTCATCTGAGGATCTTGCCACTACCGATGTTCTGTAAACAGAGCGCATTTTCAGTCGAGACTTGGTTGAGCTTGACCGTGAAAAAGACTGTCAGGTTAGATGGGAATACTGGTTAGGGGAAATTGCAGTACACCTCAGGTCAGGTGAGATCATAAGGCTCGCCGATCGGCCGGCGAGGGTGCGGACCGTTGCGCGCATAAACGTCGGCATCTCACAGAGCTGCGACCGCAAATGCATATTCTCGGCACCTTGTGGTTGACAAATCTCATTTTGGAAAGTAAAACCGGGTTCATTTCCGGAAAGAGTAGGGACACGCTATTAGACCAGGCTGGAAGTGTGAACGTTGCACGAGCTCACTCTTGGTTTATTTGAGCTGAATTAGGTCTGACCCATGAATCAAATCCGAGTGAGGAATACGGCTTGCGGAATGAGAAAAGAAAGGAACTGCGGCGCCTTCGAGATGATTGAGAGTGAACGTGTGAATTGATGATCGATAGTTACCATAGGCTAACAACTAATAAAAGCTTAAATTGTCTGAAAAATCCCACAGAACACAGTGAAAATAAACAACGTGGCGAACAAGCTCGTTTTCAGTTATTCGTACTCATACCAATACATAACAATATATATGACTCAAAATAAGAACGGACAATGGCAATCCAAATCTGTCTCTGCACACACGCACGTGCAGAGACACATCCGCCACACTTCTGTATTGGCGTCAAATAGCAAGCTCAAGGTTGGCTCGAAATTGAGTGACCCACTTGCAAATGCGATACTTATTTCGACTGAATAATAGGTTCCCCTTTGGCGATGAAAAGTATATTCACGCTTTATTGAACTGCAGTTAAGCAAGCTTGTACGTCCGCCTAATTATGCCGATAGATGTGGGTATTTAAATAGCCATGGGTACATATACACCCAACGTACCCATTTTTGGTGTCTATCGATGTTTGTTTTTGATTGTTAGTACATTTGTCTTTATGATGAAGGAGTATATAATTTTGTTCGTCACTCTTCTATGAATAAGAAGGATAGCTACCTCACATAGACCATTCCAGCAAGTGGCAGACTTGCCTTTGGTTCAAGCAAATATTGAGTACTCTATCGTCTGCTGAACGCGGCGAAGGGCCTAATTGGGAGCATCGGTATAGTTGTCCAAAGATGACGTCAGCGGGTAAACACAAATCATGTGTAAAGCATAAGGTAATGTTTATCACACTTGGGGCCTGCTGTGGTTGTCTTGTCTAGTGATGAGGTTTCGTATGGACAACAACCACGCCTTTCGTGCTCGCCATGAGCAGCGCTTTCCCAAGCGTCAACATCCAGTTTTGACCACTGGTTTCGGTGAGTGTACTTACTGTGTGACGTCAAAAAAGGTGTTATTCGCAGGTGTCGGCAACGAACTGGGAACTGTCGCATCCGTGAAGCTCAATGTAGATGCAATGTTACGGTTGCTGACCGATATGATTTTAACCACAGGATGATAATGCTGCAACGCAGTAGGTATCAAACGTTCTGAACCTATTTCTGCCAGGCGTACTCAAAGACCCCTGGGCCCTGTCACACACACCCCGTTCTTGTGAAAAGACAGTGCGGTCACATACTTTGTATATTCATGCTGGGCTCCACGGCTTGCTCCGATCAGCAAGGGAACTAGTGCTTGTCCCGGAATCCGTCGGCTTCCAAATGAATATAGATGGTTCGTCTGTCTATCGTGCTTCCATGATACAGTTGCGCCCTATTTCAGCACTTGTGGTGCATCCCCGATGATTGCCTGTGTTCTCGATGGGAATTTACTGCAGTTCGACGAAATGGCGTCCGATAAACACACACCTGGAAGAAAAGATATTAGGAGTACGAAATATCATTGTTAGTGGCACCAACAGTCGTGGGATGTCGGTACCATGCAAACTTGTTTCAATAGCATGCGACACATCTGGCCAGAAGAAAACTTGGCCGATTTAACCTCGGGAGGTGTATCGAAGGAAAAGGACCTAGGGATTTTGTTGGCGAGGCCTATATTTCTTCGCAACTACGCCGCCGCCAACTTTTATATCTCTGTCCCACCTCAAGGGCTAGAGTTATGGGAAATCGCATCTGCCGCCAACCGGGAGGCGTCAGACAAACAAGAGCAGCTTTCGTGCCGTTATTCGGGTTGGTCGAGGCTTTTGGGGGCCGTTGCATGGATAACCAGGTGTGTCTCCTATATTACGCTCTCGCGTTATCCGAGGACTGTGCCGTACATTGTCCAACACACTCATCGGAAGATGTCCGAAAACGGTGTGTTAAGCAACTTTCCTGTTTTCCATTTGGGTCATATCTGGAAAATCTACAGTCACTAATAAAGAGACCGGCTGAACCAGGTGAGCAAATGATTGGCGGCTGCACTGACTGAATGCTAATCGCAAAACCATTTCTGCGGAAACTCTCACGGACGATTTGTCGCTTCTGATATTTTGCACACCTCGAAGTAGAAAATCGTTTTTTCTGAATGATCTTTTGTTTTGCTGGATAAACCGAACAAAGGGATTACATCTCATGGAAGTTACGCGGCAGGAACGACAATGTTGACTTCAAACAATCCAGATCCCCGGGCTGTGACGTTCTCATCGACCGGAAATTTCCTCATCTATCACATTTGTATATTTTCTTCACAAATTTTGGACCACTCATTCCCACCTTACTCCTGCTGACACAGCCTTGTTGCCGCCATTCTCTCTACGGTCGATGAATTTAACTCTTGCGTTCTTGGTCATGCCTTCTTGGTGAGATAATTTTGTGGACATTCGGTACGGTAATGAGTCGCACCGACTGAAGGCAGCTTGTTTTATTGTGGGTTGGATTCACCTTCTCGCCCACGTCGGTGGATCGTGGACGTTTAGCTTGTTTACGTTGATTTTTGGCTCCAAGTTCTTTGTTGGGCTTGAATGAGCGTGGAACATTTATACCGTTCGTCTGGACTACAGAGCAGGCGCATCCTATTTATTCCTTTTAGTTAACCGTTCCCCCTGCGCAGATTTCTGTCCTGCTTTTGACTATCTTTTGGCCGCATAGTGACCAAGGCTCACTGTAAAAGGTGTGATTGTTATGTGCTTATATTTTAACTCGCGAATAGTGGCGTAGAGTTTGCGCAGCAATCCTGTTTTGATTTGGGTACCGCATCCACTTGAGCTACGCGTTGCTTTGAGTTTCCGGGGCGCTATCCAGAAGGCACGAAGCAAGTCGTTCGGTGGATCAAGCAGCGAACCGTTGAACAAACTTCGCCCTATCCAGGACCTGTGTGTTTTGGTCTAAATAGGACAATTTTTCGTGTACGGATTAACTTCAAGCCACCGATATATTTTTACTACGGGTGACTTAGAATCACCCTTGCAAAGTGCACCTGTACATACCATCACGTGTCAATATATTCTTATTTGTGTTAACTGTGCCGTTTTTGGTATTCCAATTTTACACACATTTTTTCAAAAGAGATGTCATACAGAAATTTGTTCGTTTCGTGGCACTTTCTTTCCGCAAATAAGCGTGACGATTTGGTAAGACTATACAATGCCCATGTGATAGCGGGGTGGTAGCTGTCCTCCGTTGTCGTTTGTGTTGACTTGAACCGTTTGCACTTTGTCATTATTCTACGATCGTCTTCTTTCTGTTTGGTGTTATTGACGGAGTCGTGTTTGGTTTCACGTGCGAGTGTTGAGCTGTACGTCAGTTTTGACGTATTCACCACTTCGACGTTTCTGTACGTACTTAAATATGACGTCCAAGATAGACGATTCCCACACGAAAGCTTTTTCTTGAGTGTACGCGGTTGCACACTTCCCCGGCGAAAAGTCCTACTCCACCGTGAACAGGAATTGGGTGGTCAAGGGAACGCATGTTCTTTGGCCACAAACGAAGCCGCTTCAGAATTCAGGCGTTTTTGCCACCCGGAAAGTCAGTGCCAGATTCACACCTGGACCGCCATTTTGGACCTATGTACTATGCAGGTAAGTCAAAAGTAGCATAACATTTAAATAGACCAACTTGGGGATGCAACCGACTCCGAGCATCAGTTGATTCCAGGGCCAAGTGCTGCATTCGTGGATGAAACGGGAAAGCAGAAAACTTTCACTGCACTATTCGACACAGAAGAGTCAAGTGCCCATTGGATTTCACATACCCAAATGGTTCCAGTGAAATTCTTCTCCTAAGGGTTCTCAAGCAATGGCGAGGGCTGTACAACCAATGGCGCTGACCTACCACAATCCTAAACACGGGCCCTGAAATGTCTCACGAAAGTACAAAGTGAAACTTTCGGTACCTTGTACATCCTGCATATTCTACCATTTTGTTCTCACAGTATTGCATACAACGCTTTATCATTTTATCAAATTAATGGAGATACAGTTTTCAACACGCCCGCAAGTGGTTACCGCGTATCATTCTTTTTGTCTTTTCTATGATTGTTCTGTGACCCGTGGCCAAACTCATGCGTTTCCAAATGGGAATTTTTAGTGCGTCTACCACGACTCGACGCCCAAATCTGAGGTCATTAGAATCCATTTGAACGACGTACAACTGCAAGACCAAAAGCCACGTCAAACTGGACTTGGGGAGCAATATTATGTGGCCAGTTTACCATCAATCTGCCAAACACTGTGGACGCATCATGAGTCACCTCTTTCTATTTCTGCTGCGCCGTATTTCTCTACTCTAGTATGTTTTAATATACCTCAGCTTTTTCCTTTATCTTTCTCGAGCCGCTACAAACTGCTAATATGCATCCTCGGGTCCCGTGCTAGCCCAAACCACGACCTTCGCTGCTATTTATTTCTGCAGGGGCTAGCTTTCAGTTTCCCGTCGCTTCCTCAGGCAACCAGTAAACAGTTTGGATCCATTCCTATTATCCAATTCAGAGCCTCCGTTTTAGCCGCAGTGCTGCTCCAACAAACTTGGCCTTCACCTGCGCGTACTGCCACGCCATCTTTGATAAAGTGCCCTCAAGGTTTTTCATGAGCCAAGAAAAACGTTCTTGCTCAGTGGACAGCCTGGGAAGATGTCTGGACAGACTAACTGCTGCTGTGAAACCCCTCTCAACTTATTTCGGGGCATCGTCTTCGCAAAATTTGCCGCAGCTACTTTCATCTGTGAACATTTTGGACTATCTGAACCATCTAATCATCATTCTGGGGACACGTGAAGGGTTCAATAACATGGTAGGTTTCTATACATTGGGTAAAGATTATAGGCCAAAAAGCCTCGGTCGTACGTGTCTAGAACATTCATGACACGCTGAAACATACGTTATTAGCTGTGGTCAGCAATTGCGATATAGTGAAGTGCGACCGGCTGAGAGGCAGCAAGACGATAGCCGTTTGCGACAGCAGACTGATAAAAGCAATCAAAAGCAAGCTCGTCAAGTGAGTGCCTCGCAGCGTACCAGATGCCATCACACTCAACCTGCCTCTCGCCGATGAATGAAAACCTAAACCTTGACAAGCGCGTTACAGGCCGGTTCCAAAAGGCCTGTTATCACGGAGCAGGTAGCACTTATTACAGTCAAATAAAACAAGGCAGCGAAGTCCCTATTCGCATTTATGTTTGAGAGCAACGATTTGACCTCTATTCCAGCACTTAAGGCACATCTAGCGGTCAGTCAAATACTTTCAGTTCCTGCTTTCTTGCCACGTTGCAGCTTGTTATCCATTTCTTAAAGTGGCGGGTAAATGCAAGAAAATGGTCCCGGAGTATTTTAACGGCCGATTCCATTCACGAACATCAATTCAGAAGTCTTCCAATTGTTCAACCGGTAAGCAGCCTTGAATAATGCTGTGATATTTATTAAAAAGCCGTTTTAGCAGCCCTTATCACTTATTACATAAAGGTTACGTGATTTACCTGTCGTTCTTCAATAACAATTTATTTTCACTATTATTTCTGCGGATATGACGATCACAGTCGATAGAATTCAAGGCTCAAAAATAACACACCCTGAATAGTTATTGCAAAAATAGCACAAGCTAAACATGTGGTAAAAGTAAATAAATTTTCTTTTGAAGAAACATGCCCTAAACTTTCGGTATGAATTTCGTTTGAAGTTAGCATTTTTATGGTGTGTAAGCACACGGCTAAATGTGAAATAGACAAAGCAGTAGTAATCAGTGGAGAAGCAATTACGATTGGTTTCGTTTATCGTATCACAAGAGTCGGGGATGGCCCCAAATTTGCCGTATTAGGCCAAACTAAGGCTTAGCCCAGCCCGAAGTTCGTCCAATCTCCTAGAGCTTGCCCCATGAGGTAAATATGGGGCTCCGGTGGTGCTGTTCTAAATCTTCCAATAGTAAGCTTGGGACTACCTTCAGATTTGTCCCAGGATTTTCCCATCTTTGCCCCATGGGACAATTCTGCGGTGTGTCACTTGGGTTGTAAATTTTGGCTTGTTGTTCTTGTAGCGGTTCTACGTGGACGTCATACTCGCTAAAATGCAAGTGCAAGCTTGATGCTTGGGCTCGCCTCGTTTGTAAAAAAACATTTATGCTTATGTCTGCTGTGGGAATGAATGCCGCTCCTTAGGAGCACTCAGTTCCGGTGCCAGGTCCCCAAATGACCGTAGGCAGTCTTCCCTTTCGAACCATTCTTCGTAGTCTCATACAGTCACAGTGGTACTTCGAAGTACTTTTCCACATTCCGGACCCTAGCTCGTTTCGGAAGCCCTGGAGGGTATTTGAGGGGCTCTTATCAGTCATCCGCTGAGGTTTGTAACTGGTCAAGCACGAGATGGCCAGTCTTCTTGGTAGGTCACCATTGTGGGTCAGCCTCAATTACTTCAGTCGGCCGATTGTTTTGCGGTCTGTTTGCTTAAATCCACTTGACTCGGTCCTGCAGTGTATCATCGCCATCTTAAGCCATGCGGCTCTGTAAACAAGGCGCTCTCTGGTTCATCGGCTCCGGTGATCAGCTCGTGCAACCTTTCATTTCATGTTAGCGCCACATGAAAACAACTTTGGCAATGAAGGTCCATAAATATTCATGGTTGTGTTCCTTTTACCCGTTGGACGGGGGCAGTGCCAGTGTGCACAGTCCCCGCATCCAAACTGGTGAGCATAACGTTGGTGCATCTAACTTCGTTCCTACCTGGTGCCTGGTAACTGGAAAATTGAATTAAGTCGAGGCACTCAGTGTTCCATCATTTGGAAGCCCAACCCAGAAGTCACTCGGAGTACGGCTTCTCCCAAGCAGATCTCCCAGTACCATCCGTGCAAAATCTCCGGTTCAGCTGTCCTCAACTGACGATCTTTGTTGGTCTCATCAAAAGTGTCATTCTCGGGCATTCCACCTTGGTCCGTGGCCGTAGCCAATCAGAGGAACGAGGAGGCCTGTGAGTGACTGCTACGGGCACTACTGGCTACTATAATCGCCCACTCTACAATATTCCTCGAAAATCAAGTGCTGGAGTTGGTCTGCTCCCAGATTAGGTTCAACTTCTAGATGATTGCCCCTTCACTAGCTCATTTTCTGCTGATCTAACTTCTAAACAGGCCCACGGACGGAATTCAAGGACCTTAAATTCTGGATTGGTCGCCCTTTATCCTAAGTTGGCTGGATTTCAGGGGCTCAGTAAGCCGTGTTTGGTATTGATTTCCCTCATATCTCCTACCTCCTGGCCAATTCACATTTTCTCGGCTACATACTAGGTACGCGCCCAGAATAGCTGCCTTACCGTCCATTTTACCTGCGGTAGCAGGCTCGGCAATTCACTAGACTGGCGGATCGGGCGCCCTAAAAGTTTTAGGGCATGGTTGAGCTGATTTCGAGGGTGACTAATTAGTGCGAGCCAACACGGAATTTGGGGCTGCATAATGGAAGTTTGTGGCGGCTCGAGAAAGATAAAGGAAAAAGCTGAGGTATATTAAAACATACTAGAGTAGAGAAATACGGCGCAGCAGAAATAGAAAGAGGTGACTCATGATGCGTCCACAGTGTTTGGCAGATTGATGGTAAACTGGCCACATAATATTGCTCCCCAAGTCCAGTTTGACGTGGCTTTTGGTCTTGCAGTTGTACGTCGTTCAAATGGATTCTAATGACCTCAGATTTGGGCGTCGAGTCGTGGTAGACGCACTAAAAATTCCCATTTGGAAACGCATGAGTTTGGCCACGGGTCACAGAACAATCATAGAAAAGACAAAAAGAATGATACGCGGTAACCACTTGCGGGCGTGTTGAAAACTGTATCTCCATTAATTTGATAAAATGATAAAGCGTTGTATGCAATACTGTGAGAACAAAATGGTAGAATATGCAGGATGTACAAGGTACCGAAAGTTTCACTTTGTACTTTCGTGAGACATTTCAGGGCCCGTGTTTAGGATTGTGGTAGGTCAGCGCCATTGGTTGTACAGCCCTCGCCATTGCTTGAGAACCCTTAGGAGAAGAATTTCACTGGAACCATTTGGGTATGTGAAATCTAATGGGCACTTGACTCTTCTGTGTCGAATAGTGCAGTGAAAGTTTTCTGCTTTCCCGTTTCATCCACGAATGCAGCACTTGGCCCTGGAATCAACTGATGCTCGGAGTCGGTTGCATCCCCAAGTTGGTCTATTTAAATGTTATGCTACTTTTGACTTACCTGCATAGTACATAGGTCCAAAATGGCGGTCCAGGTGTGAATCTGGCACTGACTTTCCGGGTGGCAAAAACGCCTGAATTCTGAAGCGGCTTCGTTTGTGGCCAAAGAACATGCGTTCCCTTGACCACCCAATTCCTGTTCACGGTGGAGTAGGACTTTTCGCCGGGGAAGTGTGCAACCGCGTACACTCAAGAAAAAGCTTTCGTGTGGGAATCGTCTATCTTGGACGTCATATTTAAGTACGTACAGAAACGTCGAAGTGGTGAATACGTCAAAACTGACGTACAGCTCAACACTCGCACGTGAAACCAAACACGACTCCGTCAATAACACCAAACAGAAAGAAGACGATCGTAGAATAATGACAAAGTGCAAACGGTTCAAGTCAACACAAACGACAACGGAGGACAGCTACCACCCCGCTATCACATGGGCATTGTATAGTCTTACCAAATCGTCACGCTTATTTGCGGAAAGAAAGTGCCACGAAACGAACAAATTTCTGTATGACATCTCTTTTGAAAAAATGTGTGTAAAATTGGAATACCAAAAACGGCACAGTTAACACAAATAAGAATATATTGACACGTGATGGTATGTACAGGTGCACTTTGCAAGGGTGATTCTAAGTCACCCGTAGTAAAAATATATCGGTGGCTTGAAGTTAATCCGTACACGAAAAATTGTCCTATTTAGACCAAAACACACAGGTCCTGGATAGGGCGAAGTTTGTTCAACGGTTCGCTGCTTGATCCACCGAACGACTTGCTTCGTGCCTTCTGGATAGCGCCCCGGAAACTCAAAGCAACGCGTAGCTCAAGTGGATGCGGTACCCAAATCAAAACAGGATTGCTGCGCAAACTCTACGCCACTATTCGCGAGTTAAAATATAAGCACATAACAATCACACCTTTTACAGTGAGCCTTGGTCACTATGCGGCCAAAAGATAGTCAAAAGCAGGACAGAAATCTGCGCAGGGGGAACGGTTAACTAAAAGGAATAAATAGGATGCGCCTGCTCTGTAGTCCAGACGAACGGTATAAATGTTCCACGCTCATTCAAGCCCAACAAAGAACTTGGAGCCAAAAATCAACGTAAACAAGCTAAACGTCCACGATCCACCGACGTGGGCGAGAAGGTGAATCCAACCCACAATAAAACAAGCTGCCTTCAGTCGGTGCGACTCATTACCGTACCGAATGTCCACAAAATTATCTCACCAAGAAGGCATGACCAAGAACGCAAGAGTTAAATTCATCGACCGTAGAGAGAATGGCGGCAACAAGGCTGTGTCAGCAGGAGTAAGGTGGGAATGAGTGGTCCAAAATTTGTGAAGAAAATATACAAATGTGATAGATGAGAAAATTTCCGGTCGATGAGAACGTCACAGCCCGGGGATCTGGATTGTTTGAAGTCAACATTGTCGTTCCTGCCGCGTAACTTCCATGAGATGTAATCCCTTTGTTCGGTTTATCCAGCAAAACAAAAGATCATTCAGAAAAAACGATTTTCTACTTCGAGGTGTGCAAAATATCAGAAGCGACAAATCGTCCGTGAGAGTTTCCGCAGAAATGGTTTTGCGATTAGCATTCAGTCAGTGCAGCCGCCAATCATTTGCTCACCTGGTTCAGCCGGTCTCTTTATTAGTGACTGTAGATTTTCCAGATATGACCCAAATGGAAAACAGGAAAGTTGCTTAACACACCGTTTTCGGACATCTTCCGATGAGTGTGTTGGACAATGTACGGCACAGTCCTCGGATAACGCGAGAGCGTAATATAGGAGACACACCTGGTTATCCATGCAACGGCCCCCAAAAGCCTCGACCAACCCGAATAACGGCACGAAAGCTGCTCTTGTTTGTCTGACGCCTCCCGGTTGGCGGCAGATGCGATTTCCCATAACTCTAGCCCTTGAGGTGGGACAGAGATATAAAAGTTGGCGGCGGCGTAGTTGCGAAGAAATATAGGCCTCGCCAACAAAATCCCTAGGTCCTTTTCCTTCGATACACCTCCCGAGGTTAAATCGGCCAAGTTTTCTTCTGGCCAGATGTGTCGCATGCTATTGAAACAAGTTTGCATGGTACCGACATCCCACGACTGTTGGTGCCACTAACAATGATATTTCGTACTCCTAATATCTTTTCTTCCAGGTGTGTGTTTATCGGACGCCATTTCGTCGAACTGCAGTAAATTCCCATCGAGAACACAGGCAATCATCGGGGATGCACCACAAGTGCTGAAATAGGGCGCAACTGTATCATGGAAGCACGATAGACAGACGAACCATCTATATTCATTTGGAAGCCGACGGATTCCGGGACAAGCACTAGTTCCCTTGCTGATCGGAGCAAGCCGTGGAGCCCAGCATGAATATACAAAGTATGTGACCGCACTGTCTTTTCACAAGAACGGGGTGTGTGTGACAGGGCCCAGGGGTCTTTGAGTACGCCTGGCAGAAATAGGTTCAGAACGTTTGATACCTACTGCGTTGCAGCATTATCATCCTGTGGTTAAAATCATATCGGTCAGCAACCGTAACATTGCATCTACATTGAGCTTCACGGATGCGACAGTTCCCAGTTCGTTGCCGACACCTGCGAATAACACCTTTTTTGACGTCACACAGTAAGTACACTCACCGAAACCAGTGGTCAAAACTGGATGTTGACGCTTGGGAAAGCGCTGCTCATGGCGAGCACGAAAGGCGTGGTTGTTGTCCATACGAAACCTCATCACTAGACAAGACAACCACAGCAGGCCCCAAGTGTGATAAACATTACCTTATGCTTTACACATGATTTGTGTTTACCCGCTGACGTCATCTTTGGACAACTATACCGATGCTCCCAATTAGGCCCTTCGCCGCGTTCAGCAGACGATAGAGTACTCAATATTTGCTTGAACCAAAGGCAAGTCTGCCACTTGCTGGAATGGTCTATGTGAGGTAGCTATCCTTCTTATTCATAGAAGAGTGACGAACAAAATTATATACTCCTTCATCATAAAGACAAATGTACTAACAATCAAAAACAAACATCGATAGACACCAAAAATGGGTACGTTGGGTGTATATGTACCCATGGCTATTTAAATACCCACATCTATCGGCATAATTAGGCGGACGTACAAGCTTGCTTAACTGCAGTTCAATAAAGCGTGAATATACTTTTCATCGCCAAAGGGGAACCTATTATTCAGTCGAAATAAGTATCGCATTTGCAAGTGGGTCACTCAATTTCGAGCCAACCTTGAGCTTGCTATTTGACGCCAATACAGAAGTGTGGCGGATGTGTTGAACAACGTTTATCCGAATCCCATCCTTTGATATCCGCTTCTAGGCTTGGAGAATGACGGCTAGAATCGCCCGCATGTAGGTAAGCCACTGGAAGCATCACCTCATTTCGGCGTCGCAACACAGCGTAATTGAAATCACTGGTAGACTGTCGACGTTTCGGTCAACACGGATAATGGTGTTTTTAAACTGGTTTTAAAAAGTTTTCCAGGAGACTCATGACGCTCAAAGCTAGCGAAGCTGAAGAAGATTTGCGGGCTGTGCACCGTCTAATAGAACGGAGAGTCACTTGGCGGCTCCATTCTAGTAGGTGAGCTGTTGCTGCGGCCCAAAGGGTTTTAGATTAGATATGTTATTTCGTGACCAAAGATTACTATAGACAAACAGAACTTGGCTTTGGGCAGTCTGCATGTCTTTTGATGACACGGGACCATTCATTATTTGCCTGCTTGCCGCAAGGGCATTTTGGTTCCGCCAACTGAAAATCGCTTTTGGCTACTCTGCTTGCGGACGGATGAACCCTCAGAACCCTTGCTTATTTTGGTGTCCGGTTTAACTCTATTACTTAAAAGTAATAGACTTTGTTCCAATACAATCCGTCCCTCACTTAAACTGATAGCTCTCTGTCCTTTGGAAAAGGTTGCAACTTTCTTCTCGTAGTCCTTTTCTTGAGCCTTTCTAGGGGTGTTACAGATGGACACACGGCGGATATGTTGTCTATGAACCGCTTGTCTACCTACGTTTCTCAGTTTACGCACAATCGTTACAAACTGATCGCAGTTTGAGTTGCTGGTTTTCCATGCGAACAAACTATATAGGAAGCGGAGCTTGCAGCTATGTGTGTGGTTAAAGTTGACCAGTATCTCGGACTCAGTGGTGTGTACTCCTTAGTTACCGGGGAGCCGATCGGCGTGCTAACTCAGCCAACATCAGGGTTGTTCTACTCGTCGTTCTCAGGGAAAAAACTACTTCAGGAATGGAAGAAAGCTATTGTGCTTCCTTTAGGCACGAGTGGGGCGAAGGTCGAGGACGTAGACTACCGGCCTGATAGTCTAACATCTGCGATGGTGAAGCTACGAAACATATTATGACCACCGGAATCTGGGAACACATCAGCGGAACCAAACCGCCACACGGAAAACCGTTGCTTTTGGATAACAAGGTGATGCATCACGAAAGTGATACCAACGGGAGGACACTAAACTGCGGCCAGGCTAGAGAGGCGCCCCACGGAGGTCATCTTGCATTTCAGCAAAGCTTTTCACAAAGCTCCGCGCAATCGTCTCATAGGTGAGCTCAAGGCCTTCAGGTTTGTAGATCCCTTAACTGTGTGGATCTAGGACTCCTTTGGAGGGAGGGCCTTCGCATTAGGTGTAGCACAGCTTCCGTCAAATTGGCTAGTGGCTGCATGCGGTGTGAAGCAGTGATGGGTTTCAGGCCCGCTCCTATTTCTGGTCCATACAAATGACCTGCCGCAAGTTTACGATGGCCGTGGCTCATTTTGTGGACGAATTTAAAGTTTAGCGTACAATCACATCAAATGCAGGTGAGCTTGCCACGCAGGAGAACATGAAGTCCTTTGATAGATGTGCTGATCTAAGCACTGCCAAGCATCAAGGACAAGTGTGCAAACATGGGTGCAGGGATATCGTCGAGTGAAAAGACCTTTGATGTACACCATGCACCATTTCACGGTTTGGTCAGCCAAAAAGACCCGTGATTAGCCGTGACCTAGTTAGTAAAAGTGGGGGCTGATGCCGGGGGGTTTGCTTCTCTGCATGGAGTATTCTTGAACGGGTTAGTCAGTCCTTCGGCCGTCTGTCAGCCGACGACTTCAAAGTGGTTTGTGCGTCTCATGTACGATCTAGGCTGGAATACAGGGGATCGGCTGTGTACCCGTTTAAGGGGGCAGAAGCGGCAAAGTTGGGAGGAGCCCAGAGGCGCAATGCTCTTGTTGTTGTAGGTTCCCCTGGGATTATTTATAAAGGTGGGCTAGACGTTACCAAGTTGTATCCAGTGGCCTATCAAAGAGCCCAGGGTGACTTGATCGTCATCAGCTGCATCACCCGAGGCGGGGATCCCTCTTTGCGACCGCAGCAGCATACGGAGAGGTCTGCTAATTTCGGAGGGGTGTCAGTCAGCATGCCTGCCCTAAGCATACCCTTCATTTTGGAAGGTGGCCAGTATGCTGAAAGCGCTGCCAGCTTTGTTGACGAGAGGGGACATTCCTCCTGTTAGCAGATCACTAGATGTGTCCCTAAAGAGTGCAATGTCCGTGTTGATTGAAAAATTCCTCTTCTGTTCACATTCCTGTTCTCTATGACCGATTTTGGACCGCCTTCTCTAAGCCACTTCATGCTGACACTGTTTTGTGGTCGACAATTATTCTACGCTTGGTGCAATTACTTTTTCTTTCTATGGTTGTGCTTTCTCATTGAGATTACTTTGAGGACAGTTGGTACGGTAGTGAGATGCACTGCTTCAACACAGTTTGTTTTATTACTCCTCGGTTTCGCTTTCTCGCTCACGTCAACTGACCGTGGACGTTCAGCTCGTTTACGTTGATTTTTGGCTGCCACGCTCAGGAAATTGTTCTTTGGGCCTGATTAAGCGGGGAGAACTTGTTCTATTTGTTTGGACTTCAGGACAGGTATTTTTTATTTACTCTTTCTGGTCAACTATTCCTCTTTTTACAGAATTTGTCCTATTTTTGATTACCTTTTTGGCTGGATAGTGACTGAAGCTTACTGTCAAAGGTATGATCATGTTTGTACTTATATTTTTACTCGCTCATAGTACCGTAGAATTTGCAGAGCAATCGTGTTCTTGAATTGGGTTCTGCATCGATTTGGGCTACGCGTTGCTTTGAGGCTCCAAGGTGCTATCCAGAACGAGTGAAGCTTATTGGCCGGTGAATCGATAACTGAATCGTTGGTCAGGCTTTACCCGGATCAGGACCTGAGCGTTTTGGTCGTTACAGTACTTTGACACTGTCTCTAAAACGATGCGAACTTCAAGGAGTAATAAGGTGACCACTGGACTCAACCGATCGGACAGTGGGGTCGGATCGGTTCAAATCATCGCTGGAACCCGGCAAGTCCTTGCCGATAGTTTTTCTGTCCATGGCTGCAGGGTTACAGGCTCTAGTCGGCACAGTCGTTGTTCTAAGTCGAATTTGTCACTTGTCGAACTTAGGGAAGGCCACCTTAAAGAAAAACTAGCACAGGATTTGAAGGCTTTTAAAGAAAGCCAGAAAAAGAGTTTCTAAGAGTCAAGCAAGATTTGGAGATCGCCGAACTCTCAGAAAGGTTAGACAGAAGTGCGTCTGTGCGATCCTCGGACTCAATCGACTGTGATAAAAGAGTGCATGAGTACGTTCAGGTGCACACCAGGTCGATTTGTGATGAGTTCATAGATATTGCCGTTCAGGGAGACGGAGAATCCGGTAAGCAGGACCCTAATCATAAGTGATGGAATGCAGCTTCTCACTTTATGGGTGGGATTGACTTACCAGAAGTAGAATTGTTTTCGTTCGATGGTCGGCCAGAAATGTACTGGCAGATCATTCGGCTGCTTCATGTGTATGTCACTTCGAAGATCATGGATGACGGCCAACGCCTAATGTATTTGCTTCATTGCTGTAAGGGTAAAGCACTGGAAGCAATCGAGGAATGCGTGATGCTTCCTCCCAGAAAAGGATATCGTAGAGCTTGTGAGATACTGAAGGAATTATTTGGCCGCCCGCACGAGGTAAAGCGATCACTCCTAGAAGGCCTAATGAAAGGACAGAACACCAGCAGCTTGGACTCAGAAGCACCATCGGCGCTAGCCGTAAGAATGGAGAGCTGCATGATTGCTCTCGAGCAGATGAATTATACGTCCTATCTGAACTCGCTGGCCACCCTGGAACGTGTAGTTAGTGGTCCTCCATAATCCCTACAGAATAAATGGGCTGAGAAAATCGATCGGTTTACGCAAAACGGTCGGGAACCAACGTTTAGTGAGCTAACGGAATTCGTGTCCACCACGGCCAGGATCGCCCGTAGTCGCTTCGGACAACCAGCAAGCCGAACTAAGACCACTGGCCGGGTGAATCAAGCCAGTCGCAACCCAGGTCCACGTGAATCTGGATCTAGTTGGTCCATAAGCACAGTGCAGCATGAAAAAGAGCGACCTCAGACCTGCCCGACATGTGATGGGAACCACTCATTAAAGCTGTGCCAAGAGGTTTTGGCGTTAGACGTACCTGCGAGATGGGCAGAAGCCCGTAAAAAAGGTTTATGCTTCATTTGTCTGAAAAGAAGCCCTAGAGCCGGTGACCGCAGGTCAAAAACCGTCTGCGCTGTTAAAGGATGTGGCGGTAGGCATCATCAACTACTCCATAGGGCTGTGCCAAAGCGCCCTGTACCACCCAAGGCAGTGAGCGAAAATCACTGCCGTGTAACCAAGATGCAGCGTAATGGCATACACCTTGGACTACTGCCGGTGAGAATTAAGGCCGGAGAAAAGGAGGTTGTCGGATACTCTTTCCTCGACAATGGATCCGACACTGCTCTCATTCGGGCCGAGGTCATACAACGTCTGGGTTTAGGTTTTCGAAATAGCCGGTTGATAATTAAGACTCCGGGTGGATCCAAAACAGCCAATGCGGTCGGTGGCGCGTTCAAATTGATCTCACTGAATGGCACCGATTCAATCAGCATAGAACAAGCTGTTGTTGTTGAGTCACTGCCCATGCCCAAGCCCGGTTCCGATGATGAGTATAGGAAGTGGCCTCACCTGGAGGACCTGCCTATAGAAACCGTAAATTAGGATGTACTATTGCTTATCGGATGTGACGTACCCGAGGCTCATTGGGTTTTAGACCAGAGACTAGGCGGTCGTAAACATCCCTATGCAGTCCGAACACTGTTAGGCTGGGTGGTATTTGGCCCGACCACCTTCAAAAGGCATCAGTCCTTATCGGTGAACTGGGTGATTCAAAGCGAATCATCACCCAAATAAGAAATACAAAGGATATATGATGCGGAGTTTGGGGACGTGCAGCTACTGGACAAGAGTGTTTCCATAGAGGACGCTCAAGTCATAAAATACGTCGAGTCTGAGACGCGGCATATACACGGACACTTCATGGTTCCTCTGCCATGGAGCAAGGGTGTAGCGACAGGGCTTGGGAACCCAGAGTCTGCACGAACGAGGTTGCACAGTAAGAAACGTCGCCTGACGAACGACAAAAACCTGTGGATCAGATATACCAAAGCGATGGATCAAACCATAGCCAAGGGATACGCGATAAGGGTACCGTTGCATCAAATGAGCTGTGACTACAGACCTCGGTGGTGCTTACCGCATCACGCTGTCTTAAACCCAAAGAAGCCTGAAAAGTTGCGTATTGTCTTGGATTGCGCGGCCAAACATAAGGGGGTGGGTCGCTCAATGACATGCTTTATCAAGGCCCTGATACTACTGCTGATCTTGTGGGCATACCTTTGCGATTCCGCAAGGAAAAGGTGGCCGTTTCAGCGGACATAGAAGAAGTGTTTATGCGAATAAAGGTGTCCGAAAGTGACGGGAGTGCCTTGCGGTTCCTATGGTGGCCACAAGGAGACCTGTCACTGGTGCTGGAAGAATATCAGATGACGGCCCACTCCTTTGGAGCTACTTCCTCACCCTTCTGCGCCAACTTCGCGTTATGCCGAGCTGCGAGGGATTTTGGGGTAGGTTATGAACCATCGGTCTTGCAAGCCGTAGAACTCAGTTTTTATGTCGATGATTGCCTTGCATCCTTTGAAACTAGCGCTGAGGCTACTGTTTTTGCGATAGGGATAACTGCTTTATTGATGCACGCTGGCTTCAAACTAAGGAAATGGGTATCCAACTCACGGAAGTATATGGCCTTTTCTCCAGACCCTGATTTAAATGCCAGTTCCGTTCGGCTACCTCAGCAGAACGACACCAGCCAGAAAGCACTGGGCGTTCAGTGGGATACGGTCACGGACGAATTTACCTTTCAGTTCCATTTGCTTGATAGGCCTTTGACAAGGAGAGGCATACTGTCGAACGTCAGTTCCGTGTTTGACCCACTTGGGCTAGTGGCTCCGTTATGTCTCCCGGCTAAGCAGTTGTTGCGGAGGTCATGCAGGTCGAAATTAGGTTGGGATAGCCCACTCAGTCCAGTAAATACGGTGTTGTGGAATAATTGGGTATCATTTATGAACCACGTTGGCAAAATAAGAGTACCGAGGAGCATAATTAAAGAGACCCAAAAAGGAGTAGGATGCACTGAGTTGCATATATTCTGCGATGCTTCAGAAACCGGCTACGGCGCAGTGGCATACGCGAGGCGAATTCTCGTGTACGGAGCCCATACTTTGTGCTTCTATGTAGTAAATCGCAAGTAGCATCCATCAAAACCGTTACTATCCCGAGGCTTGGTTGGCGGCAGCCGTCTTAGGTGTTCGATTGAGTGAGATGTTAAAACGAAGCTTGCCAGATTGTTTTGACGGAGCGAATTTTTGGACAGACTCGATGATGGCCAGGTACTACATAGAGAACACCGGTACGCGTTATAGTACCTTCGTCGCTAACCGATTGGCAATTATTTATCAGTATACTAACGTTTCCCAATGGAGGCACGTGCAATCGGAAGATAATATTGCTGATCTAGCCTCAAGAGGAATTTCAACCGAAGAGAAACTGAGGATATGGTTGAGAGGACCAGCTTATCCCGCCAACCTCTTGAACATGAACCTGAGACCACCTGGGGTAGACTCTGTGGGCTAGGATCAAAAAGGCAATCGGTAAATAAGCTTTTCCTTCGAATCCTATAACGGAGTCCGCTTCTCCGCATTGGGGTTTCGGGGTCCTGGAGTCTCTGCTCTTTCGTCTTCTATACGAGGCTTTTCGAGTAATGCGCGGCCAATTTGCACAAGCCCCAGCTTCAAAAATACGACTGATACGTAGATCCTGAGTCCCTGGGTTGTTCGATGAGCAACTTCACAAATATTTGCAGACCTAAAATATGCGAACAAAAAAGCCCAAAAAGATAACACAGTTCACGGCGTGGGAAGACGAGCACGTCAGTCGTGCCGGTCCAAACGAGTTATGAAAAAAATCGCCCGACGAAAGCGAACAATGACTGATGCACAAATATATGCGTGGCACAAAACAAAAAAATCAGGTGCTTTCACGGATCCAAAGTACTGTGGCTGTCTAGAAGGATTTTTCACACCTGGTAGTGACACCGTTCGACAAAATCCTCCCGAGACAGGCAGCGTCAGACGGTCGGAATTCAGCTAGAGATTCTTTGTACTTACATATTAACCGCTATAAGAGCATCCACCTTCCGACCATGAAGGATGGAATCTGCTTACTTGTACGCCAAATACAACCACACAGAATTCCCTAGTGTTGCAAACGCTAGTTCTTCCGGAGCGATCTGCAGTCTTTATTTGTCGACAGCACACAATAAACGAGAACCGTATAATAAGCATAGTGGCGTAGATGTAAGCAGCAAACTTGGGTTGGTGCTTGGAATGCACTTGGAACGTAGAAGAAACGAGCATTCAGGAGTATTCACGCGAGTGTGTGAGTGAATGAGTGAGACTCAGTGCACGGAGAAAATAGTCCGGTTGTGTGTAGTGGTTCGCGTAAACATCGAGCAAGCTCAAAGTCTCAGGATGACAGCAGTACAGTGCAGTCGTGCTCTGAACGTGAGGACCAGTTGCAATAGAAAATACTCAACTCATGTAGGCACCAGTGTGCCGCGGACATCAGGAGCAGGCTGAAGACATTTAGGGGGGGCTGAGCAAACACACAGGGCAGGGCGACAAATATTTTGAAGCAGTGGTCTGCATCTATGTATCGGTCTTGTTTATCATCGGATCGTGTCTGAGCTTATCGGGAGTCATTTCAGGTCAACTGGTATGAACGGGGCTAGCTGCATTGATGGGGGAGGCATGATACAGACAGAGAGCAGGGTAGGGTTCGTAGGCAGGTGGCAGGGTAACACGGGCTAGTAGTCGAGCGAGAGAGTGTAAGATGATGGGGCTGAAGTCGACGGGTAGCTGTTGGAAGGTAGGCGTTTGGGATGATTGATTTCGTAACGAGATAATTAAAGAAAGCGAATTAGGGCTGGGCAGGAGAGCCGAGGGAGATGGAGGCCAGAACAAATGCGAGAAGAGTCAGAAAATCAAGGAGGAAAGTATTGGACGAGTAAGCCCAAAGTCCTGGGATCCAGCACCCGTTATTTGTTGTAAATCACGACGTTCCGAGGAATGGACTACGGAACTCGGAGAAGGATGTTGTGGTTGAGCCTGACAACCTGGCAGCTCAGGATCGGAGTACGGGTGGCATGTGCTGAGAGCTCCGGTGGTGATTCCTGGTCTGGCCCGAATGATCCATGGTATCTTCGTAGATGATGGAGGGAAACATCAACGGCTGGAATCCTTGGATCGGAGAATCTTTCCATGCTGCTGGTTTAATACTGTGTAGAGAGGCAGGCAGGAACTTTCCAATTAGATCTGAGAGCTAGTCTCGACTTGTGAATAGAAAACTACAGTGGGCAATGGCGTAAAGCAAACATTTTGCAGGATGAGATGAGAACGGGCCCATCTCACGAAAAGGCCAGACGGCAGTATAGCTTGTACAGAAAGCATAGAATGAGCTCCATTCGGAGCAGCCATCGGGGTTTAAAACTGGAGGAGATACATAGATCTTTGTGTTGTAGACTGTGGGAAATCAAAATAATAATTTGGTGAAATGGCACTGTTAGGATTCGCGAAGAGAGGGGTGATCCAGGGGGAAGGATGACTTCTTGACACCACCTTGTGGTCACCAACGGGAAACTGACCAATAGTTTTGGGCAGTCACATCGGATGTTCCCAAGGTGAGAACGAAGTCCAGTAAGTCGTTTGTACCGGTTGGAGAACTCCCATGTTGGGTCCAGAGGCACGCTCTGATGCAGGAAGCAAAATGTTTTGGACTGTTATGGTGCTGGATAGATTTTCAAGCAGAAGCTAGGGGAGTCGAAGTTACCAGCGATCAGCTTTCGCCCCGAGGGAACTGGGGTAAAACATTTCAAGGCGTCGGCGAGCAGACAAATGTCATTCACGGAGCAAAGTTTTGGCTAGTGTTGCTAGGAAGCTAATAATTGGTAATAATATGCGAATATTAGTTCTATCACGTTTTGCATTTATCAAGATTTACGTGAACCTGTACTCACTTATTCACACAACTTCATCATCATAACGCTGCTACTAATTTTATTCCTCTCGCTACTTTGTCGTGCTATTGACAAATTTTATTTCTTATTTGGGTTGCTGCCGAGAAGCAGCAGCCAGAACAGCCACAAACCAATAAATGCCAGTGGTTAATGCAAGTGAACCAAGTTCATTGAAGTCTTCTACATTCGGGAGACCAAATTTATTATACGGGGTTAAACCTCAAACGGGTTAGTGATAACACTGTACCAATGGATGACATACCACGGATCAAGTATTACATAAGTTGGTATTCGAGTCAAGTTTTCTATGCAAGGCGCCACTAAATTGTCCAACGTCGGCCGTTTGTTCACAATGAAAGAGTTTACATAAGTTCAAATACCACTAATGGTTCACTCGACTTGCTTGCAGGGCTATATCCAATCACTTTGTGGTGTAGTGAGCAGGCTATTGACGGCTATATTAATCTTTGATGAATGTGAGTGTAGGATCCTGTTGACACACCTACTGAGCTTTTGTGATCGCGGAGTTTTTCATGTTTCGTCATTCGCAAAGCGGAAACGAGCAACTCCAAGGGAAGACACTGATCCCTGCATACTACAGCTGATAAAGATAGAACACTCGATTGGACAGTTTGCAAATTCTATTGTCATTCGATGCTTTCTCAAGATAACACTGCATGCGCCAGTTTCCCGGCAATAACTCAGTAGAAGTCAAAATCTAACAACTGATATCGTTTTCTGTAACAATATTAGTAACTTGAAGTTCCAGGGATGAACCCTTTCCGAAAGGCACACTGGATAGAGACGAACTTTAGTGGGGTGGGCAGCCGAACGGACCCTGGTATGAGATCGAGGGTCGGGTGAGGGACGGGGTATGCGGGGGTTTTGAGGTTGACATATGTGAAGCGACCCACGCCGCGAACAATTCTTTCCATTTTACCTACCTGGGGAGGAAGCAAGTGGCCAGGATTTAGTGAGGATCACGAAGTAAAAGCTCGTGGACCGAGTGACCCGCTGGTGGGAAAACATTTGTCCCAAGCTGGAACGATCGTGAAACGCTGGAGGATATATTAGTGGGAGTTACCAAGCTGTGGAGGGCTGCATTTCCAAAGTCGCCAGGCCAATGCTTCGCGAACATTCCCGGGTGTGGTTGGTTGGAAGAATACAAGTTGCACAGCGTTACCGGTACTTCCTGGAAAACTCTGCCGGGGTTCGCTGGTGAGGTTCCTGGAAGAGACAGGAGGAGGGCTGGGTGGGTCATGAAGCTGGGCAACTGGCAAACCGAGTGTTGATGAGTTAAAAGAAGCATACGAAAACCCCGGAGCAGAAGTTGCACTGACGTGCAGACCGGCGCTCATGGAGGAGACTAGAAGAAGTAACGTTATGAGTGAATGTAGGGGTAGACCAGTCAGAACTTCTGAGGATTCGGTAGCAAAGGTTTTGGGTATGAGTAGGAGTGGTGTCGTGTGGATGGGGAATAGGGGAGTATTGTGTGAAGCACGGCAATGAAAGGTCCATCAACAACCTACGCAAGGGTGAAGTCGAGAACGTGGATGAAAATGGTATATTTCTCTTGCTTGAATGGGACGCATCAAAAACGCATTTTCGGGATGTACAGTTTACGCATTATTGAGGAACTCCACAAGAATCTATGAGAAATGTACAAGGCAGGGTCTTGCGAACGGTCAAATTGGATTTGCCGTCGACTAAGGTAAATTTGATACGATTTAGAATTCTCGTAAGCTATGTGAGAACCTGATTCCTTATGGAGTACATAGACTCTGGTCCTCGGCTTGTGACTCGGTAACGATTATAATAGGCAGAGCGCAAAGGAGAACTAGAAACGCTGGAGCGGCAAAACGTGTGTATTGGAGGAAAGCAGCGGCCTTGCTGACAGGATCCACGGTCAGAGCAAGCGTTCGGTAGTCATTCAGGTAAGCAAATCTGCTAATGTGTGTAGCTGTGTGTCACGCCGGTGGCAATATACATGTCTCCTCCTTGAAGTCCGACTCATTTTGGCATCGATCAGGGGTTGGCGACTCGCCTTCTGTCGCAAGAGACGTTTTCCATTCCTTCCACCGCAATCGTACGCAACAACGAAGTACAGCACATGCGGTTCTCTATGACTTACCCTGGTCGCCGTGCGCTGATCGCGAAACCGCGCCTTCTTCAACAGTGAGCCCGAACTAGGTCGACCTCACTTGCAACGCTGTGCAGTAGTGATGATGTTACTAACTTCTTTGTTGTCCACTTGCTTTCAAGGCTCCATCTGCGCGTTATCGTTATTGCCCCGTTGAACTAACCGGCGTCCAGCGTCAAATTGGTCCAGCCACGATCCAATGAGTTTTGTTTTCAAGCTATTCAAGATCCTGAAAGTCCACGTGGTTTTGTCCGATGAGAGAAGCTCAAGGAAGACGCGCCTTGTGGTACAAATGACTGATAGGGACATACCGGTGCAAAGCAGGCGTCTGCTGTTCCTGTCATGATAAAATATGTTGTTCCGCTGCAATGCTTCAACATGTACAGGTCGAACAATAAAAGTGGAGTAAAACGTTTACAACTGTCACAAATCTTGAGTAGTACGTTGACTGTCGCAGCTAGCAGTACCGTTAACTTCTACTGTTGAGGGCTGCAAACCCATCCATCGTGGAGTTCGGTGTTGCAACCGGCAACAGGGGTCGTTAGTGCGGGCGTAGAATGTGCATTAATTTCTATGCCTCGGCTTGGAGGTTTTGCCGACTCAAATTTTTCCCCAACCCTGCTATACCGCCCACTCTCGTTTGTTCCGTACGCCTGTTGACCCGTAGTCAGCTGACTCTACCCACAAGCAGCCGCACGTAAGGTCCTTTCGCGTACTGGTTTTGGGCGTTCACTTTTCGATTAAACGCGTCCGCAGTCATACAGAGTCAGCCTTTCCGCTACAGAGGTGGCAGGTGCCAACCCAGGACGACGAACCAAGGTTGTGATCAGATAGAAGCATTCAGCGGGGTGTCCCGGGTGTGTCCTACCCCGGTGGATGCTGGTTTAAGGCAGTCTATATTCGTGGTTGCCATGATTTATTGATGAACCGTGGCAGAAACGCCTGGATCGTCTATCCCCAATGCCAGGGTGGCATAAGGGTTTGATGGTGCGGGGAGGGTTGTGTTGGTAATAGCTCCCTTAATCTAAGTAAACGCTGATGGTGTCGCGTCGGGCAATGTGAATTTCTGCTCACCTCCATGCAGAGGGCCTATTATGTACTGCGTTATTTCTGCGCGGCGGAGGTATACCAGCAATAAATATACATCATGCCAGAAAGTTTGAAAAATGCCGGTAAGAGTGACGTTCAAGGTAGTCATGAATTGCTGCCGCCTTACCTAGCAGAGGTTGTGCGCTCGGGGATGAGATTTCTTGACCCAGAAATGTGATTGTGAATCTATCCCGTTCCCAATTGGCAAACGTTGGCTTAGGCTCTCGGAGGGAGCCTGCGGATGTGCCATACGCTCTCTCCCTGAAGAGCTTGCAACCCAAGTATCGAAGACGATCTTCAAACTGCGAGTTGCTTCACATATGACATTCGAAATTTGTGGACTACATTGCGGAGCCAAAACTACATGCGCAAAATTCCAACAGTCCGAACGGAGTTGTAACGGCGGTTTTAGAGATGTCAGCCTCAGCTGCCGGGACTTATTGTTAGGCAGGGCAATGGGTCGCTGTGGCTGAAAACAGAACAACTGGATAGGGAAGAATTTAGGTCCCGGATATGTCGAATGGGGTATCTATGGGACCGTAGCTAGGTCCGAGGCCCTATATTCCCCGCAGGGACGCCATTCACTTGTAGACTGAGAAAGCGCATGATGGAGCAGTGCACAAGAGATGCTGGACTGGCATGTTATGCCTAGTTCCAGCATGCGCTTCAATTAAGCCTGTGCTATGTGGAGCCCACATGAAGCCAAGCGATGGGGTCGGCTAAAAGCCAGGGGTCCTTTGGTGACGATATGCTGGGTGACTTTGGTATTCACCGCCAGAAGGAGCCCGATTGTGTCAGCATTTCCGGATAAGCTGTAAGGAGTTCTGCGTTGAGGATCTTCGACCTGAGGTTCGATGTATAGCTGCGTGGTGATTCACGGAGGAAAACGAACCGGCTACGGAAAGCAAAGTCTGTCGATCGACAACTCTCCGACATCGCGCGTCATTCAGGGGGTCAGAACGGTGAACGAAATCAATATCTGGCGTAAAATAAGAGACATCTGCTACCACAACCACCCAGCGGGAAGTACGACGTAGATCTGAGTTCAGCATGAGTGACTAGCGGCCGTGGATAGAAGTAGCAACGTCGTTGGCGGCACGCAGTTGTTTGGTTGATGAAGCGGTTGTATTACCTGCTTCTTTCGGAATGACACTAACTGCTGCACCGGTGTAAATCAGGAGAAGATTATTGGAAACCAAATCTCGAACATGCAACAGACGACTGCCGTTGTGGCTGCCGAGCGCGTTGTTCGTCGGAACGCATCGGGATTCTGGCTTTCCTGTTTGATGCTTGGCAATGCACAACCGGCTTGGCAGCGCCGAGCCTTCTCTCAAAGCCGCCTGTGATATTGACGACACCTTGACCGAGGCAGACTAAAAGAGTTATCGGAGGAGAAACTTCTGTGGCGTTCAAGGCCGTCAGAGTTGCGGAAAGGTTCATGATCTCCGCAGTGAGAACAACTGATAGTAGAAAAGAGTCAGAAATCCTGCCCAAAGACAGCTATCAGAATGTCCTCAAAGTGTGTTCATACTGTTGGAGTAGTGATCTGGAGCTAATGGCCTTTTCTACGGCACTGGTTTGAAAGTTTTACTGCTCCACACCACCGCCCGCCTTTTTACCGCTTATGTGATGTTAGCGTGACGGAAAACTTCGGGTAGGGCCTGGGTATTGTTTGTTAATCTCTGTCCCTTATCCCCAAAAGTTTGCCCTGGGTTCTGCTGCATTTCTCCCAGCTATCCAGATATATTCTTACTATCCCACCCAGTCCTATGGATCAGCCGATTTACTCCCCACTATTCAGTTGGCATAAAACTGGTGATTCTCACTTTTTTCGCGAACGTGTAGTACTAGTCATTGAAAATAACGTCGCTTGTCAGGCCAGTATCGTCACGGGGAAGAGGACCAGTGGTCCACAATCAATGAGTACGCTTGCTCGTGACCCTCTCTTTCAAGTTCTGCTTCTGGCTTGAGAAACCAAAGTAAAGGGTCATCTATAAGTACTCAGGGGTGACCAGGGACGCTGTCAGGGCTGACGGTTCCGGGTCGTTTCCAGCAATATGTACCAAGCTATATCTGCTGTGATAGTACATATAAAGGCAAACTTAAAACCCGTGAAATGGCGATCGTAATTACAACACATGAAAAATTTGGAACAGCAGCATTTTAACTGTGATGGAGGTTCGTCCTTTCTGCGGCGAAAAAAGCGAATATATTTGAAAAAACGAATGTGATTGGAGGACATACAGGGGTCCTTGTGGAACGAGTTTGTTGTTTGGGCCCACTAATTCGGGAGTCTGGTAAGTTATGTCGCAGATACACCCTTATAGAGCCTTTAGACTCTGGTCCTCGGTTTGTGGCATGGTACCGACTATAAAAGGCAGAGCGCAAAAGAGGACTGGAAGGGATGGAGCGGTAAAACGTGCGTATTGACCGGAGGCAACGGCGAGTTGACAGTGTACATGGCCAGAGCGAACGTTCGATGATCGTCCAGATAAATAATTTTTTTAGTATGTGGGGGAAAATCTACTTGAGTTTTTACATCGAAAAGTTAAGCTCCGCGAGCACCAGTGGCACCAAAAAGGTTTTGCTCAACAAAACTGAGTGTCAATTTCACTGGAGCAAAGCGCATGAAGTGTAGAAAAACTAAATGGGATGTCGAATAATGAAAGCACAGGCAACGAAAATGTTAGAAATCCTCGGGCTATCGGACAGGACTGAGACATTTCATATTAAATTGATCCCAGTACACCTGCACCTAAAGGAATACCAACCATGAAACCGGCCAGAAAAATGAACAATAGGACTGGATTAATGATCCACTCCGACGGGACCACTGACATCCGTTTCTGTCAGACGTGCAATAAAACGACCGTTGTGAAAGTTTAAACGAGGCCTTGTGAAAGTATTCAAGGAATGATCCGTCATTCTGCGGTACCCTGAAGTGTTTGTCAGGGAATACGACCCGTGTATATGATGGTCACTTTGGAAGCTAACTGTTTATAGTAGACTTTATTGTTTCGTGAAAAAATGTCTTGGCGTGTAAGTGAAACGACAATAAATAGTAGAGTTCATTCGCCATCAAGCTGCATAGGGGTTTAATTTTCGACAGGCAGAAATTGAGCAGATCCTGGATACTGACGGTAGAAGTCCCGCGGGCGTGCCCGTGCGGAATTTCAGGCAATAATAAAGAGGATAAAGCGGGAATTCTACTTGTAAAGTCCATCAGTGTCCAACCCATTTCCACACGAAGATGTTTACAGCTGCCGCTTATTTGGTTAATACCATTATCAGGCCGTGGGACATATCGTTGCAGAGTATTAGGCAGTTGGGTTGTTCAAGAAATTCTTTGATGGTCGACTTTTGGGAAAGTCAAAGCAAAAAAAAACAGTCTGAAAAATTTGAAATCCTGGCGGCTGTCCGGAATGGCTCCAACCGTGGTTCATTGGTCGACCCTGTGAAGTCTTGCAAAACCTCGATCAAGTTCGTAGGCTCTACCAGCAGTGGTGAAAGTGTTAGTATTTTTGACCGATTCTGGCCCTCCTTGGAATTAATCCATCTTTTTCTGAAACACCAAAGAGTGGTCAAGTGAAGGAGTATCTAGCGGCACTTTATTTCAAGGCAAGGAGTACCTCACTTCAAAGAAGTTGGTCAGCAGACGTGCCTCAAAAATTGAGCACTAGCCTAGCAGCTGCTTCGTTGTAATGAGTCCCAAAACTATGGGGCATTCTCAGATGTAGTCATAAGCTACAAGCCTGAAGTTTATGGGAGTCCTGGAAGACACAATAATTTTTAGTTGTCCTACACATTGAGGATCTGGATTCAAAATATTGAAACCTTTACCATGGTCCGAGGTTGTAGAACAACCTGTTGTTTTCCTAGTGAATGATAGCTATATATTCTCAAGGGATATTTGCTCACGCTGTCGAGCTTTGGAATGTGGGCTGATCCACACTAAAGAAACGGTCTTACGTGAGTCATACAGAAGTTCGACCTATGTTCATATGACAGTAACTTTCTATGAAGTGATCCAGTCAACCGTCGGGCCTTCGAAATTTGAGTGGTCGTGTGTTCCGAAAAGTTAAAAGAGGAGGACTCGTGAAAATCCAAATCTTGGATTGCTGAAGTTTAGCAATTATTTGGTCATCTACTCCTAGGAGCGCTGGCTGGCTAACCCACGCACACGTAAGAATTCTGTTTTCCCCGGCAGAAATTTCCATTAAACAAAAGCTTCACCTGATGCTTAGTGAAGTGAGATTCTGCTATGTGTTACTGGTGATTGTGTTTGAGGAAGGTGTGTAAAGTTATACAATGTTCATGTCATCAGTAAAAAGAGAAGGAGTTTGGTGACGAAGTACACTACGTATGTCGTTCACACACACTAGGGAAGGTAGTGATCCACAGAAGTCACTTTGAAGGACTTCGCTAGTTACTGTTTTCGGTAGAGACATTTCCATTCACTTACACCAATAGATTGCGTGAACAAAACAGGAAAACCACCAGAACATAGGGAGTGAGCAATGCACTAGGATTTACTATGGTTCAACTTTGAAAGTCAGAAGCTCGGCCAAAGGGCTCATTCCTATCGAAAAAAGTAACAGTCATCCCTTTGCCGATTTTAGCAGCCATCGTTGCGAGACCTCAGAATTTGGTCACACAATACGGACGTGAAAGGTGTTTAAAATGCCATTCTGTAGCTTATTAAAAAGACCGTGCCTCAGACGGTAGATTGTAAGCTCAGCTTTAATCAGCCCTTTCATAATCCTGGAGACCTTTGGGGCGAGGTTGACGCGCCCTTTGTTGGCTGGGTCATTGTTGATCTCTTTTTATAAACTGGATTAAAAGCTCAGCTTTTTAATTGGCTGTGATAAAAATATACTGCCTAGAGAAGTTAAATATGTGACGACAAAACTGTGATATTGAGTCTCTCTAACCTGAAGACTGCCGTAGTTAATCAATTTGGCCAGGGATGCATGACAGCCTAACACTTTACAATAGGGGCTAATATCTTTTGGGCTTAAGGAGACCGTAGATTAATTTTTCGAGGAATTGCACGAAGTGGGCTACCTGGGTGAGAACTATTCGGTAATTAGAATGCAAAATTCACTGACAGCCCCTGATATATTTTGTTATTTTCCTATACGAGTACTGTTGTACTAAACGGAGCGAACAGCAGGGGCAAATTGGGCTTCTCAATGTCTCAATAATTTAGCTGAAACCTCCAATTCTTCTGGCTGCCTAAAGCATTTTGTGTTTGTTTCTCTTCACTTACTCCGAAAAAAAGGCAGTATGTCCAGAAAGATGAACCGATTGCATGAGTGAAAGAATTCGTTTGATCAAAGATACCTTGTGGTTCCAGCCGTCGGCGTTTTTGGTCGAAATATTTTTTCTGGTTTTTCGCTTCTGATAGAACATTATTCAAACGTCATTGTCTTGAGAAAATATTTAAGACAGAAATATACTTGTCTGTCTCCTTTTATGGCACTTAGAACGGAAGAGACTCATCTCACTTTTGATTGCATATATGCAAGGGTTATTTGTCAACTCGGCTTGCAGAGGCAGCCCGGCAACGAGTAGTTTTTGTGACTTCCCGTGAGGGTAGAAAGCCTTCAAGAAGTTGCTTGGTGATTAATTTCAGTGATTTTATCTTGGACTGGAGTGGACGTCTGGGTGACACCCAAGGAGAAGGTTAGGTCTAGATCTTTATTTAACCCCATCGGGAGGGCACATGTTGGACCCATCCTCCAAGACGGATTGTAGTCACACAATCGGATGAGATTTATGGAGAAGGGAAAGTTGGCCAACAAAACCCGGAGTAAGGAAAGTACTTTGAAAATCATTTTAAGTGTTGTACACTCTTTTTAATCGGAATACGTTAGACATTACTTTGACAATCTCTTCAACGCGCAACAATTTTGCACATTTGTTTCCATGTATGAAATTTTTAATTTTGACCCTGAACCGTATCTGACCACCGTGCTTAGACCACGAGAGGTTGAATTTTGGGTCTTACTGTTGGGTCTATTTGTCCGCGTACTTGAGGTTTGTATATATTTGTACCGTGTGATTTTGGACTGAGTTTCGTAGAAACTACTAGTCAATCTTTTTTCTGTCCTGGAAACCTTAGGAATTGGCTACCAGATCTTCGATTTGCAACTATTTTGCATAAAAGTCATCTACCATGAGTTTCGATCCAACAAGGAGACCTGCAACGAAGCTCATGGAGTCAGTCGTGGTTAAGAAGTCACAGCTAGTTAGACTAGGCGGAAATCTACAACCTATCAAAATCTCATGGTGCTCTTTTTCGACATGGGGCTATACTGAATTCTCTGCGCCTTCCTGAATGGGACTTTCAACCAAAGATCCGACGAGACCTAACCTTACTCAGTTTAGGGGGCCTCCAAAGCTCCGGCCTGATCTTTTGTTCCAGGAGATGTTGCAGCCTACACAGCAGGGTCTTCTATGGAGGAAGCACCAGACAACTACGTTTTGTTTATTGATATATAAACGTATTCACTTTTGAATGCCGTGGGATGCACCGAGTACATCTCGTTTGATACGGATCAAGCGTTGAGAAATGCCAAAGTTAGAATCTCAGGTTGAAACTCTTTAGCGTAAACAATACTAAATGCTCCATCACAAATAATATCATCGTGAAATTGCAGTGGGACGGAATGAAGTAAATTGGATGATGTTGAAACATTTGTGTCAGATAAAGGCAAGGGTGATATAATAACAAATTGAGAAGAATCCACCGAAAAGCCGAGGACATATTTACCGGGGCAATTAAGTTCTGGATCCTCGAAAAGGAAGTATTTCTGGAGGCTGAGGAGAACGAGATGTGAAAAAATACAACTATCAATGTAGAGCCTACATTGTCTCTTTCTAGAGAGAGAAAACGATGGTGTGAGTGGCCATCATATGGAAAATATGTATAAACTGCATTAGTATTGAGGAAGAAGAGCTTAACCTGAGGGTAATAACAGATTTGCAAGAGAACGGGGAAAGTTAAATCGCGCAGCAGCCTGAGATGGGATTGGTTCGGACACGTAACGTAATCTGGGGGAGAGACGAGATAAAAGGGTGGTGGAAAGCCCAGGGATGAGTATGTGGGAAACAGATCTAAAGTTATGGATTTGTTATACTGTAGAAAACCAGGCTGCAAGATTTCCAATAAATTGTTAGCAACACGCAGGGCACTGATTACGGTTAGGTGTGCCTAAATAGTTTACTCATGGATAGTGCTTTCCATCATTACGGAAAGACTTATTTCATCCAGACGCTTTGGCTGCCTTTGATACGTCACTGAATTCTTGTTCTCCTTCGACGATTAGTTGCTGATACCGTTCTGGGGAGATGATGAAGCACCTTTATTGGGATTATATCCAGATCGGGTAAAGGGCACAAAAAGGCGCAGAAGTATCGCCAAACAGTTTGCCTAGTTCGTGAGTGATATCTGAGAGGGGGGATTTGTGAGAATAAAAAGGGTGTTGTGCTACCCCCTGGAGAGAAGGAGGTGGCATTTCCATTTATTTGGAAATGCTTGCTAGACACCTGCGCCAGTGACGGTGATATGGACTTACCTGAGCTCGCTAATGCCAACTGAAAGTTTCTGGGTGGAGTTGTTGGGGAACTGAAAGGCTCAGCGCACGGCTGCAGCAAAGATGATGGGACTAGAAAGTGCAGGGCCGGGCACATCGGTAAACTATACAGTGGCGTATTATCCATGCTGATTGAAATTCATCTTCCACTCACACTCATATTCTTTGTGACCAATTTTAGACCGCTTTCTCCAACCTAATTAGTGCTGACACTGCTTCGTGGTCGAAAATTAATCCACGGCTGGTAAACTTACATTCTCTTTTTACGGTCGTGCTTTCTTACTGAGACTACTTTGCGGACAGTTGGCACGGTAGTGGGTCGCACCGATTCAAAGCAGATTTGTTTTACTACGGCCCAGTTTCACCTGCGTGCTTACGTCGACTGATCTTAGACGTTCAGCTCGTTTGCGCTGATTTCTGGCTACTACCCTCAGGAAATTGTTCTTTGGGTCTGACCAAGCGTGAATAATTTGTTGCATTTGTTTGGATTTCAGGATAGGTAATTACTATTTACTCTTTTCGGCCAACTGTTCTCTTGTTACCGAATTTCGTCCTGTTTTTGACTACCTTTTTGGCTGGATAGTGACTGAGGCTCACTGTCAGAGGTATGATATTGTTCGTACTCATATTTTTTACTCGCTCATAGTGCCGTAGAATTTGCAGATCAATCGTGTTCTTGACTTGGGTTTTGCGTTGATTTGGGCTACGCATTGCTTCGAGGCTCTACAATGCTCTCCAGAACGAGTGAAGCTTATCAGTCGGTGAATCGATAACTGAATCGTTGGACAGGCTTCACCCGGATCAGGACCTGGGCGTTTTGCTCGGTATATTACTTCCACATTTTCTCTGAATTGGTGCAAACAACAAGGAGCGATAAGGCGACTGCTGAACTCAACCAGTCTGAAGATGTAATCTGATCTGATCAATTCATCGCTGGAACCCGTCCAGTCTCTCCTGATAGTTTTTCTCTTCATGGCTCCAGGGTTACGCGCTCTAGTCGGCATAGTCTTCGTTCGAAGTCATTTTTGTTGGTTGTCAAACTTAGAAACTGCACGTGAAAGAAATACCGGGGCAGGATATGAAGGCTTTTTAAGAAAACTAGAATAGAGCTTCCATGAGTTAAGCGCGAGCTAGAGATTGTCATACTCTCAGAGGGGTTAGGAAAAGTGCTTCTGTGCGATCCTCTGACTCAAATAACCGTGATAAAAGTGTGCATGAGTGTGTTCAGTTGCATTCGAAGATGACTTACGATAAATTAATAGATACAACTGGTCAGGGAGATGAAAGACCGGTAGGCAGGACCCTAATCATAAGTTATGGAATGCGGCTTCCCACTTCGTGGGTGGGATAGACTTACCGAAAGTGGAATTATTTTCGTTTGATGGTCGGCCAGCGATGTACCAGAAGTTCATTCAACAGTTTCATCACCAAGAAGGTCATGGATGACGGCCAAAGGTTGACGTATTTGCTTCATTACTGTAAGGCTAAGACACTCGAAGCGATGGAGGGATGCATGATGCTGCCGCCCAGCGAAAGATATCCTAGAGCATGTGAGATACTGAAGGAAATATTTGGCCACCCGCACGAGGTGGTGCGATCTCTCCTAGGGGGCTCAATGAGAAGGCTCAACACCAGGAGATTCGAATCAAAAGCACTGGCGACGCTAGCCATTAGAATGGGAAGCTGCATGACGGCTCTCGAGCAGATGAATTACACTTCCGATCTCAACTCGCTAGCCACCTTGCAACGTTTAGTTGGTGTTTTCCCGCAAACCCTACGGAATCAATGGGCCGAAAGAGTTAATCGGTTAACGCAAAAATGCCGGGAACCAACTTTTAGCAAACCGACGGAAGTCGTGTCCATCACGGCCAAGATCGCCTGTAGCCGCCTTGGGCAACTGGCAAGCCGAACTAAGACTGCTAGCCGGGTGAACCAGGTCATTAGCAACCCGTGTCCACGTCAATCTGGATCAAGTTGGTCCATAAGCATAATCCAGGAGGACAAACAGTGACCTCAGACCTGTCCAATAGGTGACGGGAGCCATTCAATAGCGCTGTGCCAAAAGGTTTTGGCGTTGGACATACCTGCTAGATGGGCGGAAGCCCAAAAATTGGGTTGCGCTACATCTGCCTGAGAGGAAGTCACAGACCCGCTGACTGCAGGGCAAAAACCGCCTGTGCCATTGAGGGCTGTGGCGGTAGGCAACATCAAAGCTCCATAGGGATATGCCAAAGCGCCTGGTACCAACTGAGGCAGTGAGTGAAATTCACTGCGGAGTAAAGATGCAGCATAATGGCATATACCTTGGACTGCTGCCCGTGAGAATAAAGGCCGGAGAAAGGGAGGTTGTCGGATATGCTTTCCTCGACAAAGTATCCGACAGTACTCTCATTTGAGCCGAGGTCATGCAAAGTCCGGGGTTAGATTTTCGAAACAGCCAGCTGACAATTAGGACTCTGGGGAGATCTAAAGCAACTAACGCGGTCAGTGGCGCGTTCCAATCGAAAGCTCTGAATGGCTCCTACCCAATCAGCATAGGGTAAGCTGTTGTTGTTGAGTCATTGCCCGTGCCCAAGCCCAGTTCCGATGGTGAGTATAGGTAGTGGCCTTACTTGGAGGACCTACCTATAGAAACCGTGAATAATGATGTGGTACTGCTTAGATGATGTGATGTACCCGAGGCTCATTCGGTTTTAGATCAGAGACTAGGCGGTTGTAAACATCCCTATGCCTTTCGCACACTGCTAGGCTGAGTGGCATTTGGTCCGGCCACATTAAATAGGCATCAGTCCTTATCGGTGAACTGGGTGACTTAAAGCGAGTCATCACCCACAAAGAAATATAGAGGATGTATGCTGCGGAGTTTGGGAATACCCAGCTGCTGGACAAGATTGATCCGATAGAGGAAGCACAAGTCGTAAAATTCGTCGAGTCTGAGAAGCGGCACATACAAGGGCATTTCATGGTTCCTCTACCGTGGAGGAAGGATGTAGCGACATGGTTCGGGAGCTTGGAATCTGCGCGAACCAGGCTGCACAGTTTGAAACGTCGCCTGACGTACGACAAAAACCTGTGGATTAGATATACCAAAGGGGTGACCATTGTATTGTCCTGAACTGCGCAACCAAACTTGGGGGACGGTCACTCAATAACAAGCTTTAACGACGCCTTTTTACCACGGCTGATCCAGCGGGCATACTTTTGCTGTTCCTCAATGGAAAAGTGGCCGTTTCAGCCGACATGGAAGAGAAGGTCGTGCAAGTAAAGGTGTCCGAAATAAACAGGAGCTCCTTGCGGTTCCTATGGTGGCCACAAGGATGCCTGTCACTGGTGCCGGAAGATTATCAGATGACGGCCCACCCCTTTGGAGCTACTTCCTCACCCTTCTGCGCAAACTTCGCGTTATGCCGAGCTGCGAGGGATTTTGGGGTAGGTTATGAATCATCGGTCTTGCAAGCCGTAGGAAGCAATTTTTACGTTGATCATTGCCTTGAATCCTTTGAAGCTAGAGCTAAGACTACTACTTTTGCGACAGGGCTAACCGCGTTAATGATGCTCGCTGGCTTCAAACTGAGTAAATAGGTATCCAACTCACGGGAGTCTATGGCCTAATCTCCGGACCATGATATAAATTCCAGTTCCGTTCGGCTACCTCAGCAGAACGACACTGGACGGAGAGCACTGGGCTTTCAGTGGTATACGGTCACGGACGAACTTTCCTTTCACTTCCAGTTGCTTGACAGGACTTTGACTAGGAGAGGCATACTGTCGAACGTCAGTTCCTTGTCTGACCCACTTGGGCTAGGGGCCCCGTTATGTCTTCCGACCAAGCAGCTTTGCGGGGGTTGTGCAGGTCGAAATTAGGTTGAGATAGCCCACTCATTGCAGCAGACAAGGTGTTGTAGAATAATTGGGTATCATTTATGAGCCACGTCGGCGAAGTAAGATTACCGAGGAGCATAATTAAAGTGACCCATCAAGGAATAGGATGTACTGAGTTTCATATATTCTCTGATGATTCAGAAGCCGGCTACGGCGCAGTGGCATACGCGCGGCGAATTCCCGTGGACAGAACCCCATATTCTATGAGTCTGTGTAGTTAATCGTGAGTGACGCCCATGAAAACCGTAATTATTTCGAGGCTTGGTTGGCGGCAGCCGTCTTAGGTGTTTCGTTGAATAAGATGTTAAAACAAAGCCCGCCAGGAAGTTTTGACGGAGTGTGTTTTTGGACAGGCTCGATGATCGTCAGGTACTACATGGAGAACACGGGTACACGTTTTAGTACCTTCATCGCAAACCGATTGGCAGTTATCCATCAGTATACTAACGCTTTCCAGTCGCGGCACCTGCCATCAGAAGATAATATTGCTGATCTAACCTCAGCAGGAATTTCAACCGAGGAGTAACTGAAGATTTGGTTGAGAAGACCCTCGTCTTTGAACGATTATAATCTACCAGGAGTTGTATTGTCGCTCCCCCCGGATTGTATGCAGACTTAGAAAGGACCGTCTTTGGTGAGTACGGCCAACCTGCACATTGGCCACATCCCCATGTTTTGTCGGTATTCCGATTGGTATAAGCTCTTAAAGGCTATCGCTCGGCTCATCCGGTTTACCTCCTACATTCTAGTTATGATCCAAGAAACAAAGGGCCGCTTAACATGGGCAACCTATCCCCCGAAGACCTAGATAGGGCCAGGTTCAAAGTGATAACGATAGTTCAAAGAGAGTCACTTGGAGAGTTTCTATAGCGAGGACCGTTTACATAAGAGCTATGAAAGGTTGCCTTGGATTCCTTAAAAAAGCCACGCCCGATTATATTTCGAAACCGCTAAATGATGCTGAGTATCCAAGTGCCCTTAAACACCCAGTTATTTTGCCAAACAGACACCCCGGTGACAGAACTCATTATCCGCCGCCACCATTGCAGATAAGGACATAGTGGCACCGCGCAAGTGCTTGCCGCAATCCGAGAGGGATACTGGCTTGTCAGTGGAATCGGCGCGTCAAGCGGGTAATAGGACGATTTTTCACTTGTCGTAGGCTGGCCGCCTTCGCCGATCAGCAGTTGACGGCTCCTCTCCCTTCCTGTGGTGTGGAAAGGGGCGGTATTGGTTCAGTTCGATCGGAATAGGTTACTTTGGCCCTATTCTTGTTCGTAGGGGCCAAGGGTCGGAAAAATATATGGCTGTCTATTCACTTGCCTACAAATTCGGGCTGCTCATCTGGATATGACAGCTAGCTTGAGCACTGACTCGTCCATTGTGTCACTCCTCCTTTTTGCTGGTACACGTGAAACATCAACAGAAATCTATAGTGACTGCCGGTCGAACTTCGCAGGTGCAGTTACCGGGCTCAAATGTCAGTTGAAGCCTTGAGACAGACGGTGCACTAAAGATCACTCAGCCAGTCGGGGCATAAGTTCGCACTTCAAACCTCGAGCACAGAGCCATCGAGGGGGCACATTGGAGCAAAAGATCCGCTCGATAAGCAGGTTGCTATCAGTGCTTTCGAAGGAACGGATAATGAGTGAGGAGGCTTTACAAACTCGCTTTGTTGAAGTTGAAAGAATATTGGATAACCGACCGACAGTCCCTCTTTTGTCCATTGATCCGGGCAGACTGGCTCTAACTCCGAGCAGTCCATTGCTGCTGAGAGGCAACTGCGGTATGTTGGATAATGCTAACAGGAGGGAATACAATTATAGACGTTGGAAGCATGTCAACCACTTCGCAGATAACTTTTGGCTTTGATGGTTGAGAGAATACGTCCCGGCTCTACAGGCAGGACGAAAGTTGGTTTCAAAGGAGAGAATTCTTAGAAGAAGGGACATGGTGCCAGTTGCCTCAGAGACCTTCACGAGGGACAAGTGTTCCATAAGGATCACTGAGGACGTAGAAGTTGATGCACATGGACTCATATGGTCGGCCGTGACCCGCATTAGGGAAGAAAACCAAAGAAGAGGTGCAGGAAACATTCGCTTGCACGAAGGTGCCGACTAGAAGCAGGGGCCGTATGCTACAGGGGTATGCAGGTGCACGGCTGTAAGCCCCGCGAACTCTGGTTTCTCGGAAGCTTAAGTGGGAAGAGGGAGACGGAGCTGATTACTGTATGAAACTGCCGTGAACGACCGAGAGGAATTTTGGCGGCCGGTGTAACATTCATGTTGATGGAAACATTCCTCTTCCACTCACACTCATATTCTTTGTGACCAATTTTAGACCGCTTTCTCCAACCTAATTAGTGCTGACACTGCTTCGTGGTCGAAAATTAATCCACGGCTGGTAAACTTACATTCTCTTTTTACGGTTGTGCTTTCTTACTGAGACTACTTTGCGGACAGTTGGCACGGTAGTGGGTCGCACCGATTCAAAGCAGATTTGTTTTACTACGGCCCAGTTTCACCTGCGTGCTTACGTCGACTGATCTTAGACGTTCGGCTCGTTTGCGCTGATTTCTGGCTACTACCCTCAGGAAATTGTTCTTTGGGTCTGACCAAGCGTGAATAATTTGTTGCATTTGTTTGGATTTCAGGATAGGTAATTACTATTTACTCTTTTCGGCCAACTGTTCTCTTGTTACCGAATTTCGTCCTGTTTTTGACTACCTTTTTGGCTGGATAGTGACTGAGGCTCACTGTCAGAGGTATGATATTGTTCGTACTCATATTTTTTACTCGCTCATAGTGCCGTAGAATTTGCAGATCAATCGTGTTCTTGACTTGGGTTTTGCGTTGATTTGGGCTACGCATTGCTTCGAGGCTCTACAATGCTCTCCAGAACGAGTGAAGCTTATCAGTCGGTGAATCGATAACTGAATCGTTGGACAGGCTTCACCCGGATCAGGACCTGGGCTTTTTGCTCGTTACAATAATTTGACTGATGCTGATACGGACTTAGGGGTTGGAGGCTTATAGGGAGCTGTGTGATACGTGTAGAGCTTTGAGCCTTTTTCTGTGGAGAGGTCTTTAGGCTTCGGTATTATTGGGCACGAGATGGGTTTTACGAAGGGATGCCGGGTCCTTTCAGCTGATCCTAGTCTAGAGAGCTAGGTCCCAACGAAGTCAGGAGATCCTGCCACTAGGCGACAGATGTTAGATGAGTGGTTATCTTGGAGGTTCTTTGCGAATGAGTGTGAATGGAAACGGAGTGTGCGGATCGGCCAAGGAGCGAGTGCTACGTCCGGGTAGGTTTTTAATACGTTTTTTCGGGTAGCCTAGCCGGGATATCCTAATCGAGGAGGTTGACTGATTTTTCAGTGAAGAAAGGGGCATCGTGTCTGCAATGCGCTTTGGAATAATGTTTCATTTGCGGGAGTAAGGTTTCGACTGCTACGGACATTTAGGTTTTGTTTGCTTTGGAGATATGTCAGGCCTGTGGCCTAGATCTGCATACTGAGGCGTAATTCCCCTGGACGATCGAGGAGACTGAGCACTGCTGCTTCAGTTTGGCTGCAGGGTAATATTTCGGGCGCATTTGGGGAAGTAGAGCGGGACAAATCCAGTGCGTACATCGGGTTGTTTCATTTCTAAGTATGACTGTGGGCTGCTGGGTATATTTTGCTGAAGATGGATTATTGGGAGAGGGGATCCCCGAACTTTTACGATGGCTTTGCTCGGAGACTATAGGGCGCCTACAGCGTACGCTTTCACTGAGCCTAGGCACACTGACAGCACTCTGGTTTGGGATTGGAAAGAGGGTAGCAAGTGGTACTGGCGGTTGTGGGGTGAGCAAAATCTCACAATGGAACAAGCGATAGATAGTAGGTGACGAACTGGTCGCTAAAGGGGCTCCTCCTAGAGGACCACACGCGGGGATGGATTATGTTTATGAGTCTAGCGAGAGAGTGATTTTGTCACACATGAGAACACCAGTACACTGAACTATTGTCTTGGTTCCTCGTAAACCTGAAACCTTTCGTGAATGCAGGCCACAGCCCGAAAATTCCCAGATCTTTGGTGCTACGTTCTTTGGATAAAATCTAGCTATAGGGAGAACAGAAAAGAAAGTTTAAAAAGAGATGTTTAAGGTTTTTCCAAAATGAATGAATTTTGCTGAAAAGTGAACAAAATACTGTTATAGTTTTAGATGCTTCAAAAGTGAACTAGCAACATGGGTCCTCGAAAAGAAAAATAAATTTGCGCTGAGGGGAGAACACAGGTACATGCGGCGGAAAATGGCTGCTGGCAGGTGAAGTGAGACCCTCGGGAGGGTTACCGTAGCTGGCTACCCAATCCGAAAATCGTCGGAGATCAACTGCGATAGGGAGAGAATTCCAGTACTCATGAACATGATACTAGCGGAGTTTTTCTACAGCCCTTTAAGTGAGAGATCTAGCTCGGGTCTGTTTTGGCTAAGGAGTGTGGTGATAGGTGTTTCAGGCAATTTTTATGTTCTGAGCATGAGTACTTTGTCCAGGCACAGCGGACGATTGATGCTAAGATTTATCGGGGGGCAACCAGCTTCGTGCTCTTAACAGCAGGGTAATTTGAAAGCTGTGTGAGTTCCCACTTAAGCCGCGGGGCGTTGGTAGTGGTTTCGAGGGAGGACTCTTGTGCAGATCACCACGCAGTAGTTGTGTGGAGTTGAAAGAGTCGTGGTAAATGATAGCGGTGTGGGAACGAGCTTCGGGCGAGGAGCAGCAACATGCAAAGTAGAAAACCTACAGAGCAGTTTTTCATACACGTGTTAGGTTTTCTCTTCAGCTATCGAGTGAACTTTACCGTGTGTGCAAAACTAACGGGTCTCGCGATCACTCGGTTGCGTTTTGAAGTCGACGGAAGCGGCCAACTGGGTCACCGGTGGTTATATGGTCTGTATGTGAAACTCAGGTGCCGAGGGGGCTGGTGGTGAAGAATGAGATGGAGAGAAATGGGTTAACTGCAGGAAACCAATACGAATATCTACTCAAGAAAACTAGCTGCCTCTACCATGGACTCTGACGAGCCCTCGAAACACATTTATTCTTTACTATATACTAATAACTTCCGCCGTACAAACGATAACCCTCCATCGACAATAAAATGCCCCTTTGCACATTTTTCGCTACCAGCCCCAGACCACCGCTCCAATAGTTTGAACACACTCTGAGGACATTCTGATAGCTGTCTTTGGGCAGGATTTCTGACTCTTTTCTACTATCAGTTGTTCTCACTGCGGAGATCATGAACCTTTCCGCAACTCTGACGGCCTTGAACGCCACAGAAGTTTCTCCTCCGATAACTCTTTTAGTCTGCCTCGGTCAAGGTGTCGTCAATATCACAGGCGGCTTTGAGAGAAGGCTCGGCGCTGCCAAGCCGGTTGTGCATTGCCAAGCATCAAACAGGAAAGCCAGAATCCCGATGCGTTCCGACGAACAACGCGCTCGGCAGCCACAACGGCAGTCGTCTGTTGCATGTTCGAGATTTGGTTTCCAATAATCTTCTCCTGATTTACACCGGTGCAGCAGTTAGTGTCATTCCGAAAGAAGCAGGTAATACAACCGCTTCATCAACCAAACAACTGCGTGCCGCCAACGACGTTGCTACTTCTATCCACGGCCGCTAGTCACTCATGCTGAACTCAGATCTACGTCGTACTTCCCGCTGGGTGGTTGTGGTAGCAGATGTCTCTTATTTTACGCCAGATATTGATTTCGTTCACCGTTCTGACCCCCTGAATGACGCGCGATGTCGGAGAGTTGTCGATCGACAGACTTTGCTTTCCGTAGCCGGTTCGTTTTCCTCCGTGAATCACCACGCAGCTATACATCGAACCTCAGGTCGAAGATCCTCAACGCAGAACTCCTTACAGCTTATCCGGAAATGCTGACACAATCGGGCTCCTTCTGGCGGTGAATACCAAAGTCACCCAGCATATCGTCACCAAAGGACCCCTGGCTTTTAGCCGACCCCATCGCTTGGCTTCATGTGGGCTCCACATAGCACAGGCTTAATTGAAGCGCATGCTGGAACTAGGCATAACATGCCAGTCCAGCATCTCTTGTGCACTGCTCCATCATGCGCTTTCTCAGTCTACAAGTGAATGGCGTCCCTGCGGGGAATATAGGGCCTCGGACCTAGCTACGGTCCCATAGATACCCCATTCGACATATCCGGGACCTAAATTCTTCCCTATCCAGTTGTTCTGTTTTCAGCCACAGCGACCCATTGCCCTGCCTAACAATAAGTCCCGGCAGCTGAGGCTGACATCTCTAAAACCGCCGTTACAACTCCGTTCGGACTGTTGGAATTTTGCGCATGTAGTTTTGGCTCCGCAATGTAGTCCACAAATTTCGAATGTCATATGTGAAGCAACTCGCAGTTTGAAGATCGTCTTCGATACTTGGGTTGCAAGCTCTTCAGGGAGAGAGCGTATGGCACATCCGCAGGCTCCCTCCGAGAGCCTAAGCCAACGTTTGCCAATTGGGAACGGGATAGATTCACAATCACATTTCTGGGTCAAGAAATCTCATCCCCGAGCGCACAACCTCTGCTAGGTAAGGCGGCAGCAATTCATGACTACCTTGAACGTCACTCTTACCGGCATTTTTCAAACTTTCTGGCATGATGTATATTTATTGCTGGTATACCTCCGCCGCGCAGAAATAACGCAGTACATAATAGGCCCTCTGCATGGAGGTGAGCAGAAATTCACATTGCCCGACGCGACACCATCAGCGTTTACTTAGATTAAGGGAGCTATTACCAACACAACCCTCCCCGCACCATCAAACCCTTATGCCACCCTGGCATTGGGGATAGACGATCCAGGCGTTTCTGCCACGGTTCATCAATAAATCATGGCAACCACGAATATAGACTGCCTTAAACCAGCATCCACCGGGGTAGGACACACCCGGGACACCCCGCTGAATGCTTCTATCTGATCACAACCTTGGTTCGTCGTCCTGGGTTGGCACCTGCCACCTCTGTAGCGGAAAGGCTGACTCTGTATGACTGCGGACGCGTTTAATCGAAAAGTGAACGCCCAAAACCAGTACGCGAAAGGACCTTACGTGCGGCTGCTTGTGGGTAGAGTCAGCTGACTACGGGTCAACAGGCGTACGGAACAAACGAGAGTGGGCGGTATAGCAGGGTTGGGGAAAAATTTGAGTCGGCAAAACCTCCAAGCCGAGGCATAGAAATTAATGCACATTCTACGCCCGCACTAACGACCCCTGTTGCCGGTTGCAACACCGAACTCCACGATGGATGGGTTTGCAGCCCTCAACAGTAGAAGTTAACGGTACTGCTAGCTGCGACAGTCAACGTACTACTCAAGATTTGTGACAGTTGTAAACGTTTTACTCCACTTTTATTGTTCGACCTGTACATGTTGAAGCATTGCAGCGGAACAACATATTTTATCATGACAGGAACAGCAGACGCCTGCTTTGCACCGGTATGTCCCTATCAGTCATTTGTACCACAAGGCGCGTCTTCCTTGAGCTTCTCTCATCGGACAAAACCACGTGGACTTTCAGGATCTTGAATAGCTTGAAAACAAAACTCATTGGATCGTGGCTGGACCAATTTGACGCTGGACGCCGGTTAGTTCAACGGGGCAATAACGATAACGCGCAGATGGAGCCTTGAAAGCAAGTGGACAACAAAGAAGTTAGTAACATCATCACTACTGCACAGCGTTGCAAGTGAGGTCGACCTAGTTCGGGCTCACTGTTGAAGAAGGCGCGGTTTCGCGATCAGCGCACGGCGACCAGGGTAAGTCATAGAGAACCGCATGTGCTGTACTTCGTTGTTGCGTACGATTGCGGTGGAAGGAATGGAAAACGTCTCTTGCGACAGAAGGCGAGTCGCCAACCCCTGATCGATGCCAAAATGAGTCGGACTTCAAGGAGGAGACATGTATATTGCCACCGGCGTGACACACAGCTACACACATTAGCAGATTTGCTTACCTGAATGACTACCGAACGCTTGCTCTGACCGTGGATCCTGTCAGCAAGGCCGCTGCTTTCCTCCAATACACACGTTTTGCCGCTCCAGCGTTTCTAGTTCTCCTTTGCGCTCTGCCTATTATAATCGTTACCGAGTCACAAGCCGAGGACCAGAGTCTATGTACTCCATAAGGAATCAGGTTCTCACATAGCTTACGAGAATTCTAAATCGTATCAAATTTACCTTAGTCGACGGCAAATCCAATTTGACCGTTCGCAAGACCCTGCCTTGTACATTTCTCATAGATTCTTGTGGAGTTCCTCAATAATGCGTAAACTGTACATCCCGAAAATGCGTTTTTGATGCGTCCCATTCAAGCAAGAGAAATATACCATTTTCATCCACGTTCTCGACTTCACCCTTGCGTAGGTTGTTGATGGACCTTTCATTGCCGTGCTTCACACAATACTCCCCTATTCCCCATCCACACGACACCACTCCTACTCATACCCAAAACCTTTGCTACCGAATCCTCAGAAGTTCTGACTGGTCTACCCCTACATTCACTCATAACGTTACTTCTTCTAGTCTCCTCCATGAGCGCCGATCTGCACGTCAGTGCAACTTCTGCTCCGGGGTTTTCGTATGCTTCTTTTAACTCATCAACACTCGGTTTGCCAGTTGCCCAGCTTCATGACCCACCCAGCCCTCCTCCTGTCTCTTCCAGGAACCTCACCAGCGAACCCCGGCAGAGTTTTCCAGGAAGTACCGGTAACGCTGTGCAACTTGTATTCTTCCAACCAACCACACCCGGGAATGTTCGCGAAGCATTGGCCTGGCGACTTTGGAAATGCAGCCCTCCACAGCTTGGTAACTCCCACTAATATATCCTCCAGCGTTTCACGATCGTTCCAGCTTGGGACAAATGTTTTCCCACCAGCGGGTCACTCGGTCCACGAGCTTTTACTTCGTGATCCTCACTAAATCCTGGCCACTTGCTTCCTCCCCAGGTAGGTAAAATGGAAAGAATTGTTCGCGGCGTGGGTCGCTTCACATATGTCAACCTCAAAACCCCCGCATACCCCGTCCCTCACCCGACCCTCGATCTCATACCAGGGTCCGTTCGGCTACCCACCCCACTAAAGTTCGTCTCTATCCAGTGTGCCTTTCGGAAAGGGTTCATCCCTGGAACTTCAAGTTACTAATATTGTTACAGAAAACGATATCAGTTGTTAGATTTTGACTTCTACTGAGTTATTGCCGGGAAACTGGCGCATGCAGTGTTATCTTGAGAAAGCATCGAATGACAATAGAATTTGCAAACTGTCCAATCGAGTGTTCTATCTTTATCAGCTGTAGTATGCAGGGATCAGTGTCTTCCCTTGGAGTTGCTCGTTTCCGCTTTGCGAATGACGAAACATGAAAAACTCCGCGATCACAAAAGCTCAGTAGGTGTGTCAACAGGATCCTACACTCACATTCATCAAAGATTAATATAGCCGTCAATAGCCTGCTCACTACACCACAAAGTGATTGGATATAGCCCTGCAAGCAAGTCGAGTGAACCATTAGTGGTATTTGAACTTATGTAAACTCTTTCATTGTGAACAAACGGCCGACGTTGGACAATTTAGTGGCGCCTTGCATAGAAAACTTGACTCGAATACCAACTTATGTAATACTTGATCCGTGGTATGTCATCCATTGGTACAGTGTTATCACTAACCCGTTTGAGGTTTAACCCCGTATAATAAATTTGGTCTCCCGAATGTAGAAGACTTCAATGAACTTGGTTCACTTGCATTAACCACTGGCATTTATTGGTTTGTGGCTGTTCTGGCTGCTGCTTCTCGGCAGCAACCCAAATAAGAAATAAAATTTGTCAATAGCACGACAAAGTAGCGAGAGGAATAAAATTAGTAGCAGCGTTATGATGATGAAGTTGTGTGAATAAGTGAGTACAGGTTCACGTAAATCTTGATAAATGCAAAACGTGATAGAACTAATATTCGCATATTATTACCAATTATTAGCTTCCTAGCAACACTAGCCAAAACTTTGCTCCGTGAATGACATTTGTCTGCTCGCCGACGCCTTGAAATGTTTTACCCCAGTTCCCTCGGGGCGAAAGCTGATCGCTGGTAACTTCGACTCCCCTAGCTTCTGCTTGAAAATCTATCCAGCACCATAACAGTCCAAAACATTTTGCTTCCTGCATCAGAGCGTGCCTCTGGACCCAACATGGGAGTTCTCCAACCGGTACAAACGACTTACTGGACTTCGTTCTCACCTTGGGAACATCCGATGTGACTGCCCAAAACTATTGGTCAGTTTCCCGTTGGTGACCACAAGGTGGTGTCAAGAAGTCATCCTTCCCCCTGGATCACCCCTCTCTTCGCGAATCCTAACAGTGCCATTTCACCAAATTATTATTTTGATTTCCCACAGTCTACAACACAAAGATCTATGTATCTCCTCCAGTTTTAAACCCTGATGGCTGCTCCGAATGGAGCTCATTCTATGCTTTCTGTACAAGCTATACTGCCGTCTGGCCTTTTCATGAGATGGGCCCGTTCTCATCTCATCCTGCAAAATGTTTGCTTTACGCCATTGCCCACTGTAGTTTTCTATTCACAAGTCGAGACTAGCTCTCAGATCTAATTGGAAAGTTCCTGCCTGCCTCTCTACACAGTATTAAACCAGCAGCATGGAAAGATTCTCCGATCCAAGGATTCCAGCCGTTGATGTTTCCCTCCATCATCTACGAAGATACCATGGATCATTCGGGCCAGACCAGGAATCACCACCGGAGCTCTCAGCACATGCCACCCGTACTCCGATCCTGAGCTGCCAGGTTGTCAGGCTCAACCACAACATCCTTCTCCGAGTTCCGTAGTCCATTCCTCGGAACGTCGTGATTTACAACAAATAACGGGTGCTGGATCCCAGGACTTTGGGCTTACTCGTCCAATACTTTCCTCCTTGATTTTCTGACTCTTCTCGCATTTGTTCTGGCCTCCATCTCCCTCGGCTCTCCTGCCCAGCCCTAATTCGCTTTCTTTAATTATCTCGTTACGAAATCAATCATCCCAAACGCCTACCTTCCAACAGCTACCCGTCGACTTCAGCCCCATCATCTTACACTCTCTCGCTCGACTACTAGCCCGTGTTACCCTGCCACCTGCCTACGAACCCTACCCTGCTCTCTGTCTGTATCATGCCTCCCCCATCAATGCAGCTAGCCCCGTTCATACCAGTTGACCTGAAATGACTCCCGATAAGCTCAGACACGATCCGATGATAAACAAGACCGATACATAGATGCAGACCACTGCTTCAAAATATTTGTCGCCCTGCCCTGTGTGTTTGCTCAGCCCCACCCTCAGTGTATTGAACCTGTGCCAGCGTGACCTCTGATGTCGACAGCAATTTTATCATAGCTTCTTCCGGACCTGAGGAACACAGATTACACACAAGTTGAAAATTATCATCGGTGGAGGGATCTTATAGAGATTGTGTATGGGCTCATCTACCCCTTCTATTAGACGAGAATGTGGGAAACAGTAGACACCTACCAAGGTAGGCTTGATCTCTTAATACCACTGATATCAGACTGTCAGCTTAACGTGCATCTTTTCGTTTTCCATTATCCCCGTCAGCTCAGACGTAATCCTGCGGAAGGAAGACCTCTACACCGCCATTTTTCTGTTCTTGCTTTTCACTTCTATGCACGGGACTGGCTAGTGTGATAGAGCGCTGGGCTCGTCGCCTATGTCTGTTCACCTCTCGCTCTAAGTTTCAACCACACTATACCCTCCTTACGCGGGACTGGCTAGTGCGTTGTGGTTAGATTTATTGGCTGCGGTAGCCCTGGCTTTTATCTTTCTGCTGTGAACTGCGTACCGAAACTTCAGTCTCAAACTTCCTTTCTATTATAGCCTCAAAACTGGAAGAACGTAGAGAAAACCGTTTGGGCTCGATAACCGGACGTACGTTCCTTCTTTTTTGTAGAAGACGGTGCTTTATGTGTTCTGGCATCCGACCCTCTCCCTGGTTCAGAACTCAGTTCAGTAGCAACTTTCGGTGGACCCAAACCCTCACCAAACCACAGTATCGTAACGGCGTGTGCCCAAAAGTTGCACACGTCACTCATCGCTTAGACCAAACATACAAACCAGCATCTCTGATAGCTGCTGCTTTCCCGTCAAGCCCCTGGACTCAGGTGGCGCTGTGTGCCTCCACGGTCTAACTACTTCTAGGGACAAGATAGGCTGTGATCCTGCCAAACCGGCAATCACTAACTAGGCCCATTATTTTGAATTCGTTTGGTCCCTAATAACATCGGCCTACAATATCGAAGGCTCAAAGTGCGGTGAACCGAAAAAGATTGCTTCATGCTCCGCTAATAACCCCTGACCCAAGAGGCTGGCACATACTCTTGTATCATTCTTTTATCGTCCCTCGCACGGAGATAACTCTCCTTACTCTCTCGTGTCGCTACACCTATTTGCTTCCTCCCATCCAGCTTCGCAATTTCTGTCTGCTATTTTGCTCACGGTCACCCTTAGCTAAACCTCCCTCTAGACTGTTAGCCTTTCTTTCACCCTCATATTCAAAATCACCAAATCCTCGTACCGCTTGGCTTTGGCTTATCATGGAAAGTGACTATCTCGATGATTTCTCACTCTGCCCGTTTGAAACCCCGCTTATTACTGGGCAACGAGAAAATAACCCGGTTACCCGGATTACCGGCAGGCAATCACACTACTGCTTCACACATTTGACCGATGACTGTTGGTAGCTTGTCACAGTGAGACCTTTTCAACACCAGGGCCATGCTATTTGATGCCGAACATCACAAATATCTATCAGCATCCAATTTCTGTTGCCTACTTTGCCCGACTGTTTGACCTGACTTCCCTTAATGCGAATACAGCTGCAGCTTCCCACCCAGCAGTCCGGCGGTTTTCCGATATTGCGGAGCTTTCGATGGACCCCTTCAGTCCCCCTCCAGATTAGACCACCATGTTCTTGGGTTGTCTCATTAATTATTACTGACATCTCCACCCAAGACGAGAAAAGTTGCTGGCAGTCTTTCTGAAAGGTCTTGGCCTGCCAGGCCAATTTTTGTACGTCGCATATTCCGTTGTATTTATGCATCTCATCAATAATTGGTTGGTCTCCTTCCCTGCGGCTTTTACGACTAACTCACTATATATATCTTGATTATTCTGTTTGGCATCATCTCATATCTCAGACTTACAACTCCAATATAACGATGTACCCAAGGCCCCCCCTGACATTCACCCATACTTCTGCTTTTGATTTTGCACTGAGCCTCGCACCGGTTGCATCGATCTATTCTACCGATGCATACAATTCACTCCTCTTGGATTCATACCGACTTTCCTGTCGTATCCGCTCCTCATAGCCCCACAACTTTGACGACGTGCAGAATCTTTCACTCGCACACCCCACAGTTCAATACTTCGAATTTTCATCTCTCTACCATTACCGTTAGTTCGAGTTATATTGTGCGAACAAACATCGGACGTTTCTGCGCATATTAACACTACTGGATGCTGTTTACAGGTGACTATTCCTATTTTATGCCCATTATTATCAAATCGTGGTTCTTTATTTTGCCCGTAGTGCTACATCCACTGATCGTGCATCCGCGCGTGTTCCCCGACCTACTTGTGAAATATACCATTACTGTCCAGTAGCCATTTACATCCAAAAATCTTTGTCCGCAGACTAGCACATCAAAACCCAGTCGCCTCCGGGCTGCCACACTGTGAAACCTGATAGTGATTTTCTCTGACCAAGAAAGTCCAAACATCAAATTGAGTAATGAGTATCGAAGATAGCCTGTGGTTTCACACCCAAAGCTAACGCCCCCGACTGCCTATCCGAGATATCCCATGGAGCTCTGCCGACCACTGGCAACTTTGCTACCCCTAATATCCATTTGGGCACTGGCCCCATGCACTGTTTAGTGAATTTCTTCCACCGTTTTTGTACAGGATTACGGGCTCGATATGCTTTACTCCAACCAGAACGAATACCATATTGTATTTGGTCATCAACTTAGACTCGTCTAACCTGAAGGCTAGCTTTCCTAATCAGTTCAACCAAAGTGATCATTGAATGGTTTACTGGAAGTTCCTTGTCCTAATTTTTTTATCAATTCATTTAGCCCCCCAAATTTTCTGTTCAATCATTACGAACTGCGGCGTACTCCGGGGTCACTTCGCTCCATGGAATGGGGTGAACACTTCGCAACTCACGAAACACAGCGTGCAGCAATTCTACCACATTCTAAACCTGTTTACTGTTAAGTTGAGGTTGTAACACACGTTTGAGCAATGCGTAGCCAAATTCACAACGGATCCCGGAATCAAAAGGCGACTATCTGTGATATTCTACGATGCTAGAATATTGAATGAACAATGACACCAAAAAGATAGATACCTCAGTAATGAGATCAAAAGGACTCAACGAACGAGAAACCGAATTGCGGCGTGCGAGCAAGGAGCACGTGCGTCACACAGGTCCAGAACAAGGATATGAAGAAGTGGCTCTCTGGGCGCGAACAAACAACAATTGGTCCAAAAAGACAAACAGTTCGTAAAGACACGTCAATAATGTGAGCAAGTGGGTGATGTTGAGGAAAGCACTGAATAACAAGTATTTTAGGAGGGTTTTCCACGACCGGTCTTTACACTGCCCACCAAAATCCTGCCGAATCCTTAGCAGAGTCAAAGGTTTGGTATAAAGGTACTGATTCCCCCTACCTACCTAGGCCTGCTGTCAGTGAGCGAGCCTAATGCTCGTCGTCAAAGTTCTATTCATGGTCGCACCTAATCCGTTGGCCACACAGACGCGAGGCTATTCTACATCTTCCACGAGAACAACTGACCGATGGCGGGCGTGAAGCGGAAACACAGATGCCGTTCCTGGAAAGGCCGTCCTGCCCTGGCTGTATGTGCTTGCGTGAGTGTGTGTATGATATAAACGCCGCTACTTCCACATATGCAAAAGACATTTCAGTAACGTCAACAAAAGCGAATTGCGAACACTGCCACATGTTGGATAGGGGTTGCGGGACATAGCGTGCATTGGGTATGTGCGTATGTGTCTGGGTGTATAATGGAACCGCATTTATCACCACATATAGGGAAGAACCCTCTGTAATTTAGGCGAAAGACTGTGAGCACTGTAACGTGTTTGACGGAGACCATGTGGTATAACGAGTACAGTGTGGGTGAGTGTGCTTCGGGGCGCATGATGGTTCGATATGTCAGTTTGTCGGACTTGCTTCCATATATGAGGTATATTTACCCACCTCGATGGCTAGTGCGAAATAGTCTACTGGGCCTCAGCGTTGTCAGCTTCTCCGCCTTCCCTCTAGAGTAGGCTAATACTGCGTATATCACGAATTAGCGCTGCGTTGGCTGTCTTCACCTTCACTGTTCTTATCATTCCGTCAGTGATTTCGATGGTTTTCATAACTACTCCCAAGGACCACATGCTGAAATGTGCGTGTTCGTCTGTGATTATCACTACATCCCCAACCTTGAATGATCTCGTTTTGACCAGCCACCTCTGTCGGGTCTGCAGAGCCGGTAGGTACTCCCGCAGCCAGCGCCTCCAGAAAACCTTGGCAAGACAGTTCGCCTGCTTCCATCCGTGGAGGTAGCTCCCACGAGGGTTTACCGGCCCTTGGAAACCCTAGTTCGACCTTAACATCAATAAGTCGTTCGGGGTGAGCGCCATGTGGGTGGGGCCACCGTTCATTATCGGAACCAAAGGGCAGTTGTTCAGAATTCTCTCTACCTCAATCATGACGGTATTCAGCGTTTCGTCGTCGGGCGGCTGCTGCTCCATGATTGACAGCAATATCCGTCTGGCGGACCGGATCATGTGCTCCCACATGCCGCCGCGGTGGCTGGCTTGTGGGGGGCTGAAATGCCACCGTATGCAGTAGGCCACGGTTCGATCCTGCAGTTGATCCCTGTTTATGTTCTTGTGCCAACGCTGCGATTCCCGGTGGGCGCCCACGAAGTTCGACCCATTATCTGAGTATATATCGGCCGGTACATCTCTTTGATTGATAAATCTCTGTAAGGCGCGCAGGAAAGAATCGATCGTCATCGAATGCGCGACTTCTAGGTGTACCGAGCGTGACTTCGTGCACGTCATGATACATCCGTATCGCTTTTCTAATCTCTTCCAGCACTTGATCCACAAGGGCCCGAAATAGTCCAACCCGGTGTCGCTGAACGGCCACCAGCCCGCAGTCACCCTGCATTCTGGTAGCGGGGCAATGTGTTGTCTGCCCGCCATGGCGTTGCGTCACTTTCCCTGGCACGTCCTTCCACGGCGTGGACGTGTTGGGTCATAAGCTCTACTAGAGTTTGTCTCGCAGGAAGCAGTATAGGATACTTTGTGTCGAAGCTCAGGTGGGCGTTGGCCAGCCCGCCACCCACCCGCAGCAGTCCATCAATGAGTTTGGGGTTTAAACGCTTCAATTTGCCCCTCGGAGATGATGTTTATTTGTTGACTGGTCACACTTCTTCCGCTCTTTGGAGCTCTTGAGCGAAAGCCTCGCGTTGTATCACTCTGAAAATATCGTACTCTGCAGCTTGTAGCTCATCGGGACTTATCAGGCCGACCAGTATCCGGCCTGACGGGCGCGGTCCTTTAATGACTGGTAAATTTCTCATGAACCAAACTAATGGACGAAGTGTCTTCATCCATGAAGAAGACCTGACCAATCGCGAAAGAATGGATGTCGCTTTAACGACGTTGGCCGCTATCACCACGCCTTTGATCTCCAGCTCTACGTCCGTGGGGGGTTTTAATTAGGACACGGGCCAGTCCTGTTTGGGCAAGTGCAGGAAGTTTGGCTCTCTCATCCACGTGTCTAGTTGCCTGAAGTTGGTCACACCTCGGGAGCACAGATCGGCTGGATTATCGCCAGACATGCGTCCACTGGTTCATTGCTGATTCATCGTGGATAATTGTGAGTCGGTTAGCAACGAAAATACTAAACCGGCTGCGGACTTTGTTGATATAGCAAAGTACTATCGTTGAGTCCGTCCAAAAGCTGGCCGACCAAATGTAGAAGTCAAAACATCTCTTCACCGCTTGTACCACCCTGACTGCTAACATTGCTGCGCTAAGTTCAAGGCGTTGGATAGAGACCGACTTCAGTGGAGCGACGCGGGCTTTTGCGAACAGGATCCTCGTGGTATATTGTCCATCTCCTGTGCACCATCGTCCGTACACCACAGCCCCATAACCGACTTTAGATGCATCGGAAGAAGCATGTAGTTCTCCTGTTTGCGTTGTATAGCCAGAATTCAAACATCGTGGAATCCTTATGCCCAACAATTTCTTCATGGATTTTAAAAATTCTTCCCAGTCCAGCTGGTCCTCTAGGACCAGTGACTGGTCCCAATCAACTTTCTCACGGCATATCCGCTGCAGCAAGATCTTTCCGGGTAGCGGCCAGAGAGAGACGGAACCGAGCGGGTCGAACAGACTAGAGACAGCGAATAGTATGCCTTGATGTGTTTCAGACAGCTCGAAAACAAAGTCTTCCTTTTCCGCGTCCCACTTTATTCCTTAAGTGCTCTCGATAAGAAGTGGAGAGCCGTCCAAATCTCTGACCCTTTCGGCCTTTTCGTGATACGGGATGATCTTTAGCACTTCTGGGGCGTTCGACATCCGTTTAGTTAGATGGAAGCCGCCCTCTTTCGGCAATCTTGTCAGGCCTCTGAACTGCGCTTGAGCTGATTCTGTATCATCGAATGATCCAAGGTAGTTGTCGACGTTGAAATTCCTGCTGACGCTATCGTTTCGCCTCATTAAGTCTGCTTATTGTTCTCACAGATCCTGGCCTCGAATGAAGCGTTCTTTCAGTCGTAGTAGGCGCTGGAGAGCACAGTTTTGGTTATAAGTCCACGAGTCAGCAGATGTGCGCCTTGAGAGGGGAACCTCGAGTTGTTTTTCAAGGCCTCTAGTGCCTCGCCGCACCGTCTGTAGAGCGAAGTGATCCTCTAGAGACAACGGTTGTCTTTCTTCTCCCACGTCATGAAACTCCTCTTAATACAGCCGCTGAAGATGATACTCTATGCGGTCCGATTTGGCGGATAGATAGTTCACGGAAACACTTCCCCCTACTGGACCGTATAACCTCCATCCCAGAGCCGTGCGTACGGCGTAGGGTGCCTGGCGGTCGCCCACTCTCTGGTCCAGTACCCAATGCGCCTCTTGCACGTCGCAGCCGATGAGGAGATCCACTTCATCATCTTCCCAATCTACAACGGTTGCATCTTGCAGGTGGTACCACCTAGTCAAGATTGCGTTGACCGACCTTGGTGCTTGCGTGGGGAGATCGGCTAACGTGGATGCCTCCGTTGGTTCGGTTTGCTCGTTAGTGTTTAAAGAGATGAGTTGCAGCCTCAACCTACGGGCAGCCATTACTTGTGTTCCGCCCACCGTGCTCACTGCTAACGACGTCTCACCTTTAGCGAGCCGGTGTTTGTCGGCAAACCGCTCTTTCACCAGGGTAGTGTCCGATTCACTGTCGACAAAAGCCAACGCCTTGACCACCCCAGTTGGGATCACTACTCCCACGGCAACTACGCCTAAACGTACCGGTTTACTGGCAGACCGTGACGTTGAACAAATAACACTGGGCTTGGTACTCGCCTCGGGTAAAGTTACTCTCAACTGGTGCGGCAGTCGATGGTATCTGCCCGTGCAGCCCTCGTAACCACATCGGTTCCTTGTCCTACAAGCTGCCGCCCGGTGCATGGTGTTGAGACAGATAAAACACGCTTCTCCCATCCTCGCCATTCCCCACCTTTCGTCTATTGTGGCGTTGCCGAACTTGGGGCATTCTGGTAGTCCATGGCTAGCACCACAGGATCTGCAATTTGGTTGCGCTGTGGCATCGGGTGAAATGGCGTGTGCATTGGCCCAAGGTTGGTATTTTGGATGTTCCCGTGCAGGGGTTTGAGCCTGGCTAATACTGGGCTTGTTTGCTCGGCTGCTGTTCCTGATTAGTCAGCCAAATCTGCTGTCGGCTATCTTCGTTTGCCTGTCCAAGTATTCGGTCAGGTCTTCGAAGTTAGCCTCCCTGTCGCTTCGGCTTATCCGTTCCGCTTCTTCCGCCCACCGACATTGTAGTTCGGGAGAGAGGTGACGGACTATGTTTTCTAAAGTGTACATTGCACTTAGGTCAGCCCTGTACCCTAAATGGTCGAGGACTATTGAGCAGTTCTGCATCTTAATCAACAAGTCGGCCGTTGTGTAGACGTCACCGTTGGATATTTTTGTCTCCACCATCACGCCCTCTATTAGGTTACGGGCTACTTTGAACGGTTGGCCAAACAAGTCTCCTAGAATCTTTCTTGCCTGGGTGTAGCCTTGTTCCGGGTCGAGCATAGTACACCTGTCGATAGCTTCTCTTGCTCGGCCTCGGCAGTAGTAGGTCAGGTAGAGAAGCCTTTGCCTGGGGTCGGTTACCTTATTTTCGACGAAAGTCTGGAAATGCTTGACAAACTTGCAGTAGTGTTCGGATCGCCCCGTCGTAAACCGTTCGTTCCACTCTTGGCAAATCGATCGATGGTGTTTCATAGTCAGCGACCGGCGTGGGGTTCCCTATCTTATTGCACCCTGATCTATCGGAAGTGTCGTAGTCGCTGGTCTCATGCTCACGCTCCTTCTGTATACACTTCTATTTTGCTTCCTGGGCCTGTTGTCTAGCCGATAGCAACTGTTGTTCTAGGTCTGGTATTCTCAGCCTGTATAGATCAACATCCTTACAATCCATATTGCCCTCAGTAACACATGAACTAGCACTGACAGTACTAGGCGATCTAACATTAACTAAAGAATCAAATGTACCCAAAACCTCACCAGTGACTTGCCGTATTACTTCCTGTCCAGATTTCAATGTCATCGATACTTTCCTTGGCAATTTGCGTGTTTTTCCTCGTTCCAAATTTAGGTGAGGTTGTAACACACGTTTGAGCAATGCGTAGCCAAATTCACAACGGATCCCGGAATCAAAAGGCGACTATCTGTGATATTCTACGATGCTAGAATATTGAATGAACAATGACACCAAAAAGATAGATACCTCAGTAATGAGATCAAAAGGACTCAACAAACGAGAAACCGAATTGCGGCGTGCGAGCAAGGAGCACGTGCGTCACACAGGTCCAGAACAAGGATATGAAGAAGTGGCTCTCTGGGCGCGAACAAACAACAATTGGTCCAAAAAGACAGTTCGTAAAGACACGTCAATAATGTGAGCAAGTGGGTGATGTTGAGGAAAGCACTGAATAACAAGTATTTTAGGAGGGTTTTCCACGACCGTTTGTTACGAACATCATCCTTAGCGGGCAGCATGGCTTCCAAAAATCACGTTCATGCACCACTCGCCAGTACGACTTTTTTAACCTCACAAGGGCGGCCGCCGACAACAGTAAATCTGTCATCATCATTTACCTTCATATGACAAAGACGTTTGATTGCGTCCCTCAGGCTTCATTACTAACCAAACTGAAAGTTCATGGCTTTTCCGGTTTGCTTTTATCGTGGTTAACATCTAACTACCGAATTGCTTACAAGTGGTTTCCCTTGATGGGTGTTTCTCACAGCCTGCTCCAGTCACCAGTGGGGTTATACAAGGAAGTTTACTCGGTCCTTTACCTTTTCTCATCTAAATAAATGATATATTTCTCATCTTGCACCATGGTACCCCATTTCTTTTCATTGACGATGTTAAGATTGTCTATGAGTGAAATGAGTGAAACTTCTGGTGACCTAAAGCGACTCGGGGATTGGTGCAATTCATGGGGTATGGACTTCCCGGCCTCGAAGAGCTGCTACACAACATTCAGATGTCAAGTGGCCTCCGGAACTCTGCTTATCCACGACCTACCCATCTCGTACAGCCCTTTAGTTTGAGACATTGGTCTTCAGTATTCTTGTAGCTTTAGGTTTTCTGAATACGTTCCACTCCAGATTGCAAAGACGAGAAGAACCAATGGTCTCATCTCCAAAACCTTTAGGATAATTGGTTGCAAACTGCACATTTACAAGTCTCACGCGCAGGCCTCTCCTTGAATACTGTCCCATAATCTTCACCAACATGACGAAATCCGACAACATTTCTCCGGAGTTCGTGCGACGCCAATTCACCAAACAATTAGTGGGATTTTCCTCCAGTTTGTGTTACAAGGATCGATGCATCCTACTCAGTCTCGACCCTCTATGGCTGCGTCGCATGAAGCTCAATTTATGCTTCCTGTTTAAGCTGTACCACCGTACGGCCTTTTCGTGTACTGAACCTATTCGTCTCACTCCCTCCACGAATTATGTTCTACGCCATCGGTCATTGCAGTTCTCTATTCCTAGATCAAAATAAGCGGTAAGATCTAACTTCTTCCTTATAAAATACTCAAAGTTATGGGATAAACTCCCGCTGAACATCCTCGAGAGTCTCTCAATTTCCCAGTTCAGAAGCTCGCTAAATCACTTCTTGACTGTTCCCAATGTGATCGTTCTTACCGGCCAGACCATCACCGAAGAGATGGCCTGCGAAAACGGGTTTGATTACTAGGATTAGTGCACTAGAACTTTCACTTCTCGCCCCATGACAAACGCCAGGGCAACTATTTTGTTTTACGTTATATTGCATACAATCTATACTACGGTAGCTACAGTTTGCTGACATTTGTAACTATACCTAGTTTGTTGCTTGCCAGTTTTCCTAATTTTGGACAATGTTCGTGTTCTATTGCCGACCATTTTTAGTTTTTAGCCTTAGATTTCTCTGCAGCAAATAGGTATGTGGCTTTGGACTCTAGGACACTGAGTTTCTCCGTCTACCACCTTATTTGATCTTTTCGCTCCTTTCCCGTTCATTTTGGCTACCACCACAAGCCTGGGTTTTATGTCCGGCGTCATTTTGCTCTTCTTATTCATCCCATTCCAGAATCTCTTATCCCAGAAGCCCACCTGCTAGTACCTACTTGGTGGCCTGTCCTCTCGTCTCATCTCTGCATCCACCATCCACCAACTACTATTATATTTCCTCTGCTACACCACACCATTTCCCATCAGCAAAGCTGAACTCATCTACATCAGCTAGCCCGGAATGGTCTCTGATGGTTTTGGGCATGGCCTGGCGCTGTATGAGACTGGTACACGTACGCCAGCTAGTGCTTTACGATGTTCGTTGCCCTACTCCATGTGTTTGCATAGTCCCACTCTGCATTTTCCCAGCCCATGCTAGCGAAACCTCTGATGTCGAAGGCACCCATGCCATGGCGTCGTTTGAAAGTGGGGAAAACAGACCACCCCCAGCAGTTGCGAAAGAAAAACAAACACGCATAAAATTACGATCAGGCGGAGGAGCTATGGAAAGTTCCTATATGGGCTCAACCACCCCTCTGTTAAGAAAAAAGAACAGAGGAACCAAAAAAGACCTCGTGGGGTCGATTCAATCTCCAAATGCCACTGACATCGGGCTGTGAAGGAATTGGGCAACCTTCATCTATGGGTATGTCTTCCATCAGCTCAGACCTGATCCTGCGAAAGAGGAAACCCCACATCGCCCCTGTTCGCTCGACTAGCTTCTGGCTTTCACGCACGAGACTGACTGGGGTGACAGCGCACTGGACTCTCCACATAAGCTTACCCACCCCCGCTCTAGGTTTCAGCCACCCCAAACCCTCCCTAAAAGCATCTTGCATGCACGTCGACCTCCAATACAATCGCCACCATAGCCTTGACTTTCAACCCATTGACCCGGACAGCGTGTAGATGTACCTGACGAATAACGGCAACCGCAGTGAAGTCAAGAAAAGGAGAAAAAGAAAAAAAACGTAGTGGAAACCGGTCACCTTTTCCATCCATACTCCTCCATCTTCCGTCATCTTTCTTAGAAAGCGGCCTTCTCGATGCCCCAGCATCCAAGCCGCGCTTAGGTTTACAACCCTACCTAACAGTAACCACAGCCTCCTGCCAACTACAATCACTACCGCAGCCTGGACCTTGAGCCCACTGACATGGATAACATGGAGGCGACAGATGACCAACACTTGCCTCACTTGAGTCTCCGAAGAACAAACACGGAGAACCGTTCATAATTCCATTCTCTACTGACTATTTCTCCTCACTTTTACAACAAATATGATATTAAAGCAACCACCAAGTCATGAGATTTCCCTGCTCGTATTTAAATCTAATCTCAGTAGGCCAGCACTACCTAGTAGGAGCACAGACGAACGTACGTCCACGTTTCTCTGCATGATAACAATTTTCCCTAGCGCATCACCACCGATGCCTTGGTGGTTCTTTCTGTAACCCTAATTAATTGCTCTTCAGAACTTCTAATTGCGTGCAAAAGATTTATCCTTTAAAATGCAGATACAGCAGCCCACCCGGTTTGCGCTATCTTGCTGGCCCGTAGTAGTAGTTACCAACCCCCAGCAACCCTACGCTACTTAAACTCTCGAATAAAAACCCAGACCAGAATATGAAATGTGCCACTGACTGTCCACATAAACCCAACCAATTCATTAATTAGTATCGCCATTTAGTATCACAATCACAGCTGGAACCACGTCCAGACTGCTTACATCATTTATTTCAGGTTTGTCGTCACCCACTCTCTCGGGCTCCACTTTCGGTGACCAAGGTCCGCACTCTGACCAGTACCGACAGAGACCTAAGTGGAGTCTTTTAAACCAAACGGGATTGTAATCGAGCCACACGACCTAAAACACTCCCAACCGCTTACTGGTAGATTGATAGGCGTCTTCAGATGCAACACCTCTACTACTGATGTCACTGTTGGAGTCATTACAAATAACAGTTCACAAGCAACCTTCTACTGATTGATTGACACGTCCCTTATCCCGCCTGATGAACCATACCCACGAGATGCTGCACATCACCTTAATCTCATGTGAAACAATCCAACAGCAGAGCCAGAATACGTAACACAGGAATTTTTTACTCATTAAGTTTCGATACGCCATCCGAACGCAAGTCCACTTATCCCCTTCATCAGTGGTTCCCAATAATGACGCCGAATATCACTGAAAGCCAATAAGTCAATATATTTTTGTCATCATAACAGAACAATAAAGCGCGAGCCTAAGCGGAGGTTTTTCACTCAGTTTTCTCTTGCAAGATTTCATTTTTCATTCTATATGTATCCGGCTTCAAATTGATTCTGTACTAATTCAAGGCCTTCAAGTTGCGCTCCTTTTCTTTCTGAATGAAACGGGCTATTGATCCTGAACCTAAACTCACCTTTTATATGGATTGCTGTTCCCTCCACATTCATCAACGCTTCCTAGTCCACTTCCATACAGTTTGTTCATGTCTCCCTGTTTCACGACGCACTCCGTTTTTTGAGACCGAGTCTATCCGTCATTCCGGACCATCATCGCCTTCATAGAGAGCCGTTCTCCTCATATTCACCAAAGTTCACGAGTGTACTCCCAATCATTTCTTTCATCTCTCCATGTTCATAACTTATTCCTTTCATAGAAACACAATAGGCCTTCGTTATCCACAGTTTGCAATATTTTGGTTTATAAAGCATCCCTAGAGCTATATTTTTACGACATATTTTGTATTTCCACGGGCCACCACCAACCAACTTCGATTCGAAACCAAACCTTGTTTGCCGCGCAAACCATTATCATTTCGGTCGATTCAAACTATCTCTAGCTATATTGTTTCGCTTCTGAGGTTTTTGACTCATTTTCTTGAAATTCGTGTATATTTCATTGTTTTCAGTAACGTTGTACACAATGATCATGCGCTTGCGCGTGCGTCTCGACCACGGTCGAGAAATATACCACTATTATCACTATTATTATTATTATTATTATTATTATTATTATTATTATTACTCCTATTCCAAACCTTTAATTCCACTTAGATTCGGGAGGATTTTGGTGGGTGGTGTAACGACCGGTCTTGGAAAATCCCTTAAAACCACTGCTGTTTTCATGTTTCATTAGCATCATTCACTTGTTTACACTATTGACTTGTTTTATACACTGTTGGTTTTTACGGACCAAAGCTTGTTTGTTCGCACCAAGCGCGTCGCTTTGTAATATCCTTGTTCTGGACCAGCGTGACGCACGTGCTCCTTTCTCGCAAGCCGCAATTTGGTTCTCATTTTTTGAGCCCTTGTGATTGCATAGCCGAGGTTTGTATCTGTTTCGTGCCACTGTTCATCTGATAATCTAGCATCGTTGAATTTCACGGATAATCGCCTTTTGATTTCGGGATCCGTTGCGAATTTCGATTCGCATTGTTCAAACATGTCTTACAAAGGGTTGTCACAAGCACGAAGGGCAGATTTCAATTGGCGATGGAATAACCCCACTTTTCCCTTGGCCAGAGTATGATAAGCCGTCGTCTTGTTTTGTCTGCAACCAAATGCGTTCAGTAGCTTGTGGAAGGCTCTGTTGAAATAAGGACCACTGTGGGCGGGCACGATAGCTTGGCAACCGAACTGACTTAACTCACCAGTTAGAAACATTTTTGCAGCTACTTTTGAGGTAGAACGAGGGATTGATATGGCCTGTGGCCGGCCAGCGAAACGATCTACACCAGTGGAGATGCAGACGCAGCCGCCAGATGGTGGAAGGGACCCCACGAGATCCACGTGCACGTGACGAAAACGGGCGCCCGACTCGGAGAATGTGCCTGATTCAGATCTGGTGCGACGATATACTTTAACTCGCTGGAGTTGAACACAAGCGAGGGCACAAAGACTTATCTCACGTCTGACGCAAGGCCAAACGAATCGGTTGGTGACCGGTTTCACTGAAGCGGTTAAACCTAGGTGCGACAAGTTGTGGAGGCTGATAAAATTTTCCGGCGAAAACTGGCAGTAACCAGTGGTTGAGGTCGACCACGTAACACATCGCACACCTCGGAAGTTGTTGTTTGGGCTGCGGCCATTGCCTCCAAACCCATGCCTACCTGTAATGGGTCGTCGAATTTGAAGACGCGGGAGGGTGCATATGCTACCAGACTGTGTGCCGCAGGGACCTATCCAATGTATGTAGTAAACAGCGGATCATGGTCTCGGTGGCGAATAACGGCCAGAATCTGACTGTAGAGCGTGCACCAGTTGTTTCTGGTCTGTGAACGCCGCGAGCATTTGGCCCTCAATTGTCCAGGAAGTGTCGGACACGAAAATAAATTTCCAGCAGTTCTCTCTTGAACGTACTATATCAGGGATTCGTGGGTTGGAGACGCTTATAGAGGAAAGTTATTGGTTGCCATGAGTTACTGACGAACTGTTGCAACAATGCTCCAACAGTTTTGTCAGAAGCGTCCGCCCCAAAGTCAGAGTAGCGGATGAATCTGGATTTCCAAGGTGCGCTGTTTCGGAGATAGCTTCCTTGATCGGAGCAAATGATGCCTGTGCCGGGTCGGGGAAAATGAATTTTCAGCTTACCTTCTCGTGAGAGGTCTGTCAGCGGCTGCATTATTTCGCCGCAGTTGGGGATGAACAGCCATTATTAGTTAACCAAGCCAGAAAACTGGCGCAACTGCTGGTAAGATTTAGGCTAAGGATTGCCCTGAATTGCTGCCACCTTGTCAGGGGGGGCCGTATGCCCAAGGCTGAGAGTTCTCGACCTTGGAATGTGATGTTTGTCCCACCTTATTCGCAGTTGGTAGGGTTAATGGTTACACCATATTGGCCAAGGCGTTCAAAAAGGTCTCACAGGTATGCCGTACGCTATCTTCTGAAGAACTTATCACCTAAGTATCGCCTAGGGAAAAGTGAACATTCTTCAAACCACGCGTAGCTTCATTCATAGACCTTTGAGAGATTTTGGCTGCATTGCTGAGCTCAGACGGCATGCGCAAGAACTCGAATAGTCCGAATGGAGTTGTGACAGCGGTCTCAGGGGTGTCAGCCTATTTTATCAGGATGTGTTGGTAGGCTCTAACTAGGTCGATTTGGCTGAAAATGGAGCAACCAGCTAAGAAAGGAGCTAGATCTTGAGCTTGTGGAATAGGGTACCTGTCTGGGATAGCAGCATGGTTGAGGGCCCTACAGTCGCTGCAAGCTCACCAGTCGCCATTAGGTTTAGGAACCATACGAATGGGTGGGTCCCAAGGGCTCTTGGACGGGCGTATTATGCCCACTTCTAGCATGTGTTCGACTTGACCTCGCGAAGCGGAGCTTGTCTAGTGCCAGGCGACAGGGGTCGGCTGAATGCTTGGGGTCCTTTAGTGAAAATATCGCGGAAGACTTTAGTGGTCATCTCTGGAAGGGTTCCGGGTCGCCTTAGCATCACCGGGTAAGCTGGAAGGTGTTTTGCATAAGGGTGTTCGGCCTGAGGTTCGGTGTATAGGGGATCTATGTGATCCATAGAGGAATACAAGCCGGTTACAAAAAAGAAGTCTGTCGGTCGACAACTGTCCGACATTATGCATCAACCAGGACGTCGAAATAATGAACGAGGTTGACGTCTGTTATGGGATGAGGAAAGTCTGCTGTTATAAACACCCAACGGGAGGTGTAACGTAGGCCAGAGGTGAACATGAGTGACTTACGACCGTAAGTAGCAATAGGAATGTCGCTGGCAGCACAAAGTTATTTGGTTAACGGAATGGTTGCCTCGCCTGCTTCCTTTGGAGTTACACAAACTGGTGTCATTTAGGATCAGACTATTGGAAACGATATCCCAAACATGCAACAGGCGACTCCTATTATGGCTGCCGACCGCGCCAGTCGTTGGAAAGCGCCCGGATATTAGTTTCCCTGTTCGGTACTTGGGAAGGTGCAACCGGCTTGGCGGCGCCGCGCTTTCTCCCCGAAACATTTGCAATATCGACCTCACTTTGATATAGGTGGACTGCATAGGCGATTAAGGGAGGACTCCCGGGGCGTTTATTTCGGTCAGAGTTGTGATATAATTGATAGTTGATAATTGTATATTTCTTGACAGTGGTCAATATAAATACACAAGTCAAGATAAGAGAATACAGCAGTACATGTCAATGTGAGGTATTCACATTTTCTAAATTTACGAATCACACAGCAACCGAACTACAACAGTAAAGTCATGTATTGTTTGAGTGGACTAAGGTGGTAGCGGCTGAAGCGAGAATCGTAAATCGGTTTCGAATTCGAAGGGGACAGTGTGTGCAGCTGGACAAACGTAGGATTGCTGATATAAACGATAACTTGACGGTCACTAACGAGTAACCGGGGGGAGGAGATGCCAAAGAACAAGATTGAGGGTAAAGTACGCATGGGGATATAAACGTGCAGCCAGAGATGCCAGCGAAATATAGAACACTAATCCAGCACTGGGTAACTAATTGTGAGGGAGGTATGTGAAATAAACGCAAGTGAGTCAAGGGTGATAATGAAACGGACCTTTTGTGCAAGTTATTTCAGTGTCGTATGGAAATTCACATGAAGGCGAAAAGTTTCACTAGGATTGCGGTGAACTTTTGAAGAGCTTGAATGGTGCATGGACGCAGAATGGACTTTCAAAGAAGAGCCATCAAAGAAACAGACTAGTGGGGACAAACGCTACTGGTGCGGCTAGGCAGAAGTTGGAAGAGTGTAAAGAAAAAGAAAAAAGAAAACAAATTTTTGTATGTGATAAAAATTATTGGCCAAATTATGGCTGGCTGCAGACGGCGGGCATTCTGTTTCATAAAGACCTTGGTTACTGGTGATGGCAGGTAGACTGTTGAGGGTAGCAGGTAAAAAGGGGTTGGTTTGACGAGGTGAGCAGTGGCAAGGGCTGGGTTCCGGTCACTGGTTTTGTACTGCAACGCGGAAACAATTGAACTGTTGTAATGGATCATTGGAAATAGACGTTGAGCGGATGCGGGTTGATGGCTGGTGTCAGGAATCGCCTCTGCGATCCGGTGAGACTTTCACGGGGGGCTTGTTACTCCGTGTACGGTGTCCCATATAACGTCAGTACACGAGAGTATAGGTTTGAACCATTGATCAAATCGTCTAGTCCTCACGGCAATCCGGGATCAACGTCGAGTTGGCTGATGGCTACCCAGGTAACCAGTGCGATCTGAAAGAGGTCAACAGTGCGGAAGTCTGGAGAGTGTTCCAGCTGTGGGTTATGATTATCGTTCAGATGGAAACCAGAAAATGAACATATAGTTATCTGAACGATAAGTTTTCATTTCGCTAGTGGGACGGCATAATAGGGATTCCTAGACCGAGACTAGTCGCTTTCTAGGGTAGTTAGGTGATAGCAGAGATTTAGGGGGATATCAGGTAGGTGGTGGATGAGGAAAGAGGATCCATTTAGGAACCAGGAATAAAACAACAGTAGGGAGTATGATCCGGAAATAGAATGAGAAAATGGGAAGGGTAGCAGTCTGGTCGGTTTAGCAGCTGTGGTTGGGGACGGCAAACAGTAAAAAGAAGGAAAACACTGGGTGTTAAGGTGAGGATTTTTGATGTGAAAGCAAACGTGCTGGTATTCCGCGGGGTCATGAGATATCAGAGGCATACGGATTCCGGTTGGAATGGGTCCTAACTTACCACCAGCATATGCGCACAGAAGTGAAGCCTAGTTAATGGGCAAGAGTAGTCCGTGTGGCAAGACTCGAGAAGGACGCAAGAAAAGCGGGATCAGACGGCCGTGTTCTAGCCTGAGACAGAGGAATTAAGTGAAAGCGAACAACTATCACTAAAGGCCAAAAAGGTTTTTTAACATAAGTATGCAAATTATGGCGTAAAATGGCACTATCACGGGTCATGCTGATTACAGAAGGTGTGTCCAGGATTCTGCATAGTGCTCCTTCAAATTGCATTAGCGTGCGACACGATCGCAGTGAGTCAGGAAGCTTATTCCAGAGGCTGGAGTAGATAACCGAGAAACATCTTGATCAGATTGAGAGCCCAGATTGGGGAGTTGTAATGGTGAATTGCCTATGACGGAGGGAGTAGGGAGTCTCACTAGAGAAACCGAGTAGGTTATTAGATGAGTAGACTTTTGAGTGCGGGAGGTTGAGGAGAAATAAGAGATTGAGCTTGACACTACGTGGCCATAGTGGTTCAAGCCGGAGTAGTTCGCACCTGGCTCTGTAGTTAAGGTTGGTAGAGGCGCCAAGTGATTTTTTCGTGAAGGAGCGTTGCACTTTCTTTATGTTGACTCGGTCGGCCTTTCGCTTCAAGGTAAATACCAGGGGCAGTATTCCAGCAGCGACCTGGCGTGTGTCTTGAATATCAGGTGTAAGTCAAATCTCGCAAATCGAGCAACACGTAGCCAATTCAAACGAATCCCAAAACCAGAACAAGATTGATTCGTAGCTTCTACGGTACTAAATTGAAATGCACAAAGGATACAAATATATACGAACCTCAAGTATGCGGCCAAATAGACTTCACAGTAAAACCCAAAGGTCCAAAGCCCCGTGGCTCAAGCGCGACAGCCAGAAACGGTTCAAGGCCAAATTCAAATGTCTCACATGGATAAACAAACGTGAAAGTGTGTGGGGTATGAGCGAGCTTTCCAAGATAATGTTAAATATAGTCAAATTCACAAAGCACGTTGAACATTTAGAAGGATTTTCAGTATTCGTTCGTTACACCGCCGGCCAAAATCCTTCCGCGAAAATGGTTGTCTAAGGTTCAGGAAGGCTCATGATTCTCACCCTATCTACCTTTAACTTATTGTCAGTGCCTGTGGATACTAACTTCCTGTGTTATCTGAACGTGAAACAGGTTTTTGCCGTAGTCATCATCGCACAATCCATAAGGAATCAATTCCAAATCCCGCTGCACAACTTGAGATTGACATATTCATCAGGAGACCGGCGCATATAGTCAGACGCACGATGAAGATGAAGGCTTCGCAGAGTGAAGTGTTTCGCCGCACGAAATAAGTCTAAGCATCACAAGCAGTAACCCATTGCAGCAACTGTTTAGACTAATTTTGTTTACAAGCATGAGCGCAGAAGTTGAACGCAGGTGCAACGCCTAATGAGATATCGCGTAAAATTGACAGGTCACGAACCAGTGGAATTGCATAAAATTAACGCACCAAATCTTCCGAAAGAAATGAAAACCGGTTTCTGATTATGAATAAATTTCGAAAACAAGTATACGGCGGACATTATCGAAATACACATGAACACGGAGATTGATCGAATACTGGCATCTATCAGAGTATTTCAAAGTTTTTCTGTGCACAAAATATGTGACAATCAATATTGTATAAAATGTAAATAAATGTTCTTCTTTAAAGATAATAATAGTTTCACAATGTGCTCGCAGCTAGTATGCCTCACCTGAACTGTTCAAGTGAAATACTGGTGAATTTCTCCTCTTCGCCTATGTGCACGCTAGATAGAAACTGGAACTAAGTACATTTGCAACCTTTCAGAAAAAATGGGTCCAGTTGATTAGTTGTAGGGCATGAAATGCAATAAAGTGCTGAGTAATTCGGAGCGAGGCGATCTGCGAGCTACTTTGTCTTTTGTATGTGGTTTCGAGCTCGAATCATCAACATTTTCCTAGCTGTTTCCTGCTACGAGTGGACCAACTCTCTGATGTCTCGAACACGTTCTTTGTTTCTTCCGTTTCCTGTAATGTAACACAACTGTAGGATCTGTCCGATAGGCAAGGCTCAGTTCGGCGGTGGTGCAGTTCTCTTTTAGCATTCGTGCTGCCTTAAAACTCAATACCAGTGCAGTCGTTTTGAGCTCGTTTGGGGATACTGACTTCAGCTCAGCAATTTTTGTTTTGGCAAAGGGTACTTTGTTTCGCCGCCGGCCATGCAGTTCCACCCAGGTACCGTACACTGTCACTGGGTCGGCAAATTTCAAGCTGCTTTGGGTGACCTGCTGGTGTCCTTTTTTGAGATATTTCAAAAGCCTCCGGGCAACTTCTCCTTTTCTCAATAAGTGACTTGACGGTGGTCTCTCGGGTATAGCAACTTCATGTTGCCCACTGTGAAGTCTTGTCTTTGAATTCGCCATCGAAAGCGCCGACTGATCCTTCGAGTGGACTTCGCTTTCCTGAGATGGACCGTTGGATTCAATATCGAAAGGCTGATCGTGTTCTACAGAGGCACTTCTCTCAGCAACATTTGAGCAATTTATTGATGCCGATTGTTGAAGTTCGCTCGTCAGGGGTCCGAGAAGTGTCCAGCCTAGTATCGTTTGCGTAGCGAATGGTTCTTTTCGATTGCTTATGCTCTGTTCAAGCACCCAGTGAGCCTCTGGTACATTGCATCCAATTAGTATGTCGACGTGGGGGCTAGAAACTTCTTCGAACTCTATGTCCCTGAGATGAGACCATCTCTTGGCGATCGATCTAACAGAATCGACTGGTCTCATTGGCAAGCTGTCTATTGCAAAAGCTTCCGGAATTTCTACGGTCCCCTCATCAGATAAAGACGTTAACTGCAGGGTCAGCCTCTTAGAATTGCTAACATGACCCCCTGCAATCGTGCTGATAGTGAGCGAGGTAGGCTCGCCTACTAGTTCACTGCTTTCTACAGGCTCGCGAGTAATCAGCGAGGTATCCGACCCCGTGTCCAAAAATGCATTGACCCTCCTCAGTCCTTTAGGTGTCACGATACCGACAGGTACGATGCCTAATCTTGCCGGTTTGAAATCATCATGTCCCGTTGAACGGACAATTTTGGGTTCATCTGGATGAATAGGTCTATTGTAGAGAAGGCCATGCAGTAACGAGTGATGATTACCCAAGCATCCGTCTTGGTTGCATTTCACTCTCAAGCTGCATTCAGAGGCTCGATGAGAGTTGTTCAAACACATAAAGCATGAGCCAATCCTTTTTACTGCGCACGACCGATCGAGTACACCCATCCCATGAAAGGTCGGACAATCTAGTAACCGATGCAGGGAGTTGCATAGCTTGCATTCAGCTGACCTCTCGGGTTCTTGACTTATCATGTGCATGTTAGCCAAAGACTGGGTTTGGTAACAGTCCTTCTCCACAATTTGAGATGTTGGTTCCCTTCGCGCCAGTCTGCAACTTTCGCGTACGATTTGTCCAAATCGACTGTTGGCGATACGGGATTGACGACCTATGAACTCAGTCAAATCGTTGAACGTAGATTCCCGCTCAAGCATATTTATTTTTTCAGCTTCCTCTGCCCATCGGCTCTGTAAATCAATAGACAGACATCGGACAATGCATTCCTGTGTGTGCAATGCATTCAGATCAGACTGGTATCCTAAGTGCTCCAGTGCTATACTGCAATTCTGCATTTTTATCACCAAACTCGACAGTGATTCAGCCTTGCCCTCAGTCCTTTTCGCCTCCAATAAAACACTATCAATTAGGCTTCTAGCCACCTTGAATGGTTGTCCAAACAAATCTTTCAGGATTCTGCGCGCCCTGATGTACCCCATCGGTGGATCAAGCATCGCGCAGCCTTCGATAGCACTTTTGGCTCTCCCACGACAGTAATGTAATAAATACAAAAACCTTTGACCAGGATCTGCAACTTTGTACTCAACAAAATTTTCGAATTGTTTCATGAATATACAGTATTGCTCGGGGTGCCCGTCGAAGTGGGACAGCTCCACTCTCGGCAGGTCAAGAGCCAAAACCTCGGTAGTTTCAGGCTGTCTCAAGGGTTTATATTCGTCGATCACAGTGCCTTTTCGATGTTGACATTGTGAACTACATGGACTCTTTGTTGGCTCTCTGAGACCAGTTCCTTGTGTAAGGGGCTCTGCTTCCTTTCTGGCTAACCGCAGCTCGTTTTCTAACTCTATTACTCTCATTCTATAAGTACTAATATCGTCAAACGCATCGCGGTTAGAGATATATGACCTGGCACTGACAGAGCTAGTAAACTTAGCATTATCTAGAGAATCAATAACACCCGAACCATCCCCAGAGACTTGCCGAGTTATTTCCTGTTGTCTCAAAAGGTCCTTGCTTCCTCGTCTGGGCATTTCCAATGGGTTTTCTTGTCCAGGTTCCACTTGAGTACTGTAAGTCAACTCTCGCAAATCGAGCAACGCGTAGCCAATTCAAACGAATCCCAAAACCAGAACAAGATTGATTCGTAGCTTCTACGGTACTAAATTGAAATGCACAAAGGATACAAATATATACGAACCTCAAGTATGCGGCCAAATAGACTTCACAGTAAAACCCAAAGGTCCAAAGCCCCGTGGCTCAAGCGCGACAGTCAGAAACGGTTCAAGGCCAAATTCAAATGTCTCACATGGATAAACAAACGTGAAAGTGTGTGGGGTATGAGCGAGCTTTCCAAGATAATGTTAAATATAGTCAAATTCACAAAGCACGTTGAACATTTAGAAGGATTTTCAGTATTCGTTCGTTACATCAGGGGCCTACTCTCCTGAGTACGGTGTGTCCTGAGGATAAGTGCAATCATCCTTCTCGCCTTGCCAATTTGGGTCAATGCTTGTTCATGCAAGTTGAAGGAGCATGAATAATGCAGGCCCAGATCTCTTAACACATGGGTAGTGGGAATCGGCAGACCATTTACTGTGTGGGAGCCAAGTGGAACGTGGCATTTTTAAGACAGAAGAGAGCATTTAGCTGCAGAAAACCTCATCAGCCATCGAGTAAACCATTCGTCAAGGGGCTTCAAGTCAGACAGAATGTCACTGACAGCTGAGTGCATGGCGTTAGCCTCAAAATTATAGACTAGTTTCATGTTGTCAGCAAAGAGGAATGTCATGCCATGATGCACTACTTGGGGGACGTCATTTATATACACAAGAAATAAGAGAGGACCTATAACGCTACCCTGCACGACCCTGCTAGTAATTCGTGTGGGCCGAGAGGATGTTCCATTGACGATGACGGTTTGAGAACATTCAGAGAGTTAAGCTGATAGCCAAGACAGAAAGGGGTCAGCAACTTCGTAGGATTAAGTTTTCGGCAGTAAGCGAGCATGAGATACACGGTCGAACGCTTTGGTCCTGTCGAGAAAGATTACGATGACTGACCTGTTGCTGTCTGATTTAGAAGTGATTAAATCAAAAAAGTCCATCTGACAAGTGTGGCACGGACGGGACTTGAGGAACCCATGCTGAGCTGGGTTGATAAGATTTCGAGAGGTCAGGGAATTTGCAGGCTGGTCCTTTACTATCCTCTCCTTGGGCCTGGAAACAATCGAAGTGTGGTTTATGGGGTGATAGTCCCCCGGATCATGCAAGGGCCCATTTTTGTGTTGTGGAATTATACAGGACGCTTTCCAGTGGGCCGGGTAACTTCCAGACGACATGGATAATGTTAAGAGGTTCGGCAATAGGAGCACCAGGTCAGGTCCCCCAAATCGAAGTAGGGCAGGTGGAAGGTCATCAGGCCCTGGATGATGGGAGGGTTTAGTGTTGGTTAGGAATTTCCTGATGTTGGCCTTGGTAAATATTATGGTTGTTATCGCGTCCTGTGTGAGCATCGGAAAGCATAATGGTGGAGAGTTAGTGCCCGTAATAAGAGCTGAGGCGAAAAAGCAGTTGATAGCCTCAGCCATATCTTCCGGCGAGTCAAGGTGGGTGCCATTTTGGATAAGGAATGGGATATTGTCTTCATTGCTGCGCGAGTTGCGAGATTTTAGCAGTCTAGAAAGAGGCCTCACACTATGAGGCTGTTGTAGTGCAGTCCATTCTTGCTTTTTTAGTTTATTCTCGGTTGCTGCATGGAGACCACGGCAGAGTCGGCTTATCCTGAGTGTCAGAGAGATATCTCGATTCCTGAGGAATGAGTTCTGGAGCTTACAAATCTTCTGTCGAAGTCTGTCCGTTTTGGTAGTCTTGGCTCTAATATGTTTAACTGTTGAGGTAGGGTAATTAATGAAGGAAAGCAGCTTGAGGTAGAACACATCAGCTGCTTTTTGCGGATCGGACGTGAGGAAGAAGTCAGACCAGTCAATGCCCCGGAGGGAGGTAGGAAACTGGGCCCAGTCAGTCAGTTTGTAGGTGTTTTGGTTTTTGATTTCGACAACTTCAGGTAGGTATGATTCTTGTGTAACCGTGAAGTGACATGTAACCATTTTGTGGTCACTACCGGGAAGGTTTTGTATGACGGAGAAGTTCACGTCAGGGGGGCCATGAGTGAACACCAGGTCGCGGATATTGTTATGCCTCGTTGGAGTGGAGACAGGCTGGATCCCTCCTGCAGTGTAGGTGTCCAGAAGGAAATCGGATAAATAGGAGGGGGCAGTCATTGTATTCCAACAAATACCGGGAGTGTTAAAGTCTCCTGCTATGATCTTGGGACCCGAGGATAGAGTAGAAATTTACTCGAAAGCCCTAATGATATACGGAAAATCAGAGTATTTAGAAGTAGGTGCTAGGTAGACGCACCCAACATGCAACAAGTTTCCAGGAATAAGGGCGAAGAGCCAAAGAAAGTCGGGTATACTGTGAAGCACTGGGTGGTGGAGGAGGGTGGTAGTAAATTTATGTTTAATGTATGCAAGGCAATTACCGCATCGGCGGTTCACTCTGCTTACTGGAAAGGAGTTGTAGCCTACCAGCGAGACAAAGCCAGTGGGGATGTGATCGGCTAACCATGTTTCTGTAACCACAACAACGTCAAGGTTAGAAGCGAGTGCATGTAACCTCGAGTGATTAATTTCGTTCAACAGTGAACGGGAATTCATCAGTAGGAGGGGAACTCTTCCTGTATCTTTGAGGTTACTAGGCGCTAGGGCTTCAATTGAGGGCAGCGGAGGACTATTGGGGCTGAGTAAGCTTCCGGCAGCCGGGTTGTCATTCAGGAGGGTGTCACCAGGGGGAGTAGTAACTGGGCTGGGGAGATCAGCAGGTGGGTTACATGGTAGCGGTTTGCAGGTTACGGTGTGGCCGCCCTATAGGACGCCTGATTGAAGGGTGCCAAGTCTATGGAGACAGCAGGAGGGTGACTGCCACAGGATGCAAGTTGGGTGAGAGATTCTGGAAGACTAATGGGGAGCAGCATTGGATGCGGTGGCTGATGAGCGGCCCCGGGTAATTGATCGAGAGATATAAAGACGGTGTCTAATGGAGCTTTTGGAGGGAAACCATGATAAAATCGTGGCAATTTTATTAGTGGCGATAGTGGGCTGGTATGGAGGCAAAAAGTTTCATTAGGAATACCGTCTGTAACCGATAAACACTCACGAAGTCCGGTAGAGATTATTACTGGATGGTGAGGTGATTTGTTTATGCGGGATAATAGATTAGGAGGAGGACATGGTGACTCTAGGTGGAATTTTCGGGGGGAGAGGTAATGGGGATGCTAGGGGGTCAGTATGGGGGTGGGGGGGGGGCAGAGGTGCAGGGGCAACCATGGTCATGATAACGGTATAGTGAGGAGGGTAACCAATGGCAGGGTAAGTGGGATTGGAGTGAGACAGGAACAACGTTGTGGGTAGAGCTTCTGGGAGCGGCAGGCATCTCACAGGGCTCCACGGAATGAGCGTGAGGGAGTGGAGCATTAGCGAAAGGGCTGCTGTTGAAAGAGGCTTTGGTATGTGGAGTCAGTTAGCATAGTGTGCAGTGGGGTCAGAGTAGAAAATGGCAATGTTGGGTGGTGAGGGGGCAGAGGGTGTTGATTTTGCGGGAGGGTAATATGGGGTTTACCACGGGGCAGAAAAGTGTTAGGCGCGGGCCACATGTTTTGGTACCGGTTAGCATCCATGCTGGTAACCCGTCATGTGTGATTCGGGTTTGGTAGGGCTAGCGATGGAGGCGGTTAACTTAATGGAAAGATTGTTAGGTGGTACTGCTTCTGTAGGCTCGATGGCGGCGGCATCTGAGTTGATGTGCGCGGTATTTAGCAGCTGGGCACGCGGATCTCCGTGGGACCAAATAGATGCACCAATGGGCTAGCTCCAGGGTGAGCGATGCGGCTCCGCAAGCATGACCATGGAGGAGGACTGTGATGGGTAATAGGCCGGTTACCTAGAGCACGAGGGGTCATAGGTCGACCGTCGATTGGGGACGGGGGCTTGGCGATGTCAATGCAGCGGGGGTCTTGGCCATTAAGAGCAATGGGCAACGGGGGTGTCGTCGTGACCGGAACGGGGTGGCGCGTTGGAATTTGGAGACTTTTTGGCTCGTTTGGCGGATGGAACTGGGCGTGAGTGGCTGCTGGCTGAGAGGAGGGGCTGTGTTGCTCGCCTGTGGCTAGGCAGTAGCGGAGGCTGGGGTGCAACCTGAAGCCTTTTAGAGGGACGTTGTGGTGTTGGAGGCGAACGGGACAAATCTACATCCACTTTTTTGCACTGGTGCACTGGCCAGCTGGAGCGGTGGCGAGTTATTCACGGGGCGAAATTGTTCAGGGCGATTGGGTGGCGATGGATCAGTGGGTGGTGGGAGTACTTGGTTGCCGGCAATTGATCTAAAAACCACCCTCTGGAGCGGGGTTTCGCTAGAAGTAAGTTTCAAATTTTTGAATGAGGTGGACTTTGCGATGGACTCTCTTTCTAACGAATTCCACGGCAGCGCTCTCTTCCAGGAATTGAAACAGTAGCGGGCACATGTTTCGATGTGACTGTTTTCTGAGTCTTTTGCAGGAGCACTCGCGGTGCGACATACCACATGCCATGAGCATGGACTGTTTGACGGAGGAAAGGGGCACACGATCTAGAACAATAAAGACTACGGCGTTTTTGGAATTTTTTTTATCCTACTATGGACTCCGGAAGCAACTGAGTCCAGGAAGTGGCTAACTGATAGAAGACTTTCAGTGTTCGGATGTTTTTAGGGATCGGCGATATATGCGAGTGGCAACAGCATGGTCGCTGCATCGTCCATGGATCGTAACTGTTTACTTAAGGACAACAGGTTTTTCTGAAGAGCATTATATTTGTTACTGGCTTCACTGCATATATGGACCAGTGGTACTGAACAAGGTACGGAGGAGGTAGGAAGTCGGAGGCGTTTAGTGCTTCTAGGTTGAACCCGGCTGGCCACCCGGTGAACGAGGCGATCGGTGGAGGATTCCGGCAGGGTATTACAAAGAATTCTGATGGGAGCGGATTTGTAAGTCTGGAGCTAACCCCAGATTTTATTGTTCAGAAAAAACACCCTGATATATGTGAAGTTTTAAGGATAACTTGAGAAGCTGCTTGTGAGTTATTTGACTAGATACCTTAGTAGAAACTGTACCGATAACAGCACGCTTAAAGACGTGGTGTAATGCAGCACCATAGTATGAGCAACCAGGAGTGAAAAAACATTTGAAAGCCCGCTAGAAAGCACCTATCAGAGTGTCCACGGAGTGTGTTCCTAAAGTAAGAGCGGTGGTCTGGGAGCTACTCGAGTTTGTCACGGCAGTAATCTGTGGATGGCAACCTTCCATAATACCGTCCGCTAGTTTTTCCGCTTCTGTGAAGTTAAGATGACAAGGGACCTCGAGCAGTGCTTGAATATTGGCTGTTAATCGCTGTACCCAAAGCTCTTTGAGGACTTTTTCCTCTAAAAGTTACCCTGTCAGCTGCTGTTTTTCTCTCAGTAGAGCGGAGGGCTTCATACTATCTAACTTGGCCCTTGGATCACCCACTCCATTCTTGACGATTCTGATGGCAACAGACGAGATTACCGCCTGTTACACGGCTTTGTAAGAGCAGTTATCTAACATGACGTGGCTTGCCGGGGTAGCAACATAACGGGGAAGGCAACCAATAGTCCACAAGTAAACAGTACGCTCGCCTATGATTCTATGATCCGAACTCAGCTTCTAAAGTATGAAACCAGAGTTGAGGTCTATATAAAAAAATTGCGGAACTGCTAGTGCGACTGTCAAAACGGATGGTTCTGGGTCAGATTTACGGTCTTTGTCATCAGTACAGTGTTATATCAAATGAAAACGGATATACGAAGGTCCACTGAGCATCCGTGAAATGAGACTCATGATATTGGTATGGGAAAAATTTAAATCGAATATTGCAGCTGAAGCGGTGATAAAATCCTTATATGGAGCAAAGAGTTTATATACAATCGAACAAGTGTGATTCAAGGACTTACGAGGGTCCTTGATGGAATGAATTTGTTGTTAGGGCTCACCGGCCTAGGATTCTCCTCAGTTAAGTCCAGACCTGATCCCGTATAGAATCTATAGCCCCTGGTCCACAGTTGGCGGCACGATAGTGATTATAATCGGCAGAGTGGAAAACAGTGGAACTCAAAAAGCTGGGGAGGTTTAACGCGTATAATAAAGGAACTCAACTGCGTGCCGACGGTGTGCACAGGCGGAGCAAGCATGGACACCAAATTTCGGTAATCGCTCAGACAAAATCTCTGTCAGTCTTAGTAATCGTGCACGGTACCAGTAGCACTATAAACCGGTTCTCGATGAAAAAGCGGCGCGTTCTCGGAGACTTGATAGAAACCTTCTAGGTGGTTAAAAACGGTTAGGCATGAAGCGAGAAGAACTTTCCTCTCCGATCCTATAGAGAGACACAAGAGGGTGCAGACCTAGATTGCAAAGGGGATGGCTGCCTAAGAGGGCACGTTCTGACAACTAAGGAAGTGGGAATTCCAACTCGCACCAGAAGCCAGTCTTTTGCAGTTAGGGGGACGTGTCAAGCTCCAGCACAGTGTCTGGACTCAAAAGGTTAGCTAAAGTGTGGATGACTGTGTTTGGAGAAATATGACCAGGGGTCTACTACCAATTTTTGTGGACAAATGACTGGCCCCTTTCACTTAAAACCTCGAGAAACCCTCACCTAGTATCTACCTGCCCTTACCATACTATCCTCGTTACCGAGGAGAACGTGGGGTGTGTTTGACTAACGGCTGTGATCCGAAAAGTTGTTGAACAGAAACGGGGTTGGAGATCTAACCTGAACCCTCACTGATTATAGCCAAGTACTGAAGAAGGGTCGTCTCTTCCGCTTGTCGAAGCTCCAGGGGATCCATGGAGCTCACCAGTGCAAGAATCTGGACGTTCAGACATCCCGCCGTCAAGTCCTGGGACCGAATTGAAATTGAAACTGAATTGAAAGGAAGCACTCAAGTCGGCAAACTAGAGTAAATTACTTCTCTAATAATGATACCTGATGGGATAAGCTACCAGAGGTCATGAAAGCACAACAGTTTGGGCTTTTGAGAAATCGGTAGACCAGTGTTAGGTGGCTATACACTCCAAGTTATATAAGGTAGTTTTTAAAGACAGATACAACCCACTTATTGATTACTCAGGCCATAGTTAGGCCGCATATGGAGTACTGCGTGCAGGCCTGGGCACCGTACTACCAGAAAGATATCGACTGTCTGGAGAAAGTTCAAGGGCTAGCCACTAGAATGGTGGCTGGGCAAGGGGGTTTAACTACACAGAGCGTCTCCGTGCCATAGACCTATTCTCGATGGAAAGACGGCGCATTCGCGGGGATTTGGTAGAAACCTTCAAGGTAATGAAAGGACTGTCAGGAATAAGTCGAGAAGAACTTTTTTCTCTGATCCTCGAGAGAGGCACAAGGGGGCATAGCCTTAGATTACAAAGGAAACATTCGAGGCTCCAAATTAGGGCGATGTACTTCTCAAATAGAGTGGCACCTTATTGGAATAAGCTCCCGGGGGAGGTCATAAATACCACAACAGTGAAGGCTTTTAAGAAGGCAGTAGACCTATGTTGGATGGCAGTATACCTTGAGTTATGGTAAGCAGCTTTTAAGGCCAGATGCAATTTAATTATTGTTTCTACCCTACACTGCCAGGGCTGATACTTGTAGCGTACTACTCTGTCTATGTGGTACACTAAATTATTGTCAACAATATCTAAGACGACACTAGCAAACTAAGATGGGCGGAGGAGCGTGCGGTGATAAAAAGGCCAAAAGGGTATGTACATGAAGAATAAAATGAAACAATAGGTGTGACTCAAACTCACAGTTGTTCAGTGTTCTTGTGATCAGGAAATGAGCGTCAAAGAGCCAATGTCCGACAATGTCTTCAGTTCAGTTCGGTCTGACAGCCATCCGTTGGACAGAACAGGATGGTATTGAGCGAAGTGCCAAGAAACGCCGTTGAAGCTTCTAGAATGTTTTGTTTCACACAGTTAGTTCCGACCGATATGATTCCAAGACACTCCAAACCAGAAGATGAGATCGAGCCACAGTAAAAGATTTATTTACAGCCTTTTTGTATTGCGCGGTGGTGACGACCAAAAGGTGTGTGTTTTTACATTAAAACGTCGGTACAACAAAGGAGTGTCGCACCAAGGGACGTTGAAAATCATGGAAAAAGTCGGAAATGTACAGGTACCTACACAACTCCCCCGCCAGAGCGTTTGTTGTACAAAATAAACGCTCGATAGAAAAATAGAAAGAGGAAACGGTTAGCGAGAGAAAACGTCAACTAACAAAGTCTTGAAATCTGACCGGATGTCGAACGTTTCTGCCGGAACGGCGGGTTACCAGGGAAGGTTTTTGCTGTGGTGGTGCTGGCGGGTGTGGTGTAGTGTCTGGTGTGATGATAGAGTTTGGATTATCGACAGGAGTTGTTGGTGGTGTGTCTGTGGATGGTAATGGTGTCGGCGTTGCTGGTGATGGAGGTGTATCAAAATACGCGGGTTTTAATCTGTCAACGGAAACTGTGTCTGGCTTATCGGCTTTTTGAACCACGAAATATTTGTCTGTGCGACTAAGCACTTTAAATGGACCATCATACGGTGGTGTGAGTGGTTTGCGAACAGCATCGTTACGAATAAAAACGAAAGGTGACGTAAATAGATCATTGTGTACAAAAACGTGTGTGGATGACAAGCGAGTGGGTGTTGGACGTAGATGTGACATACGGTCTTTGAGTTGTTGGACAAATTGGGATGGGTTAGGACTGGCATCGGTGCTGGGTTGAACATACTCACCTGGAAGGCGTATGGTGGTACCGAAAACGAGCTCAGCCGACGTGCTGTGGAGGTCGTCTTTGACTGATGACCGCAGACCTAAGAGAACTAGTGGCAGGTTGTCGCTCCAGTTATTGGGGTTTGGCTGTGATATCAGTGCTGCTTTAAGTTGACGGTGTAGGCGCTCTACCATGCCATCGGACGAAGGATGGTATGCAGTTGTTGTGATGTGTTTACAGCCAAGCAGTTTAGTGAACTCACGAAACAAAGTCGATTGGAATTGGCTGCCACGGTCTGTGGTGACGGTAGACGGTACACCAAATGTAGCAATCCAGTGCTGGAGTAGTACTTTCGCAATATTTTCTGCCGAGGTGTCGGAAATGGGTACTGCCACTGGCCAGCGTGTGAAACGATCAACAACGGTTAATAAGTGGGTATGTCCATTTGATGGTGGTAGTGGACCAACAAGATCGACGTGAATATGTGTGAAACGGACGTCGGGAACGGTAAACGTACTGGGAGGAGAAAAAGTGTGGCGGTGGACTTTGTTTCTTTGACATTGTAAACACTGTTTAGTCCATAATGCAATGTCAGAATTCATACTGGGCCAAACAAATCTGGCAGAAATGAGTTTGCGAGATGCACGGATACCGGGATGGGAACGAGAATGAAAATGATCGAAAACGATCTTCCTGTAGCAAGTTGGAACGATAGGACGAGGGTTACCTGTAGACCAGTCACAAAGGACTGTGCCATCGGCTAAAGGTAGGGGAGAATCCTTGAGCTGGAGTGTGGAGGATGTGCGCAGTTCGAGCAAAGATGGATCATCACGCTGGAGGTTTGCCAGTTCCGTAAGATCGAATTTAGTCTGCACCGTGTTGATGTCAGGTCTGGATAATGCATCAGCCACAACGTTATCAACTCCACGCACGTAGCGGATGTCTGTTGTGAACTGAGAAATATAATCCAAATAGCGGATATCTCTGGGTGAATGTCGGTCAGGCTTGGCATGAAGTGCGTGTGTCAGGGGTTTGTGGTCAGTGTGCACACGAAATTGTCGTCCTTCCAAAAGATGACGGAAATGACGGATGGACAAGTAAATGGCTAGGAGTTCGCGAGAAAATGTGCTGTATTTTGTCTGTGCCGCCTGGAGTTTTTGCGAGAAGAACGCTAAGGGCTGTAATTGGTTGTCCACTATTTGGTGAAGCACTGCACCGACTGCAGTATTTGATGCATCAGTCGTTAGGACTAACTCAGTATTTGGATCTGAATGTGGATGGTGCAGCATGGTGGCGTCCGCGAGAGCTTTTTTGGCTTCTGCGAAAGCTGTCTCAGCCTCGGGAGTGAAATCGATCGTCTTGACGTTGGACTTGAGAAGATCGGTTAAAGGTGAAACGATGGTCGCACAATGGGGAATGAAGCGACGGTAGTAGTTCAAAATTCCCAAGAAACGTCGTAACTGTGTGATCGTTTGAGGTGCAGGAAATGAGAGGATGCTGCGCACCTTATCTGGGAGGGGTGTCAAACCTTTTTGATCGATATGGTGCCCGAGGAAGTCGAGGGACGGAACACCGAACACGCATTTACTAGGGTTCAGTTGAAGTCCGTATTGTTGGAAACGTTGAAAGAGTTGGCGCAAGTGGCTGGCATGCTCCGATGGAGAGGCGCTGGCAATTAATATGTCGTCGATGTAGCCAAACGCGAAGGGTAGACCTCGAAGCACTTCATTGACGAATCGTTGGAACGTCTGAGCAGCGTTTCTCAATCCAAATGGCATGCGAATGAACTCGAACAGGCCAAAAGGCGTGGTGATGGCTGTCTTGGGAATGTCTTCTTCGGCCACGGGGATTTGGTGATATGCCTTTACGAGGTCAACCTTGGAAAAGTTTGTCTTCCCAGAGAGATTCTGTGCAAAATCATGAATGTGTGGGATCGGGTACCTGTCGGGGACGGTGACATTGTTGAGAGCACGGTAGTCTCCACAGGGTCTCCAATCACCAGATGATTTTGGAACCATGTGCAAAGGCGAGGCCCATGGGCTTGAAGACGGTCGAATGATGCCAAGATTCATCATATGTTCGAATTCAAGGCGTGCGATACGGAGTTTGTCGGCGTTGAGTCGTCGTGGTTGAAAGTGGACAGGTTGGCCTTTTGTGGCGATGTGGTGCTGCACAGCATGAGAGACTGGGTCGGTGAACTGACACGGTTTAGTGAGGGATGGAAACTCCTTCAAAATGTCAGCAAACGGCGATTGCGGGATCGCCAGCCGAATACCCAGAGAGTTGGTGCATTTACCAATGCCGACTGCACAAAGCTTGGTTGTGGTGTCTACCAGCTTGCGATTTTTGAGGTCCACTGTTAGGCCAAAGTGTGAGAGGAAATCCGCGCCAATAATGGGAGTCTGAACATCTGCCTGGATGAAAACCCATTGAAAAGAGCGTCGGAGGCCTAAATCAAGAGTGATGGACCGTTGGCCGAATGTAGCAATAGTTGTTGTGTTTGCTGCTTGCAGTGTAAAGTGAGATGGTTTGAGGCTGTGATGTTTGGGTGGGGGGATTACACTGATCTCAGCGCCGGTATCAATGAGGAATCGAAGACCACTGGATCGGTCAACGATATAAAACAGGCGACTTTCGCGTGGGGGGCCAGCCGAAGTCGTCGCCGTTACTGGCTGGCCTGGTCGTTTGACTGTGGAGTGTAAGTGCGGAATGAACATGGAGGATCGCAGCGGCGTGCCTTGGAGCCGAAAGTGCGGTGGTACCAACACCACGTTTGTGATCGGCGGTTTCTGGACCGTGATCTAGGTCGATGAGGTACTTCGGTGGACACAGATTGATGAGTAGTAAATGCGCTGCACATTGCACTGACCTGATTGCACAACATGCGAACGGTTTCTTTTAGGTCCGTAATGTCCTTATCGATATGCGAGTGATGGGATGGGGAATCAGGACTGCGAGAAACGTCGCCACGGCGATCTGGGGCAGGAACTGGTAATGTCGTAGGGGATTCGTGCGTCGGAGTGGTTTCGGCGGGTGATGTCATGTGAACACAGGGTCTACCAGCCGGGTAGCATTCCATTATTCTGTCGGCGTGCTGTGCAACTTTGTCAAGTGGAGTAGTGGGTTCCAGCATTGACAGGACCTGCTGCATCGGGAGAGGTAGTTTATCAACCCATATCTCCCTGAAAATGGCGTCGTCCATTTGCCGTCCAGCCAGTAGCGACCGCATGTGGCGCATAAGCTGGGACGGAGTTTGGTCTCCGAGCTCCACCGACGTGAACAGTTCACAGTAATTTTTCCGGCTGATTTTCCGGTACGCTGAATGACTGCTTCCTTAAGCTTCGTGTAAGGAGCTTCTGGTGGAATGGGATCGAGGAGATCTTCCACGTCAACAGCGATGTCAAAGGGAAGTGCTTGAACAACGTGAGAGTACTTCACGCGCTCGCTGGTTATACGTCGAGTGGCAAATACGGCTTCTATTTGTCGAAACCACACTCGAGGGTTGGTCGGGGCAAAAACGGGCAGTTTGAGAGCAACCGCGTGGATGTCAATAGATTCGCTGTCAGACATGGTGAATGGTGTGGAACTTGGACCAAAAGAATGAAGCTAGTGTCAAATGATGGAAAAACAACCTGGGCTCACCAATTTTGTAGCGTACTACTCTGTCTATGTGGTACACTAAATTATTGTCAACAATATCTAAGACGACACTAGCAAACTAAGATGGGCGGAGGAGCGTGCGGTGATAAAAAGGCCAAAAGGGTATGTACATGAAGAATAAAATGAAACAATAGGTGTGACTCAAACTCACAGTTGTTCAGTGTTCTTGTGATCAGGAAATGAGCGTCAAAGAGCCAATGTCCGACAATGTCTTCAGTTCAGTTCGGTCTGACAGCCATCCGTTGGACAGAACAGGATGGTATTGAGCGAAGTGCCAAGAAACGCCGTTGAAGCTTCTAGAATGTTTTGTTTCACACAGTTAGTTCCGACCGATATGATTCCAAGACACTCCAAACCAGAAGATGAGATCGAGCCACAGTAAAAGATTTATTTACAGCCTTTTTGTATTGCGCGGTGGTGACGACCAAAAGGTGTGTGTTTTTACATTAAAACGTCGGTACAACAAAGGAGTGTCGCACCAAGGGACGTTGAAAATCATGGAAAAAGTCGGAAATGTACAGGTACCTACATACTGCACAAAATTTCTGCCTTTCAGAAAAAGAAAATCACGCAGTGTTGGGAGCTACGGAAACGGGCCGACAACACAACTATCTGGACACACGATTGGCTCTAGCCACACCAAGTTCTGTGCAAACTGAACTGAACTGAACTGAACTGAACTGACCGACGGGCCTGGGCGCAAACCGGACGCAGGGCGCCTTCGTCCTGTGTGCGCATTCTTGTCCGACGGTTTTGGTCGTGTTAGTTATGGGAAGATGAATGTTAGTGTGATCATGGTACGCCTCACGATATCCCCAGTTCGCATTGTCCGCACTGAATAGTACTTGACCTGTGGCTGTGTTTTAAGGAAAAGAACGAAGTTGATCAGGTCAGGTCGGGTCAGGTCGCACGGGACTGATCGTGGCCGGGGCCAATCGATCCTCCAGAATTCTTTCAGTAGTGTGCACAGAGATCGGCACTCACTACTGCAACTTTGTTAGTTCTTTCCAGTTTTGTCGCACGAATGGATTTATTCCTTCAGTTGGCTGAGTAAAAAGTAGAAGCGCTCTTCTTACCATTGAGGCGAGAGACAACTATGACGTTAGTGTTCCATCACACTTAGTGCCTCAGATCGTAGACGGGAGGAAGCTACAATTTTTTCCTGCTCCTCAGTATTCTACTTCTGTGAATAAGTCGTCACACTTAGCGTTCAGCATCCTATTAAAATGCCTTACACCTTGTGCGCAAACTACTTCTTCCGTTAGTCTATTCTGCATTCCCAGTACTCTGTTGCTGAAGAAGTTCGGTCGCTTATTTAGCCTAGAGCGTGGCTTTCACAATTTTACACCATTTCCTCTCGTTCTGTGATCAGTGGTCTGTTTAAATAAATCTGCTGCGCTTATGCCCGATAAATCCTTCAGGATTTTAAACGCTTCAATAATGTCTCCTCTGAGTCTTCTTTTTCCAAGTGAGAAGAGTCCCATATCCTGCAGTCGTTGTTCACACCCAAGTAGCACGCTCCAAGTTTGCCCCATGAGGCACGCATCTGCCTTACTTTGAGCAAATCTGAGGCTGCCCCAAGCTTGCTATTGAAAAACGCGGGGCAGCGCTACCGTTGCCCCAGGATTGCCCCATGGGGCTACCTCGGGACGAACTTGGGTTATGCCCCAGGTTTGCCCCAAAGGTTGGGGCAACGTCCTACTTGAATATGACTTCCCTCATTGTCCTCCAACCATCCGAGTGACTAGCCGCTGGACCCTTTCTAGGTAGGCTGCATTCTTTTTCAAAAAAGTGCCCAAGCCTGTACACAATGTTCTAAAAGCAGCCTCACTACTGCCTTATATGTAGGTATGATCACTTCCACTGATCTGCACGAAAGTGCTAAGCACAGCTGAAAGAGCTCACCTCTTGCCTTGTGGGCAACCAGCTTGCACTGTTCAGCACATCTGAAGTCCGCAGTCATTTGGACGACAAAGTCCCTTGTTGACTGTCGCCTCAACTATGAGTGGTCTATTTTCGCCCACGACCGTTACTACCATCGAAGCTCTGGTTAGCAGATGACTTATTTTTGTTTAAAGGCATATCCCATTTGTTTGCTCAGCTAACTACATGCGTCAGGTCCCTTGCTAGTTCATCGCGATCTCCCGCTCCCACAAATTTTACATTGTCTGCACAAGTGAAACACAGTAGTGATAATACTTTCACTAATTCATTTATTTAGAGCAGAACAAAATAGTGGGCCTAAAACTGACCCTTGAGGTACTCTGCTGGTTACCTTTTCTACTTTTGACCGGCAGGTTTGTACTCTGAAATGAAACGCCCTGCTTGTCAGGAAGGCTGACACCCACTTGTGTATTTGCCCTCTATCCCGAACGTCTTCAGTTTCCCCATCAATAGGTGATGGCTTACTGAGTCAAAAATCTTGTTAAAGTCTAGGTAGCAAACTTCGACCATCTGGTTTGTAACTTCGTCTAGGAATACTAAAAGGTTTAGAAGACAAGATTTGCCCTCCGAAAACCCGTGCTGTGCTTTACAGAGCAACTTGTGGCTCAGTAGGTGTTTAAAAATGTTCCCTTATCAGTCGCTCTAAACACTTGCAGAGAATGCATATGAGGCCTAAAAGACGGCAATTTTCTTTATCTGACCGTGACCCTCATTTGTGGACAGCCACAACGGTAGCTTACTTCCAATTCAACAGTAATTCCCATTGGCTAAATATGGCACAGTATAGACGGCACACATGTCCACTGATAGTGGCAGCCAGTGGATGTATGAAAGCTGGGTGAATACCATCAGGCCCCACCGACTTGTGTGTGTTAAGCCCTTCCAATAATTTCTCTGTCTCCCGTTCCCCAATTTGCGGGTTGGGAAGGATAGGAGCAACCATTTGCGTTTCGGTCAATGTTTGTTGTCCCCCATCACGTCCATATACACCCTCGAAGTATAGGCCTAAGGCATAGGCTTTGCTCTGATCATCACATATTTCACCCGCGTCCCTCAAGACCAGAGGTCCCACTCCATTCCCAAGCGAAGCCTTTGACTGAACATATTTATAGTAACTTTTTGGGTTTTGTTTAACTTCTCTAGCCAGTGTCATTTCAAAAGTTTTCTTTGCCCCTCGTTGGATTTTTACGGCTGAGTTCCTATCCTCTTTGTATTGTAACCAGGTTCTTTCGCCACCAGTGGCCTTGAAGATCTGCCAGCTTTTTCCCCTCTGTTTGCTTGCACGTCGGACCGCTGGCGTCCATCAAGCTGGCTTGTCTTTATTTTTGCACTCCTGGAGTGGGGCAAAACTGTCCTGTAGCGCCAGGTTTCCCTTGACCACCTGCCACATTTCCTCTATTCCAGCTTCCTCAACTTCTATCCTCCATTCTAGTTCTGCAGCCCTAGTTCTGAGTTCCCCTATGTTTATCCTTCCAAAATTTCTACGTAATTTTCCTACGGCTTTCGCATGCCTGAGACAAAGAGGAAACTTGATGGTTACATAGTCGCTTTTGCCCAAAGGTGTCTGCAAACCCAACCCGTCTATGTCATTTTCATGCCTTGTGATCACTAGGTCAAGGAGCGAAGGCTGCTGTCCAAATCTGTACCCTGTTTCCTCTAATGTGCTGAACCAGAGCTCTGCTGTGCGTCCAGTCGACGAAGTCCTCCTCTGCTCTACCCGAGAAACATCTACCTGTTGTCCGATCCAATCCTGACAGGTTAAAGTCTCCTACTATTAGAAGTACGCTTTGCTGATGCCTGGGGCTGCTGTGGTGCATCCATCAATCTTTTATCCTCGTCTAATGTTGAATTTGGGCCTCTGTATAAGCATGCAACAGCTGTCTTTCTGGTACGCAATTGTACGATGACAACACACACCCGAGTGCTTGCTGCGCACAAACTCACTTCTGATTCCATGTGCACTAGTCCTTCTCTGACTAAGAAGGCTGCTCCACCACCAGCTGTGTCATTTCCCTTGTCTTGTCGATAAATGGGATAGTGATCTTGGACTGCCTGTGAGATATGGTCGTTATGGGACAGCCAGGTCTGTGAGACCGACCATTTCAGCATTGCAGTGAGCGGCTCTGGTGGTCAGTTTCGCCTATTTGTTTTTAATGCTACAGGCATTAATGTGTAGCAATACCGTGGCCTTTTCGGTCGACATAGAATTTTTCTCCTTTATTATGTCTTGCCTCTGGCAGAGTACCCGAATGGTTGTTACGTTTTTTTTCTAATGTACTGAACGTCGTAGTTTGCTGGTCTGTCCGTATGACTGTTCATTCCATCAGGTCCGAATCCTGTATACGCCTCATGGGCGTTGCAGTATCAACTTCCTTTTTTGTCGATCTGGAAGTTCTTATGATAGACGGCCTAGGACTACTTTCGTCTTCCACTGAGATCTTCCATGACTTGTCTTCCAGTACGTCTCCAATTACAACCACTGCTTGTTTGGTGTGTTGCGCTGGGTATACGTCCGGGTTTGTATTTCGGAGCTTCTTTTCAGCGAACCCCTCTGTTGAGGCGATGGTTGTACTAGCCCTCCTCCTAGTTTGGCATTTCCTCGTGCCCTTATGCCCATTTTTGGAATATCAGGCACTATGCGATATCTTCCCAATGTGCGGTGAAAACTTCCCCCACTGTTGCTAGCAGCTGGTCCTTGATGTCCGGGTTTACGAACTCAAACAGAGTTGGTCTCGCTGGTCCTGTTTGTAATCCCGGTCGCGGTAGTTTCCATACCCTCACCCTATGAATTCTCCTTATTTCTACCATTTGACTAACGCCTACAAGCCTTAGCGAATCCCGCACCCTCTTGTTATCCAAATCCCGCTTTGTTTTAGATTACCTAATGGTCGGCTCCTCATGGTCCAGTGCGAGAATGTTGTGGCATTTCATCATGCTGGGTTCCCCTCCAGCCGTTATCTCCCGAGGTTCTCTTTTCAATCCCTCAATTTGGCGCTCCAGGCCTTTTAAAACTGGGCTTGCTGTGCTCTCAGGGGCATTTGCCACTTGTGGTTTATTCGTGGCCTTATTCTTCTTCGGGACTGCTTTTGCTGCACCATTCGAATTTGGTGTTGAGGACAGAGGATTTGCAACATTTAGTTTACCTGAGTCCCTCTACCCGGGCCCCTCTCGCCTTCTCACTGCTCATCCCTACTGCATCCGCGAAGGAGAGATTGGAAAGTTCCTTTTCTTCCGAAGTGCTACGGCGTCCTTTGGTTCTCAAAGTCGTCTACTTTCAGTTAGTTTGCGTATGGTAGCGAATTGAAAAGCCTGCCTGGCGGCGGTCTTGCAATGGAAGCACACCTATTCAATCCACTCGTTTTGGCAGTACGTCGAGTAGTTCTGCTCTAAGATACCTGAACACTTTGCATGTGCCCATCATTGGCGCACATCGCACGCGATCCCATTTCGCACTCGCTTCGAGCAGGCTTCAGACAAGCAAGAGTAAGACACTTTCGACATGGCTCTAAAGAAACGAAAGACAGAGCACTGACACTGACTCTGCAAAAACGGGCAAACAACTGGTTCCTTGGTGACTGAGAACCACACAAAAATTTTAAATCTGAGACTTATGCGTCAGTAAGTTGTTTTAACACGATATAATGATTCAAAAACAGTAACTACTTTCGTTATATCAATTTAAGCAGTATTTCAGCGAGAGGTGCGAGATTTTAATCAAATTCAAACGTGCGTGGTAATACTGGAGAGCACATTCCCCCAGCCTCCACGATCGCGTTCGTCGAGGAAATCAACGATAAAAGACCGAGGAGGGCCAACCGCGTATATTCTCGTAGGGCCTGAGTACAAAGACCGCTCGCTTGCTTGTGCCGAGGAAGTGTGTCGGAAGTAGCGATTGCGGTTGCCACGTGCGCGAAACGTACCGTCAAACAAGGGATCGGCTAATCACTATAGTAAGAAATGCTGAAACACAAAAATACAGTGCAGATATATTTGTGAGGGGACTTGAAGATTATTAGAAATGCCCAGGAAAAAGTTATAGAACCGACCACATACAGTTGATTTTCCAAAATAGTTCGTTGCGTCTTCGACCAGCAGCTTTACCGTCGTTCGAGCTGGCTACCAGTAATTGCATTATGGATGCCACGTATACGCATTTGTTTGGTTGTAACTGCCACTAGTCTCAAAACGTTCACAAACGTAGGGAGAATACACCGCAGTAGCCACGTGCGGGTTCGTTGGTGAACGCATTTACAGCGGAATGAAGGGTATGCCTCAGAATGGGTTGGTTATAATAGTGCCTGTTGTGTCCAAACAAGAAGTCGGTTAACGGGTTTTTCACCAAGCAGCACACTCAACGTGGAGACTGTAGCGACATTCAACCTTGCTCATTTGATTGACACGTTATTGTTCATCTGAACCTTGCTGCCAAGCGCGGTGGCCACTTGACCGCTGGCCGTGCACGCTACACACACGTTTTTTCAATATACGCTAACCACTCTTTCTCCACCGATAGTGTTCTCTTTCTCATGGGTTGTGGGAAGCATTGTCTTGGTGATCGTGGTGGCGTATTGCAAAGTACCACACTAACGGACAAGTGGTCCACGTGTAGTGGGAAAAACTAGCGAACGGGCGTAATAAGAAAATAGCTTGGTAAGGTTTAATCGTCCTTACAACGGTAAAAGTCATTCAGAGTAACGCGGGTGCACAAGCGTAAGAGAAACTTACATGCAACTTAGGCTAAACGAAGCCTATAGCGTGCACGGGCAACGGTCAAATGGCCACCGCGCTTGGCGGCAAGAGTTCAGATAGATAATAATGCGTTAAACAAGTGAGCAAGGTTGAATGTCGCTACAGGAGTCTCCTAGAAATCCGACTAAGCTGGGCTTCGATCGTGGACATGGACCGGTTGTGTTGATATCTTAGGAACTCTGTATGACTTTCCTTGCATTGATGGCGTGATATCGGGTGGCTAATGATGAGAGTTTGACGTTTGCACCTTCGAAGACTATTTGAAAATCCATCCAACTGCTGTCTCCTGCGCCACGCTGGCCAATCGTTCTGTTGTCCGGTGAGTGATTATCTTCTTGAACGTGCCAGGTGTCAGCTAGAAGCGGATGTGGTCAATGTGACCGTGAATCCGCCCGAGAGGAGAAGGCAAAACGGAAGGAAATTGCACCCGGGGCGCCAGCAGATGTTCAGTCAGGATGACAGATACACAAACGAAGTTCAGTGCTATTGTTGTTTATAGAAAAGTAGAAAAATGAATACTGGCAGATGGGGTTTGTTTAGGTGTAATCGCGGGCAGTGATTGCTAGTCGCGGCGTTAGACGTAGTGAATCATTTACTGGAAGTCCCCTGATACTGCGCTCGTTCTTTGGACATGTGCCATTGTTTCTAAGTCGATGCCAGGCGCTTGTGACATACTTGGTTGATCTCAGTGGTTTTAAATATTTGTGTTGGTTGGTGTATGTGTGTATATATTTTACACCGGCTCGAGAACAAACATGGTGCCAACGCAACGACAACAAAGACAAATTACATAGTCAAGAAGCGGGGAGTAAAGGGTCTACGTAAAGATTACAACAAGTAAAAGCAAGTCTCTCCAGTATTTTCATCGTGCAATATTTGTAAATTTTCTGGTCTTTTTATTACATGCTCGCGCATGAGTGCAGTGGAAGGTGCATTTACCCCATAGCCACGAAAGCCCGCTGCACTATTGGGGATAACCGGCAACCAGACCCTGAAACTTGGAGTGGAGAGCCACATAAGGTCCCAATAGATCAGGTGTGGTAAAGGTCCGGACGACAGTGGATTACTGTCTGCCACCAAAGTAACCGGTGATGACGAGGATTCGAACCTAGGACCTTTGATTTAGTGAGCAAACGCTCTATTTCATTCGATCACCACCGGTCTGTTTTTCAATTGTTTACGGAGAACTGGAAGTCAACAGACAGGCCATGTAGCATTCGATTGCGAGCCATATCTCTCAGCGTCTCCAACCGACGGCAATCCTCATCTCTTGGGTCCCAGCCAGGAAGGCGGGAAGCACCAACCAAAGTCGAAGCTGAAGCTAACTTCTTTATGCCCCTGCGCCAAGTCATGGCCTGACCGCCACGCCTTTTCTTTCAGCCTTGCCCAGCACGTGCACTTAGTTGATGTACGCGTGATAAGGCGTCAGTGACGAGATTGTGCCCCAGAGACGTGTAGTTTATCCATGGCAAACTGTGAGATAATGCCTGAGCGGCGAATTTCGCACAGTGAGTGTCGATCGTAAGTTGACTTCAGTGCATACCGAAGACTTGTGATCTGTGGACGCCGTGAACGGACACATTTGAGCACGTTTCACAAATGGAGGATGCCTAAACAGACTATAATTCCCTAGCTAACGTGCGGCATCGAAATTCGGCAGACTGCAGGCAGTTATGAAAGAAAACCATCAGAAACCAAGAAGAATTAAAAATGACCTAACAAATTTGAACGGAAAAAGCTGCACGGTAGAAGAAAAAACAATAGTGCGTGTGCAAAAAATAGAGGAACCGACACTATTCTACAACAAATCAACAAACCTAAAAACAGGACTATAATAGGCGAACGTAAAGGAAACTTGCTTGGCGTTGGTATCACGTCGGGCCCACCGATTGTAAAGACGGTTAAACCTTACCAAGCTATTTTCTTATTACGCCCGTTCGCTAGTTTTTCCCACTACACGTGGACCACTTGTCCGTTAGTGTGGTACTTTGCAATACGCCACCACGATCACCAAGACAATGCTTCCCACAACCCATGAGAAAGAGAACACTATCGGTGGAGAAAGAGTGGTTAGCGTATATTGAAAAACGTGTGTGTAGCGTGCACGGCCAGCGGTCAAGTGGCCACCGCGCTTGGCAGCAAGGTTCAGATGAACAATAACGTGTCAATCAAATGAGCAAGGTTGAATGTCGCTACAAGCCGATCGATGCGAAAAGCGTTCTCATTGATGAACTCATTCCTTGTCAAAGCATGATTAACGTAGACACTGCGTACACTGTTCGACGAGACAATCAGTGGCCGGAGGTAGGTCGAGTTGGTCAGTCCATGGCATGGCAAAAGGTATAAAAACCTTGGCCGATGAAGTTGGCCTAGTAGGGCGTGTTAGACTTTCGGGTGGGGGTTTACGTGACCCGCCTATCGAATGGTTGAAGACATTAGGTGATATCGCTAGGTGTGTCAACTACTGGCGCAGTTTCATTCCAGCCCTTTCTGTCTTCCTGATTTCCGACTATTACTTTGATATTTTAGGTCTTCTTGACTTTGTGATCCTATTATTTTTGCCATTTATTCGACGATGCTGAAGGGAAGCAACCGAGATTAGAGCACGGAAGTGCAAGGCCGATGATTGAATAAACAGACTGAAACTCTCTCCGTGTGTGTATGAGTGGGTACTGATCAAATCGGACACAGCAGTGCCACAAAGGTACGGCGAGCCTCCGAAATTTCGCCATGTAACGTTTTTGTTACACGCTTCCGTGTCCGAGGATTTTGCGATAAAAAGCCCAACCAGCTCATGCACGGTCAGGTAGCTGAAGTCGATCCTAGTAATACTCGCTAGGTACTTAACAAACGTGATGAACTAGAATTTTGCAATAACCAGATAAACCGTAATGATAGTTGTCACCAAAATTTGACTGAATGAGGGGATTGCGGATGCGGGGCCTTCTTTCCCGGGCTACTGTCCGCTTTGTTCGGGCAGAATTCGGTTCATTTATGACGGTAGCCTGATGATCTGTATCAAAGATGGGGTCGCGGTGCATCTTGATCTCTTTACCCTCAAGGATTTGGTGAGGTACTACGGTGTAAGGTGAAACTTAGCAGCTTGGGATACGTCGCGGTGGGCTTGTTCTACAGGATACCAGCTGCAGAACCGTTGAATATTATGGATTCCTTGCGGCAACGGGTGACTGACAGACATCGTCTGGTCCTGTGTGACTTCAAAATGTCCTGTATTGATTGGGCAGCTAACTGCCAAACTAAAACAGCAGATTTCACCCGACACCTGCATACGACTGTGATCTGACGCTTCACCAACGCGTACCAGCTTACTCACCTTCTAAATGAGCACTCACGTTGGATTTTGTTTTTGCTCCTTGAGCTTCGGTTGTTTCCTATATCAATGTTTCCCCCCCATTCGATGCGATCGACCATGTGGTTCTGTAGAGACGTGGAGACATGGTGCCCAGATTGCAGACACCTCACTATGGACCAAACATCTGGCGCATACTCCTCAAGGATATGAAAGAAGCAGCTGAGAGCATGAAGTAGGTGCTTGAGGACTGATACGTACGGTTCGCAACAAACGACGATAGCTTTATCAGAGAGAACGAGATTCGGTGACAGGAATGTTACTCTACTTGACTAACAATGAAGGTACATGATCTGAAATGGAAATGGGTACAATGTAAAATACGTAAACAAAACGAGATAAACAACACAAAGAAAATTACACGACATTCACCCCGGCCGGGTTTAAAAAAAGTTTTTTTTTCGTAGCAAGATTTGAAACGTTAATCAAATTGTTTGTCTAGTCCTCTCGATTCCGTAAGCAGTATGGACGTGTTCTCCGTTGTCGCCCTAACAGTTCTGTGGGGTTATCAGGCAACGGGACGATGGGTGATGGGGCACTGTCTGTATTGTGTATGACGGTGTGGTCGGGCTCTGATACTAACGAATGATCTACATGTGGTGTGTCTCCGCTGACTGTTATGAGTGAGTGAGATTCGGGTGTTAATGCTGGTGTGTTGCCCCGAGGGGTCAGACGACGAATAGAAACATTATCCTCTCTGCTATCAGGCAGTTTCATAAAAGCGTAGTATGAATTGGAGCTGATAAGGTCTACTTGATCCGCCAAGGAGTCATACTTGGGAGATCGGTCCGTGCGTTTGAGGAGTACAGGGCCAGAAGTTATTAACCAGTTAGGCATAGAATAACCACTAGATGAGCGGCGATGAAAGCAGAAAAGACGTTCATGAGGGATTGTGTTTGTTGCGGTACTAAGTAATGAACGGATAGAATGGAACGCACCCAGGAGAACTGATTTCCATTGTGAGATTGGAAGACCTCTCGTACGTAGTGTCAGGGAGATAGCTTTCCACAGAGTGCCATTCAAACGTTCCACTTGGCCGTTGGCTTGTGGGCTGACGGCTGTTGTATGGATGATCGCTAGTCCTTTGTCTCGCAAAAATTGAGACAGTTCAGATGATATAAATGAGGATCCTTGATCAGAATGAATATAGGCGGGCATTCCGAAATCACAAAAAAATTGACAAAAGCAACCGATGACTGTAGAAGACGACACATTCGGACAGGCAAATGCAAATGGAAACCGGGAGTATTCATCGATAATGGCGAGTAGATATCGATTGCGGCTCGATGAAGGCAGTGGCCCTTTGAAGTCAATACTGAGTCTTTCAAATGGTTGTGTGGCCTTGATAAGATTACATACAGGCGGTTTGTAAAAACCTGGTTTCATTTCAGCACGGACAGTGCACCTAGAGATCAGATTTTTGACTTTTTCTACTGAGTATGGCAAGTTCTTGGGACGAACGAAGTGAACCATAAGGGTTATTCCTGGATGACACAATGAATCACGAAGAATTTCCAAGTTGTTTCTATCAAGAGTGGAGGCACTTGAGCAACGAGACAAAACGTCAGCAACCCGATTGTCCTTTCCGGCCCTGTACATTGTATCGTAGTGGTATGCGGACAACTCCAGCTGTCATCTCTGGATCTTATCATTTTTGATCTTGCTGTTTTGTTTGCTCCCATACATGAAGGCGACAGATCGCTGATCAGTAATTAGTTTGAAATGAGCACCAAGGAGAAAATACCGCCACTTCCGAATAGCTTTGACGATTGGACAGGCCTCTTTCTCGGTGGCGGAATGGTGTCGTTCGCTAGGAGTCAATGTACGAGAGAAAAAGGCTACCGGTCGATTGTTCTGACTCAATAAAGCGGCTATAGCTATGTCGGATGCGTCAGTTTCGACAACAAGTGGAACTTTATGGTCCACTGTCACAATCATCGCGGTTTTCAATGCTACTTTTCAGATCCTCAAATGTTTTTCTCACATACGGCGGTAGGGGGAAAGTTGTGTTTCGGACGAGGGAGCTAATTTTGTCAGAGAAGTTCGATATCCATTGGGAATAATAGGCAGCCATACCTATCACGCGTCCTAATGATTTCATGTCGGTCGGAGGCGGGATATCACTCAAAGGCTTCATTCGTTCAGGACCCGGTTTGATTACGCCTTGTGTTATGTGGTAATCGAGGATTCGGATTTCGGTGGCAGCTGTGGTTGACTTTGCATCATTCAGAGTTAAGCCGTATCTGGCGACAGCTTTCAGGAAGCATTCGAGGTTCCGGTCGTGGTCCGTCTGTCAAGTCACACAGTTACATTGTCAACGTAGGCGAAAGTACCCTTCAAATTTTCTGTTTTCAAGATTCGATTGATTGTGCGCCGGAAACAAGCCACGCCATTGATGATCCCGAAGGGTATTAGGCAGAACTGCCTGCTGCTTCGAAAGCCGTATAGAGCTTTTCATCTTCCGTGATTGGGATTTGATGGTGCTGTAAACAGCGTACCGGGTGACGTTCTCCACCATATTGTCTATACGTGGTAGTGGATACGCATCGAGCTGCGTAAAACGGTCGATCGTCTAACTATAATCAATGAATATTCTTTTCTTATGGTTTGCGTTCTTAGGAACCAAAACTTGGGCTTTCCATGGGGAGTTCGACGGCTAAATTATGCCATCGTCCAAGAGGTGTTATATCTTCTCTTTAATGAGTCGCTGGTCCTAGAAGGAGTGTCTGCGGGATTTGGTGGCAACAGGCTGACAGTCAGAAGACAGACGAGCGAACAGGGGCGGGGACTGGATTTTAGCGGCGGACAGTCCGCATAGTAAGAAAGTGCCGCATGTTCCCCCAGACGGTATTTCGACTTTTTCATATAACTCGAGAAAATCGTGACCAAGACGAACGTCGGCGCATAGATTCTGCATAACCGATAGTATTACACTTTCATAGACTACATCTTGAAAACGAATTGATACACAGCGGTAGACGGAAATGACGCAGGACAATGACTTCGTCGCCATAGTAATTTTCGAGTCACAAGGGTGAACTGACCAATCAAATGAGTGGATGATTTTCTGAGATATATAGCTATCGGAGCTACCTGTATCAATCAGAGCTTGGGGTTCAACGTTATTCACGTGAATTTTGGTTGTTGCGCGGGGTAAGCAAGGACAACAGGGGAGTGAGGGCAGAGGTAATAAGGCAGGGGCCCGTTTCGATTTGCACACGTCTGAAATGATTTGTCTTTCCAGAAGCCTTGCAAACTGCTTCTCGAGCGGGGCATTTAGTGCGGGGGTGCCAAAAGTCACCACAGAAATAACATATGGCTTTAGGTATAGCCGTTGTGATCGGTTCGGGTTCCGCTGTTGGGGCAGGTGCAAGTTGTGCATTGGGAATGGGAGTTAGAGGGGTCGTAAACGCACGAAGAACGTTTTCAATCCTGTAAGACTGTGACTGTTTTTGAACTGCCTCCAGTGGTCTAGCCATGTCGTAAGCAGCCTTAAATGTCAGTGCTGGTTGCTCCAGCAATCTTGTTCGAATACTGTTAGACCGCAACCCAGTGATGAATGCGTCGCGCATAGCGTCATCGCGATACTCCTCGGCGGACACCGAGCGGAAGTCGCAATCTTTAGCCAATGACTTGATAACCTGGACGTACTGGTCAATTTTTTGCCCTCAATCTTGTTTACATGTAGCGAGTGGATACCAGGCGAAGACGACACTTTTTGGGCACACGTACAGGGACTGGAGGATTGAAATGGCGCTTTTGAAGGTTTCGCACTTCGAGATATGCTTGTAAACTGACGGTGAAAGGCACTTGATGAGCATATCAAGGTTATCAGATTCATCAGACTGTACTTGTTTCAAAAAGGCATTGAAAGTACGGAACCAGTAAGTCCACTGTTTCGAAGCATCCGGAGCATTGATATTGGTGTCGAACTTGTCTGGTCGTAGATAACGGTCCATGATTTTATTAGTCAAGTAGATTGATACGTACGGTTCGCAATAAACGGCGATAGATTTATCAGAGAGAACGAGATTCGGTGACAGGAATGTTACTCTACTTGACTAACAATGAAGTTACATGATCTGAAATGGAAATGGGTACAATGTAAAATACGTAAACAAAACGAGATAAACAACACAAGGAAAATTACACGACAAGAACCCATATGGTTCAGATTTGGCCAGGTGTCCTATCCGGGACGGAATCCGTTGACTGGGGTTTGCTCTGTCACAGCGATAATAGTACTGTAACATCAGTCACCGATTACGTACGTACTGAAAGCAAAAGACTTCGGGACACCGATTTAGAACCTAACGCTTTACTCAACTAATAAAAACGTACATGGGCTGAGACGCAAAAAAAACAGCAACGTAAATATAACGCATAAAATGAAACCATAGAACGAGAGGAGAGTTTGCACGGCAAGTACCATGCCTGGGGTCCACCTTGGTTTGACTGAGAGCTCCAATGCCTACTCCGCAGAACGAATCTAGCATAGTGACACTCGAGCAACGACAGCAGGTTATGATGCTTTCAAACAAGTACAATGTCAATGTTCTCCCACGAAGATTACAAACTGGTGCAAGTTTGAAGAGAGACTACCAGCTGAATGTGGTAATGCCAGATTGCTTGCCTATCTGCAAAGGCGCACGGAAACAACTCCAGGTATGCCTGCACTAATGGTAAGTGGGATAGTTGCATTGGGACGTTACTGTGCATCGGTTTCTGCGCGTGAAGAGCCTTTGTCACCTCTTTCATCGGTGTTTCAGCCGACAATCGCGTTCCGTTACCTCAAAGTGGGTGAAGTTATGAGACAACTACGGTCTCCTAGGCCTTATCAATCACTTGAACCGAATAAAATCCATCCACTGGTATTACGAGAACTTATTGAGGTTCTCCATTCCTCAGAGCCTCAGTGGATTTAACCTTAACGGGAAAAATAAACTTTTCACGTTTGATGCGGTTCAGTTCGTAAAAGACAGGTGCCGTTATAACCAAAGACTACAAAGGAGCTGGACAGTACAAGTCGGCTACCATCAGGGCTGGAAAAGAGCCCTTTAGACAAACCGGAAATTTCCTGCAAAACAGTAGGGGTCTTCATACTTGTATACGAAGCCCTAATGAATTTCCCCTTAAATCATAGTGTACAGACTTGGGTACCCTTACTCAAAAAACACGCGGCCTGTCTTGAAAAGTCCAACGGTTACGCACCAGGATGGTTAGTGGTCAGCGAGAAAAGTCCTATAGACATTTACCGCGACACACTGGGCAATCCCTATTAGAAAAGGGAAGACTAAGACGGGACCCCATAGAAACTTTCAAAAGTCTGAAAGATTTATCGAGGATGCAAGCTGTAGATATGTTTGAGATGGATCTTGTTGGACGGACAAGAGGAAATGGCATAAAACTGGATGACAAGCTCTAGGTTGAATGTGCGATTCACTTTTTTCTGCGGTAGGATGGTTGTAGTGTGAAACCGGTTGACTGGAGAGATGGTAGACTTGCAAGATTTAGAGTCCTTCAAAAAATGCTAGGCAGCAAATGAAATAAGATGTTCACGAAGATAGAGTTTGAGAGCCCAAGGGAAACATAAGAATTTGATCCTTGCTGGATGTCCTGAATGCTGTTCTATAGAGCGGATGGGGCATGCTTCGTACTGTTCATGGCGGGACGTTCACTTAACACATGTTTTTGCCTGGAAGGTAATTGCACGTTTTCACTCATCTTTATTTCAGAAAGTTGGAGCAGTTGAGAATTTCACCAGGCCGAAACGACAGGAAAAATGTATAACATTTACAGCGGTGGGTGGTGACTCCTATGCATACCGCTGAATGAAACCTGGACACTTGATTGGCCTCGGCCACTGTCGGTTTTGTGCAACCTGAACTGCTCTGAAGATATATCTGCCACGAAGTTCAGTTCAGTCCCGTTCAAACATCATGCACTGGGTGCGATGGTTTTGGAAGCTGTCACTCAGTACCAACCTCAATCGGAAATAATGAAAAAAAGTGTGAAAAGAGTAAGAAGGAAGTTACAAATAGTCGCTAAAAATGTTTGAGAATGTAAGAGCGCCACTGATCGGCTCACCAAGCCATGTTTTTCAATTTCCCTAAACACTGAGTGGGATATCTCTTGAACCCCACTGTTATGTGCGTAATCTACAGCCTGGCTCGAGAGTAGACGGAGAACGAAAGAGATACACAATTCAGGATTTATTCATCATACGATACATGCATGAGAGCTGAAAAGAGAAAACGAAGTTGCATAACAGGAACCATGAACAAAATGTCATTCTCCTCCGCTGTCATTTTGAGCTTATGTTGGAGTGTACGATATGTAACAAAAGAAAAACAAATGTAACATTTCGTTAAGCTTCTCGATTTCTTAGGCAATAAGGGTGAACACGGCTCCGCTATCGAATGAGTGTGTTAAGATTGTGTTCTTTGTCGTTTGTGTCAGAGCAGTGATTGGGGGTAGGCTAAATGTCAGGTGTTTCGAGATTTTTTGTGTTCGATTCGATTGTTGGTGGTAACTCAGGGTGTGTTATTTCGCATTCGGTTGTCATGTTTTCATTATGATTTTCCGTTGTCTTAGGAGCCAGTTGGCGAACTGAAACGATGTCCTCTTTTCCATCATGGAATCGAACATGGGCGTAGTGCGGATTGCAATGTAATGGTTCTACCTCCTCTACAAGAGGGTCGTATTTTGTCATTCTGCGGTTAGTTTTGAGGAACAATGTCCCAGGTGTTAACAGCCAGCTAGGAAGTGTAGTGCCTGTAGTGGACCTCCGCTTATGGCAGAACAATCGTTCATGGGATGTGGCGTTGGTCGCAGTGCACAATAACGAGCGAACCGAGTGCAATGCGTCAAGGAGAACATGTTCCCAGTTCTCGATGGGGGGTTTCTTCGATTTCAGGTCAAGTAGAATAGTTTTCCAAAGAGTTCCATTCAGACGCTCTACTTGATCGTTTCCTTCTTAGTTATACGGTATAGTACGGCTCGAGGCGACTCCTGTTTCAAAAAGAAGACGTTTAACCTCCATGGACATAAAGGATGAGCTTCGGTCCGAATAAATGTACCCTGGAGTTCCGAAAATAGAAAACAGCTGGCTAAGGCATTTAATTACGGTTTGGCTGCTCAAGTCTGGCCACGCAAGAGTAAATGGAAATCTAGAGTATTCGTCAATAACTGTCAGTAAATATCGGTTACGAGTCGACGATGGGAGTGGACCTTTCAAGTCGATGGATAGCCTTTCGAACGGTTGTGTCGCTTTGATCAATTGACCGGTGATGGTATGCTGGAACTTCGGCTTTATTTCTGAATAATTCTCACAACTAGCAGTCATTTTTCGTACATCCTCAAAAGAAAAAGACAAATTTCGAGATCGGACAAAATGAGCCATGCGCGTGACTCCCGGATGACATAAAGTATTGTGCAGTTGCCTTAGGCCGACCCCAGAGGGAACAGCTCCACAGCATCTGCGGCTGTGTTTTGCTTCTCTGGTCTGTAGACAACATCAAAACTGTACGGCGATAGTTCCGTTTTCCAACGTAGTACTTTGTCATTCTTAACCCTGCCGCATTGTTAATTTCCAAATAATAAGGAGACAGGTCGTTGGTCGGTGATGAGTTTATAGAAGCTGTCCAGCAGCAAATGTCTCCATTTCGGATCGCTTCTACGACGGCATAAGCCTCTTTTTCAACCGCCGAATAACTTCGTTCACTTGGATTTAACGTCCAGGAGAAGAACGAAACCCGACGGCCATCTTGATTGTGCGTCGCAGAAATAGCGATATCAGCGGCATCAGTCTCTACGACACATGTGACGTCTGAACGGATTGTAGAAAAACTGGCATCCGCTAGTTCCTTTCTGAGGTTGGCAAAACATTTCACTGATTCCGGCAACGGGAACGTTTGGTTGTGCACCGAGGAAAAGTTAGAGATCCAAGGCAAATGGTAAGCAAAGAAACCCACAGCTCGCCGTTGGGATTCAGGATCTTTTGGCGGCTGCAGCTCCAATAAGGGTTTCAGTCGGTCAGGGTCCTGTTTTGTGTTGCCCTTAGAAACCTGGAACCCTAGAAGTCTGATTTCTTTGGCTCCAGACGAGCTTCGTTGAAAGTAAAGCCGTATTTCTTGGATACATCCAAAAATCGCCGAAGATTCGAATCATGGTCAATAGTAGATTTGCCTCAGTGATGTAATCGACGTAAGAGAATGTGTCCGTTAGTTTCTCTGGGAAATTATTTGATCTATCGCCCCCTGGAAACAAGATCCTTCATTGGCAATACCAAAAAGGATACGGCGGAATTGATGTAACCGTCCACAAGCCTCGAAAGCAGTGAATGGTTTTGCTTTGTCCATAATCAGTATCTGGTGGTAAGCACTTTTGAGTTCTAGCGTAATAAATGTGTCGTATTCAGCTGTTTTTTCAATCATCTCGTCTATTTTCGGTAATGGATAAGCACCCAAGTTCGTGACTTTACTGATGGTTTGACTATAGTCTACCACCATCCTTCGTTTATGAAAATCGCTGGTGACTAAGAGCACTTGAGCACACCAGTGGGAGTTGAAGGCGTCAGTGATCCCATCGGAAAGAAGTCCTTTTTCCTCGCGTATAAATATGTCATCTCGGCAGTGTCCTCTGGATTTCGTAGTTATAAGTTTGCATTCGGGAGATAAGTTCTAAAACAGTGACGAAGCTGTAACGGAAGCTGGTTTCAGCAGGCAAACAGTAAGCGGGTGTTCCTGTCCACCAAATGAGATGTTAACACTCATGGAGTCCAAGGAAATCGTGCCCGAGTAATACATCTGTGCACAGATTACTCAAAATTGATAGCCTGAACTGGTCATAGGTGCGATCTCTGAACTTGATTGAGACAAGGCAATGACCTTTCGTGTTACTAGACAGAGCACTAGAAGTCATAGTTATGGTTTCTCGAGAAGGATATATCCTCCATTTATTAGCATAAACCAGGCTCTCTGAGACATAGATAGCCGAACTGTCAGTGTCTATAAGAGCACTGCACGAGATACTATTGACTTCAAGGTCCGCGATGGACTTAGAGAGACATTCCGGCGCGACACCAGTACAGACAGAGGATATGGAGGGACAAACAGCAGACGACACCTTGTCCTGGGTTTCAGATAGACATACCTTTTGAAAATGACCTTTCTTTTCACATGCCTTACATACAGCATCTCTGGCTGGGCATTTGGATCTGAGGTGTTTGTCATAACCGCAGAAAAGGCATTTAGGGCGAGTTCCGGCCGCAACCGTTTCATCGGAGATTTCAGTCGTAACTGCAGGAGCTGGAATGACGTGGGTTGCCGCAGAGTGCGATAAAACCGAGGCATTTTGATAAGACAAGGACTGTTTTTCAGCCATCTCCAACGCCCTAGCTTGCTCGAAAGCCGTCTGAAAATCCAAAGAGCCATTTTCTAAAAGGCGTTGCCTGATATGATTGGATACCGGTGATAAATGCATCACGAATGACATCGTTGCGGTTTTCTTCGACCGCCGTTTATCTGAAGTTGCAATCTCTCGTCAGTGACTTCAGCTTCTGAGCTAACTGATCTAGAGACTCTCCATTCTCTTGTTTCATTGTTGCAAGAATACGACCAGCAAAGAACTCGTTTTTTGGGCGAACGTAGAGACCAGTGGGTACCTCGATGGCTTTGTCATAATTTTTCCAGTCTACAATATGTTCATGTGAGGGAAATGAATGACATTAGCAGATCCAACTTGTCAAGGTTCACGGATTCAGCCGCCTTCAGAAGATTGCAAAATGTTCGATACCAATGACTCCTGCTTGGCGGCAGCCGGTGCACTTGGTTTTGCATCGAACCGTTCCAAACGAAGTATAGGTTCCATTGCAGTGGTTTGTATGTTGAATAAATTGTTGTGTCCGTAATCTGCAGTCTGACTCGAGAGTAGACGGAGAACGAAAGAGATCCACAATCCAGGTTTTATTCAACATACAATACATGTATAAGAGCTGAAAAGGGAAAACAAGAAGTTGTATATCAGAAACGATTAACAAAATGTCACCTACTATGGAAGCTTAACGTGCCCTTCATGGCGAAGTTCATCGGTTAGGTTTTTCATGCCTTTTATGTCATGAACTGACAACCTTTACTATTCTCCCAACCATTGCTTCTTCAGTGAACATTACAGACCGACGAATCCTATCCGGGAGCGTGCTCAACGCTTATCCCAACCACATTTTGCCTAGTGTCCTTCAGTGTTTCATCTAATGTTTTCGTTCGTGTATCTAATACCACTGCTTATGGTCCTTTCTCCACCTCCGAAGCAGTTGACGTTTAAGACATTTCCGTGCTTCATCATGTTTGGAATGCTCTGGGATCGATCTGCGCGCATCTAAAAGTGCGGCCCGGGATGCAACTATTCATCTTTTCTATATATATGTATGGGGTGTCTGAGAGGAGTAGCACTTCTGAGTTGGTTGACTGTCGTGTCCCTTGGGGCATCCTCCATCTCTTTGGTCTCCATCATTCACCCAACTCTCACCTGTGGCTCCACGAAGCTGAAGCATGCATCAGCGGCCACACCCCGGCAAACCGCTCGACAGGCGGGCTAAATCAGGTTGAGGGTTACCGAGGTCTAAAAAACTTCGGCGAGACGGTGTTCGGCATGTGAAGACAGATCCTTCTGAATGGGCGGACGAGATCTACTGATCCAACGGCCACAAAGGAGACCTGTTCAACTGCCTGATCCGGCATTCCAGAGGAGGCGAACGAACCGTACAGCAGGTCACCGGCTCCTCTGGAAACACCCTGCTGCTTTGCAGTCTGCACTTGGGTGTGCAAGGGCTAGAGGTGCAACCTCGAACAAAAAGGCCGAACGGTGCTGGGGACACCGCTTCGTACCCTACTCCCGCGACTCTCTATGATTATTCACGAAACCTCAAGCGCTCATCATGCTACGGTGTCCCCGGTAAGCGACGCGCCTCGTGTCCCGGCGGTCGAGGTGATAAGACAACAAGCTGGGATTATTCGCTGCAGGAAAAGAACACACATAGCCTGTTGGAATGTCAGGACGTTTCTAGACGTTGGCAGTCAGTGCATCACAATGCGAACTCTACACGACTATGAGGTAGATATTGCTTGCCTCTCGGAAGTCCGCCTGCCCAACTCAGGTGGCCGACAAATAAAGGTCCCGGGTGTGGATACATCCTACTGGCTCTATCACAGTGGCCCGAAAGACAACTCCGGTCTCTACGGTGTCGCGTTTGCTCTGAACAAAGCAGCTAATGATGCAATGATCTCTTGGGAACCCGTCTCATCCAGACTCGCCTTGGCACGTTTTAAAGGCTCCCCGCACGACTTGACGGTGATCGCGATCTATGCTCCAACCAATTCAGCTGATGACGAAACCAAAGACGAATTTTACACTAATTTGCAGGAGGTAATCAACCGGGTTTCGAGGCGCGATGTACTTTTCATCGCAGGAGATTGGAACGCTCGCACAGGTACGACCGACGAATCTACTCGCCATATTCTCGGGAGATTCGGCCTTGGTCAACGCTGCGAGAACGGTGGCCGACTGATTGGTTCAGCCGACATCAACAGAATGGTTGTCTGCAGCACTCGATTTCAACACCCCAAGAAGCATCTACTCACATGGTACTCCAATGATGGTCGCACTGCAAACCAACTCGACCACATCCTGGTGAGAGCCCGTTGGGCCTCGTCTGTGGAGGATTGCCGAGCGTACCGAGGTGCAAAAACGGGCAACACAAACGGCACCGACCATGTCCTCCTACGCTCATGCTTCAAAGTTCATCTGTCCACACGTGCTAAAGTGTCTGCACCCTCTCGGATAAACGTTGCTGCCCTAGGAAATCCAGAGAAGCGAGAAGCGTTGTCACGAGCAATCACAACCCGACTAACCAGCGCAACCAATGCACAGGCAGATGAAGTTTCTGTGGGAGGGCAGTGGACTCGAATGATGACGACAATCAAGGGAGCTTCTTGGACAGTACTCGGGAGAACGAAAAGGCGGACAAAGAATTGGATCTCGGAGAGCATGCCCCAGCTGTCAACCAGAGCACACGAAGCGCGACTGGCAGGTAGTAACGAACGCCGCAGACTGCAACGAGAGGCCACACGCTCCGCCAAGGCTGATCGCATAAGATACTGGATAGAAATAGCCGAAAAAATGGAAACCGCGTCCGGAATTGGTGACTTCGGTAAACTGTTCCGCCTTATTCGTAGCGCCTCTAATAGGTTTTGTGAGCAAGATTCGCTTCTTCGTGACACGGCAGGAAACTTAATACCTGAACAAAGCAAGAAAATGGACCGATGGGTGGAATACTTTAGTCAGCTGCTCAACCGGCCTACGGACCACCGGACGGACCAACCAATATCAACCCCTCCAGCCCAGTACGAAAGCAACTGTGACCCGCCAAACACCGCGGAAATCACGGAGATGATAAACAAACTGAAAGACAGAAAGGCTGCTGGGGAAGATGGCATCCCTCCAGAAGTGTATAAAGCATGTTCATCGTCATTGATTGACAGGTTGTGTACACTTTTTGGTTCCATTTGGAGAGCGGAAGCATTTCCACCGGACTGGGGAATGTCCATACTGCTGCCCATTCCGAAGAAAGGTGATAAATCGACATGCGAGAACTACCGATGGATCAGCCTGATAGATGTGGCCGCAAAGATCTTTGGTTCGTTGTTACTAACCCGTTTTTCCGAGGCAAGAGACCAGCGCACTCGCCCGAACCAAGGGGGTTTCCGCCGTGGCAGAGGCTGTGTGGATCAAATCTTCACACTGCGCCGAATACTGGAGCACCGCTATAAGTTCCAGCAGCCGACGGTAGCTTGTTTCATCGACTTCCGGGCAGCTTTTGATTCGGTGAACCGCGAGTCTCTTTGGACCATAATCCAATCCGATGGAATGCCCGATAAGCTTTTAAGGCTGTTAAGGGGATACTACTCGACAACCGGTGCTAGGGTTCGTATGTACGGTGAAGAGTCCCGCGAGTTCACACTCACTACCGGAGTTAGGCAGGGCTGTCCCCTCTCACCGGTGCTGTTCAACTACGCCATCGATTGGACAATGCGACAGGCATTACACAACTACCCTGGCGTTCAGCTTAGCCAGGAAATATACATCTCGGACCTGGAGTTCGCGGATGATATTGTCGTGCTTGGAGACTCCCCCGTTACGCTACAACCAATCCTCGACCGAATCAGTTCCTTCGCGAGGTCCATCGGACTTGAAGTAAACTCGACCAAAACAAAGGCTTTCACAACCCATCTGGGCCCGACAATTCAACAACTGTCGATGAATGACCAACCAGTCGAATACGTCCCTTCATTCAAATACCTAGGCTCAACTCTGCTTCCGAACGGCCAGGCAAAAGATGAAGTGGTAGTACGGTTCGACAGCGCCAGGAGAGCCTTTCTTCAGCTAAGACGAATGCTGTGGACTCGCAGTGAAATCAGCTTAAGAACCCAAACTCGTGTTTACCGTGCTGCCATCCGGCCCGTACTCATCTATGGCTGCGAAACCTGGCCACTACGAGCTTAGGATACCAGAAGGCTGGAGGTTTTCGACCACTGGTGCCTGCGGCAAATCCTCAAAGTCAAGTGGCGCGACAGGGTGTCCAACGACGAGGTAAGGAGACGATGCTGTGATATCGATGCTCTCCCCGTCCTCCTCCAACGTCGACGACTTCAGTGGTTCGGCCATACACTTCGGCGACCCGAGTCGGAGCTAACCAAGCAAACACTCTGCCCCACTCCCTGCCCTGGTTGGCGTTGTCGCCTTGGTGGGCAGCTCAAAACGTGGACCAGTACAATCGAGAAAGACGTAGAGCTTCTAGGCCTTCGGTCAGTCTATGGAGCCCGGCGATGGAAAAAGGACTGGATCAAGATCTGTACGGAGCTCGCCTCCGACCGCCGCGCGTGGTCAGCAATGGTTCGTGATATCCATGGAGCCGACTTATCCTCTCGCAGGAGATAGTCGCGTAAAAGTAAAAGTAAAAGTTATATATATATATATATATATATATATATATATATATATATATATATATATATATATATATATATATATATATATATATATATATATATATATATATATAATGTGTGTGTGTGTGTGTGTGTGTGTGTGTGTGTGTGTGTGTGTGTGTGTGTGTGTGTGTGTGTGTGTGTGTGTGTGGTTCGTGGGCAGCATTAGCAGTCTCATATAGGGCCTCTTTGATCTCTCCATCGCTCATCTGGATCCTGGGCGTTTGATTGCATTGATAGCCTGGCGGATAATTCTGTTTGGAAAACAGATCGATGGTTATCGTCCAGCAACTGCCGCGGAGATGGTTGACCTTGGCGTTGTTTCAGCCACCGACGAGATGTGAGCTGAAATACGCACGGACAAGAGTGTGATCAGTGTGTACAGACGTGAATTGAAGTAATCGACAGTCCTAAGTTGATTCGCACGGGCGGTAACCGGTAGCAATATAATCAGTCTGTGTTCAACACTGTGAAGTTGCTGCCGTCGCAATAAGACTACATCTTGATCTTATGTTGGCTTGCGCGCCTCAGCGACCCAATGAGCAATACAGGTTGGCTTCCCTCCAGCCGAAGATCCAGTCATACCTGCAAGATCAACGGGTAGAGGGCTGACGAAGCGGTCTCCTGGTCCTCCAGGTTGGGGGTAGATTTGAGCTGGCAGTTCAATCGGTAAAATCAGTGGAAGAATAATTGATCCGAGCAAATGAGCTTCCACTCAGCCACCCCGCTGCCCTGCGGAACTGGAGGCTTTTGTTGATAACTCAAATATTTCTCCTGCTTCACAACTGGACTCCCTTACACTACCCAGTACCCTCCCAACATCTCCCATGAACTGCACGAATACAAAGAATTCCATACTACATCGGTAGTCTTGCAGGATAATCAGGACCGCGCTGCCCATCGCATCGAGCGGGAGTGGGCTATTGCTCAGAGTTCCTTCTTTTATTTAACCTTTATCTTCTGTCCCCAACCACCTCTCTTTTCCCCCTCTACCCACCCATAATGCTCTCACTGATAACACTTCCGATACTCGCAACGGTTCATTGTCAGATAGTGTCGTACGTAATCCTCTGTCTTGTAACTCACATTTTCTCAAGCCTCGTCAGCTTCTGAATCTCGCCTCCTTCAACGTGTGTACACTTATGCAGCGGTGAGCATTCGACTACCATAGCGTTAAAAAGCGGCCGGTCCCGACGAACTTCCTCCAGTTCTTTTCAAAATAGGTGGTGATGCATTGATAAAATCAATTAACACTGATCAGTGACATTTGGAACAAGCAGCATATTACCTCATTATGGAAGAAGTCTGTTAAAACGAAAACGACAGCCGGTGGTTTTCGAGTGGTCTAGATTGTTTGCTCACTACCTCATAGGTCCCAGATTCGAATCCCCGCCATCACCGGTTACTTTGGTGGCAGACAGTAATCCACTGTCGTCCGGACCTTTACCACACCTGATCTATTGGGACCTTATGTGGCTCTCCACTCCAAGTTTCAGGTTCTGGTTGCCGGTTATCCCCAATAGTGCGGCGGGCTTTCGTGGCTATGGGGTAAATGCCCCTTCCACTGCACTCATGCGCAAGCATGCAGTGAGAAAAGATTCGATAATGAAGACAAGGAATATGATCCAAAACTGAAGCTTTATTCACTTAACAATTTTTATATGAGATCTGGAAGGAGATGAAAAAGACATTGAAAAACAATAGACAACACCGTGTCATTTTCCTCCGTTGAGGTTTGAAAAGTAAGGTTCGAGTGGTAATGGCACAAGTTTGAAAAGGGCAGTGATCAATATGATATGTGTTATTGCTGTTAAGCTTCTCTGTTTCTCAAACAGTAAGGGCGAACACAATTTTGTTGTCAAATGAGAGTGTTGAAAGGAATGGATTTGTCATGCGAGTCACAACACTAGATGTCGATTGTGTGTCGGGTGTTTCAGAGTTTTCTATATTAGATTCTGTTGTCGAAGGTAAATTGGTCTCTCCTTTTTTTGTCATCGCATTTGTCCTCAACGCACTTTGGGGCCAAGTAACGTACAGAAACAGTATCTTCCTTTTCATATGGAAATCAGACATGAGCATAGTATGGATTACAATGCAGCAGTTCAACCTCCCCTACGAGCAGATCATATTTGGTCACTGTTGTTGTTCTTCAAGAAAACTTTTTCAGGAGTGACAAGTCAGGTAGGAAGAGTTGTGCCCGTTGTGGACGTAACAAACGTTCATGGAGTGTTTCATTAGTTGCAGTACACAATAATGATCGAATTGAATGTAAGGCGTCGAGCAAAACAAACTTCCAATACTTGACAGGGAATTGCTTTTATTTCTATCCCAACAGAATAGTTTTCCATGAAGTTTATTTCAAACGCTCAAATTGGCCATTTCCTTCCGGATTATATGGAGTGGTGCGGCTTTATGCGACAAGTTTTTCAAGGAGAAAATGTCGGAATTCATGAGACACAAAAGAGCCTCTGTCTCAATGTATGTATCCCGTTGTTCCGATAATGCGAATAATTCACACAAGCATTTGGTCACAGTTTGACTACTCAAGTCGGGACACGCAAACGCGAATGAAAACCTGGAATATTCATCAATGCCTGTCTGGAAATACCCGTTTCGAGTTGAAGATGGAAGAAGACTTTCGGCATCAGTGGACAGTTATTCAAACGGCTGAGTTGCCTTGCTATGACCGATCGAGGCGCCCTGGAACTTAAGCTTTCGCAACAGATTTCACAATGAGCGATCATTTTTCGTACATCTTCAAGGGAGAAAGGCAAATTTCGGGTCCTCATAAAATGAGCCAGATGTGAGACTCCAGGATGACAAAGTGTTGTGCAATCGCTTTAAATCCAGTCCTAGTAGAAAAGCGCCACAGCAAGCTCTACTAAAGGTGTCTGCAGCTGTGTTTTGTTTCCCGGGTCGGTAGATGACATCGGAAATATGGGGTGATAATTCTGTTTTCTAACGTAACGTATTATCTTTTCTAACCCGGTCTTTTTGTTGGTTCCCGAATATGAAAGAAGTCGGTCGTTGGTCAGTGACAAGCTTGAAACTACTTCCAAGCAGCAGATGTTTCTACTTCCTTACGGCCTTAACCACTGCATATGCATACTTTTCAACCGCCGAATGATGGCTTTCTCTCGCAGTCAGCATTTTGGGGGAAAACGAAACCGGGCGTCCATCTTGGTCGAGCATGGCAGCGATGGCGATGTTGGAGGCATCAGTTTCTACACCAAGTGGTAGGTCTGAACGAACAGTGGCTAGACTTGCCTTTGCTAGATTCTGTTTGAGGTTGATAAAACACTGTTTCACGGTTTCGGATAATAGAAACGTCTGATCATGTACAAGTGGGTTATTTTTATCAGAAAAGTTGGAAATCCAGGGCGAATATTATGCAAAGAAGCCCACAACTTGTCGTTGTGACTTGGAGTCTTTTGGTGGCTATAGCTCTAATAAAGGTTTCAAGCAATCGGGATCCGGTTTGATACTGCATTTTAAAACCTGAATGCCAAGCAGATTGATTTCTTTAGTTCCAAACATGCTTTTAGTTTCGTTATAGATTGGACCATATTTCTTGGCCACATCCAGAAATCTTTGGAGATTCAAATCGTGCTCACTGGAGGAGTTCCCACAAATAGTTATATTGTCAACGTAAGTGAAAGTATCTTTAAGTTTCTCAGTGGAAATGATTTGAACAATCGCCCTCTGCAAACACGATACTCCATTGGTTATTCCAAAAGGGATGAGACGAAATTGATACGATTGCCCGCGAGCTTCTAAATCAGTGAATGACTTTTCTTCATCTGGGGTAGGTATTTGGTGGTAGACACTTTTGAGGCCCGACGTAGTAAATGTGTCATGTCAAGCTACCTTCCCAATCATCTCGTCTACTTTTATTAGCGAATTAATATCCAGGTTCTTAAATCTATTCATAGTTTGAGTGTAAGCTACCACCATCTTCCGTCTATGATTTTCGTTAGCAAAAACCAACACCTGGGCCCGCCAAGGATATTTAGAGGGTTCAGTGGTGGCGTCAAAAAGAAGTCACTGTATTTCTTCGCGTGTGAACAGTTCTTGGCTGTGGCGTCGCGACCTGGTAGCTATGGGTTTGCAATCAAAGGATAGGTTTTGAAAGAGTGGTGTAGCTATGACAGAAGCCGGTTTCAACACGCAACCAGTGAACCGGTGTTTCTGGCCACCATTTGGTATGTTGACACTTTTGTGAAATTCGAGGATGTCTTGTCCGAGCAGTACGTCGTACACAAGTTACTTAGGACGGATAGTTAGAACCGACCGAAGGTGCGATTTTTGAACTTGGTTGATACGAGGTAATGTCTCCTTGTGATGCTAGATAAGGCACTACGAAGGATGTATAGTCCAGTGGTTGGCAAGTACCAAACTTTTTGATACGTAGCCAGTCGATCCCTTTGCGTCTATAAGAACATGACAGGGAATACCGTTTACCTCAAGGTTAATCGTAGGTTTGCAAGGGTATTCTGGCGCAGTCGAAGTGACGATAGAAGAGATGTGAAGACTGCAAAAGAGATACTGTTTTGATTATTTCTAGACAGACAGACCTTCTGGAAGTGACTTTTTTTTTCTGCAAGCCTTGCATATGTCATTTCTTGCCGGGCATTTCGACCTTGGATGTTTGTCGTAACCACACAAAAAGCATTTAGCGTGAACTACAGCAACAAAGTTATCGTCTGTGGCTTCAGACATGGTGTCTAGAGGCGGAGCACTATGCGTTACTACAGTTCGAGGTAGAGTTAATGAATTTTGCTAAGACACCGACTGCTGTTCAACCATTTCCAACGCTCTAGCTTGTTCGGATGCCGTTTGAAAATTTGGCGTTCCGTTTTTTAAGAGGCGCTGCCTGATATTGTCTGACAAGGTTCCCCTGATAAATGCATCACGGATGGCATCGTCGCGGTTCTTTTCAGCCGTGGTTGATTTGAAATTGCAATCTCTAGCTAACGGCTTCAATTTTTGTGCAAACCGTTCCAGAGAATGGCCGCTTTTTTGCTTCGCTGTTACAAGGACGTGGAGCACAAAACTTCATTCTTAGGACGGACATGAAAACTTGTTAGTATCTCAATGGCCTTTTCATTTGTTACGATCCACAATGTGCTCATTTAACACCGGAGAAATATATGAAATTATTAAGTCCAGTTTGTCGGGATTCATAGGTTCGACAGATTTAAGAAGATTACAAAATATCCAGTACCAATAAGCCCGCTGCTTGGTAGCACCCGGTGTACTCGGTTCTACCTCGGACCGTTCCAGGCGAGGGATTCGTTCCATCTGTAGAGGTTGTTTGATGAGTAAATTGTTGTAGACGAGAACAACAGCAAGACTCGACACTAAAGGCAGAACGAGTGAGATCCATAACTGAGACTTCAGTCATTATATAGCTCTTATACGAGAGCTGGAAAGAGGTGAAAAAACAATATTAAAAACAATAGACAAAAGCACGTCACAGTTACTGATTGTACCCATCTTCAAGAAGGGAATACGCAATGATTGTAGTAATTGTCGCGGGATCAGTTTAATTCCGATAGTCACTAAGGTATTAGCTACGGTTTTGCTGCACCGTCTGACACCGACTCGTGAGAGGAACGCCCGCGAACATCAGGCCGGATTCCACCCAGGTCGACGATGCATCGACCAGATTTTTACTCTCCGCCAATCACTTGAAACGCGTCACACACACTGTCAGCCGACAATGATAGTTTTCTTTGACTTGAAAAGCGCCTTCGATTCATTTGACCGAACAGCGCTATTCAGTGCTCTTCATCGAAAAGGTATGCCCCAGAAGTTCGTGAATCTACTGAGGTCATTGTACTCTCATATTTCGGGTCGCGTAAAGGTTTACGGTGAATTGTCAAGTTTGTTCGAAAAGATCAGCGATGTTTGAACCATTTCTCCATTCCTGTCCAACTTCTCCATGGACAAGATGATGGAGAACGCTTTATGAAATTTTCGGGATGTGGATGTCGAACTGACAAATAGTGGAAGGCCACGCAACCTAGATTACGCACACGACGTTGTCTGCTTGTTCGAATCCACTGAACATGCTCAACGTGCACTAGGTAGATTCACAAGAGCTGTAGCTCCATTCGGCATGCACTTTGCACCCTAAAAGTATGGAGTGATGTTTCAAGACTGAAGGTAAACGTTTCCAAGCTTGATGCTTGATGGGGAGGTGCTAGCAATTGTCGACCACTTTACCTACCTCGGCAGCAGCGTGACGACGGATGGGAGCACAGCACAGTAGTAGAGGTGAGCACGCACATATCCAAGACTCGAGCGGCTTACGGTGGACTGAAGCACTTGTGGTGCCAACCTGATATTTCTCTGAAGTTGAAAGGTCGTGTGTACTGTGCCACGGTACCTTCAGTTTTGTTGTATGACTGCCAGACTTGGGGTCTGCGTGTGGGAGATTTTCGTTGTCCTGAGGTTTTCGATCACTGATATTTGCGTAGTATTGCTAAGATTGGATGTAATGATCGAGTGAGCAATGCTGAGGTTAGAAATGGAGTATTGGGTACCAATTCGAAGAACGTTTTGTCACAGCGTATCCAGCTTAGTAGACTTCGTTGTTTGGGGCACGTGTTACGTATGTCAAACACACGTCTACCGTATCGCGTTCTATTCTCCGTTCCTCCTAGGAAGTGGAAAAGAACACATGGAGGTCAACAGATGACGTGGCAGCGAGGAATGAGAAAATGTACAACAGACTTAAGAAAAGTAGGCGCTTCACTTCTTCGTGGTTGGGGTCCAAAAGATCCGTCCACCAGTTGGCTGGAGACACTGAAGGATATGGCTGCGAACCGCGAACAGTGGCGATCGTGTTGTCACTTTCTATCGATTCAGAATGACTGATCGATGTGCGTTTGTACAGTTAGACTGTGTATTGCGTGTGCTGGCTACTAGGGCATTCTTTTCTTTTTCCCACCCATGTAGGTCCAGTCCCTGCCCATCTTGTATATTCATGCTGTCTAATTCAGCGTGCAACATGGTGAGAAAGGCAGTGGTCAGTGGGGCTTGCCCTGCTGTTTAACGCTGCACAATGATGATGATGATGATGATGATGAAGATGATGATTTTGTCACGTGGCTTCTGTGGATCCATCTCCCCTCCCGATCTGAAAGAGCTCCATGAATCCCTGTGCCATCCCGGCATAACCAGAATACTACACTTTGTCAAGAGTCGTACCCTACCATTCTTGACAACAGAAGTAAAATCAGTCACCTCCCAGTGTTCCTTATGTTCTGAAATTAAAGCATGTTTTTATAATCCTCCACACATCCCTTTATTCAAAGCTACGCAGCCGTTTGAACGTGTGAGTATGGGCTTCAAAGGACCTTTTGCATCTAATTCTAGAAACAAGTTTCTCCTTACAATTATCGATGAGTTCTCGCGTTTTCCATTCGTGTACGCCTGCGCGGATACATCTACTGCTACTGTAATCAAGTGTCTAATTATTCTTTTTTACATCTTGAGTATGCCCTCTTACATACATTCTGACAGTGGTTTGTCGTTAATTTCAGGTGAGTTGAAACATTTTCTTCGCAGCAAAGGCATTGCCACTAGTCGCACCACGTCTTATAACCCCCAATGCAAAGGATAAGTCGAACATTTGAACGGTAACATTTGGAAGGCCGTTACCTTAGCACTGCGATCTCGAGATCTAGCGATTCATCAGTGGGAAGCCGTTTTTCCTGACGCCCTTCATTCACTTTGTTCCCTATTCTGCACGGCTACGAACTGTAATCCTCATGAGAGGATGTTCCATCATAATCGAAAAGCCCCAGTGGGCACATCAAAGCCCAGTTGGTTGATAAATTCAGACAGGGCACTTCTTCGTAAAACTGTTAACCGGGATCCATTCTAAAAGGGCAGCCTCAGTCTTCTCAGTCAAGACTATTCCTACACCACGTTGACCCACAGCTCGAGCTATTTGGTCTCCTGAAGTGCGCAGAAAATACCTCGATGAGATACCAGAAGCAGTTAGTTGAATTACACTGCTCCAATCCTGTATACGCGTTTCACTTAAGCAGCATACATCAATCTTCAGGGGGTCTATTGTGAGGGCTAGGCACGCCTGCTGACCGGCTTGCATGAAGGAGCCGAGATTCAGAAGCTGACGAGGCTTGAGAAAATGTGAGTTACAAGACAGAGGATTACGTACGACACTATCTGACAATGGACCGTTGCGAGTATCGGAAGTGTTATCAGTGAGAGCATTATGGGTGGGTTGAGGGGGAAAAGAGAGGTGGTTGAAGACAGAAGATGAAGGTTGAATAAAAGAAGGAACTCTGAGCAATAGCCCACTCCCGCTCGATGCGATGGGCAGCGCGGTCCTGATTATCCTGCAAGACGACCGATGTAGTATGGAATTCTTTGTATTCGTGCAGTTCATGGGAGATGTTGGGAGGGTACTGCGTAGTGTAAGGAAGTCCAGTTGCAAAGCAGGAGAACGATTAGGGTCCTCATCCAAAGCCTTTAGTTCTAACAAGAACCCATCCGCAGGGCAGCGGGATGGCTTAGTGGGAGCCCATTTGCTCGGATATATAATTCTTCCACTGATTTTGCCGATTGAGTTGCCAGCTCAAATCTACCCCCAACCTGGAGGACCAGAAGACTGGACTTTGTCTAACCTCTACCCATTGACCTTTCAGGTATGATTGCATTTCCGGCTAAAAGAAGCCATCCTGTATAGCTCTTTGGGTCATAGTGGTGCACAAGCCATCACACCACGTCAAGGTGCAGTCTCGTCGTGAACAAGTGTCAGCGACACAGTTTTCGCGTCCAGGGCGATACACATGTCTTAATGGAGGTCAGATAATTCAATTCGCCAGCTTTGAATCTTTTCATTTCTTATTTTACTTTTGGGTGTTTTGTCAAACATGAATGTTACTGATTGCTGGTCAGTGTTCCAATGAGCAAATGTTTCCACATCTTCAAGGCTTCGACGATGGTATATCCCTCTTTTCCGACCGAAGAATGATGCCTTTCCGTGGGGGATAATGTCATGAAGAAAAATGTCACTGACCTGCCGTTCTGGTTTAGCGAGGCCGCAGTGGCAATGTCTGAGGCATCCGTTTCTACTACCAAACTGGTTTGATGGTGACCGAGGCGGCGTTTTCTAATTCAAGTTTCAGGTTTTTAAATGATTCCAAGACGTTGCTCGGTAGAGGGAATGTCCGGTTCCGTACAAGTAGGCTGGTTTTATCCTAGAAATATGATATCCACTAAGAATAATAAGCAAACATGCCTGGGACGCGTTCCTAAGTTTTTACGTTATGCGGTGGAGGCAGTTCTCTCAGTGGTTTTAATCACTCTGGGTCTGTTCTAATAATACTCTTCGACACTTCGAACCCGAGAAGACTGAGTTTCCGCGAACGAATAATGCTCTTTGACTCATTGAATGTAATACCATATTTCTTAGCCACCTTAAGGAACTCTTCCAGACTTTGGTCGTGCTCCTCAGTGGATGCTCCGCAGATAGTCAGGTTGTCTACGTAGGCAAAGGTTCCATTCAATCGTTCTTTGGCTATGATACCGTCAACTGCTCGTTGTAAACGCCATTCCGTCTGTCATGCCGAATGAGATGCGTCAAAACTGGTGCAATTTGCCGCATTTATATATATATATATATATATATATATATATATATATATATATATATATATATATATATATATATATATATATCACACCTTTCTGGTTTCAGACTGTATGCCAAACAAGACAGGGGTAGATAGTCAGAGTCCATGATTTGTTTGTGGGCGCGATACTGCTAGGTTGCCCAAGCCAAAGCAGGTGGTTTTCTTAGGGTTCCACAACCGGAGCCTTTAGCTAGCCAAAGACTAACCCGCATGACAGCGGGACGAAATGTGGGGTGTGTAATCCGCTATGGGCCGGTGGCTGATTCCTCGGTTCATTCGCCTCTCGGATGAGGCCAAACATCCTCGGTGCGGTGTAGTGCTTTTCACTATCTTTAATCGGTATTTGATGGTAAGCGCTCTTCAAATCTAGTGTGCTGTAACCTTCATATCGTGAAATTGTTTCCATGAACTCGTTTATACGCGGAAGCGGGTAAGCATCTAAATGAGTGAAGCGATTTATCGTTTGACTATAATCAATTACCAGTCTCCTGTTGTGACATTCATTCTTAACAATAAGAACTTGCGCTCTCCAGGGGGGCTTCGACGGCTCAATAATGCCAGAGGATAATAATATTTCGATTTCGGACTTGATGAAATATTGCAACGAATGTCGTCGTGACTTAGTGGCGATTGGTCTACAATCAGAAGATAAGTGCTCGAAAAGTGATTGTGGTTTGATTTTGGCCACCAGCAGATTGCAGAAAGAAAAAGGTGGTCTGGAACCAGAAAATGGAATTTCAACACTTTCATGTAATCCGAGGAAGTCATGTCCAGGTAGAACATCTGTGCATAAGTCAAAGAAGACAGAAAGTTTGATACGTGTATAAGAAATGTCTCTGAATTGGATAGATGCAAATAAATGTCTCTGAGTAGAACTCGATAGGCTGGTGGATGCCATGGTGATTTTATGTTGTCATGCAACGACATGCCAGTCATACTTTTCAACCACACTCTTGTGAATGATCTCTCCGAACTCCATGTGTCAGCGAGTGCGTGCAGCGTGATCCCGTTGACAGTGATAAAAATGATTACGCAGGAGAGGCAGTGGGGAGCCGCTGCAACAGTGACGGAAGAAGTGACGGAGTCCACGGACGTTGTGATGTGTCTTGGGAAGGGTGTAGATTTCCTGACACGGGAACTTCGACAAACTCGTTGAAAATAGTCTTTTTTGCCGCAATGTTTGCATAATGATTCCCTAGCAGGGCACTTAGTTCTGGGGTGTCGGCTCATACCGCTGTGGCCTTGTTCCAAGTTGATTAACTTGTCATGATCGACGGCAAATGAATGATAACAAGTCTCGAAACGGTACCCGAAGTAAGGCTTTAATCAACTTGGAACAAGGCCATAGCTAAAATATGAATAGGCAAGAGTTATAAGGTATTAACATTGGAGTGCACAAGCAATGGTAAAACTATTTAATTGAGGCAGATTTAGTTACCACACACGTCTACCGAACCGTGCTCTGTTTTCCATTCCTTTTTGGGAGTGAAAGAAGCCACACGAAGGTCAACAGATGACGTGGCAGCGAAGAATGAGAAAGCGTACAGTGAACTTGGGGAAAGTAAGTGCGGTTCGTCTTCGTGGCTGGGGTCCAAAAGACCCATAAATCAGTTCGCTGGAGAAACTGAAATATATGGGAGCAAACCGTGAACAGTGTCGATCGTGTTGCCACTTTCTGTTGAATCAAGACGTTTTTTGACTGTTAGACTGTGTTCCCTGTGTTGGCTGCTAGGGCGTTGTTTTCTTCTCCCACCCTTGTAGATCCACTTCCTGTTTATTTTGTAATTTCGTTCCTCCTATTTTTGCGTGCAACACGGTGAGGAAAGCAATAGTCAGTGGAGCTCGCCCTGCTGTTTAGTGTTGTACGATGATGATGGTAAGCGGCGGGGATTCGCCGCAAGCTGGTGTTCACCATTTTTTTTACCATATAACCTATAATATATATATATATATATATATATATATATATATATATATATATATATATATATATATAAACCGTGGCAAAGACTTTGTGATTTCCCTAATCAGTTTACTCATTTTGCATTATAGTTTTCGAAATTCGTTTAATTTGGTGATTAGTTGTAACGTCGAAAGGTTATTGTGAACTCGATTTGTTTCCTTTTTTTGCATTATTATATGGTTCATTGTAATTTTTCTAATCACTGTCTTTTTCGTTTCCTTTTCTATGTATTCCAGAGTGATATACCGTTAACTTTCGCTCAAAAATGGATATCCATACAATAACTCAGTCTGTACAGTCAATGTTAGACCCACAGGTGGATAATGACCAACGTTCCAAGTGTTTCAAGGTTCCGATAATTTTGGTTATTCGTTCATACTGATTCAGATTGTTGAGGATTATAAAGCTAATGTATTTCAGTTCACTGATCTGCCTCTTCTCTGCTTCCCTGGACAAAACCCGGCTGTAATTCTGTTCGGATTACAGTGTCTCGAACATCGTATCAAGTACGATATGTTTCAATAACTGTTTATAACTTCAGGCATTCATGGAATAATATTTCTCTGGATTGCAAGCAAGAGATCAAAAACAGTTTGTTCAAGATGGTGACCAATGTAAAGTTCGCAGCAATGTTTTTCTCACTTCTTACAGCTGGATGATCTGCTGAGAGGCACTGAGGAGAATAAAGTAGTTCCTATAGTTCTGGCTCAAATTTTTGTCCAATTGGTAAAATGGGAATGGCCACAACATTGGCCTTCAATGGTGGAGGACTTTCTTCATCTGGGTTCCAAAGGAGTAAGTTAAAGAATGTCAAAGCGAAACTATCGCGATCAAGCTGTTACAGGCCAAATTAGTACTCAGCACTTTTCTCCGCCTCTATGAGGATGTGATCCAGTTCCAAAGTGTCCCTCAGTCTCGCAGGCGTGATATCGTATCAAGCTTGAACGACAAACTACTACCTCTATTTTCGTTTGCCTTAGACCTTATTAAAAGCCAGTTGGATAGCTGGGAAACCATGGTAACTGCTTCTGACTGCCCATTTTATTTTCTGTCAGTCTCCATCTGTTCAGAAAGTAGCCCTCTGTCGAGAGGCGGTACTCATGCTCTCTGGTTTTCTCGATACTTGTCGAACTGATGTGTTGTCTCAATGGAAACCTCAATGTGTATCGCTTATCAGTGGTACTGATGGAACTGCATTCGTCCAAGTGTTGACCAGGTTAATCGAGCATGAAAGCATCAGGATTGATGCGTTGAGTTTGCTGGTCGTCTTGTTGAAACGAAAGTCACAATCAGCATCCGGACATACAGAAGAATCATTCAATATATTGGATATAATGTTACGAAGTGATGATATTTTGAATCGAATATCTTCCATTGTGTGGTAAGTATACCCCGTGCCTTATCCGGGAATCAGTAATTCTTGCAGTATAGTTTTTGGAAAATAAAAGCAGTGTACTCCAAGCTAGCCGATAGTCAGTGATAAATTTGTACATGGTTATACTTAAGCGCATTGGAAGAGGTATGCTCTACTGCACTATTAGGTGTAACCGAAAATCAGACCCTGTGACTTTGACTGGAGAACCGCATAGGGTCCCAATAGGTCAAGTGTGATAACGAGTCGGACAACGGCTGGGATTACCGCCTATCACCAAAGTAACCGGTGATGGCAAGGATTCAAACCTCCGATCTCTGAGGTGGTAATCAAACGCTCTAAACCACCCTCCGACTACCGGCCATCACACTTCCTGGCATGACTTTTTCGCAATCTTGTCCTAGTAAATCTGTGATCCAAATCTCAAATTCAGGCCGTTTGTGGTTCCCTTCTACCGGAGGCCAGGTTGCTTCAATTCAATAGGCTTGTTAAGCCTAAGTTTATGTAACAGAGTCAGCGGGGGTCCAAGTTTTTTCGTGAACCACAAAGTCGGAAAACGGCTGACGCAATCAGTCCGCCGACTGCTCATAATAAAAAATCAATTTTCACTGTAATAGGATCAGAAAACCGGTCTGAGGAGAAATGGCAGCCGTGAAATGAATATACAAAGCCTTCACGAAGAAACGAAGATTATATTCTATTCTTTTTTAATTTATTCTTCAGGAAGAGGGCTGCAGCCAATTAAAGGCTGCCAAATGGAGAAGTGACCAGCGGTGGCGGTAATCGAACCGGATCGTTGTTGTACAAAATTCACGATGATAACCGTCAACCTTGAACTTCCCTGCTCCGGTTTTGGTTTCTTTTTCTCAGCATTGTCGCGTCGATAGCAAAATGAGTAGGATCGTAAAGTGAAAAGTGCCGAAATTAGGGTAATAAGCAGAAATCACAAGAGCAAAAATGCCTACACCACTGACCGCGACACCGAGCCATATCACTTTATGTCTCTAACCACCTGGTAGGCGGGTCGCGTGAACCCCGACTGGGGAGTCTCTCAAGGATGGGAAGTCACTGCAAAGCGTTCGCGCCCCTGGCTTCGATTCTGAATCATGCCACTTGGTGTTTCGAACCATCAACAATTCCCGTTCTCCGCAGTGCATCAACTAAGGCCAGTGTTGACGCGTGCTTCTTTTTAATTCTGTCCCAAGTCGTAGACTGACAGCCATGTCGTTTCTCCCAGCCGTGCCCAGAACACGCAAATAGCACACCGCAAGGCAGACGATGAGGAGGCATACACCAGCTAGATCCAAGTCACTGGAAACGTCGCAGAGTCATTACACTACTCAGAAGGCGGCTATCCACACCCAACAGAACGACATAGCTTCCCGTTGCTCACTTGGTATTGCCATCAAACGCAGACAGTTTCGAAAATAACGATTGTCGAATACCGAAAATCTCCAAGCATTCTCAATACGGTGGGGCCAGGCTTCGCAACTCTGAAGCAAAACGCAGCATTAGCATTATGCACCCATTCCTTCACATGCTTCAGAGGCGCTACAAGTGTTGTAAGTTAACAAAAAACAATCTGATTCTCGTTTTTCATGATGTAGTCCCTCTTACATCATCACCCGTGATACACCTCCCGAGGAAGCTGCAGCTATCAACTGTTTCTATCTGATTACAAAGAGTGACTCCGGGCTTCTGCCAGTCTTTTAAAAGCACTCTACAAACTTTAATCTGTCAGTCGCAAACAGATTCGGAGCAAATTGTGGGTGCTGAACATGACCACCAATAAGAGAGCACCATAGGTTGATTTCAAGCCTCTCGGGTAATGGCATAGGATAGCATCTCAGAGTTTATTGAATAGCGCTTGGCATTTAAAAGTTAGGTGGGTACTTCCCTTCATATATCTTTTCTTTGAGGTGTTTAATTTCTTATGAACCAACTAAATTTTGCCCAGTTATCTGTGTTTTATTCGATACTCTACATTCTCAGGTACGGACACATATTTGCTCGTCATTCAATACTGCGCTGCACGGCAACGATATTACCACTGATGCATACGCTATTTGTCGTGTTTATTGAGTTGCAAATTTAGATGTTATAATCTCGTTCATATACCACATCTGGTTATTCGCTGGGCGCCGAAATCTGAACATTTATTTTATTTTCTTAGCTAATAGTGAGTATTCATCCTGATTCTGCATTTGTGTAAATATTCTTTTCCTGTTCTTGACTTTCGCGAATTAAAACTATGGGAGTAGACTCCTTCCCTACGCGGGTGTTAATGCCAAATGGATCTCCATTGTTTGTTCCCATCCACGCGTTAGCTCCCTAGTAAACGACCCGCCCATTTATACGGAGGCGCGTTACAATTGTCTGGTTCTGTTTGCCGAGGTGATCCAGCTTTTAGGTGGAGGCCTAATCACGAGCTGGTCTGAATTGGAATCATTGGCACGCCCTTGTACTTGTGACAGTCAACGACAGTTTTTCTGTCCTAACCGCGCAACCCATCTGCTTGAAACAATAACTCGTCTAACAACGTACCCCATTCGAGTGAGTTTCTTCACTTGTTTGATCAAAAACTGATGTTAGTGGCTAGTATACGAGATGGGGACGTATTCGTTTTTTAGCAGATGTTGGCCTATCCGTGTTAATGATAGCTATGTGTTGCCTGCAATTTACACTCTAATTATGAACACCTATTCTACAGCTGTTTTTCTTTGGTCTCAGTTTGCTTTCATTCTTTTTTCCAAAACGTTTTATCCCTTGTTCTAACCACCAGTCATCCACTTTCCGCGTTAATCATTAATTTTTTTATTGCGTGCGCATGAGTACCATGAAAGGGGTATACCCCATAGCCGCAAAGGCCCATTGCACTGACTTAACTGGCAACCAGACCCTGTGACTCGGAGTGGAGGACATGAGGTTCCGATAGGTTGGATGTGGTAACCAGCCGGACGAATGTGGGGAGTACCGCCTACCCTCAAAGTAACCGGTGATGGCGAAGATTCGAACCTCCGATCTCCAAGGTGGTAATCAAACGCTCTAAACCACTCGATTGGTTCGAAGTAAAACTGCTCTTTTCATCCCCAGTGATGTTTAACCGTTGATTACAAAATGTTGTCATCAACGTCACGTTACCCCCTTTAATGCTTTCACTGGACAATATGTTGTTGCCTATTGAGAAACCCCATTTTTTACTCGTTTCCCGATACTTCACAGCCAAAGATTTTCTTAGGTGGTGTTAAGTCCCAGAGGCAATGCTCCTGCTTCACCGTCTCCTTTATTTCAGAAAATCTCATTGCGCTTGTCATCAACTACCGGTTCTTGCATGGTGCGTACGATTAAAATGAAAGAGGACTGAAATTAACTCAATACAGGGTAGTGGAGATATCAACCTAATTCGGTTCTAGTTTTGATCCCTATATGCCAGGAATGTTCTCGATCGGATGCGGTCAGGGATATGGATGCAGACCGAACTATGGACCACAGAGGTGCTCATGTATGTCATGTTACATGAATTCCGTTTGTCTACCAGGGCGCTAGTGTGCTCCCTGCTGCTTAGATCCATCAGTTCAGTTCTTTCTTTTACTCGACCTCGCAATTCAGTCATCTAGCTCTGGTTGCTGTTTCGCAGGATCGCCCAATCGGCGCATAAAGATCAGGATATTGCTAATAACAGTATAAGTGAATGCTGTCACCGAAAAATAGCCCAGATGAAAATGCGTAACAGATGACCCTAGTTTCTCCAACGGTTCAGCCATCCCACGCAGCCAATCCCATTAGTGTATTCTCTTTCTATCACGTCATAGTTCGATCGCTCTAACCTATTCCACGACTGGTACCTGTCTCAGAGAACAGTACATACTGGGGTAAATCCATCTGTAGATGTGCGTGCGTTCCAACCGACGTAGCCTGTTCAAATTTAGCGCTTGATTCAGAGACTACTGACCGCTGGTTCGCAGCACGCAAGGCTTAACATCAGCGTTGCTGATTCAGCTTTCTCACTGTTTGAGAAATGTGGCGAAGAAATCAGTGCTCAAAGACTGACATATCTATTGCGTCCTTTACCCATAATGGCCGCGTGTCTGGGCCGTATATGATAATTGATCTGACTGTCATAAGACACCACCAATCGTTGATGAACCAACGGATGTTACTTTGACAACATAGTTGGCTTAGATTTATAAGGACCAAACACGCCTTCTGTGCATGCGACTACACTTCATCCGATTCCGACCACCCGGTAAAATGTAATTGTCAACTTAATTGAATTTTCTACCTGGAGTAAAATGCACACACAACATTACTGCATCGTTATTCAAGTTGCCCAAGGATGCTTGAAACCCGCTCCGGTCTTCACTCAGAAGCATAACATCATCCGCGTATTCTAGGTCAAATAGTTTTCTGTCTGAACAAAAGTCGATACCGCTGTCCTCGCACGAGGACAGGGTTATCTTTAGAATGATCTGAACTACATAGTTAAAAAAGGGTGATAGAGGGTAACCCAGGCGTTCAATAATTCGCATAGTTAACTAGGGTGGAAGTTCACCGTGAGTTTAAACTCTAGTCCATCATTGCAAATTGGCTGCTTTTCTCCATTCTAATCTGGCTTAGTCCGTTCATCAATTCTTTCATCCACCCATCCATCTACTGACAATAAGCCCTGACACCTCAAAACGAACGCAATGCATACGTTATGCATGTATATCGTTTTCCAAATGACAGCTCAAAACTGCAGCCTCTCGGACGGACGATTGTGTGATTAAATTTCGAACTCTATCGGCGGTGGGTAGATGTTTTGCATCATCCACTATCAAGTCCGGTGTGGGAGGCTCGAACCCCGCAAACACCAGCGATTAACTTCGGTGCTAGACAGCGTTTTGCTTTCTCCCGGGCCTATTGGGGCCTCTACTATTGGTCCTCTACTCTACGTTATCTCAGTCATGGTTGCTGGTTTTTCCTAGTGGTGTGCTGAGTCCTTGCGATTCATCTCTCCCACTGCATTAATATCTTGGAGTGCAACCAGAAGTTCATAATAGTTTTCATTAGCGTGAAAAGTGACTGCAGCATTTGAAAGAACTGACAACCTTCATCTTGAAATCTGGATTTTCAAATCACAGTGATCAGGTATGGTAGCAAGTCATTTGGCAGCAAAATAGCGTGCATCTGTCACACACTCATTTTCAGACACTAGTAGCTTTTTGTTGCTGCTGATGTTACCTAATTCATATCTCCCGTTTTCCTATTTCTTTCACGAAGATGGTCTCTCTTCCATTATGTGGCTTCTGGTCCACAGCGCTACATTCTCCCGAGAATTCTTTGTCAGCCAGACTGAGACCATTATGTTCCACACTGTTCATGACTTGGCGCAACAATGTAATGAAGGTGAGTTGGCCCTTTGGACTGGGTTTGAATCGATCAAAGTGATATATTAATTTTATCGGATTTCTTTTTTGTTTAATGATCAGTCGTTTTACTCAACTTAAACTACCTCCTACAACGGTTAGTCGTTATCATCCACAAACTAGCTGAATATAGAAAGCTTGATCAATGTGATTATATATATATATATATATATATATATATATATATATATATATATATATATGAGAGTGAATCACTGATTATCGTCATTTCCATGAAAAGGTCACATGGGGCTGTTTCAACCGCTGCGTCACGCCCATCGTCGTACTACGGTCGTAGCCTTCTGCCTCAATAATACATTTGACTCGACTGACTCACCATCGCTCTTTGGTTTCCTCCCTCGAAACGGAATGCCTTTGAATTACTTGCGAGTACTGATGTCACTGTGTGCTCACACAGCAGGTCGTGTAAAGCTATCTGGTGAGCTTTCCAGTTCATTCGAAACCAGGAGTGGTGTTCGTCGGTTCGATCATGTCTGCTTTACGTTTGTAAGACTTGAAATTAGTATGTGGAAGATGTTCACTTGCTGTTGGTTTTGTATTACCGCTGTCTGTGAAATCCAGGTAGGATTTAGTGATGAAACAGGATTAGCAACAGTGAGGTGACGATTCTGGTGTTTGCTTCGTTGTCTGGGTACTAGTCATCTCATGGAATATAACTAAGTAGACTCCTCTGTTTGGTACGCGTGCTACGTATGACGAGAATCCGTCTATCGACTTGCGCATTGTTCGCAACTGCTGCATCAAGATGAAAGAAATTGTTTGGACGTTTATAGATGACTTGGAGAAGAGACATCGGAAATTACACTTAGAGATTAGGGAGACTAGGCACTTCTCTCTGACCAGAGTCGGAAAAATGCCATCGTGGATTGACGGGCAACAGTAATGGATGTATCCACCAACCATGAACAATAGCGACCTTGCCGTCCTTTTCTATCACATTAGTCGAATTAAGAACAGAGTTGTATGCTGGAAAGCGCGTCCCGATGTCACGGATAGAAAACAGACATCATTATAGTGGTTACTGGCAAATAGGGACAGTCCAGGCTCGCCGAACGAACGGTGACGTTCGAGCAGCCTTAGTACTCGAGTATGTTGTGGATGTCGCGCCTGGCATATATATATATATATATATATATATATATATATATATATATATATATATATATATATATATATATATATATAAACACGGTGGAAAGTACCGGGTATTCTCTTTCATCCTCTCGCTATAAGGGAAACACCGCCACAAGAAGACAGTGAGTGGAACCTCCTTAGAAGAGGCCGTTTGATGCGCACGGTCATTTGGGGGCATTTCGAGAGGCCTTCAGGGTGAGTAGCCATCTCAGGGCCTGTGGCACCCACCCCGGACCATACTGAAGCATTTGGAGGCAGTAGAGTACAGCTTGTTGAGGATATTCACGTTTTGTTCACCAAGTTTTAAAATTCTGAGCAGGCTCCCCCATTTTTCTGGGGCAGGGGAATTGATTCTTCTTCCCATCGTTAAAAGTGCTCGCACATTGACCGCACTAATCACAGCAATAAAAGCCTGACACCAATAGCATCGGAACTGCTAACGTTTGTCATACTTCATGGGTTGCATCCCACTTGCGTTGCGCAGACTCGTGAGGGGCAGGCTGGATTTCGCTCTGATCGTGAATGCATTGGTCACATTTTCGCTCTCCAACAGCTGATTGATTGAGCTTCGTCTCTCCTCCCAATTCGATCAACCACTTTCCCACAGGTACAGTGACCATGATACATATCAATAAGTGCACTTGAATAGTAATATTCATGTAATTCTTTTTGGCTGTCATCACTTAGTTGCCATTTGAAAATTCCAAACTCTCCATATTCTACGATTTCCTTTGTTCATAACGTTTGTGCACATCGTGATCAGTAATTTGCCTCTCGACTGGTCTGTTGTCCGAATCGGAGAGAGGCTTCTGATGTGATTAGATTTGACCCAATTCATCAATCACAATATGCATATCATTGCTGTTGCATTATGCTGTCCTCTAATGTCATGATATTTAGTTTTCCCTCTTTTTATGCCGTACTGTTTTGTTACCGGTTCATTCTTCTGATCGATCGTGTTGCGGTGATTGGTTGTATTTAGTAAATTCTCTTCTTTCGTTCTATTGTCTCATATCAGGACGGTGGACCATCAGGCACTGGTTTACATAGCGAGTGGTCCCGGGCCATTTTTGAGCCAGATGACTGGGCAGTGTTTTGTGCTCGTAAGTTTGTGATCACCCTCACGTTCAGTGAATTCGTGTACCCAGTTCATGATACTGAACTCTAAATGTGGAATTTCTCTTTTCGCACTCATGTCTTAGTGTCAACTCGGAGAGCCTATTTTTCTCATCCTGTTCTGTGGTTGTTTTGCGCTACGGCTTTTTAGGTTTCCGCGTAGATTTTGTCCGTGTGGCATCTTTGGCCGCTTCTTGCTGGCCCCAAGAGTTTATACAACTACTGTCTTCGTGGATTGAGGCAAGAACCGCGATCCCGATCACCGCATCTGGTGAGTCCTTAGTGTGATGGATGAATTGTTTTGATGGATGATGGATCATTGTATGATAGTTACTGCCACCATTTTACCGAAGCAGCTGGATGAAATTAGTCCCCACCTCTTTATGTGACACGCACTGACAGTGTTCACGAGGACAACAAGCTGAGTTTTGATTCAAAAGAGGCTCTGCGGTTCACATAATTGGACAGAATTTAAAGACGGCTTTACAGTATTTACCGGCCTAATGGTAGGCATGTTGGAAACAATACAACAGTACTATGACACAGCAGCAAAAAATACCTACATTGGTGCACTTTTTCACTGTGTTGATGTTTTCTTTTTCGATAACCAGAATTCGTAGGAGTTTGCTAAGCACGTGCACAGTATTCGCACTATTAGCTTCTATTCGAAGTCTTTGGTGTTGTTTTGAGGTTACACGTGGATATGGGTTTCATCAGCCCGTGATCGCATTGAGCTTAGCGTTCCGGTCGCGTTCAGTTCACCAATCGTTGTGGTTAATTATTGGCAGTGCGCACTGATGGTTCCTTTCCGACCAAGTTGAGGGATCTGGAACCGGTGGTGGTCGAGTGGTTTAGAGCGTTTGCTTACCACCTCGGTGGTCAGAGGTTCGAATCTCCGCCATAACCGGGTACTTTGGGGGTAGACAGTAACCCAGTGCCACCCGACTCGTTACCACATCTGGCCTATTAGGACCTTATGTGGTTCTGCTCCACTCCAAGTTTCAGGATCTAGTTGCCGGTGCAATGCATCTTTGTGGCTATGGGGTATATACCCCTTCCACTGCACTCATGCGCAGGAACGTAGTAATTAAAAAGCTCGACTGTTTCCCCATAGTGTCCCGTTTTTTTTGTCCTCTCTCTTACGACCCAGTCTTCGCAATGAATTTATTGGATCCCCAGTATTCATCCTACTATTAAGAAGATGGAGTTTGGACATACTTGTCCCATTTAGTGACATAATCAAAATGTTCAGTATTTGCCGCTTACTTCAGTCCTCTGTTTTTTCCTCTCATTTCCAGATATGGATGATACCGGTCTGTTTACTTCACTAGCCTCTCCAGCCATGCTAGATTGGGAAGCTTTGGAGCTGTTTCTTGAGCACGTTCTAACCCCGATAAATAATGCTTGTCAAAGGGAGGGTTATCATGTCCAGTTCGAATCAGCTCTGGTCAGCTGGACTCGCTTATTCATCGGGGTCTCCGGTAACGTAGTTGACCCGAATATTCGTGGCAAGCTACTCATATGCACCTCCATAGTGCTACAACAACTGGATATAAAATACGACGCAGAATTTCTAGTCCCGCTTTTGAACGATGTAAGTGTAAAGGAGCCTTTTTGGTTTGATTAATATTTTTCCGTGAATAACTTGTATTGTCAGATAGCTCTTTCTCATCCGATCACGTCTATCGCAAACCCACTGTATTCAGAACTCAAAAAACACAGGGCCATCCAACCAAAAGCTGGCGAATAGAAGTGTTTACTTAGTCCACTCATGAATTGAGTAGAATAATTTGAGAACACCCATGGAGTTTGTGGTAACACTAAGACACATTTATGAGGTGGGGTAACGACAATTAAGAACGATCGGAAAAAAGAAAGTTGGTTGTAAGTCAGACACCTTCTGATTTCGGAGCATCATAGTGGTCTGTTGTGTGTGTGTGTGTGTGTGTGTGTGTGTGTGTGTGTGTGTGTGTGTGTGTGTGTGTGTGTGGTTAGGAGGGGCAATTATAACTATCCAAACTTATGCTGATCTGTCACCAGACGGTCTCAAAAAAAAATCAAACCAAACGCACCATCCACAAACCACATTTTCAGCGTCAGGTTTAATGTGCATTAAAGCGCCGGGGTTATCGATTAACTATTTACCTGACGGACATAACGACTGAATGTATATCGATTTTCTAACTTAGAAATCACTACCTCAGTCTCTTATTTATTTCGACGTTTGCATTCCGAAGTGTCTTCGCATTGGTATAATCGCAGAGTATCCAATGCGCTCGGCATTTACATCCACCACATGACAAATTGCCTACGGCGAATTGACAAGAAACAAAAAATAAAATTTTAAGGTTCATTTCTGTTTATTACTAACAAACATGAACCATGCACAGAATGTGGTGGTTTTGATTGATATCTCTCAGCAGCAACTTTGACCGGAAATAATAAAAACAAGAGTAGGAAGAGAGCAAGAGGAGAACTGCAAACAGTAGTATCATTCCGATAATCAAAGTCCTTGATCCCACGCATAGGTCCTAACCGTTCATGGTCAAGTCCATTGGTTAGGCTTTTCATACCTTTCATCCATATCATGGACTGGTCACCCTTGCTCATCATCCAACCTGAGAGGAGTGGCACCTCTGAGGTGGTAGAGTGTCGTGTCCCATGGAGCATCCTCCGTCTCCTTGGTCTCCACCATTTAACCAGCTCTCACCTGTGGCTCCACGAAGCTGAAGCATGCATCAGCGGTCACACCCCGACAAGCCGATCGACAGGCGAGCTGAACCAGGATGAGGGTAACCAAGGTCTTTAAATCTGGGCGTGACGGTGTTCAGCATGCGAAGACATACTCCTGAATAGGCGAACGAGATCTACTAATCCAACGGCTACAAAGGAAAGCTGTTCAACCCACCCGACCCGGTATCCCGGAAGAGGCGAATGAGCTGCACAACAGGCCACCGGTTCATCTGGAACAACCCTGCTGCCTTGCAGGCTGCAATGGGTTGTGCAAAAACTAGAGGTGAATCCTCGAACAAATGGGCCGGATGAGGTGCCGTCAGCTTACTTTGTATTCGGAACTGAGCAAGCGAAGTAGTAAAACAGTCCCAAACGGTGTTGAGAACACCGCCTCATACTATATTCTTGTGAATCTCCGTGACTAATTTTCGTGATATTCATGAAACCGACTTATTCTTTAGTAGGAGATGGTCGCGTAAAAGAAATGAAGAGCCCCCATCACCGAACATTTCGCACCGAGGAATCCTGTCAGGGGACATGCCCAATACGTGTCCTGACCACGTTAGCTTGGCGGGCTTTAGTGTTTCATGCAATGTTTGGGTTCGTGGGTTCAATACTCTGCGTGTAACTTCGACACTACTGATACGGTACAATGCTACAAAGACATCGGTGTCGGATGCCGACAGTCACTGTACATTCACCTGAAGTGGCCTGCAGCGTATACTCTTCCTTTGATAGATCAACGGATGTCATGTGGACACCACAGATGACTCAAATTGGCAAAAGCCGAACGAGCCTTCTGTATACGCGAAGACGCTTCATTCGATATCGGACCTCGAGGTGAAGTGGAGCTGCTCAGATAACAGAACTTATCTACCTGGTCTGTAGTTTGTCCGTAAATGTTTCCCACTTACCTGGATCTTCATTCAGAGGAGCTAAGTTGTCCTCATATTCAAGGTGTGACACTTTTCCACCGGGAACCAGTTCATTACCACTATCCTCTAAGGACATAATGGCGACCTCTAGGACCATATCAGTCACCAAGTTAAAGCGAAAAGGAGAACGAGGTAAAAAGGCAAACCTGACGTACACCACTTTTTGTGGTGAAGCCGGTTCGGCTACTTATGTACACGGATTTTACGATGAAAGTGAATTTCTCTGGTACATTTTTTGACAAAATGCAGCACCAGAGAACTGTGCGGTCTACTGAGTCAAAGGCCGCATTATGATCAAGGGAAACGGAAATAGTGGATTTACGAAAGGTGTGCTCATGTTCTAAAATATGTCGAAGAGTGAAACTGTGATCAGCACAACCTCAGCCAGGCCTAGACCCAGTTTGATTCTCGCGCAAGCACTGCTCACGAGCGTTAGATAGGATAATAATTCCAGCGAGAAGTATAGATGCAGTGCCAACCAAACTTATTCCTCTGTAGTTTTCACAGGAGAACCTGTCGCCTTTCTTGCAAATCGGTACGATCACCGATTTACACCAGCTCTTTGGGATCTATTTCTTTCATTTCAAACGGAGGAGTTTTATCAACTCCATTAACAGTGCTGAGTCACTGTCTTTGAAAATAGACGAACAGAACACATCTAGTGCAATAACCTCATCTCACAGAGAACCTCCGCTTCTGACAGGGGACTGATATCTATATCCAGAACTTTACCCATCGTGCTAGCTATCCCACCAGATCCTCTGGCACTGTGACTGGCTGTCCACAACCGCTTATTTGTTGAATACACTTTATTCGCGGTCAACCACCGTAGTGACTGTCCTCGTGTCCGCTACCTGGAGACGCTCCTGATAACATGCAGCTCTGCACTATCCCAAATCGGCCTCCTATATGCCGTTCCATCTTGTTTGGTCTTCCAACTTGAGAATTGAAATCACTGGCAACAGCACACTATGGAGCAGTTGAAACAAAACATCATAGAAATGTTCTTTGGCCTCAGGATAACTGCAATCATTTGGGGCATACACAGAAACGACAAACAAGCATCGACGCTTCATTTTGTTGCTGTTGACATGCACAGAACCATTCAGCCGAACAGCACACAGGCAATTACTGACTGGGATCCAGTTGAGCAGTGCACAACGTAAAATGTTGGGAACCAGAGGTCAGTCTCTGGATCGAGTACTGAATCTGAACAGGTTAAGGTGGGTGGGACGTGTTACGCATGCCAGCCAATAGACTTCCTCAGCGTACGCTGTTCTCTGAGGCAGGTGGTGATTGGAAGATAGGTCGAGGTGGTCAGTCCATAACATGACAAAAAGGTATGAAAACCTTGACCAATGGACTTGGCCACGTAGGACGTGTTAGACTTCGAGGTTGGGGTCCAAGTGATCCGCCTACTAAATGGTTAGAAACATTCAGTGATATGGCTCGGTGTCGCGTACTTTGGCGTAATTGCATTCGGACTCTTTCCTTGTCGTATTGATTTCCCTTTGACACTTTGACTTTTTTGGATCTTTATCACTATGCTTCTATTCTTTTCACCCTTTACTGGACGACGCTTGAAGGTAGCAACCAAAACCAGAGCATAGAAGTGCGAGGTTAATGGTTGAATAAGCTGGAACTGAAACTGAGTACACGCTCAGTTTTCATGCTCAGAGCGATGCCAACGCCAGGCTGACCACGAACACTAGACACAGATCGCCTGAATCGCGAAGAGTGTAGCGGGAAGCCGAGCTTGTATCTGGGCGCGAAGTGTTATTACCGAATTTGAGTCCTGTATGTGTATTTCGGAGAGACAACATAAATCTATTTTATAGGTTTCAAGAGTTTCAGTTAGGCCAGCCTGTTGCCCCGTTTGACAAAGTGTGCGAACATTGAAAGTAGCTAAGTGAGCAAAATGCTTAGGTCTCAGAATCGATTCTTTATTTTTCACTATCTCCAAGTTATTATCCTAAGAGAGGGTCACGACCCATTGTGACTTATATCCACTTAGAATTGAAATGTAAGTGATGAAAAGCGGAGAAAAAAGAAATGTTTTTCGAAAGACTGCTAGAGATTTATGAACGATTCATACTTCGTGGCCGCCCATATCGTGGCAGGAGTTTTTTTTTGAGAACCCCAACCGGAGCCTTTGACCCAGAAGTCTGACTCACAGGGCAGTGGAGCGTTAACACATCACGGGAGCGTGGATGATGCATGCGAAACCGTACTTCTTCTGGTCAGTCGCGTGAAATCTGATTGCTGCTCCTGTCGGGTGTTGTGTTCATTGGTGCTTTATCATCGATCCGCTTTTCAAATTCAGTCATGAACCTACATGAACCGGAGTTTCGTATAGCATTGGAAGCGGCGTGCAAGGATTCCCTCAGCTGTTCCCAGCGTTCGTTCGGGTTCTGCACATCAAGTTTCATCGATAATGAATTGGATAAACGGGACCCAATGTTTCAGATAACCGTATAGACAGCTCTGACTGGAAAGCAGATCATCAGTAATCACCTAGAAACAACTGTACAGGACGGATGGCTTTGGCACGACAACAAGTGAAACGTAAACGGAAGCGAGCACCTATCAAAGTGAGATCTGAGTCCACAGACTAAGTCCAAAATGAACGACAATCGTCGACTGACCCACGTCAGAGGTGACCAGTGGTAATGTTGTAAATCTGAGTCCACGATTTCAAGATGTAGGAGGATGCCATGTGTGACTGTGCCGCTTCTTAAGAAAGAAGTTCTTCCTCGCCAGAAAAAATCTGTGGCTAGAGCACAACTGGATAAGATGATCGCCGCTGTCAGTGCGACCGACCGGGATAGCAAACGGACCTCTCCTGTGCCTTTCAAAATTCCCTGAACAGTCAACTTGGGCGTTGAAATCCCTAGCAATGACCACCACGTTCGCTGAACGCACATCTCGAAGCAACTGAGACAAATCGTGGGAGGATTTATCCTTGGTCTAATAGGAATAGCAGTCTAAGGGCGCACACCCAGGCACGACGAACAAATAACGACGTTTCAGTCTATTGCTGCTGACTGGAATCCTATCCAATAGTGCAGACTCACCTTCCTTGCTTAGAACGATCACGACGCTAGCCTGGCTACAAGCACTAGATAATGGATAACTCGATACGCAAAGAGTAAAACGAGACTGAGGTTGTATCTAGAGTGCAAAGTGACCACAGATACGAACTCTTGTATGCACGTTTCAGAGACAGAGCATAGGTCTATCTTGAAAGTTTCACGAGTTCTAAAGAGGGCAGCTGGTATAGTGTGCGGACGTTGAAGGCAACTAGGTGAAGTGAACAAGTAGGCTTAAGAAGTGTGTTTGATTGATGTCCTATTCCCGAACTTATGCCTCCTTCAGAGACGCAATAACCCATGACGTGTTTCATCGACCTTAAATTAAAGGCCCTTCAGAGAAAGATGCTGGAGGCTTCTGGGCGAATGATACTTTGTGGCTGCCACCACCGTAGAAGGGGGTTTTCTTTGAGAACTTCAACCGGAGCCAGTGACTCAAAAATCTGAGCCACAAGGCAGTGGGGTGTTAACCTAGTACGGCAGCGTGACCGAAGAACCTGTACAGGCACTTCTTCTGGTCTCTCACATGAGACCTCTTCGGTGTACACATTCTGTATTGTCCCGGCTGGTGCTTTGTTATCGATCCGCTTTTCAGGTTCATTCCTTAGCACTATGCACTCAGTGGAGCAAGCGGAATGTGGACGGGTGCAGCATTCTTTGGATTGGGAAGTATGCAGCTTTGGCAGGGCAATAGCTGCACAATGAAATGCGATGATTTCTCCCACCATCGAGAGAAATCCCCAGTTACTCCACTCTTACGTCCATGTATTGGGGGCTATTTAACCGGCGAACTGTTTCTCTTCGTGTTTACTCATTGGCGTAGTGGCTGGAAACAGATGTTCCCGCTGAATGACTCAGAGAGATTCGACTTTGTCTGACCTCTACGCACTGACCCTTCAGGCATGATTGCATCCCCGGCATAAGGTAGTCATCCTACGTAGCTCTTCGGGTCACGGAGGCACGAAAGCTATGACCTTACGCCAAGGTGGAGTATCATCGTGATGAATGTTGTGATGTCTTACGGTTCTTTTAAGTTTTTCCACCCAAACTTTGCTGTTTATATGCACCATTGATGAATGTGTTGCATTAATGTGCGCCTTCGAACTTTTTTGAAGTCTTTTTTATTTTTTTGATATGAGTTATATGGCTTTGTAAATGGATGGCTGGACGAATTTCCCTGGATGCATACGACGGGTTTCGTGGTTGTTTTTAAATTTCCTAATCAAAATCACTTCAGAATTGAGTGTTGTCATATGCTACCCTGGTAATGACGTAGACAACGATGGAATCATGTGCAGATTTATTATCTACAGTTGTTTACACTAACATCGTAGGCTCTTGATATCAACTGCCGATGAATTTGGTTGAGGGTGCGCAGTCCGCTGTGCCTCAGTTCGTTTCTACTCCTGACCTTTTGAAATATTTAACAGATCTGTGATCCAAATCTCAGGGTCTGGTTACTGGTTATCCTAGACAGTGCAGTCGGTCTTTGTGCACTGAAATTTGATATCAAACGGTCCGTCTATCTGATTGCTAGTTGTGGTTCTGGGGTCTTGAAGTAAAGACTTGACGGATATCATCAGACTCGGTGATAAATGCTTTTCTTTATGTAAGCTGTAGCACCAAAAACAAGCCACGTCCTTGAAGATGCATATCATGTGACGTCCACAGAACCATGTGTGTAAAGGTCTAGGTTCACCCTCGGGGTTACTTATTTTTGTGAAATCTGAACGTGCTTACATGCATTCAGTCATACCAGAATTTTTTTGCTCTCGGAGGCTAGGTGCACCTTTTACCAAATTTGCGTTCATGGAGTTCGAATCACATGTAGAGAAAAGAGTGCATCGCATCTGGGATTAGTTGTCAAACAAATAAGAATGACGAATCAGTATCATTTTTTCATGCTTTTAATTGTTTATTGGATTTGTGTTCAGTCATGCCTATTGGGCGAGATACGTAAGCAGTATCCTAATCGGTCAGAAGTTGGAATATTCATTTTTGGATACTGTTACGGATAGCTGTTTTTGGTCTCTCTATATTGGTGCAGATTTTCTCCTCATTTCGTTATGTGGCACCGAATGAAGTGGGCGATAATCCCTTTAATCGCCCGAAATGTGTGAAAGCCATGCAACTACTCGCAGCTACCGCATTCTTCCGTTTCGTCAAAGCCGTTCCGGAACGTGTGATGGTAAGTAACGAGTTTTAACACAGCCTATTGCATCATCCTTTGTATTTGCGCAACGACCGTTTGGGACCTTAAATGTTTCCCCGCTCCAATGCTCGCCACGATGCTACCGGTTATCCTCAATAGGACAATGGATCCTCAGGCTGTGGGTATGTCCCGCCTACTATACTTATGGGCAAGCATGTTGCTACTGGACAGACATCCTTTATCGGAGACATTTTCTGTTGAACACGCCGATCAGCCGTAGCGTTACATGTTCAGGTTTTAGAACCGCAAAGCAGAATATTCCACACCGTAGCGCCACAAACCCGTCCTTTCAGGATACCGGTTGTCGTGGTCGCACCAAAGGTTTGCCGCGAGTTCAAGATAAACAACGGCAAGGGCCAGCTTTATCTCATACACCACAGGAGACGGTAACGGATGGTGAAAGTTGACTGTGTGCTCGAACGCGACATGAAGCATAGTGGTACAGCACCTTGAGGATCTCATCGTGTTTGTCAGGCGCTCCATTTCTCAAGAACTAGCTCTACGATGCAGATTTTCGCTAAATTCGAAATTTACGTTGTTAATATTAGGGGAGTACGGCGGTAGTAGGCCAGTGAAAGGCAGAACGGTGCTCAAACAGCAGATACCAACAACTTTGGTGCTGTCATCATCAAGTGTGTAGTTGTCGATATTCGTATGTGAGTTACTCAAAAAAGTATTTAAACCCATCATAGAAGTGTGCGGTTAAATGAACGCTTATCAGGTAGAACACGAGAAAGTTAGTGCTCGGTGCCAATTTCCTTTTTACTTGTTCTGACCAACCTCCGAAAATCTTTGTTCTTCATGACTAGAAACCCTCCTGATTTGTCAGTGTTACCTTGGGGTTTACCAACTTTTCATGCAGAATATGTAATTTGCAAAGTTGAATTCTCTGTCAGTTAGATGCATACTTACAGACTTAGAAGGTTTCGGTACCGCTTCTGATGATTTGGCTCGATACCAAAGGATGAACGTGAACAGTAAGGGATTCGATTTTTGCATTATATGACTCATCATATAGCGTCAACCTTCAAACCATTGGAAACCACTGAAGCTCTGTACATCTGTTTCATCCTTGTTGGGATTTATTAGCAGTGCACGTCCACAGAGGCCAAACAGGGTCTCGAGCCCCGATTGCGAATCGAACACCTTAACTGCAAGGTCATCTGGGCTGGCTCTCAACGGTTTACTAAACTTATACATTACATGACATAGTGGCCTTCCAACACTGCCTTCGAATGTTAACAGAGCATTTCCCGCACACCAGGTGACTCCTATGCTGAACGGCTTCTCTTTAGGGGCTTAAGTACAATGAAGGCTTCTGTTGGACAACCTATAGAGCTCAGCTATTATATTAGTGCAAGTAGTAATGTGTAAGTCCAATAAACCGTCGAGAGCCAGCCTGGATAGGTGTTCTACTCACAATCGTTTACCCCAGGTTCGAGTTCCCATGGAGGTTATGTGTGCGTGCACTAATAATAGTTCCTAACAAAAATGAACCAGTTGTACAGCCTACATCGTGTGTAAAGCTAGTGAGACTAAGTTTTCTGCTAAATTGACGACCCAAGTAATCGGGATAGTTGACCAAGAAACTAGTGTCTATGTGGTTTCTCCAATGCTGACTTTGGGGTCGTGAACGTAACATAGATGTTTGAAGAGCTGCGTTCACAAGACCGTCATAAGCAAAAAAATGATGCTCACTGATGTCATTCCCTGTGTAAAGTGTTCCGCGCCTTGCAAGTCAATTCCTAAGGGCTAGTATAGTTGCGGAGGCTATTCGTTGTGTTCTCGTCTTAGATTAGTTTCATTTGGCTCCTAATTGGAAAAAAATCGTCTTGGTTAAACGGTCGAGTTAGTTTAAAGTCGGTGGGCTTAGCCAGTTTTGGAGGCCTACTGCATTCATGAAACTTTGTATTAGAAAGATTCCAAACCGCAAATTTTCATATCCAGGATAATTCAAATTAATATCCATCCAAGGTCAAGCATTTTCAATTCATCACAAACAAAACATCAGTCAGCTTTTAACGCCGCATTGCCATTTTTCCCGAGGGGATATGGGCCAAATCAAAACAGGATCCCAAGCTTTCGTGGAAAGCTGATTTTATTTGGTGAAAGATCACCATCAGCTTTTCCAACCATCCTTTCAGTTTCTCGTCAACACTTTTAGCTCATCGAGAAGGAAGCTTTAGTCAAATTTTCCTTCCAGTTTTACATGCAGGTCCCTTATCACCTTCATCATTCATGCTCTTACATAGTTCTCTCCTGTTCCGTTCCTCCTATCCACGTTCTTCCTCTTGAAGCCGCATTTTCAAGCAGTAGCCACTGAGGTAGCCAATCTATGGACTGAATCAATGAGCGGTGTGGTGGAAAAATCCGTACTATTGGAATCGCTAATTTCCCTCTGGTAAGCTACTTCTACCAATGTCCCTATCGTAAAATCGAAGTTTCCGTTGGTTCCGCGCGTTATTGTTCCCGTTTTTAATTGTTGATCTGTTTGAATTCTTGATTTTTTAAACTAGAAAGGCCAAAGGAATGTATCATCAGGCAAAATAGCCGTCAGCCTTTCTGATGACCTTTTGAAATCATTTTAACCGCGTGCACCTGACCGAAGTTTTTAAAATCAAAAAGTGATACAGCTTTGACATTGACCAATGACAGGTGAACTTTATTACTTTGTGCTAGTTGTTGGTGTGAGTCGACGGTCGTACCGATCTATAATAAAAATGATTGGTCCTGTTGTGAAGACCGAAATAGAATTAACGTGACAAGAATCGGGCGTTCCAGACGAGGGGTTGCCAAATCGACCAGTTTATTCACAGTAAACGAGCCCATGTTGGTTGGTATACTACTAACGGTCCCATCGATTCACGTCGGTAGTTTTATCCGATCACTGGGTAAAATAGCACTTCTGAAGGTATAAACTGCCAATCTCATTACCTTTCCTCGTCTTCTCAAGGGGACCATGTAACGTAATTTTTTCCGCGAGAAATTAGAAGTCAGAATTTAACTACTGCTGCTATTATCAGTGGTATTATTAGAAATTCAAACCTTTGGGAGTGTACCCACTCTCGAAGGGCACGCTGTGCACAAACGATACTGTATGAATTTATGGATCTATATTCGGCACAGATTAGTACCGAACCAGGAGACGAATACATCACAGTGATTACCGTAGCAAATTTTTGCGAAGACCGAACAGGTGTGTGCACGACTGTGGCACGAAACTATGGAGAAATAGATGAGAGTTACAAGTGTAGTGTGTCGTGAATAGTCAGAGCTGAGTTCGGGCTTAAGGTGATCTCTCATCTGGGTTTCCGTCTCTCATTTTACTTCGTAATTGATACTGCCCTAGAGGAAGTCCTTTTATCAGGTGAAGATGGTGATATTCGACTTTTCAAAGTTGGAAAGGTATCGGATCTCTGGTATGTAGACGATTTAGTTATTCAGAGCAAAGGTCCAGGTAAGTGACAAGCTTTTCTGAGCACCTGCATGACGATATTCATTATGCGTTTTGCACCTTTAGAGTGTAGAATGTTGTTGTGAGATCGGTTTAGTTCGACACCAGACCTTTGGGTATCTGGGACAACTATGAGGCAAGCAGATAGGCTGTGCAATGCGGCTACATTTCGCCGGGATATCGGACTAAGTGTTATCGCGTAAACAGAAGGCGCGTTTTCTTTTTGCCAACCTTAGTCATCTGTATCAGGCCACCGCTTCGCTGTTTTTAAGCATGGCCACTGAAAATGTAGGCTACATTGTGGTCATCGATATTTAAACACCAGTGTCTTTGTTGCATTGCTTGAATATATATATATATATATATATATATATATATATATATATATATATATATATATATATATATATATATATATATATATATATATATATATATGTATATATATATAATCTGTTGGTGACTTAAGCATCCCTACCCGTATATTTTCATGCTCGTGCACTATTCCGTGCATACTAGCTTTCGGCTCCCCCAACCGCTGGAAGTTCAAACCGATTTACTCAAACAGCTCCTGTCCGGTGTGCTGGCCGAATGGTCTCAGAGTGCGATGAACATACCCGGACGTATGGGCCCGTTGCTCACATCTTGCGTCAGTGGTGGTCCGGGTCTGTGCACTGCTCTGGGCTTGGACCAACCCATCGCGAATATGAACAGTTTTGATTCGGCACCGGTACAGACTCGAATCACACTGACTCGAAATGTACTCACGCTGATGGCTGCAGTTCGAAGGCTGGTAGAACCGGTTCGTCTGGATCAGGTAAGTGATACAGTTGGTTGCTCCTTTAATTGTGCAGTAACCAATCACCGAGGTTACTTTTGCGTTTCGTCTTAAGGAGGTGCAATCCTATCTGTCCGACTATCAACACGTTTAGGCTAAATTTTATAATAACTCGATAGTCTTGTTAATCGGCTTTGGTCAGTTAGGTGTCTGTATGGGTTCAAAACTGATTAGTTGGGTATGGCACAATGACGTTGACCTGCTCCATTGGTGTATTGATCGATCAGACACTTGAGAAATCCACCATAATAAGTCGTGAGAATTGAAGTGATACAATTGATGAAGAGATTGGGTTATCACGGTATTTGTCATCAGAGCGGTCACTTACCAAAGTGTCGATTGCAAACTTTTGACTCAGTGCGGAGCGCAAATTAAAGTTCGTTTATCATATTTGAGAATTCGCATTGAATGCGTTTGCATGAAATCTTGACCTAGTATCAAACTGTTCCCATGTAGTACACAATTATCATACAGAGGTCTCAGTGAAGTGAGACTGAAAATCACAGATTGCGCGGGGCACACCACGAGCATAGCCTAGTGGATGCACAGCGCCGTGGATACACAACACAGATGCTCGACGCCTGAGACCATACAGTGAAACGACACGCAAGATCACTACACAAGGAAGACGTGAATACTGTTTTTTGTCAACCCAGTCCAGGTGCTAACCAAGCTAGATAGACTCAAAATCAGGAAGGCTGTGGGTCCCGATGAACTTCAACCAACCGCTCTTACGTAGTGCGCTTCTTTCTTAGCCGAAACTCCTGCGGTACTTTCTAAAAAATGCATCTGATAAACTATGAGCGGTGGTGGTCGAGTGGTTTAGAGCGTTTGCTTACCACCTCAGAGGTCGGAGGTTCGAATCCTCGCCATCACCGGTTACTTTGGTGGTAGACAGTAATCCGTCCGACTCGTTACCACATCTGACCTATTGGAACCTTATATGGTTCTTCGCCACTCCAAGTCTCAGGGCTCGGTAACCGGTTATCTCTAATAATGCAGTGGGCCCTCGTGGCTATGGGGTATATACCGCTTCCACTGCACTCATGCGGAAGCGTGTTATAAAAAAAATCTTATTCTTTGTTACCCTATCATCTCTGCTGGTGTTCGAAAGAAAGACTTTCTCATTTTGCGCAAGTCTATCAAAGTTATATCACGATGCAGTGGTATCTCCCAATTTCCTTACAGAACAGCAGTTTTCTTCGTGCGAAAGACTTTGCACTCATAGCTTAGGGGACTTGACTCATTCACTGCACGTTTATTTGACTGAGTGGGTTTCTTCTTCATCCATTAGGTGTATATACATTTTGCTCTGTCCTGTCCTGTCTTACGAGGTACCTCAACAACCCACCACTAGTGTCTGGTGAACTCAAAACTCCTTTGCCTTATTCATCTTGCTATCAATATACTTCACCGCTGCTTGAGCCAAGCACTTATTTTATCCTTTCTAATTATTCGAATGTACAATGAGTTTATAGAACGAATAATGTAGCGGTGAGCATAGTGCTGAAAGTTAATCCTTTGAGATGAATAAAGTCACATTTTGGCTTGATTTGATTTGAGAAGATAATGCACTGAGATGGGATCTTCCGAACCCGTCGTAGTACAGTAAATTGACCCGCGGCTGGCCAGCAAGATGCACACGCTAGACTAGTCCACCGCTTGTTGGAGAAAAAGACCGAACACAAAACGACCACGTGTCTGCTAGTTTCGAGACTGTACAAGGAAGTAGGCCGTCTATTGAATGGCTTCTCGGTCTAACTTGCGAAAATGGGGCGGAAGTCTAATCTGAGAATAAAATACTGCGAATGAAAAGTGCGCCTAGGCGCGATTAAAAACAAATCGAATTTGATGAAAAAGAGCATTGTGAAATTATTCAGTAGCTGGACAGTTTTGGAGGAAAAAATAATATCCACATCGGAATCAACAGGTCCCTCAAACGACTCCTCTCCTGGGGTTGTCAACGATGCTTTGGCCCTCGCGGGCCCAGCTGGATTCGGTTGGTTTGCCTTCTGAGACTTTCGAACCACTGCCGTTGTAACAGATCCGCATTCAAGGCTACCAGGTAGCAATTAATACCGATGCACAAAGATGCGGGATTTATGGTTGAAAGTATTGAACCGCAACTGAAACGAACGAACATCCGGGTGATTCAGCATTTTGGAGAGAAGAACAATTTTACCCTTCAGTTTAGTTTCCTCAATATCATAACAAATTAATATCTGTTAACAGAGTACAATCCAGTCACCACATCTTATTAAAAACTTGGTGTTTGATCTTGTATGTATCAGTTGTATTGGTTTACGCCGAATCAAAACTGTCGGTATGAATTTCTTATTTTTCTCACGGAGAACGGACTGCTAACGGATAACTGATTCTCTTCACAATGCGTATGCTTATCATTTACACGGAACCATTTGTCTTATTCGATATCCTGACGTTTACCTAGAGTTCCATTGATTTATTTTCTCAGCTGGAACACATCACAGTTCCTTTACTGGAGCCGGTGGCACCCTCAGTACTGTTGGTCTTGCGGTGAGTCTTTTAATGTCTTAGATTCGAATGACCAAAAATCGAACTACTTAGAATGCGTTATATTTTGAACTTATGAACTGCTGGTGCACGCAAAAAAAAGGGACAAACTCCACAAGGCACATTGTACCGTTTTTGGGAAGAATGGGGAGAACCGGTGACCTCAGACTTGTGAATCGTGATCGTAATCTCAATTGATTTTGCATGATAAAGATCTGGGTGAAAACGTAGCATTGTCTACCATCCGAAGGTGACTCAAATATCACTGTCTTTATTGACTGTGATTTTGGCGGTCAAAAGGTGTCATCCCATTGAATTTGCGTTTTTTTAGAATGTTAGTACTCTTACGTGTCATTACAGAAGGCCCACGTAAATAGTTGTTCATGGATCTGCAACATCGCAGCGTATAAGCATACAATTGTTGGGAACTATTTCGGTCGTCGGTTCGTACCACAGTTGTACACATGTGATAAATCCGAATCGATGGTGCTCATGTCAGGTTGGAACTGTCAGGTTGGCTGCATTGTTTCATTTGATATCACTAAATTTTGATTTCATATTGAAAAGTGGTCGTCAATTAGCATTTTAGTAATTGAGTAGTTTGTGTGGGACTCCATTGATTAGTCCTGCTTTTTCGTTGCAATAATACGCACGAGTGTAATTGAACGGGTATACCCCATAGCTGCAAACGCCGTACTGCACCATTGGAAATAACCGGAAATCTGACCCTAGGGCTCGGAATAGAAAACCACACAAAGTCCTAATAAACCGTGCCTGGTAACGTTTCGGCTGAAAATCTACTGTGCTCATAAGAACCATAGGAGTAATAATATGACCCAATTTCGTAGCATTGTTAGATACTCTCTAAGGATTCAACATGATTTGACTGGTGATATGGGTTCAGCTGGGAACTACTCTAAAGATGTACAGTCAAGATTGAAGCTAGGTTGGTAACGGAAAGAACCTGTGTCCCACTTAAGTTCCACACGAATGTGGCCAGCTGACATTGCTTCAGCGCTGTCCGGTGACTGAATACCGCTCGGTCTTCTCAGTCAGCCTTTATGGATCGGGTTCTTCTGTTGTTCAGTTGCGTTGAAACAACCATTAACTTTGTACTAGGTGCAGCGGTTTTGGTTGCTATTTCTCAGCGGCAGCCTCAACCGGAACTGAACAACAAAAAAGCAGTACGAAAAGACTAGGAACAGAGTTCGGTTTCAGCAGCACACGCTATACGCCATATGCGGTAGCTTTAGTTGCTATCTCTTAGCAGCAACCTCAGTCGGAAATAATGAAAAAAGTATCGGAAGAGTAAGAGGAGAACTATGAATAAGATCAAGTCGACAGCGAAAGTTTGTGAATACACGAGCGCCAGTGATCGTGGCACCGTGGCATTTCCTCCAAGATATCTAGTCACTGAATGGGGGGGGATCTTTTGGGCTCCATCCAGGAGGCCCAACATCTCTTTCATGGCGAAGTTCACTGGTTAGACTTTTCATGTCATGGATTAAACACCTTTGCCCATCTTCCAGATACTACCCACCCCATCGAACACTAGGTGTCGAGAAATTCCTTTCCGAGGACATGCGCAACACATGTCCCAGCCACCTTAGCCTGGTGGCCTTTGGTGTTTCATCTAACACTTTGATTATTTTGCCTAATATTCTGCGTGTAACTTCAGCATTGCTGACACGGTGTTCCCTTCAAATTCGAGCAATGCTACGATGGCATCGATGTTCGAATACCGATAATCATCGTATATCCTCCACCTGAGGTAATTGTTTCCGAACCACAAAGGTGAATTGGCCTGCAGTGTGTATTCAACTCTTGACAGACAAACGGATGTTCTGTCAACGCGACAGACGACAGGTTAGTATAAGCCAAATGTGGCTACTGTACACGGGAAGACATTCGATATCGGACCTCCAGATGAAATGGAGCTACACAGGTAATAGAGCTCACTTACTTGGTCTTTAGTTTTACCAGATACTGAAATGTTTGGTTTTGTGCCAACCCAGTCCTGCAACTTCCAGGTTGGTAGGAAACGTTAGTGGATTCAAAGTATGTTGAATTCATACAGGGTATTCGACATTTGAACAACTTGAGTGGACCAGAACGTGTGGTACCATGGGTTGCATTTCTGTTCTGAAGCAAAAGTTGTCCACTCGTTCGTCGGATTGATTGCCTTTGTAGCACATTTCACTGCTCGATCGAGATTCCTGACCACTGCGTTTCACTGTAGATATCTGGCTGCAGTGATCAAATGGCAGTATCGTATTCCTTTAGGCTTATTGCTAATCTTTTCATCGCTGAATTGGTTTCCATTATCAGTATTCAATGCCTGAGACATTTTCACGAATGAATGTCTTCCACAAGGAAGTTATGGTGAATTCAGTATAGGAATATAAGTACACTTCTGGCCAACGAGAATGATAATCAGTTATCACCAAGCCCAATATTTATTCAGAGATGGACCAGTTTATTTCATTTCGTTTCAAACAACCGTTAACCATGCTTCGGTTGATATCTCTCACCAGCAACTTCAATCGGAAATGATGCAAAAAAAACATGGATAAAAAGAGAACTATGATTAAGATCAAATCGACAAAAGAAGTTTGTGAGTACGAAAGCGCCACCGATCGGGACACCGAGCTATACCCTCCAATGTATCTAGCCACTGAGTGGGGGTCTCTTTTGGACCCTACCCAGGGACACGCAGACTAGCGACAGAATCGTTGAGATCAGTATACTTGAGAAGACGGAGTCGGAATGAGAAATGCCTAACTCGTCAAATAAATGGTGTACATCAGCTGAAGTGTAAAAATAGAACAGTTTATAAAATGTTTTGCAAAAGGAAACTAGTAGACGTGCGGAAATTTATACGACATTCGCTTCGACCTGAAAAGATTAGTTTGCCATGTTATTTTTGAACGGGAGGGGGAGGGGGGAAGGTAGTAATGGACCAGTTGGAAGTAGCATTTTGTAGAGTGTTCCTTCATACTTCTCTATTATGTAGACAGTATGCACGTGTCCCCTGCTGCCGAAAGGTATCCAGGATTCGAACAGTGTGATTCAACTAACTGCTTATGGTGTCTCATTGAGGTAATTCCTGCGCACTTCAAGAGACGAAGTAGCTCGAGCTGTGGGTCAACGTGGTGTAGGAATAGTCTTGAGTGACTAGGCTGAGGTTGCTCTTTTAGACTGGATCCCGATTAACGGTCGTTTATGTGCTGTGGGACTCCAGGAGTCAGTTGGCGTTCGAAAGGATAGTTGTGGTAAGTGCAACTTGTTTGTAATCTCAGCATACGCTCCAACGGACTGCAGCTCTGGCATGCAGGAGGATGAGTTTTACGATGAACTGACCTCTCTCGTTTGCAGGAGCAAATGCTCTGACATCGTAGTGCTAGCAGGTGATTTTGATGCACAAGTTGGCAAACTTAGTGCGTGAGAAGGTTGTTTAGGTGGCCGTTGCGTCTAACCCGCTCAGCGCGTAGATAACAGGGAGACTTCTCCAGTTTTGTGCAGACAATCGGTTATTTCTGTCTAGTAGAAATTTTCGACACAGCTCCTGTTGCGCAGCGGCATGGCGCTCTAGCTCTGCAAGTATTCTAAGCCAAATGGACCATATTGTAATAAACTACCGGAAGCGCAGCTCGTACAGAATTGTAGATCCCCACTAAGACATGTATGTAGAGCCGGACTATGCATTAGTTTTAATGCGATTATCTTTCCAGCTCCATGGTCATCGACGCGAATCGCAAATCCGGTTAACCACGCAACATTTGTCTGATGCAGAAGTTCGCACCAGTGATGAGCAGGAATTATCACATGAGGATGTACGATGAACAGTCATGTAGATGATCACTGGGTCCATATCAAACGAGCGATGCAGGCGGCAGCAGGTTTCACTTGTGTTCTTAGATCCCATGTCCATCAGAGACATAAGTTCTCTTACGGGTGTCTGAGTCTAATGGAGCAAAAAGTCAGCTCTCGAACTGTAAGGAAATGAATAAGATACGGAGAAATCTTCAGAACTAAGTTGCATAGAGCTTTAAGAAGGACCGCGAAAATTGGTCGGTCAAGTTAGCCGAAGAAATAAAGGTAGCTCCTGTTTCAGGTCACAGTCGGAGAGTGTTCAAACTTATTCGCGTTACCGGTGGATGGCGAACTTCGGTCAGGCCGTCTGACACCGGCTCGTGAAAGGAATGCCCGCGAATAGAAAGCCGTTGACCGACAATAATAGTTTTCCTTGACTTGAACGGTGTCTTCGATTCACTTGACCGAACAGTGCTGTTTAGTGCTCTTCATTGGAAAGGTATGCCACATAAGTTCATGAGTCTACTGAGGTCATTGAACTCTCATACTTCTGGCCACATAGGGGTTCACAATGAACTATCCAGTCCATTTAAAACGACAAGAATGTCCCATCTCTCCAGTTTTGTTGGACTTCGTCATAGACGAGATAATGGAGGACGCTTTGCAAAATGTTCGGGATTTGGGTGTCGAACCGGCAAATAGTAAAAGGCTGTGCGACCTAGATTACGCAGACGACGTTGTCTGCTCGTTCGAATGCACGGAATATGCTCAACGTGCACTAGATAGATTCACAAGAGCTGTGGCTCTATTCGGTATGCACTTTGCACCCTCAAAGTATAGAGTGATGTTTCAAGACTGAAGGTCAACGTTTCCGAGCTTGATGTTTGATGGGGAGGTGCTAGCAATTGTCGACCACTTCAGTTACCTTGGCAGTGGGGTGATGGATGGGAACACAGTAGTAGAGGTGAGCACGCACATATCCAAGACTCGAGCGGCTTACGGTGGACTGAAGCACTTGTGGTGCCAACCTGATATTTCTCTGAAGTTGAAAGGTCGTGTGTACTGTGCCACGGTAACTTCAGTTTTGCTGTATGATTGCGAGACTTGGGGTCTGCGTGTGGGAGATTTTCGTTGTCCTGAGGTTTTCGATCACTGATATTTGCGTAGTATTGCTAAGATTGGATGTAATGATCGAGTGAGCAATGCTGAGGTTAGAGATGAAGTGTTGGGTTCTAGTTCAGAGAACGTTCTCTCACAGTGTATCCATCTTAGTGTACTTCATTAGTTGAAGCATGTGGTACGTATGTCAAACGCACTTGACCGAACCGTGCTATGTTTTGCGTTTCTCCTGGCGAATGTAAGAAGCCACATGGAGGTCAACAGATGATGTGGCAGCGAGGAATGACGAACTGCATGAAGAACTTAAGTGAAGTAAGTGTCTCACGTCTTCGTGGTTGTATATACTTACACTGGCTTGAGATCAAGCAAGGTGCCAACGCAACAGCAACAATCGCGAAATAGGGAAAGGGTCGTAGAATGTAGTTTAACGTGTATTTTGTAGGAGAAGAAATTCCGACTCTTCTTTCGTTTTAACGTACACTTTTTGATGTTTGCCGGAATGGCATTTTTGTGATTACGGGGCACGAGAATTCAACAGACAGAACATGCAGCTTTCACCCCACTGACTCGTATTGTGAGCCATGTCTATCAGACGTCTCTGACCAACGACAGTCCTCATCCCTCGGGCCCCAACCTAGAAGGCGGGAAGTACCAACCAAAGCCAATGCTGACGCTAGTTTCCTTATACCTCTGTGCCAAGTCATGGCCTGACCGCTGCGAAGCTTCTTTTAGCCTTCTCCAGCACGTGTGAATAAAGCACAGAATGGTAAACGATGGGTAGGTGTTCGATTGAGCCACCGGGGGCAGTTTAGGGCGACCACTTCGGTAAGAGGGCGGCTATCCGTGTCTAACTTACGACGACGCACCTAGCCATTACTCACTCGAGATTCCCACTAAACGCGAGAAATGCATCGGAGAAATTGGTTTGCGAACAAAGAAAGACGCCGAGCATCCTCAGCGCGAAGTGGTGAGTTCTCGGGACCTTAGAGTACCACACTGCGAACCGCGGAGATATACACACCTCCCTAAAGAGAGAGCCGGATGTCACGGCGATGTCACAGTGTCGCAGGATTGCGAAGCTGCTTTAGCTCTCGCTTTGCGTAGATATATGTCCTCCTCAACACCACCTCCAGCTGCTATCAACCTCCCACGTACTTGAAGTTGTCGTCTGACTCTAGCTGGTCACCACAGAGAATGAGCGCAGGTACAGGCTCCTTCCAATCTTGCGAAAACACTTTGCACTTCGAGGGCGCAAAGTGTATCTCCGATCTGGATACCTGAATTCCCATGCGGTCTAAGGCATTTTACATTGCCTGTGCATTATCACTCAGACGATATCATCGACAAATTCGAAGTCGAAAACTGTTCCTTGGGAGGAGTTCAACTCCACCATTTGGAAGACCACACAAGGCATTCCGCAGAACATCCTCTTTGGCAAGGTGGAAGAGAAAAGGGGATATAGGGCAACCTTGTCGAACTCCACTGGAGACGACGGATAGGGGCGAAAGCTGGCCTTAGGCCCTTAGCCAATCTGATTTGTGACGATACAACTCTTTGCGGATTGATGCATACTTCTCAGGTACTTCATTTCTCAACAAAAAATTCCATAGTGAGTTACTGCAGTCACTGCACGAGGCCTTCCAAGAGATGGGAACAACGATGAATCCCCCCCCCCCCCAACAAGGACGGGACCTGCTCAGAATTCCAAGCTTTTAAGAACAAAACATGAAGCTCTCTAACGAGCTGCACCTCGCCATCTTTTAAGAGGGATGGGGGAACTCCATTGAAGTGTAACCTTTTGGGACGTCCTAAGGCCTGGATCTGCGCCTCGGTAGTGGGTCTGTCGAAACGCACCATTGGACGTGTGCTGAAAGAGCTTTAGGAGAGATTGACAGTGAGGCCATCGAAACTGTGTCCGGAAGTGCTGCGCTCAGCGTATAGGCGTCGCTGCAGACTGCGAGTAGGCGAACCGTCAGCTTTACAGATTGTTCCACTCACACCCAATATCTTCCCACCGGTGACTCAAATGAGGTGGTACAGCTTGCGGGAGTTTCCCATGGTGGCAGCACGTTTCATCTCTCATGCGCGTTGTAACCACCAGATTTCCCGGTCCCTTTCAGCCAAAATCGACCGACGTCAGTTGAGAAGACGCACAGATTCAGTAGAAATCCATGTTCTCGTGACACGATGAGACAGGCCACAACTTACTGGGCCAGTAGAATGCAAACCATTCTTGGGAAGCGACCAGTGCAGGTTCATATCATCAGATGGGGCTACATCTAGCTTTCCAGCTAGCGCGTTTCCAGGAACGGACAAAACTGATTGGTTAGAGTGCTTTCCGAAGTCTAACCGCCGCTACAGAATGTGCCCACCGAAGCACATGGACAGCTTGGTACAAACTAATGCGTGGTCGAAATCAAGCGAGAGGTGGGGGAAGGGGGGTCGGGTGTATGCAACTCCGCGGTTGGGGTCCAAGAGATCCCTTGACAAGTTACATGGACACAGTGAAGGATATAGTAACGAACCGTGAACAGTGGCGATCGTGTTGTCGCTTTCTGTCGGATCAGAATGAGTAATCAATGTACGTTTGTACATTTAGACTGTATTCCGTGTATTGGCTACTGGGGCGTTCTTTCCTCTTCCCACTCTTGTAGATTCACTCTCTGTCCGCTTTGTATATTCACTTTTTCTATTTCCGTTACACATCACAACATCCACCACGACGATACTCCACCTTGGCGTAAGGTGATAGCTTTCGTGCCTCCGTGACCCGAAGAGCTACGTAGGATGACTACCTTATGCCGGGGATGCAATCATGCCTGAAGGGTCAGTGCGTAGAGGTCAGACAAAGTCGAATCTCTCTGGGTCATTCAGCGAGAACATCTGTTTCCAGCCACTACGCCAATGAGTAAACACGAAGAGAAACAGTTCGCCGGTTAAATAGCCCCCAATACATGGACGTAAGAGTGGAGTAACTGGGATTTCTCTCGATGGTGGGAGAAATCATCGCATTTCATTGTGCAGCTATTGCCCTGCCAAAGCTGCATACTTCCCAATCCAAAGAATGCTGCACCCGTCCACATTCCGCTTGCTCCACTGAGTGCATAGTGCTAAGGAATGAACCTGAAAAGCGGATCGATAACAAAGCACCAGCCGGGACAATACAGAATGTGTACACCGAAGAGGTCTCATGTGAGAGACCAGAAGAAGTGCCTGTACAGGTTCTTCGGTCACGCTGCCGTACTAGGTTAACACCCCACTGCCTTGTGGCTCAGATTTTTGAGTCACTGGCTCCGGTTGAAGTTCTCAAAGAAAACCCCCTTCTACGGTGGTGGCAGCCACAAAGTATCATTCGCCCAGAAGCCTCCAGCATCTTTCTCTGAAGGGCCTTTAATTTAAGGTCGATGAAACACGTCATGGGTTATTGCGTCTCTGAAGGAGGCATAAGTTCGGGAATAGGACATCAATCAAACACACTTCTTAAGCCTACTTGTTCACTTCACCTAGTTGCCTTCAACGTCCGCACACTATACCAGCTGCCCTCTTTAGAACTCGTGAAACTTTCAAGATAGACCTATGCTCTGTCTCTGAAACGTGCATACAAGAGTTCGTATCTGTGGTCACTTTGCACTCTAGATACAACCTCAGTCTCGTTTTACTCTTTGCGTATCGAGTTATCCATTATCTAGTGCTTGTAGCCAGGCTAGCGTCGTGATCGTTCTAAGCAAGGAAGGTGAGTCTGCACTATTGGATAGGATTCCAGTCAGCAGCAATAGACTGAAACGTCGTTATTTGTTCGTCGTGCCTGGGTGTGCGCCCTTAGACTGCTATTCCTATTAGACCAAGGATAAATCCTCCCACGATTTGTCTCAGTTGCTTCGAGATGTGCGTTCAGCGAACGTGGTGGTCATTGCTAGGGATTTCAACGCCCAAGTTGACTGTTCAGGGAATTTTGAAAGGCACAGGAGAGGTCCGTTTGCTATCCCGGTCGGTCGCACTGACAGCGGCGATCATCTTATCCAGTTGTGCTCTAGCCACAGATTTTTTCTGGCGAGGAAGAACTTCTTTCTTAAGAAGCGGCACAGTCACACATGGCATCCTCCTACATCTTGAAATCGTGGACTCAGATTTACAACATTACCACTGGTCACCTCTGACGTGGGTCAGTCGACGATTGTCGTTCATTTTGGACTTAGTCTGTGGACTCAGATCTCACTTTGATAGGTGCTCGCTTCCGTTTACGTTTCACTTGTTGTCGTGCCAAAGCCATCCGTCCTGTACAGTTGTTTCTAGGTGATTACTGATGATCTGCTTTCCAGTCAGAGCTGTCTATACGGTTATCTGAAACATTGGGTCCCGTTTATCCAATTCATTATCGATGAAACTTGATGTGCAGAACCCGAACGAACGCTGGGAACAGCTGAAGGAATCCTTGCACGCCGCTTCCAATGCTGTACGAAACTCCGGTTCATGTAGGTTCATGACTGAATCCGAAAAGCGGATCGATGATAAAGCACCAATGAACACAACACCCGACAGGAGCAGCAATCAGATATCACGCGACTGACCAGAAGAAGTACGGTTTCGCATGCATCATCCACGCTCCCGTGATGTGTTAACGCTCCACTGCCCTGTGAGTCAGACTTCTGGGTCAAAGGCTCCGGTTGGGGTTCCAAAAAAAAAACTCCTACTACGATGTGGGCGGCCACGAAGTATGAATCGTTCATAAATCTCCAGCACTCTCTCGAAAATCATATAAGTCACAATGAGTCGTGACCCTCTCTCAGGATAATAACTTGAAGATGGTGAAAAATAAAGAATCATTTCTGAAACCTGATGTGCAGAACCCGGACGAACGCTGGGAACAGCTGATGGAGTCCTTGCACGCCGCTTCCAGTGCTGCACAAGAATCGGGTTCATTCAGGCCACACAAACGATGGACATCTTCGACATCGTTTGCTGTGATTGATTCTCGCAGATCCGTCTCTCGGGATGCATTCAATGAGGTATGCAAATCCCGAGGACGCCATCTCACTAGAAGCTTGATCAGTGACCTTGAGTTCCGTTGGATTGCGGAACGTTTGGAAATGGAGAAGACTGCGTCTATTGGCATTAGTCACAATCTTTGCCGTTTGATTAGAAATACCGATCCACGCTAATCTGGTGTAAATGAGGCAATAACTGGTTCAACTAAGTATGCAGACGAGTACCGTTTGTAAGGTCTTGGAGCGCTTAGGAATACAGCCGGCTTATGGTCCTCTATATTGGAGGCCAAAATGTGTTACGGTCTGCACTGAATCCGCATTTAACCACCGTACATGGTCAGCGATGATCCGCGGTATCCATGTAGCTGACTTATCCTCTCGCAGGAGATGGTTGTGTTAAAATGAGGGTTATATATATATATATATATATATATATATATATATATATATATATATATATATATATATATATATATATGAACTGCCCTCAGAGACAGTACCGCCAATACAACCGGCTGCAGATCCCGAAGATGAAAATGTGTGTGTATGGGGGGGAGGGCGGTGGGGCGGGTGTGAGGTGTGGGATTAGAATAAACAACGTGCGTGTACGGTGTGAGAGCGCCAGTGTAAGTACGTCTCCCTGAAGCCTGATGAACGTTTTGTAGAAGGCCATCGTTTGTGTTGCTTTTAACATTGTAGTTTATTGTACTACTCGTTCAGCGAGTCCAGAGTAGGCATTTTTATTCGAGGATGCACCTCTAGGCTTTGCGCAGCGAAGCACGTCGTGCAAGGCATCGGTGTGGTTCAGTCGCCTCTTCTGGGAACCTCTGGGAGCCAGTGGCTGATTGTGCAGTTCATTCGCGCTTCAGATGAGGTTAGACATTGTTTTTTATCCAGCACACTCCTTAACCACAAATGCTGTTGAGCATAGTGTTATGCACCTTATACTCCACCCGTGATTGGTTTGGAACTAGGGTTTAACCATATCCACTAGACTGACTATTAGTCAGCCAACCCGAGAGAGCGTGCCGGACATTTGCTTTCATCCTCTCACTTTACTAGGAACACCTCCACCACGAAAAGGCAGCGAGTAGGACCGACTCAGCAGAGGCTGTAGCAGAGGAACGGTCAAGTAGGAGCATTTCTAGAGGCACTAGGACGAGTAGCCATCTTAGAGCCTGAGACACCCACCATACTGGGACACTGACCTGTTAGAAATTATCATCCTCAATACTGGCTCATTGGATCATGAACGCACGCATGTCACCACAGCACGTTTCACCCGTAAAAAAAACCGATCACTGTATGATGTATTTAGATAAGTCACTGATCATCACGATGCGCACGTTCACTTAAACTGCAAGAATGTTGTTGTCTCAGCTTGACACACTATTCCTGCTTACAGATTCCACAGAACATCAAGCGTATGAAAACCCACCCACGGCCCGAAAATAAATGTGAACCGCAATGTTGGTTCACAATAATCCCTACCACATATGTCTTTGTATTTGACTTCCGTAATAATTAATCGCATATGATAAATTGATATTATTACAAATCAATAGGAATGCGGTTTTGGTCCTGCATTTTTAAATTGTAGCATACCTTAGAATATGCATTTTCGATTTTGATTGGTCAAATTGAAATCACAGAAACCGAATAACAAGTGATGGGTTCGATAGCTAATGTTATAGACGAATAGATACTTCATCGCACTGTTCAGACTTCATCCCGCATTGAATGTGGATTGTGCATCAAAGCGTTTATTTAAAGTGGATCATTAAACAAGCGTGATGAATATGGACGCTGAGTTTAGTATGCTTTTGGTTTAATGTTGCACACATTTGTCCGCCGCGTTTTTTTACATTGTGAAAGATACACTGCATTGATATTGTTGTCCATCCGAAATATCTCACGTTTTGCTTCTTTCCCGCAGTAGATTGCCATATTCTCTTCTCAGGCTGTCTGAGTGCTTAACATTATTGTATGTTTCCCGGTGCATCTGCTCAATGTCAATCGTTTATCCTTTTGCAATCGTTCAGTAAAACACTCTCTTTTCTTTCACCTTAGCGCATTCAATGAGCTCTGGAAGCCAGAAACACTCAATTGTATTCATCCGAGTATGAAGGCCGCTTTCGAAATATCGAATCATGCGAAAAATTGTCTACTATCTACTCAGGTTCGTTTGATACGGTAGTTGATCGGATCGATTCGCTCCCCCCTCGGTCACATCCGTACACATCCACAAGCCGCTCATTTGACTGTCTAGCTGTTCTGACTGCGTAATTTGTGTGATTTATCTGCAATACTGTTTTATATCCAACTCTCTTATTCCATGATTCATTGTAAGGATTAGGTGTATTTCATGGTGAGGGACAGTGGTCGGTAAATAAAAGAAACGAATGTTTTTCTGTTTTTACCGTACACGTTTCGATGTTTTTGTTGTTCTTTGTTTTCTGTGTTTACGGGCAACGGAAGTGCAACAGATAAGCCGAATAGCATCCACGTTACTAACGTCTATTTTAAGCCAAATCTGTCTACGTCTCTAATCTATGGCAATTATCATTCTCGGGGCCCAGACGGGAACGGGGGAAGCACCAGCAGGATCCAGTTCTGTTGCTAGCTTCATACCGTTACGCCAAATCCATGGCCTGACCACCGCGTCGCTTCTTCCGTCACGTCGGAACAGAGCACGGAAAGGTAGACGACTAGCCGGCATTCGCGGACTATGTCCGAGCCACCGGAAGTGATTTAGGGCGTTCACTTCAGTCAGTGGGCGACTATCCATACCTAACACTTGATGACGATCCTCGCTGTTGCTCAGTTGATGTTCACAGCAGACACATTAAGGTTTCGGAGACGACGATCATCAGCACGGAGTAACCAGGTCTCGCAACAGTCGAGCAAAACATAACAGTCCGTAGCGTTGCACTCCCGTCCTTTATGAGTTGGGTGTGAGGGCGGCGCCACGTGTCGCAGTTTGGGGGAAGCCGCTGTGGATCTTGCTGTCTCTTCCCGAGCACCATCTCCAGCTTCATTCAAGCTTCCGAGTTACTTCTGATGACCATTTAACTCTAGCTGATCACTACAAATTACGAGTGCAGTCACAAGCTCCCGTTAGTCTTGTAGCAGCACTGTTCACATGGGAGGCGCAAAGTTGGCACCAATCTCCGAGAGTTTCAAAACGTGTTTCTTTGCCTTTCGCTGTCACCTAGAAGGGAAATATCGTCGGCGTACTCTAATTCGAAAACTATTTGTGTGTCATTCATTCAACTCTGCGGATGTCGTTTCATGATGAGGTCATAGTTTTTCTTTTCGTGACGTACTTTGAACCTCTACACTCCACGCTCCAAGGTCCTGTTTGTCGTTTCTCTTTGGCAGTGTATTGGTTCTCCTTGTTACTAGTATGCTTGGACAACAAAATGTTCTAATCTCATGTTTGTTAGAACAGGTATCTTGTTGGAATTGCCGCATTATTATTGTGGAGTGGAGCTCCAAGTCAACGTATTTTGCATATGTCGTTTGCTTTTACCTCTAATAAGGCACAACGAACTACCCGGGAGGTCGAAAAGACACCGCTGGACCGTTGGCGTACTTGTATTCATGAGTGCCACGAGAATCTGTTTCACATCATGGGCTCCTTGTTCCTAGGATTACGCACACGGCTCTACTCTCTGCCGACTGATCAGCTGGCTCTGGTTTTGCATCAAGGTTGTTGTGCAGCTTTTGAATACTTACCCGATCTGCGATTGAATGTATTGATTCGTATCCTTTTCGAGTCGTTCCCATGCATAAGTCGGTCTCAGATGTCTTATTCCCTAGATGTTCATGTCTATTTTAAAATGTTGCATATGCTACTGTCCGAATGCTTCCCAGCACAACCCACTTTACGAAGACAAGGTCTGTCGACCGAACTAACTAACAATGGGTCACTCACGGGACTGAGCACCACGGACTTCGTTACACTTAACCTTGAGTTGCCCCATATTCTTCAAAGAAATATGTTTCCTTTTTCAGTCTTTGCTTAGCGTTAGTGCAGAGTGTAGAGCCTTCAATCTTTTTGACATCAGTTGGGTCCTGTAATTCGCTTCACTCCCTTCCAACTGTCACGGCCGCTTCTACTGGTGAGAAGTGTGCGAGCACATACCCGACTTAGGTTTCTACATTATTCTGGCTACTACTCGATTGCAAGGTGATCTTGAAAAAGGCTGTTAACAACAACCGAAACATCGACTGACTACCGTCTTTTCCGAAAAATAAACACTTACCTATAACATCACATGATGCATCGTTTTTTCGATACAATTCGAACTGATCTCGGCTCCGATACATAAAAGTAATTGATTGTGAATTTCTACTTGCTTGGGTTGTCTAGGATATTTGTGAATGAACTGCGTTGTTTGTGGCAGGAGGCCGCAGTCACTCAAAAGCTTCAGCGTGGAGAAGTGATCGGCGGGCGTCAGAATCGCACCCGGGAAGTAGAGGTCTCAAGTCAGCGGCGATGACCTTGTTGATATGGTATGATTTTGGCGGTGATAGCACACGCACCTTGAGAGATTTAACTGAACGGTGATTATCAGACCGAAATGCATACCCCTATCCGTAGAATAATTCAATTCATACATTCCGTTATGACATTGCATAACGCCATTGATGCACATTCAGTGGAACGGAAACTACCACCTACACAAAAATCAAGGTAGACTGCATCGACCATTGTATTTGTTGGCATTCACTCACACGTCTGTCGCTGAGTTAGTGAAAGACCAATAATTGACGGTTGCCGCACTGTTGACACAGAGCAAACCGTTGCAGCTTGGTGGGTTAAACCCTGGAAACGAAACGTCGGATCTCAGTTTGGCTGAGGATGTCTTTCTGTTTACTATCCCGGGCTGTTTCCTCTCTGAAGTACTTGTACTCACTGGATTCAAGGAGGATATGATCGTACTTCTCTTTTGCATCACAATGCAAAGAGCAAAAAGTATCTCACAGTTTTACGTTTCTTTTTTTCTGTTTGTTGTTTGATTCAAAGCAGGATATCGAGTCCGCTTTTTCTTGGTTTACCATTCATTGAGTTTTTTATTCGAATTCCTTAATGGTTTTACCATGTGACAGGGACAGTTATTCGTCCCTTTATTCGATGTTGTCCGAAGGAGTTTCTTGAAACTGCCCTGGTGCCTTTATTACCACCAATCGTGGAAGCCTTGGTACAGGTGAGAATTGTGCGCTCATTTTCCGATTGTTTATACCAATTGCATCTTTCGCGCATTTGATTAACTCGGAGGAATAAGTGACGAGATAATTGTAATCAAATTTTATTTCCATTTGATTTGATCTTGCTCTGGATCTACCCAATCAATTTTGTCCTACTTTGGTTTGACTTTCGATATCTGAAAATAAAGGATACATTTGCAGTTGTTGCACCTGCTCCCGTCATTGCTTACGTGCACAGGTCAGGGTAAATAGTCCATAGTTATAGCGGAGCATGATTTATTTGATCGGGTAACTTTGTGAACTGCCAGGAGCTAAGATTGAAGGGGTCCTGTAATTCTTGACTGAAACTAAAAGGCGTCTATAGCAGTGTGAGCAGCTATGAGTGTACCCCATAGCTACAATGACCCCTTGCACTATTAGGGATAACCGACAACCAGACCCTGAGACTTGGAGTGATAGAGAACCACTCAAGGTCCCAATAGGAATGAGTACGGGTAACTGAAAACGTGCTTGTTCGCCGCGTAAGTAAGTAGTATGTAAACGTGTGGACAAAATCTCCATTGAAGCACACGACCAGTTTCGCGGTTGTTGCCACTCATCAGGTATGTGTACCCGGTACTCCTCTGCTCACACGTCGTCATACTTGTGCACTCCGATGTTATATTTTCACTAGAATCTAATTTGAATCGTCTGGAGTGTGAATGGAAACCCTTCATTGGAGAGCCCACAAATGAATCACAACTGTGATTTCTCATAGTTATTCATGTCTGGGTCACTGCTAACCCAACGAACGACGAGGCTGCATGTGCAAGCGCTCATATTGATAGTAATTAGTATGTAAACGTGTGGACAAATATGAGAAATCACAGTTGTGACTCATTTGTGGGCTCTTCGATGAAGAGTATCCATTCACACTCCAGACGATTCAAATTAGATTCTAGTGAATGTATATATATATATATATATATATATATATATATATATATATATATATATATATATATATATATATATATATATATATATATATATATATATATATATATATATATATATATATATATATATATATATATATATATATATATATATATAGTTATGTATTGGTATGAGTACGAATAACTCAAAACGAACTTGTTCGCCACGTTGTTCGTTCTCAATTGTGATGTTTAAAATGTTTGGTTTTTCCTAATGGTGGTTACGTACCCTATTTGCTCACATGAATTCGTTGCCTCTCCATATTACAGTGTAATAAGATCAAGTTATTTTTATTTTCTATAGCGCCTAGACACCCGATGGTCTGACCTGTCCGCAATCAGGTAGGATTTTATTTTCAAAGTTAATTTTCTTATTTTTTACTTTTAATTTACACAAGGTTGCTTGTTTTCAGCATGACGATTTTTGATATCTGGGTAAACAGTTCAACGCAACATATTAACTTCCAGTGTCACAGATTCACGGGATCACAAAATACCATGGGCTACCTAACGATTATCGCGCAGGTTATCGAAAGTCAGTTATGGTGGTCGAGATTTGTGGAATTTTTTTAAATTTATGTCTACGGTAGCAGACAGAACCAAACTGAATTATTATATGCTGAGGTACGGAGAAGTCAGGGTCGTTTTCAGTAGCCCTTCAATGGATACTGTAAACGTTAACCCATTTTACCTCCGTGGTATGTAAACAAACACGTGAGCCAGCGCATTCACTTTGAGCCGAAGTGGTCCATTCGAGTAAGTCGTAATGCGAATGCACATGGAATGTACACTTGTGGTGTCACCCATCGAAAAAACATCTCTTCCTTTTTGCTTGAGTAGATTTGGTGGGAATGGTGTACATACTTGGCATTTACATTTTCTTTACTGACAATCACATTGCTTGTCACGGAAATTTTTATCCGGTAACCGGCTTATCGTTGTTTCAAGAAAAATACGGTCGAGGCAGCATAAGCACGGCGCAACTCCCCTGTTAATTTGTTAAGTTTCAGTCTCTCAGTGCTAGTCTGCCTGCTAGGTAGTGTTACAGTGGACAGTTTGATAGTCCGATCCCGCGGGGTTTCCTGTTTTTTTGAACACATGGTTTTCAGGAGTGAGTTGCGCATTGACACCGTTTGTTGATTCATATTATAATAAAATCCAGATAACTCCAGAAATGGAACTCATTCATGAAACTCAGTTCCTAGCTTTTAAGTGAATTTGGACAGGTCAAGGTTTTCGTACAGTTATCGGTTAATCTCACTCAGTCTCAGGCGTGAAAAAACCATGTTATTGATAATAGTATGAACCTTTAAACCCCCGCTCGTTGTTGGCAGTAAATCCGAGCAACGTACGAGGAAGTCGCTGTCCGTGTTCAAGGCTAGTGATATTAAGCTATAATCATACAGTTTTATGAACATTATTGTAGTCTGTGTACGTCAGGTCTCGATTGATCAGACGAAAGGAACATCTGAAAGAATGGCAAGACGAGTGTTTTCACTCGTCTTTCGTTGTTCGTTAAATTTTTCTGGATAGTTGTTGAGCTGATGGCTTAATTTTTATCTATCTGCACAATCAATCGCTGTTTATTCCTTAGTCTACGGCCTCGCATTTTCGTTCACATTTTACTGTTTTTTTTACTGATTCTCCCTTCTGCATAAATAGTCAAACGGAATGCCTGGGGCAGGATGCAGTGGCTGAAGAAGTGTTCAACGAACGGATAATTCGCCTTCTTAGTCGCACGTTTATTGATCTCATGTGTAAGTTGACGCGTAAGGATTTTTATGCAGTACTTCAATTACGAAAACAACCATCGGTCGTCAGCTGTAGGCGCAAAATCTTCATACACAGTGCACGAAATGTTATTAAACCCACCCTGTTTTTCTGCTGTTTCTTTTGAACCAAACTTGGCATGCTGTTCTGTCAGCCTGCACACGGATTTTTGGAACAGATAACCCTATTTGTCCCGGGAAACATATCTCAGAGGATGCGAAATGCTATGAAACCCGCCTCTAGAGTAATGAATAGACTAGTAGCTGGTTAAGAAACAGGGACTTTTATTGGTGATGACTGATATGTGGGCATGCCCCCATTATATTCTGGATTGTTTCAAGTTTTATGCTGTCCCATCGATCGAAAATGGCGGACGTCTGTTCGTGCGAAGCCCCGTAAACTCCTCCATCCGCACAAACTCGACTTGCTATCAGAACTCAGACATTGTCAGTCATGTTAAATTCTTGACTGTGGGTGGGTCAGATCGCGGACTCAATGTTCCGGTACAATAACCAATTTGTGGTAGGGCTAGCGTGTTGTCATGTTAAGGTGCTCAGTTAGTTTTCCGGAATTATCGTGAACAAAAATTCATTCAGTGTTCTTATGTAGGAGTCAGCCGTTTGCTTCCCTTCCAGAAGTGCTAGCTAAGATTTTCTGTCCGCAAAAGCCGCACTCCAAACCATCAGCCACCTGCAGTGACTCGACGAATGAGGCCCATCTTGCTCATCCTGAAGTCGCGCCGTGAGGGCATGGTTCAATCATGGCGTTCTGAATTAAGTTTTTCTCATCGCTAAATATCCCACTACTCCATTGAAAATCCCGAGTTGCGTGATTTATGCTCCTTTCCTCTGGATTTTGAAAATGGCGATCAGTCATTCAAGACACTGATCCTATTTTCTGTACCGCAGATATGATGCAGACTGCAGGATTTGATACACACGCCGAACGCCTACACTCCGTCGCAAGTATCACTGCAGCTTCAACGCAGGTTCTGTATTTTCATCATTTTTGTTTTGCACCACGCTATTGAAATCCGTTCATGCCACAGTTTATTCGGATCTCGGGTCCTATCTTTTCTGGTCATTTCAGCTTTGATTTATACGTGCAATGGTTTCGTGTCAAATGAAAGTCAGTCTGCAAATTTGGAGGCCGATGTTGTAGAGGCTGACGATTTGGAAGATGTGAACATGGACAGTGAGACGAAATGTAGCCCAGCTGTCGGGACGGGATCAGTCGGTGCACTTGCTCAGCTGCTAGCCAAAGCCGGTCAGTCTCCCGTGCAAAACGGTTGTGCAACGAACGATGCTACATGGACCGACACGTTATTTTTGTCCAGTTTAGTCAAATGTCTGACTTGGCCCGATGGCCTTACGTGTCTGAAAGCATCCCGATGGATCTCCCCTTTGATTGATCTGGTACGGTTTTTCGAGTTCACCCTGTGCATTTTATTCTGTTAGCGGTTTCATAAGGCTAAGTAAGTCCAAAGAATACTGCCTCGTGTTCAGACGGTTGTGCAAAGGTGTGATTTACCCTATTGTTTCAGTCTGAACTAACGTCCTTTGCCGGTTTTTATCATTAAGCTAAACGCCATTAGATTCATCTGCATCCGTTGTGCGTGAAACATACTTTCTGATAATACAATTCAACTCAGGTTAAGCGTTGTGACCCCTGAACCGCCCGGGGACCGTGTGGAACAGTCACTGAGTTTCACCGTTTCCAATTCTGCTCATCCTCAGCAGTATTCCTCTCATAGTGTTTTTAGTTCAAGGTAAGTACATGGTGCACACCATATTCTGCTAAACTCGCTGGGTTCTGTTTGATGAGAATTAAGTGTCCCTAACCAAAGTGTGACCTGCAGGTAGCTTTTAAGTTCATCGATGTTCTGATTGGTATGATTTCAGTGCGTCCGAATGTTCAGAAGAGACAATGCAATTACAAATTTCCTGGTAATAATAATCTACTGTTTGTTCTGTCCTACGATTAGGATAAGCCGATGCTAGCTTTCCCATCTCATTTTAAATGCTCTTTACCTGATCGTTTCCTTCTCTCATATACTGGGTTGTACTTTTCAACGCGGTTCTGATCTGGTCAGCAAATACGAACTTCGCGATGGCACAATATTCTTGTATTGCTCTCAGTTTGCTTTTTAAGTAAGATATCTATTTAGTCTTGTGACCAACATTGATCAAACAGATATGATAAACGAAAGACTTCGGAATCACGGACGCCAAAGTCGCAACCATCGGTCAGCGTTCGCGTTTGGGAACCCTTCTCAATAATCTTGCTAGTTTTGACTCGTTAATTTTACTTGTGCAGTTGATCATGAGTGTAAGGGTATTGACAGACACATTACCTATGGGCCGCCTGGGTCATGTCTCAGACAGAACAGAGAGTGAGGTTGTAATCACCAAAGCAGATCAATGCTTTGGCAAGCAGACAGCATATTATCGCTTGTATAGAATCTAGAATCAAGGACAAGATTGAAACCAGCGAAGCGGAGCGATGGACCAGTCAGTCGCCGACAGCTGTCTGAGCCGACCGGAGCCGAATCAATCAGTCTGGCTGCAACCAACCTAACCAGCCAGAAGAGTTGTTTATGAATGACAGGTAGATCGATGCGTTTTTGTGCAAACATTCGGTTATGATCACCAACCATCTTATGTAAACTCTGCTATCTTAATAAAATAAGATAGTTCAAAGGCAGAATTGTCTTCTTACTGGAGATAATGGGACAGGCCAAAACAATGGGAAGGTCGACTGTAAACTTACAGTTTCGTCTGGGAAACTTGAAAACCACTATGTGCGGTGTATTCTCCGTACTACCGGTTGAACTCAGAAGATGCTTCCCTGGTTGACCGATTGGTATCAAGTCTGTGAGTCAAAGTTGTTCGAACGAAGGCTTCTGTTTGTAAGCTACAAGTTTATTTACTTTGCATACCGAAAGGATCTTCAGTCCCAATTTACCAATTAACGTTATTCGACGGTATTTTTTTATCTTTGTGGCTGTCGTAAAAGATCAATTTTCCTCTATTAAAGTTGGTAAATGTCAATAGATGCGTAAAAACAGTTCGGAAACCTCAATTCCGCAAGTGCCGTAAAGCAATCAATGATCTGTTGATACATTCAATTGTTTGTCTACCTCCATTCTCTTTCCTGCATTGCAACGGGGACTGCTTGATTATAGCTGACCCAGCAGACTCGCAGCGAGAATGATTTAGAGAAAAACGTACTGCGAAACTCTTTGCCAACTCCTTTGGCTGAGACTATTCTGTTTGGCGTCCTATGTGGTCTGCATGCCAATTCCGGATGTGAAAGCTCGAACGTGCCCATGCTGCTCGGGGTCGGACTGCGGGTCTACCATGCAGTGGATACTGCAGTCGCGCAAACCAACTTGCGCAGTCTTGTCACTCAGGCGTTAGTAGTAGCGGAACAACCTATGGATGACAAACAAATGGACAGGATTAATCAATCTATTCGGGTGAGTGACCGATGCATTTCCGTTTGTATTTCTTTTGAAGTTGTCAGTCTTTACGCTTTACCTTGTCGTCCTCAATGACCAACTCTTTCTTTATTATGAAATCATTTTCAAAAGGTATTTGAAGATAAGATTTTCAACAACAAGGCCAAACCGTTAACAGAGAAGGCGAAACGAGATGCGATGAAAAAGTTATTGCAACCGGTGATTGGGGTACGTGTTCCGTTCGGTGTTTGTTCCTCATTGGCTTCTAAATGCAACCTGATATCAACCCCTTGTTGAATAAACATCTTTCTAGCATGCTTATGAACACCGTGAAGACTGTTTATCAGTACCATAGGGTGTTTCCGCGCGAATTATCGATTTGTTCTTTATCACAATCGCTTTTCACCCATAATATTATCGCCCATTCTGCAAGATGAAGTATTACATGATTAATTTATATCTCTTATTACTGAAATTCATGAAGTAACGAAGTTCTGTATACTGTCTGTGATGTCTTTATTTTCACTTAATCCCATTTTAAAAGGATTTCCATGATATAAGTCGGTCATTATGCGAGTCACAACTTGTTAGCGTCCAAGCTGCAGATGCGAAACAGGTAAACGAGAACCATCCCGAATGGCCTGCTGGTGCAATCGTGCAACCTCGGTTATAGTCCTGGTTGGGATTCGGTGGAAATGCTCTACTAATGGTTCCTAGCAAGCTAAATGAAATATCTGAGCGGTACTTCCATGACTGAGCTGAGTGCTGTTACTGCGTGATAAATTATTTCGTGAAACATAACCTTAATTGCAAAAAGTTTGAGGCTGGTCTGAGCACACGCAGTCCTAAAGCATGGGTGGTGTTTATGCGGACGTGTCGGATCCTCCTGAGGTCAGTAAATTTTACTATTTGAATCCATCCAAAATCACATTAGTTGTCTGATTTCTTAATCAACAGTTTTCTACTTCTCATATGTCCGGTTCACCAAATAGCTGACTGATTGAATCTGAAGCGTCCCGCTTCTATCGATCATTGGTCATACAGAATAAGTGACTTTATTGCGACATTTTGCTGCCAATCAATAACTAAGTGCGATCATTTTCGACACGCGGCTTACAACCCGGACTTTTGTTCTCTGAATAGTCGAGTCTAGGAAACGGCCAAAGTCGTCCGGATGCGTTTTGGTTCGATCATTTGCTATCCGATTCCAATTGACCTCAACTGTTTGGGTCAATTAGCAACGCTTATCCCTTGGTCGAACTTCTCATCGCATTCTGTTTGTTTTAATTGGTAGATGCTACCGTCTCTTAGTTTAAGAGAAACTGAAAGGAACTGTTGTCTGTAAGACCGTCGTGTTCGAAGTAACAACATTTCTGTTGAAAATCTGAGACAAGCTGCTTAGACGGCTTTGTTTTACCTTCAAGCCATAAAATGAACCATCCTTATCAAGATTAGTGATGTCGTCCTATCCTTACCGAAAGTGATGTTGAAAATCAATTTTTGTGACCATCTGTATAAATTATCTGGTGAAATAATATGTTTATTGCCCTAGATACGAAGTGTATCCCAGTTTGAGTCGTGAAGATATTCGTCACTCCGTTGGATTCAATGTTTATTTTTATATGCTCATTGTAAACTTGATCCCTCTGGTCGGTCATACTCTACTGGCGGAAAATAGTGTTCTGGTGAAACTATCACATTATTTATCTCGCTTGTCATTGCAGATCCCGATCAGTGAGCGTTTCCGGGATCGAATTACTATCAGCTGTTTACCTCCGATAGCCCGGTCTCCCTGGCGCAAACCTCGGAAATCTTCTAGTGCCATTTCCGGTGATCTCGGACTTGCGAATTTGTTCTCGTAATCCGAACATCTTTTCGACATGCAAAAGTGTGTTCTCTATCGAAACACATGCATTTTCCATCCACCAGCCACTTTCTTTATGGGTCGATATCCAAAATCCCATCACTCTTCGACGTTGAGAGTTTTGTGCACCTTTACTGTTGTTATTTTTCTTCCTATTCACGTTTCTCTACTGGTTTTGCATTTGAACAATTCTGAAATTTCCTATCCAACCAGTACCATTGGCTAGCAAACGCTTCTTAGGAAGCTAGTCTGCACGGATTGAAACAATGGACGCGCAGTTTTTGTATTACATATATATATATATATATATATATATATATATATATATATATATATATAATTTCACACTTGTCTGGCTTCAGACTGTATGCCGAACAAAACATGGTGCAATCGGGGGGGGGGGGGGAGGGAGGGGTAGATAGTACGAGTCCATGATTTGTTTGTAGGCGCGATACTGCCAGGTTGCTCAAGCCGAAACAGGTGGGATCCACAACCGGAACCCTTAGCTATCCAAAGCCTAACCCGCAAGGCAGCTGGACGAAACGTGGAGGCCGGTGGGTGATTCCTCGGTTCATTCGCCCTTCGGTTGAGACCAAACATCTCGGGTGCCCAGTGCATCTCTCCGCCACAGATGCTGGTGAACAAACTGTCGTACGCCTCATACGCCATTCGTGGTTGGTTTGGAATCACGGTTTAGCCACCTCCTCTAGATTGACTATTAGTCAGCCGACCCGGTGGAGAGCGCCGAACATTCGCTTTCGTCCTCTCACTTTAGTGGGACCATCTCCACCACGAGAATGCAGTGAGTAGAACTTCCTCAGCAGAGGCTGTGTCGGACGCACGGTCACTTGGGAGCATTTCGAGAAGCGTTCAAGACGAGTAGCCATCTCGAAGCCTGAGACACCCACCCCCGACCATACTGAGGCATTTGGAGGTGTATAATCATTTAAACTTCGAACGTTATAATACCCAAATAGGAATCGTCAACAGTTAAGGATGTTCCACACTATCCTCACCAGAATGCTAACTTCGCGCCTACTTGCGTACGTTATACACACCGATATTTAGTTTGTTCAGTATTGGGGATTTCTTCGGTATACAGCTTAAATGAAGTCGTTGGTGAGCTTCCTTTGCGTTCCGAAGTCGTCTTCCTAATAGCAAACTGCGTATTATTGTATGGTGAGAGGTAAGACTCGTTCGATGTTTCGTAGCAAACCGGTAGCACACTTTCCGTGGCTCGCCTTCACTTTTTTATTTTTTGTCCGTGCACAGGAACTATAGACGCATGGTGTACCAGATTTCCGTGATATGTAGCCTCCATCTAATAGGACAGGGGACAAAAGACTGTCAGAAATCGGACACGACACACTTTTTTACTGGTACACTGTCGTCGCTCTAATTCCTATCTGTTTGCCGAGCCTTTTACCAAGAGGCTCGCTGCCATAGATGTCGGACAAAGTACGAACAACAACTGCATGAAAGCCGTATCAGCAAAACACGGTTATTTACATGCTCGGTGCTGTGGTAAGTAAACGCCTACTAATAAGCTATTTGCTAAATGTCTGCTGAATCACTGCTGACGCACACACAGGACCTACAATAGTTTTATGGTGTAGAAAGAAGTGACAAACCCATACTGCTATGATTATCAGGGAAACTGTTTAAAGAGTGTAGTGAAATTGAACACAGCTAAGAGTACTCGGTGCGGCAGGGCATCAGGAGAAAAGAAAATACAGACGTAGAGCACATTTTGACCGAACAGAAAGGTGCCATTTTTAAACGATGAGGCTCGAATTGGTTTGCATGACTCATAGACTATCATACATTTTGTATGTGAGTTGGTGGTCCCGCCGGTCAGTTGTTGGCGAAGAGGGACTGCCGTGATGTTTTGCAGTTAGCTCACTCTTGAAATGAGCTGGTCGGTGGGGGCTATATAGGGTTTGGAGGACGGGACGATTTAGACGAAAACCATTTAACTGGACAGTGCATAACGCACAGCAGCAAGTAAAAAGGACACTACGGTGGTGAGGTAACCGTTGTACAAGTCCGTGCACATGAGCAAAACTGAGGTCAAACTCTGAACAGGAGATCAGTCAAATAATATGCACATTCTAAAGTAACCGAAGGTGCCTGTTGAATGTGAAAAAGTCGTAGCTCACTAGACCTTTACTTCACAACAGGCAAGGCCAATCGTCTCTCAGTGTTGTTTAACTTTGGTGTGCGACTGATATAATTCACATAAGCGAACCTCTGACCCACAAGACAAAAGGGCAGTTTAGAAGAACGATATCATTGCGTGAGCCAGTGATTACAAAATTTTCAGAGAAACCTGGAGGTATAGTAATCAATTAAACAGTGATAAAACCCTTACTATGACGATGAGCACCAAGGGAGCAACGGTAATGGAAAAATACTGCAGATATTTGTAAGGTAGGTTGCCCTACCACGTGGTTTCCTGATAAAAACGTGTCCATCGGTCTTTCTGCCACGCGTGAACCGTCTGTCCAGTGCTCTAATACTCGGCACTATGCGAACATGATAACCAATTAGTATGATATTTCCCACGAACCGTGCGAAAGGGAGGATGGTTGGTAGCGAAAGCGGTTATTGTTCCGGCCGTCAACTACAGAAGAAATTGCTCAGTTTTATTCGAGATTGTCACTCGAGAGGAAACAGCAGTGCATATAGGTGTAAATGTAGGCATGAACGTAAAGTGGCGTGCTGAATGGTTTCACAAAACCAGTTTTTGCATTTCGGGAAATTTCGCACGTTCTGCGGCCGATTGTGTAAAACTGCTCGTGCAAAAATATGGATATTGCCACACGGGCTACGTGACAAGGTGCAATCAGTTTTGAACGGTAAGAGACAAGAGCATTATTTTGCTAGTCGAATCAGCCGCATGGGCAACCCATATCGAGGCAGCGACGGAGTGACACTTAGAGTCTGTGGTGACTTCAGGATCACAATGAACCCTCGATAACTGAAGACTCGTTCCGATGTGTGAGCGAGAGCACCGTTTTTAGGTGCGCGAGCGATCCGCGTCTAACGACTGAAATAAGGCAAACGACGTGTCGATGGATTTGTAGTTACACTAGTTGTCCTGTTGAACTGATAGATGAGACGCCAAACGAGCTACCGACCGGAACCGATGATCCAAATCTCCAGAACCGTTTGGAAAGAAATGGCGATAAGCCAGTGCAGGACGGCACTAGGTTGACTTAAATAAGCAGGCTTCAAACAACCATCCAATTGAAGGAAATAGATCTAACCTGAATTTCTGACCTATCAAAGAGACTGGTGAACGTTTGATTGACCAGTTACGTACCTTAATGGATGACTGATGAGAGTCACCCATATGTCATGTGGGACTTCTGGAGTTGGCCTATTTTTTCGTGGATTTGGGTGAGTATTTTGAAGTACAGTTACACTTGACTGTGTGCCACTTGATGCGAGTATAAAAAATGGTGACCAGAGTTAAGATTTAAGGCTACTTATAGCCAGTGAAAGACCTGATGCAGGAATTGGATGAGTCCCTGAGTAGCGGCTCGTTTCGATAGTAGGTCTAACAACAGACGCGTATTTATACACGAGGTGCAACCAGGCTCTGGGTTTCCAGTTGCATTTTAAAGGAGTTCGGTGTCTTCGAAGGGCAGCTACACGTGTTCGAAGATCGACTTGATCAATACTCATTTGAAAATTCTTGTAGATGACGAACCTAACAAACTAATTATCGATACCCAATTAGGGCTCTTTCATTTTGATATTTTGCCTTCCGGAATATTTCTTTCATCTGGAGTATTTCATAAATGAATTGGTGAGTTCACTGTTGGTTTGAGGTGAGCAAGAGCATATAAAGATGATGGTGTTATCTTCGGGGGGGGGGGGAGAGAACACGATCAACGACTACTGGAACTGCTAGGACGAATCAGGGACCGGAATGCGCCTATAAAATCTCCCAAGTGCGTTTATCAGCACCGAACTGGAGTACTTGGGTTTCGCGGTTTCGAAGGGTGACTACAAACTCCGAACGATTTGAATTTCCTTCAAAATCTCCATCACCAATGAACGTGACCGAAATTCGGTCAATTGAAAGATGTTTGCACTGCTGTTCGCGATTTATTCCTGATTTCCCTACCAAAGTTTGGTCGCTTTTTACATTGAAAAATTCAGCAACATGGCAATGGAATAGTCAGCATAAAGAGATTTTGAGCAACGTGATTGCTTGTATTGCTGAGAGACTATTACTAGAGCCATGTTCGACCTGAGTGCACACCACTTTGGTGACAGATGTATCTCCAGTTGGGATTGGCGCCATTCTGGAGCAAGAATGCAATCCAGTACTGTGTGTTTCTCGAATAAATAAAGCGGAAAGAGTACTTTCGGGCTCAAAAAGAGGCCTTGGTAGTTTCTTGGGCTGTAAAGCGTTTTCTCAAGTACCTCTTCGGTACCCACTTAACGATAGAGACCGGCCACCAGGCCCTGAGTCATATATACCAAAAACATTGCTATCAAAAGCAACGGCTGATATAGTTCAGAGATGGACAATCCACATCTGCGCATGCAGATTTTCTGTCCCGTTTTTCTAAACTCGTCAAGGGCCCAGAAAATTGCTTTCTGTGTTAGCTCCTCCCAATTCCCAGGAATGAAGTGATATGCAAAACGAAAAGCTAATATCAAAAGATCCTCTCAGTTTTCAACCGTGGGTGGGAAAGTACGACGAGAAAACGCTTCCGTGAGATATGCAAGCGAAAGAACACGCTCTCATTATCCCTGGATGGAGTTTTGAAAGTTAGCGACCAAGTTGGTGAGCCCTTCGTAATATCTATTTTTTGTAGATTCTCTAGTACCCGTACACCAATTTAGTACTCCTGATTACCAGATACTAATTAGACCCCGAGAATGGCTTAAGAAACGAGCCAGAGGTCCCAGCGGTTGCCAAAAGACTGTAAAAGTTTGTGGGTTAGGTGCAGGATGGTTTGTAATGAAACAATGTCGACGGTATTCGCGTATTAGAGTGACATCGGACACGATAATAGCTAGGAGAGCTAAGGTTCAACTGTCCCGAAGCAGAACAGTCAAGCGTGTATTTTATTTAGCGGAAGCCATTTGCCCTTACAGAAACCAGACAAACAACGAACAGCCTTGTGGCCTCAAACAACACACAAACAGCCTGGAGCGAAGTACTAATTAGTTATGTTTATCTACAGTAATTTTTGTTCACGAATTTGCACATTCAAACCGCTTCATTTTTAGGTAGCTACACATCTGTGAAATACATCAGAAACCAAAGGACTGGACACCGTGGCGCGAAAGCCATCTTCCATGGCTAAAAGTGCATGCAGATTATTGTAAACCACGTTTCAAGGAGTGGTACACTCTTGTGGTAATTGATAGATACTCACACTGACCTGAAGTGTATCTAACTGAGGACACTAATGTATCATTTATCAAAAACGCACAACCTAAATGTTTCAGTCGAGAAGGCATTGCACCCTGTGACGGACTGCGGATCACAGTTCTGTTCCACGGAGTGAAAAACATGGTTTAATAGAATCGGATGTCGTTATCTGCGTAAATCACCCCGACATCCATGCACAGACTGTGCAGTTGTAGATTTTGTGCGGACCTTAAAAAATGTCGTAAGTTCATCAAATTTATGTACATTTGTTGAGCTCGATTGTTTTCGTGATAACTTCCTATTGTAGTATCGAAATGAGATGCATTATACGAGCAGACAACCACCAGCCGTATTATTCAAAGCCAGAAAACTGAGAGCGTCACTATAGTGTTTGGATTTTACTGACGTTCTATATTTCCGTCGAAATGTTATTTGACCGTCTACAGGTATCAATGCGCGATAGTTTGGATCGATAGTTCTGGAGATTACGGATTTCAAAGATGTGCAGTTCACAGTGGACATTGATCAGATGCGCATTAGAAATCCAGTTCTAGGATAACAAGATGAAGTGGTGGAAAACCTACAAATTGTATTTCACAGGTCACCACGCCTAAATCCAGCGTCACGAGCCCAGAATAAATATGGAAGGGTGTGTGGTAATTTTGTCCTATTCATATGCAATACGGGAAAACTTATTTGAACCAAGCGGTATTTATTTAATAATTGTGCCCACCAGTCAGCATCCACGCACTTTCGCACAAACAACTACACCGTAGGCGTATGGCTTATCATTGTTCAACCTTGGATATTGATTGCCGCAGTACTCAAGTCTCGCACTCATGATCTGCTTCCAAACCACGTGACAATGTTCGGCAGTTTTGTGCCCACCAAACACACTGCTCACGGACCACTACCTGTGTGCATGTGCCCCGTTTCGTATTTCATCCCTATATGAATGCCGTATTTTATATGCTAGGATGCCAATTGATTTCAATATCAGTTGGTGTGTCATAATTCCATTTCATGTAATTCGGTCAATACAGTGCTACAGAGATAAGCCGGTTTTCTTCATCACACTGCGAATAGGTAGATGGCAGAACGAACAACTGCGTTGTGATTAGGTGGGCCGTAGCTCCCGAGATACTCGACTCATGAGAGCTCTGGATAACACTCGACCAAATTCCCCATGGACCACAGCAGTGCGGGGAATTTTCCATAAATAATCTTTGACCACGCTAACATGTACCAGACTGAATATCGTTTGCTTAGTCCACACACTGATTAACTGAACTTTGACTACCAAGCGCGGTGGCTATTTGGCCTTTGTTCTTTTACGCTCTCACAAGTACGCACTAACTGCTATCGCTTTCTCTTTATCACGGGCCCTGGGAAATATTGTGACCGCATAGTACCTAGCGCGCGAGTAAAGTACATGTGGTAAACATGTGGCGAAAAGGACTGGAGATCTCGTTTACTAACGATATGGTAAGGCGACCGATCTTACGAACACTTTTTAGGACCTGCGGCGTGACCAAGTGTGATGACTGTCCATAATGCAGTTATTCATTATCATGCTTTGTACCACTATATACGCACACATATATATGCAACCTTGGATTGAGTAAATAATAACAGTGGTTCGAACTTTAAACTGTTGTGTTCCTCTGTTCATCCAGACTTAGGATAATTGCTGCTATTCATTCACTGCTCTAGTATTTCACATTTGGCTTCGCAGCGGTCATTCACAGTCATGCAGTCCTGTAGTATGGAATTTCTGGATTTAAATGCTCCTGTGTGTGAGATTGAGGATTATTTCGCAAGATTTGAATTGTGATGCATTGCTTGTGAGAAAATTTCGGACGAGCGCGAAACCGCTGTCTTCTTGAGTATTGTTGGAAAGTAAGCGTATTCTGTCATCAAGAACTGGTCCTTCCCACAAAAGCCCGTTTCACAGGAATACGAAGACATTCAGAGTCTTGTACTCCATCACGTCCAGCCAGTTAACATCGAAATTGCCGAAGGTGCGAAATTTCACCAGCTTCAACGGAAAGATTCACAAGATATTTGGGACTTTATTCTTCAGCTGCAAACACAAGCTGCTCGTTGTAATTTTGGAAATCAGCTAGAAACGCAACTTCGTGACCTTCTGATTGCTGGCGTCAATGATCAACAGTTGCAGCATAAACTGCTTCTACTTCCCAGCCCTACTCTTCAACATGTTCGTGAAGTTCGTGAGCAGTACCAAGATGTGAATAATATTACGGAGTCCACATCTCACATCATGTTGTGTAGCCGCAGTTCCGGACAAATATAAGGTCATTCTGTGACTCCTCGCCGATTCAAACGAAAGAGTTCCTGTCAGTCCCAATCCCCGAGGATTCACAATGATGCACTTCCAGCATCATGTCGAAAGTTTCATTCTCGCACCACCTGTCGTTTCCGTGGTGCTAGGTGTTTCAAATGTGGCAAAATTGGCCACATTCAGTTAGTCTGTAGGCATTCTCAAATGTACTATTCCCGCTCACTGGGCCATTCAATCACAGATGATTCTCCCAGTTTTTCTCTCACGGTGGGTGCACCGACACACAAATATATTTTGCTTTCTTTTCTGGTCGGTGGTACGATTCAGCCTGATTTCATTGTGGACACTGGTAGTGTGCAGTCTTTCATTCCTATTTCCATTTTACATCGTGCCATTCCTGATATTGAGCTCCAACAGACTGACGTTGTTGATAAGGGTATCACCGAACATGCATTGCCTATTATGGGCTCATGTAATACTTCTCTCGCAGATACAACTGGACATTCATTTAAGTGTACCATTCTCGTAACAGAGAATGGTCCGTTTGTACATTGGCACCTCTATATCACTTCCAGCACAGAAACAATCTTTGTTGTCTGAATTGATTTTATTGTGCTCCAAGGCTTCCGGGGGCATGAAGATTAATCCTCCAACTTTGGATGTGGATGGAGATCCCGTGTTTGTGAAGCGCCGAGTATTGGCCTACGGACTTCAGGAACCCGTGGAGAAAGTACTCGATACTTTGGTTGCCAAAGGGATACTTGAACCCATTGCATCATCTAAATGGGCAACGCCCATTAAAATTCGACGGACATACTCCAAGAATATAGGGAGATTATCGAACCACTTTGAATACCAGGCTTCTTCAGCGCACATGCACTACTGTAGAATCGGAGGATATACTGTCTCGCTTCCGTGGCTCCAATCAGTTCTCACATATTGACTTGAAGGATGCTTACTTGCAAATTCCCTTACATAAAGATTCGCGTGAGTTCACTATTATTAACACCCCATTTGGTCTGTACACATACAAGTTTATGCCTTTTGGACTGAGTGTTTCTCCAGCCATCTTTCAGTCTGTCATGAATACTATCACTGAGGGACTCGAAGGTGTCGAATGTTATCAAGATGATGTTTTTCCATGCACCCGCACAGGCAGCTCATGATGATAGACTTAGAGAGTGATTGCAACGTTTTTGTGAGTTGAACGTTGATATTGCCCATCTAAATGTATTTAATTCCACTTCTCTAGATTTCCTAGGATATCACATAACTAAGGCTGGTTATCAACCTGATCGCAAACGCCTCGCACCTTTGCTTGACGTGTGTACTCCTTAAAACATTACTGAACTGCATTCTTTGGTTGGTTCACTTCAATATTATTTGAGTTTTATTCCGAATTTTTCTTCCATTATGTAACATATTTTCACAGTACTGTCACCCGGCAATTTCTCGTGGTCAGTCAAACATTAACAATCATTACGTTCTGTTCTATCATACCTTAAGACAGGCATTTGTTGTTCATTCTGGCCCAAACTACATTCCACCCTCATCACTGATGCGTCACCCACTGGAATTGGGACTGTGTTAGAACACGATTGATTCCTCGTTGTTTGTGTTTAACGTCGACTTATTACTGCAGCAAAAGGCTATTCTCAGACACAACGTGAAGCGTTGACTGTCTACTGGTCTGTCAAACGGCTTCATAAATATCTGTTTGGATCCAAATTCATCAATATTTCTGATCATGAAGCACTGCGTTTTATTTATGACCCATCCAAATCATTGCACAAGTCCACTGCTGCAATGGTCCAGCGATGGTGTATAGCGCTTTCTGCATATGATTACGATGTTCAGCATCGTAGTGGTGAACAAATTCCACATGTGGATTATATGTCCAGATACACTCAATCAGGTGCTCCATGTAACTCCGATTCTTTGCTAGTGTAACCACTTCCAGTGAGTCAACAAGATCAAAATCGCGATTCACGTAGATAATTTGGATCTTTTTTCTCTGCAATTAAACGAGGGTGAAATACTAATACCAAGTGTCGATTTTCTGGTTTTTTCTAGGAGAGAGGAGTTGGCCATGACACCAGATGGAATTCTATGTTTAAACGATCGCATTGTGGTTCCTCCATCACTCCATAAATACTATCTGATTTGCATTCTGGTCATTTGGGAGTTGAGAAAATGAAAGTGCTGGCCCGCCTGACTCGCTGGTGGCCTTGGATCGATCGTGATATTGTGCAATTCACCAAGCGTTGTGAACGTTGTGTACACAGAACCTTTCTCTCTGCCTTCTAAATGGACTCCATGGCCGGCATCTTACGAAGCTTGGGAAAGAATTCATGCCGACTACTGTGGTCCGTTCCTTAATAAATACTGGGCTTTGGTGATTATCGATTCCTATTCTCGTTGACCGGAATTGCACTTCACAACATCAGCTGCTGCGGACTTCACACAAACTGCCATGAGGAAGAAATTCAGCCGTGGAGGAGTGCCTCATGCGTTGATTACTGATAATGAAAGCCAATTCACTGCTGGGACGATTACCACCTGGCTTACAGGAATAGTATATTAACACCTGCTTACTGCACCCAGACATCCACAGTCAAATGGATTGGCCGAAAACTTCGTTCGTACGTTGAAGAGTGCTGTGAAGGTAATCAATCCGTTAGACATCCAAGAGCATGAGCGAGGTGTAGACATTTTTCTGCTTCAGTACAGAAATGCCGTTGATGGTACCACGCGCTCTAGTCCAGCAACGTTATTCAAATGTCGAGTGCTTTGTTCGGATGTAAGTTGCATTAGATCTGCTGATGTACCCTTCTAACGAGGAAATGACTTGCGACCCGCGTCTGGGATTGTCTTGCGACAACTTCGTAATTGCATGGTACACATTTTTGATATGGATTATGGGTCGGTGCACCGGCGAAATGTTGATCAAATTCACTACCGAGTTCCTAAAGCTCCCGTTTATACTGATAGTGTTCCAAATATCTCACACGTTGATTCTGGTTCGAAAATACCTAGTGAACTTGTTTTGAGGCATTCTGAATGCCTGGCCACTGTGGGAGTGCACACTCCCTCAGCTTCTACGATCGCGTTCGTTGAGGAAGTCAAAGAGAGAAGACCGTGGAGTGCCAACCGTGTGTATTCTCACAGGGCCTGAGTATAGAGAACGCACACTGGTGTGTGCCGAGGAAGTGTGTGAGAAGTAGCCCTTGCGGTTGCTGCGTGCGCGAAACGTCCAGTTAAACAAGTGATATACAGGGAGTGATAGGCTGATCACTATAGTGGCCCCCTCCTAGAAGACCGCCGGCAAGAATGGCTTCAATTTATAAGTCCGGCAAGCGAATGAGTATATCGCTTGTGGTAACTATAGTGAAATAAACAAATATGGCCTTTCTTTGTGACTTTGGGACCGTTCGTGGGTTCAGACCGCAGCTTCTGAGTCCTCGGATCCGGTAGTATTGCCTGCGTAGGACATCCAGTCACCTGACGGGCAGAATAAACAAGACAACGAAAGAAACGTGTAAGATCACTCGGAAAGGGATGAATTATTTCGAGGAGATAAACAAGTGACTGAAACCATTTTATCTGGGTTAAAATTAAATTGACATCATAGGTCCCTCGAGGAAGAAAATAAAAAAAACGCAGAAGGGAGAACAGAAAGTTACGTTTGGTGGACTGTGGCGGATGGCTGTCGGAGCGAGACAGTGGGGAGAGCCGCCGTAGCTGGCTATCCAACCCGAAAAACCTCGGTTAACACGTGAGGTAGGATTGTCCGGTTCTTACGGCGAAGGTATCAGTGGAGTTTTCTCTCCGTTCACCCCAGTGAATGACCTAGTACAGGTTCGGCTTGATGACGGGAAGTTGTGATCGGTCTTTTCGGAAATGCGTGTATCCTGCTTGTGGGTCACTAGTGCGGGCGCAGTGGATGATATGGGTGCGAAAACTTACCGGAGGGCAGTCGGTATCCTGTCGTTAGACAACGGGTAACTTTTGAAAAACGGTGCGAGTCCCTCTAAAGCTGCAGGCTTTTAGTGATGGTTCCTGGCCTTGATGAGTATGCAAAACATCGAAAAGATTGCCAAGCGGCAAAAAACGTTAAATGGCCTCAGTGTGGAAAACACACCTCAAATGGGCAGCCACAGCAGCGTTTTTGTTCTTTCTTATCATGGGATCCAACATGCCATATCTGCGAAACGAACGGGCTTCTTGATCACCCGTCCGCGGTTGAAAGTCAATAGAGGCTGCTGTGCGCTGAGGGCTGCGCCAGGACGGCCGGAAACCTGGGTCATCGGCTTTGGTACGGTCGGCGCATGGGACCCCGGGGACATGGGTGCTGGTCCTGAAGAGATCTATGGGGTGACATCGGACGGAATGTATTCAGCTAGAAAAGCTGGTTTGACTCGGTTCGTGGTAACCGTGTCCTTTCTGTCGTTGTGGTCGATGACGATGTCTTCTCCGGGCAACATGGGACTCTGTGAAGGCCTGAGTAGACAGTTTGTAGAGGAGCTCGTGCCTCTGTTCTAGGGGGAACTTGTGTACAGCCCTCGAGGTGTGGGTGTACGTAAACCGTCGTGTTTTGTTCGTGAGCCGCAGGAGGGTGTAACTTGCGTATCTGGTGCGTTAGCCTGGCGGCGTAATCAGCGCAGTCAGAAGTGACGATGGACTTTGAGACTAACATGTCTCCAGGGAGTCAAAATACGCAACCGAATGTGAGTTTGGTTGGTGTGGTCAGTAGGTCGGCCTTAAGAGCTTTGCGGCAACCTGAAAGTGCTAACTGGAGTGATTCTCGCCGTTCTGAATTTTTGTGAGCTGCCAAGGTTGCCGTCAGTTGCCGGCAAAAACCTTCTACCATCCCGTTTGCTGACTTGTGGTAGGCGGTGGTATGGGTGTGACTGGCGCCTAAATGTTGTAGAAGTCTGGTGAAGGCTTCCCCGAAATGCAAGCCGCGGTCTGTGGTAACCACGACTGAACAATTAAATGCTGCCACCCAGTGTTCTAAGAAAGCTCGGGCGACTGTTTCACTAGCTGCTTTGTGCAAAGATACAGCCAGTGGCCATCTGATGAAGCCATCTACGTGAGTAAGAAGATATATGCTACCTCTTGACGGTAGCAGCGGCCCTACTAGGTCTACGTGCACGTGTTGGAAAAGTGAGTAGACAGCTGGAAATTTCGATAATAGGCTTTTCGCGTGCCTACGCACTTTCGACCGTTGACATTGGGTGCAAGTATTGGCCCATACAGTGACATCACGGTTCATGTTGTGCCAAACATTACGGTCACCGAAGAGTTTTGTGGAGGTTTTTACACCGGAGTAGGACAAACCACGTAAGGTTTTGAAAACTTGTCGCCCAAAAGCTGACGGTACTACTGGCCTTGGGTGGTCTCTGGACATATCACACATTACGTAGCCTTTGAAAGAAGGAATAGGAACCGATTGGAGCCGCAGCGACGAAAAGCTACGGAGCTATTCTATCTCAGGATTGTCTGCCTGAGCGGACGCGATAGCTTCGAGGTTGATCGGTCCAGGGGTGCTGGGGTCCAGGTTGTGAATGCGAGATAGCGCATCTGCGACAACATTATCGATACTTGAGATATGACGCACGCCACTTCTGTTTTGAGTGACGTAATCCAGGTGTCAGGACCCTCTGGGAAAGTATTCATCTGCAGCAACGCTCAACGAGTGGGTGATCGGTCTATGGTCGGTGTAGACCGTGAATTCGCGTTCTTCTAAGGTGTGTCTCAAGCGAAGGATTCCTAGGCGTACAACGAGAATTTCGCTGCCAAAAGTGCTATACTTGGGTTCAGCCGGTTGTAGATCTTGGAGGAGAAGGGAACGGGTTGCCAAGTGTCGGCTAAGTAGTGTTGCAGCACCGCACCCACGGCCTTGTCCGATGCGTATGTGACTAACGCAGCTGGGGAAGTTGGTTTATGGTGTGATGGCGAGGCTATGTTGTCGATAGCCTACTTCAGCATAGGAAAAGCATCTCGTGCGGTTTCTGTGGAAACCAGCTGCTTCGCTCCGCCTTTTGACAGGTCTGTGAGCGGCCGTATAAGCTGAGCGCATTGTGGGATAAGGCGGCGATAGAAGTTGACCAACTCATCAAAGCTCCGTAGTTGGTTAGATTAGGTAGGTTCTGTGTAGTCCAGGATTGCCTGCACCTAGTCTTGCAATGGTATGATCCTTGTGGAATGAACTTTGTGACCTAGGAATTCGATGGCGTCGACGCGTATTGCACACTTGCTCGCGCCGACCGTGACCCCGAGTTTGGATATGCGGTCGCAAAGCGTGCGTAGATGTGCTAGATGTTCAGTCTTAGACTAGCTGGCAATCAGGATATCGTCCAGATAAGCGAACGCAAAATCCAAACCGATGAATACCACATCGAGGAAATGCTGGAAAGTTTGCGCAGCTTTCCTAGGTTCAAAAGGCATTCGTAGAAACTCGAAAAGACCGAAAAGTGTTTTTACGGCTGTTTTTGGGATATCGGACTCAGCTACTGGTATTTAGTTGTATGCTCGCACTCAGTCTATTCGACTAAAAAGTATCTTACCCACCAAACGAACTGTGAAGTCCGTGATGTGCGGAATAGGATATCGGACGGGCATAGTCACTCGGTCGGGTGAGCGATAGTCCCCGCACGGTCTCCAGTTGTCAGGCGACTTCTTTGGGACCACTTGTAGGGGTGAAGCCCACGGGACGTTGGAGGGCCCGATAATTCCCAATCTGAGCATCTGTTGAAAATCAGTGCGGATTATATGGAGCTCGTCTAAAGCCAGGCTGCGGTGTCCAGCTTGGACAGCGGGCCCTTGTGTGACAATGTGATGGGCCACGTCATTGGTGACTGGAGGCAAGTTGTTGTTTGGGCGGACCCGATTAAGGTACTCGCTGAATAAACTACCGAATTCCGGTTCGGAAGAGGGGATCAGCTTGAGGATCACTAGTGGCTGAGCCTCAGTTAAGGAACCAGCAACAAAATTTGATGTGGCTCAGCCTACTAGCTGCAGCTTGCCGTGATCGACTACTAGGCCGTGAATTTCTAAAAAATCTAAGTTTAGAACATCTGGTGCACTTGATTGGCGACGAAAACCCATGAGAAAGGACGACAAAGGCCGAGGTTTAGGGTGAGAAATTGACTACTGCTTGCCGTAAATGAAGTGCCGTATGTGACTTGCAGTGTCGGGACTGTAGGGGGAAGAGTGGACCGTTTTGAAACCGATATTATACTGCCCTGTTCTCCGGTTCTGGTTAGGAAAAGCATCCTGGCAGTGTTGTCTTTCATGTTCAGTGATCAGCCAGTCACACCCTGTATATCACTTGTTTAACTAGACGTTTCGCGCATGTAGCAACCGCAAGCGCTACTTCTCACACACTTCCTCGGCACACACCAGTGTGCGTTCTCTATACTCAGGCCCTGTGAGAATACACACGGTTGGCACTCCACGGTCTTCTCTCTTTGACTTCCTCAACGAACGCGATCGTAGAAGCTGAGGGAGTGTGCCCTTCAATAAATATTGAGCCCATTCCATTTTTAATTTCTGATTACCTCCACGGAATTGGCCTAGCCAGGTCACGTCTATGGTAATTTTTCCTTCCATTCGTCAGTCATATATATTCGGTCTAACACAAAATGAATTTTTTTCATCGAGTATATAGGTCTCTATTGGACATTCTCAACCACGTACATTATTTTCATCGTTATTTTATCGGTCATTCTTCCTTTCCCTTTACTTCGCGATTTTGTCGATCGGACTTTGCCAACAAAGTTTTAAAATCCCTGGCCAGTTCATTTCCATATCACGTGTATTACGAAATGATCAGAGAGCTTAAGTCGTTGTTTCAGCGCAGACCGCCCTGCAGCTATCCCACTGGCTTTTACCATGTCTCAGCGGCGGTCAAATGTTTTGGCTTGGTGCTCATTCTTTAGGCTTTTCCCAGGACCTAATTAGTACCCGGTATCTGGAGCACTAAACGTTGGTGAAGTTTCGCTGCTTTCCAGCAGTCGATCCAACGGTTTTATTACGGCTTTTAGGCTGACGGTCACACCTTACTGCACTGTCAGTTCTCAAAACATTAGAAGTCTTCCGCATTCCGCGTAATCAGACGGCGTGCTGGATGTCCGCCGTTCAACCAGATAGTAAGTAGCCTTTGTGTCGCCCTCAGGCATGATAAATGCTCATTGTGTGAAGAGAAAGTATGAACAATATAGTTGGTGAGGGTCAGAAACAAACCGACTCCGACGTGGAGAGGAGCCCACTTATCTACTTCTCATCCTTTGATGTGAGAACTCCGGAAAGAGTGAAAAGCGGCCCTCCCACTGATAAGTGCATCACTTTGGTTGCGTCCATCACGGCTGAAATAGCCAGCAGGGCTTTTGTTTTGCGAACGAAGGCCTGGCTGGCGTGTCACAGCTAACGGTCTTCAAACAACAACGTATGGGGCCTTTTTTCAGTCCACTTATTTCGTTCGCGCAGTGAAGCGGGTAATTGCACATTGGATGTTTTTTGTACAGCAATGAGACCGGAAAACTAGATTGGCTTCCATATTCGTCTTACCACCTATGACGGAATGGGCTAAATTTGAACTGAAATTTTCCTTGACAGTGAAAAATCAACCATATTTACATGCTGGTCGATGGAAATGGATATAACACTGGTGCTGCTTGAGTAAAGATTTAATCAATCAGTTCAGTCCATGTGACTAAGCATGCCATTATCTACCTGCACCTTATCATACGAAAAAGGTGTGCGAGATCTTGTCCGTGGATCACATGAGAGATCTGGCGCAAATGTAACAGCCGTAAAGACAGATCGCGTCTCAGACTCGTACTTAGACTTGGAACCACAAGCAGATCCAACAGTGACTGTTGCGTTTTAGATGCGCAAGCGACCGCCAAGGATACCAATGAAGTAAGGAAAACATCGGGAGCTGTTGGATTTGTGGTTGAGCTAGTTTTTCTGTTGGGCTTACAGGACCGCAACGGATCTCTGTCGTGCAAGTTGGTGCATGCAGCCAAGGTGGCTTCCCAAAGCCATTATGCTGCACCACTTGCCAATTTTATTTCCTCAACCTCCTGATTACTGCAGCTTGCAATGGCAGATCCGCGATTTCCTTTTGCTCCGATATGAACAAAGCACTCAATCGAGTTCCTGGGAACTTTGGCCGGTCAAGATGGGCGCCGCAGATACTAAAGCCCATATACCTTCGTGTCGGTCTCAGTTCATGCAGACGTTCCATGTTAACCTAACTACGTACGGCCCATCGGATCTACCGATCTCCCTACTCAGCCGTCATTTATGGGGTTGCCGTTCTGGGTAGATATTTTTGCATTACATATGAGTTAGCCCCGAACTCCTCGCATTTCTCCCCTTAACTCTGATCTTCCAGTCATAAGACTACTGATGTCGTTACATCCGCGTAACAGTCTACTTCTGCTTTTCTCCCGATCATTGAGAACTCTATAATTCTTGTGATATGCTTTGTCATCACCCCAGCCCCACACTAGCTATTATGGACAGTGATCCACATCATCCCGTACTCAGCTATGTACTGCTTTAACAGACTCCTCATCCTTAAAGATAGCCGGTGAAAATGCCCGGAATACAACATAGTGTAATGGAGTTTGCATTGGACCAAGCCCACAGTCATTCAATCCAAAGATAGTAAAGTTAGTCCCCAATGTATAGCTTTGCAAGTTCCCATGATCCTTTTTCCGTTGTTGTTTCCCCTGCTTTTTCTAAATTCACCAATTTAGGCCAGCATAAGCTCCTAATGGTAGGTAGGCATTGGTTTGAGCTAGTGCCTGGAAGAGTCTGGCGTTGCACTCAGTAGACGCAAGCTGTTCGGCGTAAATCCCCTTCCTGCGTTTGCTTCTCCTCACTTTTCACTCTCCATGCGCAGGACTGCAACGTTCGCGATAGAAACGGCAAGCGGATGATGGCCTCCGTCGACCACGGGGATGACATACCACTCCTAGCACTTTCGATCACCATGTGCAAGTGTGTAACAATATGGTGGGCGGAGGAGCTATGAGAAGCTCATAGAAGAGCCGGACCACTCCTCCGTTGAAAACTGTTGAAGGCAAACATCTTAACCGGAGAAAACACTCATCTCGATGCCCGCTCCGGAGGAAGCGGGCAAATCCCGACCCTGCGGGTTGAAAAGCCCCACGGTGATTTCCGCCGTCTGTTTGCTTGATATACCATTGGTTTCTTTGCTCCTAGGAGGAATAACGGTGTACTAAGCTTCCCACCCGCCTATGCCAACCAAGCCCCTTCTGCTTCATTATCATATACCACCCACGTGCCTGCTGACCTGCATGGCCGCGCCACCTGCAAAAGCCGACGTATTCTTGCCACCATGTGCTTCCTGGCCACCGAAGCTCAACATCTGATGGTATGCTAAAAACTTATATATGAAAGAAATAAATGTCTGCCGATTCTCTTCTCACTCTACCCATACAGGGGCATCGAACCTCCTTTTTGTTTGTATCCGGGCCGCCCCTTATTAATAGAACGTTGCCTTACGGGGACCTTCTTCAGATCATGGCAATTCAAATGGTGTCACTAGTAAACATCCTATCAAAACCCTGGCGACATTTTATTATCCTGGAACCTGAAGAAACGTTTTTCCCCCTTAAAGATTTAGGCCGCTGTTCCAAACTGGATACTAATGCCGCGAACTGTTGATCCAACACAAAAACTCCAGCCTTTCTCAGACGACCAAGCTCACAGTGATACTCAATAAACTCTGGTTAGCATCAAAGCACATGGAATAAACCTCCGTTTGGCGTGATCGGCGGTAGTTCTTAGCACTTCCTGCTGCGTATACTTTGCAACTGCTTACATCCGCTTTTATTTCCCCTTTAGTCATCTTGATGTTCCTCTCACTAACGAATTTCTACTCAGTCCTTCTTAGGCTTCTTGTCCCAGTTCTTGCTCCTCCCAATTTTAATCTCATAAGAAGGAGACCCTTCTTACTGGCCACTCCTAAGTATAGCTACCCCATCCCAGTTGACTTATCCACGCATTTCCACTAACCCGCTACCTAGAAACCTCGTACACCAAATCCATCGATATATGCCGCTAGCCTTGAATACCTTACAGAACATCAACCCGCGTGCCCGAAAGGGTAAATCTAATCGTTCGTTAAAATGACAGCCACAATCCTCCGCTGGATCGTCTTCCAAGATTGCTGCTCGTTCTATCTATTCCAGGTTCCGCTGAATATCGTTTTGTCTATCATAAGACCCGGATATTAACCCCAAAGTGGGCGTGGTTCCTGTGGGCTGGCTGGTTCTGCCGAGTCACTCTTCGTATTTGATGGCCAAGGATTACTGTCTGACCATTGCCAGCTAAAGCCCTACTGAAATTCTTCGTTTACTCACTACCTTGAGCGCGACCCAACTAACAGCCATGAAGACTCTCCAGATAGTTTCACATAAGATCGTCGGGCGTTTACAATGCCGCGTCCTTCGTATTGATGTCCCCATCCGAGCCCATGCAATGACAGACCATAAACAATCTGTTGATAAATCAAAACCCTATGCTCATCATGTCAAATCGACGTGCCTCGCCAGATCCCGCTGGCCGCTCCGTCCAATGACTGATAATCCTACTGCCATGAAAATACACATCCTTTTCCAAAAGAGAGTTTTACTCATAGGTTATTGTGCAACACCAATAGCGGACAATAGCCCCACTTTACCAATTCCAAGTGATCAAACCAGGGCAAGAGAATCTACCCGATTACAGGTGAGCGATGTCCTTCCGGCCAGTATGGTAGACAGGAGAACCCAAAATACTGTAAACCGTCCTCACTTACAACGCCCAGTACGGATGCAGAAAAGCTTTGGGGGACCCACTAATATACACTTAACATTTTCATAGTGTAGTCAGGCCTAAGTCTGGCTAAAACCTTTGCCGACTTCCGTGTTTCAAACTTTTCTTCCCCTTTGACGATGCCCACTCAGCAATTCATTATTCACATCTCAGGACTCTATCCTTCTTTAGCCAGCCGTGAAATCCAATGTATGGGCGGTCTTTTTGCCTAATATTCATTTGCCTTTTTCTCCGGATCCTGGGTCTCTTGCCTTTGTTTGTACGGTTCTTCCCTCTTGTATTTGCCTCGTTCAGTGGACCTGAGAAAACTTCCTCGATCTCGTCGGCACCATCCCTGCGTATATTTTCTCCTGCGTCCAAGTTAACTGCCTGACTGAACAGTTTCATGTCTTCCAGGTTATTCACAATCGCATCCAAATAAATCGAAGCCAAACGGTACTCACCGCGTAAGCCGTTGTCACGGTACTTAACTTGAACTCCGCCTGGTTTTGTTCACCAGGTGCTGAAGGGGACGACTTCTTTTTTCAAAACTGGAAGTGCTCTATCTCATTGAGTAACATAGTACGCCATGATCGTGCTCCCAAATGTGCGTCTCGCCCACGATCGAGCAACGTACCGCTACTGTCATTGCTATCATTATTGTTGGGTGGGAAGCCTAACAAGCTATTGACCGAAGTAGACGGGCAAAATTGCGCCAAAATTACAGAACCGCTTCGAAATAAATGATGATGGGGCAAAGCCAGATGGCTCCAAGTCAACTCAAACAAGTGGGCTTCAAACAACTAGCCAATTGAAGGAATTGAAGCTAACCTGACTTCCTAACCCATCGCAGAGTCTGCTTAACGTTTGATTGACTAGTTACGTGTCCTAATGGATAACTTGTCGGAGTCGTTGATGTGCCCTACAGGGCTACTAAAACGGCGCTGTGTCCCGGACATGAACAGATACTCTGAAGCTCAACTCCACCTGGCTCTGAACCTTTTCGTGTGAATATAATGGTTCGAGATGGGGAACCTACTACAGCTGGTGGGAGACCTGGTGCCGGAATTGGATGGGCCCGTGAGGAGGGGCCAGCAAGTGCTTGTAAATCAGGCTCCACATCAATCCCCTCCAGAAGGATGACCGGATAGAAGGACCTCAGACTAAGAGAGCCTTACGAGTTGATCCAAAACCCATTTTTACCGTCCCAAGTAGGAGGCATTTGTACTCAACTCATCTGAGACGATCGAACGACCGCTGGATCTTAAGTGGTCCATGTAAAGTTACCCGTGAATGAAATGGTGAGGTGTCTGCTCACCACCCTCTCAGTACAGAAACCCTGAAAGGGGATAAGGATTTGCAAGCAAACACCAAAAACACAAAAGACGTCCGCTGGCGATGTTGAAAGGTCTTTCCCAGATGAGGCGACTCACCCTGGAGGAGGTCGAAAAAATAGAAAGGTTCCACGGCAGGAAACGTTGAACACCTATGTAGAAGCAATAAATTGAGCAAGGCGAGCAAGAAAGCTGTTCTGCCAAACGGACTTATAAAAATGCAATGGGGAGCCAATCTGCGACCCACGCGTATCTGACTCGGATGCTGTTGGATTGTGGTCATTTTAGGTAGTATGGCCATCGATGATGGTCGCCGTGGCTTGAGGTTTACGGTCGATGAATGCCTGCTTGAGGAGATTGATGTTGACGATTTCTTGACGGCTAATGAAGTCCGCGGCGAATGTTTTTCTATATGCCGGCTTACTTTGTGCGGGCTGAGATACTCTGAAGCCAACGGGCGACGGTTTGGAGTGCCCAGAGGAAAGTTCGTTCACATATGTAGTGGACTTACTATGAAAGGCCGTCGGGCCGCACAGGTCGTTTGTTCTTGAAATCTCTAGGTAGTACACGGGTACAAAGCTGAGGGTCAAATGCTCTCGTGTCAAGTGATTATCACGTACCGTCAGTGTTACCTGTGAGCTGGATGGTGGATCAAAGGACAGTGGGGCAATGAGGAAGAGAAGCATTCATAGTGCAAAGCTCGACACTATCTTGCTTCTTGAAATTTCAGAGATCTAAAAGGTTGACCATTGGACAAAAGGAAAAGGTTCACGATGACAATATTTGCTGCATATCGCGTCCTGTATTGCGGCTGAGCCAGGAGGTAAGTCATTGGACAGCGAGAAAAGGTTTGGCTTAGCGGCATTTTGTCTGGCTCAGGAAGCGCAAATGATTTAGTCTGAGATGACTGTCGGACTTCACGCAGGTTTCCCAACCCCACCAACCGCGCGGCCGTGACGGACAGGAGTACCAGACCTCCGACGCATATAAACTGTGAGAATTTGAGAGACGTTTCCACAGTTCGAAACTAGTCCGCTCACACTGTGTTGCTGCACAGCTTGTTGGGAATACTCCGTACCACCAGTGATGAGGCGTCCGTCCACTGAGGACTGATTTCAGCACCTAGCAAGGCCTTGAAATTCCGGTAAACAGCTGGACCAAGCCACTGACTCGTAGGTGATAAGCTTTTCTGCGAATGCAATGAGCCCCAGTCAGTTAGGAGAGGCTTTCGGAAGCGGGAAATTCGAAGTGAGCGCCTCAGTCGGGGCTCACCACGACTGGACAACCAGAACCGGAACCCAGTGTTCTAAGGATGCACGGGCGGAAGCCACAATGGACAGCTGCAAATCCGCGCGACCTTGGGCCAACAAGTGAAACGACCAATAGAATTTTGAAGGAAGTTCATACCTAGTGGTGCAGACAAGGGCCTGAGGCGTCGATGTTTATGTGAGCAAATAAACATGTGTGGTCTCGAACAATCCGAAGAAACTGGCAGTATGTCGCTGGATTGTGGCTCGCTGAAGAGCGAGGCAGTCTCTCGCCCACTGATAATTATTGCGGCTTACTTTGGGCTAAACAAGCTGGGTACTGATGAACTTGCAGGTGGCCTTAAAACCAGGGTTAAAAAGTCAAGTGACACATCGAAAACCGAGAAACCATATGTGAGGGGTACGACTGGACTTGTGTGGCCCAATGTTGTGTCGCAGAGTAGGGTAAAAGCCGGCGAAGAAGGGTCGAAGCTCTCACTTGGAGACTGATGTCTTGGGCCTTCCGTTGAAATTCTGGCTCCTGCTAGGCACGTGAAAACGTTTCTGAGAATATCACTCGAAGCGGCAGGCGATACGAGATTTTGTACCCGGTATTGAGTACATGCAGCCACATTAGTGGGACTGAAGAAGTGACGAACTTCAGTTGGAAGCTGTGATCTGGAATCCGGCTGCCGATTTCACCGAGGAGGATGGAGATTTGAGGTACCGCGAAAAGCATAGGATGGTTGCTTGCAAGCAGTAAAACGATGAACTCCAGTCCTTTTGGGCATAGCAGAAGTGACGGGAGGCGGTGTAGATAGCGAGCAATTCGCAACTAGAAGCTATTTCTTCGAATTTCGTAGAAGATAGACAGGTTAAATGAAGGGCAAAAGAATCCCAAAAGCCGTCCAAGGCAAGCCGGAAGAAGTAACCATTTTCAGCGTCGAGAGCTTGAACGGCGACGCTGAAGGGCGCGCTGGAATTCGGATGATGAAGAACAACCGCAGACAACAAGGCCTGTTTGAGCCGAGAAAGCGCCTGCTTGCCTTGATCGGTAGGAAAAATGGGTCGCTTTTTGCACCTTAGCAGGTCGATGAGTATTTGCATCAGCGAGGCCCAATGCAGAATAAACCGGAGAAAATTGCTACCAAATCTCAACGTTCGGGCTGCCTGATGTCCGTCGGCAGTGTGAATCCCGCATTGTCGTCATCACTGGTCTCAAACAGATGAATGCCGTTGGCATCGATGATGTGACCAAGGAAGATCAACGAAGGCCTCCCTTATTTATTCTTAGTAGCATTGATGGTGGTATCTTGCCGTGGCAAATGTCAGAAGAGCTGCCAGGGATACAAGTGATGTTCGGTTGAATGGCGCTGGTGACCATCATAACAAAAATATAGGCACAAGTAAAAGGTATCCCGCGGGTACCATCCTCAGTGTGACGCTGGAAGGTTCGAAACACATTTAGCACTCCAAAGGGCATGCAAAGAAACTCAAAGAGACCAAATGCAGTGGAGGCGGTGGTTTTTTGACTATTTCCTCCAGTAAGTGGAATCCGATGCTGGGCTTGAACGCGGCTGACTTGCTGAAGATGATGGTCCTATCTAGGGCCATTACGTTTTCGTGAGCGTGTGGGACGGGATTACAATATAGCAAGGCGACCTAATGGAGGAGATGATTATCATCACACGGACGCCAGTGGTTTGGATTTCTCTTTTCGGCATTGTATGCAACAGGGACGTCCACCTGCTTTTAGAAGAACGTAAGGTTTTCCCAACGTTGAGTAGGGACCTGCTTCTTTGTAGAATCCAAAGTCATTGGTGCCCGGCTCGCGCTACCACAACGATTGTATTCAACAGCGCGCAAAGCTGAAAAACTAAAGGCGCTGGAGTGGCATAACGTGTGTGTTGGAGGAGCGCAACGGCGACAGTGTACACAGGCAAAGCAAGTGGCGGCGCCGAATTTGGTTATTGTGAAGATAAACGTTTTTGGTACACTTTTCAGCCGTATTTTTTATCGGCAGCGCCACTAGAGGGAAGATGTCAAGCCCCGTCAAGTGCCGGAACTCATTGTGAGCAACGACTAGTTTTGCTAAGGCCTAATGGCGGGGAGGGGCAAGAGTGATAAACCCCGTAGTATTGGTATAATGTGCTTCCGCTGAGCGCGCAACTGATAAATGGTTCGCAGGCCCGGTGGGAAATTAAAAATTATCCAGAATTTTGTTGAAGGTTTTGTTGGCGTCGAGAACTATAGACAAAAGTCGGACAAAGTGGACTTAGCGCACAGACCCAACGACAGTACGATTAGTCACGTGGTTGGTCAACTTGCGAAAACCCGGATGTAAGAACAGGTCAAAGTGGTGCAAAATGCAGCACCTGGGCCAGCCCGAACACGTCTGCAATAGCATAAGTCTACTGAAAATGGCATAGCAAGCTCGGATCTAACATGAGAAATTCGGTGCCAAAAGTAGACTTTCGAGACGCGTTGGAAGCCCGCAGCTCTAGAAGGTTACGAAGCTGGCACTTGGAGGAGTTCGTGAGTATAACACTGATCCGTGCACCAGCGTCATACAAAAACTGGTGCAACGGAAATGGGGCATTGATCGAGAGGGGGTGGTAGGGCGACGGAAGGCACATAACGGCAGCCTTGTCCACACGTTGACCGACAAGCCTTCTTGTTAGCCGTTGAAAATGCATGAGAGTGTGCACTTTCGGGCGCTCGCACGATTCTGGAGAAAATACCAGCCTCAAACTCCAGTGTGATCATCGGAAGACGCCCGAGCGGGGAGGGATACGATCCGCGTTGCGACGGTGAGTGCAGGTTAGTTAGCGGCTACCAGGTGTCTAACGTGAGGGAATAATAGCAGTACATCCACACAAAAAGCATTGAATTGTACAGATACATATGAAACTGTCGCCCCTGTGGTAGCCGTGGACGGATGAATGCACCGACTGATTTCGGCGGAGGCTTCTTCCACGGAACGGTCAGTGGCCGAAGCCAGTCTGTCAAGTGGTGCTTCGTCTACGAGAAGCGTCAGAGTGTACTATGCAAGTCGCTGTTCAAGAGCAGAGTAACAAGTAGACATTTTGCACCAATCACAAAGCGAAAACGAGGTTGGTCAGTGGTTTTCATGCTGTTAAATTGAAAATCACAAAAAAGCACAAACAAATGCAAGCCTCGTGTATGCAGCTAAATAAACCTAACAATAAAACTAAAAGGTTCAACCTCTTGTCGTTCAACTACGACAGTCAGAGGTGTTTCAAGACCAAATTTAGGTATCTCTCACAAGCAAAACGCATGAAGGCGTTATTTGGTATAGGAGTGTTTGACAAAGTAATGTCAAATATGATAAAATCTACAGGCACGTGGAAAAATTGGAAAGGTTCGCAGCATATATCTTCTACATACTGTGCTTATCCGAGTGTTTGATACATCGACTACTGTCGCAGCAACATTTCGCCAACTTAGTTACTTTTGGCCAGTGGACAAACCGGAAGCCAAAGCAGCGAAGGCTTCTGGCCGCCGGGGGAAAAGCAGCTAAGAACCTGGCAAGAACAGCTTGAGTCGGAAAAACAGGCGCATTCCCAGATGGCCTGGTGAGATGCATCAGAGTCTTTTCTGATGGTGGACTGGATGCAACGGCTTTTACAACCTCAATGGTACATAAAGAAGTTCAGCGGTGAGAAGCATTTACGCCTGCTGCTTAGAAGTGATTATGGAGGCAGCCAAATGCGTCTCCAAACGAGTGGGCGATAAAAGGGTTCCTAAACACAGAACAGGTCGCTTCCACTAGGCGAGCGAAATAAAACCTTTCACGCGCCTCTGGATCCCGGATAATGAACTTGGTTTCATCCTTAACAAAGTGTTAATGATATGGAGAATATTTGGCAAAAGACTGGGCCCGTTACTGGAGGAATACCACTACTTATACCCGAGACAAGAACAATGCTGAAACTGTAACAAACGCCACCCCAGTTTGATGCTCAAGCGGATAAGGATGAAATGAGGAACACGACGGACGTTGATGGACTTGTATTTTTCCTGCTTAGTTGACGAGGGACGGGGAGCAAAACGAACTACCGGCCGAGGCAGACGGGCAAAATTGCGCCCAAGTTGACCGCTCTACCTTGTACGTCCCATCAGCCGACTCCGATGAAGCATGAACACTGCCGGACTAATCCGGTACTACCGAAAGTCAACACATTCCTATCCACCGTGTTTTTGGGAAACGCACTTCTTCCTTATTACTGTCCCAAATTTGAAGGTGACAAACCTATCTACCAATATTGTGTTGAAGTCACTTTGTTGATCATCGGAGGGCGTAGGTCCATGTGCATCAAGCCCAAGTGTCGGTTTAACATTGTTTGGTGACTTTCTACTAAGTTCTTTCAAGGTGGCTTGATCCGTAGAAGTTCGGTCAGTTTATATGTATAAATATGTCTATCTGATGCGCCTTCGTCTAATACATCTAGTGAGTATCCCTAAATATGCATCCCACCTAACAGAAAACGAACGACCTATCAGTGGAACCAAAATGTCTTAATTTTACTGTGGGTGTCATTATTGAAAGGCACGTTACCTCAACCACTTCCATCGCTTTCACCGAGGAAGTCAACGAGGAAAGACTGTAGGATGCCAACCGTGTGTTGCCGCCGGTCCAAAGTATATACAGATTGCACTCGAACTCGTGCAGATGCAGTGTCGGAAGTAGCTCCAGCAGTTGCCGCGTGCGACAAACGTGCAGCCAAATAAGTTAAGGGTGCATCCGTCACATCCCGTGAGGCGTGATCTGCTGAGCACGTCGAAAGACCCTTACCACGAGATCGCACTTTAGAAGGGCTTCAATTCGCAGACTGGAGAATGAATGAGGATGAGGCAAGTGGTAACGTCTGTGCAATCAATAAATGCCGACGCTTCTTTGGACCTTTTATGGGTTCGTACCAAGGCTCTAAGTTCTCCGGATCCCCAGTAGTATCGTCTGAGAGTGACATTTGGTCACCTGGTGGACAGAAGAAACATGGCAGCAGGGGGAATGAGTAAGACTACTACTTAACGAATGATCCGCATCCGAGAATAAAAAATAAAAAAATAAAAAGAGTGAAACCATATTCTTGAGACAAGACTGAATTGACAACAAATCCTTCAAGGAGGATAGAGGAGAGAAAGAGGGAAAAGGGGAACACAGTAACGTGTTGTGAAATGCGGTGGTTGGCACTTAAGACGAGACACTGGACAGGACCGCCGTAAATGCCCACCCAACCCAAAAGTCCTAGCAGGTTCAAAAAGGGGGGTGAGAATTTCCAGAGCTTACGAGGAAGACGCCGGTGGAGCCTTACTTCCGCTCATCCCATTGAATGAACTAGTGCAGGTTAGGCTTGGTGAACGGATGTCGTGGTCGGTCTTTCCGGTAGTTCGTATATCCTGCAAGCGGGTACCCAGGGCGTGCGTAGTTAAAGACGAAAATGAAGGGTTGCCGGAAGGACGCCGGGTGGGTGCTGTTAGCAAACAGGTATTCTGAAAGCGGTGCAGGCTTCCTCCGGACCTGCAGGCTTTAGTGACGGTGCCTGGAGGGAAGGATGAGCAGAAAGTGAACTGATTTGTTGAGGGGTAAGAAGAAATGGTAGACGGAAGCAGAGTGGAAACAAACTTCAAATGGGAGAAACAAAGGCGGAGGAAAAAGATTGTTGTGCGCACCCGGAGGGATTTTTATTTACTGATGCAATGGAATGTCATATCAGAGAAACGAACAGGTTTCTCGACTACCCGCTCGCCGTTCGAAATCAGTTGAGATGACTCTTGTTGAGGGTTGCATCAGGACTGCCGGCCAATCGGGTCACGGTAAGGGCAAAGTGGGAGTATGGAAAGCCGCAGATATGAGAGCCGGTTTTGAAGAGCTCGATCAGGGGGAAATTGGACGGAATAGATTCGGCTCGAAAGGCCGATCCAAGTCGGTCCATGGTAACGGCCCCCTTTCTGGCTTTGTGATTAATACCAAACGTTTACCCTGGGCGACGTAGGGCCCTATGGCGGCCGGAGTGGGCAGGTAGTAAAGGTGCGCATGACTCTGTCTCAAAAGAAATGCGCTTACAGCCCTGGAGGTGGGGTGTATATAAACGATCGTGTTTTGTTCACGAGCTGCAGGGAGGTGCAAGTTGAGCATCTGGTGCGGTAACCTGGTGGAACAAACAGAGTAGTCAAAAATGACGAAGGACTTTGGAGTATCCATGTCACCAGGAAGTCGAAGCGCGCAACCGAATGTGAGTTCGGCCTTAAGTTCGTTTCGGCGACCTGGGAGTACCATTGGCAGCGAGTCCCAGTGGCCTGGGTTTCTCGAGCTGTTAAGGCCGCCTCGAGTTGCCGACAAACGCGTTCTACCACTCCACTTGGTGACGAGTGTTACGCTTTGATATAAATGCGACGGGTGCCTGAACGTTGTAGGGGGCTGCTGAGGGCTTCCCTGAAACTTAAGCCGCGGCCTTCGGCACCCACGACTGGACCACCAAATGCTGCAACCCAGCATTCTCAGAAAGCTTGAGCGACCGTTTTGCTAGCTGGGATGTACAAAGGTGGCGCCATCCTGTGAAACGATCTACGCAAGCCGGCTTACGCTTCCCTACGAGGAAGATGGCGGCCCTACCAGTCCAACATACTCGTGCTGGAAACGTGAGTCGACAGCCGAAAACTTGGAGAGTGGGCTTTTGTGCGTCTATGCACCGTCGAAAGTTGGCTTCGAATTTAATTAGGGCCCATGCAGTGACGTCATGGTTCACGTTGTGCCAAACATGAAGGTTGCCGATTAATTTCGTGGGGGATTTTATACCTGGATGGGACGAACCATGCAAGGTTCCAGAAACTGTCGTCTGAAGGCTGATGGCATGACTGGCCCTGAGTGGCCCTTGGACATGCCGCACGCTATGTGACCTTTGGCCGAAGGGATAGAAATCGGATGGAGCGGACGCGATGAAGTGCTATGAAGTTGCTGTACCCCAAGGTCGTGTGCTTGCCTGAATGCAATAGCTTCGAGGCTGATCAGGCCGGAGCTGCCGAGGTCCAGGTTGTGAATGTAAGCCAGCTCCCGCGACAGAATCATCGACACCTGGGGTATGACGTTCGCCACTCATGGACTAAGTGATGTAAATGTTGTTCAGACTCCCTGATAGGCATCTATCAGTGGTGCCGCGCAACCCGTGGATGACCCTGTACTCGTCTCCCTCAAAGATGCGTCCTAAATGACGGATGCCTGGGTAGATATAAGGACTTAATGGTCAGAAGTATTACGCCTGGATTCGGCCGGTTGCAGATTTGTAGAACTCAACGCCTTGCTAGGTTTCGGCCGCGTTTCTATGCAATACCAAGGCTACGGCTTTGTCGGATGCATCGGCGAACAAAACAATTGCTGCTGTTGATTTAAGGCTTGATAACGAAGCTCTGTTACTGATAGCCTGCCTCAGCATGGCGAATGTGTCTCTTGCTTTTCTAAGGAGACCAGCTATTTTGTTTTACCTTTTGCCCTTTACCAGACTTGCGAGCGGTTGAGTTAACTAAGAATGTTGTTGATGGACAAGCAAGTAGGCGGTGACCATCCGCTGAAACCCGGTGTTTTTCAATGACTTGGGTTTAGAGCGGCCCAGGACAGCCTGCTCTTCATCTTACGGTGGTATAAACCCCGTGGAACTAACCTAGTAACCTAGCAAGTCGATAATATCGACGCCTATTATACACCTCTTTTGTTGACCGTGACTTCGTGCTGAGATGAGCGATCACGGAGTAAGCGTAGATGTGCTGTACGTTCTGTATCAGATGGCCTGGCAACCGGAAATTTGTTTCAATAAGCAAACGCGAAATCCTAAGAACCGCTGACCACGTCGTTGAGACGCTGGAAAGTTTGAGCGGCTAAGCTTAAATAAACGGCATTTGAAGAAGTTAGAATAAGACGAAAGGAATTCGCAAGGCTGTTCAGGTGATATGGGCCTCCGGTACTGACAGTGGTTATGTGTCCGCACCAAATCTACCGGGCCGAAAATTATCTTATCATAGGAATCAGCTGTGAGGTCCGCGATGTGCGGAATAGGACATCGGTAGGGCGCAGTCACTTGATGTATAAAGCGGCAACTTTCGTACGTTCTACAGTTGTCAGGTGACTCATTCGGAACAGTGTGCACGAGTGAAGACTACGGAACGTAAGAAGGCCGGATAATCCCCAGATTGGGTTGCCGTTTTAGCTCAGGTAACTCAATCATTACCCCGCAATTCCGTGCTCTGGTTTCGTTTGCTGCCTTCCGGCACCATCGAGTCCGGGGCAAAAATGAGGGCGTAAGACGAAGAAGACCAAAAACTTCACTAACAAGAGAGAATTACGAAGACAAAGAAAGAGTCTGATTGGAACCAAACCACTGGCCGCGATACCGGGCCATATCACCCAATGTCTCGAACTATTTGTTGGGTGAGTCGCGTGGATCCCAACCTGGAAGTCTAACACGTCTTGCCTGGCCAAATCCGGTGGACAAGTCATTCGTACCTTCTTGCTCTCATGGACTGACCAGCTCAACCTCATTTCCAGTCACCACCTGCTTTGGAGAAAAGCGTAAGCCAAGGAAGACTATCGGCGGACATGCGCAACACATGTTCCAATCACCCCAATCTGTTTGAGTTCAATACTTGATCCGTAGACTGGCCTTTGGTTACCAACACTTCACGTTCGACCTCAGAGTTGCTGATACGGTTTTCTCACCGTACTCGGGAAGTTCTGTGGAGACATCAGCGCCCGAACACTGAAAGTCTTCGTCTATATTCTACTCATATTGGCCATGTTTTCGAACTGTATGAAAAATGGGCGTAACGGCCGTATTGTACACAATACACCCAACAGTCAAAATGATATCACGTCCACGCCGCAGATGACGGAGGTTGCATAAAGCCAATCGCTCCCTCCGTACAAGCGATCACACCTCGTCCGATATCTGTCAACCTGGTGAGATATAACTGTCCGAGTAACAAGTACAGCTTCTCCTGCCAACAAGAATATTTGCGTTGCGTCGACTTAGTTTTGCAGTAGCATTTTACACTTTGAAGGTGCAAAACGCATTCCAAACATTCCTACGCTGTTGTTGAAAGAACCTGAGAGATTCTGCGGCTTACCCGTATCTTCAATCAAGAGAACAACATCGTCCATATATTCCGGGTCAGACATTACTATTTGAGCAGAGACCGATCCCACCAATCTCACAAAGGCGAAGGACTGTCTCAGTGAACAATTCAACCAAACATTTGAAGAGGAAGGGCGAAGAAGGGCAATCCTGACGAACACCACTTCCTGTGGTGAACTCCGGGGAAAGATCGCCGTAACCGCGAACTTGACTTCCGCTGTTCGCATGCTATCATTGGAAAAGAGAAACAAATTTCTCAAGCGCACCCTCAGTGAGAGGCAAATTAAGAGAACTGCGCGGTCGACTGAGTTGAAAACCTATTTCAGATCAAGAAAGACACTGGTTGTGACCCACAGAAGATGTATCCATGATCTAAGGTTTGCCGAAGAGTAACGTTATGGTTGATGCAACCATGACCGTGTCTGAAACCTGCTTGATTCTCACGCGAACACATTCCGCGGGCATTGGTTGTTCGGTGGAGAATAAACCTGGTGAGCAGTTCAGACGCGATACATACTTACCGAGCTGATTTTCCTGTAGTCTACGCAAGGCGGTCCAACACCTCTCTTGAAATTCGGCACAATCAACGATTCACACTATTCCATGGGAATCTGCTGGCTATTTCAAATAGTTCGGAGGACTTGTGGTAACTCCGAAACCAAAGCCTTGCCTCCATCCTTGAAAAGAAAATGGAGACAACTCATTCGTTCCAGCAGCTTTGTACCCTTTCAAGTAATCTATTGCCCCATAATCCCCATTTCTGATGGAAGAGTGACGTTTACCTGCATTATTTAGCTGGCGGGTATATCCGGAAGGTACACCCTCGAAGTTGGCGAAGCAAAATTCTCCTTAAAATGCTGCGCTCAACGATCCAGAAGACGTCCTCAGGAATGAATTTGTGGGTAGGATTCCTTGATTACCTCGCTTGCACAGGGTTTCCGAGGATCATTGCCTCTATTCAGACGGAAAGAATTGCGATTGCTACCAACTGAAGAAGCCTCTTATATTTCCCCACTTTTCGCGTTCCACCACTGCACGCGGCCATTTCTCAGGCTCCCGCGCACTTTGCATCTCAGGGATGTACGCACTTCATTGAATGCGGCATCTGAAGGGACGGATCTACTAGCATGTAACAGAGCAGCTGAGGTCCAAGACTCTCAAGCTTATGAAACCTACTTGAACCAGAGTTCTGGATGGCATCCGAGGCAGCGTGCAAGGTGTCCTAAATCTGTTTCCAACGTTTATTTTGGCAGTGAACATTCGGATGCGTGGATAACTGTGTAGAGGGCAACGTCTGGAAATCGTATCACTCGTTGCCTTTCAGATGTCAAGGCGCGGGAGATGTGGAATTTACATTGATGTCACAACGGACCAGAAGTAGAAGGGAGTAATCAAGAACCAAAGCGTGAACGGGATCTACAGGACTAGACGGAAATGAACAACAATCTTCTGTTGACCGAAGCCAGCGGTGACCATTCACAATATGGTCAGTCTGAGGCCAAATTTGTTAGGACGAAGGAGGACGCCGTGTGAGTCTATGCCTCCTTTATTGACAGAAAATCGCACTCGCTGGAAACTGTCTATGGTTGGAGCACAGCTGAAGGAGACCATCGCTGTTGTCAGTGCCATCGTTTGGGTTAAAAACGGGCCTACGAAGTGCCCTTCGAGATCTCCCAAATGGCCTTATTGGGCGTTAAAATCCCCAGCAATGGCCACCGAATCCATCGAACTTTCGATTTGGGGAAGCTGAGAAAAAATCCTGGTGGAATCCGTCCCCGGTCGCGGATGAACTGCAGCCAGTCCAGGCAAACACAGAAACGACGAACAAGTATCGGTGCCTCAGTTTTTGTTGTACTCATTAACGGAATCGTCAAACCAAACTGCTCACAAAAAACGGTCGACTGGAATCCGGTGTCAGCCTCACCACGGGACACGCGAAGAGTAAAGCAAGACTGAGGTTGTAACTGGGGCGCGAAGAGTGAATACAGTGGTAAGGTCTTGCAAGCTTGTCTCAGAGGCACAGCACACACCCACCTTAAAGTGTCAAGAGGTTTGGCGATGGCATCTTGTTGCTTATCTAACAGGAGGCGAACGTTGAAGGCAGCCAAGTTAAATGAACGTTGATGTTGAAGAAGTACAGTCGACTCCAGAACCACTGCATGTCGGATCGATCACGAATTAAACGGGGAGGAGTTGGCAGGGCCCTTTACAGGAGAGGTCCCGGAGGTTTCTGAGCAGATCTTACTACGCGGCTGCCCACACTGCAGAATTGGTTTCTCTTTGAGAACCCTCACTGGAGCTTTTACCTAATCAGTCCGGCCCACAATGTAGTACGGCTTAGACTAGCACGGGAGAGCGACCTAACACCAGCGAACGAACTCCTGGTGTGTCACTCAAGACCAGTTTTTGCAAGCATTCCGCGTTGTTGTCATTGCTGCCTGTTGTTGATTCGCCTTTTGGATTCAGTCCCCAGCCCCATGAGCCCAATGAAGTGAGCAGAACGTAGGCAGGCGCAGCAAGCTTTGGCCACGGAGCTATCCAGCTATGGCAGGCGACAACTGCGCAGTGAGGGACCTCAGGCGTTCCACTCCTACGTCCATCAACTGGAGTTTTTAAACAATGACCTGCTTCTCTCTGTTTTAAAAGGCTCGAGCTTCCTCTGAAGAGGCTTGGCGGTCTTGGGGCTAAAATTTGTCTAGCCTCTTCACACTGACATGTCAAGCGCTGCCACTGATTTACTATTTTGGGCAATACCTAGGCAAATTCGGAACGGATCTCGAAATCGAAATGCGGTTGACTTGTAAATCTACGACATCGGGTTAATAAATGAACAGTAACATGAAGCATATACGAACCTCAATTATGCGATGACACGAACTCAGAAAACGAGAACCAAGTTGCGGCGTGCGAGAGACAGGCACGTGCGTCACGCAGGTTCAAGATAGAGCACGACGGGTTAGCGCGTTCGACGCGAACAAACAAAGGGTAATTGATAAAAACATACAGTGTATACAATACACACAAGTAGTATATGTGAGTGAGTGATGATAAGGAAACATGAAGTTGCAGTGTTTCTGGGAGGATCTTCTACAATCGGTCCGTACACCGACCGCCAAAATCTTCCCCAATCCTGACAGATTCAGAGACATGGAATGAGGGTGCTGACTCTCCCTACCTTCTTGGACCCCGTTGTTGGTGCGCATAGCTAAAACTTCTGACTTCAGCTTTCTACTCACGATCGCACCTGATCCGGATGGCTACACCGACGCTTTATTACTCTTGATCGTCCACGAGAACTGTTGATCGAGAGCAAGCATGTAGGGGGTCGTGTAGGTTCGAAAACATGCGCTGTTTTCTGGAGGGCCATCGTAAATTGGCCGCGTGGGCTTGTGTGAGTGTGTGTGCGTGTGGGTGTTAAGGGCGAGCTCGAACTTAGGTATATGAGTTGATAGCAACAACTACCACCTACGGGAGACATCTTCCATGGTGTCAATGACAAACGAGGAACAGTGAGCACTATGAAATGTTTGTTCGAGGTTATGAGGCAGAAACCTGCTTCATGCTCGTGTGTTTGATTGAAGGTGGGTGTATATGGGTGTAGGGGCGAGTCACAACTGTTACCACGTGCGGGAAACACTTTCCATAATGTCAATAATAGGCGAAGGACGGCAGGCACTCAGGCGTCTTGTTGGAAGTTATCGACCAGAAAAGTGTTTCATGCATGTGTGTACGATTGAGTTCGGGTGTGTTTGGGTGCGTGAGTAAATCATAGCCACCACCACGTATGGGAGACGTCCTCCATAAAGTCAACGGCCAACGAGGAACGGTGAGCACTGTGGTATGTATGTCGGAGACCGTAGAGCAGGAACGCGTCTTATATGCATGCGTAATTGGGTGTGAGTGTATTTGAGTGCGTGGGTATGCCATGAGCCCTATCGCACGCGGGAAGCGCATTTAACCACGTCAGCGACAAACGATGAATAGGCTGCCGGAGTTCTGCGGGGTCGGCTGGTCCGTTCTCACGCTCAAGGAGGCTAATACTGCGTAAGTCACGGGTCAGCATTCCTTTGGCGGTCTTCAAGGTGACAGTTCTTATCAGTTCGTCAGAGCTTCTGATAACTTCTATGACAATTCCCAAGAGCCACGTGTTGGAGAGAGCGTGCTCGTCGGAGACCACCACTACGCCTATGACCCAGAATGGTCTTGCTTTGGTTGGCCACTTCTGCCGAGCTTGCAGAGCCGGTAGGTATCCCCGCACCCATCACCTCCAAAATCCTTGGCAAGATAGTTTGCCTGTCTCCTTCCATGAAGGTAGCTACCACGAAAATTCGTTGTCCCTTGAAAAGCACATTCGACCTTAACGACAGCGGGTTGTTCTGGGTGAGCGCCAGGTGGGTGGGGTCGCCGGTAGACACCGGAACTAGGAGGCGGTTTCTCAGTATTCCTTCGACCTCGGTCACGACGGTGCTCAACGTTTCCTCGTCAAGCGGCTGTCTCTCGGTGATTGTCAGCAATATTCGCCTGGCGGGCCTCACCACGCATTCCCACACGCCATCGCAGTGACTGGCCTGCGGGAGGTAGAAGTGCCATCGTATACCGTAAGCCGCGGTTCGGATTTGCAGCTCGTCTCGGTTTATGTTTTGGTGCCAGCGCTGCGGTTCCAGTTGGGCGCCCGCAAAATTTGACCCATTTTCGGAGTAAGTATCCGCCGGTAAGTTTCTTCGGTTGATAGAGCGTTGCGAGACCCGGAGGGCAGAGTAGATTGTCATCGATTGCGCAATTCCCAAGTGTGCCGCACGTGACTAGATGCACGTCATAATACACCCGTATAGCCTTCTCAGCTTATTTCCGCACTTGATCCACAAAGGCCCGAAATAGTCCAGCCAGTATCATTGAACGGCCACTAACCCAGGGTCAGTGTACACTCTGGCAGCGGAGCCATGTGCTGTTTGCCCGCGACGGCGTTGCGTCTCCTACGGGGTACGCAACGTTGCATCACGCGTTTCACAGTTGCCGCCCCTCTCAGTAGCCAAAAGCGCTTCCGAATGACGCTTGCCACGGGGCTTTCCTCGATATGTATGTGTTAAATCAATGATTCCATCACGTGTTGTCAATCCGGTGGCAGTGTGCTGTACAATGTGTCAAAACCCAGGTGGAAGCAGGTCAGTCTACCACCCATCAGTAATAATCCACAAAAAGCTTGAGATTTAAATGCTTCAAGTTGTTTTTTCGGATGTGCTCCTTTTGTCAACGGGTCTCGCATCTCCGGCCCTCTCGAGCTCTCCGGGAGAAACCCTAGGTTGAACCATCCTGAATAAATCGTATTCTGCAGCTCGTGGTTCGCCAGGGCACATCGGGCCCAATCGAACACGGCTGGATGGACGGACCCCCTCCGTGACTAGCAAATGTCTCTTTAACCTAGCCAGCCACACCAGTGCCCGAAGCATCTTCATCCAGGAAGAAAGCCCGACCAACTGTGGCAAAATAGATGTCGATTCGGCGGCCGTCACCGTCATCACCGCACCATTGATCTCCACTTCCAAATTCAGAGAAGGCTTTAGTTCTTAAACGGGCAAGTCCTGTCGAGGCATGTGCAGGAATTTCGGCCCTCCCGTCTACGTGCCCAGGTGCTGAAAGTTAGTCGATCCTCGGGAGCAAAGATCGGCTGGGTTGCCGACAGAATTGACACGTTTTCACTGGTTCACGGCAGTTCCGTTGTGAATGATCGTGAGCTGGTTTGCAAAGAAAGTACCAGAACGACTCCTGACGTTGTTCATGTGATACTGCGCTATTGTCGAGTCCATCGAAAGACTAGCCAACCAAATATAGGAGTCCAAAAATCATTTTACCGCTCGCACCGCCTTTACTGCTAACTTGGCTGCACTGAGCTCGAGGCGCGAGATCGAAACCGATTTCAGTGGAGCGACGCGAGCTTTTGTAAACAGGATCCCCATAGACTACTGTCCATTTACCAAGCACTATCTTCCATACACCACGGCTCCGTACCCGACTTCGGATGCCTCAGAAAAGGCGTGTAGTCCTTCCATCTACGTTGTACGGCCACAAGGCAAGTGCCGTGGAATCCGTGTCTCCTAGTTTCTTCAAAGTGATCAGAAATCTTTTCCATTCCGGCCGATCTTCCCGGTCTAATGGCTGGCCCCAATCGACTTTCTTACGACAGAGCCGCCGCAGCGAGATCTTTTCGGATAACGGTCAGGGAAAGACGAGACCGAACGGATCGAACAGATTAGAGGCAGCTGACAATATACAACGACGAGTTGCTGGTTGTTTGGGAACGTACAGCTCGGAATCGAAGTCGTCTGTTTTCGTGTTCCACTGTACTCCTAGCGTGCGTTTAGTGGACGGTGGAGAACTGTCCAGATCTCGAACCCTTTTGGCCTTCTCGAAGTGCGGAATGACTTCGAGTGCTTTCAAAGCGTTCGACATCCATTTCGTGACATGAAAACTGTCCTCTTTTAGCAATCCCACAGGGCGCCTTAATTGCTGCAGGGCCGAGTGAACTTCATCGAAAGACGCAAGTCAGTCGTCGACGTAGAAATTTTTGCTGACGCTGTCCACGACCTGCCGGTGGACCAGAACTGCATGTTTGATCACTGTTTCTCGAATAGTGTTTTTCGCACAAGGCGGTGATGATATCGCCCCGGAGAGGTGGACGGTCACTTTTCAACTTTTCACCGCTTTCTTCAGGTTGTACTTTTCTCACCACAGGGATCTCAATGCATTTCGCTCTTCCACCGGTATCTTCGCCCGGAGAAACGTTTTTCTTATGTCGGCTGACAAGGTCACTCTGCTAATCCTGAAACGGCCTAAGACTTTAATCAATGACGTGGTCCAGTACGGTCCCTGTAGCAGACGACCATTTACCGACATGCCTTGGAACTTGGCTGCATAATAGAAGACCACCCGCAGCTTTTCGGACTTCTCTGGATGAAGAAACGGGTGGTGAGGCGGATGCCATATCCTTCTCGGGCCACCGGTGGTTGCAGGCACCTTTTCGACGCAGCCAAGTGCTTCTTCCCGCATCAACACTTCTGCGTATTTTTTTCACAGATCTTGATCTCCAACGGAGCGTCCCTTCAATCGCAGTAGTCTTTGCAGAGCATAGCTTCCGTTATCAACCCAAGAGTCAGTTAGTGTGCGCCATGGGAGGGGAACCTCGAAATGTTTTTAAGACCTCTGGTCACTTGCTGCACTGTCTGCAAAGCAGGGTGGTCCTCTTGGGATAATGACAATCTTTCGTCTCCAATGTCATGGAAGTCCTTTTGATACAGTCTCCGCAATTGATAATCTATGTGGTCCTGGTGCTGTACTTACGGCTTGAGGTGCCTGGCGGTCGCCCACTCTCTGGTCCGGCGCCCAATCTGCTTCCGGCACATCGCAGCCAATGAGAAGACCCACTTCGTCGTCCTCCCATTTTTCGACGGTTGTCTTGCGAGTGTGGCCATCTAGTTAAAATCGCACCTATTGTCCTTGCAGCTCACATGAGGAGATCTCTCAGTGTGAAAGTTCCCGTTGATTTCATTTCGCTCGTTGGTATCTAGGGTGATGAGCTGTAACGTCAACCGACCTGTATTTATTACTTGCGTTCCGCCCATCGTGCTCACCGCCAACAACGTCATGCTTTTAGCGAGCCGGTGTTCATCAGCGAACCGCCCCTTCACCAGGGTGGTGTTTAGGCCGCTGTCGACGAAGGCAAACGCTTTTGCCACATCAGTTGGGGTCATCACTCCTAAACCAACCAGTCCCAACCATATTGGTTTACCGGCAGATCGTGACGTTGGAGAACTCACACCGGGCTTGGTGTTCGCTTCTGGAGTAGTTTCTTTCGCCTGGTGTAACAATCGGTGGTATCTGCCCGCACAACCTTCATGGCCATATCTGATTCTTGTTCATCAAGCTGCCGCCCGGTGTGTGGTATGAAGGTAGATGAGACACGCTTCGGTCGTCCCCGCCATCCCCCAACGTTCGTCCACGGTGGCGTTGACGAACTTCAGGCATTCTAGCAGCCCATGGCCGGCGTCGTAGGACCTGCAACTCGGATGAGCTAGAGCCTCGTGTGGAATGGCGTGCGAATTCGTCTGAGGCCGATATTTTGGACGTGGCCGTGCAGTGTTTGACGCCGGCTGGCGCTGGGTTTGTCTACCAAATTGATATCCCGGATGAGTCGACCAAATCTACTGTCGGCTCTCTTGGTTTGCCTGTCCAATTAATCGGTCCGATTCTCAAAGTCGGCCTTATGGTCATCCATGCTTATACGTCCCAATTCTTCCACCCAACGATCCTTTAACCCAGAAGAGAGGCAGCCAACTATACCCTTCAATGTGTGCACTGCATCAAAATCAGCCCTGTACTCTAAATGATCGAGGGCTATCGATCAGCTCTACATCTAGATCAATAGGTCGGTCATCGCATAAACGTGGCCCCCTGTTCTTTTAGCCTCTGACATCAAGCCTTCTATCAGATTACGAGCTACTTTGAATGACTGGCTGAACAGGTCCCCCAAAATTGTCCTTGCGCGTGTGTAGCCTTGTTCCAGGTCGGGCGTGGTACACCCATCGATAGCTTTCCTGGCTCGGCCTCGACGATAGTGGGTCTAATGGTGTAGCCTCTGTCCGGGATCGGCAACCTTATTTTCCACGAAAGTTTCGAACTGCCCGATAAACTTGCAGTAGTGTTCAGATCGTTCGTCGAAAACCGTCCGTACTACTCTTGGCAAACCAAACGCTGGCTGTGATGTTTTATGTTAGACGGCCGGCGTAGAGTTTCCTACTTTCGTTCGTTCTGACCCGCCGGATAAATCATTGTTGCCAGCCTTTTGCCCACGCTCGCCCCGTCTGCACTTTTCTCCTGCTTTCTGCGTTTGCTGCCTAGCCGATAACAGTTGCTGTTCGAGGTATAATATCCACAACTTAAATGGATCAACATTCTTGCAATCCATAGTATCCTCAATAATACATGAACTAGCACTGAGAGGGCTAGGTTATCTAGCATTGCCTATAGAGTCAATAGTACCCAAAACCCTTCACAATGACGTGCCTCAATACTTCCTGCACAGATTAAAGTTCTTTTGATCCCTTTCTGGGCATGTTGCGTGTTTTCCTAAATTGATGAAGTAATTATTGTAAGGCGCTTTTGAGCAATACGCAGCCAAATCTGAAACGGATCTCGAAATCGAAATAATAATGGTTTATTTCGGAAACGCCCGAAGCATGCTTTGTGCATGATCTTGTTGATACAGGTGATGGAATGGACAGATATAATTCATGGAAATATGGAAACTCTCAGAAAAATATTGGATAAAAAGGCTCAGAAGGGGGAATAAAGTAGGATGAAAATAGGATAAACGTATGCACACAATAGAGATCGTGTGGAGTTTAAATGAGATCAGGAGCGGATTTGAATGGACACCCGGTGAGTTTGAAAGTCAAGGTCAGGTAGACTAAATGGCTGGTCCGGGCGTTTACATAAGAAGGCCGACTGGTAGACATGTGAAAGGCTAGAAATCGGTATAGGGAACTGCAGTAGCGAGGAAAAATGGAGAAAAAGGCGAGGTGTACTGCAGTGGATCAGATATCAATGAGGCATTGGTACTGTGCAGTGGATTTTCGGCGGACAGGACACAAAACTCACCGTAAAACAGGCAGAAAGCAATGCAAGACGTAGAGGGATCAAAGATGACAGAAACGATTTCGAAGGATTGGATACAGTAGATGTGAGGCACAGACGTAGAGTTGATGGATGCCTATGATGACGGTCGTTGGGATGATAGCAAGGGAAATGACCGGTGAGAAACTGCAAGATGCAGAGCGCGTGCACATAGATATATATATACGTGAGTATATATATATATATGTAGATATTATATATATATATATATATATATATATATATATAAGAGAAGCAGGAGCAATAACAATGGGGTCCTAGAAAGAGATTATCAGTCATTAGGAGGAGTAGGTAATGTTAGATCAGTTGGTTGTAGAATTAACTTTGGAATATCGTGGTGGATTAACTTCGTGACAAGTGCACATGGCAGCCCAACGGAGAGAAAAATAGAATGCGGAAGCACAGAAGTGATGAAGACTGTTAGGAGCAGTTCATGGAAGAGTGAAGATGAAAGACAGGATCAAGAAAAACAAGTAAGAATGGGTCTAATTATTTGATCAATGCAGGTGCGAGATGTAGTGACGGACCAGAGGAGTCGGGTGGTGACAGGTCAAACGATTTGGAACTGTAAAAGGACACCGTGACGTAACGTTGTCATTACAGTGGTGGAACATGGAAAAAGCGGACCACACTGGAAGGTACAGAAAAATGTCTGTAGCGAGCAATGAACGGATCAAGGGATGAAAGCAATGACCGAGGAGACACAGGTAAGAAATCACCAATCAGATCATTTTACTGCAGATGAAACACGAAGGAGGCGGACAAGGAAGTGGGAAGCCCCGAGATAAGTGAACCAGTAATAGAACAAAAAGGCCACAAAAAAATGAATGCGCAATGGAGTTGGGGCAATGGAGCTGGAGAGCTGTGTGCCGGCAGACAGTTGAACTGGTGGATACTAATCAGGACACTGGAAAGAACCACAGAGGAATCGCGGAGCCAAGTGAGGAAGATATGGTGGTGGTGATTAGATAATAAATACGACTGTAAAAGATGCGAAGTTTGGAGCGGCAAGTTCTAATATGCGGATTGGGCATGAGTGCGGGTGCGATTGGTGCATCATGGCATGGGGCATGAGGAGGGATTTAACAGAACGGCAGGTTTAAAGAAGCTATCAATGGGCGTTATGAGCAGAGGGTAACATCAAGCGCATAGATGATAGAAGCCAGCAATGACGGCAGGTGGGAAAAGAGTTATTGGCGAGCGCCGACAGAGAAGGGTGGTTAGGACGATAGTGACTCAATGCAGTGAAAGCTGATGTTGAGAGAGGCGATAGGAGGAAGGAAAAAACGGGTAGGTGTGCATACCGTGGTAGGGAGACAAAAATGGGAAGTGGGAACAGATGATAAGAGCTATAGGTGAGCAAGCTGTGGCGGAAAGTAGATGAGGAGCATGCAATTTTCAACCGACAGCATTGGATTCGGTAGTCCAAGAAAAGTTAGAGCGTGCCATCCGCAACCGGTGCTAGTGGGTGGGACTGGCCGTGCGCTGGGCACCCAACCTGAAAAACACTTCGTGAAGTGAACGCAGGTGTGATCCACCAGTCTAGTTGCGCTCGCACATCGTTGCAGACGGCCTGCACGCCCGATGTGCGCCGGCCATAGCGGTGGATCTGACCGCGCCCCGCACTGTTGGGAGTGGCCCGAGTGTTCATGGATAATTGTACATGGGACAAAGTGACCGCGATGGGGGTGCGTGAACCAGGAACGATTGACCAAGACGTGAGACCGTGGACAGGAGAGCCAACGGAAACAGCGAGCGGTAGACGACCGTGTAGCAATAATATCCAGGTGCACCTGCCAGGGAGATGGTGAGTACAGTGCCCGAAGTGGTTGGCCGTCACGGAGGATCACTGGAAAGGGAAAAGGGATAGAGAAGCGCAGTCTGGGTGTGCCCCAGCTGAGAATCAACGGATACTGAGGAGAAAAAAGTGAATATGATGGATAAGAGATGAACGTAGGTGAGCAATAGGGTTATCTTATGATGGCAGGAGGAAGGTTCGCTATGGATCAGTGAAGGCAATGGCCTTAGTTCGCAGGGTGTACCTAGTGGCCTATGGCGCAGAGGTAGTAGAGTTACAGTGTGAGGCCTCTTTCAAAGGCCAGGTCGGCGGAGACGAGCTCATTGATGAGCAATATAGCATTGGGGACTGTTAAGTATGAAAAAAGTGCGCGCCTAAAAGCGAACATTGAGGAGGCACTGCGTAAGCTAAGGGGCAGCTTATTCCAGATTTTGGAATAGGCTGGCAGAAAGGATCGGGACTTCAGACAGGGATTAGAATGAGGGACAGTGAGAAAGAAGGCACGGCACCGGATCGGGTAGGAGCAGGGCGCAGCGAATGAGATGGGATAAGAGGTGTAGGCCAGGTTATGGATTAGCTTAAAGAGGAAAATCAGGTTGAGCCTCATGCGACGAATCCATAGAGGCTCAATTTGTATGAGCTCACAGCGCCGGCGGTATGTCAGGGCTAGGGATACGCCCAACAGCTTTTTGGTGAAAGTACGCTGAACGTTCTCAAAAGATACAATAGAGGAAAGTGGCCAGAGGCTGGAGGTAATGGGACAATATTCTAGGAGCGGTCTCACGTGTGAGAGATACATGGAGAGGCGACTGGCCGGTATTAAGAAACACCGATTGATCAGGCCTAGGGTTCGCTTAGCCTTAGCGATTTGGAATGATGCCTGTTCGGAGAAGTTAAAGGAACAAGAGTAGCGTACGCCAAGATCGGTAACCATGGGCTGTATGGGGATGGGCAGGCCGTCCAGACAAATTTGGCCGGGTGGTACCGTGCACTTGTATGGTAGGAGGAAGCTTTTCTCCGCGGAGAATTTCATGAACCACGAGATGCACCAAGTTTGGAGAACGAGTAAGTCGTGCGATATGTTGCACAGAGTCACGGATAGGTCACTAGGGAGGAAAGAGTACACTATTTTTAAATCGTCGGCAAAGAGGAAAGGAGTGCCGTGTCGAATAGAAGAGAAAATGTCATTGATATAAATAAGGAATAGTAATGGGCCTAGGGCACTGCCTTGGATGACGCCGCTAGTAATTGGTTTGGCGGAAGATAGGTGGCCGTCGACGAGCAGGGCTTGTGATCTGTGAGAGAGATAGGAGGATAGCCAGGAGAGGAGAGGGTCAGTAATACCGAGAGATCGGATTTTGGCCAACAGATGAATATGGGGAACACGGTCAAAAGTCTTAGACATGTCGAGGTACAGAACAATTACAGAGTTGCCGGCGTCGGCAGCAGACGATAGGACATTGAGAAAGTCAAGCTGGCAGGAAGAGCATGAACGGGAGTTCAAGAAACCATGCTGACCAGGGTTCAGCAGGTTGTTAGATAAGAGGTACTGGACAATATGTTTTTTGATAATTCTCCCCATAATTTTGCAGACTACTGGGGTGTGATTAATAGGCCGATAGTTATCTGGGTCGCGTAATACGCTCTTTTTGAAGCGCGGAACTATAACAGGGGATTTCCATTCAAGCGGGACAAAACTGTGAAGCATGGAGGTGGTATACATATTAAGTAACAATAAAGGGAGGTCAGGACCGCCGAAACGGAGGAGGGACGGTGGGAGATCATCTGGTCCCGGTTTCGAGGAAGGTTTATTGGAGGAAACTGATTTTTCAATTTCTAGATGGGTGAAGGGAATCGATGAAAGAGAGGCAGAGGTGCAGGGGTGGATTGTAGGAGGGGGAATACCAGGACAGCTTATAAGGGAGGAAGAAATGCTCATTGAAGGCCTCAAAAATAGATGCTGGAGTATTAGCGGTAGATGAGCCGCAGATGAGGAACTTGGGTGAGGTATGATTGGAGTGATTGGACCTTTTACTAAGGAGGTTGGACAGGTAGCCAGTTTTGTTTGGGTGTGCTAGGGCGATGGCCTCTTGCCTTCTCAGATGCGAATCGACCATGCATCGCAGCCTCAGTTGTAGCTGGTTTATGCGCAGGAGAATCGTAAAGTCGTGTGATCTAGCGAAGGTAAGTTGCATCTTAGTTTACGCTCTAAAAGTGACAGGCGTGAGCTGCTGGATTTGGGGCGTGGATCGACACATGGGTTGGCGGTATTTAGGCATTGTAGGAGGTTGGAGTAGAGAGAGTTCATAACAGTGAGGGGATCGGATGAAAGAAAAAATGTGTCCCAGTTAAGGGATCGGATTATCATTGGAACTAGGGGCCAGTTACAGGAACGATAGGAAGTCAGAACAGGGGGAGAGGATTGCATCGGATGAGAACAGCTGAAGCAGCTGAACTTGCATCTGACAATACGGTGGTCACTACCCGGGAAGTGATCAGTAGTCTGGGTGATCATATCAGGGACATCTATGGAGAATACTAGGTCCATGATGTTGTTCCCCCTAGTAGGGCAGGAGACATGTTGGGTCCATCCACTAAGACGGACACAAGAAAGGAAGGTGGAGAGGGAGGGAGGGCTAGTATAGGAGGACCAGCAAATTGAAGGAAAGTTAAAGTCACCCGCAATAATTTTTGCACTGGCAGGGTTGTCAAGCGCAGCATTAAAGTCATCCACGGCGGAGTCAATTTTTGCAGGCTCCAGACCCGGGGGGACGTAGACGCAGCCAAGTAGGAGGTTCTGGCCGGAGGTGAATGGAAAGCCATAACGAATCCTCAATAAGGAGAAGAGAGGGGTGGTCGATAACACTAGCGTGGATAGTGCATTTGACAAAGGCTAAACAGCCCCCTCCACGCCTGGGCTGGCGGGTGTTCGAGAAGCATTGATACCCAGCTATGCGAACAAGGTCAAGCGAAGCATCATCTGACAGCCAGGATTCAGTTACTAGCATAATGTCAACGTTTGACGTAAATGCCAAAGATCGCAGGTGCGATATTTTTCTAATTATTGAGCGAGCGTTAATAAGAACTAGTAAGAATGAGTTCTGTGTCGGTGTGCGCAATGCATGGATGCCAGGTGCAGGACAGTTAGGATCGCTGTGGCGATAGGAGTTGGGTCTCAGTGGGGATATAACGTCAGTAGAAGGGGGAGGGCAAGCAGTGTTGGGTGGGGGACGGAAAGTAGGAGAAGCGTTAGCATTAGGCGCAGCCGATCGCTGTGGGTGATCAGTACGGTGGGTGTGCAGCACACCGCTGATGTGGGCCGGAGGGGTGTCACACGGTGCAGAGGGAGGAGGTACCATATGGCAAAGTGAGAGGTTAAGAATATCTGTCGGAGCGGAGTGGACAGGAGGGAGTGCATGGTGTGAGGTGCTAAGTTGCATGACAACGAGTGAGGAGCGATCAGTGATATGAATCTGTAAAAGTTTATCGATATGGTCCATAGGGTGACTAGCAATTTGGCCACGGGTGCGGAGGGCACCGGTCAGGAAAAGAACGAGAACTTGACTTCAGGTAACCTACCTGTTGGGCAGAGTCAGTATAAGACCGGTAGGTCGGTATGGGGGTGAAGGCATGCGGGAGAGTAACTGGGACGTAGTGTGGGGTGGGGGCGGGAAGGGAGTGGCGAAATTTGGAAAGGTCTGGAGGCTCATGAGGGGCAGGGGAGCCGGTAAGTGGGGAGGTGGGGCGAGGAGGCGGGATGCAGGTACGAATCTGGAGTATCTGCTAGGGTATGTACGTGGTACTTCAGGGTTAGATGAGGGTTGGTGGGGGTGAGCAGGGGGGAACAGCGGAGGCATGCTGGGGCTATAGTATGGAAGGTTGGTGTCTGGGGGCAGGGGGGGATATACGGTAGCAACGGAGATGGAGGATTGGTGTGACCCATGCGATCAGAGAGAGGGGAAGACAGTGGAGGGGGGTGCGGGGCAAAGGAAGGGTGAGTGGCACTGGCAAGACCCTGAAGGTCACTCCTGCAAATAGGGACGATGGCGTTAAACGAATCCGGAAGGTGGCCCGGTTGGTTATCACCTGGACGATCCGAGAGTACGCTATAAGCGGAAGCCGATTGAGAATGGAGGGGTAGTGTGTGGGGTGATTATTTGGGCAAGTGCGGACCTGGTAGGAGTACCAGGTAGGCTTATGGGGGGGGGGTTAGAGCGGCACTTATGAGGATAGAAACGAAGTGTCGCGGCTGAGCTAGAAGTTGGTGGGTAGTTGGTAGAGTCGTTGGAACGAGAGCGGCGGGTGACAACACTTGTCGATGGCTCGGAAGACGGATTGGAAGTAGTACGGCGGGGGCTGATGGTTGTACCAGGGTCTTGTCTTGGCTCAGAGACTATGACGGGGGAGCGCGGCTTTAATACTGAAATGGAGTGCCGCTTGGGGCCTGTGGTCGGGGAGCGAGAGCTACTGCTGGAAGAGGCTACTAGGGGAGATGGTAAAAATGGGCGTTTGAGTGGAAGCGGAACCGGGGGTGGGGAGTTAGACATATCTAAGTCGACAGTTTGCAGGCAGGCAGGGTGAGGCGCTGGGCTCGCCTTTGACTTCTTGACAGAGGGGCATCGGGTAACCTTCATGTCGGTTACAGTGGGGTCAGCCTGCATGGGCAAGGCGGAGTTACTTCTCAGCGAACGAAGTATTTCCCGTTAGAGGGGGGTTTTATCAGAGAATACCTTGATGTCCTTATACAGCGAAAGGGCAGCAATTGTCGACTTGTTGCTAATGAACTCTGTAGCTGTTAGGTCGTCCGTGAATTGGAATAGCAGGGGGCAACTATGTCGCTGGGAGTTTTTACGTAGCCTCCTGCAATGGCATCTGTAGTGAGCCATGTTGCACGAACTTAGTATGTTGTTTGTGGCCAAGGAAAGTGGTAAGCGGTCTGGAACATTAAAAACCACTGCGTTCTTGGAGTTGGCAATGCGGTGGTATATTTCAGTAGACACGGAGTCGAGGAGGCGTCCCACCGAAACCAAGTTCTTGGGCGATGTAGCGGCTACAGGGTCAAGGAGATTAGCCAGGGGTGAAACCTTTGAAAGGATTTCACCAATCAGCTCGACCTTGTTACTAAGTTCGACGAAAATCTGCTTAAGTCCATTAAGACTATTAGGAGCTTCACCGTCGACGTTAACGAGGGTAACAGAGCACAGCCTGGTTTTTGGGAGGGGTTGGGTGTGTTTGGATTTGCCAGCTTTAGCGATACGGAGTTTCCGAGTACTGGTTGAGGACCGGGATGGCATGATAAGTAGGAATATATGACGGAGGTAAAAGGTAGCAGGAAATCGGTCAACTAGACAGAGACAAGCCAAAGGTCTGAGCAGACCGGGAGTGAGCCTGGGTGCTTGTGCGCGAAGGTCTAGATGAGACCTATGCGGCAATGTAGTATGGGCAGTGAGCTATATGACCCGCTATATATACAACTGGGATTAGGAGACTTGGGACGGTGAGGAATAGTGAAATAGAAATTATGCTCTGTGGTGTGCACAGGTTGAACCCCACAGGATACGGTAGGTACTTAGCTTTTGCTTAGGTCACAACAGCGGGTTTTGCGGGAGAGTATATTGTAAGTATGGGGTCGGTGGACCGGGTGGAACGAAAGTGCGCTATTATGGCAAAAAACAAATGAATGGAGGCACAGTGGGACAGAAACTTCAGAAGGTGCACCGGTGGATGCGTAGCAAAAATAATGTAGGAGTTGGGTTATAGCGATGGGATGTAAAAACGCTAGATAGATCTTACTGCGGCGAGAATCAGGGGAGATTTGCTAGATAAGCCATGTAGAATGTAATTAAATGGAATTAGAGCAGTGAATAATCAATATAGCCTATAACTCTAACTCGCGATAAGTACTAGCGTCTGCACGATGGTGTGCCGCAGTTGTTTACACAACTAGGTCACGGTTTCAGGTTATTAGATGGTATATACTAGGGTGGACACAGCTACAAGTCTAAATAATGGTATGAGCAAAAAAAGAAAACGAGACAACCTGAATTTCACGCGGGGGTGGCCTTGACCTTGGCGGTTGACCTGTAAATTTACGATATCGAGTTAATAAATGAACAGTAACATGAAGCATATACGGACCTCAATTATGCGATGACACGAACTCAGAAAACGAGAACCAAGTTGCGGCGTGCGAGAGGCAGGCACGTGCGTCACGCAGGTTCAAGATAGAACACGACGGGTTAGCGCGTTCGACGCGAACAAACAAAGGGTAATTGATAAAAACATACAGTGTATACAATACACACAAGTAGTATATGTGAGTGTGTGATGATAAGGAAACATGAAATTGTAGTGCTTCTGGGAGGATCTTCCACAATCTGTCGGTGCAGTAGTAACCCCAGGTATCCACCGCTCATTGCTCTTTTTGTCGCTGACGCAGGCAATCATTTACAAGCCAGTAAGATGCGTTCCCGCCGTGATATTTAAGCACAGGCCGGAACTCGGTGGGGTCTACCAGAAGCTTCTCTGGAGAGAATCTGCAGGGTGGAGCGTAGACCAGTGATCCCTTTTTGAAGATGAAATGGGTCACCTCAGTAGTGGCTGGAAAGGGTTTGCTGCTTGATCGGACAAGATAAGGATACTCGTTGAACAAACTGCCGAATTCTGTTTCGGACATAGAAATAAGCACAGGGATTGCTGGTGACTGAAATTCCGTCAGGGAACCAACAATAATACTAAGTTCAAATCTTTCTACGAGCAGTCTCTTACGGGTTTTTGGATAATAAACCATGGCCCTTTGAAATATCTAAGTCTAGAAGAGCTAGGTTTGCTTGAGCAACGAAGGAAGTCTACTGGAAATAACGAAGCAGTCCATGGTCTAAAATGAGAAGCCAACTGCCGTTTGTTGGCATGGGAGTGTCACTGACGGCTTGCAGTGTTAGAGCTGTGGGAGATACAGTGAACCGTTTTGAAATCAGCATTGTACTTGTAAAGAAAGAATACTGAAAATCCTTCTAAATGTTCAACGTGCTTTGTAAATTTGACTATATTTAACATTACCTTGGAAAGCTCGCTCATACACCACACATTTTCACGTTTGTTTATCCATGTGAGACATTTGAATTCGGCCTTGAACCGTTTCTGACTGTCGTGCTTGAGCCACGGGGCTTTGGACCTTTGGGTTTTACTGTGAAGTCTATTTGGCCGCATACTTGAGGTTCGTATTTATTTGTATCCTTTGTGCATTTCAATTTAGTACCGTAGAAGCTACGAATCAATCTTGTTCTGGTTTTGGGATTCGTTTGAATTGGCTACGCGTTGCTCGATTTGCGAGATTTGACTTACAGTACTCAAGTGGGACCTGGACAAGAAAACCCATTGGAAATGCCCAGACGAGGAAGCAAGGATCTTGTGAGACAACAGGAAATAACTCGGCAATTCTCTGGGGATGGTTCGGGTGTTATTGATTCTCTAGATAATGCTAAGTTTACTAGCTCTGTCAGTGCCAGGTCATATATCTCTAACCGCGATGCGTTTGACGATATTAGTACTTATAGAATGAGAGTAATAGAATTAGAAAACGAGCTGCGGTTAGCCAGAAAGGAGGCAGAGCCCCTTACACAAGGAACTGGTCTCAGAGAACCAGCAAAAAGTCCATGTAGTTCACAATGTCAACATCGAAAAGGCACTGTGATCGACGAATATAAACCCTTGAGACAGCCTGAAACTACCGAGGTTTTGGCTCTCTACCTGCCGAGAGTGGAGCTGTCCCACTTCGACGGGCACCCCGACCAATACTGTATATTCATGAAACAATTCGAAAATTTTGTTGAGTGCAAAGTTGCAGATCCTGGTCAAACGTTTTTGTATTTATTACATTACTGTCGTGGGAGAGCCAAAAGTGCTATCGACAGCTGCGTGATGCTTGATCCACCGATGGGGTACATCAGGGAGCGCAGAATCCTGAAAGATTTGTTTGGACAACCATTCAAAGTGGCTAGAAGCCTAATTGATAGTGTTTTATTGGAGGCGAAAAGGACTGAGGGCAAGGCTGAATCACTGTCGAGTTTGGTGATAAAAATGCAGAATTGCAGTATAGCACTGGAGCACTTAGGCTACCAGTCTGATCTGAATGCATTGCACACACAGGAATGCATTGTCCGATGTCTATCTATTGATTTACAGAGCCGATGGGCAGAGGAAGCTGAAAAAATAAATATGCTTGAGCGGGAATCTACGTTCAACGATTTGACTGAGTTCATAGGTCGTCAATCCCGTATCGCCAACAGTCGATTTGGACAAATCGTACGCGAAAGTTGCACACTGGCGCGAAGGGAACCAACATCTCAAATTGTGGAGAAGGACTGTAACCAAACCCAGTCTCTGGCTAACATGCACATGATAAGTCAAGAACCCAAGAGGTCAGCTGAATGCAAGCTATGCAACTCCCTGCATCGGTTACTAGATTGTCCGACCTTTCATGGGATGAGTGTACCCGATCGGTGGTGCGCAGTAAAAAGGATTGGCTCATGCTTTATGTGTTTGAACAACTCTCATCGAGCCTCTGAATGCAGCTTAAGAGTGAAATGCAACCAAGACGGATGCTTGGGTAATCATCACTCGTTACTGCATGGCCTTTTCAACAATAGACCTATTCATCCAGATGAACCCAAAATTGTCTGTTCAACGGGACATGATGATTTCAAACCGGCAAGATTAGGCATCGTACCTGTCGATATCGTGACACCTAAAGGACTGAGGAGGGTCAATGCACTTTTGGACATGGGGTCGGATACCTCGCTGATTACTCGCGAGCTTGTAGAAAGCTGTGAACTAGTAGGCGAGCCTACCTCGCTCACTATCAGCACGATTGCAGGGGGTCATGTTAGCAATTCTAAGAGGCTGACCCTGCAGTTAACGTCTTTATCTGATGAGGGGACCGTAGAAATTCCGGAAGCTTTTGCAATAGACAGCTTGCCAATGAGACCAGTCGACTCTGTTAGATCGATCGCCAGGAGATGGTCTCATCTCAGGGACATAGAGTTCGAAGAAGTTTCTAGCCCCCACGTCGACATACTAATTGGATGCAATGTACCAGAGGCTCACTGGGTGCTTGAACAGAGCATAAGCAATCGAAAAGAACCATTCGCTACGCGAACGATACTAGGCTGGACACTTCTCGGACCCCTGACGAGCGAAGTTCAACAATCGGCATCAATAAATTGCTTAACTGTTGCTGAGAGAAGTGCCTCTGTAGAACACAATCAGCCTTTTGATATTGAATCCAACGGTCCATCTCAGGAAAGCGAAGTTCATTCAAAGGATCAGTCGGTGCTTTCGATGGCGAATTCAGAGACGGGACGTCACAGTGGGCAACATGAAGTTGCTATACCCAAGAGACCACCGTCAAGTCACCTATCGAGAAAAGGAAATGTTGCCCGGAGGCTTTTGAAATATCTCAAAAAAGGACACCAGCAGGTCACCCAAAGCAGCTTGAAGTTTGCCGACCCAGTGACAGTGTACAGTACCTGGGTGGAACTACATGGCCGGCGGCGAAACAAAGTACCCTTTGCCAAAACAAAAATTGCTGAGCTGAAGTCAGTATCCCTAAACGAGCTCAAAACGACTGCACTGGTATTGGGTTTTAAGGTAGCACGAATGCTAAAAGAGAACTGCACCACCGCCGAACTGAGCCTTGCCTATTGGACAGATCCTACAATTGTGTTACAGTACAGGAAACGGAAGAAACGAAGAACGAGTTCGAGACATCAGAGAGTTAATCCACTCGTAGCAGGAAACAGCGAGGAAAATGTTGATGATTCGAGCTCGAAACCACATACAAAAGACAAAGTAGCTCGCAGATCGCTTCGCTCCGAGTTACTCAGCACTTTATTGCATTTCATGCCCTACAACTAATCAACTGGACCCATTTTTTCTGAAAGGTTGTAAATGTACTTAGTTCCAGTTTCTATCTAGCATGCACATAGGCGAAGAGGAGAAATTCACCAGTATTTCACTTGGACAGTTCAGGTGAGGCATATTAGCTGCGAGCACATTGTGAAACTATTATTATCTTTAAAGAAGAACATTTATTTACATTTTATACAATATTGATTGTCACATATTTTGTGCACAGAAAAACTTTGAAATACTCTGATAGATGCCAGTATTCGATCAATCTCCATGTTCATGTGTATTTCGATACTGTCCGCCGTACACTTGTTTTCGAAATTTATTCATAATCAGAAACCGGTTTTCATTTCTTTCGGAAGATTTGGTGCGTTAATTTTATGTAATTCCACTGGTTCGTGACCTGTCGATTTTACGCGATATCTCATTAGGCGTTGCACCTGCGTTCAACTTCTGCGCTCATGCTTGTAAACAAAATTAGTCTAACCGGTTGCTGCAATGGGTTACTGCTTGTGATGCTTAGACTTATTTCGTGCGGCGAAACACTTCACTCTGCGAAGCCTTCATCTTCATCATGCGTCTGACTATATGCGCCGGTCTTCTGATGAATATGTCAATCTCAAGTTGTGCAGCGGGATTTGGAATTGATTCCTTATGGATTGTGCGATGATGACTACGGCAAAAACCTGTTTCACGTTCAGATAACACAGGAAGTTAGTATCCACAGGCACTGACAATAAGTTAAAGGTAGGTAGGGTGAGAATCATGACCCCTTCCTGAACCTTAGACAACCATTTTCGCGGAAGGATTTTGGCCGGCGGTGTAAAGAAGGAATACTGAAAATCCTTCTAAATGTTCAACGTGCTTTGTAAATTTGACTATATTTAACATTACCTTGGAAAGCTCGCTCATACACCACACATTTTCACGTTTGTTTATCCATGTGAGACATTTGAATTCGGCCTTGAACCGTTTCTGACTGTCGTGCTTGAGCCACGGGGCTTTGGACCTTTGGGTTTTACTGTGAAGTCTATTTGGCCGCATACTTGAGGTTCGTATTTATTTGTATCCTTTGTGCATTTCAATTTAGTACCGTAGAAGCTACGAATCAATCTTGTTCTGGTTTTGGGATTCGTTTGAATTGGCTACGCGTTGCTCGATTTGCGAGATTTGACTTACAGTACTGGCCTGCTCTATCGTGCCGATTAGGAAACGCTTAGTTGTAGTCTTGTTTTTCACGCAGATGAGGTCACTAGGGACAGGGGTGCCCAGATAGGTCTCTGCCGTCACCTCCTGGCCTGGTAATTCCCCGGTGGGCCCGGTGGGTGCCGGTGCTTTTGCCTTTGCGCTCCTAGGATCCGAAAGGGCAGTGATAATACCACTCGCTGGAATGCGAGCGTGCTGTCCGGCCATTCGACGTAGAACGAAGGCGTCTTCGGTTTCGTGAGCACAGGCTAGTTGACGACGGTCTTGTGCTGTTCGACAACCTACGTCTAACGGCGAATCTTCTGATGTAGAGTCTGAAAGTCAGATTTACCACCGGATTCGTTGTATCGGGTGGTTTTTGCACGAGGTTACCGATAGAGTGTGTTGGAGTAACAGTAGCGTTGACGAACCCGCGGGACCGCGAAACAAATGCACATGCCTACTCGAGGACCTTGTCTGAAGCCTCGGGGCACTCATCCGAACTCTTGCTGCATTGGAAAGGCAGCTACGCTATTGGCACATGGAGGAGACTGCCGCATTTATGCCTGAAGCAAGACCGGTTACTCCTTGGACTTCGTGCCCGCCGATGGAAGCATTTTTGAAATGACTGTGATGGCGTTATATCTTCCTCCGGGATTTCGGAGAGAACGCGCTGGACAAGTATCTCTTCCAACGCGGCCAAAAGCTTAGTCAGTTCTTCCCCGAGAGTGTCGTACGATTTGTGATCCTGAGGATTCACACTAATGTCCCCGATTTGTGGGATCGGACTTACAGAGAGAGTTGAGGCAGTTTATCATGTTTTGTTTGTTGAATAGTTGTGTGAGCCTTCTGGAAACGAGATTCGAGAGTAGCAATGGAAACCTCCGAAGCCTCCGGTATGAAATCCAGTTTCTCCTATGCCTTGCACGGTACTTAGGTTCGCATTGTGGCTTGGGATCCTGCCTAATTAGGCAAAAGCTGCGTTACGGAAATAAACTAGGTTGGAATCTTAGAAAGTTGTTGACCAAGCCCGACATGCAAAATCTTGATGTGAAAGTGAAAGCTAAACGACCGGAGCAATAACGGAGGTCAAAAGGAAGAAATGGCTGTGCCTCCAAAAACATGCACTCGGTAGGGAATCTCGAATTGGGGTATAAAAGTAACCGTTAAAAAATTTAACATATGAACGGAAAAAGAAAAAATGTCTCAAAAGTGGCCTGTTCGGGTAATTTCGGTGGAAAAGAATAAAAGCAATGAATAGGATGGGTCACCTATTGCTGGGAGGCACACCGCCTCAACCTCTCTGATTGCTTTCGTCGAAAAAGCCAACGAGAGAAGTCTGTAGAGTGAAAACTGCGTGTTTCCAGTGGGCCCAAGTTTATAGAGATCGTAAGCTAGCATGCGCGGAGGACGCGCCGGAATTAGAGCAAGTGGTAGCCAAGTGCGCGAAGCGCACAGTCAAACAAACGATAGAGGGGGTTCCATCGGCTGATCACTATACAATAGAATTTTGCTGTGCTTCCACCAGTGTAGGACATACATCATGCGCACGGCATTCGTAAGCTGAGTCGATGTCTTTACTGGAAGCCCAATGCAATGTCCCTTGCTGATTTGTTGCAGCCCCTATACATAATTCTTTGAGCAATTTTGTGACACTGAAAGTAACGTTTTGAACAATTTCGTACGATGCCAGTGTACCGATACTACCTCATGAAGTTCTGTCTACCAGATCGATCGTGGAATGAACCGATGGGAGAATATGTATACAATGTGCCGTAGGGAAATATGTTTGCATATATATACCGGTATGGATTTATAAGATATATATGGTAGTAGCAAAATATGAAGTCTATATGTCGTTTCAAGTGCTCATTCCAGCACCTTCACTGGTATCTTTTGCCACTAGTATAACATAAAAGGTAAACCTCCATCAAGCGTATGACAGATCTGCATCGGAAGCTCATAATTCCAATCGTGATTAAGTTTATTGTTGCCACAAGCTCGGTAGATTGGCTATACCTGAACCATCCCCGGCATCCGTGGCACTTTTTTGTCCTGTAAAATAGCAGCTTGTCACTTGACATGCCAGTGACTATGGACATAAGAACTTTGACCTTCCTTAACTGGTACCACTCGAGCAACATGCACAGAGAGTTCGTTCAGCATTTTCGGAAGCTTTTAATTATTATGTTGTTATGTGGTCACTGGATCTGAAAAATCAAGATGTAGAAAGGTGTGATAGTTGCACTTAGGAAAAAGTTAGACAAAGAAACTTTCAGTGAAGATTTCAAAGAAAGTTAGATATAAATGTTTCCTTAAAAAAAGGTGTGCTGTCCGACAATTTACGTCAAAGCAATTTTATTCAGGGGATTAGTAAAATTGTAGCGACAGACACCATTCATGCCTCTAACGCTTTTGTCGTTTAACCGACCACTGTCTGCCAAGCGTAGTTGCCATTCGACTATTGCCTTTGAGCACGCTCTCAAGCACTCTCTCGAATATACTCTAAGCAATATACCCTCCAATCGCCTTCTCGTTCCCACGGGTCAGGAGATTACCCTCCTGAGCAACGCGTTCTCACAGTGTGGAGCATTAGGTGACCGTGCAGGTTGTCCGCGTAGTACGAATTTCCGAAAACCATGTTTATTAAGGAACCCTTGAAGTACGACTTAGCGAGCTTAAAATTAGTGAGCCCGCGATAATCTGCGGATGGCGTGAGCTTCCTTGTTTTCCACCGTTCAAAGTCCAGTCACATATCAATTTCAAGTGTCTCATTAATTTCACTTTTTAGTGTTTGTCGTCAGTTTGCCAAATCGTTTTTTCCCATGCACTTTTTAATGTCTGATTCGTCGTGATTAATATTTGAGTTTGTTTTGCCCCATTGGTCGTGGATTATTTTTTCCGCCTTTGTTCGATAAAGTATTTTCTATGTCTTCTGAACGGAAAGCTTTCCCAGACCCCTTCGTTAAGGCTGTCACAAAGCACATACCTGCGTTCACGCCTGCCGGTCCGGATCATTGATTTGCACAGGTCGAGTTGGGAATGGGAAACTCCCGTATAACAGGTGACGCCAGCCGTTTCAGGTGGGCAGCAAGCCACCTCTCGCCGGAGATCACAATGCAAGTAGGGATGCAGTAATCTCCCTCCGAGGCTGCGAGGCTTGGAAGGAGGCTCTCGATGCCCTCACGATCTAACCACAGGACCAACGCACGCAACTGCTTGAGGGATTTGATGTAAGATGTAAGCCCTCTAAAATGCCTCGTGGGGAGCAACTTTTGAAAGAACCTACAGTAGGTGAGAACTTGCTCTTAAGGAAGAACTGGCAACAGAGTCTGCTGCACAACATTCTAGTTTTACCAAGTGCCTATCTAAAAGGCCAGCTAGAAGAAACAGCAGCGAAAGCTGATGACTTTATATCACCATACAACTCGTCTGTCGCAGGAGTAACCGAGTCTTCCCTCAGCGGCGCCTGCCTTGCCGACATCCAACAATCCCTAACCAGTCTCGTCTAGAACGGGGGAGCGAGCCTGCATAGCCTAGCAGTGAGCAAAAGCAGATTGCCGGAGCGGTATCACGCACGTTCATCTAGGCACCATAGTTCGCCAATACGATGACGTTCCTGCCCTTTGAAAGAAGAGTATAGCAAAAACCATAGTCACCTCAGTGAGGGGGCTGAACGGTGCAAACAACAGTGTACGTTTCCCGGTGCCCGTCAAAGAAGCTAATCCCCCGGCAAATGGTGGCGACCCACGGAGCCGGGTATCAGGCCAACAGTCGCCTCTTGAAAGTAGGGGATATCATTCCAAACAATCTATACCTTATAGACACTTGTGCCGAGGTGAGAGTCATTCCCCGACCGGTGAGCTACAATAGAGCACGGCAGGCTCAAAAAACTCGATGCCAATGGCACAGTCATCCCAACCTTTGGCCTGAAGTGGCTCACCTTGAGCTTAGGTTTGAAGCGTGTTTCTCGTTGGGTATACATCACCGCCAACGTCCCGTGTCCGATTTCACGCATTTACTTCCTGCAACGCTACTCGTTGGTTGATGCACTGCACTGTTGGATGATGGATCCTCAGAATTCTCTCGTTGTTCTTGGTTTTATTTTGTGGATGAATAACATCACGCCATTTTACATTCAAACACAGGTACACCAAACTTATGGCAAACTTGCCTTTGCCTACCCGGGCATATTTTGATAAGCCGGGCCCCTCCCGACAGTGACCACCAATATCACTTGCCATGTCGACACTGAGGGGCCCACCGTGTTCAGTAGGCCACGTCGGTTAGCAACATGCAAGCTCAATGTGGATCGTTTTGAATTTGAACACATGCTAGAATTCGGTATAGTACGCCCTTCTAGAAGCTCTTGGGCATCCTTTCTTTATATGGTCCCTGAGTCTGGCGGAGATTGGCGACTCCATGGAGAATACAGAGCACTTATACAAGTCACCGTCCCTGACAGACTCCCGATTCCCCACACACAGAGTCTCACTCCGTCGTTATAAGGTTACTCCGTCTTCAGCCGTATCGGTTTATTTCGCAAGCATAACCAAATCCCTCTAGCGGAGGCCGACATCCCTAAAGCTGCCGCCAACACTCCTACTGGGCTGTCTTAGTTTCCGCGCAAGCGGTTTCACTCGACAAAGCTGCCCAGACTTTTCAAAGGTTTGTATACTAGGCAGCCCGTGGTTAAGAAACTGTCTACGCACACCTGGATGATACTTTGGTGGCCCTTTCTTCAAACCAAGATTACGCTGCACACCTACTGGCTCTTTTGAGAGCCTCAGCTAGTATGGCGTTGTGATCAATGGTATGAAACGCCAGTCAGGCTAACCTGATATTGTAGCAGCCTCTCAGACACCAAGGTTAGTGAAATACAGTTCCGGGCTTAGAGCCTAAACGTGCCTTGTGCATAAAAAGGTATCTGTGCTAAGACCCACTTGGGATTAACTGCTAATCGTCAGGAGCATCTAATCCCAGTACAAGGTCTCCTACTAGCTATAGGCAACCTTCCCTATGGAATCATTCTTTTCAGTCACATTATCGAGCAAATAGTTAGGACAGTTGCATTTCAACGTGTTCTCCAGCAACCAGATCTGATTCAATCAGCGCGGTATGATAATCTTCTTCGGTGGGATAAGTGGGCCTATTCACGGAGTCCTGTGAGATACTTGGGTGATTCTCGTCAATCGTCCCTTGAGGCGCGTAAACGGTCAAGCGAACGTAAACCAAGCTCTTCGATAGGTAAAGAATTCAGGTTGGAATAAGTTCTTTCAAATGAATGATTTTTTAAAGTTTACCTGTTTAAGTACGTCTGGTACTGACACACAGCGTCATCGCCTTCTTAGGCCAAACGGCTCGAGAGTCAAGGGGCATTTCAGCCCGTCAGATTCGACCATTGCTTCGTTCAGTTACTCATCTGTTGTCAGCTATACAGGATAACCAGTATGACCACTAAAAACCCAGCAATTGCTATCATTCTTCACCTTTCACTTATCGGACAGGAATCGGGTTTGTGTATATAGAACAAATGTCTAAGACATCACCTCCATAGGATAGTCGATTCCATTCTCGGAGTATCCGCCCTCTGCCAGATAAAGCCTCCACCATTCCCAACTACCCCGAGCCCCGATCTTTTCGCCAGTTGCTTCAATTTGCCTGCCTGGTGAATTCCTACCGCCGGTTCATTCCTCACGGTACGGTAATAATACTACCCCTCACCGGTCTGTTGCATGAGGGCAATGGAATGTCGTGCTCCCCATAACAGCACAGGTGGCGTCTGCAGCGGCCAAGGAGACTACAGCCTACAGATCACTCCTTACTCACTCTGACTCTTCAGCTTGTATTTCAGCAGTGACAGATGCCTGGGACACAGCCGTTGCAGCTGTACTGCAAAAGTTTGCAGACGATTCTTAGCAACCTCTGGCATTCTCTTCCAAGCGACTGAAGCCACCGGGTGCAGGTTCAGCACATTTGTTAGAGAGCCAATAACCGTCTACTTCGGTAACTGTCGTTTTCGAGACTTACCCGAAGGACCTTCGTTCACAATGTTTGCAGATCATAAACTTTCGGTTTATGCACTGAACTCAGCTTTCGACCAAAGCTCACCACGCAAGATTCGCCACTCAGACTTTGTCCCAGTTTACTGTGGACACACGGAACTTCTATGGGGTACTCAGCCGCGTGGCCGCTTACTTGTACTGCGCACATCAACTAAGTCTGCCACTGAAGCCTAACATCGAATTGGACGCAATGGCGCTTGCCAAAATACGGACCCTGGCATCGAACAACTTCGACAAAAAGGTTCTTAGAGCTCGACAACAGCACCTATCCCAGCTTCTCAGAATGCCAGCATGTGCGATATGCCACAAGGTCACCCTAGGCCGGTGGTTCCTGCTTCTCACCGTTGTTCTACTTTCCTGACACTCGATAAACCAGCTCTTTCCTGTGCTCTACCTCGATGAAGCTGGTCACCGGGCGTTTTGTCTGACTCAACGCCAATCGAGATGACCGTCAGTGGGCCCGTGCTTACCTGCACCCTCAAGGTGTTGAGACATAAAGGCACACCAAGACGGTGTTATCCAGGTTCCCGGAACCTGGAAAGTGCTTTTGTCACGTGCAAGTTAACCTCGCGGGACCACCGCCACCTTGGCACGTCTACACACTCACGTGTGTGGATGGTTTTACTGGCCGGCTGCAGGCCATTCCTATCCCCCATCCCACGTAAGAAGAGGCCGCGGAAGCTTTTCCGACCTGTTAGGTTAGTCACTTCGGTTGCCCGGCAGCAATAGTGACAACCGATCGTGGCCCATACTTTGACAGCGCTTTTGCCAGCCCACTCGGTACGCTCGGTTGCCATCACAATAAGACGACAGCTTACCACCTCCAGGCCAATCGTATGGTTGAGCTCTTCTACCGGCAGTTAAAAGCCCCCCTTTGAGCAAGCGGTCACCTCATTTGGAGTGAAGCTCAGCCATTAGCACTCTCAGGCCTGCGTAGCATCAGTAAGGATGAACTGCACACATCATCGGCGGTGCTAGTATATAGCTGCCCATTTCCTCTGCCTGAAGAGTTGGTAGCTTCCTCACTAACCGTGACCTTCGACCACGGCGACTTTGCTCAGCTCCTGACTCAGCACATACAGGTGCTCGAGGGCAGTCCGCCGCGAGAACAACAGTATGCAAGTTATGTTCCAGCTGCCCCAGAAACCGCCACCTACGTATTCCTTCGCACCGATGGTGTTCGATCACCACCACAATGGCCATTTACTAGCTTGTTTCTGGTGATAGAGCTTACGAAAAACCATTTGCAATAAACATCAACGGGTACGCAGCACCGTGTCCACTTACCGCCTTAAACCTGCTGCCTTAGAGTGGGAGCATTCCGTCCAATTTTCACCTGCTTAAGCAGTTCACTCACCACATGGAACGAGTTATTACTAGCGCCACCTAGTAAGAACCCGGTATAAACTAAACATACAGGCACCGAAAAACGCTTCTTTTGGCGCATCCTTCGAGCACACGCGATAACAGATACTTACTTTGGTGAATTGTACATTCCACGATACTGCGAAGATACAACTCACGATAACTGCTAACGGGCAACATTGAAAGCCCCAAATCGTCCATGATGAATGAAATCATGTTGCTTACCTGTAAATGTAAAGGAAAACTTTGTTGCCAGAAAGTGCAACCCGCTGTAAACGTATATGCGTATATATATGCGCACGTACACCAATATATATATATATATATATATAATTGCACATGTGCAAATATGTATGTTTGTTATCGATACCTGCATATATATGTATAAAGCCGTTTGTAGGTATATTTTTATGCATTTATGTATGATGACGTATACGTATACATTAACGAGCGTCGATGAATTCATATCTATACATATATGCACATATATGTTTAAATGATAGGCCAGCAAGGCGTTGTATAAAACTGTGATCGTTGATTTCCTTTGTATCAATAAACTGCTGATTCGTGTAAAATATCTACCAAACAACCGGAACGAAAACCGATGTGAATGGTTTTTCTACAGGGGTATACATATGCACGCACGCTGAAGTATATTCTTGTGGAATAACATGCAAGTATGTATATATCTTAGAACTTACAAGTACATATATATTTGTGCACATATATATGCACGTATATATATATATATATATATATATATATATATATATATATATATGTATTCACGTACATACATTTATACATGTATATAAGTATATACATACGTATATTCACCACATGGAAATTGTTCAGCGAAACCGAACAAACCACCGCCGTCAGTAGCCGGACCGACTGCACTGATGTTCTTTATGTCTCGCATGACTTTTACTATAACTCCTCTTGTGTACCACCCAGGGCTAGTAGCCCATGGAAAGGGGAATGGACCAATAGTTCTGACGTGTGCCGAAAGACAACGAAAACGCGGAGAAGGAAATGGGAAAGTTTTGCCTAATTATTTAACCCAAAAGCGGGTCGTGATGTGAGCCAAAAAACTGGATAGTTCCTGCAGGAAACATTTTGTGCCCGGCACCTTTGGGGTGATCTTAGGTATAACGCTGTTCCTCACGACTCGTCCGAGTGAGTCAGTTGCCCAAGGCCCGATCGAAGGGATATCCTCTGCCTGCTCTCTTCCTGGCTCCAAACTGCCAAAAAGCCATTTATTGCTCCTGAATTGTGCTTCATTTACGTGGCTGCGACATGCAGTGTACGCAGGGGTAGTTATCTTCATATGGTTACTTGCACGCTGGTAAGGTGCCCAACGAGTGCATTTGCAGCACTGGGCCCAACTGGTCATTTCGTCCACGTCCACCGATGGGTCTTCCATGTGGCAGATGCTGCAAACGTCTAGATGTATAGGTGAAAGCGCAATATCGAAACGTTTCCTTTTCCCATGTATTCTATACAGCTCAGGTGTCTTAAGCTGTAGGAACTGTGCAAGCTGAAATGTGTCATTGGGGACTTGCAAACCTGAATCATCGGCACTTCTGAGGGTCAGAGCAGCCTAACATTTTGAAGACGTTGGGACTGCCGTGAACTGTGATGTGCTCGGAACTGGTTCAACAGTTTGTCTGCGGAAAAGATTTTCCTAGGTACTTTGCTGATAAGCTGGGAAACTAGCCTGTCGTTGCTTAAAGTTACACTCGTATTTTGCACTTTGTCCATAAGAAATAACTCCACATTCGTGTCTGAACCTGATATTCAAGCCAAATTTCTCAACCAAGGTACTAGCTCCGTGAACTTTGTATACCCCAAACTGGTGAAGGCTAAAGCAATGTTCTTCCCCAACTCCCAGCTTATCGGCAACTTTTTACTGGGGCTAATTCTGTCCGAATTTTTTATTGCCGTTGCTTTCATTGGTACAAGCAAAACAGGAGTGCATGACCTGCCCACCTCCGTTGCTCAACGACCAAAGGTAGCCTGTATAAGTAGTACTTAATGACGGTGGCAAAGCCGACAGTGTGGCCGCGTGGTAGCAACCACTGCCTAGAAGAGGGACAAGTGCAGTCTATATGTACCTCCATGGTTACCATAACCGCACAGGCCCGCGTACGGTGAGCACTCTAACGACCAGACTGGGGATTAACATCTCTAACGACTTGCCTACTTGTGTGCTTTTGAACGGCTCCACGGGCAAAGCTAGTAAACCGTCCAAAGTAATTTGATTACATGTGCGACCCAGTTTCTGACTCAAAAGAACCCATCCACTGCTTCCTAATCTGTCTACGCCTACTTTCTTCCAATTATTCGGACAGCTTCGGGATCCGGGTGAAGACATCTACCAGGGAGGACCTGGAAGTAAACCCTGCCTTCAGATATCTACTTTCAACTTCGACCCTATTATTCAAGAAAGTCCCAATTGAGATCGCTCACTTAACGGTATGAGCAACCCACATGTCTTTATACGGCAGCCACGTCCGACGTAGATAAGCAAAAGCCGCGAGGCTGCGACTGGCGGTTTCAACCTTTAACCTATCGAAAAGCATATTTGTAGACGCGTAAACCATGTTCAGCATCCAAGGATGCAAACACCGTTTGCCGTTCATAGTTAGGTGACCCAACCAAAGGCAGCGCCTGTTCATATCACGAAAAGCTTGGAATTGACGAAACGGTATCCTAGATTCCGGGCATGATTTTCGACATGCGGCATATTGTGCAAGGCTGCGGTCTACAGTGATGCCTCTCTGCCTAACAGTCACTGGAAGCCGATTTTCCATTTCCTTGATGGCACGACGTTAGCTAACTCCACTACCATTTAGAAGAATGGCGCAGAAAAAGACCTACTTAAACCGCTCTCATCTATCAACATGGTTTGCCATAAAAGTACTCAACCTGGTAAGAGTGATGCGTTGCATCAGCCAACACCACCTCACAGTACCTAGCCACCGGCAGTTTAACGGAATGGCTCACACAGAAAAAGTACCTCACCATCCCGTCCTCCGGCACAATACGCAAATCACCCTTGCCTTCTACTACCTCCTATGTCTTCAGTGCATCCGACCTTGCATCGAGACGTATTTGCCTGGCACTTGAAGCGTGCACATCTCTCACCGTAAACAACCTGAAGAAATTGTTCCGGGCTTATGTAAATACTTCTCCGGCATTGTGAAAGGTTGCCATCATTCTGGCAATCTCCGTCTCCTGATCTGCCGCCAGCCTCCTGTTCTTAGCATACATCTTGTCACTGTACAGAGGAAAATCGTTATTACGCTACAGGCACATGTGTACCAACTTGTGCCGAGATCCAGCAGCACGAACAATAACAAATGCAGGACGTCGGACATTCCGGTATCTAGGGGAATTGTTACTTTATAACACCACAACACTCACCTTACGGGAGCCGTTTGAGGCCTCCGGTTGTGAACGCAACAGTACTTTGAGCGATAATAAGGAAACGATTTTAAAGAGGAACCGGGAAGCGTGTGCAGCCACTCTGAATCATTTTCACCAACATAAATATAAAAATAGTTTGAAGTTCCCCTCTACAAAACGCGAAAATCATTATCAAAATCTCAAAGACTTCTGTAGGCATCACGAACCAAACAAACAATTGTTCTGGAATCATCAGCCACAGTGTTGTCCCCAGCGCCGGAGACCATTACTGCCAAATGCAGTGATAACCTTGATCACAAAGCTTATATACTCCCATACCACACACTCAAACAAACATCTCACTATAACATTTTACGTCAATCTCATTTTCTACCGGCACCGGTTCATCTGTTCCAACCGTTTTACATATAACAGTCCCACAACTTCAGTCGGGCTATACTCAAGCCTGTTTGCATAGACAATATTGGAAGTGAGTCTGTCAGAATCTTCAACCGTACTCGCAGAGCGGAGTAGCCGTCGAGGCGACCAACTACGAAGTCCTCTCCGTTTGGCCGATTTCGTGACTGTTTTTACAACCTATTTTTGCACTAAATTGGGAAGTTCGCCATGGATTCACCGATCATCAGCCTCGAAAAAATACATTGGCTAGATATAATCTCATTTTCTCCTGGTCTCCTCGTAACTACAGCGACACCGACAACCGTTCTTGCATTGTTATCATCGTCAAACATCCACCGGCAACCCGAGGCGCTATTTTATTCCAGTTTACCTTGCCTTTTCCAAAAGATTCACAAGGTCACATTGGTTTCATCCGTAGCCTCGCTGACTCCCGTGCACGTCCAGGGAGCCAGCTATTCACGAGACAATGGGACGAGTGCGACGGGGGAGACGACAAAAAGACATTACTGGATGGACCTGAAGCGGCATCTTTAGGCCCGCGAGCTTATGAGATCCGTAAGAGCCGCAACACCGTTAGATTGAGGCACACTAGACTTCGAGAATGAAGGGGCCATCAAAATCCCACAAGCAGTCGTTCGGAGATATCAGCGATAAGGCGATCTAGATACGGGCATACAAACAGCAAGTCCAGCGCGCTCAAAAATGGGGGAGCTTCCGGCTTAGCTGGGTCACCGCTGGGCCACATCATTAAATAAGTTTTGCCGCTCAACCTGCGCCGCTTAAGGAGGCTTTGGGTTAGCCCAACTTCGGAAACCAAAGGTGCAAACTGGTACCTTTTCCTTTCCAAATCCATTTTACCTACCTATTTCTTAGTCTTTTTGTCCAGCTTCCGTCATTTCAATCGAGATCATCACCTTACAGAGGCTAAATAACTTCTTCTGTGAAATCAGATAGGTTGGGATAAGATTGGTAAATGGAAAAACCGTGAAACACAATGTCTTGTCTGTAACGCAGATATATTTTTAAAAGCCTTGTGGAGCTTTATGATTATATTTCTTGTAAATTTTCTCAGCCTTTGTTCAATGTATTTGAGGGCAACTTTGAAGAGCCACTTTAGCCCAAAGTCGACCCAACGCTCGCCCAACAACGTTCGGTATCTTGCTTCTTCAAGGGCCCCTGGAATATCAATACTTCCAGCCTGCCTTCACGATCGAAGCCTAACTCCGTCGGGCTTCTAGGAGGACGACCGTGTAGCTCAGCCTTCTTCGTCCATGCTTTTACCACGTTGATTGTTTAACTGAGCACTGGCTGCCAGGCGTGGTTGCCATTTGACTGTTGCCTTTGAGCACGCTCTCAAGCACGCTCTTGAATATACCCTAATCAGTATATCGCCCAATCGCCTTCTCGTTCCTACGGGTCGGGCGATTACCCTCCTGAGTAACGCATTCCCATACTGTGGAGCATTAGGTTACCGTGCACGTGGCCCACGTAGTACCAGGTTTCAAAAAGCGTGCTCCATGAGGAAACGGCGAAGGAGGGCTTGACAACCTTAAAAAATTTCAAATTTTGTATAAACTAAATCTGAAAAACACGCAAAGTTGTGGTTTACGATAAATTACTACCATCCTTCTGAAGGCCTGAAGAAGAGTAGATTACACAGCGTGAATTATAACAGAGTGAAGATTATCTCCAGTAAGTCGTCAATTCACGTATCTGCGTTCTACCTCAAATCCCCTCGAATCCTGGCGGTATCAAACCAAAGCCTTCTTTGTCAACGACAGATGCCGGGTCTTTCCGTGGTTCTTGCGATGGGATGAACAGCGGCTGGAGCTTATTCAGAGACAACTAACTTCAATATCCAACCCCCCGATGTTTTTGAACGGCTCTTCCTTTTTGCACTTTCGGATCAACAGCCGGTTAATACTACTCTGAGCCTAATGGACGCCGACTCTTGTCACACTCAATGGCGGATACATCATTGAGAGGAGCCAGGTCATAAGTGAAAACAAATTTGACTGTATGCGAAATCGGGACAACGGTGTCCTTAGAGAGCTATTGGAAATCATTAGACATGTACAAGCGATCACTTGAATGAGTGCAGTGCTTGCGTCCAACAGTACTTCATCCATGGACAAAAGATATGGTGACAGACGTTGTGAAAATTTGCCAAGAGCGATAAAACAACCGAAAGATGATTCTCTGGTCAAGTTACAAGTCGTGCAGAGCGCTTCTTGATGACGATATTTTGATCTGGTTGTGTAGTGGAATAAACAGCACACAGAACACAGGATAAATGTGCGCGGCACGGAAGGGAATAGAAATATCATCCGGGGAAATAACGCCTTCATTTTGAAACGTTGCTGACTTCTCATGCTCTTCGGTATAAATATTTTGCTGGTCCCGCGAGTCTGTTGGTGAAGGACCTGGGTCTTCCCAAATAAGATTCAGAAGGGAAACCGATAGCTCCATCTTACAACAGTGGTGTGAGATATTGTCTTTCAGTAAAGCGAAGCACCTGGTAAACAACGGCTCAGGGCGTGCGGCAAGTCACTACCTTGCTTCGTGAGCATCATGAGAAAACAGATCATCGGACAAGGACTGCGAAAGAGCATCCACGTTAAGGTCGGTACACAGATCTTCCAAGCAGTATCTCCTGATCAGCCCGAAAAAACGTTAAATCGCTCACAAGTACACTAAACTGCACAGATGATGAACCTTGCTGTGCTGGTAGGGGAAAATCCCCACCTGAAATATCTAAGCTGCAACAGTGCTGCTGACCCATCTATTTTGGCTCTACTTCCACAGCGTTGATACCAGGAGTACCTGTATCTATAATGAATTAGAATTGATGGAATACTAGTCAACGTTTGGTTTTCCTTAGCTTACTCATCGGCTATAATTAGGCTATGAGCACCGGTACTCTCCTTACGTCTCCTCGCCACAACCAAGGCATTTTGCACTGGGGACTTCCCTGAGCCTACTATAACCCTCCCACCTCGTCTCTTCAAGCAAATCAATGCATTCCGATTTCACAATCTAAAATGAATGACCAATATTACAGTGCTATTGATACCCGATATGGCAGGGGCTTAACATAAAGCGACATGAGCGGGTCAATCACTCCGTAGCATACTATTTTTGCTGCCACGAACGTCTTCCAAAATGACATGCTTGTTTGCTGAGAATTTTGTAACATCCTGCTGACTAGTGATGTTCAGTGCGCTTGTATTCTACTTTAAGCCATTTTGGTACGAACGGCCTTGGACTCGGCATCCATCTGATGCATCACACTCCAACAAGCAACTCAACCACAGTTGGTTTATATCCTTTTTCTTCTACTGCCATCCATGACCAAAACCATGGCACGTCACAGGACATACAACATTATCTTTCCATATGAACCATTTTTCTAACCAACCCTTTCAACAAATCTGCAGTTTCTGACATTAAACAAATATTTCAGGGGCATTATCTATTAGTAGGTGACGTATTGCTCAAAGGCCGACCGAAGTATTTCACAATAGAAGGGCTGAGGCATTGATGTTTACCAATTAGTGGGGAAATAACACATAAGCCAGCCACAGAAGTATGACACATGATGCGATTCATTCTATCCAGCTCACTGTAACTATAAACAGCTCCATAATTGTAAAATCCGTTGGGTACGCATTCAATGACCGGTCCTCAATCCTCACTTCCAACGAAGACCTCTGGCACTGCATAAGCCCCATTGCTTCGATTGCTGACATAGTTTATCAGCGTGACAGACGGCCCGCTTTTCGGAAGTTATAACAAAAACTGGATTTGTTGGGGGCCGTTCAGATTTCTGTTTGTTTACTTCTATGTTCTTATAGTGCCGCCAGTGTGACACAGCGTCACAAAGACTAAGAAATTTGTTTATCTAAAAACACATCAAACCTAGTGACGCTGCTCGCTTTGCTTGCGTTCACCGTCGGCAGGCCGCTGCTTACCCTCAAAGCATACAGTATCCCGCTCCAGAGTTTCGGGCTTTTCTCCTTTGAGCTCTGCCAGGTATAATTTTAATAATGTCACTAACTGAGGCCCAGGGGCCATAGGCTTTATATGGCAGTAAGTCTTTGCTTAACTGAGGAGCGTCCTGAACTCTTCGAGATGCTGTGCTTTCGTCGTTTTCCCCATACTTGAGTAAGCTACACCTAGAATGGCTCCTGAAGCACTGAGAAAGAGTTTGAAAACGTCTGGAGTGTTTGCTACGCTGTACCAACCAAAGAATAATGTACAACCTATCAAACAATCTCCAAAACACATGAGTTATTACGAAAAAAGTTCTTTTCCACAACCATCTGTAGTGTCCTGTGTGTATCTCTACCCCGTCTCACTCAGCCTCCCTGAACAATGAGTGTACTCCGAGCACCGTTCAATCACGTGAGGCTTACTCTTCTCAGTACTTCGGAGGGACATTACATTATCTATTGTGCAAACGAACTGTGCCGAATTATCTTTCACGTTCGATAACTCGGGCGTTTCTGCAAGACGATCACCAAGGCACACTATCTCTCATGATATTAATAATGCTGTTACTTTGTGGAGACAAAATTGCCAATTATGGACACCATTGTTACCGGGCTTCTTGTCCATTCCCCTTCGGCTTAATTCAAACACCTAATAAAAGTACTACACTTAAGCAGTTTTAAAGCGTCGAAAACAATACCGTTCTCTGCCGAGTGTTCTGATGTTTCCCTCTGGTATATTCATTCAATTCTCTAACACATTTACATTTATTTTACCTTTTATCTCAACAAATTCCACGAAGCCCTATATGTGATTTTCTGGTAATGAATTCAAGGCTATCAGTGCGGGATATGAGGCATTCCTAATTTCGGTAGTATTTAATTCAAACCTGAAGTCAAGCGGATATAGATACGTATATCTTAGAATGGTGCTGCCATTTGTTCCTCAATCCTAAGACGGAAGCGGTTCTCAAACCGTCAGCGCACAAGACAATAGTGACTAACCAAAAGCGACTTCAGCATTAGTGAGTCACCTTAATTTCTGCACCACTCCTCTTTTCGTAGTATACCATCGCCGAACAGCCCGGCTCGCGTACGCTGTAACCGTCAGTTGTTGAAACCCTCCCAGAAACACTGCAATTTCATGTTTCCTTATTATCACTCACTCACATATACTACTTGTGTGCATTGTATACACTGTATGTTTTTATCAATTACCCTTTGTTTGTTCGCGTCGAACGCGCTAACCCGTCGTGCTCTATCTTGAACCTGCGTGACGCACGTGCCTGTCTCTCGCACGCCGCAACTTGGTTTTCGTTTTCTGAGTTCGTGTCATCGCATAATTGAGGTTCGTATATGCTTCATGTTACTGTTCATTTATTAACCCGATGTCGTAGATTTACAGGTCAACCGCATTTCGATTTCGAGATCCGTTCCGAATTTGCCTAGTTATTGCCCAAAATAGTAAATCAGTTGCAGCGCTTGACATGTCAGTGTGAAGAGGCTAGACAAATTTTAGCCCCAAGACCGCCAAGCCTCTTCAGAGGAAGCTCGAGCCTTTTAAAACAGAGAGAAGCAGGTCATTGTTTAAAAACTCCAGTTGATGGACGTAGGAGTGGAACGCCTGAGGTCCCTCACTGCGCAGTTGTCGCCTGCCATAGCTGGATAGCTCCGTGGCCAAAGCTTGCTGCGCCTGCCCACGTTCTGCTCACTTCATTGGGCTCATGGGGCTGGGGACTGAATCCAAAAGGCGAATCAACAACAGGCAGCAATGACAACAACGCGGAATGCTTGCAAAAACTGGTCTTGAGTGACACACCAGGAGTTCGTTCGCTGGTGTTAGGTCGCTCTCCCGTGCTAGTCTAAGCCGTACTACATTGTGGGCCGGACTGATTAGGTAAAAGCTCCAGTGAGGGTTCTCAAAGAGAAACCAATTCTGCAGTGTGGGCAGCCGCGTAGTAAGATCTGCTCAGAAACCCCCGGGACCTCTCCTGTAAAGGGCCCTGCCAACTCCTCCCCGTTTAATTCGTGATCGATCCGACATGCAGTGGTTCTGGAGTCGACTGTACTTCTTCAACATCAACGTTCATTCAACTTGGCTGCCTTCAACGTTCGCCTCCTGTTAGATAAGCAACAAGATGCCATCGCCAAACCTCTTGACACTTTAAGGTGGGTGTGTGCTGTGCCTCTGAGACAAGCTTGCAAGACCTTACCACTGTATTCACTCTTCGCGCCCCAGTTACAACCTCAGTCTTGCTTTACTCTTCGCGTGTCCCGTGGTGAGGCTGACACCGGACTCCAGTCGACCGTTGTTTGTGAGCGGTTTGGTTGGACGATTCCCTTAATGAGTACAACAAAAACTGAGGCACCGATACTTGTTCGTCGTTTCTGTGTTTGCCTCGACTGGCTGCAGCATTCATCGACGCTGAAATTTGACAGAATTTATTCCCTTAGCTCATAATTCACCCCCTTACATTGTTTTTTCTGTTTTATCCGCCGGATTTTCGTCCGCGTAATTGCTGTAAATGTAGTCAAGTATCTGTGAGTATTCATCCACGTGGTTGCATGAAGGGAACAATTCACATGACGTGGCTTGACACAAAACCGGCAGAATTCTATGCAGAGCTCTTCCAGCGAAGCTTAGGTTCTGATGCTTTCCCAACCTCTTGGAAGAGAGCAGCAATTAATTTTGTTTTTGGAAAATCCACTTGCTTTCTTCACATCAAAAAGTCGGACGCCGCGGGCTGGAATCGAACCGGCGACCCTCCGCATACCTGGCAGATGCTCTACCAGCTGAGCTATCGCGGTCCGAACAGTCCGGGGTGAATAACGCTAATGAATAATCGATAGAGCGTGAACCACTATTCCAATGATATACAGCATCTATCCTGGTTTTAATCTTTGGGCTAGCCTCGTCGGTCATTTATATCGTTTTTATCTTCAAAAAAGCCGTCGCCATCAACCAGGGACTAGCCCAATGAACATTCCCGGCATGGTTTTAGAACGTGAGAGAAAGTGTGTCACACGTGCATACCTGCGCAAGAACGGCTCACTCTCTCCTGTCCAACATGGCTTCCTGCCGGGAAGGTCATGCGCTGACAATATGCTGTCCGTCATGGATAGTCTGAATCGGGTCTACCACAAGAAAATGTTAACGCACACAATCTGTCCCACCTCTGAAAAAGCTTTTGAAAGGGTACCGCATATTCCTCTTATAAGCAGGCTGGAATCCTGACGAATCTCAAGCAACCGGCTCCTTTTTTTCGTAGCTTTCGCAATAGTCGGTCGTTCAGGGTCAGAGCAGGCCCTTGCCTCTTGAAACTATCTCCAATACACTCTAGAGTCCCCCATGGATCAGTGCTAGGTCAGGTATTGTTTCTGGTTTATATAAATCGCCTTCCAGGCTATATATCAGTGAAAACCGCAGTGTAAGCTGACAAAGTTATGATCGGGGACATCAGCTCCACAGAAATGCGATCGGTAATGGACTGCTCCAAGCAGTGGGCTGCCGACCGGGGCATACAAATTATGGACAGTGAATGTGTGAGCAAGCCATTCCAGGGCTCAACTCTTCCGGACTAACAGAGCCACACTAATCCGGGAAGTAGAACAGCACACGGTCTTGGGCCTCGTGCTAAAAAACGTAGCTTCTTTCTCCCATCACCATCAACCAGCCAACAGGCTCACCTTTAGAGTTTTGACCATGGTAAGGCGAAACTCTTCTTCGATTGTGAAAGAAGACTTTTAGGTTATATATGAGACTCACTTCCGACCTCTTCTAGAATATGGCAGTCAGATTGTACACTCTGGCCAGGTCAAGGACCAAGGCATCCAAGAAGGTTTACAGAGGAAAGCCAAGAAGCTAGTTGGCTGGTTTTCGCGCATTCCTTATCTTCAGCGGCTGACCAGTGTAAAAATGCACTCTTTAGAAACTCGTACAGGTAAAGATCTTTTCCTAATGTACAACCTTTTCACCATAAGGCCTGCAGAACACGTTTTCGGGCGCTCAAGCCCGGACAGCTTCTGGTGGTAAGCTTAGAAATTATTCAAGTCTCATTCTCATACAAACTTTCTCAAAAACCTTCTTACCCACAGGATAGTCTCGCCTTGGAATAGCTCAGGGAAAGAGGTTATAGACGCGCCGGGCAACGAAACTAAAAAGCGGCGAGTTCTCGAGAACAACGTTTCCTTCTTGACATTTTTGACAATTCTACCATCATATGCTCCCCCTCGAGTTTCCTTTGATCGGTCTATCTTTCTATGCTCTGCCCCCACATCCCCCCAAAAACAATTTATGCACACATAAGTTTAAAAAAATGACGAAACTAAAACTTGCTGTCACATCTCCGTCTGCTCGATTTGGGGATGTTGAGCCTCCGTTGCGCCGCCTTATGTACGAGTTCATGCTCGTTTCTGAATGCAATATCCATGCCGCCTTACTGGTCACTATGTCTGTACTGATATCTGCAGCGTACGTCCCTCGTAGTTGTCCCTGGCGTCCAGCTATCTTGGCATCAGCAGAGGGACTACCACAGACATAAATTGGTCCCAAGAACCGGAGAAATTTGTGCTCCAGCCTCGAATCAGAGTACTAATCCAAGATTGCGCTACACCGCCACGGGGCGTTCTTCGTTATCGCTGGCTAGTTATATAGGTTTCTGGGAACTTAACTGGTTATTTAGGGGAAAGTCATTTCAAAATAATTACACAAGTTCTAAAGATTTTTCTCCAATACTCTTATCATGCCTACTACTCAAAAACTTTGACCCATGATTAGAGTTAAGAAACCGCTAACACAGCTGAAACAATGCTCTTTACCATTGGTGGACCTCGCGAACGATACTATCTTCAGTGCTGGTATTCACCAAGACGTTGAGAATATCTCAACAAGACTCTCGATCCTGGATGACAATATCGCCAACCCTGCTCCGCTACTGCGCCTGATGGACCCCGCTGCAAGCCACAAGCAAAAGCAGCTTAAATAAGCTACTGACTTCCTTGATTCTGTTTCTACCGAGATCTTTAAGCTCACCCCAAATAGCGAAAACGCTATAGCCTTCAATCTCCCGGACAAGGACTCAGTATCACAACTGAAATCCACTTTGCTCAGGGAGGCTGGCATGGAAAACCATCCATGCACGTGCACAAGGTTGCACAAATGTTCACCACGCCACATAGGTCATATCCTTTTCCAGTTCCCTTCCGATCAAATAGAAAGGGAATTTATCGAAAAGCAATCGTCGGTTGCCCTCAACACAGCTTATGAATCGGTCAGGATTACGACAGACAAGATCGCTCTGCAAAGAGAGGTGTCAAGGGCAGTCATTTCAGCAGTACCTCCCACTAGTACCTCACAAACCGGCCCTCGGCTGAGACTAGCCTCAGCCGTGCGATCACCTCCCCTCAACCCGGCACGCTCCACACCAATTCAGGTGCCTGTCGACCTTGACAGCTCACCCTTGTCGGACCCCCAGGTAACATCCAGTGGACGACAGGTACTTCTAGACGCAGCTTCGACCCCCACCCGCAGCGTATATACCTCACCTGCCCGCAACAACGGCACTGTAGATCGGGCATTAGGGGCCTCTCCATCACCGACCATACCTCCACCAAATAAGCTGGTTCGTGGGATGCAGGCTACCTCTACTCCCACTACTTCATCCGGCTGGGCCCATCCGCCGGTCCCCCCCGCTCTTACTAGATCTCTCAATTCCTCCACGAATCTTTCCGGACCAACAAAACGTGCAAGCGCGAGACCCACTCCGGTCCGTCATCACGCACAAACAGATAGAGTGGGGCCTCACTGCCAAGGCGCTCCTACCATGCAATCCGAGTTAAAACCGGAAATCAGTTGTCAAACATCTGTGGGATCCCGGAGGCGACCGCACCGATCCACCCACAAACCTGAACCTAACCGTGCAGACTCTGCAAGCAAGCCACGCGGCAGGAAATACCCCCAACTGCCTGTCGTATTATTTGGGGTTTTCTAACAAAAAACCACTTCAGCTGATGTCAACATTACAGCCAAAACAAGTAACGGTTCAATCGCAACCTGCTAATATACTAGTCGTCATCTACATCTATATCTCTTTAGTTTCGTTGCCCGGCGCGTCTATAACCTCCTTCCCTGAGCTATTCCAAGGCGAGACTATCCTGTGGGTAAGAAGGTTTTTGAGAAAGTTTGTATGAGAATGAGACTTGAATAATTTCTAAGCTTACCACCAGAAGCTGTCCGGGCTTGAGCGCCCGAAAACGTGTTCTGCAGGCCTTATGGTGAAAAGGTTGTACATTAGGAAAAGATCTTTACCTGTACGAGTTTCTAAAGAGTGCATTTTTACACTGGTCAGCCGCTGAAGATAAGGAATGCGCGAAAACCAGCCAACTAGCTTCTTGGCTTTCCTCTGTAAACCTTCTTGGATGCCTTGGTCCTTGACCTGGCCAGAGTGTACAATCTGACTGCCATATTCTAGAAGAGGTCGGAAGTGAGTCTCATATATAACCTAAAAGTCTTCTTTCACAATCGAAGAAGAGTTTCGCCTTACCATGGTCAAAACTCTAAAGGTGAGCCTGTTGGCTGGTTGATGGTGATGGGAGAAAGAAGCTACGTTTTTAGCACGAGGCCCAAGACCGTGTGCTGTTCTACTTCTCGGATTAGTGTGGCTCTGTTAGTCCGGAAGAGTTGAGCCCTGGAATGGCTTGCTCACACATTCACTGTCCATAATTTGTATGCCCCGGTCGGCAGCCCACTGCTTGGAGCAGTCCATTACCGATCGCATTTCTGTGGAGCTGATGTCCCCGATCATAACTTTGTCAGCTTACACTGCGGTTTTCACTGATATATAGCCTGGAAGGCGATTTATATAAACCAGAAACAATACCTGACCTAGCACTGATCCATGGGGGACTCTAGAGTGTATTGGAGATAGTTTCAAGAGGCAAGGGCCTGCTCTGACCCTTGATCTGACGATCAACCCGGTAGCAGGTAAAGCCATCGAGTTGGATGACTTTGTCATCAGTTCAATTCCGACCCAAATTCCTTGGCAAAAAATGAATCCGAGTTGCTCATGTTCCCGACGGAGGACGAGGTCACTCAAATCACAGAAGTCTTCAATAAGATAACTCAAATTCCAACTGAGAATAACGGGTATACACAGGTTCGATATTTTCTGTCGCCGAAGATCCCCTTTCCATCAGGTTCAGTGTTTCCTTTGTATTCCAGATACTTTGGCTTAAATCCGCCTTGTTCGGTTTTCTCCTTGTTCCTCCTTAAATTTTCGTGGTGTGGTTGTGGACTTGATGAACTTCATAAATTTGCCAGAGTTCTTCGGCACTCCTTGACGGAACATTGATAACTATGGCAAGCATGGTTAGAAATCACCAAAAAGCTATCGCTGTGGTATAGACAATGTTTAATGTGATCCCGGAGACGGAAGAGGGTATGAAAGCATGGCCACGGATGATTGTAAAACATCTGACGGTGGAGCTTATCTGGGCCCATCGATGTAAATGGACTGGGTTGATATAGGTGGCTCCCTACTCCCAGCCTTATAAAGAGTGTGGTGCATGAGCGTTGTTCAACTGGTAGACCTGGAAGTTGGGGATGGGCAAAAGCGGGTAGAGAGCTGAAAACTGTCAGGAAATGCAACCTTAAAGCCCCCGTCACTTAGGACTATGTTGCGGCTGTAGTGCCATCTTCAAGGCGAGGACAAGTGCAGTGGCACCTGGCTGCCTGGTTATGATCAGAAACCTGGAAAGAGTGGATCTGTTTGAGTTTGCTTGCGTGTTTGTTAAAGAACTCCTCCACTTTACTCATCAAAAGTTGCGAATGAGTTTACATTCTGCCTCATCCGTTTCTAGTCCCGTAGATTTAAGCCTGCCAGACCTTCTGGAGCGTTCATTTAACAGACACCTGATGGACCGCGGAAGTGGAGGTTTACTATTGACCGTGACTTGCTTCCCAGGGGCAAAAAAGCGGTGGCCGGACGGCGACAGTCTTCAGTGCAAATGTTGAGAGTCTCTGCACCAGCCACTCTGTCCAAAAAGCCAATATTTGTGCCATAAAAGACCTTAGTTCAATAAAGTTGGTTCTTTTGAATGCACGGGTCAGTTTGCGCTGAGAAGAGTCGGCTGGTAAGCTGATTACGTTGTCAGGTTGGAGGACCACGTGGTCACCCTTGCCTAAAGGTGGAAGTACCTTGACCGTATCTACTTGGTGATTCTCGCTGGAGATCACCACATCAAGCGGTGGGGGGGGGTTACGTAATACATAAACTGGACAAGCAAATGGTTGGATCAACTGTGAAAACAAGTAGGTTCAAGGAACGTTTCGGTTTTTTCCAAAATCTGGAAAATGCCCAATAGCAATAACATGCTGAGGAGGATAAGTTCAGGTTCAGGTTGATTTCAGGACTGCACGGCAAGTACCCAAGTCGTCCGGTTTCTTGCAAGGGTAGGCTCCGAGAATCCTCCGAAGCTGCAGAAATAAGAGCAACAATCTCCTTGAGTTTCAATTCCTGTATCCATCTATGTACGGTTCAAAGTTGGATAAGAACAGAAGACTAATGGTGGGTCATTCTAAGAATATCAGAATGAAATAAGATGAACTGTTCAGCGAGAAAATAACTTCGTCGGTGGAAGTCCCCAGCTGACCAGGATAGTATTGTTTAAAGTGATCAAGTCGCGAGAGGAAGCAACAGCGGAAACGAAATTAAGTGATGGAAGCCAAGGGAAAATGGCTGAAAACTGCACTGAAAAATAAGTGGCTAGTTGTGCATCAATGGTGATTAGGCCATTATTAATGAGCGAATAAATCGAGTGAAGATTGACCCGTGGAGATCTAGAGGGGACTGAGTTTGAATGTGTAAATTCGATACCGAGAACCACTTTAGAAAACCTTTGCCGATTGGCATCTACTAGGAAAAGTAATCACGGAGCTCTGTTTGTACCACTAAATTAAAGTTTTCCCAGCACAGTTTGACTGCAGAAGGCAGTGGAATTCAGGGTGTGGTCGTAGTTCCTTCTCACTTCTCGCCGACGAAGTACAAGATGTGTTGGAATCAGAAGAACCCAACCCATAGGAGAGCATCAGAATGTTTTCACGTGTCTAACGTGGAAAGCCCCGAAAGGCTAGATGAGACGGTCGAAAAAATGAGAGAAGCCTATGGGCCGAAGTTCATCCAGGCAATTTCCTAACAAACTGAGTCTACCGTTGTCTATTTAACGGCCAATGTGCCTGAATTTGTCAGAATATTCGAAGCCACCAGCGTGTCTTCATTCGGAGGCCCAACCAGGCAACACCTAGCAGATAGTCCCGCCTGAAGAGGTCTCCCCGTCCCAACCCAATATAAATTCCAGTTCGGCCACCAACATCTGAATGTCTTTGTTGGTATCATAATAGCTGTCGTTGATGGGGCGCGTTATTGCACCCCACCTTGTGCCTTGGCCCCGGCTGGTCGGGGGAGCAAGGTAGGCAGTGCGTAGCTGCGGCGGACGCTACTGGCGAGGGCAATCGCTTATTCTACATCTTCGATCATAATTCAAGGACACAGTAATTGTGGGACACGGGTGCGTTATTTAGTATGCCAATAACTTCAGGTCCTGTAATTATTAACAAAGGCATGATGAGTAACTCAACACTCCTCTATATCTCTTAGCTTACAATGCCTCTTTCCTGCACCAGGTCCCACCACATATACTTCCCTTACCACCTCTGCGATTTTCAACTGAAAAATCGAGTGTCATTTATCTCACTTAGCGTGGCTTACTAACTGGACTCAACATCCAGTTATGACGTCGCCAATTCTGTCCCCATCCTATATATATATACACATATACGTGTATACACACATATATATATATATATATATATACCTTGGGTGTGCTCCACTCACTTTTCTCCTCCCTCCTTACTAGATCGTGTCATTTTACACCATAATTTGTACACAACAAATAATATAACAATAGGTTCGCCCATTTGTGATAGTTTGCTCGCCTTCACTTAATTAATACCAGACCCCAATCTGCCACAGTCTTCTGCGTCCGACCGCTTTCCCATGACCCGTCCGATGATCGCACCCACGTGTACAGCTATATATATATATATATATCTTGCGTATGCCCCACTCGCTTTTCTCCTCCCTCCTGACTAGATAGTGCCATTTAACAAGATAATTTGCCTATATAAACATGTGGTTAATAATTTTAAAAAACCGTTTCGTCCTTTAGTGACAGGTGCTCTCCTTCACTTTATTCCTGTCCCAGGCTAGAACACAGCCGTCCCGCCCTGCGTTTCTTGCCTCTTTTTCGTACAATAATAATAATAATAATAATAATAATTGTATATTTTGGATGCGCCCGAAGCATGCTGGGATGCATGATCAGATGATTACAGTGATGCTGGAATGACAATTCACAAAAGGTTCAACACGTGCATGCAGAGTATCAAAGAGAGTGTTACACTGAACTAAAACTGTAGTAATGCCCGCCAAATTTGAAGGTCAGGGTCGAATGATGTCAGTTGGTCTGGAGTACATGCACAAGTGGTATATGAAATAATTACCACTGGTGGAAATTCAAACATATTCGAAGAATATGTTTTTGGTGCTCTACAGAATATGAGAGGCATATGGATAGAAATCTCGTCGAAGCGTTCGGTGAATTATTAATTTTACGACAGGTATGTCAAGAAGTATTAACATGGAAATATTTCAGTCTGCAAAGATGGTAGTATATAAAGTGGTGGCTGTATACTGGAGGAATCATATATGTGGCAAGCAATTGCGTATTTCTTGGGAGGGAGACTACCAGAGTGATGGTGGCAGGGAACGGCCGGAGGAAAACAGGTGAGCGTGCGGCAAATTGTTACCTTTGTGTAGGTTTGTTATGAAATGTCAAAGCGGAAGTGGAAGACTAATCAATATTGACCGTGTGGTTACATCCAATATGCAGGTGTTCAGTTCTGCAGGAGGAAAGGTAAAGAAATTCACAGGTAAGTGTACGTCAAAATATGAACGCTGTGTGGAGTGTACCATGCAAAAATGACAGATCAATAAAACTGCCCAAGTATATCGCGGAAAGCGGCAGTGGATCAACGAATATAGAAATAAAATGTATCAGCCGGTGCATATAGTGGTGTGATTTAGAGGCTGGATACGGGGTCAGTTTCGGTAATATAACACGAATGCAACATCTGGAATACCAAAGGTATCGATAACGGTGATGGTATAGTAAGTAGACGGTGAATGTCACATTTCTAATGACCAATTTGACAGGTGTAAAAAACGATGGGAGCGGAGCGGCGATGCAGCATGGGAAGTGTATCGAAGATGTTCAATCGTGGAGGGAACGCAGTGATCTGCAGAGCCCGAACACTCGATGCAACAGTATTGTGGATGCGATCGGATGGACCGATGAAGTGTGCAGGTAGTTACTGATTACTTCGCTGCCCACCGTATAGTGGAGTCTTGTCACACAGACTACCATGCCTTAGTAACTGGGCCTCACTGCTCTGCGCATATCCTCATGGTAAGTTAGAACACCGTTCCAACCGGTATCCGTAAACCTCTGATTTCTCATGACCCCCGGAATACCAGCACGTTGGCTCGCACATGAAAAATCCTCACCGTAACACCCAGTGTTTTCCTTCCTTTTCACTGTTTGTCGTCTTTGATCGCAGCCGGTGAACCGACCAGGCTGCTATCTTCCTATTTTCTCATTCTTCTTCTTGATCATACTTTCTACTATTGTTTTATTCCTGGTTCCCAAATGGACACCCTCTCCAATTCCACCACCTACCTGATATCACCCAACTACCCTAGAAAGCTGCTAGTCTCCGTCTAGGGATCCCTAATAGACAGGCCCACTAGCCGAAGGATAGCTTATTGTCCAAATAATAAAATGTTCATTTTCTGGTTTCCATTAAAACGATACTCATAACCCACGGTTAGAAAACACTCCAGACTGCCGCACTTCTGATCTCTTTCAGAACATATTGGTTACTGATGTAGCCATCGGCCAACTCGACGTTATTCCCGGATTACCGTAAGGACTGAACGATTCGATCAATGGTTTAAACCTACAATCTCGCCTGCTGACGTTATATGGGGAACCGTACACGGAGTAACAATCCTTCATGAAAGTCTCACCGGATCGCAGAGTACGTAACCAATGACCGGAACCCAGCCCTCGCCGCTGTCCACTTCGCCGAACCAGCCCCTTTTTACCTGCCACTCTCAACATTCTACCTGCCTCACCTGTAACCAAGGTCTTTGTGAAACAGAATACCTGCTATCTGCAGCCAACCAGAATTTGGCTAATAGTTTTTATCACATATACAAAAGCCGTTTTTCCCTTACAGTCTTCCCACTTCTGCCTAGCCGCAACAGTATCGTCTGTCTCCACTAATCTGTGTCTTTGACGGCTGTTCTTCGAAAGTTCGTCAAGCGTCCGTACATCATTCATGCTCCTCAAAAGTTCACTGCAATCCTTGTGAAGCTTTTTGCCTTCATGTGAATTTCCATATGACACTGAAATCACCTGCACAAAAACTCCGTTTTATTATCACCTTTGACTCACTTGCATTCATTTAACACGCTTTCCCCACAATTATTTGCAATGCTGGATCATTGTTCTATATTTCGCTGGCATCTCTGACTGCACGGTGATAGCCCCATGAGTAATTTAATTTTAATATTGTTCTCTGGCATCTCCTCCGCCCGGTTACTTGTTGGTGACCGGCAAGTTATCGCTTACATCAACAACCGCACCTTTGTCCAGCTATCCACACCGCCTTCACCGAATTCAAAACTGATTCGCAATTCCCGATTCGACCACTACCACTTTAGTTCACTCAAACATTACATGACTCGAATATAGTATTTCGGTTGCTGTGTGATTCGTAAATTTAGAAAATGTGAATACCTCACATTGACATGTACTCCTGTATCATCTGATCTTGCCTTGTACATGTGTATTGACCACGGTGAGGAAATATACAATATTCAACATCCAATAAAGAGGTCTCTCTGTAACAACCCAATATAAATTCCAGTTCGGCCACCAACATCTGAATGTCTTTGTTGGTATCATAATAGCTGTCGTTGATGGGGCGCGTTATTGCACCCCACCTTGTGCCTTGGCCCCGGCTGGTCGGGGAAGCAAGGTAGGCAGTGCGTAGCTGCGGCGGACGCTACTGGCGAGGGCAATCGCTTATTCTACATCTTCGATCATAATTCAAGGACACAGTAATTGTGGGACACGGGTGCGTTATTTAGTATGCCGTTAACTTCAGGCCTAAATTTTGGATGGGTGCCCCTCCTCAAACCTATTTGCCGGTAATAACGCTTCCGTGCAGACTTAGTGGACATTTTCGAAGACGCGGGATTATTGACTTTGTCGCACTTTCCGCTGGGTTTTCTTGATTGGACAGGTCCGAAACGCATCTGCATCCCCTTGACCCTTTGTTTGGTTCTCTCCGCAAACTCATTGTGAGTTATGCCACCGACTCGTCCATGGATGGGATTTTGGTAGATTCTAACCCGATCAGTCCTGCTTCACTTATAACGACCGGCATGCTTTTATTCTGTGGCGCATCACATGCGTTTCCAAAAGCGCTGCGCCCATCGTCCGTAGTGTATACCGTAACCATCTCAGTGGTTAATCATATGACCACACCAAGCCTACCAGTTTTGCTAGAGTACGCCAGGTCGTACCCGAAGAACTTAAGATCGCTCGAGCTGAGTTCTAGAAAGTGATTGAATTAGACATTATTCGTGCCCCCATCTTAGACCCGCGTGACTCACTGGCTTGTTCTCGCGTGCAGCGAACTTCGTTCTCGTTTTTGAGCTTGTGTGATTGAGAAGTTTGAGGTATGAATGTCTTTGATGTTGCCCACTCAATAATTTAACATTGTAGAAGCTACTGATCTATCTTATTTTGGTTTTCAGATTCGTACGGATGTGACTTCGTATTGCTCAATGAGTGTTTTGTAGAACTTCAGGAAACTCGTAACAACATGGAGATGATTAGGCTCACAATACCTCCGCCATTCCAGATAGGCAGCCCATCCCACACATTCAGCATATCACTGTGCCAATTTGTTCCCTAGAATAAATCCGGCAGGTGGTTATCACTGGATTGCCATCGCAGATGAGGATATGCCCAAGAAAGCAGCAAAAACGACCTTCAGTTTCTTCCAACTTCTACGAATGCCATTTGGTTCACGCAAAGCCGCTCAAACCTTTCAGCTTTTTATCAGCCATGTTACCAGAGGTTTAGATTTTGCTCTTGCCTATGTAGTCAACCTACGTCTGAAGATGCACATAGACGACACCCACGACAGTTGTTTGGGCGGTTTGCCGCACGTGGTAAGACGTTCAGTGCGAACAAAAGCGTATTTGGCCAAAATAAAGTTGCGTTCCTAACCCATAAGATCAAAGAGCCTGGTATTCAGCCCTTAAAAGAAAAGGCACAGGCCGTTTGTGACTTTTCATTGCCTACTTCACCTGCCGCCGTTTGTCACTCCAGCTGGCTCTTTACAGCACTGTTAGACATTTCCAACATCCTCGAAGGCAGACGATTTGTCGTCTCTACCTGTCATGAACTACTGGCGTACATTTTCCACGGTGGAACCGATAAACACTCAATACGTGAGATGCATCATTTACGCATTGTAGCACGAACTTCCAGTGATGTTCGCCATGTTTCTGGCACCTGCACCTTTGTGGCTGATACTCTTTCTCGAGTAGACGCTATTTTTATTCTGTCTATGTCTTAGATCTAGAATATCTGGCTGTAGCCCAACTTTCGGAAATGAACTTCAGAGGTCCAAACTTAATCGCACCACCCAAACTTTCGGAGTTCCTATTGGCCACTTTTCCGGGCTCAGCAACCTGTGGCACAAACTAGCCGCACCCAAGCTCCGTCGTACCCATGTCCCGGCGCATCAGGATCTTCGAAGTTTTACACATTTTAGCCCAACCTGGAACCTGAGCCACCACCAAGATATTTGCGCATGGGTACCTCTGGAAGGGCATGCTAAAGGATGTTGGTACATGGGCTCTTTCATATTTTCAGTGCAAAATTCGAAGGCGAGTTGGCTTACAGTTGCCCCTTTAGGCCCCTCTCCATTTGTATTGTCACGGTTTTCTTAAATCCGCATAGACGTGATCGGTCCTGTCAGCACCAGACAAGGTTTCTTTCACCTTACTATGGTTGACTTTTCACCCGTTGGCTATGGGCTGTTCGCATTGCCAGCGTAGGAATAGAAATGATAATAGTTGCTTCTATGGAGCATTTGATTTGATAATATATAAATAACAGTTTATTCAGGATAACTCCGAAGCACGCTGCTATACAAGATCAAACGGTACAGTTGAAAGATGAGCAAGAGTTTCGGGAGGATTGTACATAACTGAATGTAAGAGAACGCATTTACGTCAGCAGTTGTGGTGGCGCCCTGAAGAATAAAAAATGAAGGTCAGTTGGTCGAGCCAGCCGAATTCAGACAGAGCGGATTGGGAAAGGTAAAGGCACACACAAACCCTACGGAAGAAAGTCTGTCCTGCTGGAGGACCAGGCAGGATTGACGGATATTTGCTCACCGTAAAGAAGGATAATCCTTGAAGGAGACATAAACAAGTATTAGAAATGTGATTTCTGCCCAGTGCTCTGAATGTCAAAGTGAAGAAATTCAATCAAGCCAGGGTAAACGGCGCTCCAAGCATGATATAGGATTAACGAGGCCTTCGAGGGCTGGCCTTAAAAGCACGGGTAATGGCAGGAAATGACTCGGACTTTGCTGGTAACCTGGTGAACGGCAGGGGTTTCCATGTTCTGCGCATGGTGGGTTGGACTCTTCCCTCTGTTCCATATCGGTGACGTGCGTAGAACTGGTTACCTTTTGTGTGAGCTGGGGAGCCAGCGGGGGACGAGCCTCGCGCTGACCACCTCTCGTGGTACATTGCGGTAACAGTCATTGGACTGGCCAAGAGTCAAAGCGCGCGTAGAATCCTGTTCGCTGCTGCCGGGGGTGGCGGCATTCCCTGGCGAGATCCATACACTGGTGACGATGGGGTCTCTAGTCGTGCGGACATGGCTGGCAAGCTGTGTCAGGGTCCCGCCCGTCGGCGCACACTGGTGGGAATAGCACGCCAGCGGGAGGGATAGCGGGTCGGGGATCCAGTTCCCGGAGCTGTGTGGCGGGCAGTGGATCGGCCTCAAGTGCGGAGAAAGAGCCAGTCATGTGGAGGTGCAGTAGACGGGATCCAGCAGCCCGTTTTGCGGCCCTCACTACACGTGTAACCGGCACACCTGTCCGGATCCCGGTCGTGAAGCTGTTCTGCGACGTTGAGCTGGCTAACCCAATACAGGGGAGAAAGGTCTCGGCGGGCTGAAGTGTACCGGGCCAATAGCTCAGCGTTGGAACCGGGACAGTGGGGGGAGGGAGTCATATCTGGTGAGCGTTAAAACGTTACCTGTTTGGGGGTGACCGTTTTCATGTTGAAGCGGAACTATGGTGTTGCTAAACTGCATGGGGGGCTGACTGTGCCGGTGAGGTATTCTTATATTCAGCCGGGTGACGCCAACCGATTTAAGCCCTCGGGCATTCGCCTTCTGGCACTAGCCTCCGGGCATTAGCCTTCGGGCACTAGCCTTCGGGCGCTAGCCTTCGGGCACTCATTTCGTACCCCTGTACGGACACTCAGCCGGTACAAGCCCATGACGAAATGAGCGTGAAACACGCATGTGAAACGTATTAGATGGGTTGGGATGTAACATAGGACGATGAAAAGAGGTGGTATCACGGATAAAGAACAAGAAAAATCAGTCGACGATTACAGTTGTGACGTTCGGTTACCATGTATCGGTTGATCCAGTGATATAACAAACGGACAACACACCTGGACCGTGGTTGCAAAAGTGGTGGTTAAAGAAGTGGCCGGATCGAAACACGAAGATTTTCGGCGGATTGTTCGCTTTCAGAGGAAATAAGTATAATACATCAACACGAAAACCGAAACTGACGATAAATCGATGTGGGGAGCGTAGCTACCTTGATGGCAGAAAAGCAGCTTTCAGGAGAGACTATCAGGTAAATGACAGATAAGTGATGCGTGCTGAATTCCCTAGCAAAATTGTATACTTGGTGAACGGGGTGTATCAAGGACCGGAAGTGTCTGAGACGATCTATCGGAATAGGGCACCGGGCAGGAATTACACAAATCAGCCTATGAACTGATATGTAAAGTTCGGCTGCTGGATATGGGCGGAGTGTACGATAAACGAATAGACTGTGGTTGCCAAATTAGTGGTGGGTGGAGTGCCCAGACGAAAACATGCAAACTTTAGGCGGATTGTTTTGCTTTCAAAGGAAAGGAATATGATGAATCGACTCGAAAGTGGAAACTGGCGATAAGTCAATGTGTGACGCCTAACTTCAACAGCAGCAAAGACACGTAGCTGGCAAAAATATTAGTGACATGCAGAAGACTATCGATTTGCGTCCTTCATAAAAGGCAGTCCGCTTGATGTCAACAGAACAGAACTCTGCTGTACAAGTGCTTATCAGAAGTGCATATGTGAGACATGATACCTTGAGAGATTAGGATATTGCAAAGCAACAGCCCCACAACGGTAACTACTGCTCGCGGCGCGCAGTTCGGCTCACTCCTATCAGGGGAAACATTGCATTGTTCAGGTTGCCACCGTGCTTGTAAGACCACATACCACCAAACGGCCAACGGTATGGTTAGGCTCCTTCATGGATAGCTAAGGCCTTCATTCACTGCCGACGACAGCTCCAAATGGGTACTGGAGCTTTCCGTAGGTCACTTAGTTTAGCTTACCTCTTATGGAGCTATATTGAGGCTTCAGTGAGAGAATCAGCTTTTGACCAAACCCTTCAGTTGCTCAAGAGTCATTTTGTTACAGGCCGCTTGAGCGATGACGGTCGTGCCCCATGTGCTCAACAGTTTGCTGCGTAAATTCCCCGGCTTCAAGCGCATTCATCACGACGGCAGTCTGGATTGACCTGCACCCCCGCAGAACTATGCACTTGCGACCGCTTCTTCGCACACGTGGCTAGCATTCGAACGTATCTACAGTGGCTTCACGAAGATCCTTCTTAGGTGCTCGGAAGATCGAGTTTACCTCACTGACCAAAACGGTGGGCGTGAAACTATATCGGTCGATCGTCTCAAGGTTGCTCAACCTAACAGGAGTCTGAGAGGGGGGTCATTGCTCAACGACAGTTTTCCAGCGGTTATTCACTCGTCGAAGATGCCAGTCACGAACCTCAAAACAGACCAACCAGAAATCAGGGTGCAGCAGTGGGAGACGCAATCTGGCCAGCTGGTACATTGGCCATAGTGCCTCGTGGACAGTATTCACTTCTTAACCACACTCAACGTCGCTTTCATTGTTTGAATTTTTACAAAACCATTTTAAAAAGCAGGAGAGAAACAATTCGTGAGTTTTAAAAGTTTGCGCTTTGTACGGGCCGGCTGGAGTAAGTTCACCTAGTTTCATTCCTACTTATTTGCTGCCTGCTGTTTTGTTTTATTCAGTCTTTCAGTTGCATGTACGGGCACGCTGGAAGGGAGAAGCCTTGGTAAGTCGTGTCGGATTATTTTGCAGGACATGCATGTATATCCTCCTGCGACACCTAGGTGAGAGCTTCGTAGATGACCTCTAGGCCCTTGCGCACCTTAACAATTCTCCACGAGCCGCACGAGCAGTTTGTGGCATCCTGACATGTTTCCCTGGGCGACAGATAAAAACATGAAACTTCTAACGATGATAGAGGCCTGTGCGCAGTATGCTGTCGACTAGATCGCAGGGTCCATTCGACTATTCCTTTTTTAAGGAAAGAGGGTACCTCAGCGACCTGGAAGTGGCGGGGCTTAAATGTGTGACTTTTTGTCCAAAATTTACTTCAGGCAAGTAAAACCGATTACCAATTAGCTATAGGTTATTTGTGTGTTCGATGTCACAGAGCTGTGCGTCGTTTGTAGGCTTGCTGTGAGGACATTTGATTTCCTATAACCGAGAAACACTTTTTTGACCGCCTTGCGTGCAGCCGGTTAAACCTTTGGCTCCCTCAGCCAGTATCACGTCCAGTGTCGCCCTGAAACGTAAAAGCGAACGACATTGTTTCAATACAAACGGTCCTGCCTTCACTCCATTGACTTTTACCGTATCCTAGAACGCGCCGAAACCTTTGGATCGCCGTTCTCTCTATAGGCCACTCTCGGGATGTAGGTAGTATTTGGCATCCAGACAACAAAAAGTTCACTCGTTCTTGTCTGGGTATGGGAATGAAGCGATAGATTTTTTCTCATTGGTGCATCGGGTTGCTTTGACCAAGAGTGCTTAAACATGGCTGCAATTATTTCAAAGAACATACGACTGCAGACAGTGGAAACAGGTAGTATCAGATCAGTTGGCCGTCTTTTTTCGGTAGGTGGTTGTTTTGATGGCGGTCAGAAGATAGAAAAAAGGAGCAGAACGGGTTTACCCGTAATATGCCGACATGCGGAAGGCGGTGCTTTTCAGGATCAACAAAATGCGACTGGAGCACTCTAAGCCCACTGTGGTTAAAGAATGTCGAACAGATCGACGTCGAAGAAGACACTGCATGGAGGAAAATTCCCGACTAATTTTCTACCATGTTGACATCGGAAGGACAGCCAGGATGAATGTCACCAGTAGATGTTACCGTAAATGACAGAATGTTGAAGCCGACGTGTTCTGGCATTGAGAATCGACAAGCTCGCAGATTTTGCTGGCAGACGGCAAAGCCGAAGGCCTTGAAGTAGAAATCAAGGAAGGAATTACTACAGGGAGATAGGGGCTATTAAACGAGAATGCTTTTTTCCTGCAACGTGGGAACTGACTGGTAACAGCGGATAGGACCCTTGCTGTGGAATCGTGACACATAAATGGGAAAGAGTTTGTACCGGGCGTAGGGGCCTACCTCCATCTCCGATTCGAGAGGTGGTTCCGGTTAAAAAACGGGTCAGTCCTGTTGAGGCATATGCAGATATTTTGGCCCTTCCGTTTACTTGTTTAGATCGTGGAAGTTGATCACACCTCGGGAACACAGATCGGCTGGGTTGTCGGTGGACATGACATGCTCAAATTGGCTCGTAGCAGTTTCTTCGCGTACGATGATGGGCCGGTTAGCGACGACAGTACTGAAACGACTCTTAAAGTTGTACATGTGGTGCAGCACTGCTGTCGAGCCCGTTCAGAACCCAGCTGACCAACCATAGAATTCGAAACATCTCTTCACTGCTTATGCCGCCCTTATTGCAAACACGGCTGCACTGAGTTAGAGACGCTGAATTGAAACCGATTTCAGCGGAGCAACTCAAGCTTTAGCGAATAGAATCCTCGCAGCACATTGTTCCTCTATCAGGCACCGTTCTCCATACACCATCACCCCATACTCATATTCAAAAGCATCAGAAGAGGCGTATAAATATTCAGTTTGTGTTGTGTGATCAGACGGCAAGCACCTGGGGGTCCGAATGTCTCCTAGTTTCTCTAAGTTGATTGGGAATTCTTCTCATTTCAACTGATCTTCTCGATTGATCGGCTGGTCCAAATCGACCTTCTTCCGACGGAGTCGCTGCAGCAAAGCCTTTCCGGGTAACAAACAGAGGGAGACAAGGCCGAACGGATCAGGCAAGCTGGAGGTGGTTTGCGGTGTGCCACAAAAAACAACTGGTTGGTCAGGGGCTTTCAGCTTGAGAACGATGCCTTCCTTTTCCGCGTTTCATCGTGATCCCAGAGAGCTTCAGTAGGGAGTGGGACCCGTCCGGATTGCGAACCCTCTTTTCCTCTCGTACAGCAGATTGGTTTCAAGCACTTCCGATGCGCCCGAAATCTTTTCGCGAGATGAAAACTGCCACTCGTTTGGGTCTGCGAGGACAACCTTCATGGCCACGTCCGGTTCATGCTCGGCATGTCGCCACCCGGCGTCAGGTGTCAAGGTGGATAAAACACGCTCCCGTCGTCCTCGCCATTTCCCGTCGTTGTTTTACTGTGGCTTTGATGAACTTCGAACGTTCCAATAACCCTAGACTGGCGTCTCGAATCCTGCGGCTCGGGTGGGCTGTGGCCTTGCAAGAACTGGCATGCGTATTTGTCGAACGCAGATGTTTCGCGCAACGGCTTTCAGCTTTTTGAGCTTGGCTGACGCTGGGTTTGTTTACCTGATTGCTCTCTAGGATGAATCGACCAAAACTTCTGTAGGCTATCTTGGTTTGCCTGTCTAGGTGATCGATCAGGTCTTCAAAGTCGGCCCCACGGTCACCCGTGTTTGCGCGTTGCGCTTCTTCCGCCCAACGTCCCTGTAGCTCAGAAGAGAGTCAGTGAACTACCTCCTCCGACTTTTGCTCTCCGCAGGGATTCACCCTGCACCACAAACAATCGAGGGCTATCGAACAGCTCTGCACTTTGATTACGAGGTTGGCCATTGAGTAGACGTCGCCATTTGTTCGTTTAGCCTCTGACGGCACTCTTTCCATTAAATTGCGAGCAGCCTTTAACGGCTGGTCAAGTGGGTCCTTCAGAAAGTTCCTAGCCTGTGCATCGCCTTGGTCTGAGTCGATCATGGCACACCATCAATAGCTTCTCTGGCTCTATCTCGGCAACGGTGGGCCATAAAAAGCAGCCTTTGTCCGGGTTCGGTTGCTTTATTTTCGACGAAGGTTCCGAATTGTTTGACAAACTCGCAGAACTACTGGAGTCTTGCTTTGTAAACCGTCAGCTCCGCCCTTGGTTGAAAGGTCGTTCGTTGTACTGGTGTTGGATGTTTGGTGGCCGGTGTAGAACCTCCTATTTCTATTTGACCTGGTCTGACCAAGTGCTCAATGTCACTAGTTTTGTGCTCACGCTTACTCGGTCCGCACTTTTGCTCTGTCTCCTTGGCCTGTTGCCTAGAGGCTAACGACTGCTGTCCTAGATCCGATATGCTAACCCCAAACGAATCAACATTCTTGAACCAGTGGTACCATCGGTAAAACAATAAATGGCTCCGACAGGGCTGGGTTATCTAACGTTACGTGGAGAATCGGAGGTGCCAAAGCCATCCATCGTGACTTGCTGCATTACTTCCCGTGCAGGTTCCCGTTGCCTCTGCCCTTTTCCGGATATGCTGTGTTTTTTCTCTCCAAATTGATCATATTGATCGTTGTAAAACGATTGGCCCGTAAATTCTACGACACTGGATCAATAAGTGGGCAGCATTATAAAACACACACAAACCTCAATCATGCAATCAAACGGACTCAGAAAACGAGAACCAAGTTTACGGCATGCGAGAGACAAGCACGCGCATCACGCCGGTCCAAAGTGGAATATGACGAGGTAGCGGGTTGGACGCAAGCAAACAGGGTTGGTCCATAGAAACAGAAACTAAACGGAAACACGCAATGGTGTATGTGAGAGTGTTATATCACGAAAACACGGAAATATAATGTTTTTGAAGGATTTTCTACAACTGATCGTTACAGTGTTCCTTTGGTTGGTTATGATCCTGTAGCTCAAGGGCTGAGATTTTTCATAATTTCTGTGTACAAGGGCGTTTTTTCATTCATCATCCTGACTTTCTGATACGATGAATGAACGATAGTACGGCTCTTATTTTGATTAGACCCACTGGTCGTTAGAGATTTAAAAATTGTAAAGCCAAGTGGCACCGGTTTTGTTGTTCTCAATCAGATGGCCTGATGGCGTTGCATTTAGTCCTTTCCATGCTAGCGGCTATTAGAACGGTATCGTTTGTTATGTGAGATGTGGCCCTGTCAGGAGTGTTAAATACAATGGCGCGGTTGAACTTCGTATTCCGTTTGAGAATTCAGAAGATATACTGTGAGAAAATTACCCGTGGCAAAAACGTCGCCATCACCGGCTATCGTAAATAGGTCCAGCCGTAGTACCAGTGGTGCCAGAAGCCTAGTGATTCTGCTGAGAGCGTCGATTTGCGATAAAAGTAAGCTTACTTTTGCAGGAAATTATCAACCCTTCTATGAAAATCACCTTGGTCGTTTGTCATAATCGGATATGGCTTTGTGACTGAGGCGCCTACGGCTGCATTCGGCACAACCCTAACGGCCGGTCTGCTTCACTTGGAGCCGCGCATCATATTGATAGGCTTGCAAATGTCAAATAATTTGGTGGAGTATTTGGCACAAAGCGCAGATTATCTGGCATTTGGGGACAAAGAGTCAATCAGAAAAAGTGTCGTGTAGATAGGGGTTGTGGAATTCGGGAGGTTAAGGATGTGGTCTTGCTGGGGTAGTCGTATGTCCTTATGAAGGCCTGTTGGTTCACCGCTGGCCATAAAAATAACACTAAAGCAATTATTGGGAGGTCAGTGGAAAACCGTGAGCTCAGGCCTCAGGGAGCAAATTGATCCGGATTAGAATAGGACTATTGTGGACTGATAAAAAATACCTGTAACTCTACTAGATAGGGCAAGATGAATAAAGAGATCAAAATTAATTATGCTAAACAGAAAAAGTGGTGATAGAGTCCGTGAAAGATTTTAGTCTAATGATTGGTTTCTTAAATTTTGCGAAGGCTATTTATTTGGCCCTTGGGGCAAACTCCCGAGGAAGTTCAAATTTTTTCTGCGACAGATATGTGTGCAAATTTGCCCAAATGAGGGCAAGCAGTTAAATATTTATCGAGATAACCTAAATGGGGGGCTGGAAACAAGCTTGTATAGGTTTCAGTCTGAAAAGTTTAGATAATTTTATGAAAAAGTGGCGAAAGCGGATAACAATCTCACCTTGGCATAGTACAGTATCCTGTAGAACGAAACTAGTTGGGAAACAACCGTGTGACGGGCGAAACTGAGTCGTGTCAACAGTCGAGCTGTTATATCCGGCGAGAAAAAATTCCACGTTATTAGTCACGAGAGAGATTAGGCGAGACTCATCCTCCAGAGGTAAAATCTAGAATACAATTGAAAAAATAGCTTCACTTTCGCGGTTCTGCTAGCTATGGGTTTGAAGAGAGATAAAACAACAATGTACCGCAGCAGCTGGGTAAATCACAGAATTAGCAATACCAGGACTGCGCCTTTGAAAAGTTAGGTGCTAAGTGGTGGGACCAAACGACAAACGAAATATAGGGTAGAAGTGGTTCAGCGAAAGGCCATCTTGTGGCCTATTCTGAATCGTCAATGAGAGCGGACAAACTCGAGTGCAGACAATTACAGCTGGGGGTACCGCGGAGCACAGTGCAGCAGCTAGGGACTGTCGTGAGCACTTGATGTGGTTAATTTTCATAGAAGCTGACCGCGGCTAAAAAGGTTATAGAAAAAAGCCCTCTGGAAACGGAGTCACAGGGTTCCAGAGGTGCCAAAATGTGAAGAATGGGTTGTGAAAGTTTCTCGAAAATGAAACTCAAATAAAGTGAGGTTTCGGAAAGATAAGTTGAATCCTAGATCATACTTCAGAAGATTGAGCCTCAGACATCATGGGGCTTGTAAAACCAAGGTATCATAAACGGCCAAATAGTGTGTCATTGATGTTCAGGACTGGATGGGATATAGACAGATAGATATAGACAATAATGGATTCCGTGAGGATCTTTTTCGGAACCTGGAACATATTGGCAAAAAGAAACTATATCCTACAATTAATCTGGGCTTTGGGATAACAGGACACAAGTTTCTATGAAGGAGGGAATAGGGAGTGGCCAAGGTGAAGTGTTACGTGTCGGTGAGAGGGGCCGTGGAGGAAGCAGGGGTCAAGTTCCATGCCGCGAAGCCCGAGATGTTCGTTGTTGAAGAAAGCTTGCAACTCTTATTTCTCAGTGTGGAATAGTAGCCGAACAGTTGTTCAACGAATGAGTTGTAGGTTCTTATAGATTACCTGCCTGTTTGAGGAGATCTGAGAAAAATAGAAGCGCACTGCTCTAGTTAGGATCTGAGATAGAATAGTGAAGGATGGAGTTTGGTAGTGTGCAGGATAAGCGACCTGCGCAGGAAATCTATGAACTTCTCAGATTTAATGAGTTGGAAAGTTAGATGTTCTTAGAGGTTTAGAGCATGCGATTGGTGCAACCCAAGAAGTCAGACTGTTGGGTTGCGGCTAATGGGTGGACTGTGTGTCAGAAGAGAGCTCCAGGGGACCTGGCAACGTCGTCTTGAATGTTTTTCTCAACAGAGCATTCCAGTATCCTGGAATAACACAACACCGTTGTTCGATGCATTCTAGGTCGTGCTTCATATTAAGAAATGCTTCCTTGGGGTTTTGAGGTGAGGCTTAATATACTGTTTTCTTGCCATCAGCAAGCAGGAATGAGACATGGTGGTCTACTGTACGGAAGACGTCATTCATTTACAAAGAAAAAAACGGTCCTAGGAAACCACCTTGAACGATTTCACTATTGACAGAGGTGAGAGGTGGCCGTCAGCTGATTCAACTTGGCTGTGATTGAAGTGATAGGAAAACCAGATGAGAGCAGGGACTTCAAGTAAAAAGGCATCAAGCTTCTTCACGAGCCGCGAGAGGCTCAGTCTAATTCCCCTGGTACGTCTAAGATGAAAATTAGGCATTTTACATTGTCCTCCGCTCTAGTGACCGAGGCGGAGAAGTCCACTTGTCAGGTATTTCAAGACCGAGCTTTTAGAAAGCCATGTTGGTCTTCATATATTATGTTGTGGGACAGTACACAAAATAAGCAATTTTTGTTTACTAATCTTTTAAGTGGCGTGGAAGCTAAGGGTGTGTGATAATGAGGCGATAATTGGGGGGGGGTAACGAAGACGGCCCGTTCCGTGGCGGAGTTAATGGTCAACGTTTTTATTGATGTGAAAAAGTTCTGTATTTCAAAGATTAGTTAAAGATATTTTCAAAAATAAGACTACAAGATCAAGCCGCCCAGTTGAGGCTGCGCAAGCGAGAATCGGTCAAGACTGGGCAAGATGAGGGCTTTGCGTTACAGAATATATCAGGCAATTCAGCGAGAGCAAACTCTGTGCCAAAGGCAGTGTTCAGCGAAAGAGGCAAGAAAGTTTGTAGTTGGTACCATGACCCGTGGTTATTTAAGTGGAGAAAACCGAGTTGGGAGCCCCAGCGATTGCACCGGGAGAATCAGCATACGTGCCACTTGCTAACTTTAGGTAATAAATGCTGGAAAGGTGGGTTTTTCTCTTCTTGGTTATTTGCAAAATCCGGAGTAGCTTATCTGCTCGGCTGAGATCAGAAGCTTACTGTTTCTGCAACGGTTTTCGGTGGTAACATGGGTCCTATTGGACGGCCTGCGCAGAAGAACCAACAGAGGGGGATTCTCAAGAATTTACTTATGATGACACGGTCAATTTGTTTGTTGGTTGCAAAGAAGTGAAGGCATGTGATCTGCTGTTAGGGGTTCGATAAGTCATGATCTGAATTATGTTAGGATTTTTAGAATGTAAAAGACTTGCTGCAGCCGAGTTTCGTGAGCCGCAAATTAGTCACCTCAGTCCACGAGTCGAAGAGACTCGGCGAGACGCTGACATTCGTGCCGGCCAGATGGATAAACTAGTGAGACAATTGAGTTATCATAAATAAGGACAGTAAAATTTTGGGAAACGACTGTGTGCTCCTTTCCGGCGAAGGGGTTAGAAGCACTAGCTTCTGAATTAGGCAAGCCTTATTGGGAGAATAAACCTGATATTTCATTCCATCTGAATGGGGTGAAAACAAGTTGAGTCCATGATCTTGTTCAAATATGGGAGATGAAGTTAAATAAGTGGTGGGGGGAGGCGAGTGTCCTTGGTGATATAAGGTGCGGTTAAATCACGGAAGATCAGCTTAGCTCCATGAATTAACTCCAGTAGGTGGTCGGAAGAATCAATGACGGGTCAGAAATCCTAATTGTCTGTGCTGGGGCCTGGACGCTCAGCTCATGTAAAAGCTTGTTTTAGCTAGTTGAACAGCCATCTGTAGGGAGTTCCGGACAATAACCATTTGAGAGTGATCGCAGACTTCCGGTAAAAGTGAACTTAAAGTAGACTTAGCATTCAACTCCTCTGCGACACTTCTCCCATTAAACGTTTGATATCCAGTCAGAGACTTGGGAGAAACTTGAAATCTGTTGGCCACCTATCACCGATGAGGACAATATGGGGTCCAAACAGAAGTACTAGGTTTTTAGTGGGTCAAATGTTTTCACCAGTAAGCGACAATTCATCGGAAGTAAAGGAAGTTTAGCTGGTTTGTTCTCAGTCAAATGGAGATGGCTGTGCAACGCATGGGCTGGGACCCCTGGGGCGTAACTCCGTCGCGAGACACGGCTTGAATATTTATGGGTTGCAGGAACCGTATGGGTTGATGTGGTGTTGAGCAGGGTGGTTGGAGAGAAAGAAGAACATTCGGGGGTTGGCCTGAAAGTAAGACAACAACAATTAGGGGGTTGGACGGGTTTTGATAAATTTCGGTCTATAGGGGCAACAACGATTAGCTTTGAATATGCATCTGAGCGGCAGGTGGAACTGCGAAGGTCGCAGGTACGGGAAACCAATTGGTTGGAAATTGTGGATTTGTGAGAATCGACTGGATGGCGGGTGAGATACAGCATGGAATATAAGGCATGGGATGGTCGGTAACTGACGCGAAAGGCTTGTTCAGCCAGTTGGTTTTGGGTAGTAAGGCTGAGTGTAAACGGAAACGGCAAGGAAGCTGAGGCATTTTGACAATCCGTTCGGAGTGGGACAAAATGGTCAGGGTTCGTTGAGCTCGCATTTTCCAGTAAAAGTTGATGCATATGTGGCCGGTTGTAAAATGGTAACATTGGTGGACCGTCAGAATAAAGAACCTTGGGCAGACATGTCTGGAAAAGGGGAAGGTTGTAGGTGACGGATTGAGAAAATCACCTGGAGTGTGTCTGGCTTGCCACCTAATGAACTTAAGCTGGTGCTTTTCGTGTAGTTTAGGATAAGATGGTTCAGAATGGTGCTGAATATGAGTTTCTAGAGATGTCATCCCAGTTTTTGTTAGAAGAAAGTCTGAATGTGGGCTGGGTTCTCCTGGAGTAAGGCGTTGATGTTTGCAGAGGATCGATACCAAGTGGCTTGGGTGATCAGTCGAGATGATGGGATGTGCACTGTGGGTGTGTTAGCGACGGCACTTGAGGTCGTGCACTGATAGCTCGCACTTGCGTCTTTTGAGATTTTGGGTTAAAAAGCGGCACTACTCAGTGGAAAAATTCACCCTGCAGGAATGATACTAGCGGTCAAGTGAGGAAAAGTCCATGGATGTGTTAGAATGAGTGGTGTTAGTATCGTCAGGTTTGGAAGAGTAGGCTACTTTCATCTCATCAGAAGAGAAAGGAATTCCACGAAGTACTAACTGCAGCAAGTCTTCGGTACAAAGTGGAAATCTAAAAGGGCCTGGTTTACTGCCTTGTGTAACGCCACCAGTTACTTTTCTCGGGTCGAAAGCGTAACTATCAAAAAGAACCAGCTTCAAACGTTCAAAATGATGGGAGTGTAGCCAGGATAGAAGTGGATTGGTTATATCTCTGAGCCCGAGTTTCTTCAATATGAAGCTGAGTTTACTTCAGGCTTCGAACAGCTTCATAAAGATGAATCGATTTTACGAGCAACGAAACGTCATTGGCTGGGAGGTAAATTTGTTGCACTCCAGGATACTTTTGTTGAGGAGAGGAAATTTCCGAGGTTTACCGAGTCCCTCCCGGTCTCTCATGTGAGTATGATAAGCGAATTCCAGTAAGTTCGGGGGCGCTATGAGTGTCGACCAAAGTATGCTTGCTGAAGCAGTCTCCGGCCACAATAACTGCTGATACGTTCTAGGCTCTCTTGAGTTAAATCAGGACTCGCTCCTGTAAACAGTCTATATCCCCTGGCCCTCCGTTCGTAACGTTATAGAATATACTGGGAAAGGCGCAAAGCGAAAGGATTAGGTAGGCTTGAGCGGGTTCATGTGTATTGGAGGGTGGTTTGACTAGATTGATTGTCTCTGATCATCGTCGGCCTGGTCTGAGCTTCCACATTGTTTGGGCGGCGTAAAGTATCCACTTTCTGTCTTTTTCTCGAAAGGATCGGAACGAAATTTTATCGGGTGGATTGGACGCATTATTTTAGGACACAACGAGAAGTATCCCATTTGAGTAAAAATTCATTACGTTTTTACTTGCCTACGTATGAGACGATGTATGAAGTTCGGTTGTTTGTGTATTCTGGGTCCCAGAGCGAGAGTGATTATGTCAGGGCAATGAACGGAATTAGAATAAAGATGATCGGTCGCTACCTCCAGGTCACCAACCATCCAAGTTCCGGTGATTCCGGTGTAGCCATTGCCCTGGGCTTCAGCCAAAAACTGTTCGCACCTGTTTCTTAAACTACACACAGGCGTACACTACATTTATTACCTCGATCATATACCTTATCCCGACTTCGGGTCGCTTTTGCTTGCAGAGGTTTTGTTCGCTTGCGCCGGGACGAACTGCCCGACTGCGGCCGATGGTTTCTACCTCACTCTCATTTGGGTTTCTGAGTCATCTCCTGTTGTGTGTTCTTGCTGCGCTCCTACTGGGTTGAAATGGTTCAACCCAGAAATATTTTAGTCTCCTTGGACTGCACTAATCTTAGTTAGCCTTTTTGGAGGAGTTATTGGTGTGCCCTGCTGCTGAAGATGGACGACACTTACTCGAAGTGACGGTCCCAGTGCGGGCCGCCTTGCTATCTTTCATCCATTGTTGAGTGATTTGGCTCCACAGAGGTCTTTGCTGTCGTAGCCTTTACTACCGTTCCAGTTGCAGAAAGCAGCTCGTCCCCATATCTCGGGTTCCCATACTCGACTAGCCTTGGCTGGGGGCATATGAAGAGGTTTTTCTGTGGCACGCAGCACTTGCCCAGCCCGAAAACCCCTTTATTAATATAGTGCTCTTTATAGCTTGCCATTTTCAGCATGCTAACCAAGTGATGAGGCATATCCCATCCTCTCAGTCAGGCTTTGCAATATAACGGTCCAGAGGCACACCCAACCGCTACTTTGTGGCGTCTTCCAATGGCTTTTGGCTACCCTGGCCGGGCTGCTCAAAGTTTTCGTTAGGTTTGTGGTTTTCTCCAACGGTGTGATCTCCACGCCATGAGCTCTCGCTAGGATTTGGAACTGAGCAACCTCTCTATCCGCAACAATTCTAAACTCCTTTTAGCGACCTGGAGGTGACTGAGCTTGAATTTTTAAATTCGTGGCCAAAACACTAAAAACTAAGATGACCAAAAACTAGTCAGCTTCGGGCGATTTGTGTAATGTGCGACATCACAAGGGTGCTTTTCGTCTGTTTGCAGTAAGGGCAGTCGTTTCCTTCAACTGAAAAAGGCCCTCTTGGCTGCTGTGCCTGCAGATGGTTGAACCCTTAGCTTCCCCAGCTAGTTTCGTGTCCAGCTCCGTTTGATTATGTAAACATGCTAGACACCATTTCATTGCAAACTATCCCTCCTCCTTTCCACAAAATTCTACAGTTTCTTGGTAGCCGCCGGAACATTCGGTGTGAATGTCTTCTGTTAGTCTGCGGTTTGTGAGAGGGATGATTGTTCAACTGTATGGCGTCTTGCGGAGCCGCTCAAATTTTGTACGCCAGTACCGAGAACCGGATGGTCTGTGCTACAGCAGCTTTTTTCAAATTACTTTAAAAGTAATTCTCGCAGCGAGAAAGTAGACTAATCACAAAAATCCTTGTGTTTGGCCGAGGAAGGGGTGAAAAATAGTAGGGCATTGACTGTGAAAGACAGGTTTACAGGGTTAAATGCTGGTTGTACGGCAAAAACTTGGGCGTATTCGGGATGGCTGGGGGAGCTGATAAGGAGGGAAGGCGGGTGAAGCAGAGGAGATGCGGAAGTGCAGGATGATTCTATGGTGGAAGGAGTAACTTGGAGTTTGGCTTTCGGGCTTTGGAAAGCAAAAAGTTAGCTCCTCGGCAAATAGCGGGAGGTTACTTGGTCTAGAGAGGGAGAATACAATGAGGGAATTTGGAAGAAACGCGAAGTGCCATGCAAGAGGCTTGAGGGGCTTTTGCGGATTCCTCATTTGGCGCACAACATATAGGAGTAATCGGCTCAGGCATGTCAGTTGGCGTAGTTGTCAGTGGGGTTTTTTGACGGAGAGAAATACCACTAGTGAGAGTGGGCTTGTTAGATCAAGCCAGTTTGAGAGGACTTGGTGCGGGGATGTTCGATTCTACAGTTTGCCACCAAGCTCGTTCTAATCTCTAGGACGTGGGCTGAGATTATGATTTCTGGAAATTTCAGTGGCGGTCGAAGGTGGTCAGATATGCTGAATGGCTGACCGAGGGCCTACATGGGTGGGGTTCCGAGTAGACTCACGGGAGCTTTCACATATAATTGGAAGAAGCACTGAGACTTGGCAGATGGGGGTGGTCACCGAGTGAGTAGTTGGATGTTATTGCTTCCAAATAATTTGAATCTCAGGGCCAGATGCTCAAGTCGGCAAAGCCAAGTGAAGTTGCAGGAATTGTAAAATACATAAAAATGTTACGGAAGATGAAAAAAGAGGCTGGCTGGTCGAACATGATCAAAGACGTTTTGCTGAGCCTTTTAAAAAAGGGATTTTCCAAGGCAACTGTAGCCATGGCAAGTACTCCAGGGTCATTATTACGCAACAAAGCACGACTGGGGTATAAATAAGGAACCGTATGATAAACGGGGATTTATCATTACAAAATGGAACAAAATAAAATAATACTCGAATGTAAACGGGGCGTTCACATTGGAAGTGACCAAATTACCTGGTAGAAAAAGAGGATACGAGAGTGTTGATGAATGAAACGACCAGAAAAAAACGAGGAAGAGTACAGAGAATTGTTGGTTTTATAATACGTTGATTACCATTTATGAAAATGAAATAAAAAGCCACGTATTAAATGAGTTTGAGGTGCTCCACTTCGATGATTGTAGAGGCGAATAGCATGCTAGAGAGACGATAGGGCGGAAATTGGGTGAGATTAAATTGATAGATGATCGTACTAAGAGGCGGATCATGTAATAACGTCAGGATAGATATATATGGGATATGCACGGTAATTTTCAACATCAGGATAATACAAAGGCAAAGCTCTGTGTGGGTAAGAGATGAATATTGGAGGTAGCGGGTAGGGGTCGAACACATTGCTGACTGCTGGAGGACTACCGAAAGATATTTCAGCAGGGGATATAGTCTGGTGATTGTGGTGAGGGATTGCACAGCGACAACAAAAGCATCAATGAATATCTTTGCAGTAAGGGCCAGTTATTTCATGGTGAGTGGACGTGTTCGCAGACGGGGCTGATGATTGATCGGAAGTTGAACTCAGGGAAGCCAGCAAATGAAGGATGTATCAAAGAGGTCGATGAGCATCCATAAAAGAAACCACTGTGTGCCAGGGAGAATTGTAGACAGCTAGATTTGTGCCTTTCATTGACAATTTAGATTATTATTGGTGTAGGTAATTTTCCAGGCCTAAAAACATAAACAAAACTGACGATATTTACGGCTACCTTGATGGAAAAACCAGTATACTTGGGAGAAAACAAACCGAAGGGCTCTCTTGTGGTAGAAATACGGGCGCTGGAATAGCCTTTTGTGAGCCGCAAGCGGTACTGGTGGACGGGGCTGACCGAGAGCTGAGCACCAGCCTGGAGACCATTTTCGGTGACTGAAGTTACATAAAGAAGACCAGCTGTGCCCACACACTGCAGAAGGCGTGGTGAACTCCCTTTATGCTCTGATCAAAGAGGTGGGCCTGATCAAACCTCGCACCATTAAAACTGAAATGAGTTTCATTGATGCGACGACTTTAAGTAATCTAGGAAAAGACTCCCGGGTTGCGAGAGATCCTGTGGGAGGAAACGACAAGGAAAAAATCGGCTGACGGGAGGGTGTGGAGTTATCTGCAGGATTTGGGGTTCAGGATACTGACAAGTACAGTCTCCGGAGTACTGACCACAGATATATCCTTGGCAGTGCAGGTTTTCGAGCCAGCGAGTAAAACAGCCATGTTCTCGTTCCCAGGTTAGTCTGCTGCAGAGTCGTCCTTAAGAGCTTGGTCATACAATAATGCCCAATGTTGACGATGATGTTTGTGCTCTAACCTGGTAATGTAAAGGGTGACAGAAGAGGTCTCAGCAAAACTTGCGGGACTCTAACAGCTACCTTCTCCGTCCTGGACCCATGCTCTCCTATTCTCACATAAAATTTGCCTCCTTTGCGAAATCTGGCTGTTGCGTCGAGCAGAGAAAAGATCCTTTCCATAGGAACGAAGCTTATTTACCAGCAGCTCGTGGTAAATTCAGCCAAAGGCCTTCTCGAGGTTCAAATGGAAAATCTACCTTTCCCCCAACCTTTAAGTCTGCTGGTTAATTTGTCCGGAAGGCACATGAGTTTCGTAATGCAAAACGTTCCTTCACGAAGCCATGCTGGTGTGAATCAACGAATCCTAACTCAGGACAAGAGATAGCTACTTGTTTCTGAAAACCAATTTCAGGACTTTGGACAACACGAAATTTGGGTTTACTGGCCTGTATCTGCCAGGATTCTCTATTTCATTATTTAAGATTGGTGCTACCTGCGCGATTCGAGGAGGTTAAGGGAGTTGGAAGCCACTCATACACCTAGCAAGCACCTCTGGCGGCTCGGTCAGTATTCCTACCAGTGGCTTATTAGGAGCCAGGTACACAATTTCTGGGCGCGCAGCCTTTTCGATTTATGAACCAGCGGGTTCTTCCAGTCCAACCCCTCCATCAATGGTGATGGGCAGGTACTGTGCTCCAGAATTGTGTGGGACTAGGTCTATCTCGATTGTTACCTTCAGTGTGGAACCCCTCAAATTATCTGAGAAATGCATCGGCCTTCTCTCTTTTCACACCTACGGTTGTGCCCCCAAACGTTATGAACCACCACTCGCAGGGTGTCATTTTTAGTGGACGTAGTCCTTCAGATCAGATCAGAGTATTGAGCACGCTGCCAAAGCCAATGAGGTTGACGTTTCCTGCACATGTGAACCCTCGCGTATCAAAGTGTTTTAAATTCTCGGAATCCCTTTTCATCCTTTTGTAGTCAAAAATGCACAAAACTGGTCAGATTACCATCGCGCAGATTGGTGGAGGCAAAATTCCAGAACAACGACGCCGTAGCACACAGCAGGTTCAATATACATGCGAAAGTCTCGTCATCCGAAAGTCAGCTCTCCGGTTTCGCCAAATGTTGAGCCACTAGGTGGCCTTGAGAGGAGCAAAGGCAAAGAGCAACTGGAAAATCCAAACGGTGGGTACTTTTGCGAGCACTGAACTATCCCATGAGAAATACTGGGGAGAAGTATTTTGAGAAGTTCAAATTCGTACAAAAATATTCCGACAGTACATCCGCTTGAAAATACTTATGCTCCAATGTTCCTGATGAACACTTGCTCAATCAACTTCACCTCGTTTCCCCGAAGGGTCAAGGGTTCATCATAGACAGACTGTGGTTCGTTTGTAGTCGACTGCCAGATCAGGAAATGCTCCTCAGGACCCTATTTGAATCCTCCGTATTGTATGGAGGAGGACCAGCCCGAGAATACGTACTGAGTGTGGAGGCGCACTTGTGCCTTGTAATGAAGTCAAAAGGTCCTTTGGTTCTCTTTCAGCGACATTGAGAAGACTGATTTTGCCTGTGTGAGCTCAAGCGCAAAACAATTGAACATAAACACAACTCAGAGACAGCGCTGCAATAGGTGAACAGTTACACATGGCGGTCCATTTCGGGTGCCGGATAAAGGAAGTCAAGTTCACCTCAGTGACAGAAACGGTGAACGTGGAACTTCGATTATTGATGGCCATAAGTTTGCGCACGTTCACGGTAGACCAGAGAGGGAGACACAGATCGGCTATGGTTCTCCAACAGTCCCGTCGCCCAATACGGTACGTACGACCTTTAAACCTCAAAAAGCACGGACGGAGGCCGTTGAGGTGCTTCGAAAAACAGGATCTGCCTGTCATGCCTGTAGGTCAGAGGGTCTTGCAAACGCCCTCTTCTTTTTCCCACGTTTAGTAGTTTAACCTTTTTGGCGTTCAGACAGCCGTTTCAAAAACCAAAGCTGAGTTTGCGCATTTTCTGGTTTTGTACTGCACCGAAAAACCCCGTTAGGAACCGTTCATTTTTTCACTATTCCGTCGTTGGCTTTCCGACTTTATCCACTGGCACAGTTGATATATAAAGCCCTGAGAAATTGTGTTGGGCTTTTTATGCCGTGTATTTGTTGGCTTTCTCGATACTTGGGATAAAGCTTAGTTGGTAATAACTTATACCGTAAAACCTATAGTTGAACTACATCACAGCACGTGCGGCTTTTGACATCGTAACTTGGTCCAATCACCAAATTATGCCACTGCATCTGAAGCCTGATTTATTGGTTCCATACCCAATGCTCCATCTGCGTTCATCGTCTAATTTTTGATATCAATCTTCTTTATATAATACATCTTACCACTGCTTCTCCGGGAAATCTTCATGTGCTGGGATACATTTATACCACAGTTGTTTGGTTTTTCAGGGGCTGCAGCCTTATTTCTGGCGGTGCGCATGTGTCCTCCCTTTCCAGCCGGCTCCACGTTTTTGGGTCTCCTGACAACCTGATAAAATTTCAAGTTTGATAGACGCTACCAGAGCTCAGTCTATTTAGAAGTTTCCTCTGAATGATACTGCGTACTGTTTCTCGTCCAGTCCTCCTGATAGATCGGATTCCGCTTTCATTTGCATCACCTGATTTTGCACTGAAATATGTCCCAGACTTTTCTGAAATAAACCAAATATTATCACCTATATACTCTGTATCATACTACATATAAGTCCCATGGCCAGCACCGATAAGTACCGTCGTTGATCAACTTATGGGAACGGTGAGTGGGACGAATAAGATAGTGATTGCTGATACTTTTGGCCGCTTTACTCTTAACTTGTTTTTGGCCAGCCAAGATAAATCAGGGGCGAGTTCCAATAAGTTTTTCTACCCCAGCGAACTACGGTTGTTTCAGTAGAAGTCTGGGGGTCGGACTTCTCGTTGGATGAGCGCTCACAAACTTCCAGAACAGGACAGAAATACGGACCGCCTCCTGCAGTGCAAGTACGAGCAGAACAAAAAGTGATGGCACGACTGGGCTCCCTTTTTTTCATCGGCTAGACTTTTAACGTTGTTCTCATGCAATTTTGAAGCGTTTACTCGATGGAAGGGCTTAATTGAAATTCGATGTAAACCACATCACATCTAAAAGAACAAATCTGCGGGTATGCAATTTTGTCTCATTGCACCGTTGAAATATCTGCACAGGAAAGTATTACCGCAGTTACTGTAGCCACCAACCTAACCAAACCAGTTGTCACACAACTGAATGTTCTTCAGATAATCAGATTTTAAAGCATAAACACATAACACGAATTCATTATTGAGACAAACAAAACAAATGTGAGGGTAATAACAGCGACAAGCGAATGATCAATTTCGTTATCCCGTGATCCTTCAGGAACTATATGCATGGAACAACCATCAAGATCACCCTAACGAAACCGTCATCCCACCCGATATGGCAACGCACATTTAGCTTCATTATCTCGGGGCGTAAGCGAGCTCGAACCGCCCATTCAAGCGGTCCTTTCTATAAAGCACTTTGTTCGCTATCCCCATAGGCTATTGCGTCTTGCCCAATGCCTCCGTATGGGCGAAGAATAAATTCTTCTATTTGGGGCTTTTACTTATTTCCAAATAACTCTCTCTCCTTCGTAACAAGATAACACATTCTAGTTTCCGACTTTTCCAGGAGGCCTCTGCTTAAGTTGCACTAATCTCCGTTGCCCAACACAAGCAGGCTGGAGGTTTGATTTCGTCAGTTAGCTTCCATCTGTACAAAGCAGAATTCATTTGCCAGGTATCACAGCTTTCAATTCCCAGCGTCCCCCCCCCAGATGGTGAAGAAAGGTCTCCAAGTATTCTTTTTACATTTGCCGTGTTTATTATTCGATGACCGTAAGTAATCTCAGGCGAAACACGACAGAGTATGTTTCATGCGTTCCCGAACTCTGCATTGGAGGCCACCTTATTGTGGGCCAGTGTTATCTGTTTCCACTCCTTCATAAGCGAAGTCGGTTTTTATCAGCACATGAGTTTTCGGTGCGCTTTCAGGGCTTTGTTCGCGCTTGCTTGAACTAACTCCCGTCATTACTGGTGATCGCTGGGGGCTCAGCATCCTTGCAATAAGTCACAATAAATTTTACAAGAATGAATTGATAGAAGGCAACCAAGCAGCCTGAAAATACGCCATTCTTGAATATTTGAACAAGTTAACTTAAATCCTTACTGTTTTCCTTCACGTCCGTCCAGCCTAGTTTATAGAGGATGAAATCAACCGACGCTTTAGTATGCGAAAACGTGATACAGTGTCAAGAATGAAGCGACACTTGCTAACAGCATGGATGCACCGTCAATATGCGGCTGTGCAAAAAACATCTTTAAAGAGCCACACAGCCGTCAATTCAGAAAACGTCCACATTTCCTTCGAGTAGCATCCAGGACTTGTGAACGACAAACAGGTTTTCTTTTTAAAAGCTGTCTCCTTGTCACCTCACAAGCGGACGCGAGTCTAGTAGAATCATTCAGTGTATTGGCTCAGGCGATGAACTGAGTCATTCTAACCTGTTTTTTATGCAGGAAAGCTCAATACTGGGGACGAGGATTTGTTCTTGGATGGAGCTACATACAAAAAAACCCCGAAAAGTTGCTCTTGGCCCATTCAGTTTTATTTTAGTAGAAGACTACTTCACTTGCATGAAATGCACCTTCGCGCAGCAACCCATTCTAATATTGTGGGACTTTAGATGACCCATATCACTTCACCCACTGCACAGGACAACATGTTACCTCTTGAACGCAAATCTATAATTATCACCTTCCAAAAAAGCCCCGAGAAGAACGGTGCTTGGAAAGTGAAGGATGAAGGCCTTCTTTCATTGCCTCTTCATTTCTTGTAAATCGGGCTGCGCCTCGGTATCAACATCACAGCCGGGTTAGGTGGTTTCCAGGGCTCACAAAATTTGTGAACCATCATCCTGTAGTTTGTGATCATTCTCCCTGGTTAGCATACCTCAAGGGGCCGAACCTGTTGAGCTTTCTCTACCTGACAAGTATCGCCATTTTGAGAGAAGTAAGCAGGCACGTATCATGGAATTCATGCCAGCGGAAAACGCGGCGAAAAGTATTTCACCGCCCTTCAATTAGGGAAGAACAACGATGGAATCACTCTGATGGGAAAACATCACGCAATTTTGAATCCAATTTCCCTCTAAGTATATACCCTATCCGAACGGCAGCCTTAGCTGCAATCAGCTCCCACGCTGAGGTGTACGCTTTTTTGGAGGTATCAAACAAGGCTCAACAAATACGAGAACACATCTAGATTCTTATGTGCTGCATACAGGGAGCCACTCGTGAGACATCTTCAGATGAGTCCGGAAACAAGTACAATTCACTGGCTGCACGCGATACCGACGAGACACTGTCATAACAATCTGTGGCTCAAAGTTTTCGTAGGGTGTTTTCAAAATCCTGCAAACTTGCCAAGACACATTTTTCTTATTCAGCCAATTGACCACTATCCAACCAACAGCCTGCGAACGTCTAACAGGGTGGGTCAGCATGAGGTCCTTATTGGAACCTTTGAGCTGTTCCAATCAATGGTGAGTCAAAGAAAAATCTTTACAAACCGACAATTTGATTTCTTTTTCTGAAATAACTGCAGATTCCTTCCATTTAAACGAATCCCTTTGGACAAAGACCACTTATCGGGCGCCTTGGCTTGCACGTCCACCGCTGAAGAAGGATATGGGCGTCTTCTACTGTGAGCCACCCAATGACTTCGAGTAGATCGAAACCACTTAGCAAACCTACGTAGTAGCAACAATGAGGTATTCTTACGACTTTTAAATGATTCTCCCACTCAACCCAACATTTCAGCCAAACACGACACATGACAGAGATATGGGTACCACTGCCTCGTAGCGCAATGAAGTGCATTGATTGATTGAGACCTTCGGTGGTGGCTGGCAATTTTTGTGAGCTGACTAAGAAAGGCGTGAGGCAATTGGTGAAGGGAGTCAAGCAACGGAACTCTATTCGCCTCAAGAAACAGGTTATATTGTCTGCGATTTAAGTCTTTCTTTTTCACACGGCTTCTTCAAATGTTATCTGTCGGCAAGTTTTCTCGAAGTCTTGTAGTGAAACACGAGTACCGGGGTTAAGCTTAGAGTTTCCCGGATCCTGTGTTACCCTCATTTCCTGAGTATCTCCAATGAACTAGAAGACGGTTCGCTGGACGAAGGGACAATAAAATAATGGGATGAGGTTTTAGATGCGAAGATTGACAATTTTTTGCACCTGCATTTGCCAGTGAGCTAAGAGAAAGATTACATGCTGACGGAAGAGGATTCACTTCTTTCGGACTCAGGTAAGCAAGAGGAGCAAAACGACACTCTCGAACCGGGCTCGTAGAGCTCTGATTGAGACTCACAATTTGAGCGGATTTTGGGAGGCTTTGACTGGATTTCTCGACGGGCCTTCAAGTGGTCTCTCATGACTGCACACGGCAGCATTTACAGAGACCAAAAATGTTCTATGGATCGAGCAGTTATTTTCTTAAGAATTGGAGAAGCATTTTCTTCCAAGAGGTTGATAACTGTATCTATTGCCTTGCAAACGCTTCTTGATACTAGCAAAACCTCGTCGGCTGTTGTGACCCAAACAACCACCGCGTATCCGGGGGGACTGACAATAAACGGTTTCACTAATGTGGACCGGAATGAGGTCAATCAAATATCGCGATAATTCCAAAGCTTCTGCGTAACTGGTCAACTTGTTAGAGTGAGAACAAAGGGCTCCCGGATGTCGAGTGATCCTTCCCAGTTTTACTACTCCATTCAACACAAACCGTTTGACACGACTCTGATGTCCAGAGAGATCTTTCAATAGTCCTTCCACCCGCTGATAACCTACACTGGCGTATTGATGCAAAGGACATTGAGTAGCTTCCTTCGGTTTTTCTTCACCATCGTGGAACGAATCACCGGAAGGCTGACTTTCATCGGTGGTTCGGATCTAAGTGTCGCTACCAAAATATCGGAAGAAGGCGACATTCTTCAAAGGCGACTGCCGGACTAAGATGCTTTTATTCATGCAAGCAGCCGCTTCGCCCAATTTATCTCAATAAATGGCTCAGATAGTCTAGCGCAAAAGGCGTTTGCACCTCAGCTCTCAATAATCAGAGAAATGACACTTCGCCTTGAGAAAATTCGTAAATATGCAGTCTGATTCCACTTCATCCGAGGGCTACGCTATGGAGATATCATTGCTAAGCCGTCTATGCTTCTCAGATGTTACTCGTTCAGCTCCAGCCAACCTGCACATAGCGGGGAAGCTTTCACCTCTGATTCGACAACCTTTAATTTTAGCTTAGTTCTCGTTAAGGTCAGGCTCGTTGTTACCAACAAAGGAAGCAGATGACTCATTTAAGACTAGCACAAAGACAACTTCAGCTGGTGGATCAAAACTAAACTTATTCTTTCCAAATACCTCCATCAGCACTGACGTAAGATTGACACGGGCGGGTATCACCATACGTCTCTATACTGCAGAGCAAGTTCAAACGAGCTCCGCCTTTCTCACCACGCTTAATGTAGAAGTTCTCCTCATGTTGCTCCATTTGTCCATATGCAATCTGTTGTATAAAAACCGCTAAATCATGAACTACACGAACAGTTTCTATGTCTTTTTTAGTTACGTGTACCCTGTAAACTTCCATACACACATTTTGCCCCCACTCTGTTTGCCGGTGCCACTGCCCATCCATGCACAACAGCCTGTTGAACCCATGGCTGACCCCCGGGCTGGAAACTGCCGTCCACTCTCGGCATCTCTTATGGCCATAGTTGTTGCCGATTCATCACCACCATACGGTTTGCGCTTTGCCACATAAACCCTCTTGGTCACTCTATCAGCAAACTCTTCGATTGGTATCTCCGGTTCATTTACTTTATGCTACAACCTGAAAGCATGCAGCTCTCTGACTCCGTCGTCTCAGCTCTGCTACTCATATATATTTCTCGTGAGTCTGTTCAGCTTCATATTTTTCTGTCTTGGAGTCCCCCTGTCCCTCGGTTTACATCCTGCCTCGCCTGCAGTAAAACGGTCTAGTTCTTCATCAGTTACCTGTTCCACTTCGGCAGTTGTCTCACCTAATGTTTTACATTTTGATCGCCCCAGACATATTCTCTGCGCCCTCTAAGGTGCTTTGTTCTTCCACTTTCTATCCGTTGTACAAAAATTGCCACGTCACGAACTTCAAGAACAGTTTCTATGTGATCCGCCGTTGCTCTTCGTAAAATTCATGACGGAGCGATTTTTCTTTAACAGACGGCATATGGACAAATGGAGCAACATGAGGAGAACTTCTACATTAAGCGTGGTGAGAAAGGCGGAGCTCGTTTGAACTTGCTCTGCAGTATAGAGACGTATGGTGATACCCGCCCGTGTCAATCTTACGTCAATGCTGATGGAGGTATTTGGAAAGAATAAGTTTAGTTTTGATCCACCAGCTGAAGTTGTCTTTGTGCTAGTCTTAAATGAGTCATCTGCTTCCTTTGTTGGTAACAACGAGCCTGACCTTAACGAGAACTAAGCTAAAATTAAAGGTTGTCGAATCAGAGGTGAAAGCTTCCCCGCTATGTGCAGGTTGGCTGGAGCTGAACGAGTAACATCTGAGAATCGTGGACGGCGTAGCACTCATATTATCGCGGACGTTTTTGTCAAACATCGCTCCTTGTTTCGAACGTACTCAACAAGTCTTGGTATATTCCTATGAGGCCAGAATTATAGGAGAACAAAATCCTTAGGTAATTGACGAGCTTCAGTGTTTTTTTCTTCTCGAGGAGCAATGAACAATACTGTTCGAACAACTTAGCCCAAGGCCCTTTTCAAACCGGATATAACCAAATATTGGAATAACTCCTGTAATCTTCTGCGACCCGTGAGGACCATTTTCCTAATGATAAATTCTAGGACGCGACCGAAATGGCATCCTTCACATCACAGTTTCAAATGGGCCTAAAAGACTCTTGCGTTGATTGCGGGATAGGTATAAAGTCTTTTATCCACTTGTTGTGATGGACAGTGTCATAGTAAGTTATGTGGCTCTGACGACAAGACAAGCAATGTTTCAAACTATGGTCCACCGGGACGCTCCGACTACCTCTCCAGCCGTTTGTGGTTGGGGATTAAGGCAGTATCATCGATACTGATGGAATTTACTAGGATCAAATGACGTCCTTCAAGATGCTTTCGGACGCAGTGAGGAAATTCACTATTGTCTGAATGCTCGGCAGTTGTTCATTTTGGGACAGCACCTCCGTAATTCTTGGAGGTCTGGAGGACTGTATTATACCCAACCAAAAGCCTCCATGTCAACTAGAATCCGGCGGTTGGAATGACGTTTGACTTCCCGTTCTCCTCCAAGGTTTTTAATCCTGTGTTTATCTTAGAGTACCTGAGCTGGGGCACCAAATTTGTCGTCATCTCCTATTATTTCTTCAGGGTTATCTCTTTGTTTGATGGAGCTCATCAGATCCAGTTTAAAGGGTTTGTTATGAGCTCATGGGCAACTTCAAGATGCAGTGTAATGGAGCGACAGCATGGACTTTCCTTTCTTCTACCCCCTCTTTACCGGTGGCAGACCAAAGGTCAATTTGTTTCAACTTGTCCGGGGTCGTGTTGTTGATAAAGTCAAGAGACAACTGAAAATCGGCTGCGGTTCGTGCGGTTTCTGGTAATCTTCCAAAAAAAATACTTTCTACCAAGGACCCAGAAAGATCTGACTATCTCAATCAAATAAAAAGGACAACAGTATCCTTTCACTGTGTAATGGCGCCTCAAAAGAGATTCGGCCATCGAGTGTTCATTTTCAGCTGACGTGGGGCTTTCCAGCGTTAAGGGATGGCTGATATAATCCGGGAGGTCAGCAACGTATTATATTCCGTCCAGCACAATCGGTCAAAATTTACTTCAGACTGCTCATCACTCAGCCCGTGTTGCTGGTTTTTGTTAGATCACAGATCCGCCTGGGAAATGCCAATATCCACACCGCTTCTGTGACAACTTCTTGGGCTATCCTAATCTCCGATATTCTCAGGTAAATAATACCTTCATATCTGGTTCCCCCAGCCCTGTACTTGCTCCATAAACAACTCACGACCCTCTTGGACCACGACATTGAAATTAGCGGCTTGTACCAGTCTAGATATATGAAACCTGGAAGTGGAATTCCACAACAAAAACAACAGAATCAAACGTGGTGGCAGCAGGTTCACCTTATGCATCCCTCTGAGAAACCGCGGAATGGGCCCCTGGTTCGGCAGGAACAAGTTTCCGCAAGAATTTTGGGTCTTCAAAACGGTAGTTTAGTCCTACTATTGTTGCTACTGCCTTTGAAACCATTCTCCTTGAGTGTTATCTGTATCCCTCAGTACAATCACAGAATCCTCTCAGCATCACGTTTTTGATGGCTGTGCTTGGCGGTTATTTTTTATAACCCAACCCACCGTCACGGCTAGAGCTGCGACTGCCGGCTCTGAACGGTAAACTGTTTGAGACTTGAGGGGGCTGCCCTTGGCTGATGGGTGCAACACGTTTTCACTGCCACCTCTTATTTCCTTCCTGACGCGTTGCTGAATGTATGAAACGTCATTTTCCTACGTGTAACCTCACACTTGCCTTGTGTGTATGAGCCCCACAATACCTATCAGATCTGCTACACCAGACTGCTCGGTTCTCGGTAGAGGGTCATTCATCCACGAAGAGCCCATTCTCACGGTGCAGCAGAAAAATCAGTGGCGTGAGTATACAAGGGGCTTTGATTTGTGGGTGGTGAAGCGACGAAGCTGTTATTGGGATGCACCTTCTGGTAAACGGTCGCCCTGGAGTGACGCAACAAAAGCCGAAATTGAAGCAAATAGCGTCCCCGTGGAAACCCAAAGATTCCCCAAGATTCTCCACTTTTGGTGAGAACACTACGGGGCTTATGACATTGTCACAAGGAGGAATTTACCTGAGCATGTCCCGAGATTTGCTTGTTTGCTTATGGAGGAGGAAGCCTGCCCAAGAGACGAAGTAAATATAAATGGAAAATTAAAGCGACAGTGAAACATCGTGCACGGGTGAATAACCACAAAACAGGAAATTTATGAACTGAACGCGTCGAACCTCCTGAGATAAGTAGAGATATGCTTCTGAGTATAAGTCGTTTTCGAAAGCGAAGGTATAGTGGTGCTTGTGGAGCCACCCATCAACGCAGAAATTGTACAAGTACTGGTGCAAAGAAGAATGTTCCAGAATGCTTTTGTGCACAAAATGTGAACAAAACATTCTGTGAACTGCAGACAAATGGTTTCTTTTAAAATTAGGGGTTATTAACAGATTATTCTAAGTGAAAAGCATTTTTTTCTAAAGTTGAGGCAAAACTTTGGCAAATTTTCCTCTTTCCAACTTCATGCAAATTGAACCGAAAGTTGGAACTGGGCAGACTGAGGCTGTTCAAAAAACCGGTACGTTTGGGACATGAGAAACTGAGCGGAATGAAAAGCGGTCACTTGACACAGGGTTGTTTTCAAACTTCTTCACTCTTCTGTTTACCATTAGGAGTGTTCCTGATCAGCGTAGCTAATACCACCATCATTGTTAGTTGTGAAAGTTCCCTGATACTTCACGCAACACGTCCGTTCCTTTCTCTTCTCTATAACTTGAGAAGACTCTTAGTCTTTCCCAGTGCACAACTCTGCCATTGATTCTAGCAAAGTACGCTTTTGAAATTTGCACTTAAAGACTCCACTCTACTACAGTCGGTTTAAGTCAAAGTATGCTTACTAATTTCAGTGCAATAAAGGTTGCGTTGAAAAAAGTAATTCGATGTACAGTGAAGGTGTAGCTCTCTGCAGACGTCATACGCAGCCACTGCGTAGCGCAATTTGAACTTCGCTGGGTAGTCTCATGGTATCCAACGTTTGAATGAAGTCTTCAGAGGAGCCTCCTTTCAGAGTATGCAAACAAATTGGCGCCACATTCGTCGCTTGGTGTGCGGGTCGCTTTGACCTAAGCTGAGAAATTGCGCGCTGCCTTAAAAATATGTATCATCCTTGCGGGCCATACGTTGGAATTTCAATGGTGTAGGGCACTTTTGACACTTTTTCTTCGCCCCACAGTCTAAAGGTGCTGTTATTGTTGCGAATTGCGTGATTTTCCTGCCAGCTTGTGAAGTGACTCCCCTCTCCATCAAGCTATATTTTCTCTACAGTTACAGCCACTGACGCTCCAGTTTCATTACCGTCTCCCCATGGCAATGAACAATAAATGCCTCTTGGGCAGAAATACAACGTGACTCTGGAAAGCTAGAGGACCTAGCATAATCAAGAGAACCCGGTACACCCGAACCGTCCACGGAGACTGGCCGAGGTATATTCTGTTGCCATACAAATTTTAATTCAATGGCTTGTACCTTTTTATTGAGTCTTCTGTTCAGGGTTTTACCTGAGTACCGTAGGTCACAACAGTTGAAATTCGGGTGAGAGGAGGCCAATTCTGGCCGATATGTAAGCCGGAACAAGATTGATATGTGATCTCCACGGTATGGAATGGAATGTTGCAGTAGTCGGAGGTTCAACATCCCATGGCCCAGGCAAGACAGTCAGAAACGGTTCGAGGCCAAATTTTACATTTCACAAACAAACTGAAGCGTAAATGTGTATATAGAAGTGTTTGACTGGCAATCAGACTCACAAAGAGTGAAAAACTTGGAAGGATTATCGACATATATCTCTCACGTCTACTACTCAGGCACTGAGCAATATTGGAAATACCAGCGCGGTAATTTTGAGTATTTTTTATCCTTGAGGATACGTCGTGAATTTGTAGGGTTGGATAAAACTTGCTACACTGTTTCTTTGCTGATCTTTTTCGCTACCACTTGCCGCTATACTTTTGTCACCTGCCTTTCACTGCGATGCTCCACAAAAGGCCACCACGATCACCAGAGCCTTGCTGCCCCTGCCAATAAGGGTAAAAAACTTTCCTAGGGGTGAAAGTGGAGAGGTTATACGGCCACAGCTTGTTTTCAGTGTACACGTGCCGAATTTTAATGACCACCGCCATGGGCGACTAGCTTCTAGGCAAACAAGAATGTGTCACACAGGCGAACAAAATTGAATCTTGCAACAAACTTTTCATAAGAAAATAAACACACTGATGGTTCCACGAGTGGCTCCTGACAAATACAAAGGTCCCGTTCATCAAAGTGTCTGTGATCAGCAAATTAACTACAGAAGCTCCGCTCGAACAAGTATGCACGGCGGGCATTGCCGATAGTTTGTACGAAGCCCGGCCACCACTCAGCTCACCACAGGTCCTCGACGGGGTCCGCTGATAGGTAGTTAGGGAATTGTGGTTGAATCCATCGTCTTTCCTGCTCACACCAGTCGTTGTTCTCCTCAAGAGCTGGCCTTTGGAACATAGTGCCTCTGTGGCTGGGAAATTTATCGCATGTGTCTTCGATGAAGCTAAACCCCTCCTCGCCACGATTTATTTCAATCATCGGGGAGCCGACCCGGACGAATCGTGGGAGAGGCCTCGAAGTTTCATCTCCCCTTTCACAGAATGCCCCCTCAAGACGACTCGGATGAGCTTACTCCCCGTAGTAGTTCCTACGAGCTACGACACAGGCCAGAGCCCTCCACTGCCCACGTCCGCCATGATCTTGCCTCGCCTGAATGTGTCAAACAAGAAAATCCTACTAGTAGCCTTTGTTGACTCACGTGGCCTCCAGCCAAGTAGACCCTAGGAGCAGGCAGTTTTGCCCGTATGTGGCGGAAACCGCTACTGCCAGCGAGTAAGTGCCACGCATTCGACTGCAATCGGTCTCTAGCCGCTGTTTGTTTTATGCGAGTGATTCTCTTAGTAGAGCTAGGTTCTCGCTTTATGCTGGGCCCCAATTTTTTATCTTTCCGGTCTGCTAAGATAGATCTCGAGCTCCAAGTTTCGGCTCTCTTCGATGAACGGCCCGTTCATTCTTACCCACGGTGCGAAGCTGCTCATGGTCAAATTGGGACCACGATGGAGGTATCTGTGGGCGTTCATCCTAGACTTTATGTTACAGGCATTTCGGGGAAACAATTTTCCGCCGTAGTGGGCGAGACTGATCTGAGCAGGTAATTACCGTGACGATCATCCTAAAATGAACCATAAATAGAATTGGTGTCCGTCTTCTACAAAGAAACACTAGTTCGGCGTCCAAATACCGTTTCCGACAGCTCACGTCTTAGAGAAGCACTAACTGTGGCAGAAATCATCTTTTACATGAAAATCGGTCAATATCCACAGCAAAGTGAGTTCCAGGGACAGTTCGTTATTGAGAAAAAAGAATGGTGTTTAATAAGTTCATTCTGAGTAGTTGTTTGACTCGGCTCAGACTCCAGAGCATACAGGTTTGGAGGGCGAGTGAAGAGAAGTAGAATGGCAAACAGCCACCGGTACAGAATACACCAATGACTTTCCTGCCTGGAAGGAGTAAATGTCACTGCAACATCTCCTTCCCCCTCCCCGGGATACAAAAAAGTCGATCTCAACACCGGTGCAATTCTGAGTTGAGATTTTAGCTTTGCGAGCAGCATCTAGTGAGGTGGTACGCTGTCTGTCCGTGGGTTCTGTGGGAATGCCCCCGTTCTTCTTGCCATCTTTAACCGGTTGAAAGGCATGATGGTTGCTCTGGCGTCCCCATTGTTCTTCGGCACAGTACGGTACGTGCATCATCGAACACTCGAAGTACGGTGTATGGTTCAGCCCACTCCTGGTGTAGCGTTCCTGGTTTTCCTAAGGATGGGGTCACAACGCGTAAATACACTTAGTCTCCGGGATGTCGGGACCACCCTGCAACCCACCAGCCATGTTGTTCCTTCTGGTTTGGGAGTGCGCTTTTTATTCGCCTACAATCCAGCAACTGGGTGCATCCTTGGTCGTGCCCCGGCTTATACGCGAACGTTCTTGGTATTAGAGGTTCAGGGTGTTAACAAGAACCGTGAAATCCGATAGCAGCCACATTTGGAACCTGATCTAACGGTAGAAGGAGCGTTCGGTTCATCAGTGCGTTATTGTCCGGCGAGTTCACAAACAGCGAAAACTCGCCTTGTCCCAACCCCGGGCGGAATATCAAACAACAAACGCTTTGAAAAATTGCGTTTGGGAACCATTTGTTTGGTTTCTTCCTTTGTTACCCCCCAAGTGGTGCGGGGATGTACTTACCTTAGTTATCCGTCAAAGCTGACACCGCTGCAGGACTACAGCGTTTGCAAAACTTGTGCCTTGATCCATTGCCTGAAAATGGCATCTGGAATCGCAGTGCTATCAAAGGAGGGCTGTGCAGCCGGTTCACATTGATTAGTGAAGTGGAATGCCAAAACGAGGATGAATCGGGCCCTGGGCACTGCTCCGACGACATCCATTCTTACAACTTGGTAGGGGTACTCTGTTTTCATTACTTGTAGTGGAGCGCTGTGTCGCTTCCGAGGTGGTTCATTTTTGATACATTCTGAGAAGCGGTTACGGAAGTTCTCCACTTCCGGGTGCTGCTTGGGCCATCAAATTCGTCGCGACACGGCACGGTCTGTCTTGTGTTGCCCCATACGACCTACCCAGAATGTAGATTTTCTAACACGTCGTACCTCCGGCTACGAAGCTATCACTACGGGCAGTAGATTCCTTCTTACTGACAGCACATGGCCTCCTGAATTACTATCAGAGACCAAGCCGAACAGAGACAGAGAATGTCCAGCCTCTGCTGGCCTATCCTTTTGGTCTTTTCATGCCAACGGCTCTTAAGCTTCTAGTAGGTACTTTTCGTCTCTGGTTTATTTGGATGAATCTCCGCTTCTCCGACCTTTGCATTTCTGGTGGAACTGCGGCCTTCTTGTAGGTCAGACCATCATCATGTGGATTTGGAAGCCGGAACAAGGCGTCGGCGTTCACAATCTTTCGACCAAGTTGATGTTGGCATTGGTAATCGAACTCTAACAATCGTTTCTGCCAATGGGTTAATTGGCCCCTAGGTTCTTAGAAATTTTGTGGCCACTTCAGAGTCTGACGGCCAATCCCAATTATAGCCGCTTCCCCGGCAAATACTATCACAACGGAATTGCTTGCGTTTCCAGTGCAAGCACCTGTTTTCTGATTGTACACTAATTCTTCTCCAGCTTGCTGAAGAAATGACTGGCATAGGTAGTCGCGTGTTCCCGTTTATCGCCGCCCACCAATGAAAGGGACTCCTGGTCTCCGTCACACTGGTGTCTGTGTTCAATATAAAGGTACCCGCTGTTTTGTACATGTCTGGGAATCCGAACATGAAAGCGTGGATGAAACCATTCTGTAGCTTTTCGAAGGCCTTCTGACACTAGGAAGTCCAAAGAAGTTTTCTGTCTTTCTCGGCAAATGGACGCAGCAGGAACACGATTCAGGTACAGCTCCCAAAAAAGCAACTGCAGCAAAGAGTTAACGTGATAAAGTTGGCCTTGGTCTCATGGTTTTTTGTTCTAAACTCCGACGTTTCAGAAATAAGTACCAACATTTTATATGTGAAGCGAGGCGTATTTTTTCTGCGTTTCTGTATAGTGGCTGTGCTAGTTTGGCTACTTGCTGCATCTTTACCGTAGCACTACGTTGTTTCGTATGTTCCATATTGTTTGAGAACGTCGGGGCTCTTGCTTACAGCACCTATGGACTCCTGAGTGACACCAGCAACCAGTAGCCATCCACAAAACACATGAGAGATGTTTGCATTGATCGAAGCCTCCTGCAAGCCAGTAAAATCTGGGACCGGAGACATCGAATCTTATTCGGTTGCATTCCAGGCTACCTCGTATCTTTGCGTACTTCTTTCTTTCTCCCCCCTCTTTCATTTGAGTTGTTCGTCGTCGACTCTCCTGGGATCCATTTTTGATGACCAAGGTTTACAGTTTGACTCGTACCGACAGAGACCGAATTGAAATCTTTCATACCAACCGGGGTTGAATTCAAGCCTCGCGACCTGGAACACCCCCAAGGCATACCGGTAGATTGATTAGTGTCTTCTAAAGCAACACATTTCCTACTGGTGCCACTGCTGGAGCAAACAGACAACATTTCACGCGCAGTCTGCTACTGCTCCCGCCAATAACAATTACTAGTTCCACTCGTCATACCCCACCACACCCGACAAGTCTTTTACCCCGCCAGATGAGCCCTATTCACGGGATGAAGCACGGCAAAAATTAGGATCGATCTTCTTTATACCCTGGCCCTGTGTGGAACAAACCGATATCGGAGCTAGAATAAGCAGCACAGGACTCAGATACTCATAAACTTCGATACGCCATCCGAACGAGAGACCGCTCATCCCCCCATCCACGGTTCCCAATAATGATGCTGAATAACACTGAGAATGGATAGGTGAATACATTTTTGCTGGCATGACGCCAGTAAGATGCGAGCCTATGCGGAGGTTTCCCACTCTGGTATCCGCTGCAAGATTTCGTTTCACATTGGTACGGTATCCGTCTTGAAGTTGATTCCCCAGCAGTTAAGGGCTCTCAGGTTGTGCTTCCTTTTTTCTAAACGACACAGCCTAATGATCCTGAAATTAAAAAGTCACCCTTTTATGGATTACTGTTTCTTCAACATTCACCAACGTTCTCGAGCGCACTTTTATGCATTTCATTTCTTGCCTCCCTGTTTCAAAACTTACTCTCTTTACTGAACCCGGGTAAGTCGTTCATTCCAGGTTTACATCGTTTTCGTGGATAGCTGTATTTTTCATATTCATCAGGGTTCCCGAGTGTAATTTCATACATTCTTTTCATTTCTCCCCGTCCAGAACGTGTTCCTTTCATATTACCCCAATGAGCCTCACTTATCTACGGATTGCTTCATTTTGGTTTCTGGTGCGTTCTTAGCTCAATGTACTCACGATATTTTCGGTGTCCCCGAGGGCTCCCTTTCTCCAACTCTGCCGCAAAACGGACTCATTTTTGCCTCGCAAGCCAATATCGATTTGATCCATTCAAACTACTACAACCTTTGCTGTTTTGTTTTTGAAATTTTCGACTCAATCTTGAAATTTGTGTATAGTTCATCGTTTTAGGTCACATTGTGCACCACGATCATGCCCTTAAGCGTACTCCTCGACCATCGTCGAGAAATATACCATTACTATTACTAATATCAGTATCATTCATTAGGCTGGTTTCAAACTCGTCAACTCCGATCGCCAGCTTTTTCCCAGGAGGACTGATATTGATCTTTTTCTGGAAAAATCTGAAGTTGGGGCAGGTATTTCTCGTACTTGGTTGATTCCTTCACTTTCCACCCTCATTGATGGAATCGGCATCACCCTTGGAGACAGAGGAAATTTTGACAGCAGCCACTCGTGAGCCTGGGGAAGAAACCCATCCTTAGCAGTTTCCACCGCCGTATGCTTATATGTCAAGACCTAGTGGGCGGGGAAGACGTGGGAGGTACCTAAATAGACTCAGCTACTTGTCCGTGAGATGATGTCATGCGTGAACATCTCATACCGAAAATACCCTTTTCCTGAAGCGGGCGCTGGAGCTAAGAGGCGTTTCCAACTTTGAGCCTAGGTCAAACCCTGCGTACGAGGGTTCCCACCAAAGATGCCTACCTTCTACTTTGCAGATGCTCCACCTGTTCCTCCGCCTGCTTTCACGAGAGGTGGAAGCGTACCGAGGCTAGCACCTACACGTTTCCACAATTTCTATTATTCTGTCGTCTTTCACGCTCCCAATACACATCCCCTAGCACACAGGCTGACACCACCTACGAAGATCAACGTATTCCTACAGCTGCTATGAAGAAATTCGAGAATATTACCCATCATCTCATTTTTTTGGCTCGTTAGCTATCCGCATATGTTTTGCACTTTGAACTCATCTTTCACTACTCTCGGGGCCATTTCGTATAGCTAAACTTGTTGCCACGCTGACGACCATTCACTGATTATCTGAGCGCCAATGAATCTCGTGATCAAACCCTCCTAAAATTGTGATGACCAACAGTAATGGCCAGGTAATTCATGCGAAAATGCACTGCTTTTCCATGAATATTCAATGAAAGAAATCGTCTTGAACCGATGAATTCACTTCTATGGCCTCAGAAAGCTAAGCGACTCGCTAAGAGGCGGATCCCAGTTGCATGGATTTCGCCAGCAAGTCCAAAAATTCATGCTAATAAGTTTTTTCCATACTTTTACCACTATTCACAGATGGGCTGTCGCCTAGACTACCGCCCTAGCTCAATCTCCTTTGGACCCCAAGTAAAACGAGTCCGTCTGTCAAAGACTGGCTAAGCCTCTGGATGTTACTGATTCGAAACGGGAGAAAGCGGACCATCCCTGGCAAAAGCAAATAAAATCAATACGAGAAAAACGGTCCTCAGGCAATGGGGTTATAAGAGGTTCTTTATTGTCCCAATCAGCCCTCTGTTTAGAAAAACAATTGGAACTTTCCATAGTCCGCATCGGCACGTGCTATTTTCATCATCCTAACCCCCAGTTGGATTACCCTCCATATTGCCACCCTCTTGTTTTGTTTCATCCTCGGAATTGCCCGGTTATCGTGTCATTTATTCGTAATATTTCACGGAAAGAGAGTATCTTCTATTCTTCTACCTTGAAACCCTGCCTATTGCTGACTGCCGCTAATGCAATCTGGCCAGTAGTCCCCACCTACACGCAGCTCTGCTAATACCCCATATGTTTTGCTACAGCTTCATTTCCACTTCTTACAAGAAGACCTTCCTGACACCGAGGCCGTGGTAACCAATATGTGAAGACATCTAATTCTAAGTCAAAAAGCTCTGTTTTCGAGGCTTCCTCCTCCACGGAGAACCCTAAAATGATGGACACGCAAACATCAATCGCATTAAGCTCCCAATTTTAGTGCCCATAACGAATATGGCTAGGCTACGGAGGATCCAACAAAATAATACTTGCTTCCTTTTGTTGTGGAAATCAGGCCCGTGCCCGGGGCAAAATTTCTACTGCCGTCTCCCATTTTTCTGTTCCCTCGTGACATGTCATTCCACCTAAGAAGTATTCCCTCAAGTCTCAAGACTACCCTCCCTCCACCATCAGCAATTTCAGATCATTGGATGATATGTGTCCTCCACCCTGGAAAACATCCTAACCATTTTTAGGAGATTCGGTTACTTGTCATATTATTAAAAGTTCCCCTGCATAATCTAATGCAACACTTACCTGTCTCCTTGTTCGTGACCGACCACTTTTCCCAGTGAATTCCAGCAGGCACCACTGGCCATTTTTCTCATTGTTATAGTAAATATTGTATTCTATTTATTCTAGAAAAACATTCGCTTCAACAATTTCATGTTCCGGTCACTCTTCACTGTTAACCGTGTTTGGATTGAAAGTGAGTCATGTTTACCACGTTAGCCATTGTCACTTTATTTCACTTCAACTCTCACCAGCTTTGTTCTCCTGTTTCTAATGTAAGCAACTCCTAGTAAAATTTGTGAATGTTTCATCATGTTGAGTGATAATGTAAATTCTGATCATGAATTTATGCGAGCGTCTAGAATTCGACAGAGAAATCTACCATTCTCATTATTATCATGGTCATCAATAATATTATTACCGTGAATAAACTGCCTGGAGTCAGATTAGCTGTATGGGTTAGGCCAGGACTTATTGAGTGGAGTCCATTGGGGACCATTATGAATAACATCCCAAGTAAACACTGACCTGAATCACGCATCGCCAGATATGTCAACCCACAGTTCACGGAACATGAACTCCAAACAGCCTTCTGCACCTTGGTGAAAACCACATCCAGGTTACCGAATGCAACCAAGGGCGTCTGCGAATGAAAAATAAAACCCTACAAATAGACCAGATAATTCATTTGAAACAGCGGAATACAGCAAAAGAAAATGGCTGAGAGGGAGGGGAGAACGTCGAAAAAACAGAGGTAAAATTAGAATAAAGAAAAACAAATTGAGACGAGATAAATGAATCTGAAATAGTACAACTTGAAGCCCCAATAATCAACTGAACAAGGAAAAGCATGTAGACACTGTGCAGCTGTTTCACACTCCCTAGGGATGACGAGCACTGAACACCCACCGATCACTCAAGGGGATTCGCAAACACTGGCTGAACGATCGTGAATCGAACACATCAACCACAAGCCTATCCGCACTGGCTCCCAACGGTTTGTGCAACATCTAAACTACATGATATAGCACCTCTGCGTGACTGGCCCTGAACGCTACCAACCCACTTGGCGCACAGCGATCAACTCCTATCATGGGTCATTTCTCTGTGGGCGCTTGAGTGCAAATAACGCATTCCGTTATAAACAACGTGCATAGATTGGCTTATATTGTTCAAACAGTTTAGACGCTTAACTGACGAATGAAAACCACGGAAGCACTGTACAGCTGTTTTATACTTTACCGGTAATTCCGATCGTGTTTAACGCGTGGCCCAATTTACGGATCCCTTTGTCAGAACAAGATCGTATGGCTGATTTTACGGTACTGAATTTTCATAAATATATGCATAATAATTGCGTACGAACCTCAATTGTGCGGCCACAAAGTTCGGCAACGAACACCAGAGGTCAACTAAGATCACTCTCAGTTACCATCGTCACGGCAGTCCGGTTTCGAATCGAAAATATGCCACGGCAGATGGGCAAAATCAAATCAAATATTTAGGTGTAATGATTGATGCGTACTGTATTTGTTCGGTGTTCGATGAGACTGACAGCATATTTTCAACAATATATATGTGTGACAACGACTGAGGGATATTTCAACACACGCAAGCTAACTTGCTCACCAAATCCTCTCATGAAAAGGTCAACATCCAAGGAGTAATAAGGGGTAATGACTCGCTCTAATTTACCTGGACCCTAAAGCCAGTGCACACGTCGGTCGACATGGGCCCCATCTTTCGATGGCTATTCGCCAACACGACTGCAAGTTTTTTGAGGTTATGCTCATTACTTCCGCATCTTACAGTTAGTCTGGAGATGTTACGACATTGTCGTTGAACGAAAGAAGGACCTCGGTGTAGTCGGGAGGCTTAGACAGATTGGGGAGTGTAGAGGACAAAAGGCGTTCCGACTGACGGTAAAGTACACGGTTAAATGAACGGTGAGGATTTTCTTTGAAAATGATGATTTTCACAAGTTACTTAAAACGTCGAGGAGTTCCACGTGTGGTACAATCACTTTAAGAGTGTTCGTCTAAAAAATGCATCATTTCGAAAGCAGGCTGGATAATAATAAAAGTTGGGGGTCCCGAAAATAGAAATGTTTCTACAAACGGCCAAAAAAAGCTAGTTTTAATGCTTCCCCCACCTCACAAGCAATCTCGTTTGGTGTGCTAAATTAGAGTTTTGACAACCGACTCCATTGTAAATCGGGAAACCCTACCAAATAAGAAGCAAATGTACTTCCAAGATTGTGTGGATGGTTGAAACCTACGGGGGGATGAACAAAAAGCAACTATACAAATTCAGCTTCAGTTGGCATCAGTAGACTTGGTTTTTAGCTTGGCTTGTCACATCGACGTTTCCCTAACCACTATCAGTATCCCTTTGGCTGGCATGGGTTTTACTCTTCGGATATTGCCGTGCAGCAGCCTGCTTTTTTGGTTTTGTTTATGTTATGCCGTACATTGGCTGAATCCGTCCAAAAACTGGATTCTCAGTTTAGCTGATCAAAGCACCTTCTAATCTGCGTCGCAGCTTTTACTGCCTACCCTGCTGCAGTCAGTTCTAGCCTTGGAATGGACACCGTCTTTAGTTGAGCTACTCTTGCCCCTGCGAATACCATTCGGCTGTGCCGACCACCATCTTCATCTACCCAGCAGCCATAAGCCACTACCCAAAAGCCTTCTTCTGATGCATCTGAAAACAAGCGGGGGTGGATACAGCTGACGTACGTGATTCCCGTCGAGCATCCTGGTATCTTGATCGCGCCCAGATGACCTAGGCTGTGTAACCAGCCACGCCATCATATGCTGCAGCCGTCCCGAAGAGTTTCATCCTGGCCTGTACCTCTTTGATGCAAGGGTTGCAGCAGCCACTTTCCCAGTAGCAACCATGCTGAAACAAGACCTAAGGGTTTGAAGGGGCTTGAGGTTGATGATGAAATTCCTCCCCTGTGGCTCGTCGTCTCAGTAGGTCCAGAGTGAATATGAATTCGTCACCCTCGGGCTTCCGTCGAACTCCATAAGTGGGCTCAATTTGTAAAAACAGGATCCGAATAGCTGTCTCGCGCACCCAATTCTCCCGGAATCCGGAATAAAAATGAGAACCTCAGAGCTGTTTGAAGTTCGTTTTATGGGAATGACCCCCCCCCCCCCCGCATGTGGAATGGCCGTCAGTTCGGTCAAAAATGGAAAAACAGTGTTTGGGTTGTCAAAGGAACATGGGAAATCGTCCACGTAGAAATGGTCCACTTCTCTTCCTAATAGATTGCTGGTGCTGCCGAAAAGCCTCAGCTTTTCCCGGAGGGCGAAGTTAGCGCAGAGGGGGGATGATACCGTTCCAGACGGGTAAACCGTCAGCCAGCACTTTTCCGATTTGCGGTCTACATTGATTTCAGGCCTCTAGAGAAGACAAACGTTGTCCCTATCTTTGCCGGGCATTTTCAATTGTAGAAACGTTTCACATATGTCCGCAGAGACGGCCACTCTTCCTAGCCGGAGACGGCATAAAACTTCGACTAGTGGTTTCGTCCAGTTTGGGCCCTGTTGTTTATAGTCGTTGCGTGACACACCATGACATCCCGTGGCACAATCGAAGACCATCCTGACGTTCCTCGGTTTCTATGGATTCACCACCGGGTGACGAGGTAGGTTCCACTGAAATTTGCGCTGATTTCCGTAGTATTCGTTCTTTTTAGATAACCCAAGTCTATGTTAATTTTCTCGGCTGTCACATATTCTATCCTTCATTGTGGTTTATGAATAAGCTTACTTTTGAAGAAGCATAATTTTTTTCAGAGCCATGTTTTGACTGTTCGGCATTAATTTCTTGTTAGCATTCCGCGGTACAGGCGCACAGAAGCAGTCTATCACGTATTTATCTTTCTCGGCCACCATTTTCAAAGCCCACCTATCTCCTCGCAAAGTGGCATGTCTACCAAGGCCAAGTCGGTAAATTCGGCGGTATACAGCTACAGGAATGCCTGTCCGATGTTTGCTGTCTTGACCGAAGTGGGTTGATTTGGATCTGTTCGCCGCATCTTCGTTTTGTTTTACCATACAAAGTCCAATCAAACACTATCAGCACTAAATGCAGTGTTTTGCGGCTTCCTGTCCCTTGATTTAGGGCCTGGTGTGCTTCCGGCACACCGCAACCGATCAGCAAATCTATTTCATCATTCTGTGACTTCTCAACTGTGTCCCATTGGAGATGCGGCCACTGACTCGGAATAAATTGTATTAGCTGGGGTGCTCTAATCAACAGACCTTCTGTGGAGAACGGTTCGAAACTTTCTGCTCAATTGTTGTTGACCAGGGAAAAGAGTTGTAGATGCAGTTTGGTCGACTGGATGATACGGGTGCCACTCAATGTGCTCGCAGTTAATGGAGATTGATCCCCTCCGATCACATTTCTCTCAGCTAATTCCTTCCTCGCAAGGATGGTATCCCAGCCTTCGTCTACGGGGGCCAACGTTTTCTTCCCAAATGGGGCTTCTACGCCGACTGCTATTACTCCCAGGCGAACAGGCTTACAGATGGAGCGAGATACCGCGCAAACCACACTTTGCTTCGAGATTTCTTCAGCATTCAATTTCTTGAGTTTGTGCTGTGTAATGGTGTTTTCTTTGGCATCCAGTGAGGCCGCAACTGGGTTTCATTCAGCACGCTGCTGCCCAGTGTGACTCGTTGAGACGAACAAGGCACGCGCCCGGCCCTCTGGTCTCTTCCCATTGTTCTTCAACGTCCACGTTAAATAAAAGGGGATATTGCGCTGGTTGTTGAAGCCCCCCACAAACATTACATACCGGCAAGTTTCACCTTCGCGGGATAGTGCGCGAGTGTTTGCCCGTGGTTGGTCCCTACCCCGTTCCCTGGTCCAGCTTTGTGTTGCCGCAGCCATGGGTGGTTTGCTCGCCTGGCGCACAAGTTGACCAAAACGACTGTTTGCTATTCGGGCATGACGATTTATAAACTGCTTCAGATCCTCAAATGTAGTTTCTCGCCCAAATCTACTGATCCTCTCAGTTTCCTCGGACCATCTACTAAGAACTGCGCATTATGGTCTCCAATGCTTGAAGTGTATTTAGGTCCGATTTATAATCTAGGTGATTTAGAGCGATGCACCAGTCCTACATTTTTATTACCCCACTGACTAGAGAACCTGACTAGCCTTTAAAGCGTCTTGCCTCTGATAGTACAACATCGAATAAGTTCCATGCGACCTTAAATGGTTGCCTTAAGAGATCTTTAAAGATTTTACGTGCTCGAATGTAACATTGTTTGGCATCCAGCATCGAGCACCCGTCGATCGCTTCCCTGGCTCTTCCATGACACTAATGTAGCAAATACAAGAACCTCTACCCTGGATCAGATATTCTTAATTCTACAAAGTTCTCGTATTGTCTAATGAATTTGCAGTACCTTTCAGCGCTTCCACCAAACGGGAACAATTCCACTTTTGGTAAATCCTCGGCCTGTTGTAAGCCGGCCTAAGTCGGCTTCAATCGTTCCATGGAACCACTAGGCTGGACGGTTGAATGCTCTGTGATTTCCAAGACCATATCACGCTCCAGTATTTGAGGTTGTTCTATCCTGGTTGACTCATGACGAGCAATGTACATCCGCCGGACCCCTACAGAGATCCGCAAATACCGGCTGAACGGTTGTGAACCTATCACAACAACCATAAGCCTATCCGCACTGGCTCTCAATAGTTTGTTCATCCTCCACACCACACAAAAATATGTCCTTCCATGACAGGCTCTCAGAGTTAACAACTCACTTTTCTCAGCATTCGTTTCCTATCTTTGGTTAGTTCTCTTTTGGCGCGTATTCCCGAAGACGCAACCCGTTATGAATTTCTGTCCTTCATGTGCTCCTGGTGAGTATGCTCTTTATTAATCTTCCGGTATGCCTCTGTTTCACTCAGAGTGCTCATGTCTTAGTTCTCAGTGGTATATTGTGCTTTATCACATGATGTTGATGGTAAATAATCATTTGAGACCCGTGCTGGTAGTCATGTTGATGAAGTGTTCTATTCACAGTCATTCTCTCCGCATCTGAGTTCTCGCGAGCAGTGGTGAATTTGCACTGCTGATCATTCTCTACAGGGATGAAGCAGCTGTACAGTGTTTCCATGGTTTTCGATGCTGCTTTTCCCGTTGAGGCTCTTTGTTTTGTCTTTTCATGGAATTATTCTCCATTCCTCCTCTGTGGAGCATATTTTCTTCTCTTCGTCAACACTGTTTTAGATATTTTCTTGTCCAAGAGCAATATCCTATTTTGTGTTATGCTTCTCACTCAAAGTTGCTCGCAATTTTCTGAAAACCTGTCACCAGAAATACTCTTGTTTTTAGTCTCCTGATTCTTCCGAAGTTTTCAACGGATATAAACTCAGGTCGGCTCCCCTTCTTTTCCAAAAATATGGGCCCGAGGAGAGCCTGAGGGCTTTCAAAATCCTTTCTCCAACACCAGCTTGTTGTACCAGCAAGCAGTTCCCCGGTACTGATGATGAACTCTGGGCTGTTACTGCCTCATGGGCTTGCTCCGTACCCGTCGATGCGGTTTTGAAGGACTCTCATACGGATCAGAAAACCCGTTTGCCACGATAACTGCTCTCGTCCCCCATGCCGCGCTTTCTTTTTTGGCTCGGGAGCTATTCCGTGATGGCTTTACCTTACATTGCCCAATGGGAACTTCCGACTTTCATATATCAGGTAGCCCAGATCCATACCCGAACGACTATCTTTATGATAAAAATCACGCTCAAGGATCAAATACCGTGGTGTGTATGGGGAAGCCGGGCGGGTAAAAGAGTTCTGGTCTACTTGTTGAGTAACCTGGTGGGAGCCGTGGGTTTTGACAAGAACATCCTTCACTGCCAAAATTCTTGGGGCCACATCTTTACGTGCATTTTTACTAGAGATCCTCACATGCGTGAAGCCTCATTTGGCCATGGTGTCTTAAAAAGTCCAGCTTGGAGAACCCCTTGTTGGGACTTTGACCATAGGCGGATCTGCATTCATTGCTTTGGTGACACAAATCATAGGAACAAATTCGCTTGACGGAGTGGAATCAATTTCGGGGATGCCTCCTCTTGTCTTAGGGCCCCAACAGCCCCGGTTTCGTTCCATCGGATTTCTATTGATGAAAATAAATTTGGCGGGAACGAGAATAACTTGCAACAAGGATACCAGTGGCCTATGCCGTGATTGAGACAGAGCTTTGTCACCCCAAATTCCAGTGACGAAACTTTCGGGAGTCACCGCACATTGAATCTCAGAGCTTCCATGTGAAAGTTCAGTTGAAACCAGATAAAAAAGGGGGTTCGCCAAAGGATACGCGAGCACTAAAGGGGACTCCGCGAGCAACGGAATTCATTAGGATTCAGCCTGGAGAATAATGCCACACTGGTCTACAGAAGGCCCCCCTGAAGATACAAACGCCCACATTAGATATGAACCAAAGAAAGTTGTCAATTCAACTGCACGTTGATGGGACGCATCCGTTTAACTATTAAACACGGAGGATATGGAAAAGTTTGGGAAGACTGGGTATCACAGAAATAGAGTAAATTCAAAGTCAACAAGAGGTAATTGTTGGAAACGACGGTTACCCAGGAATGGTAATCAAAGCCGTCGTATGTGGTCACCCGGCGTGATCCCACGTTAAGCTCATAAAGTCACATTCTGGATACAACAGTTGTGACAAGTTCACTCAAAAGGGTGTGTATCATAAGAACAAGTTATGTTTTCTCTCAGTGAATAATACATTATTAGGTAACCGAATTCTTGGTTCAACTCGTTTGAATAATGCTGTTCGCTTGCCTTTTGAAGTCTCAGACAAAGATATGGTGACATAACCTCTTATGGATGATACGCGGGGTATTTTTTGGGGGGTAGTGCGACGTTTATTAAAGCTTTGGGCCGATTCTCCCGTAGAAGACGGTTTCCGTCTTACGAAGCAGCAAATCGAAATAATTAAAAAAACAATGGTAGAACCAAGAAACCAACCATTCTGTGAATTTCACAGGAAGTCTCGAGGTTTGGACAAATACCGATCGTAGAAAGCTTCAGGGTTTAGGCGATTTTTATTATATTTAGGTGTAGTTGTGCTGAGAGGTTTTGTGCCCTTTCAAATTTATGTACTCTTTTTAACTTTGTTTTATGCAACTAATGACTCAGTCTGCAGCTAGGACCGCGAGTTCGTACAGTTTGCAAAGGACCTCTTACTTTCTTTTGTTAAAAAGCGTCGCCATATTTATGGTTTACAGGAAATGTCCATGAATTTACACTCTCTCGTCGGCATTCCTGAAGATTGTTACCATTTAGGTAAATTGATTGCACTCAGCGCTTTTCCGTTCGAGTCATATCTGCATCGAATAAAGCGTACACTTCACGGGACGACAAGACTGTGCTCACAGTTATACTGACGTTCCTCTGAGGCCCAAATCTCAGCCATGCCTGCTGGGAGAAGCACAATTCCGGCATTGCAACAAAAATAAGGTTTAACTATATTGAGAGTCGGCAGTTATGCTGTCACTAACTGCAGTTCTGATAAAATGGTTTTAGTTAGCGGATCACCGTGCACAATAGAATGGATGAAAAAAACGACGTAGGTGATGCGGAAATGGGCTACCGTAAGTTTTCAACCTTGAATGACTTTTATAATGCTCCGTTCCCCTCCACCGGTCGCCACATTTCTGTTGCTAGCTGTTTGGCAGAGACTATTAATACATGTACCGTCGAAGAAGTCGACTGTAAATGTGTGTCACTGTCAACCGCGAGTGGTTGTTGTGTCATTCCCTTATGTCATACAATACAATGCTGATCACGACTTTCTTTCTGTTTTTAGCTTCTTTTTATGGATAGTACTAACCAATTTTGCTTTTGGATGAATTCCGACTCCATGTTTTCACCTGTCATCCTGCAGGGTGACAACAAAGATGTCTGTGTCATAGGCCGATCTTGGCTTCCAAGTGACCAAAAGTGTGACCGGGAATCGGTTCCGTCCTATGGTTCAAGCACACCAAAGGCCGAACGAAAAGCCACAAGGAGTCCAGTTAAGGTTTCGCTACCCACCGGTAACTTAGTAAAGCAACGGTGAATTATTTTTCAGCTCATCTCCTATAAGCTTAGGAAATCCAAAGGAGAGAACTGGATAACCAGTAACCGTCCAGTGACGAAACAATGGTTATGGGATTTCTGAGCGGAAATCAAAAGTCATCCTTGAACTTTTATAAGTCTTAGGAAACCGCCGGCCACTTGGACGTCCTCCAACGAGAAAAATAATAAATCCAAGGTTGTTTAACAGTCAGAGAGTAAAATTAGATTTTATTACCAATCGTTTTAGCTTTGAAGGCAGCTGTCAGTAAACGAACCATCACACAACTTACTAGTCCAACAAGCTACATACAAGGTAAATTGTCATTATTGCTATCAGTTTTATTACAAGTGAATCCTCCTTTGGCAACACCATCAAGGTTGTTCCAGTCACCCCCAAGACCACTGAGTATGGTAATATATACTAGTAAGTATTTTACTGTTTCATCTTCGGCTTCTTCTGTCACCAACGAACTTTCCCAATTTTCACATACTCAAAAAGCGATCGTCAAGTCGTTGATCGCTTTGCACGAAAATAACGTGCTAATTCGGGAAATACTGGCAAACGCGGTCAAGGTCAACAGTCAGTCCACACTTCTTTTACCATAGGAACTCTGTTAAGGTTTTGGGAAGTAGACTGGGATATGTCTAACGTAAAGGTGCGCACGGAGCTGGTAATCACATCTTTCCTCTCTACCCTATGCCCGCAAGCTCACATTATCAGCACTACCCACGAGAGTATCCCAAGTAAATTTGAGTGTAACCTAATGTCTTGCATTATGAGTGCGAGTTTATCAACGGAAATTACCTATTCCTGGGCCAACGGAAAATGGGATTTTAGACGGAATATCATGCACGGAATAACAGTCCGTAGGTTGAGCTTTTTTTCCATTGATGCCTCAGATGCCATTCGCAAATGGAACATGACTTGCACTGGAAAGAACGGCATATACTTCGCCGTGCAAAAGTGGATGCATGATACGGCAAATAACATCAAGAAGCGCTACCCTCTATCGGAGATATGAGCAGTGGTTACTTTTTTCTTCAAGGACAGTCAGCGCAGGATAAGATGTGGCTCTATCGGAAAATGTGGATAAGGATGCCTGACTGTCCTGTAAATCTGACACTTTAGTGAATATTGCCGTGAGAACAATCCGTATTACAGCTAGATGGGGTTTCGCAAACGATGTTACCTCGATTTTATTCACAGTGGCATTGGCGTGCATGCAAATATAGCTGAAATATTTAGTAAATTATACCGACGAATCATGGGTAAATTAGTTTTCTTTATGGTGATATTTCTAACAAGCATTCTCCGAATAACTATGCATTGGAAATGGATGGGTTTTATGAAAACAGTTTAAGATAGGTCCATTTAAAATGCTAGTGTTAACCATCCGAAACGTGGGGTTTAGTTCAGTTCAGTTTATTCAACCATTAACCCCGCACTTCTGTGCTCTGGTTTTCGGTCGCCACCCTCCGGCGTCGTCCAGTGAAGGGCAAAAAGAATGGGAGCATAGTCGTAAAGATCCAAAAGTTCAAAATACCAAGGGGGCATCAAGGCCACAAGGAAAGAGTCCAAAAGCAACTACGCTAATGGACGCGACACCTAGCCATACCACTGAATGTATCTAACCATCTGGTAGGCGGGTCACGTGGACCCCAACCCGGAGGTCTAACAAGTCCTACGTGGCCAAGTCCACTGGTCAAGGTTCTCATACCTGTTTCCATGTCATGAACCGAACACCTCGACCTACCTTCCAACTATTACCTGCCTCGGAGGATAGAGTACGCCGAGGAAGTCTGTTGATGGGCATAAGTAACACATGTCCCAGCCACTTTAACTTGTTTAGACTAAGAGCTTGTTCTGATGAATGACCTCTGGTTTCCAACACCTTACGCCTAAACTCAGCATTGTTAATACGGTGTTCCCATCATACTCGGGCAACGCTATGGAGACATCGATGCTCGAACACAGACAGTCTTCGCCTATCTTATACTCTCACTGGTCATGTCTCTGAGTCGTATAAAAGAACGGACCCAACAGTCTCATTGCAGATTCTACCCTTAACAGACAATCGGATGTTACGTCGACGCCACAAATGGCTGAGGTTGGCAAAAGCCAAATGCCACTTCTGTATACGCGATCACACTTCATCCCATATTGGTTCACCTGGTGAGATATAACTACCCAGGTAACAAAACGTATCTACTTCAGCTGGAGTTTCCCCTGCCATTACAAAGTTTAATCCCTTGAATTGGTCTCTGCTTTTCACTAGGTAAACACGGCCAAAAAGGGTATTCTCGAGAATAATGATCCCACCTTTTGGCGAACTAGCGCAGGCACCTCCTTCTCGTCGCGATGTCATTCCACTGGTTCACAGGGAGACAACAGATGCATCGACGGGGGAGGAAAGACCGCAGCCCTGACATCTGACTGATTGAGGGGCAGGAATTGCCTTGCGTGAGAGCATAGGGATGGTAAGCCCCCTTCACACCGATCGGTCCACAAAAACGGGGGCAAAAAGCCGGAATGGCTATCCCAATAGACCTCTCTTTTGGCCCCCGTTTGCATTGTAAAAAACAAGGACAAATTCGGGGGGTTTGACCACGTTCGTGCCAGCTGGGTTGTAGCACACAGCCTGTTAGTAACATCGGTCTTCGAAAGGTTTTTGACCGGTTTGTTTAGTGGTCTTTTTACACGGAGCAAAACTAAATTGACACGAAGAAAATCGACGACCAGAGAAACGTACACTTTTTATTGGACATTTATTTCAATATAGTTATCAGATATACTAAAGTGCTCTGGAGCACCAAGTTATAGATCGGCCCACTTCATGCTCTTAAAATGAGTAAAATAAGAACAATTAATAAAAAATATCAAAATATGGGGATCAAAGCCCAAGCAGCACGGAATATGGCAAACAGACCCCCAAAAGACCCCCGTGTGGTCGGTTTTTACTAGGAATCTGACATTCCCTATTTATCAGCTGCCAGTTGGGAAAAAGCGCTCGCTTTTTCAAAGTTGCTTTTATTTCTTCCAAAAGCCAACTAGTTTGTGAGAAATATTTATATCATTCTTTCAGTGCATGTCTTTTTAAAAGCTCACTTTCTAAGCTCATTCGTATGTAATTGGATGATTCATGTTCATCAGCGAGTCAGAAGTTGGTCGTACATTAAAATTTAACACTATTCGCACTTTAAAACTCTACAGATTTCCTTTTCAAATAAGGTTTGTTTTGCTCGATCTAAATTCATCGATCACTTTGTGGAGTGAATTGTCCGACGCTGCTCGCTGAAGGTGAGTGTGCCTCGGTTGTCTTCCGACTACGGCCACATTGAGTGAAGCTGGGTTATTAAATTAGCAGTGTTTGTGTGTGCATTTGTGTGTTGTTTGTACAAATGTTCATTCATGTGCCTTTTGTGGTTACTTTACCTTATTGTTTACGTGTTTATTGGTTAGCAAGTATATCGTTTTCTTATCCGACAGCTGTATTCATTAGGCTTGCCGTAACCTTAACGGTACTTATGTATTTGTTTCTTCGTAAGATGAGGAGAAGTTTAGAATCGTATCATCGTGGTCCTCCTGGATCATCAGTAACAGCAATAAGACGACGTAACGAATCAGCTCGTGGTGCAATAATGGCTGAAGAACTGTCTGATAGTACGACGAAGTCGGTAGAGTCTGTTGAAAATGGACACGGTACTTTTCATCCAAAAATCGTCTTTATGATTAGAAAAGTTTCAACTTCTGTCGGAAATTGAAAGCGAACCAATTGAGGATGTTTCTTCCCTGATCTCCGCACTTTCCAGCGAGGATCCACAACATATAATATCAAGTATGCATAGGTATAAAAAGGTTTTAATTTCAAACTTATTTTCACAGCGACGAGTAAGATGGCGATCAACGAGCCAAAGCTTCAGCCAGTTCTTTAGACGAAGAACTTTGGTTGGTACAATGTGCGGTAATCAGCAAAAGCTCGGACATTTCTAATAGCAGAGCGGGCTCCTTGTATCAGTGTGACGGAAAATGGTTAGTAGTGTCAGAAACGTCATCTCTTCCTTATTGAAAATAAGTCCCAAATTGTCCGCAGGCGCCGTGGCACCCCAGGTTGCAGTGCAACTTAAAATGTTTTTAAAGAACGTAAGGTCTATGCTTTGAGTCATAAGACAGCTACAACCAGACATACCCATTGGTCCACGTATCTTATTGGGAACCCCATGTCAGACGCCCAAAAGAGCGGTCGGTGAGGAACGGTGCGTACATTTTATGCTCATCGAATCTACGCGGCGTGCCCTTGAATCAGCAGCCATCAAAGAAAACTTTACGGTTTCGATCCAGCTTCACGTTGATGGATTAAATTTATTCCGAGAGTCTTCGCAACAACTTTCGCCCATTTTAGGATAAACGACTGATCCTATGTTGTGAGTTTTTTGATTGGCCCGTACTGCGGAATGTCAAGGCCAGCCGACGTGCACTCCCACTTTGAGGGCTTAGCGGATGAACTAAAGGATTTGTTGAATGAAGGTACGGTTATTCATGGGACTGGAGTGCAATGCCGCATTGTCCTTTCCAGTATCTTTGCTGATGCTCTTGCAAAGGCTATGATCAACCAAGTAAAACAACGCAATGGTTTCCATAGCTGCTAACGATGCAGAAGGGACATAGTGTATAAATAAAATTGGTATCTGCGTCCCATATATGTCCACCTAAGACGGACGGTGATTTTAGAGATAGACGCCAGGCTGAACATCATACTGGATTGTCACCATCTGCACATCTCCCAGTCAACATGAATGGCCGTTTTCCTATGTACTACATGCGTTTGGTGTTTTTGAAATACGAAACGCCTTGTCGGCCTGTGGAGATTCCAAAAAATTTCCAAAGCACCACTGTCAGCACAATTATTATTATGGCATGCAAATTCTCACGTTGCACTCATTACAAAACTGTTTTATGTGAGTTTTCAAGAATTTGTCGTACCTTCATTGACATCAAATACTGCAAGACTTCAAAATATTGGCATTTTTGTTACGAATTGGACTCTTTTTAATGCGAGACATACTTTATACCAGTTATTACGGGAATTTTGTGTTTTCCAGTTTGTACTTACATACTTTGCAGTGAAAGATGGCAACCACTCTACCTAGACTACGTCCAGCGCCACTGTCCAGTGGTGGTTATATAGATCGCCGATGTGTATGGAGAGACGGAAGCTGCGTTGATTGTTCACTCTTGGGTGCACATCTGCGAAGACGTGCGACTGTACGGGTCACTGGATAACTTTTCAGCTTTTCCGTTTGAGTCTTCCATGCAGACCGTTCGTCGCTGCGTCAGCAGTCGGAATATGGTAGATGAGCAAATATTCAGACGAATAACTGAAAGGACGGCTGATGCGACGATGCACGCCAAAGTTTCTTTGTGGGATTATGCCGTCGCATGCCGATTAGGCAGACGATGAATTCTTGGGATAGTGCTAACATTACAAGGAACGGTATTTGCGACTGGAAAGCCATACAACGGTGCCTTTTATAGCCAATCGTCCTAAGGTCAAAGTGGACTGTGCTGGAGATAAAGTCTAATATCAGGTGTACAAAGATGTAGAAAACTTTTTCACCCAGCCAAAGCCATCGAAGTAGTCGGTAACTTTTCTGTGTAGCAACCTACCTGAACAAATCTAACCATGTGACAAAGACAGTACGCATTATGAAGGTTTGATTTGCCGTTCAAGGCGCAGCAGGTTTTCTACCCCATCGTTCATAGTTGTCGCAAATAAAATTATCTCATGATAATATCAGCATGTATCCGTTATTTTTATATATTCCTTGTCATCGGGCTCTTTGACGGCAAGTCAGTGGCTGTCTTTCCTGAAAACTGGAGGATCGGCTCAAACTAAGTGTTTTGGCCTCGTTTAGTCACGTCCAATATAACTTGTCTCGTAAGAAAGAGACCACCACCAACACAAAACTGCCCCTTGTACAAGTTAATTGTGCATATAACCGTAGGTATGTCTCTTTTTGTGCACATATTCTCGGAAAATTATACCGATGCCGTGAGTTCGGAATAGTATCTTGAAAATGCTTATCAAATTCTTTTGTCAGGTGCCACCATAGATATGGACATATTTGGCAAACGACTTCAGTGGGTGTTACAACTTTCATTTGACACGAGTCAGCAGCAAGCCCTGCAGGATTAAGTTTAATCCTGCAGTAATTTAAATGACTTGTTTCATTTTTCAGGAATCATCAGGCACAGACCAACCGGGTGATCCGGAATCAATGTCACAATGAACAGTTTCGGCAGACCAACTTATCTAATAAATTTCAGATATAACATTTCACCTATTTACAAAAAAGCGTTTTTTATTGTTTGCTAAAATTGCGTCGTTTGTAACTTAGTATGCGAGGGAAAGTGCGGTATCTGATGCAGATTTGAGTCCAAAAGGCTAGTCTTGTTGGGGTTAATTCTAGTAGGGTCAAGCGTCGCACACGAGGTTTTCAACCTCGGAGTTGGAAGAGCTTTAGTATTCAGTTAAAAGATAATCCGCATCGAAGCAAACATAAGTTAAGCGGAAGACGATTGACGAGCACAAAATAAACGACGGAAGATAGCTGTATGATTTCAGGGATAAACATACTCCGCTAATTGGTGATGGAAGTGAGACGAAATGACCGTTTTTCGTAATACCGATTGCTAGTTGCCATTGGTGATCCTTCGTAGAACAATAAAACAATACTCGTAGTTACCGCTAGCGCCTTTTTGGGTTACTAAAAACAGACCTCAAAAAGACTCTAGGATGTATCACGTGAGTCTTTTTGGTGTTTCATGGAGCTCTGTTCTGGGTTTCATTCAGGTTCGCTTCGGGTCTAATTGGGGTCTGTTTTTCTACCCTTGGTACCCACCCAGTCAGCGAAATAGTCCCAAATTTGGTTTCGTTTGAAGCACCCCGGGGAACTTCTTGGGACTATTTTTGAGCACATCGAGAGTGCAGAGGCCCAAGTGCTTAACTTTGAAATTTCGGTAAGCTCTACTACATTACCTCATCTTGAGATACTTGCCCAGACAGCGCTGAGGTGTGCTTTTTGGTCTCAAAATAGTCCCTCCAGGTACTTTATTTTAGTAATTAGTTTGTGAAGAGTTTTGTTCGTACCAGTAGATTTGGACAGATCAAAAACATGGAGAAAAGTTTTACTCCGTTGGAAAAAACTATGGTTTCCCAGCCCGGTCTTCACAAGGAAGGAGCATTTAGTCCCTAAAATGTCTCTCAATGGACTATTTTTATAGTTTGGTATAACTTAGAGAACTTTGCCCGTTGCTTTAGGTGTGGCTCATAATATGGAAGTACACCTTGACTTCTTTTGAAGTGCTAGGTTTTATAGGGATGATGAGCACCAAAAAGTACTCGGGTCATGCCGAACAACTTTTGGGGGTGTTCAAAGGTCACTTCACTTTCCCAAATGAAAATTATTGAAAAATCAATAATCACTGCCTCGAAATGAAGTAATGTGTAGCCGTGGTTATCTCCTTTCGTACTTTTACCACGTTTGTTGTTTAACTGAAAGTTGACTACCAAACGCGGTTGCCATTTGACCGTTGCTCTTGCGCACGCTCTCACGCACGCTCCTTAATACACGCTAACCGCTATCCCTCCTAATCGCCTTCTCGTTCTCACGGGTCGGGGAGAATACTTTTCTGGGTAACATATTCGTATAGTGCCGAACATTAGGGTAACGTGCAAGTGGTCCCCGCAGTTCGAAGTACCAACAGAGCACCACCGTGGATGAAAGTAGACCGGCCTGGATAACAACTGCGGATCGTCCACGAAGAACGCCACCGTCGAGGAAACAGTGATTCCTAATAGTGAAGTTGCCTGAGACAAAGGAGACCACAGCAAGGGCACTCCTGGACCACGATATTGCGAGTCTCCGGACTATACCAACAAAATTCTTTGTCCCCGGAGAGGAGGAGACTGCAGAGAAGTTGCGGGTGAAATCAGCCTTCCGAATTGGAAAAGCCAGTGATTCTGAACGTCCCCGTCCACTGAAAGTAGTGATGCACTCTGCGGAAGCCGCAACTTCTGTGTCTGGAAGATCCTACCAGCCTAAAGACGAACAAGTGAGGTTGCACCGAGACCTATACCCTGCGGATCGTGAGAAATATAGAAAAGCTTTGACTGAACGACGTGAACGAATGGAACAAGGAGAAACGGAATTGATTATTCGGGATTTTCGGGTACAGAAATGCCGCCCTCACTTCCGGTGAAGGCCGCTGACGCTAGTGTCCCTGTCAGTCCCCCCAAGCTAGGACTCTCTGAACAGACGGGGGTGGTACCAGGCCGAGGCAGCGTCGTCATCCTGTCGCCTAACATCCCTGGTCTGCTGAACAAGAGAGATGACCTGGAACACTTGCTGCAGTCCAGCTCACCTACTATGAGAGCACTAACTGAGAAGTGGCTGAGTAACAGTGCTCTAGACTCTGAAGTGTCCCTCCCCGGCTACACCCTATTCCGAGTCGACTGGGACCCCATCAGAGCTGATGGAGGCGTGGCATCGTTCGTCCGATCAGACATCCCAACAGCGCAGTTATAGGCTTCGCATATCCGCAAGGATTCGGTGAAGCTATCTGGTGCCGCGTTGAACTTACCGCCGGAGGCTTCAGGACAGTTGGAGTCACCTATCGGATACCTGTAGTCACCCCTCCAAATATGATGAGTTTATCGAGGAGACTGGCTTGCGACGGCTACTGCCTTGTCCTGGGCGACTTCAACGCTCTGCATATTGATTGGACATCAGGCAGGACAGCCGCCGGGGCCGATCCTTTCTCTCGGGAATTACTGACAACCGTCCAAGAACTGGCACTACTTCGACATGTTCAGGAATCAATCCGGAGGCAATTCAGTCACGGCTCCATTCTGGATAGAGTGATTTCTCCCAGGAGCTCGGACGTCGATAAGGTTGATTATCTCCCTCCACTTGGAGGCAGTGATCACGTGGTGCTAGAAATTCACTGGCGCAGTGGTTCTTGTCCATCCCTCAGGCCACACACCGGAAGTAATGTTTGGCGCACACCATTCGAAGATTTCCGGAGAGCAGCTTTAGACTTCAACTGGTTTCCCGCGGATTCAGATGCCCATCACGATGTGAACGAAGCTTGGGCGTTTATTCGTGACGTTATCTTGTACCTTGCGGATAACTACTGCCAACTCAGCTGGCGCGGACCCCGGATAAAGGGCCCACCAAGGTTTGATCTGGAGCTCAGAGGCCTGCTTAAACGGCCAAGTCGGGCCTGGCAGCGGTTCCGATCTACAGGTGGGGGTTATGATCTCTATTGCAGGATTCGTAACCAATGTACTGGACGAAAACGGATAAAGCGGATGGCGTTCGAGGAGGCCCTTGCGGTTGATGCAGTGTGTGTAACGACCGGTCGTAGAAAATCTCCCTAAAACCTTTGCGATTCAGTGTTTTTCTTAACATCACCCACTTGCTTACACTAATGACGTGTCTTCACGAACTGTTTGTTTTTATGGACCAATTTTGTTTGTTCGCGCCCAGAGCGCTACTTTTTCATATCCTTGTCCTGGACCTGCGTGACGCACGTGCTCCTTGCTCGCAAGCTGCAATTCGTTTCTCGTTTGCTGAGTCCTTGTGATCTCATTATTGAGGTTTGTATCTTTTTGGAGCCATTGTTCATTCAACAATCTATTGTCGTAGAATATCACGGATAATTGTCTTTCGATTTCGGGATCCGTTGCGAATTTGGCTACGCATTGCTGAAACGTGTGTTACAGTGCGGACACCCAAGTTCCTGTTTGCATACTTAAAGCGCTGCACCGGAACGAAGGTAGGTGTACCGGTGCTGATGAACAACGACGAAATGGCTGCAAAGGATGATGGAAAGGCTGAAACATTAGCCTAGTGTTATCTGTCAGTTTATCCGGTGGAGGAAGGCGCGCCAATCCCGATGGTAGATGGCTCGCCACCGTTCATTATGCATGGTTTTGGGGAGCCGGAAGTGAATAAGGTGCTCAAATCCAACAAAACTCACAAGTTAACGGGACCGGACGACGTACATCCGTTGATGTTGAGGGAGTTGGCGGATCAGCTAACTACGCCACTGACGCGGTTGTTCATTTTATCATTGGCCATTGGCAGTCTACCTCGGCAGTGGAAAAAAGCAGTCGTTGTTCCGCTGTACAAGGGTGGGACAAAATCCACCCCGGCCAACTACCGCCCGGTCCGCCTCACTTCCCTAGCGGGAATTGTCATGGAAAGGATGGTGGCTGCTCGCATACGTGAAAATCTGGAGGGTTGTCAGCTGCTATGCACATAGCAGCACGGTTGTCTGTCAAACCTGTTGACTGCTCGTGAAAGTTGGTCGAACTCCAAGGCCGAGGGACACGTCACGGACGTCATCTTTGTGGACTTTAGTAGGGCGTTTGATAGCGTTCCTCACAGTGGGCTGTTGCCAAAACTCCGGACCATCGGCATCTCAGCGCCCATGCTCCACTGGATTGAGGATTTCTTGGTCGAGAGAACCTTTTCCGTGAGAGTTGCACTGTCCCAGTCCACGTGGTATCCAGATAGCGGTGGCTTCCCGCAAGGCTCCGTGCTAGGACCCGTGTTGTTTCTAGCGTTTGTGAACAACTTACCACAGACTATTCGACCCCGATGCCTTATCCACCTCGATGACCTAAAGATCTGGCTCACCATTCGATCGACACAGGATTGCGAGATACTACAGGAGGATCTGCAGGCTCTCGTCAATTGATCGACCACCTGCGGTCTACCGATAAACGTGGACAAATGCGCGAGAATGAGGATTGATGGCCCAAAAGATACTCCCGGCCACTGCCTTGGGAGTATCGCACTCCGTCAAACGCAGGAGAAAAAGGACCTCGGAGTTATTGTCACCAGTTATTCGAAGACAAGAGCACGCAGTGAGAGAGCGTGCGCCTCAGCGTGGAAGATACTTAGTCCCATTCGCCGTTCATTTGGGCCCTTGCCCTTTGACACTTTCTGACCAATGTGTGTCTCACGTATACTTCCTCGCTTGAAGTACGGCGGTCCGGCTGTCTACCCGTGCACGGCGGCGGAAAAAAGCCAAACTGGAACGAGTGCAACATGCCGCTACACTCCTCGGGGCCGGACTGCGTGGGTTCAGCTATGAGGAAAGCCTAGAGGTCACCGAGTTGTTTCCCATCGCCTATCGACGTCCTCGAGGCAACCTCATCTATGCCAGGCGAATAACCAGTGGTGAGTTGGGCCGGGAAATACAGTCGGAATTCGCGCTCAGGAATAATAATCGTACCAGAGGACACACCCTGACTCTCGGTAAGGTGCTTTCCACCGACTCAACGGCCACCTATCGATTGTCAAGGAGAGTGGCCAATCTCTGGAACGCTTTACCGACCGAAGAGTTGGAAGAGGAAACCGCGACACTGCTTAAGAGGAAACTGGATCACAACCTGAAGGATTATCGGCGAAGCACCGACATCTAGCCGAGTCAATAGAGTATGATGTGACGGGGCTCATACGGGATGAATTCCCACTGCACTTTACCTGAAGACTGAAGTCTGAAGCCTGACTGACCGAAGCAAGCTTTCATCAAGGAAACCGCGAAGTAAGGTCTAACCAACCTCACAGATATAGTGGAGCTCACTAAAATTCCAGAATTAAGCGAGTAGGCCGCTACATCCCTGATGTGTTCAAAAATAGTCCCTAAAATGTCCCTGGGGTGCTTCAAAAGGGGCTAAATTGGGACGAACTTGGGACTAACCCAGGACTAATTTGGGACTATTTCGTTGTCTGGGAGTTAATGTACTTTCTTAAGATCATTCAGGCAAACTGAGGTGATCCGTGAATGTATCCACATATTCAGGTCGTGGTAAGTAATTATTGAGTGTATATACTTGATAATCACTTAGCGAAACCCGAGTACTTTCTGTTGCCCAAAATCCCCATGAAGAGCATCATTTTACTAAAAAGTCGACGTGTACTCCCATGTTATGAACCGTTCTCGAACCAAGGAGCGAAATTCTCCAACTTATACTACATTGCAAAAATAATCCCGAAATAGTCCCTTGAGGGGCTTTTTGGGACCAAATGCTCTTTCTTTGTGCTGACCGGGCTGGGAAACCATAGCGTTTTTCAGTGAAGTAAAACTTTTCTCTCCATGTTTTTGATCTTTTCAGATTTAATGGTACGCACCGTTAGACTCTCAAACCAGTTACTAGGAAATAGTCCCTGGCAGGACTATTCTGGGGCTAAAATGCGCTCCCTTGTACTTCCAGAGCAGCAAAGAAAAACGTGGTTTGGGAAAAGTGACAGAAGTTGTACTAGTGCAAACAGGTCGGTTTCGGAACGATTTTGCTGCAGAGGGAATTCGGTTAAAGTAGTCGACTTATTATAAGGTTTTGTCTACCAGCTGAGAAAAACATTGTCTTTCATTGCATAATTCGAAGGATTTCTTTAGGTGAATAAAATGGATACCGTTTGTGCCAAGCACAGGTCTCCCGTGATCTAAAACAACATACTCCCGTGGAAGAGTAATTCGCAGCCAGACGTCATAGGAATGACCCTGGATTAGAAGCACGTTTTCGAATAATAATAATAATAATAATAATAATAATAATAATAATGGTACATTTCTCGGCTATGGTCGAGACACGCGCGCAGGGGCATGATCGTGGTGTACAGCGTTACTCAGTAAAATGAAATATTCACAAACTTCAGGTATAAAAGTCAAAAGTGCCAGCTGTAGAAAAACATAGCCAGCGATAGTTTATATGGATCACACTAATAATGGTTTCCGCACCAACCTTGAACCGGTTTCGGTTTCGCGCTGAGCGGTGGCGCACAGCGGAGATATCGAATAGGTGGTTCATTCGTGCTGCTAGACGTGCATTATCAACCAAAATGATGCAAGCCATGAAAAACGGCGGTTTACCGGGTATCTGCCAACAGCGAAGTTTCAAATATGAAGAAAAAGAGATTGTATGGAAGTACACTCTGGGAAATTGATGCATGCGAAGGGAATAGCAAACCATGAAGCTGATGCAAACCCTGAATGTCGGTTCTACCGGGGTTCAAGAAAAGGAATGAGTTATGAAACAAGAAGACATGAAACCAGTCTTATGAATGAACATTTTTGTACTCTGGTGAATGTGGAAGTAAAAAAAGGTCCATATGAGGGTGAGTTAAATTTCAGGATCAGTAACCTGTACCATTCAGTAATGTGAAAGTGCAACTGGAGGGCCCTGGAAAAGTGGAGGATCAATTTCCAGCCGGACACGAATCGAGCGAAAAGCAGACTGTTGCAACAGATACTGCAGTGGAAAATCTCCACATTGACTTGGACAGTATTATGCTGTTTCGCTGACAAATATATATACATATATAGATGTGCATCAATACATTGAGCCTAATTGTTATTGGGCATCATTACTGGTAATGTTTTACACTCTATGGGTATAGTTCGTCTGGCGGGGTGAAGGATATGTGTTGGTCAATCAGTCCAGTGTGGCGAGATATAGTATAGTGTAGTATAGTATATTTCTTGACCGTGGTCAATACACATGCACAAGGCAAGATCAAAGTGTACTGCAGTACATGTCAATGTGAGGTATTCACAAATCATGAATGTATAAATCACACAGCAACCGAAATACACCAGTAAAGTCATGTGGTGTTTGAGTGAACAAAAGTGGTGATGGTTGAGACGGGAATTCCGAATCGGTTTCGAAATCGCTGGGGTCGGTGTGGATAGCTGGGCAGTAGTAGGATTGCTGATATAAGCGACAATTTGACGGTCACTAACGAGTAATCGGGCGGAGGAGATGCCAAAGAACATTGTTAGAAGTAAAGCAAACATGGGGCTTTCAACGTGCAGTCAGAGATACCAGCGGAATATTGGAAACTGATCCAGCATTGGGTAACTAATTGTGGAGGAAACATGTGAAATAAAGGCAAGTGAGTCAAAGGTGATAATAAAACGGACCTTTTGTGCAGGTGATTTCAGTGTCATATGGAAATTCAAATGAAGGCGAAAAGCTTCGCAGGGACTTCAGTGAACTTCTGAAGAGCATGAATGGTGTATGGACGTATAACGGACTTTTAAAGAAAAGCCATCAATGAAACGGATTAGTGGAGACAAACGTCAATGGTTCGGCTGGGCAGAAGTTGGAAGAGTGTAAATTTTAAATCTTTTTGTATGTGATGGAAAATTGTTAACCAAATTATGGTTGGCTGCAGATGGCCGGTATTCTGTTCCGTAAAGACATTGGTTGCAGATGGTGGCAGGTAGAATGTTGAGGGAAGCAGGTAAAAAAGGGCTGGGTTCCGGTCATTGGTTTCGTACTGCAACGCGGGAAGAATTGAACTGTTGGGTTGGATTATTTGGGAGTAGACGTTGAGCGGATGTGTTGATGGTTGATGTCAGGAATCATCTCTGCGATCCGGTGAGACTTTCATGAGGTTTTGTTAATCCGTGTACGGTGCCCCATGTAACGTCAGCAGGCGAGCGTATAGGTTTGAACCATTGATCAAATAGTCCAGTCCTTACGGTAATCCGGAACAAACGTCGATTTGGCCGATGGCTACCCAAGTAACCAATGCAATCTGGAAGAGATCAGGAGTGCGGCAGTCTGGAGAGCGTTCCAGCTGTGGGTTATGATTATCGTTTTTATGGAAGCAAGAAAATGAACATTTTGTTATCCGAACAATTATTTATCGTTTGGCTAGTGGACCGGTCTTTTAGGGATCCCTAGACGGAGACTTGTAGCTTTCTAGGGTAGTTGGGTGATAGTAGAGGTTTAGGGCGATATCAGGAAGGCGGTGGATGAGGAGAGGGTGTCCGTTTGGGAACCAGGAATAAAACAATAGTAGAGGGTATGGTCTGGAAGAAGAATGAGAAAATAGGAAGATAACAGTCTGGTCAGTTCGCCAGCTATAGTCGAGGACGGAAAACAGTAAAAAGGGGGAAAAACACTGGGTGTTAAGGAGAGGATTTTTCATGTGGACGCACACGTGCTGGTATTCCGCAGGGTCGAGAGAAATCAGAGGCATACGGATTCCGGTTGGAATGGGGTTGTAAAGTCCAGCCACCGGAACGTTCGAGCGACGCGTAGCAACCAATTTCGACACAATTCAAAACAAAGTCGATTCCAAATAGCTACGGTACTATATACAACAAATTAATTAATTTTACAATAATCAAACCTCAATAGTGTTCCTTCTGGGCTCTTTCGCTCCAAATTGGAAAACAAATCAACAACTGCAGCTGGGTTACAGCCAAAGGTTAGATACAGAAGATAAGATTACCAAATACAGTCACAACGAAGTTCAAACTGAGCGACTCTCGCTCGAGGCAACGGTAGGAGTCCGGTTTGTAACAAAGGCTTAGAGAAATAAAACAAACAATCGGAATTCCAGCAAATATAGTTCATACGAATGATTAATGTCGTTTGTAACATGGATGCTAATGCATGGAATGGGGTTTCCTGAACTCCTTTACACCGGCCCCCAAAATCCGACCCGGATTTTTTCCCGCGCACCGCTAGGTGTGGTCGGCCTCATGCATCGGCTTGCCCTACGGTTCCCCAATACCTAAAACTGGTCACCGTCAATAGCAGCTCCCAGTCGGACAAGTGGATCAACTCTCAGTGGTCCCTCCCGGTTCGGCAGATCCGAAGACCCGCCTCCCACTTGAGGAAAGTTGGCCTCTGAACTTACACCACCAGTGTCCGGTTCGCCCTCAATAAGACAAATCTTTCTAATGTCACGGAGCACTAATCCTTCATTAGTTCGCACTGTTGCCGTTCGTACCAAGCCATCGTCCGAAACTGAGATGTTTTCGATTACTCCTATCGGCCACCGGCCATGCGGCAAAACCTCCGAAACTAGGAGCACTACATCACCCGATCTAAAATTGCGTTCTCGAGTTATCCACTTCTGCCGCTGTTGTAATAGTGGAAGATATTCCCTGATCCATCTCTTCCAAAACACAGACGCTAGGTAGTTTGCCTGCCTCCACTGACGAACCATTCTATCGCGCAACGAATCCGTCGGAATATCTCGTGGGTTCGCCCTCAGGATAAGCAGGTCATTGGGCGTGAGTACTGGCAGATCACGACAGTCCGAGGTCAAAGGCACTAGCGGTCGTCCGTTTACTATCCGCTCACTTTCCGTGAGGAATGTCAACAGTATTTCGTCAGTCATCGGCTGCTCGTCACAAACTGAAAGAAGTACTCTTCTAACCGAGCGCACCATGATCTCCCATATGCCACCACGGTGACTAGCATGTGGAGGATTGAAGTGCCACTGCACGCCCCGTTGCAACAATCTATCGGCAATCTTATCACTAGACCAGTTTTCCATTAGGTTCTTCAATTCCCTTTGAGCCCCAACAAAGTTTGTACCGTTATCACTAAAAATCTCGGACGGTGCTCCTCTCCTCGACATGAAACGCAGTAATGTCATGATGAATGAATCCGTGCTTAGAGAATAAGAAACTTCAATATGTACCGCACGCATCTGGAGACAGGTGAAGATGCATCCATATCGTTTCTCCATGCTGCGCCCATGTTTAACCGCAAATGGGCCGAAGTAATCTATTCCGACGTACTTGAACGGAAACCAACCTTGTTGGACTCTAATGGCTGGTAGAGGAGCCATCATCTGTTTGCCCACAACCGCCAAATGCTTCCGGCATTTCCAACATCCTCCAAGTACTCGCTTGACGGCAGCTCCCCCCTGTACAATCCAAAAATTTTGCGAAGTTCCGCGAGTAACTGAGAAGGTCCTGCGTGTCCTTCCATCGCGTGGTACCATCGGATTATCGAGTCTGTAATCGGGTGAGTCTTGGGTAGTATCACCGGATGTTTCACACCCCGAAGCTGACTGGAGTAGTTCAGTCGTCCTCCAACACAAATAATTCCATTTAATAAAATTGGATCGAGTTTTAATAGAGTCCTGTTCATCGGAGATTTGTTAGTGCATAGGTTATTGCTCCTGTCTCGTAGCCATTTTAACTCTTCGCCATAGACCTTAGCTTGTACAATCATAATAACACTTTCCTCCGCTTTAGCAATGTCGTGTAACTTCAACGGCCCAGTTGTCAATCCTAGATCCGTGCGCCCGCTTCTCATGACTGCAACGTACATTTTAAAACGGGTTAACCACGCTACCGACTTCAGCAAGTGAAACCAACTGGAGTGCCTAGCTAGAAGTGCGTCCGACCATGTATCCCGCAACACTGTGAGAACTGTACTCGAAAGCTGCTTCAACTCAACGTTTGGTGGTGCTGCATCAACCGTAGGCCAGGTCGGCCATGAGGTTTCATCGCCCATCAGGAATTTAGGACCTTCGAACCAGCAGCTGATATCACTCGGTGATGTTGTGCCTCTTGATGCCAAGTCTGCGGGGTTAGCCTCCGATCTGACATGCCGCCACTGCCAGGGTTCCGACCACTGATGGATTTCAGCCAAACGGTTCGCAACGTACGTACTAAATCTCGTTTTAGTGTTGTTTATGTAATGCAAAACTATAGCAGAGTCCGTCCAGTAGTAGGCCTTACCAAACTTGATTCCAGTTTCTTCCATGAGCATCCGAGAAACTCTAACGGCCAGTCTTGCTGCGGCTAACTCCAAGCGCGGGATCGTTATGGTCTTCAGAGGAGCTACCCTTGACTTAGAGAACAATAGGGCACAGTAGGGGGCTATGTCCCTTGAAACCATTCTGGAATACGCCACCACCCCATAGCCAACTTCAGAAGCGTCACAAAATACATGAAGCTGCACACCTTCGTTCAGCGAGTTACCTTTAATAATGGGACGCTGAATTTTGAATGCGCAAAGTTGTTCCATACTTCTTAACCACTCATTCCAGCATCGTAGGAGTCCTTCTCCAATTGGATCGTCCCAGCCAAGCTTCAAGCGACACAGTGATTGCAATAACACCTTGCCTGGCAGAATGAAAGGTGAAACCAACCCTAGCGGGTCGAACACGGATGATACTATAGACAACAAGCCACGCCTTGTTTGAGGTTTTTCGCGTATTGAGAATGAAAACTGGAACGTGTCTTCTATTGCGTTCCATTCTAACCCCAACGTCCTCTCCGGCACAGGCGCGCAATCATCTATTTCCAAAGTGGGATGGGCGAGCTCAGATTTTGGTAAAATATCCAGCACCTCCTTACGATTACACACCCACTTATGAAGCCGGAATCCGCCTCGTGATAGTAACTCACTCATCTGGATAGCGAAAACTCTCGCATTCTCCGGTGTGGGCAAAGAAACAAGACAGTCGTCTACATAGAAGTTGTTATACACTGCCGTGGAGACGTAATCCTCATACTGTCCTCCCCAATCGTTTGCCGTGCGACGTAACGCGAAATTTGCACAAAATGGGGAGGAAGTGGCACCAAAAGGGTGGGCATTCATCTGATATTCAACAAGATTACCACCTAGTCGACCATTTTCCCACCACAGGAACCTCAGTGCTCCTTTGTCTCTCGTTGGCACTCGAACCTGCATGAACATTTCTTCAATATCCGCAGCCAACGCGACAGATTCCTTTCGGAAACGAAGCAACACTCCAACTAAGCTTGCTGTCGTATCCGGTCCCTGTAGCAAGTAATCATTCAAGGAGCGTCCCTGGAATGCAGCCGCGCAGTCAAACACCACCCTCAACTTGCTAGGCTTTTTAGGGTTTGTAACTGCGTGATGTGGTAAGTACCACTTTGGCTCAAAACCCATTTTTAGCTGTACATCGGGAACTAACTGGGCGTGGCCCTTGCGCACATAACCCTCTATTATTGTAGAGTATTTTTCAAAGAATTCAGGGTCACGCGCAAACCTTTTCCTCAGGCCGTTCAATCTCTCTTTGGCCACAATATAGTTATTTGGAAGTCTCACTTCGGGATTCCTCCACGGGAGTGCAACTTCATAGTGTCCGTTCAACCAGGTTATGGCATCGGAAACCATATCGACGGCCTGTTTGTCCTCTAATGAAGGAGAGTTTTCTGACGCACACCCATCGCAGAATTCGGCGTTGTATAGTCGATCGATCTGTTCTGCTAAGGGATCGATTCCCCTCTCAATGTAGTTTACTGTTCTCGCAAAGTGTGGTTCCTGGTTTATCGGACCAAGAACAATCCATCCTAAAATCGTCCGCACAGCATAGGGTTGTTTTCTTTTGCCGCATCTTTGCTCTAATGCCCAATGTGCTTCTGGGACGTCGGCACCTATCAGGATTCGCACTCTCGAATCTTCCAGATTCCGTCTTTGGACGCAATGTAGGTGAGGCCAGGATAAAATGTCCGCATCTGTGCAGTACTGCACTGCTTGGATTGGTAACCTATCAACACAAAATGCTCTCTCTACATTCACGAAATCATTCTCTGACAATGAGTTCAGTCGCAGCTCCGTTATTCCCGAATTCCAAGTGGTAGTCCCATTTACGGTCGAAATCGAAAGTGAGGTCGGGGATGCCTTCAGGCCCACCAGCTCCATAATGTCCTTTTGTATTAGAGTCACATCAGACCCGCTGTCCAGCAGAGCGTAGGTCTCCACGGAGCCCCCCGGTCCGTCTACTCGCACTGGTAGCACACCTAAACTGACCCGACATTCTGGCCTAAGAGTAGCCGCACAATTATTGGTCCACTGCCCATGCCCTTTCGCACTGTCCGTACCCAGCTTATCCAGCTGCGGCCCTTGTGTTGTATCTTGCGTGACTTGATCGGCACCTTGCAACTGTGCAACATGCAGTAGAGGGTGGTGCCGTTTCAAACAACCTGATGTTGAACATGGTTTTGAAACAGAACAGTTGCTGGACAGATGTCCACACTTGAGACACGAAAAACAAGCCTTGATTTCTTTGATCAATGCCCAACGACCGGGTATATCACGAGACAGGAATCGCTGACATTCCTCAAGTGTGTGTATTCCATTACATACCGAGCACCTGTTAGCTGCGACCAACAAAGTACTACCCTGATTTGGCGTGAACCGTGTCGCTTCTGGACGCGGGTTTTGTGCATAATTCCTCCAACTGGATGACCGCGAATACCCCTGAGCCTTGCTATTGGCGGCAAGTTTGCCAAACCTACTTCGAGCAATCCGTGCCTCACGGGACACTAGGTGCTGCAGATCTTGGAACCTCGGTTCGACTCCTCTTCCCAAAATATCATCAACGGTCCTAGCCCACAAATCCTGGAGACGCGTTGGTAGCACTCGAGTGATACGTTCCATAGTCTGCAATGAGTTGAGGTCTGACATGCAATTCATCTGCGTGAGGGCAACTTCGCAGTTCAGCATTTTTAACGACAGTTTGGTCAGGGCATCCGAATCTTCTGCCAGAGGCTTTAAACCTTGCAGCAAGCCGTCAATCAGTGAACGAGCCACTACATGATCTTGTCCATACAGATCCTTTAGGATTTCCCTAGCCCTATTGTATGCCAGTGTTGGAGGCAACATAACACATTCGGCAATCGCATCCCTTGCTTGTCCCTTGCAGTAATGCATCAAATAAAGTAGGCGCTGTCCATCGTCTCGAACTCTACCTTCGACGTAATATTCGAACTGTTTCACAAACCTCCAGTACGTTGACGAGCAGCCCGCGAATGACTCCAGTTCCACCCTAGGCAAGTCCAAACGATAATCCGCTGCAGGTTTCACCATTGGAACCAAGCTTGTTTTTTGTGGTGCGTCGTTCTGCACGTGGCAATCACCTAAGTAACGAGAAAGATGTTCACTGACCATTACTCCACCCTTGACTTCATCTCCGTTGACTAGATTTTCTTCTTCCTCAGCGAGTGCCAAACGCAGTTTCGCCATTTCCGTCTCATTCCTCACCTGGAGCAGCTTACGTTGCTTATCTAACTCTAACTGTTCTACAACCTGCTTCTCCTTCAACTCGGCTAACAACAGATCAGCTCTAGCTCTATGGGAAACCGAGCTAACCCTAGAACAACCTGATATACTAGAGCCTGAGCAAGAAACATGACCAACACCTACGGGCAAAAGGGTTTGGTTCACCTGCGGGGTATTGTCCTTTGATTCGGAACGGTTTGCCGATTTGCTGCGTAATTTCATGTCTCAGCAATTGCCAAGGATATTGAGTACTGTAAAGTCCAGCCACCGGAACGTTCGAGCGACGCGTAGCAACCAATTTCGACACAATTCAAAACGAAGTCGATTCCAAATAGCTACGGTACTATATACAACAAATTAATTAATTTTACAATAATCAAACCTCAATAGTGTTCCTTCTGGGCTCTTTCGCTCCAAATTGGAAAACAAATCAACAACTGCAGCTGGGTTACAGCCAAAGGTTAGATACAGAAGATAAGATTACCAAATACAGTCACAACGAAGTTCAAACTGAGCGACTCTCGCTCGAGGCAACGGTAGGAGTCCGGTTTGTAACAAAGGCTTAGAGAAATAAAACAAACAATCGGAATTCCAGCAAATATAGTTCATACGAATGATTAATGTCGTTTGTAACATGGATGCTAATGCATGGAATGGGGTTTCCTGAACTCCTTTACAGGGGTCTTAACTTACCATGAGCATATGCGCAGAGTAGTGAAGCCTAGTTACCAAGGAATGGTAATCCGTGCGGCAAGGCTTCAGTGTACGAGAAAGGCGCAAAAATACAGGATGGGACGGCTGAGTTCTAGCCTGAGCCAGGAATTAAGTGAGAGCGAGCACCCATCGCTAAAGGACGGAACGGTTGTATTTATATATATGCAAGTTATGTTGTAAAATGGCACAATCTAGTTAGGAAGGGGGGCAAAAGTGAGTGGAGCATACTCAAAGTATGTATATATAAATATATATAACATGAAGAGCTGCGCTACACCAGGTCGTTTTGCGTGCTGTTATCCATATAATATTCATTCATCTGTCTTAGGAAATACTAGAAAATTATATTTTCTTAGGGTATTCCGTTAACCCATAGAAATTCGGGTATTTTTTTCTCGGTGGTAAATTCTAACCCAGCTCTAGTTTGCCATTACTTTTCCAACTCCTCGGTAGACCTAAGGTGGTCGATCAATTGACGAGAGCCTGCAGATCCTCCTGTAGTATCTCGCAATCCTGTGTCGATCGAATGGTGAGCCAGATCTTTAGGTCATCGAGGTGGATAAGGCATCGGGGTCGAATAGTCTGTGGTAAGTTGTTCACAAACACTAGAAACAACACGGGTCCTAGCACGGAGCCTTGCGGGAAGCCACCGCTATCTGGATACCACGTGGACTGGGACAGTGCAACTCTCACGGAAAAGGTTCTCTCGACCAAGAAATCCTCAATCCAGTGGAGCATGGGCGCTGAGATGCCGATGGTCCGGAGTTTTGGCAACAGCCCACTGTGAGGAACGCTATCAAACGCCCTACTAAAGTCCACAAAGATGACGTCCGTGACGTGTCCCTCGGCCTTGGAGTTCGACCAACTTTCACGAGCAGTCAACAGGTTTGACAGACAACCGTGCTGCTATGTGCATAGCAGCTGACAACCCTCCAGATTTTCACGTATGCGAGCAGCCACCATCCTTTCCATGACAATTCCCGCTAGGGAAGTGAGGCGGACCGGGCGGTAGTTGGCCGGGGTGGATTTTGTCCCACCCTTGTACAGCGGAACAACGACTGCTTTTTTCCACTGCCGAGGTAGACTGCCAATGGCCAATGATAAAATGAACAACCGCGTCAGTGGCGTAGTTAGCTGATCCGCCAACTCCCTCAACATCAACGGATGTACGTCGTCCGGTCCCGTTAACTTGTGAGTTTTGTTGGATTTGAGCACCTTATTCACTTCCGGCTCCCCAAAACCATGCATAATGAACGGTGGCGAGCCATCTACCATCGGGATTGGCGCGCCTTCCTCCACCGGATAAACTGACAGATAACACTAGGCTAATGTTTCAGCCTTTCCATCATCCTTTGCAGCCATTTCGTCGTTGTTCATCAGCACCGGTACACCTACCTTCGTTCCGGTGCAGCGCTTTAAGTATGCAAACAGGAACTTGGGTGTCCGCACTGTAACACACGTTTCAGCAATGCGTAGCCAAATTCGCAACGGATCCCGAAATCGAAAGACAATTATCCGTGATATTCTACGACAATAGATTGTTGAATGAACAATGGCTCCAAAAAGATACAAACCTCAATAATGAGATCACAAGGACTCAGCAAACGAGAAACGAATTGCAGCTTGCGAGCAAGGAGCACGTGCGTCACGCAGGTCCAGGACAAGGATATGAAAAAGTAGCGCTCTGGGCGCGAACAAACAAAATTGGTCCATAAAAACAAACAGTTCGTGAAGACACGTCATTAGTGTAAGCAAGTGGGTGATGTTAAGAAAAACACTGAATCGCAAAGGTTTTAGGGAGATTTTCCACGACCGGTCGTTACACACACTGCATCAACCGCAAGGGCCTCCTCGAACGCCATCCGCTTTATCCGTTTTCGTCCAGCACATTGGTTACGAATCCTGCAATAGAGATCATAACCCCCACCTGTAGATCGGAACCGCTGCCAGGCCCGACTTGGCCGTTTAAGCAGGCCTCTGAGCTCCAGATCAAACCTTGGTGGGCCCTTTATCCGGGGTCCGCGCCGGCTGAGTTGGCAGTAGTTATCCGCAAGGTACAAGATAACGTCACGAATAAACGCCCAAGCTTCGTTCACATCGTGATGGGCATCTGAATCCGCGGGAAACCAGTTGAAGTCTAAAGCTGCTCTCCGGAAATCTTCGAATGGTGTGCGCCAAACATTACTTCCGGTGTGTGGCCTGAGGGATGGACAAGAACCACTGCGCCAGTGAATTTCTAGCACCACGTGATCACTGCCTCCAAGTGGAGGGAGATAATCAACCTTATCGACGTCCGAGCTCCTGGGAGAAATCACCCTATCCAGAATGGAGCCGTGACTGAATTGCCTCCGGATTGATTCCTGAACATGTCGAAGTAGTGCCAGTTCTTGGACGGTTGTCAGTAATTCCCGAGAGAAAGGATCGGCCCCGGCGGCTGTCCTGCCTGATGTCCAATCAATATGCAGAGCGTTGAAGTCGCCCAGGACAAGGCAGTAGCCGTCGCAAGCCAGTCTCCTCGATAAACTCATCATATTTGGAGGGGTGACTACAGGTATCCGATAGGTGACTCCAACTGTCCTGAAGCCTCCGGCGGTAAGTTCAACGCGGCACCAGATAGCTTCACCGAATCCTTGCGGATATGCGAAGCCTATAACTGCGCTGTTGGGATGTCTGATCGGACGAACGATGCCACGCCTCCATCAGCTCTGATGGGGTCCCAGTCGACTCGGAATAGGGTGTAGCCGGGGAGGGACACTTCAGAGTCTAGAGCACTGTTACTCAGCCACTTCTCAGTTAGTGCTCTCATAGTAGGTGAGCTGGACTGCAGCAAGTGTTCCAGGTCATCTCTCTTGTTCAGCAGACCAGGGATGTTAGGCGACAGGATGACGACGCTGCCTCGGCCTGGTACCACCCCCGTCTGTTCAGAGAGTCCTAGCTTGGGGGGACTGACAGGGACACTAGCGTCAGCGGCCTTCACCGGAAGTGAGGGCGGCATTTCTGTACCCGAAAATCCCGAATGATCAATTCCGTTTCTCCTTGTTCCATTCGTTCACGTCGTTCAGTCAAAGCTTTTCTATATTTCTCACGATCCGCAGGGTATAGGTCTCGGTGCAACCTCACTTGTTCGTCTTTAGGCTGGTAGGATCTTCCAGACACAGAAGTTGCGGCTTCCGCAGAGTGCATCACTACTTTCAGTGGACGGGGACGTTCAGAATCACTGGCTTTTCCAATTCGGAAGGCTGATTTCACCCGCAACTTCTCTGCAGTCTCCTCCTCTCCGGGGACAAAGAATTTTGTTGGTATAGTCCGGAGACTCGCAATATCGTGGTCCAGGAGTGCCCTTGCTGTGGTCTCCTTTGTCTCAGGCAACTTCACTATTAGGAATCACTGTTTCCTCGACGGTGGCGTTCTTCGTGGACGATCCGCAGTTGTTATCCAGGCCGGTCTACTTTCATCCACGGTGGTGCTCTGTTGGTACTTCGAACTGCGGGGACCACTTGCACGTTACCCTAATGTTCGGCACTATACGAATATGTTACCCAGAAAAGTATTCTCCCCGACCCGTGAGAACGAGAAGGCGATTAGGAGGGATAGCGGTTAGCGTGTATTAAGGAGCGTGCGTGAGAGCGTGCGCAAGAGCAACGGTCAAATGGCAACCGCGTTTGGTAGTCAACTTTCAGTTAAACAACAAACGTGGTAAAAGTACGAAAGGAGATAACCACGGCTACACATTACTTCATTTCGAGGCAGTGATTATTGATTTTTCAATAATTTTCATTTGGGAAAGTGAAGTGACCTTTGAACACCCCCAAAAGTTGTTTGGCATGACCCGAGTACTTTTTGGTGCTCATCATCCCTATAAAACCTAGCACTTCAAAAGAAGTCAAGGTGTACTTCCATATTATGAGCCACACCTAAAGCAACGGGCAAAGTTCTCTAAGTTATACCAAACTATAAAAATAGTCCATTGAGAGACATTTTAGGGACTAAATGCTCCTTCCTTGTGAAGACCGGGCTGGGAAACCATAGTTTTTTCCAACGGAGTAAAACTTTTCTCCATGTTTTTGATCTGTCCAAATCTACTGGTACGAACAAAACTCTTCACAAACTAATTACTAAAATAAAGTACCTGGAGGGACTATTTTGAGACCAAAAAGCACACCTCAGCGCTGTCTGGGCAAGTATCTCAAGATGAGGTAATGTAGTAGAGCTTACCGAAATTTCAAAGTTAAGCACTTGGGCCTCTGCACTCTCGATGTGCTCAAAAATAGTCCCAAGAAGTTCCCCGGGGTGCTTCAAACGAAACCAAATTTGGGACTATTTCGCTGACTGGGTGGGTACCAAGGGTAGAAAAACAGACCCCAATTAGACCCGAAGCGAACCTGAATGAAACCCAGAACAGAGCTCCATGAAACACCAAAAAGACTCACGTGATACATCCTAGAGTCTTTTTGAGGTCTGTTTTTAGTAACCCAAAAAGGCGCTAGCGGTAACTACGAGTATTGTTTTATTGTTCTACGAAGGATCACCAATGGCAACTAGCAATCGGTATTACGAAAAACGGTCATTTCGTCTCACTTCCATCACCAATTAGCGGAGTATGTTTATCCCTGAAATCATACAGCTATCTTCCGTCGTTTATTTTGTGCTCGTCAATCGTCTTCCGCTTAACTTATGTTTGCTTCGATGCGGATTATCTTTTAACTGAATACTAAAGCTCTTCCAACTCCGAGGTTGAAAACCTCGTGTGCGACGCTTGACCCTACTAGAATTAACCCCAACAAGACTAGCCTTTTGGACTCAAATCTGCATCAGATACCGCACTTTCCCTCGCATACTAAGTTACAAACGACGCAATTTTAGCAAACAATAAAAAACGCTTTTTTGTAAATAGGTGAAATGTTATATCTGAAATTTACTAGATAAGTTGGTCTGCCGAAACTGTTCATTGTGACATTGATTCCGGATCACCCGGTTGGTCTGTGCCTGATGATTCCTGAAAAATGAAACAATTGTTTCATGACTTAAGTCATTTAAATTACTGCAGGATTAAACTTAATCCTGCAGGGCTTGCTGCTGACTCGTGTCAAATGAAAGTTGTAACACCCACTGAAGTCGTTTGCCAAATATGTCCATATCTATGGTGGCACCTGACAAAAGAATTTGATAAGCATTTTCAAGATACTATTCCGAACTCACGGCATCGGTATAATTTTCCGAGAATATGTGCACAAAAAGAGACATACCTACGGTTATATGCACAATTAACTTGTACAAGGGGCAGTTTTGTGTTGGTGGTGGTCTCTTTCTTACGAGACAAGTTATGTTGGACGTGACTAAACGAGGCCAAAACACTTAGTTTGAGCCGATCCTCCAGTTTTCAGGAAAGGCAGCCACTGACTTGCCGTCAAAGAGCCCGATGACAAGGAATATATAAAAATAACGGATACATGCTGATATTATCATGAGATAATTTTATTTGCGACAACTATGAACGATGGGGTAGAAAACCTGCTGCGCCTTGAACGGCAAATCAAACCTTCATAATGCGTACTGTCTTTGTCACATGGTTAGATTTGTTCAGGTAGGTTGCTACACAGAAAAGTTACCGACTACTTCGATGGCTTTGGCTGGGTGAAAAAGTTTTCTACATCTTTGTACACCTGATATTAGACTTTATCTCCAGCACAGTCCACTTTGACCTTAGGACGATTGGCTATAAAAGGCACCGTTGTATGGCTTTCCAGTCGCAAATACCGTTCCTTGTAATGTTAGCACTATCCCAAGAATTCATCGTCTGCCTAATCGGCATGCGACGGCATAATCCCACAAAGAAACTTTGGCGTGCATCGTCGCATCAGCCGTCCTTTCAGTTATTCGTCTGAATATTTGCTCATCTACCATATTCCGACTGCTGACGCAGCGACGAACGGTCTGCATGGAAGACTCAAACGGAAAAGCTGAAAAGTTATCCAGTGACCCGTACAGTCGCACGTCTTCGCAGATGTGCACCCAAGAGTGAACAATCAACGCAGCTTCCGTCTCTCCATACACATCGGCGATCTATATAACCACCACTGGACAGTGGCGCTGGACGTAGTCTAGGTAGAGTGGTTGCCATCTTTCACTGCAAAGTATGTAAGTACAAACTGGAAAACACAAAATTCCCGTAATAACTGGTATAAAGTATGTCTCGCATTAAAAAGAGTCCAATTCGTAACAAAAATGCCAATATTTTGAAGTCTTGCAGTATTTGATGTCAATGAAGGTACGACAAATTCTTGAAAACTCACATAAAACAGTTTTGTAATGAGTGCAACGTGAGAATTTGCATGCCATAATAATAATTGTGCTGACAGTGGTGCTTTGGAAATTTTTTGGAATCTCCACAGGCCGACAAGGCGTTTCGTATTTCAAAAACACCAAACGCATGTAGTACATAGGAAAACGGCCATTCATGTTGACTGGGAGATGTGCAGATGGTGACAATCCAGTATGATGTTCAGCCTGGCGTCTATCTCTAAAATCACCGTCCGTCTTAGGTGGACATATATGGGACGCAGATACCAATTTTATTTATACACTATGTCCCTTCTGCATCGTTAGCAGCTATGGAAACCATTGCGTTGTTTTACTTGGTTGATCATAGCCTTTGCAAGAGCATCAGCAAAGATACTGGAAAGGACAATGCGGCATTGCACTCCAGTCCCATGAATAACCGTACCTTCATTCAACAAATCCTTTAGTTCATCCGCTAAGCCCTCAAAGTGGGAGTGCACGTCGGCTGGCCTTGACATTCCGCAGTACGGGCCAATCAAAAAACTCACAACATAGGATCAGTCGTTTATCCTAAAATGGGCGAAAGTTGTTGCGAAGACTCTCGGAATAAATTTAATCCATCAACGTGAAGCTGGATCGAAACCGTAAAGTTTTCTTTGATGGCTGCTGATTCAAGGGCACGCCGCGTAGATTCGATGAGCATAAAATGTACGCACCGTTCCTCACCGACCGCTCTTTTGGGCGTCTGACATGGGGTTCCCAATAAGATACGTGGACCAATGGGTATGTCTGGTTGTAGCTGTCTTAAGACTCAAAGCATAGACCTTACGTTCTTTAAAAACATTTTAAGTTGCACTGCAACCTGGGGTGCCACGGCGCCTGCGGACAATTTGGGACTTATTTTCAATAAGGAAGAGATGACGTTTCTGACACTACTAACCATTTTCCGTCACACTGATACAAGGAGCCCGCTCTGCTATTAGAAATGTCCGAGCTTTTGCTGATTACCGCACATTGTACCAACCAAAGTTCTTCGTCTAAAGAACTGGCTGAAGCTTTGGCTCGTTGATCGCCATCTTACTCGTCGCTGTGAAAATAAGTTTGAAATTAAAACCTTTTTATACCTATGCATACTTGATATTATATGTTGTGGATCCTCGCTGGAAAGTGCGGAGATCAGGGAAGAAACATCCTCAATTGGTTCGCTTTCAATTTCCGACAGAAGTTGAAACTTTTCTAATCATAAAGACGATTTTTGGATGAAAAGTACCGTGTCCATTTTCAACAGACTCTACCGACTTCGTCGTACTATCCGACAGTTCTTCAGCCATTATTGCACCACGAGCTGATTCGTTACGTCGTCTTATTGCTGTTACTGATGATCCAGGAGGACCACGATGATACGATTCTAAACTTCTCCTCATCTTACGAAGAAACAAATACATAAGTACCGTTAAGGTTACGGCAAGCCTAATGAATACAGCTGTCGGATAAGAAAACGATATACTTGCTAACCAATAAACACGTAAACAATAAGGTAAAGTAACCACAAAAGGCACATGAATGAACATTTGTACAAACAACACACAAATGCACACACAAACACTGCTAATTTAATAACCCAGCTTCACTCAATGTGGCCGTAGTCGGAAGACAACCGAGGCACACTCACCTTCAGCGAGCAGCGTCGGACAATTCACTCCACAAAGTGATCGATGAATTTAGATCGAGCAAAACAAACCTTATTTGAAAAGGAAATCTGTAGAGTTTTAAAGTGCGAATAGTGTTAAATTTTAATGTACGACCAACTTCTGACTCGCTGATGAACATGAATCATCCAATTACATACGAATGAGCTTAGAAAGTGAGCTTTTAAAAAGACATGCACTGAAAGAATGATATAAATATTTCTCACAAACTAGTTGGCTTTTGGAAGAAATAAAAGCAACTTTGAAAAAGCGAGCGCTTTTTCCCAACTGGCAGCTGATAAATAGGGAATGTCAGATTCCTAGTAAAAACCGACCACACGGGGGTCTTTTGGGGGTCTGTTTGCCATATTCCGTGCTGCTTGGGCTTTGATCCCCATATTTTGATATTTTTTATTAATTGTTCTTATTTTACTCATTTTAAGAGCATGAAGTGGGCCGATCTATAACTTGGTGCTCCAGAGCACTTTAGTATATCTGATAACTATATTGAAATAAATGTCCAATAAAAAGTGTACGTTTCTCTGGTCGTCGATTTTCTTCGTGTCAATTTAGTTTTGCTCCGTGTAAAAAGACCACTAAACAAACCGGTCAAAAACCTTTCGAAGACCGATGTTACTAACAGGCTGTGTGCTACAACCCAGCTGGCACGAACGTGGTCAAACCCCCCGAATTTGTCCTTGTTTTTTACAATGCAAACGGGGGCCAAAAGAGAGGTCTATTAGGATAGCCATTCCGGCTTTTTGCCCCCGTTTTTGTGGACCGATCGGTGTGAAGGGGGCTTACCATCCCTATGCTCTCACGCAAGGCAATTCCTGCCCCTCAATCAGTCAGATGTCAGGGCTGCGGTCTTTCCTCCCCCGTCGATGCATCTGTTGTCTCCCTGTGAACCAGTGGAATGACATCGCGACGAGAAGGAGGTGCCTGCGCTAGTTCGCCAAAAGGTGGGATCATTATTCTCGAGAATACCCTTTTTGGCCGTGTTTACCTAGTGAAAAGCAGAGACCAATTCAAGGGATTAAACTTTGTAATGGCAGGGGAAACTCCAGCTGAAGTAGATACGTTTTGTTACCTGGGTAGTTATATCTCACCAGGTGAACCAATATGGGATGAAGTGTGATCGCGTATACAGAAGTGGCATTTGGCTTTTGCCAACCTCAGCCATTTGTGGCGTCGACGTAACATCCGATTGTCTGTTAAGGGTAGAATCTGCAATGAGACTGTTGGGTCCGTTCTTTTATACGACTCAGAGACATGACCAGTGAGAGTATAAGATAGGCGAAGACTGTCTGTGTTCGAGCATCGATGTCTCCATAGCGTTGCCCGAGTATGATGGGAACACCGTATTAACAATGCTGAGTTTAGGCGTAAGGTGTTGGAAACCAGAGGTCATTCATCAGAACAAGCTCTTAGTCTAAACAAGTTAAAGTGGCTGGGACATGTGTTACTTATGCCCATCAACAGACTTCCTCGGCGTACTCTATCCTCCGAGGCAGGTAATAGTTGGAAGGTAGGTCGAGGTGTTCGGTTCATGACATGGAAACAGGTATGAGAACCTTGACCAGTGGACTTGGCCACGTAGGACTTGTTAGACCTCCGGGTTGGGGTCCACGTGACCCGCCTACCAGATGGTTAGATACATTCAGTGGTATGGCTAGGTGTCGCGTCCATTAGCGTAGTTGCTTTTGGACTCTTTCCTTGTGGCCTTGATGCCCCCTTGGTATTTTGAACTTTTGGATCTTTACGACTATGCTCCCATTCTTTTTGCCCTTCACTGGACGACGCCGGAGGGTGGCGACCGAAAACCAGAGCACAGAAGTGCGGGGTTAATGGTTGAATAAACTGAACTGAACTAAACCCCACGTTTCGGATGGTTAACACTAGCATTTTAAATGGACCTATCTTAAACTGTTTTCATAAAACCCATCCATTTCCAATGCATAGTTATTCGGAGAATGCTTGTTAGAAATATCACCATAAAGAAAACTAATTTACCCATGATTCGTCGGTATAATTTACTAAATATTTCAGCTATATTTGCATGCACGCCAATGCCACTGTGAATAAAATCGAGGTAACATCGTTTGCGAAACCCCATCTAGCTGTAATACGGATTGTTCTCACGGCAATATTCACTAAAGTGTCAGATTTACAGGACAGTCAGGCATCCTTATCCACATTTTCCGATAGAGCCACATCTTATCCTGCGCTGACTGTCCTTGAAGAAAAAAGTAACCACTGCTCATATCTCCGATAGAGGGTAGCGCTTCTTGATGTTATTTGCCGTATCATGCATCCACTTTTGCACGGCGAAGTATATGCCGTTCTTTCCAGTGCAAGTCATGTTCCATTTGCGAATGGCATCTGAGGCATCAATGGAAAAAAAGCTCAACCTACGGACTGTTATTCCGTGCATGATATTCCGTCTAAAATCCCATTTTCCGTTGGCCCAGGAATAGGTAATTTCCGTTGATAAACTCGCACTCATAATGCAAGACATTAGGTTACACTCAAATTTACTTGGGATACTCTCGTGGGTAGTGCTGATAATGTGAGCTTGCGGGCATAGGGTAGAGAGGAAAGATGTGATTACCAGCTCCGTGCGCACCTTTACGTTAGACATATCCCAGTCTACTTCCCAAAACCTTAACAGAGTTCCTATGGTAAAAGAAGTGTGGACTGACTGTTGACCTTGACCGCGTTTGCCAGTATTTCCCGAATTAGCACGTTATTTTCGTGCAAAGCGATCAACGACTTGACGATCGCTTTTTGAGTATGTGAAAATTGGGAAAGTTCGTTGGTGACAGAAGAAGCCGAAGATGAAACAGTAAAATACTCACTAGTATATATTACCATACTCAGTGGTCTTGGGGGTGACTAGAACAACCTTGGTGGTGTTACCAAAGGAGGATTCACTTGTAATAAAACTGATAGCAATAATGACAATTTACCTTGTATGTAGCTTGTTGGACTAGTAAGTTGTGTGATGGTTCGTTTACTGACAGCTGCCTTCAAAGCTAAAACGATTGGTAATAAAATCTAATTTTACTCTCTGACTGTTAAACAACCTTGGATTTATTATTTTTCTCGTTGGAGGACGTCCAAGTGGCCGGCGGTTTCCTAAGACTTATAAAAGTTCAAGGATGACTTTTGATTTCCGCTCAGAAATCCCATAACCACTGTTTCGTCACTGGACGGTTACTGGTTATCCAGTTCTCTCCTTTGGATTTCCTAAGCTTATAGGAGATGAGCTGAAAAATAATTCACCGTTGCTTTACTAAGTTACCGGTGGGTAGCGAAACCTTAACTGGACTCCTTGTGGCTTTTCGTTCGGCCTTTGGTGTGCTTGAACCATAGGACGGAACCGATTCCCGGTCACACTTTTGGTCACTTGGAAGCCAAGATCGGCCTATGACACAGACATCTTTGTTGTCACCCTGCAGGATGACAGGTGAAAACATGGAGTCGGAATTCATCCAAAAGCAAAATTGGTTAGTACTATCCATAAAAAGAAGCTAAAAACAGAAAGAAAGTCGTGATCAGCATTGTATTGTATGACATAAGGGAATGACACAACAACCACTCGCGGTTGACAGTGACACACATTTACAGTCGACTTCTTCGACGGTACATGTATTAATAGTCTCTGCCAAACAGCTAGCAACAGAAATGTGGCGACCGGTGGAGGGGAACGGAGCATTATAAAAGTCATTCAAGGTTGAAAACTTACGGTAGCCTATTTCCGCATCACCTACGTCGTTTTTTTCATCCATTCTATTGTGCACGGTGATCCGCTAACTAAAACCATTTTATCAGAACTGCAGTTAGTGACAGCATAACTGCCGACTCTCAATATAGTTAAACCTTATTTTTGTTGCAATGCCGGAATTGTGCTTCTCCCAGCAGGCATGGCTGAGATTTGGGCCTCAGAGGAACGTCAGTATAACTGTGAGCACAGTCTTGTCGTCCCGTGAAGTGTACGCTTTATTCGATGCAGATATGACTCGAACGGAAAAGCGCTGAGTGCAATCAATTTACCTAAATGGTAACAATCTTCAGGAATGCCGACGAGAGAGTGTAAATTCATGGACATTTCCTGTAAACCATAAATATGGCGACGCTTTTTAACAAAAGAAAGTAAGAGGTCCTTTGCAAACTGTACGAACTCGCGGTCCTAGCTGCAGACTGAGTCATTAGTTGCATAAAACAAAGTTAAAAAGAGTACATAAATTTGAAAGGGCACAAAACCTCTCAGCACAACTACACCTAAATATAATAAAAATCGCCTAAACCCTGAAGCTTTCTACGATCGGTATTTGTCCAAACCTCGAGACTTCCTGTGAAATTCACAGAATGGTTGGTTTCTTGGTTCTACCATTGTTTTTTTAATTATTTCGATTTGCTGCTTCGTAAGACGGAAACCGTCTTCTACGGGAGAATCGGCCCAAAGCTTTAATAAACGTCGCACTACCCCCCAAAAAATACCCCGCGTATCATCCATAAGAGGTTATGTCACCATATCTTTGTCTGAGACTTCAAAAGGCAAGCGAACAGCATTATTCAAACGAGTTGAACCAAGAATTCGGTTACCTAATAATGTATTATTCACTGAGAGAAAACATAACTTGTTCTTATGATACACACCCTTTTGAGTGAACTTGTCACAACTGTTGTATCCAGAATGTGACTTTATGAGCTTAACGTGGGATCACGCCGGGTGACCACATACGACGGCTTTGATTACCATTCCTGGGTAACCGTCGTTTCCAACAATTACCTCTTGTTGACTTTGAATTTACTCTATTTCTGTGATACCCAGTCTTCCCAAACTTTTCCATATCCTCCGTGTTTAATAGTTAAACGGATGCGTCCCATCAACGTGCAGTTGAATTGACAACTTTCTTTGGTTCATATCTAATGTGGGCGTTTGTATCTTCAGGGGGGCCTTCTGTAGACCAGTGTGGCATTATTCTCCAGGCTGAATCCTAATGAATTCCGTTGCTCGCGGAGTCCCCTTTAGTGCTCGCGTATCCTTTGGCAGAGTTGTATGATAAGGTCTCAGATAGTTCGGTAAACCATCCATCTTTGACACTTTTGTACGATTACGGACATACCATTGACACATTGTTTCTTCGATTGCTATGAAATTCATGAAATATAACGGAAAAACTCGTGTTTATTGTTCGGACAAACCTCCGGTAAATGGCCGCCTATTGGTGAGACCACTGAATCTGCATCACAGACAAGTGACCACCAGTGACGTATTATTCCCTTTTCGCTGTCGTTATTAGGCATCAGTGGGCAAGTTGTAAACAACTTCTTACTTCGCAGCCGCTGACGCCAACATATCTGTCAAACAGCACTTCTTGGGGGTTTCTTTTGGAAATTGCAGTACCTTCTTCGCGACATAATCGAAGCATGTACAATGAACCAGTGGTAAGCGTCAAATGATGCGGCCTGTTTTTGTAGTCCTTTTTCTGGGTTCATTGTCAAACCGTTTCCGTCCTAAGCATATCACAAAGATGTACCCTTAAGGGTCCCCATACATCATTTCAGTCTTCAGGTAAAAGGCGGTGGAAAGTCATTCCGTATGAGCCTTGTAACACTGCACTCTATCGACCCGGCTACATGTCAGTGCTCTGTTAATAATCCTTTATAGTGTCGCCTAATTTCCTCTTGAATTACGTCTCCACTACTCCGGTAAGTGAAGCGTTACAGAAGTTGAATACCCTCCTCGACAACAGATGGATGGTGGACAAACGGGTGAAATGCGTCTTACGAGCATCAGTAAGTGTGATCGGGTACGGTCATTCTCACGTAGCAAACGGTTCAGAAACCGGTCGGTTTTTAACCGATTTTTGATCGGTTTGTGCTCTTACGAGGACCAGTTTTTGAGCGGTTTACAACCGACCCTATGAAACTACAGGTGTAATCTATTATTTCCTCTCACTTCTTCTAAGTTACTTTCCCGTTTATTGTGTTATTCCATCATAACGATAAAATCGTTTTTACAATCCCTTCTGAATCTCCCTTTACTGCGCGTAAAATGTACCACATATAAAGTGGGATAGAAAGAAATACAATAAAATAAGGAGGTAGAAAAATAAAAATAGGTAGAATTATGCACAGTGTGCGCAGGATCACCGTATTCCGTCAATTTACTTTCTACCTGTGGGCGAAGCAAAGTGAAAAACGTGAAAGAGGTTTTTGTGCGGATAAAAAATGAACAAATTATCATCAATAAGCAAACTGATCGAAAGAAATATGCGTTTGCCAAATATAATGGTTAGGTGGTAAAAATTTTCACCTGAAAATGAGTGCATGTGGACAATTGCGTTCTGAAATCCTATTTTCTGAACTAAAAGCTTAGCAAAACATTTATGCTGGATATGAACCAAATATGTACGGACAATGTAATCATGTTTGGTACCATTAGTGGTACGAAAATACTAGCGAAGTCCATCACCGTGGTGGCGGCAGTGCATTGCAAGTTAAAACCTTATCTTATATTCCCCTTCTCGATCTCTGGCATTGGCAAGACACGGCTGAAGGTGCTTTCCAGTCTCATCGTCAAACATATCTCTCAGGAGTGTATTTACTTACACGGCGTCTATGCTGACGTAAATATTCACAGATGCCAATTTACCTTTGGTGCCGCTGATAAAACGCAGTCGTGCTGCAGACTTTCTGACAGCGCTGCCGGTCCAACGGCATTTTATAGCCGGGCCATAAAAAACTGCGATCGACATTTTTTTTCGATAAGGTCACCAGCGTTTTTGGCAGTCAATCTAGGCGGAATATCAATCTGGAACGCCCATAGGAGTGAGAAGACATTTTACATGGAGTCTAAAATTGTCCTCGGGTTTTAAACAATGCTCCAGCTGAATTGGGTTATAGGAAACGTGTGAGTACGGCTTACGAACGTGTCTTCTATGGGGTCTCACAGCGATTTATTAAAAATACCCTCTATGGAATGAACAGGGAAGACTCAAGTAAGTGGTTACATGCGGCGGTGTATTTCATATATCGTGGTGCCGAAACAGCGCCGGTACGAGAAATATACGAATGCAGACGGATGCTACGGCGAAGCAAATGCAAACCGCCTGCGTTTACAGTCGGCGATAAACCGAAAGTGAGCGTGGTTCGAAAACGAGGTCACCGGGAACCTCTGGAAGGTTAGTTCAGTTAAACTTACGCAGCCGAACAAAAAGACGGAATCGGGACTAGGCACCAGAAAAGATCGTGGAGGAAATAAATCCAAAATGGCCCCCAGAAAGTGGCCATTTTCTCAGCATGTTCGTGGTCAGTGTTAGGTCAGTAAACCTGTAAAATTGATAGTCACGTTAAGGCATGACGTAAAGTACTCATTGCATCTATTGACACCTCATTACTTTAATAGTAATGGGGTGCGATCTCCATATCACCGATATCACGTGACGTGAAGCCAAATGACTGCTGTCACCGGATTCCAGCGATGACTGCAATAAGGCCAAAATTGGTACATTGAACCAGACGTTTCAAAAAAAGTACCGCAATTTTTGATCTAATTACCAAACAACTTTCTTATTTTTATGATGGTTTCGCAATTTCAGTCTGAAATGTACAGTTGTTTTCTTTGGTAAAACCACTGTTAGGCGAACCGACTGAAAACCGGTGTTACGAATGCACTGCATGCTACAACGGTTAGTCCTGAGTGGATGTAGGGTTTAGTATATCTCATCTTGCCGTTTCCTTATTGCAGATGTTTGGTAGTCCTTCCTACTATGCCTTAAGCATCTGTCCGTCACTATGGTGCTCCGGACTAGACCACCACTTCCACCAAAGCGCTGTATCCCTCAGCCTGTGAGAACGGGAGCACTACCTTTGGGCAGAGAGTAGAGAGCGCATATTGCGACAGCGTGTGTGCAGCGTGCACCTTCAGCGATCAAGTGACCACCTTTCTTGGCAACAAGCGAGTGATTAGAGTGAGTAAAGTCGAATCATGCTACATAAGAGTTTCCACAGAAAGTCCGAGCTCAAACAACCACGGGTGGTTTGCTTGACGTACGTGAGGTCACCACGGATATGCCTACCGGCAATGGGAAACAGCTCGGTGGCTTCCCAAAGTTCTTCTTAGCGTAAGGTGGGCTTCCGAGAAACTTTTCAGATCAACAGCAGTTATTTTTAAGCTTTGAAGAATCCCAACGATTACTGTGCCAAGCGAAAACGTAGAATTCGAATAAAATTCTCCTATTAGGCCACGAGAATATTCCTGTGCAACGCGTCAAACTAACCTACAAATACATCAAGGCTGTCGAGGTTCCTGAAGCTGTATATATGTGTTAGGCGTGTACAACAGCTCATAAAGTTCTTACCACATCTGACGTACAGAAATATGAGATCCGTACTTTGGATAACTGATTACCATTTTAAAAATCGAGTATAATGGGAGACACTATATCACTTTGAATGAAGTATGGAATGGTGTAGTGCTGAGTGATTTGGAAAAGTTTAGTATCGACGGCCCTGATGGAATCATGTACAACGGGCACAACTTCTGGAACAGCATTCTGGACTTCAATCGTCGACCCTTTGGTGGTATTTTGTGACCGCCTGATGTGCAGTTCTTGGAGACGGAAAACCTGAGCTAGAAGTTCTGGAAAGGAGGCAAACGGCTGACTTATATGTCGAAACACGGAATAAATTTTTGCTCCCAATGATTTGGGAAAACTGAGTTAGTACGGTGATATTTCAACACGGCAGTGCAGCATACATACGACCAATCTTACCAAGATGTGACTATTGCACCGGAATTTTAATACTACAGACTGACTAGCTGATAGTCCCAACTTGAGCCCGGCTGGGAATGTCTGAAGTCTGCTAGCAATGCGCTTCTATGCGGATGGAAGGGTTTTGGCGCTTCGCACGAGTTGACGTTTTCCATCCTCGACGAGTAAGACAGTGTTTGGAATATAATTGGAAACATGTCTGAATGTTTTCTTTCGGCCACTAACAACCGAGAGTGCCGTGTTTTGTATCCAGCTAATTTATTTTATCACTCGTCCAGGAGTGGGTTTAAAAGCATTTCGTACCATATCAGGCACTTTTCGAGGATAAATCGATTTATCCATCTGAAGCCCCAAACCCACATACACAGAAACTCTAAACACTGACAGATATCTGAGCTTCGATTTAGCCCACTTACAATGTACCAAAGGTGCGTCCATGTCCTCGCTAGCCAACCGGGTCAAAAATCTCTGCGCCGAGGAAATGAGAAGATTACAGACAGTCTTGCAGGACAACAACTAACCACCGCAGCTAATTAGACACGAGCTAAAGAACAAAATAACGACAAACAACCGGCTGGAGGACTCCCATCCCATCCCTGTACAAGTTGAGTACCTTGGAGCCAATCAGAAAAGTACTTGGTATTTGTGGCGTCCGTGTATTCTTCCGGATAAACAACAGTTTGCAAAGTTAATTCACAAAGATCAAGGATCCTTTCCAGATACAAGCCCAAAGTAACTAGATTTACAAGACCAACTGCCAGGATCGTCCTGCTGAATACATCGGACAAACGAGCAGGGAGCTAAAAGTGAGGCTTTTGGGACATAAAAGTATAGAAGAACCCAGCCCGATTGACAAAATTACTTTTATGAAATTGGAAAACGATTCGGCAATAGCATTTCATGCTATAGCCGAAAATCACACCATCGATTACGATAACACCAGTCCTCCAACGGGGTTTCCGTACATACACTGAGTACTTATTTGCCAAAGCCTTGGCAATCACGGCTAATCCTATATGCCCCAACGGAAGCGATTGGGCAGAGACTTCAGGCATATGGACGGTAATGACGTCTCTGGTAAATAAACGTCCCAAAGGTCACACCATCCTGTTGATCTCAAACGACCTCGCCGCCACTGAGGGTACAGAGACCTATGCCCCACGACCACATTTGCATACATCCGATGGCTAGGATCATTTGATTGTAGACTGGTCTTGAGAAAGGTGCATTTCAAACGCTTGGGAAATTTGTGTACTCTTGTGGATTATTCTCCTGCACAAAATAAACAAGTAACACGAACAAAACGTGACGTCAGAGTTCGTTTCAATTCGTAAGTATACCGACGACTCAATGACACAGAGCTTAACGTGATCCTGCTATTAATGACAAATCGAGGTCATGAAGAGCCTAATTTTCAACATCGAATTAATGTACGTTAGTTTTCTTTTAGTATACAAACTGGTTGGTGAATGTTTGCTTGTCTGGGGAGCTGCATGAAAGCCGTTTGTTGAGCATTCTCGGTAAATATTTGTTGGAAACTGTATTCGGATCAAAATTTGACAGTCTGTTCGTCTGTTCGGTCCGAAGAACCTAGAAGACGACGCTGTGTCTACCATTGGGTAGAATAATGAGCAAGCTACTCATAGCATCAGGACTAGTGCGCAGGCTCCATACACCCTCCTGAATAAGTTGTCTTTAGCTTAAACATTTGTTCCATATTCTACAGTTCTCAGCAACCCAACCAAAAGTTCAGTTTGATAGGGATGAGTAGTTATGCACACAAGGATATCGTCTATCATGGCTCATCAGCCACTGGACCTACAAGACTTAGATACATCGAAAATTTTGCAAACGGTCTGCCTCTCGCAGACCAAAGAATTTCGGTAGTCTTGCTTGCTGGATGAGAGAATTCGAGTAACCTAACACATTCGCCGAACATGACTATTCACGAACTATTCTATGCGCACTTTGAGGGGTGTGTGAAAATATTCCAACAGCGTGGTGTACAGATTGCGCTGACTAACAAGGACGATTCTGATCCGAGATACTTCAGTACATCGGTAAGTTGTGATCAAGCGGTAAAAAGCTTCTTAAACCTCTAGGTCACGGGTCACACCACATCACATTGGTGATGGACAACAATCTGTTGTCTCGTTAACACACGAACTACCGGAGCTCAACGAGGTTCTCCATTCCAAGTCTCGCCGTTACAGTTGCCAGTTCTCCGCGAAAATAGTGGATCTTTGAGGCTGGTACTCATGCTTGAGCATAAAGTAAAAAGCGACTGGTTGATGTCTGGAAAGAAAGATAATGCTCTTCCGTAATTCCGGTTTATACCCAAACTAACTGCATATTAACACGCATTGAACGACTGAATCTTTGAAAAATTACTACAGTAGGATGAATGATTATTGTAATCTAACCAATAGAACAATAGTCTGATTTTTTTCTGTTACAGTGAATTTGACAAATGGAGGAGCCTGACGACTTTTCATTCAGTTGTGTAAGTCTCCTTTTGTCTTATCACCGATTGGCGTGCTCTAAAGCCAGTTACTGGAAAATATGAATGGAATGAAGATGAGACAAATATCGTTTTCAAGAAATTCCCTGCGTATGATAAATCGAATATCATTAAGACAAGATCGAACAGTTCTGCAAAAAATCAGGAGTGATTGGTTTCTCGATTTTAGTCACACTTCCAATTCATTGATTACTAGTAAAAGAAAAGTTCCTACGTCACAAATCAGGACTGATAGAAATGCCGTCGTAACCATAGAGGAAATTAACGGTACGAGTTTAGCAATTACTTCACTTTCTAGACGTGACCTTTGTGCGACTGAAAAAATCTGGGATGAAACTTCATTACTCACAAAGTTTTCTGACTCTTATGAGGTCAGTTAAGCAAGTTGTCACGCTAGAATCATTGAAGATCTGAAGAAATGAACAAACTCTTATTACGTTTCATTCACTATTTTGATACGTATTTTTATATTCTCGAATTTAAAGAGAAATTTTCTAACAACAATCTGTGCGGTGAAGTTTGCAATCTAATATATTATTGAAATTAGGATGCCAACCAGATCACAGATTCAGGATCAGAAACAACGTCGGGATCAGCTGAATTCATTGCGGTACGAACTGGCTGTAACATACGCTGAGTTTATTCTACTGGAACGACAGACATATGCATCAAAACAGAGAATCATGTATCGCCCAGTGGATCCGGCAACTGAGACTATTCATGATCAGAAGCTTTTCGAAGCAATCTACTGGTTTCTTGTATTCGGCGTGTGGATCACGTTCGACAGACATCACTTCAAGGATATCTGTACAGAAATCGGAGAGTAAGTGTCGATAATTGTTATATTCACTAACTATCTAACTAACTAACCAGCTACCAAGCTTTCAAATAGGTTAGTATGAAATATCTAAATGTGTATCAATAGATGCATCACGCCTAATACGGGCGTTTCCGAGAAACGTTTATAAGATACTTATCCTCAGTCACATAAATTCAGGTCTTGTTTTGTAAGCTGGAACACTAGATCCGTGATGCAGTTGAAGGCGTTGTCATAGTTTGTGCTCCACTGAGATGTACGTATCAAAAAGAGAGCTGGCCAACAAGCGAGCCGCGACTTGTGGGAAACAATCTGCATCCGCAAGAGCAAAGCGAGAATAAGTATTGCTCTGTATTGGGCATTTATAGGTTAACTCAGTTAGTGCTGTTTCTATCCACAGCTTTACCAGATCAGATATGTTCAACTCGTTGGGTCGGATGGGAGCTGCACGCTTCAGCAAAAATGTAGGCGAAAACCAGTTGATGAAAGACTTATACAAAACCAATCTACCGCGAGATCTTATGTCAAAGTACGTGTCTACTTCTACTAAGGTGGAAATCCTTTCGCTAATGCAGTCAGAGATCTCCAGCTCTGCGACTTTTGATCCCGGAACCAAGAGATCGTGTTGGAACCTTACTTCAAAGCCTGAACACCAAATATGTGTAAGTTTGATTACAGTGATAAACGTCAAGTAATGTTTTAGGGACGCAGCTAGAAGACAGGAAGCATCGGTCCAGTCAGATAATCAGCGGTAAGTTGGACATTTTAACAACAACGGTAATTGTAAATATTGCTAGTTATGGTATACTGGGAGACGCAAGATACTTATATGACGATCAACTGATCGCAAACTCCACAGAAAATGCCACTGAACAAGCCGGAACCTCATCACAACAAGACATATGAGCGGCAGAGTATCAGAAGATCTGCTGTCTAGAACCGAAAAAGCCATATCCAACGAGTTAAATGAATCAACGTTTCCAAGCTAACGGGATGGTGACTTCCCTCTTTTACATCAAAATAAAACCGTTTACCAGTACCGTGATTCTTGACTTTGGTAGGACGATAACGTGTGTTATGATACTAAAAAGCGGATGCACGTAAATGATAAATCAAGTTACAATCTTTTTCGAATATTCATAAGCTCCTTAAACAACTAGAAATTCTTGTTGTCGTTTACAAAAAGAACCCCAGCCGTTGGCCCATGGCTAGACATCATAAATTTTGTGCCTCGATACAATCAAAAAACAAAGGGAAGTCAAAGCTCACAAACTTTCTTTCAACTCGATACAAAACACAACTGTGCGATGTGTTCGTATGTCTGACAAAGCACCACCGAAAGTCGTAGCACTGGCTAGTCCGAAGCTGTTTTGCGATGTCACTTCATGGAGAAGATGAGGAGTGCGAAAGATAAGACTGGTATACGGGTGCGAAGATGCGTCTAGCTGGTATTTCCCAAGAAATGGGACATTCGCACAAATCCACTGGATGGATGCATTTCCATCATACGAGGCCCGAGTGGCATCGGTCGGCGGTCCATCACTTGCGCCGTCTTGGTCATGCAACCGTAAAGCGTGTGAAGACCTTGTGTCAAGGTTGCCAATAAGCTTGCTAGACAAACGTCATTTGCTTGACGATAAAGGTAATCGCACATTCCGCCTGGATTTGATGCACCAGAAGCATTTGGTACATCACTCTCGTTGCTGAGAGACAAAAGAGGAAGGCGTTTGACCAAGGCACTGATATCTCGTAATCTGGCTCGATTGATGGGCAGTTCGCCAGCACCAACAGCTGCAACATAGCTTCGGATGAGAAAAAGCCGATTACACAGCATGTGCACGGCCTGGTAGTTGCCCAACAAATGCTCCGCGGTCTGGAAAGACAAAACAAAAAATCAACAAGTAGTGAAACAATCACTCTATGCATCACTAAACATTTTCTGAGACTCTGTAGTTAAAGTGATTTGTGATTCAAACAGTCCTACTAAACAATCAATACACCTTCCCGACTGTTGTGGGTTGTAATTTTTTGGGTTATTCGTTCAGCATCTGCGGAAACGGAATTAACTTACCTGACTATATCCATTCAAAAGAGGACAGGTTGCAAATACGTTGACTTAAGAGCAGATGGATTAGCCACTATACTTTTCACGAACGGATTCAGTAGGAAAAGTGAGCGCTGTCTAATAAACGAGAAAATAGTTGACCCAGGCCACCGGTTATTTGAGTTCTCATTTCTCTGGAAACTGTTGTGAATTTGAGTGGACAGAGAATGTTTCTAGCGAATATTTTGATTTGTCAGATGAGCCAAAGTTCGGATCTCCTGAATACCCAATGGAGGAGTCTTTCTCTATCCCCAAGACAGCAAATTTTTTACATAGATCAATTACGGATTGAAAATCTCTAGGTATTTCAGTGGCTGTCTAATAATGGATGCGCTGGCAACATTTGACTCATAACAGAACGATTCATCCGATAACTTTAGCTGGTGGAAACTCCAATGAGTACAGACTACAAAATCGGAAGTTGACAACCGAAAACGACTGTATGTAGAAAAGACCCAGAGCCGAAGCAACATTGCATATGTCGAAGGGACGTACCTCGTGGTGACAGAAACACCGATGAATTTATAATCAACTCCGGGTATTTCCATGATAAATCGGAGCTTTAACTTGCGTGAACGTGTCGTTAATGAACCCAATCAGGCTTTAGTTGTACTGTACTACTAAAAAGCATCGATGACTTATTACAAAGTGAAACGGATTGAACCACCCCACCTTGTTTGGCTTAACGGGAGGTTTTTCACGCAAAATTTATTGAAGTTTCAATTTCGTTTTTTTATAACATGCTCGCGCACGAGTGCACTGAAAGTATTATATAACCCATAGCCACGAAGGCCCATTTCGCTGTTGGGGATAATCGGCAACCAGATGCTGAGACTTGGAGTGGCGAAGAATCACATAAGGTCCCGATAGATCAGGTGTGGTAACGATCCGAACTACGGTGGATTACTGTTTACTACCTCTCGGGACTGCGACGGGCATTTCAAGCTAATTTAAAACGCCGCAAATGTTGCTAATAGGTGCAAACGCATTTTCCTCGTGCAATGGTTTACCATCGAGATCTAACAAATCAATCATTAACGAAGCTATTTCGTCCGTTAATTAATATCAAGAAATAAGCAGATGGAACATCGAAGCTAGGGTGTCTATTGCTTTTGAGATGTTTTCTATTGAGTCAGAGTAAAGGTTCGTCTGAGATCGCAGGCGGTGAACAAACATCATGCTGAAATACTGACCATGTGGTCTCCGGTTCAAATCTTTCTGTCGTCGACCACTTCATCATTAGGCATCCTCTAGTTTGCTACGACCCACTTCCTGAGATATTGCGCCATTATTGTATAACAAATATTTCACTACTATGTAATCGTGAACAACAAGGTGAATAAAAGTTCAATGAAATTCAAGTTTGCATTCGTACCGATGGCCAGTGAAGGTCGCGAAAATTCAACAATGAGGGAATGAAGTAAAATAGAGATACGTGTCGAGAAGCATTAGGCGAAGCTCATGAATTCGACGAACACCACTGTCATTTACATCTTAACGAAAACACAAAACGACGCTATGCAACTAGATTTCCGATCCCAAGAAAATGCTATTTTTTCTCTTATTCTTAATGTTGCTTTTACATATCAAATAAGTGACAATAGTGCATTTGATTGACCGTTGGCTGAATTGAGGGCCATCGTTACCATAGCTGGAGTGGCGTGCTATGGTTTTCTGCAGTGAGTGTGCAATGATACTGAATCGACCACTGTTAGTGGGGTTTCAAGGGTCATTTATCGCTTCGAACGCTCCGTCTTTAATCGAGGCAACTGAAATACCCGGGCTAATCATTTTTGTGTGCACGGACCCAGGTTTCGTAGACGTATGGCGATCGCTTCAGCTGTGACCAGGCTACCTTTGATCAGCTAAGGGGAACTCAATGCACAACACTGAATGAGTCATTTGGGTCGATCTTCTGACCAATATCGACTAGACGACTAAGGGGAGAACTGCTGATTGTGCCTGTTTTTCATGGCTCAATCCCTTCGGGTGATGCGCTTAGATGCGTTGAGACACGCCTGACAATGCGATCTCTGTGAGATGAGCCCCATACGCACCTGAAAGAATAGATACTCATGATGAGGTTAGCTCAGGTAACCCGTCTTTCACTTACATTCGCATCATCGACGAGATAGAGAACACGTTTCAGCTTTCAGCCGAGAATGTTAGGTTCACAATCGCTCTAAGTGATCTTGTTAGTCGTTCTCTGAGCGTTACGCCACGGAATGGCACTTTCAGAAAACGTTTCTTCTTTGGGATGCAAACAAATTGATCTGCAGGTGTAGTTGGTTCCATATTCTTGAAGATAAACTTCTCTGGACACCCGTTCTTTCCAAGACTTGTTTTATAGGTTTCAATTCATATCATAAAGTATCCTGTGAGCATATGCTACATGCTCTGTGTTCTAATCCGACCCATTAGGTGAAGTGAGAAGACTTCCCTGCAACCGAACCATTATTTTATTAGGTAAAATAGATAGTTTATATCCGATGCATGGTCACGCTGTCGAAGCGCACTGATTCAAGACATTCTCCTGAAACGGGTCTTTTGACCGGATTTTTTTAATTGCAAGCCCGATTGACTGACTTCTTTTCATTGGATCAAAATAACTGTTGGCAGCTGACTGGTTGGTTTCGTTGTCACGAACTGATCGGGCCATCGATCCACTCCGCTGGCTCCAGCTTTGCCATCGATTCCGGATAGGCGACGATGTACCGCCTACAAACGGAACTGGGTTGTCCATCGACAATATGCCGGCTCACTCTCCCACACCCTAAAGGCTAGACATTGTAATAGGTACATTTTAAAGTGTAATGGCACAAAGCTGTGAAAGTTTGTGTTGGCCGTTCCACATCTTTCTGTAGACCCGTCGTTGGATGGGTCAATTTCGCCGTCCGGTGCTCAGCTCATAGAGAACATAAAGCTCGTTTTCGGCTTCTGTTTCCATCATGAAAATACAGCTATGAGCACGCTTAAAATTTCCTAGAATGTCTGACATATTACGGTTTTCGTTCAATGAACGGATAATGTGGACGGACAATCACTTGTTCGCAATCTACGTTGGTTTATCACCTGAACAGACGCACCCGAGGTCGATATAATGTCGGTAAATTTTCTCGGTAAATTGTACATATTAGTGGTTCTGTATTGATAAAATAATTACATCAGTCATTTATGGCACAATAAACAAGAAAAAACTGATAACAAGAGCGAAACCTACATTCGAGGTGAATTACCAACGGTCTCAAGCAGAAAACACCGTCTCTCGGTGGTCCAAGCGTAAAAATGGCCAGATTCAAGTTGGCCGACCAGTCAGAGCAAAGATCAGGGGAATTGACCAATAAAATAAAAGAAAACGTGCGTTCCAGTCATAGAGCCTGACTACTAAATAGCAGTCCGTAAAAAAACGCGGAAAACGGAATAACAAGCAGAGTGTTGAAGAGCATATCATTCATGTATTACATGTAACGATCAGAACCTTACATTGTTTCCTCAAGTTTCCCGCTTTCCGATTCCGCCATAATTATAGCCCATGGTGATGTTATCTCGTTGGCGGCAGAAACAGAAATTGAACACCCCACCGCACCTGCTGCTACAATGGCCTTCAATCCAGTCAACGGTCAATCAAATGAACTGTTGTCACTTATATTGTGCAACAGAAAAATTAGGGATCAACAGGAAACAACTGTTCGCTCTCAAACGTCGCTCCTCTAGTGTGACCGTGGGACTATTCTTACTACTAAATCTTTAGTAAGATCACCGGATAAACCGAGAAAAGTCACAAAATTTTTGTTTCCGAGACAGAGAGCTACGTCCGACAAAAGTTTGTGACAACTAAATACCTCAACGAATCGTAAACTATTGATTACAGTTATTATTCACGTATTTAAATGTTGGTGGCACCAGCACATCACCCACAACACTCACAATAGTGATAAACCGTACATTCTGTATCGCCCTGTTTATCGCTGATATTTTGGTGTTTCCACGTTGGCCGGTTAACTGCTTTGGTAACGGTAATAATAACTATATGGCGTATGGAGAGTCGTGCTTTGCAACTTTCAAGCTTGCACAGCAATGAGACGGAGTGCCGTTGAACATCGCTGACTTGTCAGCACAACTACAAATATGATTCATCATGCAGTGTGAACGCACAACTTACCACTGAAAACAATGGGCGCATTATACAGCCGTGTCGTCCTCGTTAGAAATCATCAGCAGTGCACATCCACCAAGCCAGGACGGGGACTCGAACCCGGGGCGAACGATTGTGAACCGAACACCTAAGCAATAGGCTATGCCGGCTGGCTCTCACATTACTAACACAAAATACAAATGGTACAATATTACGGGTATCCGACTAGCGCTACGGACGAAAATAATACTGTACGAGAAAGAAAACTGGATTTCTTGCACCAACAAAGACTGAAACGTTACTTACCATTGAGGAGCCTTGGTCGGTATTGGACATCGAAATTCGCGCCACACAGTCAATCCCGATGCGTTCCGCCTCATCTGTCGCCAGAATGTAAGCAACCTGATCAGAAACGATGAAACGAACTGAAATTAGTGACGAATCGTTTGTGTTAGATGGCTGAAAATTATTGTTGAATTTTCCCCATATTTTGAGTGTGATTTCATCACCAATCATTCATGACCGGGATTACCGATAACATTCATCGACATTCGTTGGAGATTTCCTTAGCATGATTGAGAAACACGGTTTAAATTGTGACTACATGTAAATATTACCTCTGCGGAGACGTGGGTGAAGAATCTTGGGATAATGATCACCTGATTAATCCGATCGCTATTTCACTGTAGCGGATATAACAGAGGGACTAGTTCCCAGTTAAACATTACATATTCCGTGCCACAGATTCAATGATGTCTGCAAAATATTCCAAGCAACCATTATCAGGACCACGTATAACTAGGCTACCCACACGCAAAGAAACATGTCAACATTTGGATGTTGTTACCCCTCTTCTCTATCTGTGGTGTGTTTGTTATCAAAGGTTATAAATATTCAAAGTTCTATTTAAGTGTCCAATAATTTCACAAAACTGTTTTCTACGTCCCGTCATTTTAAATCCATACGAGTTTGTCACTTATTCGAGTCACATTCGAAAACAACATATTGCCGTCCGAGAGATTTCAGAAGTCAGTGGCCACCGGTGTGTAACTTGGAGGTACACATGAAAAATCACGTCATCGCAACCACCGCTCATAACCTGCTGTTTAATTATTTATAAATAACAATCCTCATTGAAACTCACTTGATTTTTTCTGGAGGTTCGGCGATAAGTCTTAGGCTCAAGGATCGAATCATTAGATGAAACGCTTAAGCTCATCAGGTTAAGATGGCTATGACGTGTTGCGCATGTTCTCTGACAGGATTCCTCGGGGCGTAATGTTTGCTGAGACGAGTAACGGTTGGAATATGAGTAAGGGTGGTCAGTTCATGACATGGAAGAAAAGCAAGAAAAATCTGACCAGTGAGCCTGGCCATGTAGGGCGTATTAGACCTCTTGAATGGGGTCCAAGAGACCCTCCCACTCAGTAGTTAGATATGTTAGAGGAAATGGCTAGGTGTCGTGATTAGTGGTGCTCGTGTATCCACAAGCTTTCTTTCTCGACTTGATACTAATATTTGCAGTTCTCCTATTACTTTCTTCATACTCTTGTTTGTTTTCATTATTTCTTTTAGAGTTTACTGCTGAGAGATAGCAGTCACAACCATCACAGCCAATGCACGGTTAGTGGTTGTCTCAACTGAACTGAACTGATTTAACCGATACTTCAAATACAACTGTCGTTTATAATCTCGAACATTTTCTTGTTTCGTAGGTTAAAATCGTATATACTACTAATAGGGTCACACTTATGATAGTAGACAACCCCACGGCCACCCGGTCAGTTGCCGTATTTAGCCTAACGTAATAGTGTGTGGTTCTCCATCTTGATGTTCAGGATTATGATTGCCAAATCCTCTTGATAGTATTATGAATCCTCGTGGTAATAAGATGAGCTCCTTCCATTGCACCCTGGTATAGGTATGGGTCAAAAACATTATTACCAGTTCTGTTAGAGACAAGTGTTTGTTTCTTGTTGTTAGCCACAACAGACGTGAGATCTTAAGAGCTGCTTTGACGTTGATCCTCTGTTCACTCTGGCCTGCCCTTCTTTCCTACCGACAGAAGACAGTTACGGCAGTACATGTACAGTGTGCTTTTAAGACGTGAAAATGTTTTGCAGGCATGTTCAAGTTTCATTCGGTTGCAAAACCAGTCTTGAAAAAGGTTACCCGTGGTGACCGAAACGTCGACAACCTACCAACGATCTCGACTACGCTGTGTTATTGAGCAATAAAATTCTACCATAACATTTCACATGGCGCATCGATTTTTCGATACACTCCGAACCGATTTCGGTTCTGACACATTAATGTTCAAGCCCATCTAAACTGCATTCCTCATTGGATTACTTCTACGCTTGTCGGTAAGGAAATTATCAAAGAATCCACTTGCCTAGACTACATATTTTGTATACTGACAAAATTCTCGTCAATAAAAGCTTCCGTGAAACCAAGATTATCGACGGATAAATGTCAGCACGTAATCGATTCCTCGAAAGTCTACAAGGTTATGAAGCCAGTGGTCCACAGTGCTTCCCGACAGTCATATTGCATGCAGTAACAAGTTATCGGTGTCAATACCAGTTCCGTTTGAATATATCGGACACAGAATGGAAATTCCATTCGTATGGTGCATATAAAATTCCTTGAAGGCATGCAAAATCTTGTTACAAAAGATCCGTGATGTGAACCATTTTTTGTATTACCGCCGAAGCAGCAAAGCAGACATTGTAGCCTCTCCAATGCTATATATTTTTGTTCTGTCACTCATCGGGAACCGTAAAAGTGCCATGATTTGTTGAATAACAAACCGATGGATTCAGTTATGTTAGCAAGAAAACTTGCTACATATCCCGGCGACAAGTGGTATCCCACTCTCAACCAGAGACCAGCCAACAAACTTTCTCACAACACGTCACTGTGATCCAAACTTCTTGTTAACCCTTGCGCTAAAAAAACTGTTCCAAAATAAATAATTTAGTCTTTCTGTTTACGTTCCTTTTGTGGAGTACCTTTGTCCTGATTCGTCCAGAAAGTACGCCGATGCATACATATCGAGGTTTTTATTAAGATTCCTCTGAGCACTTTTAATAAATCACCTCAACATTTCAGTTTATTTCAACCAATTCAGTCGGGGTTTCATTATTTATCAAGTTCTCCATAATAAACAGCTTGTCATATGGTGAACTGCCTCGATAGCCCTCAGTGATAACGCTGTCCCTGTTAGCAGGTAGCAAGTCCCCAAGAAAGAACGGTAACGATTCATTCAGCACTCAAGAAACTACATAAGTGGCGATTCTTCCTTGCAACTGCCTTAAAGTGACTACGTTGAGAAATAATATAAAGAAATAAACAGTAGTGCTTCGATCCTTTTTTTACTGAGGTGAGGTGGACCTGCACGGGTGGGAAAAGGAAAGAAAGCCCTAGTAGCCAACACACGGAATACACAGTCTAACTGTACAAATGTACACCGATCAAACATTCTGATTCGATAGAAAGTGACAACACGATCGCCACTGTTCACGGTTCGCAGCCATATCCTTCAATGTCTCCAGCCAACTGGTTAGGGGATCTTTCGGACTCTAACCACGAAGACGTGAAGCACCTACTTTTCTAAGTTCGCTGCACATTTTCTAATTCCTCGCTGCCACGTCATCTGTTGACCTCCACGTGGTCTCTTCCACTCCCTAGGAGGAACGGAGAATAGGACACGGTACGGTAGACGTGTTTGACACACGTAACACGTGCCCCAAACAACGAAGTTTACTAAGCTGGATACGCTGTGACAAAACGTTCTCTGAATTAACACCCACTACCCGCTTTCTGACCTCATCATTATTTACTCGGTTATTCCACCCAATCTTAGCGATACTACGTAAACATCGGTGGTCGAAAACCTCAAGACGACGAATATCTTCAGCACGCAGACCCCAAGTCTCGCAACCATACAGCAAAACTGAACGCATTGCGGCACAGTATACACGACCTTTCAACTTCAGTGAAATATCGGATCGGCACCACAAGTGCTTCAGTCCAGCTTGTGCAGCTCGAGCTTTGGATATCCGCGTATTCACCTCTACTACTGTGCTCCCATTCGTCGCCAAACCGCTGCCGAGGTAGGTGAAGTGATCGACAACAGACAGCACTTCGCCATCTAGCATCAAGCTCGGAATCGTTGACGTCCAGTCTTGTAACATCACTTCACACTTTGAAGGTGCAAAGCACATGCCGATTAGAGCTACAGCTCTTGAGAGTCTATCTAGTGCATGTAGAGCATGTTTCGTGCATTCGAGCAAACAGACAACATCGTCCGCGTAATCCAGGTCACACAGCTTTCCACCATTTCCTAGTTCGACGTCTACAACCTGAGGATTTTGCAGCGCACTCTCCATTATTTCGTCGTTATGACGAAGTTGAATATAAATGGAGACATGGGACATCCCTGTCGAACACCGCTGATCAATGCAAACCGATCGGATAGTTCACCGTAAACTCTTACTCGGCCAGAAGTCTGAGAATACAATGATCTCAGTAGGTTCACGAACTTCTGTGACATACCCTTTTGATGAAGAGCACTGAAAAGCGCTGTTCGATCAATTGAATCGAAGGTCCCTTTCAAGTCTAAGAAAATCATTATTATCTGTCGGCGGTGCGTGTGACGCGTTTTGAGTAGTCGGCGAAGAGTAAAAATCTGGTCGATCAATCCTCGACCTGGGCTAATCCCACGATGATTACTACAATCATTGTGTATTCCCTTCCTGAATATGGGACCAATCAACGACTCGTTCTATTTTAACGGAATACGCTCCTCCTTCCAAATGTCACGGAGCAAGGCGGTTAGTGATTTTATCAACGCCTCACCACCCAGTTTGAAAAGAACTGGAGGAAGTTCGTCGGGACCTGCCGCTTTCCCTCGCTTCAGTAGTCGAAAGCATGCCCCTACTCCTACTTCCGATGGGGGCTCAAGTGATACCATCCAAGAAGTCGCAGTTGTTGATACAGGAGTAAATACACTAGCGTGGGGCCAGCTAAACTGTCTTCGAAGTATTCCGCCCAATGGCCAAGCCTTTGCTGTTTGCCAAGGATGAGTTCTTCATTTCTATCGCAAATCGTTTCACTGACCTGAGTTCGCCGTCCACCGGTGTCACGAATAAGTTCGAACAGTCTTTGACTGTTACCTGAAGCAGTTGCCACTTCCATTTCTTCGGCTACCTTGACCCACCAATTTTCGCGATCCTTCTTAAGGCTTCGCGTAACTTGTCTTTGCAGCTTTCTCCGCATCTTATTCATCTCCTTACGGTTCCAAAGCTGACGCTTTTGCTCTATTATACTCAGCGACTCTTGCGAGATCCAGTGTCTTTGATGGACAACGGATCGAGGACCACAGGCAAAACCTGCTGCAACGTGCATTGCCTGTTTGATATGAGCCCAATGCGCATCATTACTGTTCGTCGTAGATCCTAGCTCATATGCCAACTTCTTCTTGTAACGGGTGCGTACTTCTGGATCACACAAACGTTGCACGGCTAGTCGGGTTTGCGGTTTGCGACGATGACCATGGAGCTGGAGAGATAATCACATTAAAACTAAGGCATGGTCCGACTCTACGTACGTGGACCAGTTCGAAACAGAACTGCACCACCGGCAGCTTACGGCGATATGATCAATGTGACTCAAGGTACCCGTAGAGTTAGAGCGCCGTGTCGCTGTGCGACGCGAGTTGTGTCGGAAATTTCTACTAGACAAGACCAGTCGATTGTCTGCACAAAACTGGAGAAGTCTATCCCTGTTATCTGTACGCTCAGCGGGTAAAACACAACGTCCACCTAAACAAGCTTCTGACACACTAGGTTTGCCAACTTGTGCATTGAAGTCACCAGCTAGCACTACAATGTCAGAACCCTTACTGCTGCGAACGAGGGTGGCGAGTTCACCATAGAACTCATCTTCCTGCAAGTCTGAGCTGCAGTCCGTTGGGGCGTACGCCGAGATCACAAACAAACTGCGTTTAACACAACTATCCTTTCGAACGCCAACAGACCCTTGGAGTCTCACAGCACATAAACGACTGTTAACAGAGAGCCAGTCTAAAAGGGCAGCCTCAGCCTTCTCAGTCAAGACTATTCCTACACCACGTTGACCCGCAGCTCGAGCTACTTCGTCTCCTGAAGTGCGCAGAAAATACCTCTACGGGACACTCGGAGCAGTTAGTTGAATTACTCTGCTCGAATCCTGTATACGCGTTTCACGTAAGCAGTAGACATCAATCTTCAGAGAATTCATTGTTAGGGCTAGGCACGCCTGGTGACCAGTCTACATGAGTGTACGCACGTTGAAGGAGCCGAGATTCAGAGGCTGACGAGGCTTGAAAAAATGTGTTACCAGACAGAGGATTATTCCCGACACTATTTGACAATGAATTGTTGCGACTATCGACCGTGTTATCAGTGGGAGCATTATGGGTGGAGAGATGGGGCAAAGAGGGATGGTTAAAGACAGAAGACAAAGGTTGAGTAAAAGAGAGGAGACTCTGAGCAGTAGCCAACTTATCACCACCCACGCCGCTCGATGTAATGGGCAGCGCGATCCTGATTATCCTGCACGACGACCGATTCAGTATGGAATTCTTTGTATTCGTGCAGTTCATGGGAGATGTTGGACGGGTACTGCTAGGGTGTCCAGCCACAAAGCAGGAGGACGACTGGGGTCCTCATCCAAAGCCTTTAGTTCTGACAAGAACCTATCCGTAAGGCAGCGAGATGGCTTAGTGGAAGCCCATTTGTTTGGATCAATTATTCTTTCACTGATTTTGCCGACTGAGTTGCCAGCTCAAATCGACCCCCAACCTGGAGGACCAGGAGACTGGACTTTGTCTGACCTCTACCCATTGACCTGTCAAGTATGATTGCATCTCCGGCTTTAGGAAGCCATCCTGTATGGCTCTTTGGGTCATAGAGGCGCGCAAGTCATCACACCATGTCAAGGTGCAGTCTCGTCGTGATGGTCGGTCGCCGTTGTCCGTTCGATCGGCTGGAACGCGACAGCGGCCTTGTATGTTCCTCTCTGTCTCATCTAGGCTTCCAGCACGGGCAGTGGGAACACCAGCAACAAGCAGTATGTCTGTAGGGCGCTCGCTGCGGAGCAGTTTAAGTAAACCATGGTAGAACTCATCTTTAGCTTCAGGAGAGCTATAGTCAGTTTGGTCATACACAGAAACCAAAAAGTGATATCAACGCTCTAGTCTGTTGCTGTTAACATTCATAGAACCACTCAGCCGAATCTCACACAGACGACTGCTGACTAGGGTCTAGTCGAGCGGTGCACGCTCAGCTTTCATACTGAGAGTGATGTCAACGCCAGCCTGACCACAAACACTGGATACCGAGTCGCTCGACACGGAAAGACTGGAGCGAAGTGTTAACACTGAAGTTGGGTCTTTAATGTGTGTTTCGGAGACACAACAAAACGTCCATTTTAAAGGTCTCAATAGTTGTAGTTATGGAAGCCGGCTGACCCGTTTGGCAGTGTGCGGACGTTAAAAGAAGCTAAGTGAACAGAATGCTCAGGTCTGAGAATCGCTTCTCTATATATCCCTATCTCCAAGTTATAACCCGCACCGAGAGTGACAAGTTTTCGATCACGACTCTCTGCGGCTCCTCGTGTTCATTAAGAATTGGGATATGAAGGATGAAGAGCAGATAGATGACAAAGGTTTCCCGAGGTACCGCTGGAGATTTTTGGGCAAATCATACTTAGCCACTGTCCACATCGCAGAAGAGGTTTTTCTTTGGGAACCCTAACCGGAGCCTTTGACTCAAAAGTCTCACCCATAAGGCATTGGGGCGTTAACCCAGTACGGGAACATGACCGAAGCACTCGTGAAGGAACTTATGGTCTGTCACGTGAGACTTGATTGTTGCAAGCATTCTGTCTTGTCTTCGCTGGTGCTTCGTTATCGATCCGGATTCAGTCATCAGCCCCATGCACTCAATGAAGCAAACGGAACGTGGTTGGGGCAGGATCCTTTGGACTGGGGACTGTTCAGCTTAGGCGGGCGATAGCTGCCCAATGAAATGCGATGACTTCACCCACCGTTGAGAGAAACCCCAGGTACTCCACTCCTACGTCCATTTAGTAGAGGTCATCTACCCGGGAAACTGCTTCTCTCCGTGTTCAGTCGCTAGTGTCCTATCCAGGGGCATAATGGTTCAGAGACTGGACTTCGTCTGGCCTGTCAGGCATGACTGAATCTTTCGCTTAAGAAAGTCATCCTGCGTGGCTCTTTGGGTTATGGAGGCACGCAAACCATCGCGCTACTTTAAGGTGCAGCCTCGTCGTGATGAAGTACTGGGTACTAACACAGTAGATCGGGCGGTCAGTCACATGTTGGTTGTGACGTGTTGAGCGTGTACTCATTTACTTATTCGGTGTGCATCATTTTCAGATCCAGTAACAACAGGAAAGTGCTGAAAGGTGATCGACATAACATAAAAGATACAAAGATCCTGACTAGTGGATTTAGTCGGGGGTGTGTTAGGCTGTTTGAGTGAGGTTCGTGAACAGAAGACGGACCGAATTTCGCAATCATTGGTAGACGCGAACGTAGGGCCTGTTCTATCCAACTCAGTTCCTCGCTTATCATTTGCTTTGCATACTTTTTCGTCATCCTAATTTGTTTTATTTACGACGTTCATAGTTTGGTTAGACGAAACGAACTAAGGCTGAAACCAAAACACAGCAGAGAACTCCATGGAACTATACACAACTGGAATATTGATCGATTATTTCACACCTTCTCTTACGAACTCATGTCTTGAAAGTTTTGTTCGCAACTGGTGTTGAAAACACAACGGGTCGCAATATTCTCGATGCAGGTGGTGTGAAATATAAAGTTGAAAGCACAGAATGCTGCAGATGAATACGGTTTTCCAAAACCAAAAAGTAAAAAAACTACCTACTTGTCTGAAGTGTAGTCTCCCGTCGTTGTCTACCACAGACTCATACACCCGGACGGGTAACTGGTCACCGCAAGTTTGTAATGGATCTAGTTTTACAATCAACAATGATTCGTTTAGTTCCTGCATCTAAAGCAAATCGAATCATTCAAAGTAAACGGTTTACTTGTCGATTGAAGAGTTCATCACTTTCAGTAATGGCACCACCGGTTGTATACCATCCAACGATATCCAAATCAGGATATACCTGTTTGCATTGAGCTTCGCGTGTACTGTAGAACTCAGCATTCACAGCCATATGAGGTTCATCCAATAGAAGCTCGAAAGAATTTGTGATCTACACAACAGAACTAAACAATACTGAGATCAATCAGTACCTCAACGTGATGACCCTCTTGCTTGCCCAACAGGGCACCATAAACAACGACGGCTGGTGAACTTTCCTTCACTTTGTTTCGCGTCCAGTGCTCAGAGATATTGAGAATCACTAGGGGATGCAGCTGTACGGTCACCGAACAGGGACCAGATGCAACATTGCTGGCATCCTGAGGTGGATCTATTTCCATGTCGAGTTGCCGCGCAGGTCAAAGCAATCTATCAGAAATCTGTGGATAAGAAAATTCCTAAAATGAATCAAATTTATTCAAATTCAACGCGTTCATATAAAAAAGCCGTTTTATCTCATTCGGACCACCGGCAGGAAACCACTAAGTGAGAAAAACGATTTATGAATGACGGTTTGCCGATTCGCAATCAATAGCGGCATCTCGACGATGAGCGAAGCACTTCCAGACACATTTTAGCTAGCCTCCTATGTCAGCTCCTCATACAGCTAATCCGGCGTGTCCCGTGGTCTGTTTAGACAAATCAATTACTGAGGCGGAGATCCACAAAGAACCTCAAGCCTTAGGACGTCACAAAACGCGAGGTTCCGTTCACCTTCCTCCAGCCCTCTTTCAAAGATGGTGGAGTACAGCTCGTTAGAAAACTTCGTGCGTTGTTTTCAAAGGTAAGGGATTCAGAGCAGGTCCCTATATCCTGGGAAAACTTAATTGTTGTCCCCATCTTCAAAAAGGGCTCGCGTAGTGACTGCGCTAACCATAGGGGTATCAGTCTCGTCCCGATAGTTTGGAACCTGCTTGTGTCTGTCACAGTTCGCAGGTTGTACCAAACGCATTAAGAGCAGACTCACGAGGAGTTTCGCATCGGTCTTGGATGCGTCGATCAAAATCTTTACTTTCCGAAGGCTGCTAGAGCACCGTAATACCATCCAAAGACCAGTGGTCATTGTGTTTCTAGACATTGGAGCAGCCTTCGACTCGGGCGATACGTCCGCACTGTGGGATTGTCCGTCGAGAAATGGAGTACCTGATAAGTATTTGTCAGCCCCCAAAGTGTTGTAGCGCTATACCTCAGGTTAGGCAAGAGCCTACGGCCAACTTTTGTCAACTGTTGCCGCCTTTAGTGGAGTAAGACAAGGTTGCCTTATATCCCGATTTTTCTTCAATTTTGCCATAGAGGATGTTCTACGGAATGCCTCTGGTCTCCCAACCGGTGGAGTTGAGCTCCTCCCAGAGAACAGGGTTTTCGACTCAGCATGCGCCGATGATATCGCTTCGCTAAGTGACAATGAACAGGAAATTCAACACGCTTTGGACCGCTTGGCGATTGAGGTGTTCAAATAAGGTATGCACTTTTCACCTTCCAAGTGCAAAGTGCTTTTACAAGATTGGCAGGAGCCCGTGCCTTCACTTAGCCTTTGTGGTGATCAGCTAGAGTTAGTTGACAACCTGAAGTAGCTCGGGAGCTTGACCACAACTAGAGGTAATGTTGGAGAGTAGACCGCATTTCGAATAGCAAGAGCTAGAGGTTTCGCAAACCTGCGGCTCTCCCTCAAGGGACGGGTGTATGACGCCGCGGTATTTAGTGCTTTACTTTACGGTTGCAAGGCTTGGCTTCTTCCCATTGATGATGCTTGGCGGCTTTCCGTGTTCAACAACAGATGTTAACGAAGCATTGCTCTCGTTTGGTGGGAACATCGAGTGAGCAATGACGGAGTTCGTCATCGTGTGATACGTACGGATAGTCGTCCCCTGACTAAAGTGATCACTCTGCAGCACCCACGGCGGCTGAGGCACGTTATTCGAATACAAGCATATCGTCTACCTTTCCGTGCTCTATTCGCACGTGCTGAACAAGGCTGGGAGAAGCGATGGTCAGACTATGAGTTGGCGCAGGGATATGAGGAAGCTAGCATCAGTACTGGCTGCGGTTAGTGCTTCTCACCTTCTACTTTGGGACCCGAAGGGTGGGGATTGCCGCTGGTCACATACGCTGAGGGAGTTGGCTCAAAACAGAAGCGGCGTGAATGCTACACGGCTTGTCTGTCGCATTTCCGTCCCACGTAAACACAGAAACCAGAAACAGAATATATCAAACGTGTACGGTGAACACAAAAAACATTCGAGTTTTCTTTATTTATTAGACTTCTCCGTAATCCCGTTGTACCTAATAATTTTCGCCTTTCGTTGTTTTTCTTAACGTTGTGCCATGTTTAATGGCTATTTCGTATTTACCTTAGCTTTATTATTATTTTTCCTAACTCGTCTCTTTAATGTTTTCAGCTCCTATAGTTCAGTTTCATGTCGAATAAAGCCTAAATTCTAGGCCTCTGGCTTACGTCAGTCTCAGCCACTGGGATTTTGTAAGCACGTACGCACCAAGTTACTCGACATACAAAACGTCTCAAAATGGAACGCTATCTACGTCTCTGAAAACTTAGTGGCATCGGTTTTGCACCTTCGCCCAAGTCACCGAAGATGGACTTCCCAAACAACTATATCCCTCCGACCATTACCGACTACGTGGCTGAATGTACTTCATATGACGATGCCATTCAAACACTAGAAAAATTGTTTGTCAAGCCGTCTGATGAAGTCTTAGCGCGCTATCTACTTGCAATGACAAAAAGGAAAAGGGTCAGTGTTTTGATCGAATCTTCCAAAAGCTAAAAACCCAAGGCAGAGATTGTAATTTTCAGGTTGTGACAACTGAGAAAAATCAAAATGACGCTTTTCGGGACACCTTCATAAGCGGGATGCAGTCGAATAGCGTCCAACAGCGACTTCTTGAAAATAAATCGCTAGACTCACAAACTGCTTTGGAACTAGCTCGATCACTCGAAATAGCCCAACAGTAATCCGATGCGTTCAAGATATTATCGATATCGTATACGGCGTCAGCACCTACCGAGTACACTTAAAATCATCCATGTGATCACAAGGCAGCAACCTGCTCGCGAAAACGTCAGCGGCAGTTAGAACCGAATACTAGTTAAGCGGAAAAGATAGGCACCTTCGATTTAAATGTCTTGCTAAGGATGCGGTTTGTAGTAACTTCGGAAAGGACACTTCAAACGTGTCTGCCGATCGCTTTCGGAGAAACGAATAACCACTGTTACAACACCTGTGCTCTCTACCACTATCGCCGCCTCTTCTGCGAATTGCCTCTCAAACGCACCAATAATGAGTACTGTGATTAAGATCTCTGTAATAGATACGGGGAGTTCTGGCGGTTATGCCTCCGAATCCTTGGTGCAGCTTCACCGTCTCCATGGCTTTCACAAGAGTGATCAGTTAAATGAAAGGTCACCGTCTTGTCAATCAGTCTAAAGAATAATTCGTATGGCAATTCCAAACTCTCCGTGCTCCCCCATTTATGTGCGGATGTATTACTGGGACAAGATTCTTTAAACTTCACAAAGCAGTTGTGATTCCATTCTGGTTCTCTCCCTTGTATTGTGACCACTTTAGGTATTAAACCTCTTCTCTTTCTGGGAACTTGCTACCAGTTTTCAAGCCTATCGCAACTAAATCATTTCATACTCTTGGAGATGATAAATACATTCAATCGGAGACTCAGCGACATCTGAAGGATAGCATTATTGAGACGTTAGCTTCACCATGGTACGCTCAAGTTCTTGTAACGACAAACGAAAGGCACAAAAGACGCATGTCAGCTGAGTACAATTACCAATCAATATACCTTACTGGACGCCTACTTACCACCCATGATCAACGAGATGGTATCTCAAATATCTCGGTATTCTATTTTTAATGTGTTGGATCTGTGAAGTGTATATCAGCAGATCTCTATAGGGAAACAAGACCGGTGTTGTACTGCTTTTGAAGTCTGTAGGTATTTATTTCAATTCTTCTGGATAACGTTCGGAGTGAGGAATAGTGTTGATTATTTTCAGCGTGCTATCGACGGAATCATTCGTGAAAAAAATGAAAGAGAACCTTCGTTTAAAACGATGATATAATCGTGTGGTGTTAACAGAGATGATCACGATAAGGATCTTATTAATTTTCTTAAAGTTCTGGGAAAATACGGGCTTACTTTGAACGAAGGGAGGAGCATCATTAGTGCCAGAGAACTTAAACTTCTGAGTCATGAAGTTTCCCACGGTCTGATAAAGCTCGACCTTGGAAGGTTACGACCCCTTCAGCAACTCTATCTTCCAAAAGATATGAGGTCTCGACGACGGGTTATTGGTTTATTTTCACACTACTCTCAATGGATACTTTACCTCTCAGGTCCACAGCCCCATATTCCTCCTACTAGCTGATGTCAGAGTGCCACCAGAGAAATAAAAGCGAACTTGAATGCGTTGTCATCACCACTGTGAACCCTGAGGTTCCACTGGTAGTTAAAACGGATTCTTCAGATTGACTGTCTTAGCTACACTCGCAAAACTACGGGCCGTTCGTATTCTTTTCTCGGACTCTGCTTGAAAGCGAAAAGGCAACGTTATTCCGTGGAAAAAGAGGCTAACGCTATTGCAGAAATTCTTCCGAAGCGAAGACATTATTTATTGGTCACACGTTTCCGACTTTTTACGGACCAAAAGTCGGTCGCTTTTATGTTCGTCTCCGGACACCACGGAGAGGTAGAAAATGATAAGATTCAACAGTAGCGAATCGAATTATCGTGTTGCAGTTTCGACGTCATTCATCGCCCTCAGGCATGAAAATGTAGCGTCCGACACAGTCTCGCAGTTTCTGCACCTGGTCTACGTCACTCGCATCACTCAAAGAACTGTACAGCTTACTCCGTCGCCCGAGTGTCGTTCGCATGCTTCATTTCTAGAGAACGAAGAATCTCCTATGCTCGGTCGGTGGTATGAAATCTGTTATCGGCGGCTGCATACTATGCACTAAATGGAAACCAGTTTTGCAAGTTACCTGCCGGTATTCTGATCAAAGCTTCTTCGCCGGGTTGACTCAAACACGAGCTGAGAACTTAAACCTGAATACAAGGTCACCAGTCCACGTAGCCTGGTGGAACGTGAGAACTCTCCTAGATGCAGGTAACCAGTGAATTACCATGCAAACACTCTATGACTACGGAATTGACGTAGCTTGTCTAGCCGAAGTACGCCTACCCAACTCCGGTAGCCGACATATTCAAGTACCCAAAACGGACGCATCTTACTAGATCTACCATAGCGGACCAGCAGACAATTCTGGGCTTCATGGAGTTGCGATCGCAATGAACGTTCGAGCACACAACACCCTGATCTCTTGGGAAGCAGTTTCTCCGAGAATTGCCGTGCACGGTTCAAGAGTACTCCGTTCCACGTGACTGTGATTGCAGTCTACGCCCCAAAGCTACATGCGGAGCTAACCACTAAAGATGTCTTCTACAGCGAACTTCAGAATTCAGTTAACCGGGTTCCCAGGCGAGATATTCTGCTAATTGCAGATTGGAACGCCCGCACAGGACCAGAAGACGAGTATACTCAACATGTGCTAGGGAAATTTGGCCTCGGCGTGCGATACGAAAATGACGACCGCCTAGTCACATTTGCAGACCTCAATCGACTGGTCGCCACTATTACCCGCTTCCAGCATCCAAAAAGACACCTGCTGACCTGTTATCCCAACGACGGTAGGACAGCGCACCAAATCGACTACATCTTGGTGCGCTCTCGTTGGGTATCATCTGTCGAGAACTGTCGGGCATACCAGGGTGGCGTAACGGGAAACGCCAACGGCACGGAGCACACACTGGTACGCGCTCATCTTAGGTTTCAACTTTCAGTACGGGGAAAATCTCGACCTCACTGCAGAATAGTTACTTCCAAGCTAGCAATCCCGGACAACATTCAAGCCCCGTCAAATGCGATCTCGTCCAGACTAACTGCGTTCGTAGAGGACGGTAGCGTAGATGGACAGTGAATGAGGCTGAAAATATCCATCACCGGCGCCTCCCTTGAACAGCTAGGCGAGACAAAATGGTGTAGAAAAGATCGGATCTCTGCAGAAACCCTTAACCGCTGCGCTAAGGCTGGGGACGCGAGACTCCGTAATTCGGCCAATTACCATAACCTTCACCGCGAAGCTGCACGCTCAGCGAGGAGCGACCGCAAAAGATATTGGTCTGAAATTGCAGGCCGGATGGAGGCAGCAGCCGCTGTAGGGGATTTCGGGAAGCTTTTCCGACTCATGCGCTCCTCTTCGGAGAAGGCGCAATCTCTTCCCCGCACGATACGTGACGATAGAGGTCACCTCATATCGAGTTGAGACCAAAAGCTTCAAATATGGATCGAGCACTTCAGTCAGCTGCTCAATCGTCCCCCCCCCCATCCAGTCCATCTGTATGACGACAGCAGGCGACATGAAACAATATGTGATCGACCTCGGGCCTTCCAACGAATGGGAAATCGCCTCCGCAGCTCTAACCATGAGAAACAAGAAGTTACCGGGGGAGGATGGCATACCACCTGAGATCTTTAAATCCTGTTTACCAATTGTGTTGGTCCCACTAAGCACGCTGTTCCGTCGTATCTGGGTCACCGAAATTTTCCCGAAAGACTGGTCAACCTATATCCTACTCCCTATATCATAAAGGGAGACAAGACTGTCTGCGCGAACAACAGAGGCATCAGCATCATTTATACAGCGGCTAAATTGCTTGCGACCATGCTGCTTAATCGCTTTGTTGCTGTTCGGGATGCGCGAACACGTGCCAACCAGTGTGGTTTTTGTCGTGGAAGAGGCTGTGTTGGCCAGATCTTCACGCTACGCCGAGTCCTTGACCACCGCTATAAATCCCAACAACTCACCACCGCGTGCTTCATTGACTTTCGGTCAGCATTCGATTCTATTGACATGCAGTCACTCTGGAGCGTACTGCGAAACGACGGAATGTCAGAAAAGTACATCAGAATGATAAGATCATACGACTTGGCAATACACGTGCGCATCAGCGCCTACGGTGAAGAGTCTCAAGAGTTCCCAATTGACGTCGGCGTCCGCCAAAGATGCCCCCTATCGCTAGTCCTATTTAACTACGCCATTGACTGGGTAATGCGTCGCGCCCTCAACAACTTTCGAAGGATACAACTTGGCCGCGACTCTTGGGTTACAGACCTCGAATTCGCCGACGATATTGTCATTCTAGGAGAGGATCCCGGAACTCTGTAGCCGGTTCTTGACGGTATTGTATGTGCAGTTAAGGCTGTTGGTCTGGATATAAACACTACAAAAACGAAATTCTTCACAACTTCGCAAGGCTCAACACACTATACACGTCAATGGCGAAAATCTGGAACAGGTGCACCACTTCAAGTACCTCGGTTCTACTATCCAGCCAAGCGGTCTGGTCAGGGACGAGGTTAAGCCTCATGCAGACTGCGCAAGTAGAGCGTTTTCACAACTCCGCAAACCATTGTGGTCTCTCAGCGTAATAAGCTTCCACACGAAGCTGCGCATATACCGCACTGCCGTCCGCCCAGTTCTTACGTACGCGTGCGAAACTTGGTCATTGAGAATAGACGACACGAAAAGATTGGAACACTTCGACCACTGGTGCCTCCACTACATGGCTAAAATCAAGTTGTATGATCGCGTCGCAAACTTCGCTGTGCGTCAACACTGTTCGAACACAGAACGACTTTCTTCCTTCGTCCAACGGCGTCATGTCCTACGACGACCTGAAACGGAACTTATGAAGAGGAGCCTACTAGCATCACCCTGCTCAGATTGGAAATGTCGCCTTGGTGGGCTAGCACTGTTAGACATGGATCGCGTAGACCTCCAGTCGGTCTTCGGAGTACACGACTGGCACAGCAACTGGATTTTTCGGTGTGCAGACCTTGCCGCAGACCGAAACGCGTGGACAGCTACCATCAGAGACATCCAAGAATCCGACTTATCCTCTCGAAGGAGATAGTCACATAAAAGTGAGTAAAGCTACAGTTCAACCAACTGGGAAGGTCTTTGCGATTTCCTAGCTTCCTAACCTTGGAATGATTGCCGCTTTACTTCAGACGTTTCCGCTTCTGTGTCTAACTTTACTGGCATTGTTCTTCAAGGTATGCAACTTCTTATTCCTCACCTTTCCAAACCCGAATTCTTCGAGTAGTTCAATCACACATGATCGTGGTGTACACCTGGAGCGTGCAACATTTCCCCGCTAGCGCCGCTCGCCCACTCCCAACTCCGACCACCGCCTCATGCAAGCCGGGAACAGATGCTCTTCCATTATATAGAAATCCGAAGAACGCTTTGTCCGATGGAAAGCCGGACGCCTACTCACTTCTGCCACCGGTAGCTTTACATTTTGGTCCCTTGCCAAAGCAGTCTCTCGCAATTTTTGCTCTCCTAATTTCCCTCCCATCTGAAGTTCCTCTGGTGATCTTGTTTGTGAACCTTCCGAGAAAGCCGAGGATTTTGCTCCCCGGTTTGCCTCCGACTCTGCCTTACCCTCTTATCCTACTCCTCCGGTTCCTTCTCTTCCTTCTGTCCCTCATTTTCAAACTCATAATAGCACTAGGAAGATCCGCCAAGCGCTGCGTTCTCTGGACGTATGCAAACCACCCGGTGCGGACGGTATACCGCCCACCGTCCTTAAAATGTGTGCCCCTGAATTGGCCCCTCTCTTACGTCGTCTCTTCTCTCTCTCTCTCTCTCCCTCTCCAAATCTCTAGTTTTCCGACCCTTTCGAAACACGCTGTGATTTTTCCCTATTCCGGAACGCGATCTTTCCGGCCCGAATAACTATCAGCCAGCTGCTCCAACCTATTATTTCGAAACTGTCATCTCCAGCCAACTGCATACGTTTTTCGAACGCGAAGAACTACTGAGAGACCGCCAATACGGATTCCGAACTCGTGGTCTCACCGGTGATCTTCTGGACCTCGTCTCACAATCTTGGTCAGTTGCACTCGACAACCACAGAGAAACCCGCATGATCTCGCTCGACAGCTCTGAAGCCTTTGGCCGAGTTTAGAACGAAGGTATTCTGGCAAAAGTATCCACATTCGGATTCTCCTCCGGTCTCGTGTCGTGGACATCGTTTCCTCAGTAAGCGAACCATCTCTATCCGAGTTTATGGGGTTCTGTCCCAGCCATTTCGTGTAAATGCTGGTGTTTCCCAAGGTTCAGTACCTGCACCCACCCTCTTTTTTATTGATGACCTTCTATTCACTACTTCCAACCAAATCTACTCCTTTGTCGATGACACCCATCGCCATGCTAACACCAACATCGATGGCGACCGCATTGCAATTAGTGTCTTTAGACGCCGACGTCGAACACATCCTCCCGGGGTTTCCACAATCACGTTGCATTCATTACCTTCAAAACCTCGAAGAGATGGTCGCTATATATGGATGGCCTATCGCCTGCGCACAAGAAAAACGACTGGAAACAAGGAACACAGAAGCAAGATCTTGGAAAATGAAGCCATAGTAATATCGGTAGAAAGAGCGAAGTAAGCGAGTGGTGATGAGTTAGTGACTGCAAAGTTGGGGTTACCGTGAGGTCGCCGACGAGGCTACACCTTCATGTGGTGCAACGGCTTGCGCGCCTCAGCTACCCGACGAGCTGTACAGTTTGGCTTCCCTTAAGCAGAAGATTCAGCTATACCTGGAAGGTCAATGGGTAGAGGACTGACGAAGCAGTCTCCTGGTCCTCCAGGTTGGGGGTCGATTTGAGCTGGCAACTCAGTCGGCAAAATCAGTGGAAGAATAATTGATCCAAACAAATGGGCTTCCACTCAGACACCCCGCTGTCTTGCGGATAGGTTCTCGTTAGAACTAAAGGCTTTCGGTTGAGAACCCTAATCCTCCCCCTGCTTTGCGGCTGGACATCCTTGCAGTACTCAGTGCCCGACTAACATCTCCCATGAACTGCACGAATACAAAGAATTCCATACTGAATCGGTCGTCGTGCAGGATAATCAGGACCGCGCTGCCCATTACATCGAGCGGGGTGGATAGCGATGAGTGGACTACTGCTTTGTCTTGCTTTCAACAGCCTCTCTCTCTGCCCCCGCTATCCATCCATAATGCTCCCACTGACAACACGCCCGACACTCGCAACGGTTCATTGTCAAGTAGTGTCGGGAATAATCCTCTATCTCAAATTTTCTCAAGCCTCGTCAGCCTCTGAATCTCAGCTCCTTTAACGTGCGTACTCTCATGCAGGCCGGTCAGCAGGTATACCTAACCCTCACAATAGATTCTCTGGCGACCGATGTCTGCTGAGTAAGTGAAACAGGACCTGAGCAGCATGATTCAACTAACTGCTCCCAATATCTCATCAACGTATTTCCTGTGCACTTCAGGAGACGAACCAGCTACAGCTGTGGGTCAACATGGTGTAGGAATAGTCTTGATTAACAAGGCTGATGCTGCCCTTTTGGATTGGATTCCGATTTATAGTGGTTTATGTGCTGTAAGACCCAAGGGGTCAGCTGGAGTTCGAAAGGATAGTTGTATTAGGCACAGCTTATGTGTAATCTCGGCATATGCTCCAACAGACTGCAGCTCTGACACGCAGAAGGATGATTTGTATGATAAACTCACCACTCTCGTTCGTAGAAGCAAAAGCCCTGGCATTGTAGTGCTGGCTTGGGAATTTATTGCACAAGTTGGAAAACTTAGTGTGTCAGGAGCTTGTTTAGGTGGGCTTTATGCCTTACCAACTCAGCATACAGATAACGGGGATAGGCTCCTCCAGTTTTGTGTAGACAATCGGTTATTCTTGTTTAGTATGGATTTCCGACACAACTCGCGTCGCACAGCGAAATGGTGCTTTAACTCTACAGGTACTCTGAGTCAGATCTACCATATCGCAATAAACTACCGGTGACGCGGTATTGTCCAGAACTGTAGATCCTACTGGTCTACGCACGTAGAGTCATACCATGCATTAGTTTCAATGCGATTATCACTCCAGCTAAGTGATCACGAATACCAACCGCAAACCAGGTTAGCCATACGTTCATTTGATCGAGAAGTTCGCACCAGTTATGAGCAGAAATTAGCACGAGCTAGGATCTGCGATAAACGTGATCCAGATAAGCACTGGGCTCGTACTCAGCAAGCGATGCACGAGACAGATGTTTCGCCTGCGGTCCTAGATCCAATGTCCATCAAAGATATTGAATTTCTCAAAAGTCGCTCAGTCTAACGGAGCATAAACGGCAGCTCTCGAACTGTAAGAAAATGAATGAGGTACAAAGACATTTACAAAGGCCAGTCGCAAAAAGCCTTACGTATGATTGCGAAAACTGGTGGGTCAGGGTAGCCGAAGAGATGGAAGCACAAGCTGTTTCAGGTAACAGTCGAAGACTGTTCAAACCTATTCGGGACACTGGTGGATGGCGCACCACGGTCAGCGAAACGATTTGCGGTAGAAACGGAGAGCCTATTCATGGCAAACAGCAAAGGCTTGGCCATTGGGCAGAATGCCTCAAGGAACAGTTTAGCTGACCACCCGCTAATATGGTTAATCCGACGTCAACAACTGCGATTCCATGGAAAGTATCCTGTGATTCCCCATCGGAAGTTGAAATAGAATCAAGCATCCGATTGCTAATGCTTGGAAAAGTGGTCGATCCGGACGAATTCCTCTAGTTATTTTTAAAGTGGGTGTTGATGCGTTGATACCACCTTGACCAGTGACATTTGGAAAGAGGTACGCATTCCGTTATGGGGCGAATCCTTGATTGTACCTATATTCAAGAAGGGAATACGCAATGGCTGCGGTATTCATCGTGGGATCAGTTTAGTTTCGACAGTCACCAAGGTATTAGCCCCGATCTAGCTGCGCCGTCTTACACCGGCTCGCGAGAGGAACGCCCACGAACAACATGTTGGATTTCGTCCACAGCGAGGATGCATCGACCAGATTTCTACTCCTTGACAATTACTTGAAACGCGTCACGCACACCGTCGACCGATAATTACGGCTTTCCTCGATTTGAAAAGCATCTTAGGTTCAGTTGATCGAACAGCGCTGTTCAGTGCTCTTCGCCGAAAAGGTATGCTACAGAAGTTCGTGGGTCTACTGAGATCATTCTATTCATACTTCTGGCCGCATAAGGGTTTACGGAAACACTGGTCAAGGGTCTCATACCTGTTTGCCATGTCATGGACTGACCACTTCGATCTACATTCCAACCACTACCTGCCTCCGAGAACACCGTACGCTGAGGAAGTCTATTGGTGGACGTGCGTAACACATAGCCCAACCACCTTAACTCATTTAGACTCAGTACTTGTTTCAGTGTCTGACCACTGGTTCACAACACCCCATCCCTAACCTCAGCATTGCTAATACGTTGTTACCACTATACTCGGGCAACGCTATGGAGACATCGATGCTCGGAACACCGACAGTCTTCGTCTATCCTCTACCCTTAACGGCCGTTTCTGAGTCGTATTGAAGAACGGACCTAACCGCCGAATTGTACACTCTACCCCTGACAAACAACTGGATGTCACACCGATGCCTCAAATGGCTGAGGTTGGCAAAAGCCAAACGCGCCTTCTGTATATGAGATCATCCTTCAACCGACACCTGTCCACCTGTTGAGATGTAATTGCCCAGGTAAGAAAAACTTATCTCCTCCAACTAGGGCTTCCTCTGCTAACAAAAAGTTTTGGTGCAGTACCAATCCAGTCCTGCAACAGCATTTCACACTTCGAAGGTGCAAAACGCATCCAAAACACTGCTACGCTGTTGCTTAGGCTATCTAAGAAAGCTTAATGTGTCAGTACCGAGATCGGTTTCGGGTGTATCGAAAAATCAATGCGTCATGTGAAATGTTATGGTGAAATTTTATTGTTTAATAACACAGTGTAGTCGAAATCGTTGGTAAGTTGTCGACATTTCGGTCACCACGGGTAACTTTTTACAAGACTGGTTTTAAAACCGAATGAAACTGGAATGATAGATTAGAGCAATTGGGTGTTAGTCACAGTGTGTTCAACTACGCTTTTATTAAACAATGAAATTTTAGCATATCTAAGAAAGCCCCCAACTTACCCGGATCTTCACTCAGAAGAGCGATATATTTATATTTTTCACACCCACCTGATTTCAGACTATGTGTCAAACAAAACACGGTGCAGTCGGGGAGGAAGGGGTAGATAGTCCGAATCCATGATATTTATGGGCGCGATACTACCAGATTGCTCAAGCCAAAGCAGGTCTTTGTCTTAGAGATCCACAACCGGAGCCTTTAGCTATCTAAAACAACCCGCAAGGCAGCGGGGCAAAGCGTGGGGTCCGTAACCCACTGAGGGTCGGTGACTGAATTTTCAATTCATATTCCCTTCCGATGAGGCCAAACATCCTGGGTGTCCAGTGCGCCTCTCCGCCACAGATGCTAGTGAGCATACCGTTGTACTCCTCATACGCCATCCATGGTTAGTTTGGAATCAGAGTTTAGCCATCTCCCTCAGACCGACTATTAGTCAACCAACCCGGTGGAGAGCGCCAGGCATTCGCTTTCGTCCTCTCACTTTAGTGGGAATACCTCCGCCACGAGCAGGCAGTGAACAGGACTTCCTCAGCAGGGGCTGTGTTATACACACAGTCATTTGGGAGCGTTTCGAGAGGCGTTCAGGACGGGGAGCCGCTTCCGAGCCTGACATACCTACCCACGACCATACTGAGACATTTGGAAGAACAATATCTTCCGCGTATTCCAAGACAGAAAGATTACTGCCTGAGCAAAGATCGATGAGGCTATTCTCACACGAGGATAGGGCTACCTCGGGAATCAATTCAATTACGAAGTTATTCAACAATTTTTATTCCTGTACCGGACAACACCAAACGCCAACACTCCTCCAGGTGTATCCCCGGGTGAAATACTTACGGGTAGATAATTGAAGACTATCCACAACGCCCTATTCCCATCAGACAAAAAGTAATTCACGGAACAAAAAGATGGCTTTCATGTTGAAGCTTCAGTCTATCCAAAGGACTACAGAGCAAGGAATCCACAGAAGGCCTTAGCCGTAGTTATTAATGGGAGGGGCAGCAAACTTTTACGAAGCGGAGACAGATATTGGAACATGGATCGGCCATGAAAACCAGCTGCGCAGGCGATACAATGGAACCCCAAACCAGCCACAAGAACAAGCAGTTCCACTAAAAATCTTCTTGGATACGTTCAAGCTACCAACATCGACATTATGGACCAAAGAACCGGAAAAAGAACTATTACCATGTCGTTGTTCTGGTCGACCAAAAAACCCACCGTACGACTACAAGTGGATCCTAGTCGACAGGGTTACCATTAACAACCAAAAAGGGTGTTAGAAAGGTGAAAACGAAGAAAACATTTAAGCAAGTCGTTAATTCAGCCCGAGCATACCAGGCCGGATACAATAATCAACAATCAATAATTTATAGGATTACTCAAGACGGAACCCCTTTTTCCGATCGAGCAGTCATTCACAGCCCGACGCAAATTGGGTCGACGGACCAACAGGCAAATGTTTTTATCAACCTAATCGGCCTAACAATACCTGAACCTAACTGGACGCCCGAGTTCAGTAATGTTCGGTTTCTGATTTAAATACCACAGTAATTTCTGTGAAGACAGATACTTTTGGCGACCTGAGTTGTTGTCTCCTGATCTTCCACAGCGGGCTCGAGCGGTTGCAGTCGCAACCTGAGATCGTGTGCGCAGGTTTCCGCTCAGGCCGTAGAAAAGAATCCGTGGGTCATAACACAAACGAGCGAATGCTTGGAGGCCAAAGCTGCACCAGTCGTCAAAGCACGGATAACGGTAATCGAGTGCTCATCTATGCACAGACCATCGCCTATTCTTGTCGAGTACGAACTTCCGGCGCAGCTTTCGTCGCACAGTCACATGACGATTGCTATCTGCTATTCAGTCTTGGACACAAACAGACCACAACCGTAGGCTGCCACTGACGTGGCTCAGTCAAGTCTTGTAGGGCGTACTGTAGCACACATCTAGATTCAGATCACGCCCTAGTGTGTGCCGAGTTCATTGTACGGTTTGTCACCAAGTCAAAAGTCCGCCGTCATCGGATAGACGTAGACCAACTTTGCCGGATGTCGGTCCGGGAAACATCAGAATGAGCTTGCTGTCCTGTCAAGTAGCCATAGACACGATGACTTAAAAGATCGCTGGCAACACATCAAAGACCCTATAAAAGTAGTGAGTACCACATCTTGTGGATTAGTCACACGGCATGCAGTGAAGTACTAGATCTCATCGGGTTCTCCGGAATTGTTAGACAGCCGCCGGAATATCCCCCCAGGAAGTGAAAACCACAATGCTCGTGCCAAACTACGGAGAAGTTTGATTAGAAGCTTGTGCAGAGACCGAGAGAATTAGTGGTCCAAACGCACGGCTGAAATGGAACAAACTGCTGCCACCAGCAATGCTCGAAAACTTTTTCAACTCATCCGATCTACTGGGACCAAGAAGCCTGGAGTTAACGAAATGATGTCCGAGGTAAACGGCCAACCAATCCCCCAGCCTTTATGACGCATGGACCGATGTGCAAAACACTTTGAAGAACAGTTTAACTGATCTTCAGCGCTTCCACTCAGTAGTCCGTTTGAACCAGTTCACGTTCCATGGACTACCTGCACTACTCCACCCAAGGAAGAAGAAGCTGATCGTGTGCTCCATTCCCTGAAATGCAATAAAGCTCCCGGCCCTAACGAACTCCCTCCGGCTCTCTTCAAAGATGGTGGTTTACACTTCTTCAAAGCGCTCACCAGCCTCTTTTCCGAGATTTTGCTCCACGACTGTGTCCCAAAAAATTGGAACTGTGCATCCATCATCCGCGTATACAAGAATGGGGCTAGAAACATGTGCCAATCACCGAGGAGTGGGTTTAATCTTGGTCGCATCAAAGCGGTTAGCGTCAATAATCCTCCACAGATTATTCCCAGTGCGCGAACAGCTATTCCGTGAAGAACGGTCCGGTTTTCCTTCCAAACGCGGATGCATCGACTAAATTTTCATCATCCGTCAGATATTCGAGCTCCACGACACATCGTAGACCGACGGTAGTCAAATTCTTGGATATCCGGGCGGCTTTTGATTCCGTTGATGGGACGGCCTACTGAGATTGTCTCATCAGACAGGGAGTGCCTGATAAGTACGCCTGATAAGTACAAGCATATGGCTCATGATCACCTAACTTTTCAGCTGGAAGCGGCGTGCGTCAAGGTTGCTTACTCTTATCCTTCCTGTTCAATTCTGCGATCGACGACATCCTAAGAGACGCATAAGGAGACGAGGTGACGCCTTTCTCTAACTGAAAGGTAGGGTGTAGAACGCTGCTGTTCGTAGTGTACTTCTATACGCTTGAGACCTAGACTGTTCGAGCGGCCGATGTCCACCGGTTGTCCGTGTTCGATCATCGATGCCTGAGGAATATCTCGGGAGGGTACTGTAAACTCCTGTGGTAGCAAAAAACGGGGCATCATCTTGGAGATTGCGTCCGAAGGTAAGTCAGATGTAAAAACCGCAACTGAGTCGTTAGCTCCGGCCAGGGACCATCAACTTGGTATAGAAATGTCTGCAGCTTCCAGAGTAAACGGGGGGAGCTGACAACTAGGATAGGTTATGAAGTTGGTGCATTGATGAAAACTTGAGTAAGGCTGGAGAATGACAATATATTGTTTCAGGGATATGCTTCGTTTGAAAAAGATAGAAAATATGGAAAACAGGGGGGTAAGGCTGCACTCCTGATACGGACCGACTAGTCCATTGGGAGGCCCCGTTCAACGTAGATACGGGTAACGTGTAAGTCAAATCGTACTTCATTAGGGCTACTTGTACGACAATCTGCATCTACAGGGCGCCTCAAGCAACAGCGGAAGAAGACTTCGAACTTTTAAAAATGCTGCGAGCTGTTAGCACAGACAAGGGAGTTCGTATTATTAGGGGATTTCTACCTCCCACAAATCAACTGGGTAAACGAGACCGCACCGAGGGGACCAACGGGTGACAGTTTTCTGTCATGGTTTCTGTTGCGTATAATTACGCAACGGGCGACGCAAGCCACCGGGCACAAAGGCAGGCGACGCCCGTCCCTGCTCGACTTAGTCATGTGGCGGCTTCGCAGACACCAAACTCACTAAAATGCAATTGCGAGCTTAGAGTTTAGGCGCGCCTTGTTTACGAATAGGTATTTTTACTTAGATTTACTTGGGATTGACAACCGCTCCTCAAAAGCGGCCAACTCCGGTGTCAGGCCCTCCTCTGGCTATAGGCAATCTTCCTTTTTGAATCTTTCTTCTCAGTCACATAAAGTGGCTTATGGTCAGGACAAAAGTACTTCAAAGTACTTTCACTCATCCAGACCCGATTTAACCAGTGCGGTATTATAATCCCCTTCGGTCGGACACATCAGCCTATCTTAGAAACCCTTTAGGACATTTGGGTGATCCTCACCAGTCATCCATTGAGGTACGCAACTGGCTTGGCAAACGCTGATCAGGCTTTTCAATAGGTCAGGAATTCGGTCTAGCATCGGTTCCTTCAATCGACTGGTTGTTTGAAGTCTAATTTGTTTTAGTCAACCTGGTACCGGAAAGGACTAGCAATAAAAACCTACGTCACTCTACGTAACAAAAACGGCAAGGTGCGCTCCAGCTCATCAGCTCTGGTCATTAGCTCGTTCAGTCTCCCTTCTCCTGTCACTCATACAGGGCAACCAGTATAATTACTAAAACCCAGCAATCGTTATCGTTCTGCATCTCAATTCGCTGGACGGGAATCGAGTCCGCAAATCGTGTTTGTGACTAAAGTCATAACGCGGCATTTAGGAGACGTGTTATATCGAACAAGACACAATTAACACAGAAGGCCTGAACTTACTGAGACTCGATAACACAAACTAATTGGAGTTAAAATTTCACACACGATGAAAGCTCACGGCTAAGCAGACAGACCATATCACATCACATGGAGGCTTAAGCCAAATTTGTATCCAGTTTCTTACACCCGAGGCTCCAGAGATCCTCACGTGCTGTAACAGAAAAACGAAACATAGCATTCGTTCCAGTGGTCACAACAATGCCACAAATTTCTAGTTGTCTGACCATCCATTTCCTCTCCCTAAAAACAACAGAACCCCGGCAGAAGTACAAGCGACCTCGGACCCCGCTGAACTATGAGACATGGTAGCACGACAAGCAGTCTTCGTCGAAGGTGAGACCCTGACTCTCATAGTCTTTGGTTCTCTCTCTAGACTGCCGTGGTGGTGCTTGCGTGGATGATAGTGAAGGCTTTCTATCTTTCTACTGCCTTTATAAACACGACTGGGGATGTGGTGGTGAGTTTGGAAGGCCAGGAAAAAAGAGAAAAGAAAAGGAGAAGTAGAACGATGATAATAAGGAATCAAATAATAACACGTGGGAAAAAAGAATACGAGGAAGAGAAGTTCGACGATTTGGGAATTGGTTAGAAGTAGCAGCGATGCTAACTTAAGATGTCAGATATAGGACACTTCACCGTACTAGGACCCCACCTGCACCGCAGCACAAGCTAATCTCCGTTACATATTCAGTTTGATTCCAAAACAGGTTGAGGACCAGCTGTGCGTTGGGTGATGGGTTATATGTTGCGTCGTGTTTTGTGATGGCAGGGAGGCAGATCCCTGAACCCCTTTTGCCCAGGAGCTCACCTCACTTTCCCTCACTCATTCTTCATTATTCTTCATGTTAGAGGCAGTGAGTATCTCTCCCGTGTATACCTCCGCACAACAGCTCAGTGATGTAGACTCATGTGTCTCCCACCACCTCTATAGAAATACATCCAGAAGTCGCTCGAATAATGTGTCGTTAAGCACTTCCACTACTTCAGCTGACAGCGAGTTCCATAGATTCGTCACCCTCTGAGACAGAAGGTACACTAATGAGAGGCCCATCGACTGCAGCTTCTTTAAAGTTAGTAGGTGTCTCCTCGTACGGCCATGTTCGCGAAGAGGGAGCTCTGCACGTAGTTCCGGACCAAAGTCGCCTCTGATGATACGCCTGGTGAAGATAAAGCCTCCTTGGACTATCCGATGGGCTACTGAAAACAATCCTGTAATCTTCAGCCGCCCTTTGTAACTGACTTCGCGTAGCCCTCCGATAAGACGGGTTGCGCCTCACTGCACTCTTTCCAACTCTGCCACTTCTGCCGGTGACCCTCCGTATTCCAACCTGGGATGTACATGGGTTGCATACAGTACCTTGAAAGCGTTGAGTGAGATGGCCGAATGGTCGAGTAATCGGCCGGAGGATACTCCACGCTGACAAACAAACTCTATCAGTGTTGTTCTTCGTTTTCATTAACGAGGCCACCATCACTCCCAGATCTTTTTCTCAGGCAGAATGGCGCAGAGGTGCCTCGTGTACATAGTACATCCCATTGCTGGACGGTGCTCCTACTCGCATATGCGCACACTTGTCGGTGTTGACTGGCAGCGACTACAGATCTGACCATCTTTCAAGGGCTTTGATGTCCTCTTGAAGAACAAGCTCATCTGCCTTTGATGTGATCGTACGCCAGATCCTAAGGTCACTTGCGTAGATGAGACACGGCGATTGAAAAACTGGCGGTACATCATTGATATAAGCCAGGAAGAGGAGCGGACCCAGAACCGATCCTTGTGTACCACCACTTTTTGCCACTCGCCAAGTTGACAGTGACTGTGCTACTCGTACTGCAAAGGTTCTCCCTTTTAGAAATCTCTCTATCTGCATAATTAAAGGATCTACAAAACCGAGAGCCTTAAGCTTACCTAAACGACTGTCGTGCGGGTCTTTGTCAAAAGCTTTGCTAAGATGTCTTGAAGTCTTGAAGTCTTGAAGTACTACACGGGTTCGAGGCTTTAAGCCCAATTGTCCCGGTTCTTTAGGAAATCTTTGATCTTCTGTCGGATTCACCGAGCTGAAACGAGAGTAAAAAGAAGCGGGGGGGGGGGGGGGGGGGGGGCGGGGGTGGCAGCGAAAACAAGATACATATAACCTCATTCAGTGTCACACTGTGGACAGTGCCTTAAGCTGAGTGGGGGTGCGGCATTCATGAACATATATGCGATAAAAGACAACTATTTTGTTTTTTTTTTTTTGACAAAGGGAATTATTGGGAGAGACCCAGGTAGAGGTCTAGCTTTTTCTTGAAGATAGTTTTGTCCTGCGACAGAACAATATCTTCCGGAAGTGCATTCCACATGGTAATAACCCTATAGCTAAAAAAGTTAATCCTTAGTGAAGTGCGTGGCCTCGGTTTGAAGACTTTCCTGCTGTGACCACGGAGAGAGGAGGCTGGACAGACGGAGAAGAAGTAATCGCTTTGACCTGTTTCAAAAAGGTGAAACATCAAAAACAGATCACCTCTTACGCGTCTTACGTCAAGGGGATAGAGGTTGAGGAGTGAGAGGCGGACGGGATAAGGTAGATGGGATAGACCACTTACTGCCTTGGTGGAGGCCCGCTGAACCCTTTCTAGGATCTCACGGTCTCGGACAAGACCAGAGTGCACTATCTGACTACCGTACTCCAGCAGAGGTCGGATATAAGTGCCGAAAATTATGGGGAAATCATCCTTAAATATGCGCGGGAAGGACCTTCGAATCATGTTTAGAACTCGAAAGGCAGACTTGCTCGCAAGTTCGTGATGATGAGAGAAGGATAAGTTACAATCTAACCAGAAACCGAGCACCTTGTGTCGGTCAACCCTTGGCAGAGTGGCTGCTCCATTAATGGAAAACGTGTGACCAGTCTCTCTGCCGAAAGACATGCTCACGCATTTGTCATCATTAACTGGGAGGTTCCAATCCTCGGACCAGCGTTTTGTTTGATAAACTGCAATTTGCAGGTCTTCAACGCTTGAACTCCAGAGGGTTACATCATCTGCGTACATGGCAATGTTCGCAGGAAGGGCTGTCGGTAGATCGTTTATATAGATCAGGAAAAGAAGAGGACCTAAGACCGACCCTTGGGGGACCCCAGTTGTTACTGGGGAGGGTTGAGACAAAACATTCCCGACTTTAACCACAAAGGTGCGGTCGGTAAGGAAGCTACGTAGGATGCCCAACATGGAGCCTGTGATCCCGTACGTCTGCAGCTTATAAAGAAGAGGGGCATGTGGGACCTTATCGAAGGCCTTAGCAAAATCGATGAATACAGCGTGTGAGAGCTGGCCATCATCATAGGCTTTCGTTAGACTATCCATGACAGTAAGCATATTGGTGATGCATGACCTGCCAGGAAGAAACCCATGTTGGGACGGGGAGAGGATCTTATTTCTATGAAGATGGGAAAGAATCTCACTCTTAAGAATTCCCTCAAAAATTTTGCCAGGGATGCTAGTGAGGCTTATGGGTCTGTAACTAGAAGCAAGGTGTCTACTACCCTTCTTATAGATGGGTGCGATCACTGCTTTTTTCCAGTTACGGGGGAAAACTCCATCGTCAACACATCGCTGAAAAAGCGAGGCATAAGGAGCAGCTAATGTATCCGCGGCTTCCTTGAGAATACGGGGATGGATTAGGTCAGGACCCATGGAGCAATATTGGTTGAGCCGTCGGAAACCTTTTGCGACTGCACCAATGGGAATAGTTACGCGGTTAAGGGTAGTGGTCAGAGATAACGGGTGCATAGTAGGGTGGGATGATATGGGAAAGGAGCTAAAAATTGTACGGAAGTAGGAGCTGAATGCCTCGGCTACTTGGCTAGGGGAAGTGATTGGAGATCCGGCACTATCTTTGAGAGCTAATGGCGTCGGAGCTGTGCCCCTTAGACGGCGCATGTACTGAAAGAAAAATGCCTTATTGGTCCGTGCTCGATCAAGTACAGATCGCTGGACTGCATTCTGATAGGACCTAATCTTGTCTTTGCATATGTTCCTTATGATCCTGAAGTCTTCTGCATCACGGGCAAGGCCTGTGGCTTTATATCTAGCAAAGAGGCGTGCGCGTTCGTCTAGAATGCGCCTAATGGGGCGAGGGAGTGGTCGCTTAGCGGTCTGTGGGCGACGAATTCTGGGGACAAAAAGCATATCAGCTAAGGAGATTAACTCTCTGAGATTCTCTGCCATTTCATCCGCAGAGTTACCTGGGTTAGTTAAATTTAGCTGGGAGCGAAGAAATGCACAGACTTGGTCAAAGTTGGTCCTTTTGAAGGATCTCAAAATCTTAGTTTCTGACGGAAGAGGAGGCCATTTCACGATATAATCGAATCCAATGAGAATGTGATCACTTTTGCCGAGGGGCGGCAAGTAATGCACCACATCTATTAGGAACCGATCATTGGTGATGACCAGGTCTAGTAGGGACGGGGCGTGGCCTGTGCGATATCTAGTCGGATCTCTTACGTTCTGCACCCATGAGTTTTTCAGTACGAGATCAAGGAGGGGTTTACCGAAAGTGATATCCGGGGCATCAGCTCTTTGCCAGTTTGTACTGGGAGAGTTGAAGTCACCAGTGACTAACAGATGGGTGAAGTCTGTATAGCTTTTCAGGGAGCCTAATAAGTCTATGAGACCTATGCTGTCAGTTGAATTGCATGCGGGAGGACGGTAGACAACACCGAGCAATAGGGTATCTGTCCTAGAGAGGTTAAACACAACCCACAGACAATCAATACATGAAAAGGTTGGTGTTGTCAGTAAGGTGGGAGGAGGGATCGAATTATCGTAATATATGATTACCCCGCCGGCACGACCTCTACTGGAGTCCCGCCTTACTGTGAAGTATCCCGGAATGGATATTTCGGCATCAAGTATGTCAGGGGTGAGCCAGGTTTCTGTGAGGGCTATGATCTGAGGCTCCTTATCCACTGCAAGCTGCCGAAGCTCCGGGATCTTATTCAACACACTCAGGCAATTGCTGTAAAAACACTTGAGCACATGCTCAGGAGTTGTTGCAGAATCGCCAGAGGCAGCTGGTTTTGGGTTTGAGGAGGGGGAAAGAGGGGGATTTGAGGATGGAAAGGTCCTGGGAGAGTCGGGGGCTGAAGATATTGGGGGGCTAGAGGGTAAGCAGACTGCTGGGGGGACCGGTAGGTTTTGATGTCTAGTAACCTGGGGGGTATCAATCCAGGTGGACGGCCTACATCCTTCGGTCTCCGAAAAGGGTGGGCTGCCTTTCGTGGTTTGCCCTTCTGCGCACTGCTTGATGCCCTATTCTGAGTTCTCTTGTTGAAGAGCTTATTTTTCATGACAGCACCAGATATATTATCTGGTGCTTTAACCTCCTCACTGCTTCTTTCAGTAGAAACAGATTGCAGGTTCATGTCTAGGCTCAAGGATGAGTGAGTCTCGTCCGTTGAAACAGTCTTGTTGGCTATGATGGGGCCTGGGATGCTTTTCGTAGGCGACAGATGTTTAGTGGCACTAGGCCTACTACTGGGAGTACTTCCGGCGATGGGAAATGGTGTCAGTTGGGAAGCGAGGGATGGTGGGCATGCAGCTCGGTCCTCAAGGCGAGTTACCTGGACAACTGGCAGCACTCTGAGCTTAGGATCAGCTTTTTGTGGGATTTTTGGCTTAGCCTTCTCACTGCGGAGCCTCAGATGAAGTGGCTTATCAATGGATACGCCCTTGAGCCCTTTAATTTCTTCCTTGAGCTTTGCGGCCAAGGAAACAATTCGTTTGGCTGCATCTGTGGAACCCATTACAATGAGAATACCGTGAACCCGGTTGGTGCGTTTGGTTACCAACCAAGTGGACCGACCTTTAAGTGGGAAAGGGAGCTTAAGGCGGTTAAACACCTGGGCGTAGGTGTCATGAGGGTGATCTGAACTGAGGAAGCGGCCCCAAAGGATGACTCGCTTGGAGCAATTCTCGGTATCTTGTAAAATCTTGGCGGCGTCAAGAATTTGCTGCTCAGAAACTCTACAAACCTGATCGGCTGCCTGGGACACCGGGAGGGATTTGATTACCAAACTCCTCAGGCTGGACAGCTCATCCTTAAGGGTGTGGACGGTGGCCCTTAACTCGGCTATCTCTGCAGCCTGACTCTGGACTGCATATTTTAGTGCATCCGTTGCCAGCGCATTATGAAGGACCGTTTCGTCCGGATTGAGGAGTGAGGCATTGGCCACGGAGGGGGAATCGCACTGCCTCATGGGGAAAGTAGCCTCATCTGAGCAAGCGGTTATATCAATGGTGTGGGGCATTGACATTATTCAGGATCCAGTCAGCACAGATAAAGATAAACTTAAATGGAGGAGGACGAGCTGTGTGTTCTAAAAATTTAAAAAACAGCTACACTCACCGAGGGAGACGACCGCACCGCTGGTGTACCGCAGTTCGACGACGACTACGTCCGTGGGGTGCCCTTCGGCTTCGACCATCGTCCAGCGTTCTCGTGCGATTACCAAGTTTGTCAGGCACGACCTACTTTTCCAAAAACCATATTGTTGTTGGCACAGTAGGTCGTATACCCCAATGTTCTCGGATTCGCGTTGCCAGCAGGCGCTCCATAACCTTTCCTACTACCGGTGTTAGACTGGCAGGCCGGTAGTTGACAGCCTCAGCCTTCGCCCCACCTTTGTGTAGTGGCACGACGACCGCTTTCTTCCATTCTTGGGATGCGCTTTGCCGCTGCTCGAGACGCGTTGAACAGTCGTGTGACCGGTTGAGTTAACACATCGGCCAGCTCCTTTACCGCTAAAGGATGAACACTGTCAGGTCGCGGAGATTGGTTGACTCTGATGGTGCGCCACTTCTTCCTCGGTGAGTTCTTGGCATGATATTTGCGGGGCACCCATTGCAACGTGTAAGGGACGATTGTGCCTGTTCAGGAGCATGGGATGATGAGTAGTGTCTCGCCAGTATCTCTGCCTCGTGTTCATCTGTAACTCCCAGCGAGTGTCCGTCCTGCAGGGCTGGGATTGCAGTTGTGGTTCGCGTTCTCCATCGCGGATATGTGAACATGCTTTTGGGTGCTCGAACCGAGTCCGCTGCTAACGTCTCCTCGAAGATACGTCGCTTTTCTCGTTTCATTTGAGTACACTGGTTCCGGATGTTGCGGTATCGATCATATCCTTCTCCAGTTGCTTGACATTGTTTCCATGCTCGGTTCCGACGCTTCAAAAGAAGCCTAAGTTGCGAGTCAAACCAAGGTGGGCCTTTCGCATGCGGCCGCTGTCTGAATGGTGGAGCAAAAGTCTGGCATAACTGAAGGATTTCATCCCCGAATTACTCCCCAAGCCTTGTCTATGTCGTACGGTTCTGGCGGATACCACATCACTGAGGATGCAGCCTCCTGACTTGTTGGAACGGCATTCACCAGACGTTGAGTCCGCCCTGTGATCTGGGAACAAACGTCGCTCCTCTCTTCCAGCTGATGGTCAAAAATGCTTGGTCACTGCACCCTAGTGGCGATAGGTACTCAATCTGATCAACATCGGAACGCCTTGCAGATATCATCAGGATAGACTTATGATGATCCTGGGTTCGGGTCGGCCTTCTGACGTGTTGGTAAGAGGAAAGTTCTAGCACCGTTGAAAAGAGCTCGCGTGAAAATAAATCCGCTTCTGCATTGCACCGTAAGTTCTCCCAGCCACATTCGGCGAGTTGAAGCCACCCAAAATTAGACAGTGGCCATCGCCAGCCCAACGTCTTACGCCAGTCAGTATTTCCCGAGGATCTGCTTCTGCGGACCGATAAATGACTCCGACGGACTCAAATCCACCAGGTGTCAACTTCACGCGACACCAAAGAGATTCTCCAAAGCCCTTCGGGTCTATCAGGCGATCCAACTGTACCGAAGGGACGTCGGCTCGAATGTACATCACCACGCCTCCTCCTCCCCGAGCTTGGCTCCTATCACCACGGTAAATTGTGTGTCCTGGGATAGCCACTTCCGAATCCTGCACCCCACTGGTAAGCCACGTCTCCGTCAAGGCGACCAATGTTGGCGAGTGTTGAACATCTCACGCCTCGAGCTCATCTCACTTGTTCGACAGGCTCCTGACATGAGACGACATGATAATTGCTTATCCTCTTCTGTCTTCCCTCTCTGTACAGACCCCTATTGCATCTCCACCGCCGGATCCATCTGGTTGGTGAAGCTGTTGAATGTACGGTTCCCGTCTCAATTGAAGACGCCTCCGTTGAACACGAAAATCCCGGATAAAAGAGCTGTTTCTCCATTTGCCTGGCTTTCGCGGAGCTCCCTCAACGCTAACCAGTGACTCTCTTTTTCCTCGGGGGTCAAGGTCTCAAAAGAGTCGCTGTTTCTCTCCTTTTAGTATGTAGGACCGCCGTAGCACCCAGCGGCATTCCTCATCAGATCCCAAGACTACCTTGAGCGGACGAGGATTACCATTCTCATTTATTTGTCCTAAACGAAAAACGGCTTTGATCTCCACATTATTTTCCAGGCTTTCCCCATTTGTGGAGAATATCTTGGCAAATAGGTCCCGTAGAAGAGACACGTCGTGATCCAATCTAATTTGTGACGCCGACTCGGTTGATTCCGGCGTATTCATGACTAGGAATCATTGGGTTCTTGGTGGTGGTACCGTCCGTTGATGTGGTTTTATCGTTTTCCACTGACCCATGGTTTCCGTCTCCCTGGACGGGGGCCTGCATCTCCGCCGGCTGCTTTCGATACCTTTCGGAACAGAATTATCGTCTTCCGAACTTACAGCTACTTCTGCTTTGCCGGTGACCACGGATTTATTTCGACGCTGTTTCTTCACTGGGTTGTTTTAGCCCCTGAAGCGACTTCTGCGTGGGACCTGAGGCTCGTTGCCCGAAGTGCCGCGAGTACCTGGTTCGCCGATGCATCAGATTCTTCTCTTTTTCCTTTACTAGCAGTGATACGGTCTGTGCATATAATTTTAGGAATGGGTAGCTGCAGGAACTCAGCCACTCACATTTATCCTTATGGAATTTTGTACACTTCAGCTGAATCCACCCCTCACAATAATCACACATCAGGGCCTTGACCCGAGGGCCAATATTTTTCTTGCATATCAAACACGTAAACTGATCCTCAGAGGTAACTGAACTCATATTCTTTATAAATCCGCTAAGATGCCGCAATAATCACAAAACACTATGTATCCGTGACCCTAGTGGCACATTGCCCACCGCCGAATTCCGGTAACGTGCCGGTAACCGATGGGCAGAGAAATCACTGAAATTTCGAGAAAAGAATGGCGTAGTTCGTTCTGATTCGCTGTGTAGATTACCAATGTCCTATTTTCATGGTTATTTGTTTCCGTTGATTGCTTTACAAATGCAGTGACAATTGTTTTAACTGACTGATATTTTCCCGGCGGCAGCCATTTTGGTCGCGCTTTGTTCGCTAAGGTGAGCGGTGCGCTCCTTTTCCTTTGGGTGCTGATGATCCGTGCTGGCTCTAAAGTGTTAGTGACATATCAGGTCATCATTTACCAATTAGTAAATGATAAGCTGAATAGTAAAAACTGCAATATTGTGCTATAATTATACTTAGAACATGATGAGAACATGAAGTATTTTTCCCGTAACTCTGATGATACCCAAGTAGTTTTGTAAAATTCATGAAGCTTCGAGGTGTTCGTATTGAATGACATCTGCAGTATGTTTTTCAATTATGCTATGCTGCCGTTTTATTACTTTTTTGGTTAACAACCAAGTGCATTTTAGGACCTTGTTACGTATTATTGACGGACAATGGCCGATATAACGAAACAAAAAATATATTATCTGAAAAAGAAAGAACTTAGCTCACTGATGTGTGCTCTTTGTGATGAAGCCACCCTATGGAAACATCGGCATGGTTGCCCTAAGTGGGTTTTGCCAGGTGAGGTTATTCAGTGGCAATTTTACTTACTGTTCAGACACAACACCTTCAGCAGTTGCAGGTGAATGCAGCGCTGTGGGTTCCGAAGACGTGCACCGTGTGGAAGAGGGATGTGCTATTGCAAGAGGTGAACGCGGTCTGCCGTGTGCTTCCACATCACAACCAACAATGATGGGTAAATTACTCCGTCGAATCATGTTACACCGAATGAAACAGTTTCGGCGGCTCACACAGTTTGTGAAGCTAAAGGTACACCTGAAGAAAGGCCGACTGTGTCAGGTAAACCCTGTTTCTATGCTGATTTTCGTATTAGTTACTTCTTTGATCAGCCTACGACTTGCTCCACAGTTTGAAGAGGAGAGCGGTTCGCTGCTTAACTCACTATCGAAGGCTTTCATTCGATATCGTCTGACGCTGGTGCAACAAAAGGGTATACTGGAGGCTATAGGCAAACATATACCAAACATACGTCGGGACCCAAGGACATTGTTGCGCACGCCACGGGAATGTCCGACCACGACATTGGAAAACGGCGAATATGTACACATGGGTTTAACCGAAGGCTTGCAGATGCAGTTGAGTAACATCACCGCTGTACCGGACGAAGTCTTCCTCCAGTTAAACTGTGACGGCACTTCTGTGTTTCGTTCGTCGGACCTGCAGCTGTGGCCTGTCATTGTCAGGGTGGTGAAGCCTTATCGCTTGCCCGTACTTACCACAGGTTTTTACTGCGGTCGTGGGAAAACATCAGAGGTGTCATCTTATGTGGGTGCAACTGTCAGAGAAGTAAACCATTTGTTGACAGAAGGCCTCATGCCTGGTGAGAGGTCTGTGAAGTGTCGCCTGTCATCTATAATCTGTGATACTCCGGCACGGGCCTTTATTAGACAAGTGAAAGGTCCTACTGGCTACTTTGGCTGTGATAAATGCATCCAGCGTGGATTTCACTGCGACAAAAGGATGACATTCCCCCATGTCAAATGCAAGTTACGTGACGACGAGGCTTTTCGATCACGTCGACACCACAAACATCATGTTGGTGTGAGTCCTTTTCTTTCCCTCCCTATTGACATGGTTAAACATTTTCCACTGGATTACATGCACCTTGTTTGCTTGGGTGTGATGAAGAGGTTGATTGATTTGTGGTTGTTTGGGCCGCGTGACGCATTTGGCCGCTTGGACAAAGCTGCTACTGTCGAACTGGGAAGCCGTATAATTCTGTCACACCCAGACACTCCGTGTGATTTTCAGCGACTCTGTCGACATATACATAATGTTGAACGATGGAAGGCCACCGAATTTCGCATGTTTCTTTTGTATTTGGGGCCGGTTTGTCTGAAAGGATTGTTGTCGGATGATGCGTATGATCAATTCATGTTATTGTTTGTTGCCATTTAAATACTGTGCCACCCCTTTCTGCACAAAACTTGTAACTCATTCGCAGAAACAATCCTGCGTATATTTGTACAAAAAACGAGTTCCCTTTATGGTGTCTCTAACGTCGTGTACAATGTTCACGCTGTTATTCATTTGCCAGCAGACGTTCTTCGTCATGGCACTTGAGACTCTTTCTCCAGTTTCCCTTTTGAGTCCTTCTTACGGACACTGAAATTCTCCATTCGAGGTCCCCGAAATCCCACTCAGCAACTGTATCGGCGTTTGCGTGAGAGAACCCTTCCCGATAACAACGATTCATCTGAGGCCATCCGTGATGACGTTGGGAATGTGGCTACCCGTTTCCGGGTATGCAAGACAGCGATGGTGGTGAGGGGAATGGTTCTGTCATGCTTACCGCCAAACAACATTGTCGTTGCAGGTGGGAAACCAGCAGTTGTGGAGAACATTTCTGGGGATTCCATAACCATTCGTTATTTCTTAAACCCGCTAGATTTTTTTCTTACCCCAATGAAGTCCAGTCATCTGTACATTTTTTCTGTTGACGGACTGGATGACAATGTTGTCCAAGTTTCCGTAAATACCCTTCTTTGTAAATGTTTTCGTATTTCTCTCACCAATAATTTTGATGTGTTGATACCCATATTACACACCTTCACGAAGTAAAACTTCTCTTTTAAAGCAGATGTCTTAGGTTTCTGTCGTTGCTTTAACATGGGACCAAATGAACTAACTTTTTTTAGATGTACTTGGTCGTCATGTTTGATGTTGATGACACGGTAGCCATTGTTCACAGCAACTGGCTGACTGATGGGAACCGTGTGCGCTGGCCGAAGTCATCCACCTTTGAGTCCTACCAACGCCTCTGGTTGGACGGTGGATGTTTGCCGGAAACGGTTCCAGCTTACGATTTTCATGAGATTTATCACTCAGGTAACAGTCCCAGTTATATGCATTCTTCTCAGATAATCTCGGAGATGCAATTAAATTCGAAAGGAATTTTCTTGCCGAATCTGGTATGTCGGCGTCAACGGATGATACGTTGCCCATGACACCATTTTCGCAGCGGTACACCGTTCGCCGCAGGTACATTGTTATACGTTATCACATTCCTTTTAGAATATCGGTACCATTGTCACCGGATGACAGTTCTGTCGAGATACCTCCGTCGCAGAGGATTCGAAGAGAGTCTTCGATACAATTCCCCGACTCCCCCGGTGATATCATGGCTCTTGGCCATTCATCACCTAGGTAAGTCCAGTGCGAAGTCCTCGTTTCATATTAGTTATAGTCCACCAACATTGAAGTATCAGAGGAGGCCCACGGAAGATGCCATATTGTTAAATGTGGCCGGTCCCAGGTATGTTGCGTGAAAGTTACTAACACTCCTATACTGCAACTAGCACAACACAACTTGTAACAACGCCCTTATCTACACAGCCTATGCCCGCTTACGCCATCAAGTGGCAAGGTAAGTTTCTCATTGTCAGCTACTACGATTACCAGACTACTTCGAACGGATGCTATCAAACCTAAGTGGCATTCGCAACGATATAGCGTTGATGATCGCCAAAATTGACGGCGTAATTTGTCGCCTGGATGCAACAAATACGACGGCCTACGAGCCTTTACAGGCAAACAATATCACAGATCTTCTGAAACTGGAAGATCTTTCAGTACTGAATAACTTCACGGGCACTGTAAGTGATAGAATAATTCCACATCATATTATAAGGTCAACGCACTCAAGCGTCATCTGTGCACCGATCTTGGATCAAGTATACGCCGAATGCTTGCATCTTCGATCGGGGAGAATTTGGCACTCGCGTGCAATTGGACCGGAACAGCTGGTAAAATTGCAGTGGGAAGCTACAAGTTTCCTAAAGCCGTCATTGGTCAGTCTAATGAAATGTAATTACTGTTTATTTACAGATGCCGTAAAATCTACCAATCGTTTCCGGGAGTCGTCTGTGCTGGAGATCGAGCGTACCATGAAACGATGGTTTACCGACGCAAGAGATCGCGGCTTAGGACGCAAAACTGCCAGGTACGTTCACTGATCACGCATTTGTAGTCCCATGGTAAATTTTTTTATTTATTTGCACAGACGACGATAACGAATTTCATGCCTCACTTCACTTAACTAATTACCGTTTCGGAGTCGGTAGTATATATATCACTGCAGTATTATATTTGTATGTATCCGAATATTCATATCTATACGTATATTTATTTTCGTCCCACAATTCATCTTATTTCTCATTCACACTTTTGTTATCCTTTCCAGATCTCGGCGCGAAACAGTGTGATGGGAAGAAGTTTGTTCCTTAGATTCAGATTGTAAATATAACCAATATATAAAATTTTTACTTCGTACAATTTGTTCGTTTTGAAATGTTTAAGGTTCAGCATTTTGGAATGAGTGTCATTTGGGTTGCACTGCCAGTTGTAAGACGTTAGATCATGCCGTTTTCAAGTAAGCATCGCTGTGGAAGAGTGGAGCGTGGACAAGCTTTTGGAATGCAGTAGCAGGCAATCATAAAATTGTGTGTGCAAAGTATGTGGGGATAAGACTGTTCGTGTATGTAACTTGATCGATCAGTTACCTACTTGCGTAAATTTCGGAAAAGCTAGAATGGCATGATCGTTGGAGGGGCGTGGGCGATTTCGAAAATCGGGTTTAAATTTAAAAGTGGATTGAAATCGTACGCCGATTTCGGTTTGATTCCGGTGTGCCCTTCCGGTACCGGCACCCTACCGGTAGCAATACCGGCAAGCTACCGGCAAGTTACAGGCAAGTTACCGGATCCGGTCCGGAACCGGTTTGCTACTAGGGGAGGCATAACGGTGGACACTCGGTGTAACGCAGTTTAGTTTTCACACGACAGGCAATGGCCACGGCCAATCGAGCGTCTAGAATTCCTTCGATGGTATGCACACAAATTATGCACCCACCACTGCCGAGTGTATTTTGTAGAATAACCGCTAAAAATGAGAGGGAAACAGAAAACCTCATCGCACATCAACTGCGGGAGACATTATGCATCGTGAGCGTTCACTGAGACAGTACTCCATGGGCGAAAACGTCGACTAAAGCATGCTCCAGAGGGACCGCAGTGCTCCCCGTCATCCATCTAGTTGACATACTCAAGGCTCACTAGAAGTGAATATCTCGTACCACTTGCGATTTAGGGCACCTTTGAAGGACTGGGCGGTCTGCAGATCTATCATTCCACCAGGCAGACCGTTCCGAAGGTTCACTGCCCTGTTGCTGAAGAAGTGCGATCTAGCCATCAGTCTGGCTGGGAAGTGGGGAAATGGAAGAAGTGAGGGTGGTCCAAAATACAAGTCTTGACAGAGTCTTACATCTGGCATTGCCGGCGAACCAGAAGATAGACCACTGGACAATGTGGAAGGGTTCAGGACACTAGCCTCAAATGCATCCCTCGTCTTGAACTGCCGGGGATCTGGGAGATAGACCTTCGAACAGTGGGAGAAGTACAGCTTTGCTGCGGTCTGTTCAGCTTCAATGGCTCGAAAGATTCCGTCATGGAAAATCTGTCAGACTTCAAACGAGAATGGAGTCAGTCCCGACCGGTCTTGGTGTAATGCGGACATGAAACAGCTGACAGAAAATCTTTTCAATTAAAATAGGACAAAAACGTCGTAAAAGTGTGCTTAATGGGGGGGGGGTTATAAAGTTATATTCTTCATTTCTGGCGAATCTTGTCTTTCTTGGTCAAATATCGGTGCTGAGCTCCGCAGTCATTGGCTTAGCCTTTGGCGATTGCTGATTCGGCTAGTGGTTATATATAATCAGTTGCACGAGGTTCGGTTCTCACTTGTTGTTTCTTTCGACACAGTGAACGGTTATTCGGTGTGCAACGGAGCTTCGCTGGTGATTCAGCACAATGTCCGAATTTACCTTCGATTTTCGGGGCTTCCAAGCAACCGTTTTTTACGTACACGATTCACGATCAAGGGGAATGGCACCATTCAGAACAGCAAGCAAGTGTCCACGTGTGAGTCCAGCGGGTTCACCGATTCATGAGGAATGCGCGCAATGTCTGGCTCGATGGCAAACGTGGAGGACTACGTGAATGGCAACATGGTCTACTCCATCGGCTCTTATCAAAGCCTCTGTAACACAGGGTTATTGAAGTAACTATAGTTGGGATCAGGTATAACTAATCCCCTGGTCTTGCTCTCCCTTTATGTGTGATTACTGAAATGTACTTTAAGTGGCTAAACGGCTGAAACCAAAAACGTGCAATGGCAGTTCCCCCCTCCATCTCGCGAAGCTGTTCAACTTCCCTAGATGTTGAAAGTAGCACGAAGTTTTCTACGCGCCATACCCACCCAATTCCCTTCATGCGAAGGAGTACTCACGCAAATGATCTCCCCTATATGAAGCTGGTATACCCACGGTTGTGCACATGAAATAAGACGCATTTCCAAGATAACCAAGAAGGCAACAGCAAAATGGTTTCATGGAAGCAGCACTTTATTCAAAGTGTGATGGCCCCATAGGGACTAAGTTAGCAGCCACGTTGTTCTCCGCGTTGACCATCGGGCTAGGCAGTGTACTCACTCCTCCCGAATCGGTGAAGCCACTGGATCCACACGCTGATATTTTTTTCCGGTGCGAATGGTGCCATTTCCATTTTTTGCGAATCGTTAACGTAAAACTAGAACCGGCTATTGACTGGAAGTCCCAAAAATCGGGTCCTTTTCGGGTGCATCACCTTAACCGTTGCATATCCACTACTTGCCAGCTCGAGGGAGCAAAGGTCTGTTCTCACGAGGCCCGGTGCAACGTATTGTACTTTACAGCTTGCCCAATCAACCATCAGCAACAGCCAAGCCAATAGCAGAGGGGCTTACTACCCAGACTTGACCGAGAAAAGCAAGATTAACCAAAAAAAGAGAATATAATTTAATAAAATTCAATTCCATTACGCACATTTTTGTGGCACTTCTGTCCCATTTTATTTCAAAGTTTTTCTGTCAGCGGTTTGAGGTCTGCCCCACGCCAAGTCAAGTTGGAACTCACCCCCCCCCCCACTTGTTAGCTAGATGCAGAAGCCAAACAATGCGGGGTATCGAGCATCTACTAGGGGCGACCAAACCAAGTCAAACTGAAATGTCAACTCTACCGTTCATATCTTCCCCACTAGCGACCTTGTAAAAATCATGCCTGAACCAATGAACGAAGTCACTTGGGCAGCATAAAACCAGCAATTTGAGCTAAGCGTGAAAATATCCAACTGCAGGGAAAAGTTTAAATTTTAGGCAGAATAACGCAACGAGGACTATTCGAAAAGTAAACAATTTTATGGCGACGTAGTGTCAGAGTTGAATCCCTCCGGCTCGAGTGTGAATGAAGCGTATCGTTTTCTAAATGAAGAGTTACTTGAACAGTATGTCAGGGAAATTAGGACTGAAGAACCGCTGGGCAAAAATGGCCATGAAGTCCCAAAGGCTACACTAAGACTCAGCAATGCAGTGACCGAAAACGTGTCCCCCCGGTGCAATTGCAGAACCGAAGTCGTTGAACTAAACGGGGCAATGGAGGAAAAACGGCGAACACCACGCCACGCGTACCCCACATCAAGGAATTTGTAATCGTGCGGTCTGATAGCGATAGGGATCGACCGCCGTGGTGGAGGGCCAAGGTTCGTAAAGTCATAGTTATCCGTAGATAGTGATGGCGTAATGGTCAAAATGAACCGAGTTGGTAGTCCGTATCGAAATAGTCCCCACCCAGAGCTACGCGAACGGGAGTAGCAAGAAGACTAAGGTCGCGAAGTAGCACGGGAATTGCATTGCAGAATGGGTTCGTATAAGTATGTTTAATTAGAGAACATAATTGGTGGACTCAAAGATGACCAATCACAGAGCCTTTGTGGGAATTGTCCGCGGCCGCCCCGATTGGTTGATGCTCGCCTTTGGGCGTGGTTACGAAGCTGTACCTGGCCGCATCACGTGCGACAGCTGCTGGATAACGGCAGGCGGGTGGCGTACAACTATTACGGAACTCAACAAGCGGGGAACGGCTAAAATATGGTCAGGAACAGACCAGTGGCCGTCATGTGATTTTGCGCCCTTGATTACCATCTCGGACTTTGAGGTCTTGGATTCTCGCCATCACCGGTTAGCCTGGCGGTAGACAGTAATGAACCGCAGTCGAAATCGTTACCACACCTGACCTAACGGGAGATTGAGAGTCACAACTCTGGGTCTCAGGGCCTGGTTGCTGGTTTTCTCTAACCGAGCAGTGGACCTTTGTGGCCACATTGTACGTCAACCTCCATTACACTCACGAGCACGCACCGTAACTGGCAGAGGGGCGGGTGTATGTAAGCATGACGTCTGCAGGCCCTGGACGTCTCCGACGAGGCTGCTGCGCGAGCACTGGGATTGTTTGGAGTTTTTCAAGGAATTTAAGGTATAGTCTGATATAAACGGAGAACAACTTTCCCATTCGGTGCCAGGGAGCAGGGCATCGGGGTCTGGCCTGGGACTCCAGAAAGAGTAGCCAAGGCTTCACCCTAGGGCAAGTCATTTCCAAAATAGTAATTCTTCCTTGTGATACGCCCTCAAAGAAGACGCCAGCACAGGGGCTGTGAAAGATTCGAAGAAAGCAGAGCACGAGAACAGGGGTACAGTGCACACCAAGGTATTTTGGGCATATTTAGTGTGAGAAGTAGTACTCAGATAGTCTTCCAACTTTTCTCTACCGGAATTGATCCTGCAAAACATTTCTGTTTTTCAAGAGAAGTAGGAAGCGCAATGTTGGTAGCTGCGGAAACGGGCGGACAACACGACTCCCTAGACACACTGTTGGTTCTAGCCGCGCAAAGTCCTCTGCAAACTGAACTGACTTGAACCGAACGGCAACCCCAGTTAGCCCACTGGTCCCGAAAATTCTCAAAGTAGCCTCAAAAGAAAACCTATTTGGTCCCAGAAAGTCCCAATGTATTCCTGTTTGAAATGCCCTAGGGAAGGTTTCGGGTCTATTTCTTGAACACATGAGGGATGCATCGGCCTAAATGCTTTACTTTAATTCTTCGGTAGATCGTACTTTATTTCACCTTGAGGGATAGAGAAAAGAATAAGATTTGTAAATACCTCCGAAAATCAATTGGCTCAACTTGGCCAATTCCTGGTGCCACACTATCCTCATAAATTGTAGTGTTTTACAAAGAAGTCGAGGCTTACTTCCGCGTTGTGAACCACCAACAAAGTGAAGGAAAAAGATCTTCACGTTTTACCGCATTAGTGGGGTACTCCTAAAGTAGTCCCTTGGGGAGCGTTTTGGGACTAAAGGACCCTTCCTCATTTCAAGTCGACTCAGGGCGCAGGATTTGCAGCCAACGCCGACCGCAGTCCAGTTCCTTGCACTTGTGAACCCCCGCCTCTCACCTTGATTCAGCTTCTTGGAATCCCTTCTTGTCTGCCGCTGGACGGAAATATAGGATAAACGCAGCCTTACTTAGGGTAGCCTCCGAAGGGCGGTAAGACTAAAATTTCAATAGGGTAGGGCCTCAGCCATCAGCAGATTCACTCCCCACGCCAGTCTAGTCAACTGAAGGTCAGCTCTCTTATAAGTAAATAAACTCATGGGGCCTAAAGAGTATCGGCGAAGTGTGGGTGAAAGAGCAATGAAGGAAGAAGGAAAAAAATAAGTTGAAACGGAAGTTATTCTGAAAGCTCGTAACGGTGTTCCGAATAGCCCGGAAAAACATTCGGCCACTCCAAGCCCACCTTTTTCAAAAAACGTTGACAGCTTCTGGCGGTACAACTTCTATAGGGAGTTTGTTCTAGTCGTTTATTGCTGTTCATGTGGAGAACTTGGCTGTGATATTCACGCTTGCTTTTGTCCTTGTAGGCTTCAGATCACGCCCTCGGAAGGGGAGAGTTCCCGTCGCGGGCGGACAGCGGCTTCTTCTCTCTTGGCAAGCCTTATGGTTCCTCCGATGTTTCTATCAGGCCACCCTTAGCATATCTGTGCTTGAGTGAGGGCAAATCTAGCGATCTGAGCCTGTCTGGTACCGTAGTCTCCTTAGACCGGAGATCGTTCCTGTGAAGCTCCTTTGAACTCCTCCTGGTTCGTGGGCTTCCCCAACTAGCTGGCGACACCAGGCCTGGACCAAGTAATTTGGGTTTTATCGCGAGGTGCAAAGGGGTCGCATGACCCTAGTCATTATTGTGCGCAGTCGGTAGATGACCCTGTTGGCCTTGTTAGCCACTGACAAACACTACACCGGTGGCCTGAAGTTGCTTGTTACCACCATCCTAAAGTCCCGGATTTTCTTTGTCCGTTTGCCTATTTCTGGGTTGTCAGGGTTAAGGTAGCGAGTAACTCTGATCCGCCCACCATTGGCTGTGTGTATCTGCTTAGGCCTAGGGGTATGTCCCAGGATACTGTCCAGTGGTGGATAGCATCGAGTTCCTCCTGAACCTGAGCAGATTCAGCAGACCCCAGGATTTTACCGCCATCCGCGAACAGAAAACTCGGTGACGGAAGGGCGCTTAGTAGTATGTTCAAACATACCAGGAAGGGCACTGATATCTGGGGTGCCCCACTGCTTGCGTTCGCCGTTATGAACCTAGAGTCCAAACTAAGACGTAGAACGAGCGACGGCAGAGGTAGGCTTGTACCCAGCCCATTAGGCCTTAGCCACTTTCAGCCCTGCAGTTCTTACCGTCGAAGGATTGCGAGAGTCGGGGTAGCACACTTCTGACTCTTCACCTTGATCTAGCCTCCTGGTTGCCTCGTCAGGGGAGCTCAGGGGCTTGCTGGGGCAGGACGTCCCCCAATGATTCCAAGCCGTTCGCCCGCAACCAGGTTATTCACCCTTGGAGGCTCGCTGGTGTAGTTCTGAAGACTCATTCCACTACATTTTTACCACCCACAGCAGGCTAAGGGGTAGATGGTTGCTAGCCGTCCGCTCTACCAACCCTGTGGAGTAACTCATACCACCGTTTGGCACGACGTCTTACCAAGAGTACTATCTGTGCCGACCTTGCGGATGAACTACTGTTTATCAATAAATTATAACCTTTGCTCGTTCTTACTCATCTAATGGCATGACGAAACCCGCCTCAAACTGTATAACGGAAGTCCAGCACTGCACCTTTATGGGACTGAAAATGCTGATAAAGCTTGGTAACGAAAGCGACCACCACACAACGGAGACGAGGACGGCGGCGGTTTGATGCAGACACATACAAACGGGGCCAGCGTATGCACTGGATGCAGCTCCCTTCCGTGTTGGTTGGCGTGCATCATCTTAAAAGGCGTAAAATGAGTAAAGACCCCGATGGGCCGAAGCCCATAAAGTGTATACACCGGTGCCAACACTTGCATAGGAGAACGGGAGTAGTAGTCAATGAGTTACTCTGCCCGGAAAGCCACGGATTCACTGTGGCTGCAAAACGAAAACGAGGTGGAGCCAGAACAATCCAATTCGGCTAACTCCACGGGGATTCACGAGGACTGAATGGCAAGGTAACCGTGGTTTCTGTAACGACAAAATTCATAGCGGATCCCGAAATCAAAAGACGATTATCCGTGATAATCTACTTATTGCTCAAACGTGTGTAATAATACTCAAATGATCAATTTGAAACGAGAAAAACACGCAAAATGCCAAGAAAAAGATCGAAGACATTCGAATCTGGACAGAAAGTAATACGGCAAGTCACTGGGGAGGTTTTGGGTACATTTGATTCTTTAGTTAATGTTAGATCGCCTAGTCCTGTCAGTGTTAGTCCATGTGTTACTAAGGGCAATATGGATTTGAAGGATGTCGATCGATATAGGCTAAGGATATTAGACATAGAATAACGGCTGTTATCGGCTAGGCAACAGGCCCAGGAAGCAGAACAAAAGTGTAGACAGAAAGAGCTTGAGCATGAGACCAACGACTACAACCTTTCCAATAGATCGGGGCACAACGAAATAGGAAACTCCACGCCGGTCGCCGACTATAAAACACCAACGATCGATTTGCCTAGAGTAGAACTGACGGTTTTCGACGGGCGATCTAAACACCACTGCAGGTTTGTCAAGCAGTTCAGAATGTTCGTCGAAAATAAGGTAACCGACCCTGGGCAAAGGCTTCTCTATCTGACTCACCACTGTCGAGGCCGAGCAAGCGAAGCTATCGACGGGTGTACCATGCTCGACCCGGAACAAGGCTACATCCGAGCAAGAAAGATTCTGAGGGACTTGTTTGGCCAACCTTTCAAAGAAGCCCGTAACCTAATAGAGGGCATGATGGTAGAGGCAAAGAGAACCAAGGGCGTCGTCTACACAATGGCCGGCCTGGTGATCAAGATGCAGAACTGCTCAATAGCCCTGGACCATTTACGTTACAGGGCTGACCTATATGCAATACACACTTTGGAAGGCATAGTCCGTCACCTCTCTCCCGAACTACAGGGTCGGTGGGCGGAAAAAGCAGAACGGATAAGCCGAAGCGACAGGGAGGCTAACTTCGAAGACCTGACCGAATACTTGGACAGGCAAACCAAGATAGCCGACAGCAGATTTGGCTGACTAATCAGGGACAGCAGCCGAGAAAACAAGCCCAGTACTAGCCAGGCTCAAATCCCTGCGCGGGAACATCCAAAATGCCAACCTTGGACCAATGCACACGCCATTTCACCCGCTGCCACGGCGCAACCAAATTGCAGATCCTGTGATGCTAGCCATGGACTACCAGAATGCCCCAAGTTCGGCAACGCCACAATAGACGAACGGTGGGGAATGGCGAGGATGGGAGAAGCGTGTTTTATCTGTCTCAACACCACGCACCGGGCAGCAGCCTGTAGGACAAGGAACAGATGTGGTTACGAGGGCTGCACTGGCAGACACCGTGGACTGTTGCACGGGCGAGAGTAACCTTACCCGAGGCGAGTGACAAGCCCAGTGTTATTTGTTCAACGTCGCGGTCTGCCAGTAAAATGGTACGTTTAGGAGTAGTTGCCGTGGGAGTAGTGACCCAAACTGGGGTGGTCAAAGCGTTGACTTTCGTTGATAGTGGATCCGACACTACTCTAGTGAAAGAGCGGTTTTCCGACAAACACCGGCTTGCTAAAGGTGCGACGTCGTTGGCAGTGAGCACGGTGGGCGGAACACAAGCAATGTCTGCCGGCCGTTTGAGGTTGTAACTCATCTCTCTAGACAACAACGAGCAAGTCGAACCAACGGGAGCATTCACATTAGCTGATCTCTCCATGCGAGCACCAAGGTCGTTCAACGCGATCATGACTAGGTGGCCCTACCTGCAGGATGTAACCGTTGTAGACTGGAAAGATGATGAAGTGGATCTCCTCATCGCCTGCGACGTGCCAGAGGCACATTGGGTACTTGACCAGAGAGTGGGCGACCGCCAGGCATCTTATGCCGTAAGCACGGCCCTGGGATGGATGTTATATGGTCCAGTAGAGGGACGTGGTTCCATGAATTATTTATCCGCCGAAACGAACGGCGTAGAGTATCACCTGCAGTGGCTGTATGAAAAAAGGTTTCATGACATAGGAGAAGAAAGACCATCGTTGTCTCAGGAGGATCACTTAGCTTTACAAACGGTGCGGCAAGGCACTAGAGGCCTTAAAAACAGCTCGAGGTTCCCCCTCCCATGGTGCACATCTGCTGACCCGTGGGCTGATAACCGAAATTATGCTCTCCAAAGCCTACAACGACTGAAAGAAAGCTCCATTCGAGAACAGGATCTGTTGGAACGATACGCAGAATTAATGAGGCGAAACAAAGCCCTCCGCTACGTTGAAAAGTTGCCTGCCAACACCGACGGCCGAAGGGGTATCTAGTATCTGCCTCACCACCTGGTTATCAACCCTAAGGAACCTGAAAACTACGGGTGTTTTTCGACTGTGCGGCCAAGTTCCAGGGCAAGTCGTTAACCGATCGCCTACCACAGGGACCTGACCGGACCACACCACTGATCGAAGTTTTGTGCCGTTTCAGAGTGGGTAGAGTGGCCTTGTCCGCTGACATTAGGGAAATGATTCATCAGGTGAGAATACCGGTAGGAGAACGAGATGTTTTGCGTTTCCTGTGGTGGGAAGAGAACGACCGGGACAACGCAGTGGTAAATTATAGGATGACCGTCCACCCCTTCGGAGCCATATCGTCACCGTTCTGTGCGAACTACGCCCTCCGGGAAGCTGCGAACAAATATGGAGGCATTGTCCATCGGTCGATGGTAGATAGCGTCAGCAAAATTTCTACGTCGATGACTACCTTGGATCATTCGATGATATAAAATCAGTTCTAGCGCAGTTCAGAGGCCTGAGAAGATTCCTGGAAGAGGGCGGCTTCCATCCAACGAAATGTATGTCGAACGCTCCAGAAGTGCTCGAGGTCATTCCGTACCACGAGAAGGCCGAAAAAGTTAGAGATTTGGACGGCTCTCCACTCCTTACCGAACGCACTTTAGAAATACAATGGGACGCGGAAACGGACGACTTTGTTTTCGAGCTAAACGTTCCCGAGTTGTCTGTAACCCGTCGAGGCTTACTATCCACTGTCTCTAGTTTGTTGGACCCGCTCTGTTTCGTCTCTCCTGGGCTGCTACCCGGAAAGATCTCGCTGCAGCGGCTAAGCCGTAAGGAAGTCGATTGGGATCAGTCACTGGACCGAGAAGCCCGGCCGGACTGGGAAGAATTTCTGAACACCTTAAAGAAATTAGGGGACATAAGGATTCCACGATGTTTGACTCCTGGCCATACGACACGGACTGGAGAACTACATGCCTTTTCCGATGCATCCGAAGTTGGTCATGGGGCTGTGATGTACTGACTATGGTGCACAGGAGATGGACAATATACTACGAGGATCCTGTTCGCAAAAGCCCGCGTCGCTCCACTGAAGTCGGCCTCGATCCCACGCCTTGAACTCAGCGCAGCCGTGTTAGCAGTCACAGCGGTACAAGCGGTGAAGAGATGTTTTGACTTTTACATTTGGTCGGCTAGCTTTTGGACGGACTCAACGATAGTGCTGTACTATATCAGAAACGTCTGGAGCCGGTTTAGTACTTTCGTTGCTAACCGACGCACGAGTATCCACGATGAATCAGCCAGGAGCCAGTGGAAGCATGTCAGGTCTGACGATAATTCAGCCGATCTGTGCTCCCGAGGTGCGACCAACTTCAGGCAACTAGACACGTGAACGAGAGGGCCAAACTTTCCGCAAGTACCTTAACAGGATTAGCCCGTGTTCGAATTGAAACCCCCTACGAGAGTAGAACTGGAGATCAAAGGAGTAGTGATAGCGGCAAACGTCGTCGAAGCGACATCCATTCTATAGCGATTGGTCAGGTTTTCTTCCTGGATGAAGACACTTCGTGCGTTAGTCTGGTTAGCCAGTTTCAAGAGAAAATTACTGGTCAATAAAGAACTACGCCCTTCAGGCCGGATACGGGTCGGCCCGATAAGTCCCGGTGAGCTACAAGCTGCAGAAAACGATATTTTCAGAATGATTCAACGCGAGGCTTTCGCCCGAGAACTCGAGAGGGCGGAAGAAGTGGGACCAAACGGCAAAGAAATATCATCTCCAAGAGGCGAATTGAAGCGTTTGAACCCCAGACTCATTGATGGACTACGGCGAGTGTATGGTAGGCTGGCCATCGCTTACCTGAGCTTCGACATAAAGCGTCCTATACTGCTGCCGGCGCGACAACCTGTATTACAGCTAATGATCCAACGCGTCCACGCCGCGGAGATACATGCCGGGAAGATTCACGTGACGAGCGTCATCCGAAAGCGTCTTTGGTTGCTGAGAAAGAGGGCGACTGTGAAACGTGTAATCCGACGTTGTGTGCAATGTAGGAGACGCAATTCCACGGTAGGCAAACAGCACATGGCCTCACTACCAGAATACAGGGTGACTGCGGGCTGGTGGCTCTTCAGCGACACCGGGTTGGACTATTTCGAGCCCTTGTGGATCAAGTGCGAGATGAGATTGGAAAAGCGACATGGATGTATCACGAAGTGCATGAAGTCACGCGCGGTACACCTAGAAGTCGCACATTCGACGACGACCGATTCGTTTCTACGGGCCTTGCAGGGATTTATCAACCAAAGAGGCGTACAGGCCGATATGTACTCAGATAATAGGTCAAACTTTGTGAGCTCTAACCGGAAATTGCAGCTTTGGCACAAAAACATAAACAAGGACGAACTGCAGGATCGAACCGTGGCCTATGGCATACGATGGCATTTCACCCCCCCCCCCCACACAGGCCAGCCACCGAGGCGGCGTATGGGAACGCATGATCCGGTCCGCCAGACTGATATTGCCGTCGATCACGGAGCACCAGCCGCCCGACGATGAGACGCTGAACACCGTCATGACTGACTTGGGGAGGATCCTGAACAACCATCCCCTGGTTCCAATAATGAACGGCGACCCCACCCACCTGGCACTCACTCCGAACGACTTATTGACGTTAAGATCAAACGAGGGTTTCCAAGGGCCGGTAAACCTTCGTGGGAGCTACCTCCACGGATGGAAGCAGGCAAATTATCTTGTCAAGGTTTTCTGGGGGCGCTGGCTGCGGGAGTACCTATCGGCTCTGCAGACTCGACAGAAGTGGCTGGTCAAAACAAGACCATTGAAGGTTAGGGATGTGGTGATGATCGCAGACGAACGCGCACATTTCAGCCGCTGGTCCTTGGGGTTAGTTATGGAAAACATCGAAAGCACTGACGGAATGGTAAGGACGGTGAAGGTGAAGACAGCTAACGGAGCGCTCATTCGTGATATACGCAGTATTAGCCTACTGGAGAATGAAGGCGAAGAAGCTGATAACACTGAGGCCCAGCGGACTATTTTGCATTCGTCTTCGAGGCGGGTAAAGAAACCTCATATATGGAAGCAATCACGACACACTGACGTATCGAACCATCATACACCCGTGACGCACACTCACTCACATTGTACTCGTTATACCACATGGTATCCGTCAAACACGTTACAGTGCTCACAGTCTTTTGTTGACGTTACATAAGTTTTTTTCCGATACGTGGTGATAGGTGCGATTCCATTGTACATGCAGACACATACAAACTTACCCGATGCACACTATACCCCATAACTCCTACCAAACATGTGAGAGTGTTCGCCGTTTATTTTTGTTGACGTTACTGAATGTCTTTTGCATATGTGGAAGTAGCGGCGATTACATTGTACACACACACACTCACGCAAGCACATACAGCCAGGACAGGACGGCCCTTCCAAGGAGAGCATCTGTGTTTCCCCTTCACGCCCGCCATCGGTCAGTTGTTCTCGTGGAAGATGTAAGATAGCCTCACGTCTATGTGGTCAACGGTTTAGGAGCGATCATGGGTAGAAAGTTGACGACAAGCAATAGGCGCGCGCACTGACAGCAGGGCCTAGATAGGTAGGAAGAACCAGTACCTTTATACCAAACCTTTGACTCTGCTAAGGATTCGGGAGGATTTTGGTGGGCGGTGTAACGACCGGTCATGGAAAATCCCCCAAAAGCCTTTGCGGTTCAGTGTTTTTCCTAACATCACTCACTTGCTTACACTATTGACGTGTCTTTACGAACTGTTTGTTTTTATGGACCAATTGTTGTTTGTTCGCCCCCAGAGCGCTACTTTGTCATATCCTTGTTCTGGACCTGCGTGACTCAAGTGCTCCTTACTCGCGAGCCGCAATTCGGTTTCTCGTTTGTTGAGTCCTTGTGATCTCATTATTGAGTATGGTAACACACGTTTGAGCATTGCGTAGAATGCCACTGATAACCACCTTTTGATTTCGGGATCCGTTGTGAATTTGGCTGCGCATTGTCCAAACGTGTGTTACAATTTCCGAGTGGCCCGGGTTCTGTGGCCAGAATAATTCTCAGAGTTAGACAATAGTCTGTGTTATATTGTGCATTTCGTATATTCTACCATTTCCCTTTCACCGTATTATAAGCAAAAACTTTGTTGCTTTATCAGATTAATAGCGACGAATTTTCAGCTCACTCGCAATTGGCTACTTCCGATTGTTCTTCCAGCGTTGCCGGTGAGTTTTCTGCTACCCGTGGCGTTAAAAACTAAACTCATACAAGCTCAAAATTCTTTTCGCACACCTACCGCGACTTGGCAACTAAAACTGAAACTATAAGGATCCATTGAGACTACTTCCAGCCGCCTGATCTGAGATTGCATCGAACGAAGCTCAAGGAGCAAGTCTGTGTGGCCTGTTTGATAATAATTTGCCGAATACCGTGGACGAACAGTAAGTCACTGTTTTCCCATCCAATTACGCCGTATTTTTATAAACTGGCATTTTTTACCACTTTATTTTGTCCTGTATCCGTACCGAGCCAGCGCAAATCCTCGTTTCTGGGGCCACTGCTTATAAGGCCTAGTGTCCGGACTTAGCTGAGCCCTCTGGGAAGCGTATTTCTTGACCGGTGGCCATAACACGACCCCGTAGCGAAATTCAACTTTGGTTATTTGCTTACCACACATTATTGTTTATCTGAACTCTTGCTGCCAAGTACAGATGCCACCTGACCTTCTCACGCGCGAGCTACATGTACTCCGCCGCTATTTGTGCCCATCGTCTCTCTTCTGAACGTGTTCTCCATCTCACGGGTTGTGTGGGGCTAGACTATGTCTAGCGTGCCGGCGTCGTGCGGGGTAGCCTAGGAGGATAGGTAGTCTGCCCCTAGCGGAATAGAATTACGAACGCGAGAAATAAGGAAACAATATAGTGACGATTAACCTTCTTGTTAGGATACCAAAATGGGCTAATCAACCGTCTATAGGAAGGCGTGCTTTTATTCCGAAAGAGCAATCTCCTAAATGTAACTTCTCGGCCCACCTCTGATGACTGTTCATGTTTGAAAACAAATGTCTGAATCCCCTAAATGGACGCGGTGTCTACCAGATAGACGTGAATATGATAAAAACGTGCACACGGTTTACTGAACTTGCCTAGAGGACTTCTTTTACTCCTGTGTACTTTTTTAGCTGATATTCTAGACGATTTCTCCCCCTTCCACGCATAATTTCATTTAATTTTGCACTTTTTGGACTGACCTTCCTATCGCCAGCTTCCCGTCAGCTGGCGGTTGACGGCTACGCGCAGAATAACTGAACATCTTTGAAATAAGTCCGGGTAGCAGGGCGGCTCAAGGCTTCAGTGGGGCTGGAAACTGTCCATCTGGGCATCCTGCCTTACCTAGTTTCATTCAAACCCTTTCCTGACAAAGGTCACCTTCCTCAACTTAAAAGAGTTTCAACACCAGCCCGCCAAATAGAGGGGGACATAATGACCGGTAATGATATTCCCTTTTCTAAAACATCCTCGGGTGCCCGTGCATAAATTTTTGTGGAGCACAGTTTTGAATTATGTGGCCGCTGAACCGGAGTTCCCATTCCTGAAGTGCGCTCACTTCTGGCAGAAGCCTTTACCGAGTTCGTTGCGGTAGGGTTATTTATCAAGTGCGGTACCGGTGATAGAATCTGGCTTCGTGGTCAGTTCTCACCACAGATGTCTGTATTTTGGGGCACCTGAATGGTCAAAGCAGTGCGCGGCAGATTGAGAACCACATTTATGCGTGTAATTCCCTCGATGAATGTTAACACTGTTTAGGCCACAATGCTTCCAACCTTGGATCACGCGTTCACCTGAAGGTCTGCTATTCGCGCGTTACCCAACTGATGGTTCGTAGGTTAAGCTACGGGATCACCTGAGCCTGACCCACTAAAAAACAGATCGTTTAAAATAATTGGTGCGCTATTCAAACATCAAACAATAATAAACCAGGACTCCGTAGATTGTTCTTAGCCGTGCATGTTCCCAAGCCGATCCGAAGAGTGAAACAGAATCAGTACCATCGAACGACCTATGGTTGAACGTCCGAATGGTTCGTAAAGAGACAGGAAACTAAAGCTGTTAAGCAGAGTGAAGATGAAGAAGAAATAGCCACCAGCGATGGAACTAAATGAGCTTGGTGAGCTCTTGTCATATGCGGCCTGCTGCAACTCGTCAGCTGCGATACCATCTCCCCTCAACGGTTTTCGGGCAAAGTTAACAGCGCACTGTCAGCCCCGCGCACCAGCACCAGTCGCGGATTTAAAACACTCCCAAGCCCTGTATTGCAGCTTTCGGTTATCATATCCAAGGCTGCTCGATTCGTGATCTCATCACCAATCTCACCTGCGGGCAAGCACATTCTTCTGAGTTTATTAACACCCACTGCATGGCCAGTCACGTCCCACATGGACATTTGCTCACACTTTTACCTGACTCAGAAAAATGCTATTATCTGCTATTACCTTTACTCATCCCCTTGGACCTTATACCTATTACACCACGTCGTGTCATTACCTCCTTTCTCCTCCTTTGAGATACCAGCCTAGGCACCCCGTTATATCGCATTTATCCTTCTCCTAAGTTCCAGTCATTCGATCATCTGCACTTTTTGACGGTCTTGTTGGTGGGCAGTATTTTCGACCTCAGATTATCGATCGTCCAACTGTTTCCTTGATGCCCTCCTCCGGACTTTCTTCAGCGAGTCCAGTCATGATACCATCTGTGAACCTCAAACTTTTCACGTATCTACTGTTCTTGCGTGATTCTATCGGATCATTATATTTTCACTTCTTGCCAATACCTAGCCATCAACCTGCTTCTCTCTCATATTTCTCAAAAAATACCATAAACGTATGTCATTAAATTTTCACATCGGCAACCTATCAACTTCTGTCACACTGTCTTACGAAACTTTACTTATTAGGCTTCTGCGCCATTACTCTTTGGGCGCCTTTCCCAAATCTATATCTCGAAATTGTTTATCTCTTATCCAGGTTGCTGACTATCTTATTGTCTCCTAATTCCTCCGGCCTCGGAGTCACCTTTGCTAAACCAGAAGATGAATACGAATTCAATCACCTTTTAACCGTTTTAACTTTTTTTCATCAATTTTCCGCGATATGATATCTACTCCAAATACAACTTTAAATGCGTCTTCTGTAACCATTTTCTGGAAACGAATCATCTGTATTCCAGGTTATCGATGGATTGACCGTTTGCCTAATGTCCAGTGTTGGGATTTCTTCGGAGTATTCACAGTATTTCACATCCTGCATTTGCATAGCGAACAACTTGCATTCCTCTCCTAACAGTCACTCGTTTACCCCGGGAGATCCATCACTTATAGCTCACTCTACTCACTTGATATCTTTTGCCACTATGTTCCGCCTAATTTCCGAGATCAAGCATCTACTCCACACCCCACTACGAGTGCTTTCCCCACAGCATTTCTTTGGACATCCGTTATCTGTAATGTAGACACCCGGAGCTTCTGCACCACTGGGGCCCTTCTACTCATCATAGAACGCCTTATGGCTTCTTCAGAATAACATTTCCGCTTTTCCTCGGGTAGCCGTAACCATTCGTTCAAATGTGCACTATTTGTAGCCGTATACGTCCTAAATGCGGCATTTTGGCATTTTGCAGAAGCTTTCCTGCCAAGAAACACTTGCTTGCAAATTTTACTCGACAGCATCCAAATTCTGAAGCAATTTTGTCCATCCCTGCTCTATCCGTTTACACATTTCGACCACCCATCCAGTTTTACTCATTCTTGGGTGATCTGATAATCTGACATCGATATTCAATTTTGCCCATCACCTAGATACGTGACCACTAAAACCTCTTCACTATTTCGTCTGCGCACATCTAATAATTTATTGAAAAAGCTCCATTGCTATCCCACTTGTACCATACGACCGTGCTATTAAGCATGCTTCGCGTATCCCCGAAATACACCACTATCTCATCTTATCTAAAAGACGCCATACTTAGTCTCCCCGCGGAGATTGTCAATTAGTTTCAGATTTTCTACCTATCGAAGTTAGTTCCCATAGCTGTCACCACACCATCCCTTTGCTTATTGGTAATCTTTCTTTTCGAAATTCATTCACTATGGGCACCGGCAGTGTTTATTAATTTGTTCCTCATAAGCTTTTTCAGCCCCAGCCCACATCCACTTCAGCTAAAAGCATTACTGGTCACCGCGTGTTGGTGCTTCGTTCCTGTGAACTGTTTCTCACTGATGGACTATACAGTGCATACAAGTCCCTTTTTCCAGTAAATGAAGTGGATGTCATCGAGGTTGACCAATCTTAATCCTGTAGCTATCAGAATTTCAGCAGTCTTTCAATGAGCGTCCTTGAATGGTTTTCTTATTCTCTGTCTCCTTCCTTTTTCAGTTTTCCTTATTCGTGCCAGTTGGCTACGATTCCTTTCAAATAGCTTTCGTTTCTCTTCCCGTAGAGCTTTATTGATTCATCAAGCTCCCCATAGTTGTTCTATGTGCGGTCTGCCTAGAAAAGATTGCGGCCAAAATCATTGTAATACGTGATTTTGACTGATCCGGTATTACTTTTGATCCTATTGCGGATTGAATTCCGACTACTGCTGGCTAAACAATAATCAGCAGTTGTCTACTCTGGAACTACCAAGTTGTTTGTTTGAACTATACGAGTAAAGAACGTATCGCTTGGACCGTCTTGAAACTACGATTCCGTCACTGGTTTGGATTGCGTGGATTACCAGTGTTTCGATGAGTTTTTGTTTGATTCCCAAGAATCCTGTATTCGGCTTTCACTTCTTGATTGCTCTGACGTTTCCAGTGGTGCTGAACTAGACGATGTGCATGTTGAGATTACTGACTTTCCCACTTTTACGAAACGCCTTATTATTCCTCTCGGGCTACTTAAGGCAGTGCAAAATGTCAGGCGTTTTGGTCTGCAAAAAATTATAGCCATCGGTGAGTTCCCCAGCGTAGGCCACGCTGAAATGACTTCAATGAAACGCCGTGGCATAACCCTGAATGACCCCTGCGTTTGCCACGTCATCTTGAAAAGATTGCTGGGACTAACTAATGCTGTCACTGTAGGAACTGAGCATGTTCTCCTGCTTTACGGTTTAAGTATTTTTCTAACACCGACCTGGAAAATGAGTTCTTGCAGACTTCAGCTGATGAGAAACCCAGCGAACTAACCGCCAATGATAATCCATTTGGTCTGTATCAAAACAGTTTTCCACCCTTCTGTCTTAGCATTTACCCCCCCCCCCCCTTAATATAAAACCCCATGAACCCTCGTTCCTGACCTAGATAGCGTTTGTGCTTACCATAAGAACGCCCTTGTTTATGCTCCTACCAAAAGTATGCCTGATGACTGTTTGCATTTTGTGATGAACTAATTTCTGGAACATTTCAGCTACCAAATCAAGTGAGTACTTCTTCCACTTCCGAGTTTACTTATTTTCGGTTATTTGGTTGACGCTCTCGGGCTCCACCGTGATCGCATTCTTTTCGCTCCGTTTTCCATTGTGCGAGCTCCAAAAGCATTTTTTTGAATTACCTTGTTCACTGGGTTCTCTGTAACACCACGCCAGATTCACTCCCAGTTTAGTCACTAAAGCTGAACTCCTTTCCCACTTCTCTATTAACAGGAGTGCCAATGGTCTGCAGTACATGAAAAACGCCTATATGGTTTATGACAGTTTTGTAATCCGGGACAGAAATTCGTATTTTCACCCATATATGCCTCCACTGCTACCACGGATGAGTCTCCTACTGGCATCGGGGCCGTGCTAATGCAAGAGGCCACCCAGTCTTATGCATTCCTCGCCGACTCGGTGTAGCTTAGACAGGATATTCGCAAACTCAGCTCATGGAATTGGCTGCTATTTGGGCCGTCACTCATCGGCATAAGCACTGCTTAGGACTCAGCTAACCATTGCCACCCATCGCGAGGCACTGAGCTCCATCACTGGCCTTTAGCTAAATCGACGGCAGCCAATGTCCATTGTCGCAGTGTAGCTTTATCCGCGAGTTTTTACGGTATTCGGAATCACAGAGCACGAATCATTCCACACGTGGACTAAACGTCCTGGTACACCTCTTCCGAGGAAATCTCTGCTGTTGACTACGTGCTTACATGCACTATCCGTTAGCCCGCCAGATTAAGGTTGTGAACCGATAAGACACCGTCGCCTCATCCTGTTTTGTGTTCACCACAAGTGGTAAGTGGATTTTTGGTATCGTTTTCCTGAATTCTAAAAACCACCCAAAGAACTGTCGGTGATTTGTGTTGGTGTCGTGCGTTGTAACAGAGCCGTAGTACCTCTCACACCACAAGCAGCGGCTCTGCAAGACTTGCATTTCTTACACCCACGCAGTGCGAAAATGATGTCCGTTGCCTGTCTCACTTGATGGTGGACGGAATTGAATAGCAATATGTGCTGCGCTGCTGAAACATTGGAGGCCGTTTACACAAAATACACATGTCATCGTCAAGATGAGCGCCATGGCTTATTGCCTCAGGGCCCTGTCCGCTTGTTCAAGCTGGGTATAGCAATCCACTCCCAGGCGGATACTATGCTCTGGTTATTGCTGATTTCTGCCTCGTTTTACAGGAAGCATATTTCGCCACTTTTGTTGATGCTGATTTAATAGCTGCAGCCTTACGTGACGCATGTCGTCAAGAAGGAGTTCCTCGTGCGATTGTAGCCGGCAACGAAAGCAATTTCGCGCTGAAGAAAGTGACTAATTGGCGAAATTGTCTGGTTGTCTCCATGCGCTCACTCCATCTCGTTACTCATAATCCCGTGGTGCAGCTGGAAACTTTGTCCGTATCTTAAGGAGCTCGGTTGCATTTGCGCATGTTTGTATGGTCAACGAACTCAATATGAGTGTTGGAAGTTTTACGGCGCACTACCGTGACTCCGCCCATTCGACTACTGGGCAGTGTCCAGTAGATATGTTTAAGAACGGCATTAGTTAGAAACTTGCCCATCTTGGAATAGGCTGAAACTATCTGCCGTCGGGCCTTCTTGTGGTACTGTCGTTGGAAAAATGGGTTAAAAATTATGTGAGTTGCTTGATTTAGAGGATGGTTCTGTGCAGCGTACACTCTGGACCCAGTTGCTTATAACACGCCTGTTGCCGACGCCTATTCTGAACGTTTCTATTCCGATGTTTTTGAGTCTAATCAAAAGAGGAATTATTTCATTCGTCAGAAATCAACCCAAAAGTGCACGTTGGAAAAACTACTAAATGGCGGGAGACCGGAACCTCGTCCAGGCTACGGTCGACACGACATTTCTTTGTGAAGTTTCATTGCTTCCTCGCGAACTATGCGCACAATGGAATTCCGAATTATGTTTCGGTCCAAATGGTGTTCCCATTTCTTCGGTGCGCTCACTTCTGGTTGCGTCCTTTACTATTTTCGTTGCAACGGTACTAGTTCTCCGGTGCACTTACCGACTACAGCAGAAGATTTGGATTGTTTCCACCGCTGTCTTTTCGAAGCCCTCCTCTAAGACAGCAAAGCAACACATTTCCCCTTCTCTCATCCCTCAGGCTTTTTGCTTTACTAACCACTATCAGTAGCTTCACGGTGGCAGAACAAACCTAAAATGTACTTCTGGGTTGCTTTCTAGTACTCTCGCCAGCCTCCCGCATACTGGCTTCCGAACCTTAGTTAGGCTCTCAAAGACTCTCAGCAATCCTCCATATATTCCAGTAGTTTCCTGCTGCCCTCTGTCTCCATACTTGCGTCAGGGTTAGCACTTTCTAGTCCATTTTTGCTCCCTGGAAATACCTCACGTTGGCGAGCCGTTTCTCCTATTCCTCATCAACTGTGTAGAAGCATCCAGAAGTGCCGCGAGGTTCCCTTGATATGATTCCACTTCTCTTCCACGTTAGCGTGGGTGAAACTTTAATTCTACCCCGCTGTGGCTTTCATTAGCACTGCGGTTTTGGTGCACCAAGCCAGCGGAGGTACTCGTCCAGCCATGCGCTTTCACGTGCTACTTACTAATTGTTTATCACTTCGTAATCCGTTTCCCTCAAAGATGCTGTGATGACCCCCGGACCGAAGTCCCTCTCATACTTCTTCACCACCAAATCACTTGTCACGAAGTTCCGGTTGGTTCGCCAAAGCGCGTCGTACTGCGCGTACTGGATTGGCGCGCTTCTTTGTACGGCCTAAAAGTGCTTCTCCGAGAAGCCCGAGGGTGAATCTTCCAAGTCCAATGTGAATCTGGGGCGCTAAAATCTTCAATGACAGGTACAGTTCTATCTTCACTGACTGTGTCAAACACCTTTATTAGTTCGGTTACATCCGTTTGGGTAAGGATTGGTTGTCGTTGAAAGCAGCAAAGCTTCAAAAAGCCCCACACACCTTGACTTTGCAGCTTTTACAATGCACACTAGATTATTATATTTCAACTAACTCTTGCTGACAGAAGGGCTTGGAAACTGGCAAAAGCAGTCTTTCTCCCAATCTGCCACAGATTCCACCACGATTACTGCACAAATACCTTAACGCAGGCATAGGTTACGACGTTTTCCGGTGGTAGCCAACCTTCGAAGGGGGCGGAGATCCGTGCATCGTCCAGTGTTACTCTGTGCGCCGGTTGTTGGTAGAGATGTGTTTGGTAGGATATGATGGCTAGACCAGATATAAGTTGGACACCCACGGATTTTGGGCTGGCAATTACCTCCTTCGGAGAGTTACCGTAGCTCTTAACGTTACCTTTGCCCCTCGGGAAAATTTAAGTTTGCTGAGCCAAGTGAATGCCCCGCCAAGGGTAAATAAGCCACTCCTACGTGGAGGACTTTTTAGGGTCATTCGATGGGCCGCAGAAAGCTGTACACTATGGGACCGAAATTACTGTTTCCCTCAATAGGGGCCGGTTCACGTTGACAAAATAGATATCCAGTAAACACGAAGCATTTAAAACCACTACCGAATCGGGAGAGGCTGATGGCTCCAGAAACTTTCCAGGGTTAACATTACCGACAAGAGCACGCTGGGTACGTAGTGGAATTAAATGGATGATGAGTTTTTCCTCGACCACAGCCCAACCAAAAGATCAACAACCCGCAGGGGAGTTCTGTCTGCAGTCTCCAGCTTCTCTGACCCATTTCGGTTTTGTTTCACCGTTGTTACTGACAAGGAAGGACTTAATTCATTAGCTGTGTCTGGAATAAACTGGTTGGGATGAATCCCTCGATGATGATGGTGGCGCGCGGTAGAACTAGGGACCACATTTTTCGGGACAACTCGGTGCACTTGGGTTGTTAGGATGCCAGGCAAACATCAGAAACGCGCATGGAAATGAGCTGCACATGTTCTCCAATGCACCTGAAAAGGGCTACCGTTTGTTGACTCATGGATGCTGGGTGGAGGCAGACGGGGAGGGAAGTTGTCGAATAATGACTGCAAGAGAAAACTGGCCTCGCTCAAAAGAATTACCTTTTCAGGAATGGAGTTGAAAGGAGCCGTGATTTCTTTGAGGACAACCACACTACTTAGTAAATGTTCGAATTAAATGGGAAAAATTACCGTTGTAGAAAGATTGTTCTACACCGCGGTATTAACGCAGCTAATTGACTTACAGTATTTTCAGGATCAACGAAGGTTGAAAGATGGCTACGCGTACAATTTTCTAGCCACGTACAGTCTTCCACTCTCATGATAAGAAAATACTAGATAAGATGCGCACCTGAACGAGAGGGTTAGGGCTCTTGACTCCGTCTAAGGAAGCCTGGTCGGCTTGTCCAGTACCTTAGTCAGCCGAGGTCAGTTTTGAGACCCCAAGAACAAAGCTGGCCGTCAGCCCGGTGGATGCCGAGTACCTACTAGAGAAACTGTTCATTCTCGAAGCGGACTACCATTTTGAAATCCTCGGTTTGAGGGAAGCTATGCAAATGACGGTGGGCGATAACGAATGGTACACTACCAGGGGCCAGGTAAAAGCCGGACCGATGCCACCACATGAGGTAAAACCAGCAGAAGTGGATATCTTTTATTTACTCCGGCCAGAAGTTCTTTTTGTCCGAGGTGGATGAACCATAAGACACAATACTAAGTTAGAATAAAGCTACGCTTCTGCACAAGAGTATTCGAAAGTCGGACCCACTCTGAATAAGGAGGTGACAAGGGTGGGGGAAGAATATCAAGTTCAGACCATAAATATAACATAATGCACCCTGTAATGGTTTTGGGTAGTTTCCGTAGCGCGCTGTCACTGTTAGATCATCTGCAACAAGACAAAATATATGATGGATTGAATAACGTTACCCAGCCTGCTTCCAGGTCGCCGAGATGCCCTACTGCCAGGAATTTTCTCTGAGCCCGTACTAGCGGGTTATCCCTCGTTGGGGACGACAAGCTGTAGTCACAGGGGTGTTTAGTTTTGCGGTGGTAACCCACAAGGGCGAAGGAAGTGGCTAGTATATTTGGCAGACGGAGTTTGAGTTCCTCTCACTTGTGGTGGGGCCCTCGCGCAAGAAGCATTACTCCTTCTCCCATACAAACTGCGGGGCCTCTCAGCGCGGCCGAATACAAGGTTTGAAGGCATTCGACTTCTGATATCGTCCTCGGTGACACCAATTTCATCTATACTTGGTGTGTTACCTTCAAATTCCAACCAATTATTGCCCATACTTGCAACTTTTATGTGCGTAGCCAGCAGTTGTTCATTCGCCTACCAGTTGTCTGAATTCTCAGTAGCACCTAGCCACTCGAAACTCAGGTTTCCGCTACTCTGTCATATCTTGGATAGACCTTTCAGCAACCTCTTGGCTTCATTTGGCGAGGAAACTCGCCACCGCAGTACACAATGGAGGCGCCCCAAAATGGCTGGGCTGTCGACATTCCCTATTGTTTCCCCCTTCGCGGTTTTTTACCGTGCTGGGGGTTCCCCTGAATGAGCGTGGCAGCAGTAGCAAATGAGCTTCCCGGACTTTGAATGAGTAAGGAAAAAGTGTGCAGAGACCCGGAGGGGGATTTGGGTGGGGTCACAAACAGTTCTCTAATTTTAAGAGGCTTTTCATCGGGTTGAGCTGGGACAGTGACCCAGGTAGCTCCCTTGATCTCGTGCTCAGCCGCCGAAAATCACTCCGGAGCCTGAGAATACCGAACCCAACAGCGACCGGCTGAGGTCTCTCGTCCGGAATCCCCTGAAGACCCTCATGTTTGCCAAGCCCAAGGACAAGCTTTTCGGCCACGTGGCCAGGCATTCCGATCATTCTCAAGAGGGTTGCAGCGTGCCGATCGAGCTTTCTACATATGAACCAACCTCAACGCTCTAGGTTCAAGCTCTTTCTGGTCCTTTATTCCTTTTTTGACCAGCGCGCTGATGCTAGATTACGGTTCTCGTAGAAGCCTTCTAAGTGACTTCCGCTGTGTTCATCATGTTCTTTATTGATGCGTGGACCGATCATCACCAGAACTTGTTTATGATCAAGGATGATATAAAGAATGAACCTTTCTTAGCTCAAATATGGATGCTCACTCCCAGTTAGGTTGCTACCCAAGAGCAGGCGTTAACCGCTTGGGTTTCAGATCGAGCAAGTAGTTTTCCATGATCTCATATGAAGTGGAAACACGAGCGTCATACTCGGTAGTTTTAGACTTCACCCTCCCGAAGTCTGCGGATTACACGAGGTGTAAAGCATCTGTACTTTTACGTAAAGAATACGAGCCACCCTACCGCTGGCTCAAGTAACCGGCGACCGGAGCAAAAACAGACGATTATCTGGAGCCCGCTTATAAGAGGAAACACGTACTCAGATAGCCAAAGTTGTCAAAAAAAGTTCTCCAAAAACCTCATTTGATTTCACGTCTTTGTCTAGCAGTCGTCCCAGCCAACAACAGTTTGTCTACCCTTTTACTTGAGCGAATACGTATTGTGCAGTCGCCCCCATAACATATTTGTGATAAAATTAAAAATCCTGCCAGAGCGTACGAGTCAAAATTGCCCCGTAAAGTGATACCCGCCCTCTAGCAGATGCCTTCTATCATTTATCGAAATATGATCAGTATGTCACCATGATTTAGGGGGAGTTCATCTTTTTTTTCCTTTGCTTCAAATCCGCACATCATTAACTTTGTTCCTCCGCCTCAACTTTATCTCCAGCCTTACCTAACCCAGCCACTAGTTAAGCTCTGCATCACACTGTGTTTTGCACGTCATCATAGTCCACTTACAAATCATAAACGTTTTTGGATGCTTACGCATGGTGCCCACCAGTTTTCCCCAAATTTATCAGATTGCAGCTATGTATATACTACATCGACCATAGCTTACTCCCGTCAACTGGTATCTTCCAAGCCTCTGGCAGTAAAACTTGCGACTTCTAAGTCATGTTTACCGGGTGAAGCATGGGCTATCGACCGCTCAAAGGATGCCCCACCCTTGCCGTATTTAAGAGAATATACCCAATTCAATAAATATCGCCGTCAGTTATTATGGTGATCTACAGCTGAAACAACCTCCAGACTGCCAAACTCTTCATTCATTCCTGGCCTTGGTTTCCGCTTCGCTGCTCTTTGGGCCACTTCAACGAATCCGACAGCCAAAGCCTCGCATTTACCGATCTTGTGCTGATAGCAAAATGCTCTCAATCCCACTGGTTCACATCTTTCTAAATTAACTGAGACGGGCCTTGTCTGGAGCTACCTCTCTCGGTACTCCTCAATCCATTTTAATAAGAAAGTCTTGCTTGTCTACCCATCTCCTGGTAAACTCACTAAAAGTTCCGAAGTTATTCGACACAACGGACTCAAAACCCAATCATACCTGCGATCTACGTTGTATTACCACCTTCAACGACGCCACCGACTCACCGTCTCCCTGAAGTAGTTCCTACACTGAGAATATCAACAACCCCTCCCTCATCTTGCGCACCGACATGCACGGTCGCTCCATCCGAATAGGTTTCACAAGCCCACAAGCAAATTAAAAATGCCAAGCTGCCCAATTACGCTACAGCATTTTGTTCAGACAACACCCTTCGTGAGTTTTTCCTCCCATCATCGTAGAAATACTGAAAACGGCTGTCCCCGTGACCGCAACCCCACATGCAACTGCTTATTCGACGTTCGCTTGCATTCCAATGTCCCTCGCATCAGCGATCACACACTTTCAACTTTTTATAGCCGGCGTTATGGTTTTCCAAGCTTCCATTTTCAAGTTGTGACAGTATTTTTCACAGCAGCATAGTCAATTTTCTGACTCCGATGACCAATTCACACAATGGTCTCGAGGAATAGTCGTCCGAATATTGCCTGCTTCATTCTTGAACACAATTACCCGTCCGCTTTCCATAAAAAGCTCTTTCCACCACATTAGCATGCGTCTAAAGTCCTGATAAGGCCCCTACATGGAGTCGGAACCGATTTTTATTTACCAACGAAACCTATGTCACGCTGTTTTGTTTAAACTCCGGCCAGTTTTGCCGTGGGTACACTTAATTTTTGCAATTATTCTTTCGCTATTTTGCGGATATTTTGTCTTGTTCCTTAACGTTGTACAGTATGATCATGCCTGCACGCGTGCATCTTGACCACAACGGAGGAATACGCACACAGATATAAAAGTATATACATTAGTTGATTGGAACCACTTACTCGCTCCTTTTGCTTTCCTTCTATCATCACCGGTTAGGCGGCGCTCCTAACCACCACTCTCCCGCCTTTTCTGAGAACGGCCTCACTCTCGACTTGGGGTTTGACCAAAGGCTATGAGGAGGTTCTTTTCTCTCTCTGAATTTGCTGTTCTCCCCCAGAAATAACCAATAAATTCGTCTTTTAGAAGGGCGCCCAAAAAGACCCCAGGTGGAGGCAAAGCAGTTTTAGTTTCCGTTTGTCCACCTTTCTGCTTCAATTAAGGAACCTATCTTAGACTTAGTACCAGGCCTAAGGATATACTGGGGAAGACCATTATCCTTATCTTCCCGGTCCCAGCCCTCACACTAAGAATGTACAACCAAAAGTCTCCACAGGGGTTTTTATCCTCAGGCTAAACCGGAAGCCTATCTAGGAGGGACACATCAATTCAGCGATAATACTGGGACCGTGGTTTTCAGGTGTCCTCTTAAGGAAATTCGCCACGAGTGAACGTTGTCTCCCAAAGCAAAGTGGATGTCCTGTCAAATTTAGAGACTAAATTCGCTTGCGGTAACACCACACGCGGGAGCTCCGGACAGCTTTCGCAGATCCCATCTTGTCCCCTGTGTCTGGACTAAACTCTATAGAGGGTCACCATTAGGCTTTTACGTTCACCGTAGAACTGGGTTCTGCAAAAGCTACACTGGGTCCCGACTTCCAGTGAAGCCAAGTAATTGTTTATTGCACCACGAGGGGCGGCCATTCATGCCTTGCACATTTAGGGTTACAGCGGAGATCGCTGATCGCAGAGTTTTTATTTGCTTGCCACAGCCCCCACCAAGTCTGATCATCGTAAGTCTTATTACTCAAGGGAGGCGACAGTGGGTCTGAATATTACGGTTTGCCAACTAGTAGGATGAAGGCTACGGGCTACGCCGCCCAAGAAGTTGAAGGTATAAGAGTTGGTCACAGGTAATTTAGACTACCTGGAGTTTCCTACTGTCAACACGGAGCACAGAGCTTTGGACCTTCTTTGATGTGAGATTCCGTCCCAGAAAGCCTATTTCCAGATTTTCCGTCGCTCTATCCGTCTAGTTTATTTAAAATAGTTCAGAAGCCGATGATAAACATACAGTTCAGGAACTATATTGGAATCGAGATCTTTCTTTTATATTCACTTGCAAAGTAAGATCACGCCAATATGTGCGCATTCACGTGATAGGCGCGGTAAAGTCTAAAGTTGCAGTCAATTCCCACCGATATTGGATTGGATGGATAGTGCAGCCCGCTAACCGCAGAGCTGGTAAACTTGATGGACGTGAAAGCCTTCAGAAAAATGCTACAAAGTAAACGGGAAAATTATTGGAAAGGCACAGGACCCTCGAAAGTCATGGAACCCATGGATAAAAGTGATCCTGGCGTAATCCAGTTCAGGCTAAACTTCCAGGGAATAATTGCCCCCATGGGTCTATAAGGAACTTCTAAAAAACGAGAACGGCTTTCGAGAGCTGGGCTCGGAACAGGTTGGGTGATAGTGAGCGATAACTATAACGTAGAACACCAACGGAGTTGGATCGACGGAGAACCACTGGATATAGCAGAGGTCGTTGGCCTACATAAAAGGGTCAGGCGCAGAGGATTATTGCTGTGATAGACGAGCCATTTGATAAGGGATTCAGAGAAAAAACGAAGTGCGTTCGAGAGCTACAGAGTCATCCACGGCTTTCCTGCAATGGACAGCAGCAACAAGCAGACCATCTAAGATATGGGTATAGCACGGCGGCAACAGTAGTGACCTGGAGATGACTGGGATTGAAGTGTAAATTCATGACCGAACAGTAACGTAGACAAACATTTACAGCTGGCAATGGCTTTAAGCAGTTTGTATTTCATTCTAATCCACAGGGCTGTGCGTTGTTTGTCTGCTTGCAAAAAATATAATTGGCTTCTGCCAATTGAAAAATACATTATTGACCACTCTGTTTGCGGACGGTTGGACTTTTGGCCCTCTCAGATGTGAAAGCTAACGACACTGTACAGATACGAGACTTCCTTCACCTATCCCATCGAGTTTCAGCGTATTGCGGCACGCATCGGAACCTTTGGCTTGTTCCCCTTTCCATAGGACACTCTTGGGGTCCAGATAGTACCTGATCGCCCGTGGACTAGACCACTATGAGGAAAGCATTGCTTGGAAAGCCAAAAGCTATCCCAAGGCATACTGCAAACCCGGCCGAAGACAGCACTGAAAAAAGCTGTACATCGCGCAAGTTGGCTCCTGGTATTCCGGACACCAGATAACATCTGTATCCCGAGAATGGACTAAGGGACCATAAACAGGCTGAAGGTTCCGGCGGGTGCCTGTAACGGTCATTTCGACTGTGGGTAACGCGTAGTCAATCCAAAATTATTCCCAAAACCAGAACAAGATTGGTTTGTGGTTTCTACAGCACCAGATTAACAAGTTATACGCAAATAAATATGCACAAACCTCAACTGTGCGGCCACAACATCTAGCAACGAGGACCAGAGTTCAACAAAGGTCAACGTCAGGTACCACTGTCACAGCGGTCTAAGTTCGAATCAAAGTTATGCCACTTTACGTGAGCAAAACATGAACATGTTTGAGTGTAGTGATTAATGCATGCTGTACTTGTTTGAGGATCAACAAGGTAAAAAACAGTCTCAACAATACAAATACGTAACAACGGCTAAGGAGGGTTTCCACACCTCTACTTTACAGTGCCGAAAGACGGCAGAAGCCGGTGGATTAGGTGACGGACAGTTAGTTCTGAAACACTGTTGGCCACGTTTACGTTTTCTGAGGGACTCCGGATCCGTTAATAGGTGAGGGACCCAAAGGTTCAACAGTGCGCATGCAAGGTATTCAGATTTGTGATTTCTAACCGGCAGACAAGTATTGCCCTCCCAACTAGCCTGCAAACAATGAACAGCCATGTGGAATGGAAAAATTAATAAACTGCCTGGAGCCAAGAGATTAATATTTGTTTTTGTCTAAGGTGGTTTTTGGTCACTAATTTACACATTTACGCTCAGTCACTTCCAGGTCGCTGCAAAGTTAGCGTGAGTTCAGGCCATAAGAAAGCAGAGGATAGCAGCGAACTTATTGGAGTTCTTTCAGGAAATATATAGACAGTCCCAGGATGCTCAGGGTTCATTTATGACTGGGAACACTGACATCTCGGAAATGCCGAACGAAGAACTCAACACAGGAGAAGCATCAAACAGACTGAAACTATAAGATAAATCCAAGATGGCTGGACAGGATGGCATTCACCTGGACATACTGAGTTCACTATCGTCCTTCTTGGACGAGCCGCCAGCTGAGCTGCTCAAAGCATCATCAGAAGATGAGGGGCATTACCTAAGAAGCGGACTGTAGTGAATTCCACACTTTTTTATGAAAGCGTACACAGGAACTCGTGCAGTAGGTACCGGCTGGTTAACCTGACATCCGTTATGTTTAGGACTCACAAGATAAAACTACGAGGTAGCTTAGCAAGACACTTAGAAGGGAACAAGCTGGCAACTGTTTTTCAGCATGGGTTCTGACAGAGGCAATATTGTCCGTCAAAACTAACAATATTTTTTGGATGGGAAACCAGTCAGGAAGACCTAGGAGAACTAGTGGACGCCTATTATCTGAATTTCTACAAGGCCTTTGATTTGACAAAGCACGGGCTGACTGAAGAAGAAGTGAGATTGTTTGAAACCACGAAGGAATTGCAGGAGTGCGTTGTGCTGCGCCTAAAAGGGAGAGATTTCTATGTGGGGTTAGAGGGCTGCTCGACTGATAATGGGCGGTAGCATAGTGGCTCTTCACAACGCTCAGTCACGGGACTGCTGCTAGTCACGAAGTACTCTAACATCCCCTCAGGCGGGTTGTGAAACCCGTGCATACTTTGGTGGACGAGGCCAAGAAAGTAGGAGCACCGGAAGATGCAGCTGTTCAGCGTGGTTAGGACGGAGTATGCCAGTAATCAGTGGCGTGTGGCTTCCCCTCGAACCGAGCAGATGTTGACGCCTCACTGAGGAAGAACCACGGTCCATGCGACACACGGGTCCACCACTGAACCGCAAGGCATTGGCTTGGGACGTACGGACCCGTGGCTTGGTGATGATAGGAGAGCTTCATCCGAAGCCATGTCCCCAGAGTGAGGGAGTCATACAAAATGTGTCAGTCAAGATAGTCGCTATTCTACCAAATCTTGGACACGTAACACGAATCCTGAAACCGAAACAAGGCTGACTCGTAATTTCTACGGTGCCGAATTAAAAATCACAAAAAGTAAAAATTTATACGAACCTCAATATGCGGCCAAACAGGTTCAACAGTACAGCTTTAAAGTTAAACTCCCGTGGTCCGAGCATGACTGTCCGAAACGGTTTCAGCCCGAATTCAGATGTCTCACACAAACACACGAGCTTGCAGAGGCTTCGTGTATGAACGAGCTCAGCAAAGCAATGTCACGTACAGTCACGTCCACAAAGCATGCGGAACAATCGGAAGGATTTTCATCATATGCTCTTGCTCCTGCGGTCAAAATTTCTTTGCAAAAATCCTCATCTAATATTTAGAAAGGGTTCAGGATTCTCACCGTATCTACTGACATTTTACTGGTAGTCCCTGCCAATAATATCTTTCCTCGTCAGCCACGTGCACTGTGGATTGTTATTCTAGTCATTTCCACGATTCCCGTCGAATAAACTCCAAATTCCGCCGTGCCACTTGAGACTTGCTTATTCGTTAGAAGATCGTGGAGCAAACTTAGACGCACAAACAAAAAGTAAATTTTCTGGGATAAAATGCTTTTCCGCACGGGCTTGGGCCATTTATCCCAGGCAGAAAACGAGTTGCTTCAACGATGGATTGAAGTCATTTGTTTATGGAATAATGCAAAGAGTTTGAAATTAATCGCAGCTTTCAAGGGACAACCAGATGCTCTGCAAAAATATAACATCGAAAGACAGCGAAACTACGTGAAATTATCACCAGGTTTCCTGAAGGAACAGTAAGTCAGTTTGCAAATATAAATCAGCCTCGGAAGTGATATCGGTGTGGTACTTACCAGGCGGTGATTTTGTGTGTGACCAGATCTTTTTTGTTTTTTCTCTCTTTTTCTATCTGCCCACAATGTCCGACTCCGTAACTGACGAAATGGAGAAAGACCTACGAAAGTCACTGTAAAGGCGGCTGCCCATTTTCTTGTTTCCTGAATGTTTCTTTTGTATTTCTTCTTCTGTGGACAGTCTGTATAAACATCCGATGCGTATTATCGCCAATGTTAGTGCCTGTGGCTATACGAGGTCCTGCTGGCTGCCTCTTTTCTGTTTTGGAAAGTATTGACCTTTCAAGGCGAATCAAAGTTTGACGTGCGGCGTTTTCGTTCACAGGTCCAGGTGTATACTACAGTAGAACGGAAAGTAATAAAAAATGCAGAGGCATGGAAGTTGATCCACTACTGTAAAAATTAGAGTTTTAGAGTACTTTTTGAGAAAATGTTTGACAAGTAATGCTCTGTAAACTGTAAATAAAACTTTCTCTCCTTGAGATGAAACTCAGATTGTCCCGTACTTTTATTTTGCTTTTCCTGCTGTTTAAACTTATAACTGTGTACACCCTAGTATATGTCACCTCGTTACTCAGTTTATTGACCCAGTAGTGTGAACAACTGCTATACACCAAAATGCGGCCGCCATTTAATACCACGAGTCAGCGATGTAGATTATTTTAGATATTTTCAGCCTCATTTCAATTCAGTAACATTTTACACGACTCGCCTAGTAAATCTTCCCAGGTTCTCGCCCTTTATTTAGCGTATTCATCATCATCATCACTGTACAGCGGCAAACAGTAGGGCAAGCCTCACTGACCACTGCCTTTCTCACCATGTTGCACGCTGAATTAGAAAGTATGAATATACAAGATGGACAGGGACTGGACCTATACGGGTAGCAAAAGGAAAGAATGCCCCAGCAGCCAACACACGGAATACGCAGTCTAACTGGACGAACGCACATCGATCAGTCAGTCTGATTCGATAGAAAATGACAACACGATCGCCACTGTTTGCGGTTCGCTGCAATATCCTTCAGTGTCTCCAGCCAACTGGTAGACGGATCTTTTGGACCCCAACCACGAAGACGTGAAGCACCCACGTTTCCTAAGTCTGTTGCACACTTTCTCATCCCTCGCTGCCACGTCATCTGTTGACCACCACGCGGTCTCTTCCACTCCCTAGGAGGAACGGAGAATAGGACACGGTACGGTAGACGTGTTTGACACACGTAACACGTGCCCCAAACAACGAAGTTTACTAAGCTGGATACGCTGTGACAAAACGTTCTCTGAATTAACACCCACTACCCGCTTTCTGACCTCATCATTATTTACTCGGTTATTCCACCCAATCTTAGCGATACTACGTAAACATCGGTGGTCGAAAACCTCAAGACGACGAATATCTTCAGCACGCAGACCCCAAGTCTCGCAACCATACAGCAAAACTGAACGCATTGCGGCACAGTATACACGACCTTTCAACTTCAGTGAAATATCGGATCGGCACCACCAGTGCTTCAGTCCAGCTTGTGCAGCTCGAGCTTTGGATATCCGCGTATTCACCTCTACTACTGTGCTCTTATTCGTCGCCAAACCGCTGCCGAGGTAGGTGAAGTGATCGACAACAGACAGCACTTCGCCATCTAGCATCAAGCTCGGAATCGTTGACGTCCAGTCTTGTAACATCACTTCACACTTTGAAGGTGCAAAGCACATGCCGATTAGAGCTACAGCTCTTGAGAGTCTATCTAGTGCATGTAGAGCATGTTTCGTGCATTCGAGCAAACAGACAACATCGTCCGCGTAATCCAGGTCACACAGCTTTCCACCATTTCCTAGTTCGACGTCTACAACCTGAGGATTTTGCAGCGCACTCTCCATTATTTCGTCCATGACGAAGTTGAATATAAATGGAGACATGGGACATCCCTGTCGAACACCGCTGATCAATGCGAACCGATCGGATAGTTCACCGTAAACTCTTACTCGGCCAGAAGTCTGAGAATACAATGATCTCAGTAGGTTCACGAACTTCTGTGACATACCCTTTTGATGAAGAGCACTGAAAAGCGCTGTTCGATCAACTGAATCGAAGGTCCCTTTCAAGTCTAAGAAAATCATTATTATCTGTCGGCGGTGCGTGTGACGCGTTTTGAGTAGTCGGCGAAGAGTAAAAATCTGGTCGATCAATCCTCGACCTGGGCTAATCCCACGATGATTACTACAATCATTGTGTATTCCCTTCCTGAATATGGGACCAATCAACGACTCGTTCTATTTTAACGGAATACGCTCCTCCTTCCAAATGTCACGGAGCAAAGTGGTAAGTGATTTCAGCAAAACATTCTCACCCAGTTTGAAAAGAACTGGAGGAAGTTCGTCGGGACCTGCCGCTTTCCCTCGCTTCAGTAGTCGAAAGCATGTCCCTACTCCTACTTCCGATGGGGGCTCAAGTGATACCATCCAAGAAGTCGCAGTTGTTGATACAGGAGTAAATACACTAGCGTGGGGCCAGCTAAACTGTCTTCGAAGTATTCCGCCCAATGGCCAAGCCTTTGCTGTTTGCCAAGGATGAGTTCTTCATTTCTATCGCAAATCGTTTCACTGACCTGAGTTCGCCGTCCACCGGTGTCACGAATAAGTTTGAACAGTCTTTGACTGTTACCTGAAGCAGTTGCCACTTCCATTTCTTCGGCTACCTTGACCCACCAATTTTCGCGATCCTTCTTAAGGCTTCGCGTAACTTGTCTTTGCAGCTTTCTCCGCATCTTATTCATCTCCTTACGGTTCCAAAGCTGACGCTTTTGCTCTATTATACTCAGCGACTCTTGCGAGATCCAGTGTCTTTGATGGACAACGGATCGAGGACCACAGGCAAAACCTGCTGCAACGTGCACTGCCTGTTTGATATGAGCCCAATGCGCACCATTACTGTTCGTCGTAGATCCTAGCTCATATGCCAACTTCTGCTCGTAACGGGTGCGTACTTCCGGATCACACAAACGTTGCACGGCTAGTCGGGTTTGCGGTTTACGACGATGGCCATGGAGCTGGAGAGATAGTCGCATCAAAACCAAGGCATGGTCCGACTCTACGTACGTGGACCAGTAAGATCTACAGTTCGGAACAGAACTGCACCACCGGCAGCTTACGGCGATATGATCAATGTGACTCAAGGTACCCGTAGAGTTAGAGCGCCGTGTCGCTGTGCGACGCGAGTTGTGTCGGAAATTTCTACTAGACAAGACCAGTCGATTGTCTGCACAAAACTGGAGAAGTCTATCCCTGTTATCTGTACGCTCAGCGGGTAAAACACAACGTCCACCTAAACAAGCTTCTGACACACTAGGTTTGCCAACTTGTGCACTGAATTCACCAGCTAGCACTACAATGTCAGAACCCTTACTGCTGCGAACGAGGGTGGCGAGTTCATCATAGAACTCATCTTCCTGCAAGTCTGAGCTGCAGTCCGTTGGGGCGTACGCCGAGATCACAAACAAACTGCGTTTAACACAACTATCCTTTCGAACGCCAACTGACCCCTGGAGTCTCACAGCACATAAACGACTGTTAACAGAGAGCCAGTCTAAAAGGGCAGCCTCAGCCTTCTCAGTCAAGACTATTCCTACACCACGATGACCCGCAGCTCGAGCTACTTCGTCTCCTGAAGTGCGCAGAAAATACCTCTACGGGACACTCGGAGCAGGTTGCTGAATTACACTGCTCGAATCCTGTATACGCGTTTCACGTAAGCAGCAGACATCAATCTTCAAATAATTCATTGTGAGGGCTAGGCACGCCTGGTGACCAGTCTACATGAGTGTACGCACGTTGAAGGAGCCGAGATTCAGAGGCTGACGAGGCCTGGGAAAATGTGAGTTACAAGACAGAGGATTATTCCCGACACTATTTGACAGTGGATCGTTGCGAGCATCAGGTGTGTTGTCAGTGAGAGCATTATGAGTGGATAGATGGGGCAAAGAGGGATGGTTAAAGACAGAAGACAAAGGTTGAGTAAAAGAGAGGAGGCTCTGAGCAGTAGCCAACTTATCACCACCCACCACGCTCGATGCAATGGGCAGCGCGGTCCTGATTATCCTGCAGGAGGACGACTGGGGTCCTCATCCAAAGCCTTTAGTTCTAACAAAAACCTATTCGCAAGACAGAGGGATGGCTTGGTAGAAGCCCATTTGTTTGGATTAATTATTATTTCACTGATTTTGCCGACTGAGTTGCCAGCTCAAATCAACCCCCAACCTGGAGGATTAGGAGACTGCTTCGTCAGTCCTCTACCCATTGACCTGTTAGGTATGATTGCGTCTTCGGCTTAAAGAAGCCATCCTGTATAGCTCTTTGGGTCATAGAGTCGAGCAAGCCATCACGTCACGTCAAGGTGCAGTCTCGTCGTGACAGTATTCCACTCTCCATAAGGAGGGTATACGTTTGCACTTTAGGTCGGACAATGACGTAGGCAGAAGTATTCCTGTCCCTAGTCTATCGGCATTTAGTGAATCTTTTACTTATAAAACGTAGGTATGCTCACTCTCCCTTATTATTAGCGGGTGTTCTGGAAAGTATTTCATACTTTGGTTTAGCCCAAACACGTATATTCCGGGAACTGTTATCTGCAAGAAGTGCATAAGTTTTGCAGCCCTTTTTAAATGAAATCAAATAAATTCCAAGCTGTATATTTTTCGCTTCGAATCACAGCTAGGTGTTGGATATTGCTGTATACTTAAACTAGGGTTAAAATAGACTGGAGTTTTATGATTGGCTGAAGATACTTGAAAACCTTTCCTTTATCCACACTGGAAGTTCCCCTAGATGGAATAAAATGTTTTTCCTTGAGTGACCCGTAATAAAGGGGAACGGGGTTATTTGATATTACTTCAACAAACTGCGGGTCTTAATTTTCACGTCATATGCGACGATTATCCATTTTCCATCTTCCATTCTTAGCAGACAACAGTTGTTGAATATCGGAGGAAGGGCACCGCAAACCTATCAGTGGAATGAACTGTTTTACTTGCAAGAAACTTATTCAATCAGCTACTGGCTGTCTGCCCAAAGCCGTGAGATTTAAGCATGCTGTTAGAGATAACTGCTAATAATCTCATTGAAGCGGCAGTTCACTCCTCTGTTGAGCGGTGCATCAGTGGATGAAAGTTTAGCTGGCTTCATTACAATATTACCGTTGCCAACTGACACATGAAAAACGTAACGAATGGTCTCAAGCGGGGCATGGGAAACATTATTCAGTCCTGTGAAACTACGCTGCCCTGGCAAAGCGGATACAGTTCCGTTGATTTTCGCCTGATATTTATGGTTAGGTATGCTATCGTTTGATGAAAGATGTGAGTTTGTTCTTTTCTAACCTCATCTACTTTTTATTTATTGTAGGTCATAACCGACTGAGCTTTATTAATAAATGAGCGGCTATATAATAATCGATCTCACTACAGGGTAGTGGATTGCATAGTTCACTGTTCAAGAAGTCTCAGCAAAGAAATTTGCTTCTAAAACTAGAATGGGGTCAAAACCAGGACTATAACCTCCTGATGGGTTTCTTGATGCTCTTCAAAAATGTTACCAATCGGATACTTTTGACATATATTATCCACCCTTTTTTACCGTTACGCTTTCTTTGTGATCATCAGTTAGCAGGTGAGCGGTGTTTGTTCATTTAGACTTCCGTTCAAGACTTCCTCGTTGTTAGGCTTTTCTAAGTAGTCGTTAGGCAACAAAACGAATTTATTCCAAAGAGTTTGATTTTTGTTCAATTTTAACTTCTTGATCAGATCTCACCTGAAACGTTTTTGCAATACCTTTAATTCTGTGTTGATGGGGCGGTCAGGTTATGACGTAAGATTAACGACTTATGGTAACATATTCAGGTGAATGTAATCAGCTAACTATCACTTATGCTTATCACGAAGGATGAACGACTGTTGTACCAGAAGCCACTAGGTGCCTGACAGAGTGAAATGTAAAAAAATTAACGGATACAGAAGGAGGCTTTGTGAGTGAGATCTTATCATGATGAACACGGCTACTACGGTGACGATTGACGGCATACCACAGATCAAATAGCAGACTGAAAACATGTCACAATAAGGAACAAATCAAATCTGCTTCTGCCGATATTTTATGGCGTTGTATATCCGTGGAACTATTAGTGTCGTGCAATAACAAATAATTGATCAATCTTGTTGTTTATTAGAGGTTATTGCTCCAGATTTTCGCTTCTTTTCAAGCCTGACGTTAACAGAAAAAGTAAATAGTTCTAATTGTTGTCTGTAACAAAAGGTTCACGACCCACTGTTTGCCAAGAAAATGTTGTATAATCCCATTTTTCTTATCACAGATAATTGAGCGCACAGTTTGTTGTGATTCTAAAGCGAGGCGTGTTGTTTGGCTAATCTGTATTGTGCTTGCTTGGAATACATTCCCATAACCCTAACCACTGTCCACTATGTGTGACCAACCAGGGGTGATGGCAGTCGCTATAAATTACGAGGTAAAATGAATTGCAATATCTACCTACTACGCTGGTAATGATGGAAGAACTTAGACAAGTTATCCTTAGTGACTGAAAAAAGTCCACCTCAATGACAGATAATGCTTTGTTTGGGTTTTCTTCGTTTCCCCCTGGAGTAAGCTCCGATTCCAATTAGCATAACTCTGGTAGCTATTACCATTTCTGTCCATGTGAATTTTCACTATTTTATGAATGTGGTACTACGGTGTAAGTTTTCTCACTAAGTTTCTCTACTGTTCGCTACTCAAGCTGACCCAAACAACTACCTTTTGTTAGGAACGAGTCCTCAGGGAACTAACTTTGGTTATCGGTGAATTATAAAGTCCCTCAGTTCTACCGTTTGCTGAATAATTCCACTGTAGATTAAACTGTACTCTTTCAGCTTGAAGCAGAATAGACCGTTTCATAAACAGGGTCGTGAAAACCAAATTAATGCACGTGTAATTCTTACCATCTTAATGGGGTAGCCAAGCACGGACTTCTATGCTGGCCCTAGCAGGGGCTGTGCGGTAACGGAATAGCACTGAGGCAGTGCCTCGTGCCATTGAAATGTCATGCTCAATTTCATCTACGCACCCCTGTAAGATAGGACATAGAACAAAATCGAGGTAATGCCTCTTATCGGGTAGGCTCCGTGATCGTTCTTCATCCTGATCCCGAGTTACTTCTGAAAGCACACGTCCTCAAACGCCGGTGCTTCTGTGGCACAGTTGACCCCTTATAGCGAGCCACAAACACACCTTTCAAAAACTGATAGCTCCTGCTGCGCGTCGAAGCGACGGAAGTGGCAGACAAAGTGACTCGTACACAACAGTCCAGTTCCGTCTCACGCTTTGAAATATTTCACCTTGCTCAGCTCCTCCAGGCCTGACACTTGAAGTGTAGTCAGGTGGATGATTGCATGCACGCGCTGCTGGGGTTGGCAGTGCTTGTGAGTTCAGTAACAAAACTCCTCTGTTCAAAACGGAGTAACTTCATGCCACGGGGTTTTCAGGGGTCAGCCTTCCACTATGGTGTATGTGTTTGCACAGTTACTAACACCCATACGGCTTCCGGTAAAGCCGTGCTTCTTAAGAGGTGGATCTATTGCAGTTCTCTCCAAACTGTTTAACCGGAGGGGGTATTAGGGAACGAGACAGCTGAGGGGTATATTGTTGTCTTTTCATCTCTACTCGCGCACGGACCAGGGGTGCAGAGATATCATAACAAATGACATTCATAAGGCTTGCCCCTATTCCACTGTGCCTACAATGCAACACGGACCCATAGTGTCCAGGCACAGGCGGAAGTGTCCAACCAAAATTATTCCGTTGCTGCTCCCATCAACCTACTGAGTAAAGACGAGAAAGGTCACGGGAGGTGACTGTCCCAGTCCAGAATGGTCAATTCCTCTATCACATTTTTCGGCTGCTATTTCAAATATTTATGGTTTCTGCTATAGACACAAAAATGACAACTTGTGGCAGTCTTCGCTGCTTATAACATGATGTTTGTTATATGAGGGTCGCCTAAAGGATGATGAATGAATCTGTTCCTGTTATACAAGTAATTAAGCGGATAGCATTACTGGTGGAAAAGATATTCAACAAAAAAATACTCTAATTTTTAAGAATGATTTAATAATCAGTTGCTTGGGCTTGGGTCAAACACCATTGTGCTAATAAAGTTGCGTTCATCCCGTTGTACTTAATACTTAGTAAATGGATATCGAAATGATGTATTCCATTTTCTCTTTCTATTGTTCTTCAGTCTACGAATTGGTAGTCGTAGCCCGTCTAGCATATTATACCTTTCAGCGGAGCTTGTGCCCAAACGTTTGCCGTCAGAAACACGCGTTCATCTCAGACCTAGCTGTGTTCACCTCTGGAAATTGTCATACTATCCACTGTGTGCACTATCGGCTTCCTGAATTTCAAGGGGCAAAAGTTGTCTAAAACACCATGCCCTTTACTTCACTCAAGTTGGTCTCATTTGTTTCTCAATATATGCGACAAGGCTGTTCAATAAATCATAAAAGTGTTCCTGTTTTCCAAGTCTTCGAGTGGTCCTTGTACTTTAGGTGCATTTTCATAAAGCTAGCTGAAACCCGGGTGTTTGTCAACCGAGAACCTACAATACAGAAAAGTTAGAATGGCAGCAGTCCCTCCTTAAATATCATGACAGCCAAATTGCTCTTGTTATTCACGCGAATTCACGTGTTTTCATTGTTGGTGTAGGGTTCATCAAATCCTTCTAATGCAGCTGTCAGCGACACAATGGGAAAGTTTTGGATTTGGCCACCAAAATTCATGTGTCGCAACTCTCTATATCCGAAAGTACTTTCAGCATGACAGGCTGAATGCTTAACATGTAGACACCTCTTATTCACGAAATATCATAAAGAAGCGCGTAAAGTAGACCTATTTGTAAGTACAGTAATTTATTCGACCTTCTGACGTGTGTTAAAATAGAGTACGGTGAGCTTTTTCCACGTGTTTTCTCTCAAGGGACAAACATTGTTAGCTTTGTAGCGAACATTCAGCAAAATATATAACTCGTTACAAACTTGTATTTATTTACACGAATAATTTTTCCAAAACTCAACATATATCATTCGGTGGAATCAGTCTCCGGTTTCTTCCATAAGGCGGACTTCATAAAAAAGGTATCTTATTAGGAAAACCAAGTTTCAGCACGTAGGATAAATAAACACAACCATTTTTTATCTTTCACCTCGTACTGTGGAGCATTTGTCATTTACTGAAGTACAGCCTAAACAACAGCGATAGATGTTGAAGGGAAATTTTAAACAGTATATAAATTTCGTCATTTGTTTCAACGCGATAGCACGTTGCTTCATGTTATCAATGTTTTATTGTGGTGATACTAATCTAACGAAACCTCTTATGGAACACGTATTTTTCGGTAGAACCGTCTAAAAAACAACTGAAGTTGTCTCCTTGAACAGCCTGCCACGAAACTACCCTGTGATAAACATTCCTCAGACCCGTGTCCGTCACTAAATCTTAAACAAGCCGTAAATCACGCAAGAGCAGTTGCTGCCGGCAAAAACGGCACGAGGTATTCTCTTTGGTTATAGCTGTCCGATGGTGAACAACGCGTATATACACGGCTCCAACTGTTGCCACACGTGTAAATAGTGGAAATTGCGTGTTATTCTACCTTTGGTGTATTTCCATGGGGTTGACCATTTTCCGGTTCGTTATGTCCCACCAGGCTCAGTTGATAAGCTTGCATCCCAAAGTCGTCAAATAAGTCACAACTTGCAGCGACTTAGAGAACGGCATTCACTCTCTTCTAAGCGTACTATAGGACAGTGGGACGAGTATGAGATTGATGGCTCTGCTTGGGCGACAACGGGAAATATACGGATTGCAAACCCGATGCTCAATGAGGACGAAGGTAAGGATATGATTATCTTTGAATATTTCCAGCAGTGTCAGATTTAGCGACAAGCGAACTTAGTTCAGGGGGGACTGGAGGGCCACTGCGAGAGTAATGCATAGAATCAGAGCGCCACCCGGCAGACGCCGATGTGCTTATCAGAATACTGCGACCTATATTGCCAAAACTACCTTTGGACGCGTGGACCTGGTTCGGTTCTCCTAGGACTACGAAAATACTGCACGTGTTCCAAGGCGAATATTGTCACTTTAGACTGGAGATTTCTCTGATGAAACTCAGCCAAAACCTCCTTCCGTCAAACTCACAGGAAGTCGCCATTCAGCTGCTCGCCGAGGGAATGCATCCGGTTGCATCTTCTAACACATGAATGTGGACGGCCCTTAGTAGACAGGTAGGAACCGAGAAGTCAACACAGTTCCCCACTGGTCTTTATTCCGGAGCGAGACAATCAGAAAATTTCAACGATAATCTGCAGCCAAAGGTGATTCAACTCATATCCCTCTTCCGATACGGAATGAAACTGGCCGGTGCAGAAGATTGTGAGCGGTCTGAACCGAACACCTTTTTTTGTGATCATCCGACATGGACCTTTGTCAAACGGAAGAAGCTTTATTCCGGAAAAGGTAGTTGCGACAAGTGCACACATCGAGAAGTTCAATTTCAACATAAGGTGTTTTCCATTATATAGATAGCCTGCCGAATACAGATTAGGCTTTCAGACAGGATAGGTCTGCGGACGCCAGCAAATCACTTTCTTGGTGTTCACCTTACGATATGAAATTGTTCCCCGTGGACTGAATGCACTGCGTTTGTTTAGGTGTCGTTTGTCGTCTCATTCGAGTATGGACTGAGGCGCAAAGTTGTTGGGATATCCGTGCCGGCAAGAAGGCTATACAAAAGCTAAATGGCAATATCCTGCGACCACGGCCACAACTTCCTTGTGAATTTCGTAAATGTTGTGGGTTAGGCTGTTACATGTTTTTGGGAGTTACAGAATTCAAGCAGTTTCATTACACTTAAGAGTGGTAAGTCTAGAGCAGATCTCTCATATTCCCAATATGAACTCTTTCTCACCATATCAATTGCAGTTATTATGTTAGTTTCAGGTACCGGCTAAGAGATGGTAAGTGCGGCCGAACAAGTGATGTGGCATTTTGCGCCTACATGTAGTTAGATACATGGGGTTCAAGAGATGTCCATGAATGTTCATTCACATATACATTCAGTTGATGTCCGCACGCACGGTAAACTAGATGGTCTTTGTGCAATTCTTTTTGAGTCCTTTTTACATCAGTTTCAGAGAAGCATAAAAAAAGAATAAAAGTCTACTGTCAATTAAATCGGAGATTCTCCGAGGCAATTTTCTCTGAAACAGTGGAACGGCCACCAAGTGGATCTCGAGTGTAATCCCGGGAGGGCAAAACCTAGCTATTTATGAAACAATACGAGCTTTTAAATGCGCGTCCAGACAATACTATTGTGGCAAAGGGAGAACAAGGGTTACTTAGGCGGGTCCTGGAAGTTGATGGAAGAGGATACTTAGTTGGATATTAAAAGTTTAGCAAAGTGCGCGATTTCTTTGGTTTCCTTCTCCCTCCCCTTCCAGAGACCGATGCATGTTCCCTTGTGAAACATTTTTCAAACATTTCTCTGTCTGCTACCATTATGAGGTAGGCTTTAGGTGCCTTGAGCTTATGGTACCGACTGTATCTATTGTTTTACGCCATTACGTCACAGAAAAAAATTGGTCTATTCCTGGATTTCTCTCTTCCCCTCACTGCTTAGTGCACGAGCTTACCTGATCTACCTTCCTCTTCTCTGTCAGATGGCCTCACTGTTTTCTGTCGTTATCCTCATAGGCAGCAATGAAGATACCTGAGTCATCTCCAAGTCGTAGCTCTCACTTGGTCACAAAAGAGGGTAGGCACAGTACTTCTCCAACAACAAATTTTACCCGATGGTACGAAATCACCAGCCCGTAGCAGTAAAAGCCAAATCTCACACAGAATGCGTAATAACCCATACAAATTAGCTCCAACCAAATGAAGTAAAGCTCCTTCAGCCACCTTCAACTTGGCATGGGAAGAACAAACTTCAATATCTGCATGGCATGCTGCCATCCGGTTGCTGCACCATAGCCATGGGTTTACCCTGGAAACGAATGCCCCCAGGTACTCTTTGTCACTGACAGCTATTGAATAGTTGCAAGAAACTTTCACGTTACCTGCCCTTCAACGGAGGAGATAAGGACAGGGAAAACGAGACAGAAAAAAGGTAAGCAAGTAACACAATGTATAATTCATGCTCTAGATGTAACAAACTTGCCCACGTCTGTGGTACAAGACAAGCCTGATCGTTCAGTTGATCAGGTAAACACGAGTTCCGTTACCACCGTTGGGTAGTCACCTCAGCGACGTACATTATTTATAAAAAAATGAAGAACAGGTTTTCTTTCATGGACGTTTAATTTAAAAATTCCAAAAGTAGATGAGACATCTTCGGATACACTACTCCACAACAGCCTACCACATCTTGCGCTTCCAACAGAAGGATTTCCGTGGAACATCACATGGAAGAACTGATACTTCTGTCGTATCAAGCTCAATAGACTGACACAAGCTATTGGGTCCAAAAATAATTCGATGAAGCAGAAGCTCCAAGAGCCGATGTATCAGTACCCTGAATGGTCATGCGCCACAAACAACACCTCACGTTTTCAATGGCTTCATTGGAACAGCTGCGAGAGGTAAAAGCAAACATTTTGAACCCACAATTTTGGGCAGAACTGTTAAGCGGACACCAAGTAATTGCTTTTCTAACAACAATATTGCTATCACGGAAGCAGATTTTTGCTGGCTCAAGGGCCGCGAGTACCAATGCTTTAATCCGCACCCTAATGTCGCGGAAATCGTTTTCAACTACCCCGGGGCGCACGAAAAGTGCACCTTCAAAAGAACGAAAATACATGATCTAATGTTAGGTAGGTTACAAGAAACAGCCTTGTGCGCAGGTGCAATAAAATAGTTTCCACCAGGCGATCACTGGAGTGAAAAAGTGGACAGGACGGTTCATGGACGGATACACTACACTACGAAGGAGCACATAAGTTTGAACAATACGGTAAGCATAGCCTCGTAAATGGAACACTACTCAATAATCTTCCCTTCAGTACGCCGGGGGCGAACAGGGCCATGTGAATCTCGATCTCGATGAGTAGGTGGGCACGTGATACTTGTGTTGCAGACCCTGCGGTAATGAATGCAACAATAAGAACCGGAATTTCATTCTTCTATGAGCGCTTCCGTATTGTAAGCGTTTGCTTACATTAGTATTTCAGCTAGCTAATCTCCTGTTACAAGATCGAAAATAAATGCGCTAAAACGGTAAGATCTGCCTATTGTGCCAATGATGACGGGCTCACTTTTGTAACTTATACCCTGATTCAGGCGACCCCTGATTCAGCCTGCTTTCACTATGAACAGAATTTAACCCCATAAATTGAGAACGTGATTGGCCAATACGGTGAAGAGAGGAGTAGACTGATGATACCATCAACTGATCTGATTGGTTAAGGAGGTGGAGAATCGTCTTTACAGAGGCACAAACATGCGAGTGTTATCTTTACGATGAGTAGTTATAAAAAACCGGAACAAAACAGCTATCACACAGCGTACTATTACCATTCTTTGGGCCTCCGTTTTGGCTAGAAGTAAAAAGGAACAGAACCATAGTAAAGACCACTGTTGTGCTAGATGAGTACCTTCGCATCCCTGTTCCTTGGTCTTACATTTTTCCCCCTCCTGTTTTAGCCCAGTCTTCACCCAGAGCTCGGAAATTCCGAATCACTGGTGTTGGCAAAACCGAGCACATCCAATCTCTCCAAACAACTAGGCAGTGCTCTGTTGCCATCCTTGGTATCGACAGTGAAGCTTCTTATGGTTCAAATGGCTTCAGGCAGAGTTTCATGGAAGTGAAGAGCAAGATCAAGATGATTGATTAAACCCTTTCATAGGTTTGTGATGTAGCTAATCTTCTTGATCCCGTCGCAGCCACGCCCCCCAAAAATTCGGTTTCGGCCGGAGGTCCCCTCGACTCTTTGTCAAATGAAACATACTGCCTTGCCGACTCTAAGTAAGCAATGATTTTTTATTAATCCAGAACTCACCGCTTTTGTTAGCCAAGCGTCACATACTCAGTCTGTGCAATATGGCTCGTTAAAGCAACCATAACACGAGGCTACGTATGAAGCTCCAGCGAAGTAACCGCCCTCTACCATTCCAATTGGTGGACGACCTAACGGCTAGACAACTTATTAGAAACCAGTCTACTCTTGCTGTCAGTACAAAGTTTCAGGTAAATTAGGATATTCCCTGATCAAACTTCTTTTCATCGGGAAATATTCCGGTCACTGGAAAGCAATTCTGCCTTAGCCATGCACTCTGACCACATTGACGCCGACACGAAAGCCAACCAATTCCTCACTGGCCAGAAGCCACTGGCTAGTCCAATGCCCCATCCTGTCTACCTGCAAACTATCGACCTAAACACTCCCAACTCTCTACCCCCGGCTTCATTTCCACACAAACGCTCCTTTCTAGAATGTTCCTTAAAAGCCTGTGCTCTCAGTAGCCATAGCCTCCAGACCATAGGCAGGCTGCACCAGGTTCAAACCCGCACTCCTCCATCTTAGCTTCTTATTCAGATCAGGACTCTTGTACAACCACCAGCCCCCACCGTACTTCTTCCCGTCGTCCTCCGAGCAGTTGACATGTGTTATAACGACCCTACAAACTAATTACCTGGTGCGAGCTTAGAGGCTTCTCTTCGTAGTGATCCTCACAAGTGACCCCCTAAACTTCCTATGAGCCTACCTGTTACTACAACCCTGTCTGCACTTCGTTAAGTCAATCACTTTGCACCTAGACCCTCACTCCCAACCAGCCTTTGCCAAGCGCCTACACTCGGACCCTGCCGGGGGAGAACCGGTTGTGCCACGTACCAGTTTCGTCTAACGCCATCATTTTTATAAGTGGGAATAACCTCAAGATACAAACCAGTGCCACGCACCCTTCCATCGCCCCACCCTCACTTCCACCTTCTCTCATTCATTCTCATCCAATGGGTCGCACTAATATTCCGCCTTCGTTGATACTCTTTATCCTTTCTTACCCCCAGACACCAGCCCTCCATTTTAAATCGTCAGCATGCCCTTACCCTAACTCTCCGCTCCTTTCCACCAGTTTCCATCTAATCACGAAGTGCCACTTACCTACACTGGCAGATACTCCAGGACTGCACCTTTATCCCGCTCCCAGTTGTACTTACCCACCTTCCCCACTTACCGGCCCCATAACCCTCGTAAGCCTCCAAACCAATCCAAACCTTCCAGCTCTTTTTCCATCCCCACCCTGCATTGCCTCCCAGTTACTCATCCACACACCCCCACCCCTCACGCCCACCTACCAGCCTCATACTGATTCTGCCCAACATGTAGGTTACCCGTAGTGAAGAACTTATTCTTTCCTGTCCGGGGCCCCCCACACCCCTGGCCATATCGCTAATCACCCCTTGAACCATATCGATAACCTTCCTCAGATGCATGTCACTATTCACCCCTCCCTCGACGCTAAGCCCTTTAGTGCCTCACACCCCGCAATCTCCTCTGTCCACCCTGTTTCTACCGACATTCTCAATCTGTCACTTTGTCATATCGTGCCCCTCCCCTGTACTACGTGACCATCCCTCGGCTGATGTCACTAGTCTCAAGCACACCCAACGTATTGATGGCCTACGGCGATCGGCGGCGCCTCGTGCTAACGCCTCGCTTACTTGTTGTCCCTCATCCAACATAGCACGCCCTCCCACTTCTGATGAAGCCCTATCCCCCCTGAGGCCCATTTTCTATCCCCACAACCATCACAATATTCAGGCACCTGGCATGAGTGCTTTGCGCCCCCCGACATTGAATCCTCCCCCACCAGATCTTGTGAACGCTCGGTCAGTGTTTGGAAAAGTAGCGCACCTGAAATCCCCAGCATTCATCTCAGACCCCGACATGATACTAGTAACTGAATCCCGGCTCTCAGATGGTACCTTTCTTGATCTTGTTCGAGCAGATGATTGTCATTGCCGCCCCAACACGTCCCGGCCCAGGCTTGGTGGGGACTGGTTGGCCTTCGTCAAATGCATGATCAACTCCGGTTTTATTGACCATCCCTCTCTTCTCCTTATTCATGACCCACTATGGCTATCTATTCACTCCTCCGGTCAGAACCTCCTCTTTAGCTGCTTCCCAGTCCCTCTGGGTCTGAGGCTTATGAAAGTTGATCCTAGCGTGGATGTCTTTGAAGCCGCGCCTGACCATCCCACCGGCGCAAAAATTATTGCGGGAAACTTTAACCTTCCTTTTATCTGCTGGTTCTCTTCAACTAGCACCTCCGCCCACTCCACCTTTACTACATCCATCTTGGTAGATGGACCCAACAATCTTCTTGCCCTACAAGGGGAACAACATCTGGGACCTACTATTTTCCATTATTATTCCTAATATCGCTACCCAAGTTGCTGACCGCCTCCCTGGTATTGACCACAGTATTGCCAGTGTGAACTCAGTTGCTTCGGTTGTTTCCTCTTCGAAACAACCCCCTCTCTCTGTTCTCAATTCCCACGGTTTATGCAAAGGGCTTCTTGTACCAATGATAATCCATTGTTCTACATGGGACTCCTTTCTTCTTTCACCTGGTCCCCTCATCGTTGTGGACTCTCAGCTCAAGCCTCTTACACAGCCTGAATACCGCTAACCCACGTGTAGACCCACACCACCGAGATCCCCGTGTCACTTTTAGGGCTTACGATGGATAAGCCGCAACTCAACTTCACCCGATCACAAGACTTCACAATTCTTCTGCGCATAAATCAGTTGCAACTGAAGCTGAGTCGCAAGGCCGACTCTCATCTAGGAAAGCAAGAGACCATTGCTTGAGCGCGCTCCAACAAAACTGCTGCCCGTCCAGCCTGCTTAGTAAAAGGTTCAACGGCCTCACTGTCACCTCGCCCAAACTCCTCACATGTATCTCATCTTCCCTTATATCCCAGAGTCTGTTTCTAAAATGTTCAATGATCATTTATCTTCCTTCCATATCAACGGCCCTGGTGGCCCCCTTCCTACCATCCATTCCTGCACTCTAGCCTCCCCTCCATCGATCCTGTTCACACATCCAGGGATTGACGGATGGCTTTCAATAGAGTATTACTTCTAGTTGATTGCGTCAGATACCGAAACATATATGCCACTGTTATGCCCACTTAGTTGGTAATCCGTATCCCTCATCCGTCAGTCTTGGGGTCACCTCTGACAAACCGATATTTGGACAACATTTTACTCACTTTTTAACTATTGCCACAATTTCCATCAGTCTTCCATGATACGGCATCTAAGCCGAAGGCCACTTTGAATACAGGTTCTCCAACCCTTCGCCGGAAGTGAACTATACGTGTGCCAAGTTGTTGAACTTCCGGTTGTTTCCTGAATGCTCCATGTCAGACTCTTGTCAGCCTATCCCGGTAAGCGATCGTCTGCATCTTTCGACAGTATCACTTATGCGCCACCCCCAAACATCGTCGTATATCAACCCCTCCGTCCACTCTGTTGTCAACTTGTGTTCTCCAATTAACCTAAAACACTCTCTTTATTCGAATTGTATTTCACCTCCCTGTCAACTTTCTTCCTTGTGTCCATCGAATTTCCAGGATCGGGCATTCACATACACCCCTTTATGAGCGAGACTTGCACAATCCCTTGATGGATAGTGAGTACTAATTCTGTGGCAAATCAGACTCCGTAACACTTACGCAACTGCCCTTCTCAAAAAACATCTTTTCAATACTTCGTCATTACATTTTTTATATTTTCCGGGTCATTCAAGCTGCTTGCTTGTATGCACATCCGTCATCATCAAGAATTTTCAATTTTTCGCCTGTGAACTTTTAAAAGTTTCTCCATCAGTACACTCTCCCCTGCGGCTTTACGTCGATACTATCCGAATTACTCCTCTACTTGATTACGTATCACGACCTCGGAGCCCACTTCACTCAACACTGTGCGATACGTCAACCAGATATTCAAATTCAAATTTGCCGGGCATTCAATCATGCGAAGACTAAACCTCTACACTCTTTTTTGCCGCATGCAAGCAGCTCACTGCCCAAGAATCCGTTTTGCGGCCTTACCTGTACCGTGCGATTATGCAATCAAGCAAGCTTCGGGTGTCCCCGAAATGAATCCTTATCATTATAATCCTCAAACCTCCCCCGAAACCGGGTCCAACTGGTCTCCCACCGGCCCTCCCACATTACGTTGGTCCTTACCCTCCTTTGTTGTCACTTATTATATACGGAACCTCCATGCCCCGCAGTTTCTCAGCCCCGCCCCCCCCCCCCCCGATGGAGGACCTCTGTTAAAACCACGGATTCGAAAACGGTGTACAATACTACCCGAATGGCTATCGGCCCAATAATCACACCCCAGTAGTCTGCAAAACCTTGGAAAGAAATATCAAAAAACATTGTTCAGTATCTCTTATCCAACAACCTGCCAAATCCCAGTTAGCGACGTTTTCCGAACCCCAGCTCCTTTTCTTTAAACCAGCGGCACTTTTTAATGTCCTATCGTCTGCAGCTGACGCCGGCAACTCTGTAATATCCCTGTACCTTGACATGTCCGTACTCCAAGTATGCACCTGATAGCCAAAGTTCGACCTCTTGGTACTACGGTTCCTCTCCCCTCCCGGTCGTTCCCGCATCTTGTTCACAGATCACAACTTGCGTTGTTTGATGGCCACTTATACTCTGCCGAACCCGTCAATAGCGGCACCCTCCGTGGCAGGGTCTTAAGCGCATTGTTATCCCTCATCTAAATCAACGGCACTTTCTCTTCAGATGCCACGGCACGCCGTTCCGCTTTGCCGATGGTATAAACATAGTGCACTCCTTCCTCCCCAACGACCTTTCTATGACTCTATGCACCATATCGCGAGAATCATCCGCTCTGTAAATCTGGAGCATCTCGTGGTTCAGGAAACTCTCTGCTGGTAAAAGCTTCCATCTACCTTACGAGTGCACTGTATCTCCCGGCCAGATTAGTCTGGACGGCCTAACTCTCCTCATACATCCCACGGGTAATGATCTTGGAGTGCGTCACTCTTGTTCCACCAACTTCTCAGAGAAGACGCCGTCCCAAGTCCCTAAAGCTAAGTGAACCCCAGGCCTGACGCATCGACGTACCTTGCTACCTGCTAGTCACCTCTGCATGTGCCTCTCACACGCAAGACTACCCTCAGAATACCGTTCCATTGCCACTTGCCGCTGGCCACATTCTTTGAGAACGTTTAGAGTACCTTCATCAAAAAGCTGCTAGGAGTATTCACAGCCCCGACACGCCGCCAAAGTTGTGAGCTTGTACAAACTGAACCTTCCGTGGATTTGCCGCATGAGGCTCAACCCAGTCTTTTTCTTCCATCTGATCAACCATCAAGTCTACACTTCCTATCATATCTTATTCCCTGCCTTCCTTTCTTGCCTCTTTCTTCAAAGCATCTTTTTCTCCCTGTAGCCCAATCTAATCTTGACTTGAAGTCCAAATTCTTCCTGTCAGCCCCTTCCCAAATTTGAAGTAAGCCCCCACCCTTAGTTAGAGCAGTGCCTTCACACTGTGCTCTTTTAGGCTCGCAATAATGACATACCCAGCAGCTCTTAGCACTACATTGCTCACCAGTAAGCGCGTCTCCACCAATCTAGCCTTTGAATGAGGCCTCACACATTAACCGTACCATCTCAGCGCCACAGGCCACTAGGCGCGTTCCATGTCCGGAACTTCTCTCCCTAGCGCCACTTACTTCGACCATTGCCCTCCCTGATACGCAGCGAACGTTTCTGCTACTTTCGGTAAGATAATCTTCTTGCTCACCCACGTTCGTCTGTTAGCTATTCTCACCCCAACCATCTCTTTATATACTGCACTGTTAAGTTTTCTGCATCGCCGCTGTCCACCATCAAAAGCAATATGCTGTAAACATTCACCCCCTGCTATCTCACTACTAGTCATAGAGACCTACCACTTCGATGAGCTTGAACTCCATGTTTTTCTCCCCTTCTGTTAGCTTTTGGTGCTTAGCTGGGGTGTACTCAGGTTACCTTTCTCTATCTCTTCCACTCTCAGTGATCCTTGATGATGGTCAACGGTTGTGCTGACCATCTCCCCGGCCGATGCACCTGAATAGTAATATGGCGGCCTGCCTCTCGCTGTTGCTCTCGGGTCAGATGTCCACGGTCCCACAACGTGGCCAATTGATCTTGGATCACATCCCCTGTCGTGGTTGATCCGCCCCCTGAGCAGTCATTAGTGGGCACTCGTGCCATTCCCAACGGTGCGGGGCGCGGTCAGATCAATCGCTTTGGCCGGCGCACGTCGGGCGTGCGGGCCGTCTTTAGTGATGTGCGGGCGCAATTAGGCTAGTGGATCACATCTCCTGTGTTCACTTAAAAGTGTATTACAGGTTGGTTGTCGAGGACACGGTCAGCTCCATCCACCAGCTCGGGTGGCGGATCGCAATCTCAAATTCTTCTCGCCCTAACGTATCCAGTACCGTCGGTTACGGGTCGCATGCTCACACTATTCTTTTCCCTTCAGTAAAGCCAAACTGACACCTTCATCATCACTTTCCATTTATGTCGTCCTACCACAGTGTGCCCACCTACCCATTCTGTCCTTGCTCCTTTCGTCTCTCACCACGACAGTTCTCACAGCAAGATGCAACGGTCGTCCCACCCACTTTACTCTGCCGATGCCCGCCAATATTTCTTTTTCAGTTCGTGTCGTCAATGCCGGCTCCCATTTACTATTCGTTTAGTACCACCCTGCGGTCATAAAGCTCATTGATGGCGTTCGTACACCTCTCTGCCTACTTATTTGCCGAGTCCTTCCTTCCTCGTCCTCCTTTTCCATGGCCAATACCATTACACACCAGTCCCACCCGCACCCAGGGACGATTCTTATACTAGAACTCGCCGTTGCCATAGCCGCATCTTTTACGCACACACTTTTTACCCGATCATCATCACCATATTTTCCTTGTTTGACTCCGCCATTACTCTGTACATCCTTGCAGTACGCGACTCTCCGATTGGCATCCTCCAACTCCATTCACTTGTACAATTACCTGCAGGCACGCAGCTATCTATGTCCATTGCCCCAACTCCAAAGTGCGTACATAACTCCTGCCTGTAGTTTTATCACAGGTTTACTTGTCCTGGTGCCTATTTGTTCTCAGCTTTTATCGTGTTTCCACCCTTAATAAAACGATCTGATTCGTCCGCTCTTACCTGTGTCTCCTCGGTCAGTGCTCTCCCCTCCCACTTCCTATATTGCCCGCCACAGGCATTTTCTTTGAGCCTTCCAGTCTGGTCTGCCTTCCCACGTTCCACCGAATGTGCAGACAAAGTTACTTCATGGTTTTCACCTACAATTTCAAACCGCATTATTTTGATATTACCCGTTTCCTCTTGTCCTCCACTTACTTATTTACCTCCCGTTCTGTTCGCTGTCACAGCTGCTGCATCTTTGCATCACAGACGGCCTCACCTCTCCGGTACCCTTTTCCATTAACAGTCTGCACCGCTCCGGCCACTTTGTATCTATATTAGCTCAGCTCTCCCCGGCCATTTCCATCACTATCACCTTCCCACCGAATAATATAAGTGCACTTATTAAGGCTTCTCTTATTCTAGACCGTCATCACAGGTCGCACCCGCATCAATCAAATTATTAGATCCAAACTAACCTGTTTTCTCTGACCCTTTCCTTAATTTTCCCTCTTTTCTCAAGGGCTTTTCACAGCAGTCACCATTTCTGTGCTAGCAAAGTTCTTTCTTTCTCTTTGTTGATCCACCGTGTTCATCTGTCATGAAGAAAATTTGCCAGAATATTCCTAAGTTAATTCTATACGATTCGATCTAACCACCCGCCTCTCCCAATCACTGCGATTTTTTTCTAGCAATCCAGTGCTCTCTGCACCTGCTCCTATATATATATATATATATATATATATATATATATATATATATATATATATATATATATATATATATATATATATATATATATATATATATATATATATATATATATATATATATATATATATATATACCATCCTGCAGTTTTTGGCTGGCCATTTCTCTTGCTATCATTCCGCCAACCCTCATGATATCCGTCCGTTCTTTCAATATCTACGCCTCACATCTGCAGTATTCAATCCTTTCAAATCATTTTCCCATCTGACTCACCCTTTAAGTCTCACACTGCTCGCTCCCTGTTTAACAGTGAGTTTTGTGCCCTGTCCGCAGACCAGCCATTCCAATGCAGCAGGGCATCATAGCTATCTACTCCCTTGCAATGCATCTCACTTTCTTCTCCATCGTCTGCCGCTACCACATTTTCTCATACCGATTTCCGGTTCTTCTCATATTTTCCCCTCAGCTTTCAGACACCTCCACTCGGACCAGTCAGAGTCCCCATTTGGCCGTGACTCTCAAATTCACCGGGAATCCAGTAGTATCAACAGTCGGGTTCATTTAAATTCCCCCCATTATCCCTTGTGTGCATACTTTCATCATACGTTTATCCCCCTTTGATCTCCCTTCTGAGTCTACCTATCCTTATGATTTTATGCATAATTCTAAATTTTCTCGAATTTCGTTTGTCATATTTATCACTCGTAAAAATTTGATCATGCCTCTGGCATGCTCCCGCCGTCCCCAGAATAAACGTCATTATAATTAGTATTATCAGCACTATTATTCAGTGTCATACAATACCCATTTTTCTTCACTCATTTGCCACTGCCCCCAATATTCTCTCGCGGCCCGCATGCCCAGATCTCAAAACAACTCTAGCCTTGCAGTCAACCGCAGAGAACATCGTACTCCTTAGTTTTTCCCCTGGGCAGCAATCTCCACTCGGACTCGACTGCTGCTGTGAGTTTTCCGGACTCCCTCTCTAATCTTCCAGCTGCAACCTGCCAACCCTTATGGATAACTTAGCGGCTACCCTGCCCATTCCAAAGCTGTCGGCGATGAGCCCCGGTGGGGTTCTAATAAAGTCTCTGGAGCAGCTATATCCCATGCATTTTCCCAGTCAATAACAACTCTGGCTAAAGCAACACCGATTGCTTTCTCCAATCCTCCCTCAGCTGACTTCAAGTCTGAATCCCAAATAATTTCCGAAGTTAGTCTCGAGAATACTTAACGGCTGTTACTGTTTGCACCGGGTGCTGGAGCTACTGGAGCCCTTCCCTCATCTGCCCCCTGCCCATAATCCCTACCCCCCTAGCTTCCGCCAGCAGTACTTCCGTCAAACCAACCAATCCTTCCACCTCAGTGCTTATATCTACTCCACAGGTTGGCATATCCATGCGCCACAGCGTCATCAAGTCTTATCTGCCTAAACATGGAAGGAGCCGCTTATCCCATACTTATCATTTCACCCTCCATACCACGCTCTCAAGTACTGCGCACCCTGAAGTACCTCCTGAAAACCTGGCTAGCACAGATATTCTCACTTTTTCACGTCATCATATCTTACCTCTTCACCCGCAGTAGGTGACCTGCACAAACTCCTCTCCCGCTCAACCAATGATCTGCTCCTTATTTTTATCAACTGCCGATCCGGAGCCAGAAAAATTACCTATCTGAGGATTTTAGCGCTGTCCACCTGCCTCAACATAATATTGGCCACCAAGACTAGGCCTTCTGAGCAATCCTCTCTACATTTTATGAGCACCTCTTTGTATCATAACTTCTCCTGCTTTCGCTAATCCAGACGAGGTGTTGGGAGCCTAACCTATTTTCTCCATAACTTGGCAAATGTTCTACGGCACCCTAACCTGAAGCAAATAAACGAATCATCTTTGGTTACTGATAAAGTCCATTTTTCATGCAATATTTTTAGCGAGTGTCTACCGTTTTCCCGGATTGTCGTCAACTTCCAAAAACTCCATTTTGAAAGCACCCAAAGGGGCCTTGGCCCCCCCGCGGGCGCCAAAAGTTGCAGGTGACTCCTTCCTCCCTCATATAAACAGGCTCTCGAGCACAAGCCAGTCTGTCCTGACTGCTTTTCCTCCGTGCGTTCTCAGTGGGGCCTGAACCACTAGAAGGCGGAATATCCCTGACCCGGCCTTCACGCATAACTCACTCAGCGTCAAAACTCAGGTCGCTTACTTATTCCTGGGCAGTGACCTCAAGGCAGTTATATGTACTTCTAGCGGCCCCCTCAGTGATCCCCCTTCTGATGAAGCCATCGGCGCTTATTGCCACTGCAGTTGGGATCTACTGCCAAACATAATTCTCCCCGGGGCCCGAAATACATTCTTCCTGGCCCCCGATGCTCAGACCGCTGCCAACTTCTTTTACGCCCACGTGAACAGCCAACTAAACAGCATTAGTTTGATCTTCATCCTATCTGCTCGGCACGGGATCTCAAAAAGTCCAGAATTGATAACAATCCGCCAAGCCCGTAGGGCAAACATCAACAAACGAAAGGTTCCTACGTCCCATTACGCGTAAACAGGACCAACCTGAGGCTCAGCTCCTCCACGGAAATGCATCTCAGGAGACAAAGAGCACTCGCCCTAGTGCACCCTAACTAAGTTAGACTTTCGTCTGATTTGTTCAGTGTGAGGTCTGGATGCATCAAATTTAAGTCCCCTGTCCTTTAACATGTGGCCCTGCGGCTACCGCTTGCCCGTGATAATCGGAGAGATGTTAAAACGACCCTTCTCCCAGCTCATACGTTGCGCTAGTATTCATCCTCCTGAGGCCCTGTCACTCCTAGCTCTGCTGTCACCACGATTTTTTGACATCGTCTGAAATAGACAAGCTAGTCCTCAAGACTAGGCCCTCGCTAAAACCCTGGCCAGAGGGAGCACCCTCGGCTCTTTCGCGTTCCTGTGACCTTGGCATGGCTTTTTATTTGCTTGACCTATTTACACTTTCTATGAATAATAGTGTAGCTTCATTGCAGTGGGAAACTCCCTTTATTAAGCCCTGTTTTAAATTAAACTCACAGCGTGATCCCGGTATTTACCACCCCGTAAACCACCTTCCCGCGTTGTGTATAGTTATGGAGGAAATTATCGAGTCTCAGGTAACTGACTACCTCATGTCCAAAGATCCACTGAGTGCTGGGCAACATTGCTCCGTCAAATCGCGGTCACTTTTGTCTTGCCAAACTGGCTTCCTGAAGACAAAACCATCGCTACTGAAACTTGGATGTCTGCGATCATCCCATTCCTGGATCTATCAAACTCCTTCAGCTGGGTGCCCCACCAGCATCTGTTGATCATACTCAAATCCCCGGGTCTAGCCGACCAGCTCCTGTCCTGGAAGTCCTATCTGCCCGTTCCCAAGTAGAACCATTAGATGGTCAGTCATCGTCCCTCGGGCCTATATTAGGCGATGTGATTCGAAGTAGTGTCCTTGGACTATTATCTCCCTTCATACGTATATAGATGGTATCTTCCATGTGACCCGCTGCCGCTATGCCTTCCTTCTTGAGGATGACGTCGTAATCGTGCGCTTATTTCCTAAAGGTGGCCTGTCCTCTAAGCTAAGCAACATTTTACTAGGTCTTACCTCATTCAGAAAGTAATGCAAAGTGCCAAGTGAAATTCTCTGCATCCAAGTGTTCTGTACTTCTCTACAAGATTCAGTTACTTCCGGGTTCCGTCTCCCTCGATGGGCTACACATACCCACCCTCCTCGTGGCATCTGACGTCGGATCTCGTTGGTCTTGTTCTGTTAACTTTTCCGAACAGATCGACTTACTGGTCTTCAAAGCCATACGGTTCATTGGCCTCATCCTCAGCAGTTTTAGGCCGCAGCACGGTCGACTGTGAGTCTAGGTCCTCCATGTCAAACCCCTGCTTAAATATTGTTCTTTTATCCCCTGCCACCCCTCCGAATCTGTCACAGCTGCCCTGGAGATTGTTCGGCGCATCTTCACTAAAAAACCGGTTTGGACTGCCTCCTCTGTGACCTAGTAGAAACTATGGGGGCTGTTTGCTCTCGATCCCCTATGGGTCCTCCTCCTCTGGCTGAATCTAACCTTATTTAAACTGATCCACCGGCCCGCAAACACAACTTGCCCATTGTTCTTCTACCCACCGAGCTCCTATCCTCTTCGAAACCGTGTCTCTTCAACTCCAGTCTAGCCGTGAAAGTCAGCTCCGAGACTTCTATTCTTTTGACCGGCTTATGCCAGGATCCGGAATAACCACTTCTCTCTCTGCTTTACTTCATGCCACCTCCTTGTTCGCATTCGAGCTTACTCTCCAAGGCCAACTCAAGGTTTCTTTTGCCGTCGCGCTATCCGGCGAATGAATCAGTGTTGACACTGCTTTTGAGTGAGGCCTCCCATTTGGTCACTGAGATAGCAATATACTCCGCGGGGCATACCGCCTTCACTTCTACTTCTGCTCATCGGCTGTCAATGAATGATAGTTAATTTATCTCATTTTAGCAAAAACCTCTAGCAACCCTGCCCCCTTGACTACAGCCTCGCCGATAGGTCTGCGCAGGTAGTGCCCAGCCTTATCGAGCAACCCGGCAGGGATCCAGTTGTCCGCCCCTCGTACGCATAGCTCCTTTAAGAGTACATATTTAGCGGCTAGCTATACCTCTGTTGCCTCTGTTTTGCGCTGGCCTCACGGATTCCACCAATACGAGGCCTCACCTTGTTACAGATCATTCTTTCTCTGGCTGCTCCATGCCTCACATAAGGTACACCTCCTCTTTGCCTTTTGTCCTTCTGCGGGTCCAGTGTGCAGCATGTCCAACCATCTGCCGTGCCTTATATACACGTCACGCTTATTGGTTCAAGCTATATGCGACTCTAGCCGGTTTAATAGCACTCGCTAAAGACCACAAATGGCTCCTCCGCCCAAAAAATGCATCATCTCCCCCGGTCTCTCTGTTTTCCTCTCGGTGATGTCCGAAGATGTCGGCAACTGCCTTCGTCTGCGTAGCCAGCTGCCCCCATGTTCACATTTACGCTGACGATATAGCCTTGGTCCATGTGCTCCCCACTTACCGTCAGGCAGGCGTTTGACCAGAAAGCGTTCGTGGTATAACGTCAGCCATACGTGGTTCTATCTCCGCTTATCATCTGCCCCCTGGTTTAAGAAACACAAGGCTCTTGCACGGTGATTAGCCTTCCCATGGTAAATTACACCCTATTTGATTTTTACAATTTGCCTGCTCCTTGCCACGGAAACAGCCGCCACCATCAGTTATCTCCATCCATACGCTTAGCCTGATTTCACTTAGCCCCCTTCCGTAATAGCCGCTGCAGGGTAATTCTCGGCTAGGATCCCCCCCCACCAGACTACGCTCCTCTTCTGTTCCCTTCTTCTAGTTCACCTTCCATACACACAGCAATCTACTATGTACAACCGGTCTTAGTACTATTTCTGTCACTATCCGGGCCATCGCATTTAGATACAAACCCGCAGGTGGCCTGCCAGCCAACCGTTGTCTTTGTTGGCTTCGATCTCCTAGTCCCTCAGCTACCTCCCGCTATGTACGTCATTCGTTATACCTGAAATTATAGCAGTGATTATTCTTGCTTCCCAACAGTGCGGGATACGGTCAGGTCCACCGCATTGGCCTGAGCACATCGGGCATGCAGGACTTGCGCAACGAGGATCAGGCGCAACTATGCAGGCGGATTGCACCTTCTGTCATCAGAAGTGGTTTTTATACTCGGTATCCAGGGCAAGGTCAGTCCTATCCACTAGCACCTTCGGTGGATTACAAACCTGCAGCTTTGTGCTCGGCTGGCTGCTGCAGCCATATCATTCTTACTGTACTTGCCTATCTTCATTGGTCCTCATGGGACCTGCTGTCAGTGTGACATTTATCACTCCGTACTTGACACTCGCTGGATACCTCCCAAGCCGATTATAAAATCATCCGTGCATACCCCTTGCTTCTAGCTACCACTATCTTTCACTGGCGCACACTGGTCACCCACAGAATCAGTCCATCCCTTTTGGCACTTTCTCTCTTACCTGCATTCCACGAGATTTGCATCTGACTAATCACCGGTTCTACTCGTAGTTAAATCTTTCCCTCGAGGCACAAAATGCAGCTAATTTCGACATATTCGCTCATTTGCACAGTTATCGTTGTTGTACAATTTATATTCATGAATAAACAACAGACGTCCTTCGCTGAAATTCTTTCACCATCTCTCAGCAGCCACTGATGCCGATCTTCCGCAATCCTTCTCAGTCCACTGCTCTTCTACTGTGCCCGCCATCGCTTTATTCTGACTTTCAAGCGCTTTGTGTCTCCACCACAGAGGCATACCTCAGGTATATCCACTCCGCACTCTCAACTCCCTTTTGCTGTTCAAGATACCTATCTTAATATTATTCGAAGTGTGTACACTCACATTCCACATTCTCCAATACCACCTCTGCATAACAGTCTTATCTGCAATCACCTTGGCTGTGCATCCCAGATTGTCTTATTTCGAGTTACGGTTTCATTTTGACATATAACCACTCGTCTTCCAGGAACAGAGTCAATTTCTGGTCATTGGCCAGTTTTTCCTCCGGCAACCTCCTTCATCATCATCCTTCCCTTAATTCGCTTTCCACCTCCATATGAACCATTTACATGCACTTTCATTTCTGTCTGCAAAAAATAGCCAACCCTTATCAGTTTCTTCGCCGATTGATGTACTTTATTCTATATCCGCCGCTCCAACCACTCTCTTCGCATCATATTCGTTGGCACTGCGTCCTATCTCTGTGATGCCACTACGCTTTCCACCCATAAAATAGTCATTAAAAGCCATGCTTTTCCATTCCGTGTACTCTGTTGTCTCCGTAATAGCATTAGCTCCGGATCTCGGATCGGCCTTTAACCACTTCTGTGTCGGTACACAAAGGCCTATCCGTTATACTGTGATCGTTGCTGTCCGGCCTTCCCTTCGGAAATCTTTTTCTTCAGTCCTCCAGCAGTATCCCACACAGTCTTCAAAAACGCTATTCGTCTAATATATCTCTGACTATGTCCTATCATATGCATGGAAACCTTTCTTTCCTGTCGACTCGCTCACTCTCCCTTAAATCTGCATGAGGTTCTCTTTTCCGTTCTTTGCTCCACGTCAGGTTCATAGAGCCTTGATTCATACTATTTCCACACTATCCCTGCGCTGCGGCTTCGCCCTATCGAGATATTTGTTCACGGGTGTAGACTTACTCCGCTTGTGCTCCATGAACTCTGCTATCACTAATACTTCCCTTCTGGTCTCCAAACATTTCCCTGGCTAAGTGCCTATGGCTGATCTATCACCGTATCCCTACATGCATGGTGATACTTCACGTCTGTCCCATCATACTATGGTCCAGTCACGGATGGAGCACCTTTCTTTGGGCGTTCCCAACGACCCTGCTCTGGCACTCTCCCTCGCCGGATGCACCGGCCATCTTCCGTGTTGCCAATGGCATCGGCCCACTGCCATGTAAACTACTATTGTATTTAACCCATGGCTTATACGGTATTCTACAGTTCCCATTTTACTCTATCTCTGATGTTGAACTTCGTTCATTTCTGGAGTTCACAATCACACCCCTATCTCTCCTTTTAACCTGTTATAAGCTCCTCTTATTTTGCGTTTTTGTCAGTCACCCTTTTACTAAAAATTGACAAGATCGCAAAAATAACTTTTGACCATTTATAACATCTCCTCTATTGTGTACATTCCGATCTGTCGCGCTCGTTTATCCCACGTTTTTGAGTAAACTTCCTTGAACATCTGACTCTGGGTTTCTAATTTTCTGGGCGTTTTCATAATCATCGTTAATCCCGGTCACTCATTCTTTACCCCAGCCCTTTCGTGTGCTCAAACAAGCACCTCACTGATGCAAACTTTGACCGTATCTGTACCGTCGGTTCAGGAGCTACGGCATGTGTCAAGATTTTCCGAATTATATCATTGTCATTACTTCTAAAATTTCAGCTAATGGGCTCCATTTGAACCTTCCAAGTGGAATTTTGGCGAAAGCCCCTGTTTACGTCTCTGCATGTTGCTGTTTAGGAAGAAACAAATTGACTTGAGTATGCGTGTGAAGATGAAATGGAATGAGACGCAGAGTCACTAAGAGCAAGGCGGTTTGCAAATTATTTATCCCTCCTATACACCGCTCCGAGCCTGAATCTTCAGCATGTTCATTACCGCTTCTCCCCATGAGTGGATGAATCTCTGGTGTTTCAAACTCCCATTTTATTTTCTCCGTTTCCTGTGGTGTAACATCATAGCGGGACCTGTACAGTATGGGCAGCCCCAACCGATAGTGGCAGCCCTACCTTCAGAATTTGCCGCCAACCAAATGCCCAATAACAATAAGTTCACCTACGGTCCGTTTATGAGCACCCGCTGGTTTGCAAGGGGTAGTTTTTAGAGCAGCCGGCCATGCCGTTCCATCCAGGTGCAGTAAGCTGCAACCCAGCCAGCCAGTTCCAAACAGCTTTGCGCGGCCAGCTGGTATTCAATTTTTAACTGGATTTCCAGCTAAAGTCTCTTTCGAGTTATGTCTAACGCTTGTGGGCCATTTCTCATTTCTCGACAGGCAGTTGGGCAGTGGCCGCTTGAGTAGAACAACTTTGTGTAGCCCTTCTTGATGTTGGGTCCCTGAGTTCACCGCCAGGGGAACCGATAGATCCTCTTTTGAAGGAACTACACTTTTCTGAGAAATGTCGCTGGATTCAAAATCGAAAAGCTGGTTGCATTCCAAAAGGGCCTTTCTCTCAACAGCCGCTGAGTGAATTACTGATGCAGATTTTTGAACTTTGTTCAAACAGTTCCCAGCCCAGTATCGCTTGCTAAGCTGATGGTTTCTCACAATCGCCATTGCTCTGTTCAGGCACTCAGTGAGCCTCTGGTGCGAAGCACCCATTTAGTACTTACACATGGGGCTAGATGCTTCTTCGGGCGTTGTCTACAAGATGAGGCCATTTCTTGTCGACCGATCTGATGGTCTCAGTGGAAAGCTGTCTCTGCTTAGGGCTTCCGGAAAGCTTACGGTCCCTCATTCATATAAAAATATTAATTGTAGGGCCAGCTTCATCGGATCATTAGCCTGACTCTGTGGAACCACAATGATCGTGAAAGGTAGGCTCGCAGACTAGTTCGCATGGCTCTATAAGCTCGAGAGTAACCGGCGAAGTATCTAACGGCGTGCCCGAAAGTGCCATGACCTTCCTCCTCCCTTCAGTTATAACCGTGATGAGGATACGATGCCTAATCTCACCGGCTTGCATTCAGCATGTCCTAATAAATAGACGATCCTGGGTTCTTTTACATGAGTGGGTCTAGTGTTTTGAGGGGTACGTAGTACCGGATGATGTACACCCTGGAGTCCGCCCTGTTCGAGCTACGCCCTGAAGCGGCATTCTTGGGCCCAGTGAGAGTCATCCAAACAAACACAGCATGAGGCTGTCCTTTCACTGCGGACCACCGATGGGGTACACTCATCTTGTGACAGGTCAAAGAATCTGTTAGCAGATGCGGTGAGTTGCTTAGCTTGCACCAGATAGGCCTTGTGGGCCCTCGACTCATTGTTTTAGTGTCAGTCCAAGACTGGTTTGCTTTGCATTCTTTGCCTGCCATTCGCGCCGATGTTGACGCCGCTCAAGCCAGGCTGCGACGTTTGCTTGCGGTTTGTCCAAATCAGTCGTAGGCAACGAGGGATTAATGACCTGCCAGCTCCCCCAAAACATCGAATGTAGGTTCTCGCTCAAGAGTATATGCACTCTCAGGTTCCTCTGCCCATAAGCCCCACAAGTCAATAGGAAGACACTGCAAAATACACCTCAGTGTATTTCACGCCTTCAGATCAGACTGGTATTCTAAATGCACCAGTGCCATACCGCAGTTCCATAATTATTTTACCAAGTTTGGTAGTATCTCAGATTTGCTCGCGGCCATTTTCGCCTCCGATTTAACAGCATCATTCAGACTTATTGATGCCCTGAATACCTGTCTAAACAAATCTTGAAGGATTCTGCATGCCTTGATGATCCCTACTGCTAGATCAAGCATCGAACAGCCTTCGGTGACATGTCTGGCCCTTGCACGATGGTAAGCAATAAACACAAACCCTCTAGCCTTGGAACGGCAAAATTGCACTCAACTGATTTTCCGGATTGTTTAACGAGTATGCCGTATTGAGCGGTGAGGCCGTCGAAAGAGTCCGGTTCTACACTCGGCAGACCAAGAGCTCAAGCCCCGGCAATTTCGGGTAGCCTCGAGGGCTCATGTCCGTCAACTGCGTTGCACTTTAAACGTGAATATCTAGGTCCACATGGTTCTCCCGCTAGCTTGCCGAGAAAAGTTCCCTGTTTATAGGGCTGTCTCCTTTTGAGCTAACGAAAAATGGTTTTCCGATTCCGTCGACCTCTTTCGATGAGTGTCGACACATTCACATTCCCAGTGACTGGAATTACGTGATCCGACGTTGACAGAATCGCAAGACTATTCTTTATCTAGGGGATAAACAGCATTCAAACGATCTTCAAGGACTTGCCTTCTTATTTCTTTTTCCTAAAAAAGTACTCGTTTCCTTGCTCGAAAACATTTATTGAGTTTTCTCGTCAAGGATCAGCCACTGTAATCTCAATTCAATTATTGCATAGCCTATAAACACGAATCCGAAAACCAGAAAAAAACTGACCTGCAGTTTATACGGCACTAAATAGTAAGCCACGAAACGCACAGATATACACAAATACGGAGTATGTGACCAAATAAACTCAACAGTACATCCCAAATTTTCAAGGTCCAGTGGTCCAGGCACGACTGTCAGAAATAGTTTCGGGCTCAATTCAAAAGTCTCACATAAACACACAAACTTTCAAAAGCGTTGTATGGGGACAAGCTCAGCAAATTATTTTCAACTACAGTCAACTCACAAAGCACGTTGAACACATGGGGGGATCTTCTGTATGCATCGTCCATAAAAACACGGGGCCCCATGGCAGCTGAGGAGCGCTGTCAGTTCTAGGAAACCAGGAAACACGTTACCACTAGCCGAGGCTTTACCGAGATTCTATCCAGAAAACGGTGTCCGAGCATAAAGACCACTTTTGGTGACGAGAACTGAGCCTTATGGGCAGCCCAATCCGGGATACATGCCGTGGTCCGCAGAATGCGGGCACTCGCGCCAGGAAAAGGTGGTTCAGAAGCTGGGGTTATTTTCCTTTGGTGAAAGAAAAAGAGGTTATCTCGTGGTAAATTTTATAATACCAAAAAAAGGTTCAAAAAAGAATGAGGCCACAGAGGGGAACCGTTTGAAACGCAAAGATCTGGTTGCCTATTAGGGCATGCACTGACATTCAAGAAAGAGCGAACAAGGATGGAACCATAAATCAGTCTTTCGAAGTTTGAAACTGTAATGGCTAGAATAACCTGCTGAGCAATGTGATAATCTCAGGCTCAATAACTGGGTTCAAAAAATTACTAGATAGGGTGTAAAAGACCGTATCCGTACAATGATGGCCAGGACTCTGTGCTACCGATTCTGTTGAAAAACTGACTCTCGCCCTTCATTTCACTCCCTCAGGATACCCTTATCTATTACTGGCTGATGCTTATTAAGTGATCCTTTTTTATCTAAGCTAGCGGCCGTATTTTGAAATGTTGATGAGGTGAGCAAGATTGGGGGTCTATCCTGAACTTTCCTCGATGATAGCCAAAGGGTAAACATAACTGGTATTTTCCGGTTGTCAGAGCACCCGGAAATCCAAGCAGTCAACCGAAGTAAGCATCTGGGCACTCGGGCATCCAGTCATCAGGTCCTGGAATCAAATTCAGACTGAACTGAAGTTACAGCCAGAGGCTGGATTGCAGACCCGAAGCGAAACACCGGAAGTAAAAGTAAGCCAGGTGACCTGCAGACTAGAGGCAAGGCTCGGCGGGAAATGAACCAGAATGTCTACAGCGGAACTCTCAAATAACCCTTGGTTCCCGAGTGGAAGGTGAGATGTTTCCATACCTTTCCTTCATTCAGAGTTAAGTCAGTGGAAAGTTTTACCTAACTGTCCGGACAGACAGAACCTTTAACATTCACGGAGGTGGGCACCACGAAAGGAAACTGGGACTTCCGATTGCATTGGCCGCTTCCGCTCCGCGCAGACTGAACTGAATTGGACTGGGTCCATCAGCAACTGCGCGGGACAAACTTCCGGAATACTTAACTTCCGAGCGCACTGCGTGGCAGTTAAAACCCAGTCCGAACAACGCTCTGATGTTAGTGTTCCCCAACTTTTTTCGAGGCACAAATTACCTTTGTCTCGCAAACTTTACGCCAGTTGCAACTCCCACTCAAGCAATATGGTGATCAGCCGATCACATTCCGTCTACCACTTCCTTGGCCGTAAGCTTCGAGCATGTGGCAACCGCCAGCGCTACTTTTGACAAACTTCCGCGGCATTAGCCAGCGTGCGGTCTCTGTAACCAGGTCCTGTGAGAAAACAAGAGGTTGGCACTACACGGTCTTCCTTCGTTAGCTTCTTCAACGAACGTGATCGTAGAAGCTGGGGCAGTATGCCCCTCACTAATTGGTAAGCTCGTTAAGTTTACGGATTTAAGTAATTTCTCCAAAGTGATCTAGCCAGTTCACATCTACTGTAGATTTTTCCCTCCTCAGTGATACATTCTTTCCGGAATTATTTAAACTTTTTATCAGAGATATGTACTCCGATCCAAAACCTTCAGCAGCACACATTTTTTAGGACAATCATTTTTTTTCTTTCTGGCGTTCATTACTGTCTAAGTCAATTTTCATTCTTATTTCCCAAGATTCTGCATGTCAGAATAAGCAGTTAGTTTGTAACCTTAGTTTGAGGTTTTCACAGAAAAATACCCCTTTCCTAATGAATACAGAGTATAAGCCTGATTACGAACCGGGATGCCATGAGAGGAACATGAAAACCCCAGACTGCATGCCGGGAGACCCGGAGGTTTCCATAACCGTTCCAGAGTCTAGCTTCCGGGGGCTTGCACATTAAGCCAAAGATCCAGATCCAACAAACGTTTCCAGGCAATTGCAACCTAAAAGAATCCCGCTAATCAGTGACATCGTGGTGAGTCTTGTGAGGTTCTGTTATGGAAATCCTTCGAAAATTTCCGTTTGCTCTGCGAACTTGACTGTATTTCACATAAACTTGCTGAGCGTGTCCCCATACAACGCTTTTGAAAGTTTGTGTGTTTATGTGAGACTTTTGAATTGAGCCCGAAACTATTTCTGACAGTCGTGCCTGGACCACTGGACCTTGAAAATTTGGGATGTACTGTTGAGTTTATTTGGTCGCATACTCCGTGTTTGTGTATATCTGTGCGTCTCGTGGCTTACTATTTAGTGCCGTATAAACTGCAGGTCAGTTTTGTTCTGGTTTTAGGGTTCGTGTTAAGTGGATACTCGTTGCTCGATTCGCGACCGCTGTGACTTACAATCTCCATGGCGCTTAACTCGTACGAGGCACTACTAGGGGCTTCCCTTCAGCACGTAACTGCCTCGGTAGTGAAACTTATCCGGAACTTACCCCTTCAAATCCCCACCGGAAGATACGGCACTCTCAGAGTTGTTACAGAAAATCCGTCTATTATTAGTTACGAAGACCACGGGCGAAGTAGCGCTGAGTCAACTATGAATGCAAAGAGCTTCGCCGTACACTCACGGCATAGTAACCGTCTCAGTAGAAGTCGGCAGTTTAGATAAGTGCGCGGAGGCTGCAGAAAAATTCATCAAGCAAGCAAACGCATTTGCCTCGCAGCCTCATGCGTTCAGCAACGCCATCACTGTTCAGCTCGTTGCTGTCTGTGACCCCACATCGAAAATCGCTCACTGCAAAGCACCCATTAGCAACTGTGAGGTTCAGACATTATATCCGTATTTTTCCTTTTTGATGCTGGTGGTTGAACAACAAGATTGCGCTCTAGCGGCCTGAGCAACTAAAGCCCGACGAGCCATCCTTCCAAAACCTGCTCCTCCAAACCGAACTGCTGATCCGGCAGGTGCTATTCCCACAGTCGCTTCGGACCTCAAGGTCGCGAATGCAAAATCCCTGCAGCTTCCGCCCAGACCATTTCATTATGACAAGCTTTAATGGCTCCTCTGTTCCTAGTCACCCCACTTATTCAGAATAAAATGCTACCTTCAGGCGTTTCTTAATCGACACCGGAGCACAGGTGACTACAGTGCCGGGTTTAAAACTGTTCTCTGCCTCTACCACTGCCCTTACACTGCAAGCCACGAACAATACTTCAACCATAAGGTGCGGCGGTCAGTTTCTCACCGTAGACCTTAGCCTACGTCGTCCTTTCCCGTTGGTTTCCGTCATCGCCCAAGTATACCAGGCTATTCTAGGTATCGATTTTCTGGAGAGCCATGGTCTGGTAGTCAATTTCGATAAGCAACAGCTAGTAGGTCTAGTCGCATCGAGTTTCTTTGTTGGTTCCCTGACCCAAGCTCAACAACCAACAGCACCCATGCTGATTCCTATTTTCGAGCCAGAATTTGGTGGTTCAGTCAGCGAGTACTCTATTATTGTCCACTCAAGATACAACCGGCCTCCAGTTACCACTGGCTTGATCCCCACACTGTCTCACAAGAACCCATGGCCTACTCTCGCCCCCGCATGTGGGCCCCAGGCGAACTCCGTGTAGCCCGCTACGCATTCCAACATATGCTGAACTTGGTAATTATCCTATCTTTCAACAGTCCGTGGGCTTTATCCCTGTACATGGTCCCCAGGAAGTCTCCTGACGACTGGAGACCGTGCGGAGATTATCGCCCACTCAATGGAGTCACTAGGCCCGGCCGATATGCAATGTTGCACATCACGCACCTCAAGTTTGTTTTGGCAAGTAAGGTAATTTTCGGTAGACTAGATTTAGTGAGGGCATATTACAGAATACCAGCCGTAAAGACCCCTTTAGGTCTTTTCGAGAGCCCACGAATGCCTTCTGAACTGAGCAAAGCCGCGCAAACCTTCCAGCTTTCCATCGATATGGCAAGCAGTTGTTCAAATTTTGCGTCTGCCCGTCTCTACGGCCTCTGGATTGCCATCTCGTCTAAGACGGAACATCCGGCACTTATGCGAACCTTTGCGACCGCCTGCCTCAAAGAGTGGTCAGGGTAAACAAGAAAAAGTAAGTTAAATTTGTCTATGCCATAGAATCTCTATGCCACGTGGTTTGTTCCACAGGGATCACACCCTTGCAAGATAAGGTGAAGGCTGTCCTGGGCTACCAAGAATCTACGTCAGTCAAGCATTTACGACATTACGAAGGTTGGTCTACATTCATTGGAGCTTTATCCCCAATGCTCTCAGTTAGTACAACAGCTCGCAGATGCGTCGAACATAAAAGCGAAACACCAGGTTTTCACAGAAATCGCTGGGAACTCGTTAGTTGCGCCGAAGCAGGCTATCAGCGACATAGCCTCGTATTTTCGCCCCAAACCAACCAACCGAGTAGCTTTAGTCACCGGCACATCAGACTAAGCCGTGAGTGTGATAGTGAAACAATACTTTTTCGACACTTGGCAACTTTTTGCATTTCCTATCAAAAAACTACAACAGGCCGAATCCAAGTGTAGCAAATTTGCCCACGGTATCCTTGATATATACCTGGGCCTCCGTCACTCTGGGCATATTTCGAAGGGACTTGAATTCACGGTCTGCACGGACTGTAAACCACTCATCCATGCTTTGCGCGCCACCACTGATGGGTACTCCCACAGAGGGTCTAGACAACTGGATTAAGTTACTCTCTTCAAGAGTGGTGTACGGCATATCTCAGGAGCTCATAACCCCGTAGCGGAAGCTCTGTCCAGCATTCACAGCATAGACCTTGGCACCTCCGGCCCGATGGACCTTGAAACTATTGCCTCCGCACGAGCAAACGATCCCGAGGTAGACGGAAGCCGCGGCACCTCATGGCTAAAGCTCCAGCCGGTTCCCGTTCCTTCAGCCGAGGGCCACATTACTGCAACGTGTCCATAGGCCACCCAAGACCTTCAGTGCTGTCAGCTTTTGGGCGACAAGTATTCGAAAACTTGAACTGTCTGTCCCACCCGAGTATAAAATCTCCCACTAAACTCATCAGTGACCGTTATGTTTGGCACAACATGAACCATGAAGTCACCCATGGGCACGTAACTGCACCCAATGCCAACGCTCAAAAGTGTACAGAAGTACAAAAAGCCCATGGTCCAATGTTCCAGCTCTAAATTCACTTTGACCTAGTAAGGAAGTTGCCCCAGCCAAAGTTTACCACACCTTATTACTTGCACAGATCGTTTCACCAGTTGGCCGTTGTCCGTACCTTTGAGCAATGCAACTAGCGAAACCGTCGCTCGAGCTTTCTTAGAAATTTGGGTTTCAGCCTTTAGTTGTTCAGTAAGGTAAATACGGATGGCGGCTTTCATTGAGAGGGGCCTTCCTTAGTCCTCCAAATCTTTTGGGCACCCGTAGCTTTCATACAACAACCTACCGTCCGTCAAAAAATGGCATGACAGAACGTTTTCATCTGCAACTCCAGGCAGCCTCAGGAGCTCACAAAATTCCAGACTGGTGATGGTCACTGGCGCCACTAATTTTCAGTTGCCGCAACTTTCTGAGGACCGATCTACAAACCACTGCATCCGGACTCACACTCCGTCGTACACTCCGACTTCCTAGTAACATGGTTGCTCCGAAGTCCGTGGTCATTTTTGACTACGCTGATTACCCTACCAGGTTGACGGACCTGATGCGCAAAATGCTTCCTCCCGCGCTCGTGAACAAATTACGAGGGTTTACGTACACCCGCTCCTCCAAGACTGTATTTACGTCTTCCTTAGGACAGGGGCACGCGCTCCTGCACAACCTGCCCACTCCGGCCCTCACAGGGACCCACTCCTCCTGGAAAAGATATTCTTCATCGACCACAACTGTGGGAAGGATATGGTTTTCGTGGTCCGATTCAAACCAGCCTTCCCGGCCGAGTCCGTCCCGTCCGATTCCACCTCATCGCTTTCTTTGGGACCAAAACCCCCGTCCAGGAGGTTCCATAGGCCGGCCATACCAATGCTGTTGACCCAGTTGGCTGCCCGTCCTGAGGCAGCCCTCAACACAGAGTCCTCTCTTTTGGCGTTCAGTAGCAGAGGGGTGATCAAGCAGCCAGCTCGTTCCGCACATATAGTATTTTACTCCCATAAGTTGGCAAAATATTCCTTTATACCCATTTCAGTTGCCCTTTATTCGAATTTCCCTTTCCACACTGAGGCTATTTACCATTTCCTTCCTATCGCCAAAGCAACTACTTCATGCCCTGCCCCTCTGTTACCTCCGGACACCATCACTCAGGGCCTGCGGTTATAAAGGAAAGCCTCACCACCTTCAAAATACCCATTTGCTAAGGACAGGCATCCGACAGCCCTCCGGTGAGCCTTTCCATCCATCATCCACCGCGCCCATACTACACAATCACATGTTAGACGCACGAACTACTGGAAGGACCGAAAACAACAACTCCCCGCCAAGGCAAGCCCGCACTGAACCATTCACTGGTGTGGGCGGATGGTAAACTCCACTGATACCAAACAGTAAGCACCAGAAAATCCTACCTTCCACGTTGAACCTACGAGGCTCTACAGGCCGAGTAGTCAGCTGCGGCGGTTCCCTCAAAGCCTTTTTCGGGAGCCGGCAGTTTTTTTCTACTGCAAGTAATTCTATATTTCCTGTTTTGCGTTCTTCTGTTTGTCTTCTTGAGAGGATCAAGACCTTGGCTCATTTTCACAGCGAATAAAACGGCCTCGGTCAGTTGTTTATTTTTACTTTTAAAATGTTTTATCTATTTCGGAGTATCCTTAATAGTTTCGTTTGTTGTTGTGTTTGTCCTTTACGTCAGATGATCGAAGGTCATCGAAAATAACTACCTCCTCCGAATTTCTGGAGCCGCGGTCCGGACCCAAGAAGGGTTTCAAAGTTACGAAGAACTGCAGCTTTACTTACTTCACTGGTGTTATCACGTGCGACATACCTATTCCCTTGCCAGACTTGTAAGTCGAAGCCCCTCTGGCCGGCTTCCATTAGAAGGGAGCCTCCGTATTGATCAGCCGATCACACTCCGTTTACCACTTGCGTCGCTGTGCGCTTTGCGCATGCGGCAGCCGCTGGCGCTACTTTCGATAAACTTCCTCGGCATAAGCCAGAGTGCGGTCTCCGTAACCAGGTCCTGTAAGAAAGCACGAAGTTGGCACTCCACGGTCTTCCTTCGTCAGCTTCTTCGACAACGGTGATCCTAGAAGCTGAAGAAGTGTGCCCTCCAAAAGCATCTCAATCCCGCCTTCTTGTCGGTTTTTAACTCTTGGTCCTCTACGTATTTATTTATTTCTTCTCTTTCTCATTCTCCGTGCCGTATTGTTTACTTCAGTTAGCTTCATAGATCGGAACTTGCTCTGCTCGACTTAACCCAATGTGTGTTCGTCCGGCCTTCCATCTTTCGTTCTGTTCAAACTCTGAGCCTTTGATTTTCTTGAAATTTCACCCAATTGTACCATTCTAATCTGAACCTGTAGCTCCAAGTAGCCAAACATTTAATTTTGCGGTCGAAGCAGGATAAGAACTGAACCGAACTGGACGAAACTGTGCCACATCCCGTCGTGAACCTCAAGTTGTCTGCTTTTGCATTGTTCCCCTTAGTTTCATGGGCCTCTAGTAATTTTAGTACTGTTTACCCTGATCGTCAGTATCACTTCCTGTGCTTATTCTTGGCTTGTTTTTAAGTCACAATGAGAGCGGAATTAACCTTATTGCCTGGAATCATTTTTAAGATATTCCCTGGCTAGGCATTTTTCAACTAAGCTTCTGCCTAATATTTTCCACCTGCTGTCTTTGAAATTTGCTTCACATTAGCCAAGGTTAAATCACCATGTATTCTCAACGTAATTCGAACAAAGTCTGCAAACCGAAAAAAATCCTCGGGAAGAGATAGTGCACCCCTTGGAAATGTAAATTTCAAGAAAGCCTTGGAAGGTGAGGCTATCCAACGCCATTTTTGTCAGGATTGGTACCGTTGAACTTGCGGCAAGACTAAAAAGTGAGCAAAGGACTTTTAAGCAAAGAACAGCTATTTGCAGGCTTTCTGTATGTAGTGTCAGACGACAATGAGCAAGATGAGATTTGGACTTGCACGCGTGTTAGAGAGAAATTGGGCAACTGAAGAAGAATCACAGGCGGTTTTCGCCACGACTAAGGCGACCAGGGCGCCATCAGCAGAAAAAAAGCACAGTCCATTTTGACTCGTGGGACTGTAGAGGTGGTAATATCACTGTATGACGTGAGACGAGCCGTTGTGAAGAACTCGGTGGTTCTTGAGTTACCGGGACCAACCACATAGCCAGTTCAGGAACTTGGCGGTCAGGCACCTACAAGTAATAAAAGGAATGCCGTAGAAAGGGCTGAGGTCGTTCCGAAGGAATTAAGTTGGGCCCGATGTAGCATGACTCCAAATATTGTGTTTAACATCCCCAAATCTGACTTGACATCATTCACTGGGAGTAAAACTCAAGACAGCACGTCATTCTCACCGTTATGAACAGGGATGTCGCTACCTGGATCACACTCCACAGGCCTCAGGTGGTTGGCCAAAAGTGACAATACCCAATTTTTCCGACACCTTAGGTAGCTGAAGGTTTTGTTATTGTCGAGTGACGACATAGAGGACTTGTTGGCGTCAGCAAAGGCTCCAAGCGGCGGTTCTGAGGCCAGAATAAGCCCGGTCCCACGAAGATTCATCAGGGAAAGTTCAACTAGTGCAAAATCTCCAGACGAAACCCTCTGGCAGAGCGTAGTGTAGACCTGCATGGGATCCCTGAGTCGCTCAGTGGTGACCATAGAGAGAGAGGAAAACACGATTTCCTCCAGTGGGAATTTGTTGCGTCGAGGCTGGCAATCGAAGGGGTTGGTGGCGTGCAGTCTGTGCAGTTTTCCACGGCCCTCACTCTTAGAACATCCCTCAGCTCCTTCGGGTCACTCTTCTGTCGGAGACTATGGCACAGGCCAAGATCGAGAACTGTTGTGTCACTAGGGCTGGCATGTCCGCGGATCTACTTCTGCGCCCAAGCAGACCACAGAGCGAACGCCAAATAAAAATGGTTAGCTAAAAGGACGAAGGCAAATCAGCCAAAGCTGCCCTTACTGCCTGCTCGACAATCACAGTGGAATGCAGTAACTAGCCGCCGAGTCAAAAGAACTCGACAGTGCCAGCTCAAATAGAGCCGGCAGCCTGAACACAGTTGTAAATGAGTTCAGGAAACCGTGTTCTATCCATTTTCATCCACGTTACAAACGACGTTTTCTGTTTGTATGAAATATGTTTGCTGGAATTCCGACTGTTTGTTGTATTGCTCTAAATCTTTGTCACAAACCGGACTCCCCCCATTGCCTCGAACGTGAGTCGCTCAGCTTGAACTTCGTTGTGACTGTATTCGGTGAGCTCAACTTCTGCCTACGACCTTTTGCTGTAATCCAGCTGCAGTTTTTGATTTGTTGTTCATTTTGGAGTGCAAGATCCCAGAGGGAACACTACTGAGGCTTAATTATTGTAAAACTACTTGATTTGTTGTGTATAGTACCGTAGCTACTTGGATTTGACTTTGTTTTGAATTGTGCTGAAAATCTTTGCTACTCGTCTCTCGAAGGTTCCAGTGGCTGGACCTTACAACAGTTGGGCAGAGGAAGAGTTCTCTCTAGACTGCCGCACAGGCGGGAAACTGGCCTATATTCATTGCCTCAACGACGAGTACCTCTTCAGTGACCGCGAAAGGGGCCGCCTCTCCACCGAGAGGCACTATGACGGTAAGAAGTTGGAAGTGCGCTTTCAAAAACAGCCAAAGCCTGCGCAACACGCATCCTGAACTGCTCTTCATAAGCTTCGAGTGGAACGAGCTGGTGAACAGAATAACGAAAACCTGGTTGTATGCTGAAGTTTTTGACTGGGAGCTGGAGATCCAGGGCTAGGATACCATCAGCAGCGATAGAACAGAAAATCTAGGCGGAGCGTGTGCCTTGCACATTAGCGGGAAGCTGAAAGCAACAAAGCTTTCGGACCCAACCCTAGGTAAGGCGCCGGAATGAGTATGTGCTACTGTAAGACTGATGGCAACGAGAAAGTGTCTTGTCGGCGTGATCAAAAGGGCTCCGAGCAGTTCCGACCCTGCCAACTCTCACAATCTGGAGGCACTGCAGTATGCGTGTTTACTGAGGGGTGATCACGTGCTTGTGATGGGTAACTTCAATCGGCCTGCGGCCTGCGTCACCACCATGTCCTGCAAAGCCGGTCACGAGTCCATACCTTCAGCGGTCTCCGATACAATAGACGGCCTAGGTTGGTATGAGCTAGTAAGCAACCCACATGATAGAGAAGAAATTCCACTCCAACAGCACTGGATTGGGTACTCGCCAACAAACCATACATGATTGATCATCCACTGGCTTGCGGACCGTTGGGGCTTGAGATGCATAGGATCATCAGTTTTAAGTTGATCCATAGCACTATTTTTGCTGAGAGCTGAAGGCGCCGCCAAATTAGATCTACCCGGAGCAAATTTCTCCGCCATGGAGGACTTTCTAGCCATGGTGCCCTGGCCACAGGACCAGTCGTGTGTTGAAGCACACTGGGGCCGCGTGAGAGAGTTTTAACCAAATCTGTGAGAAGGTATTTGCCAAGAGCACCAGCTAGGACCCTGGGACTCAGGCCAACAATGCGCCGTCGCTAGATGAAAATTCCAGAGAGGAAGGGGCTTGCTTGGGATTGACGTAGATTAACCCGGAGCTCGCAGGATTACACTGAATATGTTCACACCCGAAACCCTTGCAGTGCATAACTCCAGCAGGATACTTTCTAATATCAGAGGCAGTTCCAGATAAAGGCGGTAACTGATTACAGAGGCCTTTATAGCCGCTCATCAACATTGACACAGGCCAGGCCTGGAATGGCAGACTTTCAACTAGCTGGGGGACCACTGATGGAAAGCAACAAGGGGGCCTCTAATGTCTGAGTCCAGCACTACCCCTCAGTTTTGCTCTGCAGCAGCCAAACCACGCAAGTAACAATGACCCAACCGCAGCGACACGAGGTACGCCGTTAGATGCAGGCATACAAGTTGAGCTTACTGTCCTGAAAATCGCCACGGCTGGGTAAAATTTCGCCCCCGGAACTGCAGCAGTGTGGGGAGCAACTATATCTTCCATTCTCAAATCTTCTTAATCATTTCATCAGAGTTGGGGAGGTACCTGATGGGTGGAAAGCTTGTGTGGTGTCACCGATCTTGAGGGCAGGGAACGGGCCAGTACGGCAAAATTACCACCCCTTAACACTAATCTCCGTGGTCTTCATGGTGATGAGAGCTCTGATCGATGATATCACCTGCGGATTCATCGATGGGGACAGCATGTTAAATGTTGCTCAGCACGGCTTCCTTGGCCGTGGATCTCAACAAACCCACCTGAAGAAACAAAGCAGCGATGCACCGGAGCAGTAGGCAATTGTGTTCAAAAGCACGTCATACTCCTAGGCTTTTTATCGTGCTCGCCACTCACTCCTTCTACAGAAACCGGCAGGACCTAATTTTTCTGAATCTCTGGTCTTTTTCGTAGCCAAATCTCTGACTGACTTAACATCCAAGGTTGGTGTGGAAGGAATGTTGTCCGATAGCCATCAAACACTGAGCGGTGCACCCCAGTGGTCCATAATCGGACCCAATTTATTTGCTTTCTTCTTTGAAGTCTCCATCCCAAAGTACATTCAAATATACTACTGTACGCCGATGAGGCAGAGATCTGCCGGGAGATTCGGTAGGCAACGGATAATGATTTTTTACTAACTGCCTCTGACAGCCCGCCCCAAAGGTCAATCAGCAACGACCTACCATTCGGTTCGGCCGAATGCAAGGTCATGCATGTGGTGGGGTGTTGGGAAAACGAGTACTCCCCGGGAAGGAGCATGCACCAGCAGGTTACCTAGGAAAGCGATCTTAGCACGATCAGTGTATATGAACTGTCTCAGACCACAAACTGCAAAATCCCGGCTCATAGAGCCACTTTCAGGCTCCACCAAATCAGCGGACTCCCATGTGAGTCCACGCCCGAAGCTTTCCAAAAACTTTACGTCACACCATCCAGGCGGCTCTGGGAGATAAACTCGCAGTAGTGTCCGCCCTAATTGGACGATACATCTACACCATGGAAACCGTCCAGCGGAGGGCCACGAAGCGATTGAGAGGGCTATCCGGCACGACATTCCCGGATAGACGTCGCTGTCTTAATCTATATAGCATGGAATACCGACGGGCTAGAGGTAAACCATACTCCTACAGGACATCCTTCGCCCCGAGGGACACCCAGATTAAAACTTGTTTACAATGGCGTCCACTTTATCATTGCTTGGTCACTCCCCAAAGCCAGAGGGGCAAGGTCAACTAATAAGGGCCAGGGAGTATCGTTTTCCGGTGCGTGCCTGTCGCCCATGGAAATTGCTGCCGGCACCCGTAGTTAAAGCGACCTCCAAGCAGTCATTCAAAAGGAGACTTGAAAAGCGCGTAGCAGAGCAGCACCCAGGTGCCCCATTCGAAAACCCAATCACGGCTTTCGAAATAATGCCCTGCTTACGAGATTGCGGTTGTGATTGGAAGGTACACGGTTTGGCATGCTGATGAAGTGGATGAGTTTTTTGGAGCTTGTTTGAGAATAAAGTATTCGAGTGTGGTGAAATTTCGGGGTGGAATTGCCATGTTTTCTACGTTTTCAGTCTACTCTCTCTCTGATAACTCACAGAGGTTCGTTGCACTTTAGAATAAGAACCAAACGGGGTTGACATCAGAGCAATCACAGAAATCCAGCACTTATAAAGTCTCAAACCCCTTTGAGAACGGTAGCTGAACGCTACGCTTCTTGCGTTTGTTGCAAATCATTTGACCAGACCGAAAAAGGGGGGCCTAAGGAATGTTTGTTGTGGCAGGCTTTGATCTGCTGGAGGCGCTACGAAATCAAAAAATGAACACAAAGGAGAACATAGGAGGGAGAAAGGCGAACTTAAAAATGTAAACAAAGTGAAAAATGAGTGAAATGCTTAGGAAAATGGAAGGAAGCTACGAGAAAATACTGATGATGAAGATCCTTGGGTAAACATAGGGAAGCAAAAACAGTGAGCTGTGGAAGGAAAAATAAAGGAGATAAAGTTTGTGAATCGTAGAGTAGGAGGAGAGAGACCAAAGAATCCAACAATTGAGGGAAGAAATAAGACGAGAGCATAAACCGCGTAGGCCGACAACGGAGATGAACGAGGACAAAGAAGAGTTGTTACTTCCGCCTCTCGTAAACAGGGCAATTAAAGGAGAAAAAAGAACAAACAAGCCACCTCAAGGGTTACCAAGCACGGGGTGCTTCCTCCAGCATCATCCGACGAGCACCTGCTCTTACACGCCGTACACGAGTCAACAACATACAACACTCACGTGCAACGGGTTCCCAATTACATAGTCTGAGGCCAATTGCGCAGTAAAAGACGAGATGTTCGATGCTGTGCACGTGAATCTTTCCGTTATGTCCTGTCTTTGAATGGAGTCCACAAATGGACTGTAATCAAAGGTTGTCTGTGTGGAATAAACGGTATCTTGAGTAAGCTGTAATGCGAGTGCTGGCCAGAGGCCTGTCATTATCATGGTCATCTTATAGCCCTCAACAGTATGGCGAGCCCCACTGATCACAGCCCTTCTCACCATGTTGCACGTCGAATTAGAAAGTATGAATAAACAAGAAGGACTGAGAGTGGACCTACACGAGTGGGTTGAGTTAAGAACGTCCTAGTTGCTAACATACGGAATACACCGTCTCACTGTACAAAACACGCTTTGATCAGTCGTTCTGATTCAACAAAAAGGGAAAATAGGATCGCCACTGTTCTCGGTTTGCAGAAATCCTTCGGTGTCTCCAGACAGCTGGTTGAGCGATCTTTCGGATTCCAACCGCGAAAACATGAGGCACCTACTTTCCCCAATTTCGCCGTCCATTTTCTCATTCCCCACAGCCACGTTATCTGTTGACCTTCACAGGGTTTTTTCCACTCCCCGGGTGGAAAGAAAAACGGGACAATGCGCTCCTGACTTGTGGCATGAGGAACTGACAATACTCACTACTTGTGCGTCTCAGTATTATCCCCACCCATGGATACTGCCGGGACCTGGTAGAGTCCTGGTTTACACTATTGAATTTGTTCCATCATATATCAGAAAGAAGAGCCCTCACTAAGTTCCCAACCCTGTTTCCTCTAAAGATTTCTACGAACACCACAGAAAACAATCTTTTCAGCCAAGCTTGGATACTATGCTGCTCAACGTTGGCTCCAGAAATCAAGGATAAATAGCAACTTTCCAGGCCTCTAGCCCAATGCCGAGCAGTCAGCTTCACGACGGAAACCTGGCCACTCTAAAACCGCGGCTACGTGGCCCGCTAACCCTCGCCAATCTCTATAAAAAACATAGAGTATCACGCTCTTAAGAACCTGGACTCGTTCCCCTGCTAGGACAGGTGGCGCAAAATGTAGCGGGTTACTTTTGCATTTACGCCTTTTTCACCCCATTATCTAATCTGTGATCTGAGTGGTCGTTATATTGTGCCGTTGCTCAGGCTGGTGCCCCATTCTTGCACCGTCTACCAGTGGTGGGAACGCTTATGCACTTAGGTGATGTCTTGTTTCAGCTAATCATCAAACAGTAAATTGGTGATACGCTTTTGTTACCTCAGGTGGCCGAGCTCATAGGAGACGGTGACACTCGACCAATTTTTCGCATGCAAGCACGTGTCAACTCTATGGTGGTATCACTAAATACAGCAAAATTGTTGGCGAGTAACAAACCCCACTGTGAGTCAATTGGTGTAGCTAAGTAGGATCGAAGGAATAACACGCCCCGGGCAGTACTCAGCACAGTTCATACGAGTCCCGAAACATAGACAAGATTGATCCGTATCTTTTACCATACTGAATTGTTGAATGAACAACATCATAAAACATATGCAAACATTAAAAGTGCCATCCTACGGACTGAAAAACGAGATTCAAGTTCACGGCTTGCTGCAGACAAGCATGTGCTTTACGCAGGTCTAAGATAGGATATGACAACTTGATGTGTTGGACGCGAATTCACTGCGATCCCACGATTTTTTCTGAAGCTCGTTTTGGTTTACATTGTGGAGTCAACTCTGCCATTCACTCTGAGATCCTACGAAATTGGACCCATTTGACGGACCTAATATCCGATGGCACTCCCCGTCTGTTGACAAAGCACTGTAGGGCCCAGAGGAAAGAGTCATCAGTCATCGGATGGGTAACATCTAAGTGTACTGCCCTGGACTCCATGCACTTCGCGATGCACCCGTATCTCTTCGCCATCTTTTTCCGCACCTGATCCATAAAGGTCCGGTGTCACCAAACGGCCACCACCCCGGGGCCACCCTGCACTCCGCAGCGGAGCCGTAGACTGCTTGCCCGCAGCAGTTGTGCGTCTCCCACTGTATGCAAGGTTGTAATACACTTTTAGCAGTCGCCCTTCCTCTCAGTATCTAAACTTGCTTGCGCATGACACCCGTCAAGTGGGTTTCTTTGGCGTGTGTGTGCTGAAGCAGCAAGCCTATCACGGTTTGCCTAGCCGGTAATAATGCGGGATGTCTAACGTCGAAACTCAGGGGAGGGTTTGTCAGCCTAGCACCTACCCTCAGCAGTCTCCGCACAGGCTTTTAATTTAGAGTTTTCAAGTTGATCTCCTTTCTCCCTTGGGTTCCGTCTCTCCGGAATTCTTGAACTGTCAGAAAAATGCCTCGAAATGCGTCATCTCGGACGGGTGGTACTCCTCAAATCGTAGCCCATCAGTAGCCCATCGTAGCCCACAAGTACACGGCTGAAAAGGTGGTGAACTTTCATAGTCACCAAATGTCTCTTAAATCTAGTCAACCCTGCCGGTGATCGAAGTCTCTTTCTCCAAAAGGAAATCTAGCCGGCCTTGGGAAAACGAGCGTCGATTCGGAGGTACTACCGTCGTTACTGAGTCTTTGACCTGCTTTTCTGATTCAGGAGGTGGCTCAAGTTCGTAAGGGGGTCAGTCTCAATTAGGCTTGTGCAGAAATTGGCCCCCCCGTCCACGGTTCTGACTGTCAAAAATTGATCGCACCTAGGGAACTCAAATCAGCTGGGTTTTCGGCTGACTTGACATGCTTACACTGATTTACCGTAGTTTCGTCGTGCATGATTTTGAGCCGATTAGCAATGAAAGTACTGAAGTGGCTCCTGACGTTGTTGACGTAGTACAGCACCATTGTCGAGTCCGTCCGAAACCCAGATGTCAAGCTGCAGAAGCTGAGTTACCTATTCATCGTTTTCATTGCCTTTACAGCCGACGCGGCTGCACTGAGTTCGGGAAGCGCGATCGAAACCGATTTCTGCAGGGTAACGCGAGCCTTGGCGAAAAGACTTCCCGTAATGTATTTTTCATAACTCAGGCACCACAACCCATACACTATGGCCCAGCATCCAACTTTGGGCGCATCAGAAGGGGTGTACAAACCTCCCGTCCATGTAGCATGACCAGAGAGTATGCAATCGGGAATAAGCACGTGCCCTCGTATGTTTAAAGTGACCAAAAACTCTTCCCATTCCAGCCTGTCTTCGTCAAACGGCTGGACCTGGTCGACTTTCTTCCTATAGAGTCGATGCAGATTGATCTTTCTAGGTAGCAACCAGAGAGAAACAAAACAGAGTGCGTCAGGCAGGCTTTAGAAGGCATACAGTATGCCACAGCTAGTAACTGGTTGGTTGGGGAAGCCCAGCTCGAAAGCGAATAAGTCCGTTTCCGCACTCCATTTTCTTTCTAGAGTGCGTTCTATCGGGATCGGTTACCCTTTCAGATCTCGCACAGTTTCTGCCTTTCTTATATGCTGAATAACTTCAGAAACCTCCGGTACATTCGATATCCAGTTCGTGATGTGGAATCCGCCCTTATCCAGCAGTTCTGTTTGGCACCTAAATTGTGGTATGTCCGAGTCTAAGTCGTTGGATGATCCGAGGCCGCCATGGAAGTGAAATTTTTGCTGACACTATATGGCGATACGGAAGCTGTTACATGTGATGCGACCAGATACAGCCTCGTGACCAGGTGCGCGGATGAGACTCAATCAATCAGGATCGCAGCGAACAAGTCCGGCCAAAGCTCCCTGTTATTTGTCATTTTCGAGCCCACTAATTAAATTCTCTAATCTAACATGTATACAAACCTTTTCTGTGGTACAGTTAATGCGCTATTCCACAACCTTGGTCTTCTTGCTACCTTTTTCGCGCAGTTCTGTTCGGGGGCTATTTAAGTACGGACCGTCAACTCAGTTCATTATGATTATTACGGATGACGTCTCATCATGGTGCTGCCGAGTGTCGCGCAGCTGAATCCCCATGCTAGTGCATCTGAAGTTGAAGGCTGGATTGAAAGTTTCGAGTTATGGTGTAGCGTACCAAATGGTGTGAAGAAAGAGAGCCATACCACATTCTCCTTGACAGCTGACCGCCGTTCATTGTACTGGTTGATAAAAGAAGCTCGCATCTCCGAGAGCCCCGTTAGACGAGTTGAGGGCAGTACCTGAAGGCCACGTGGTTCCGGTCAATTTTCGGGTTACCGAATGTGCAAGATTTTATCCCCTGAGTCATGGTCCAAACACCAAGCTCAGTAAAGTTATCCTGACACTTCAGACACAGGCTACAAAGTGTAATTTTGGTGATCAGTTGGAGACCCAACTGCGAGACTGCCTCACTGCCGGCAAAAATCATCCGGAGTTTCAAAAGAAGCTATTGCCGAAACCGGGCCTTACTTTCTACGAAGCCCGGTTAATCTACGGAGAATTGGATGACGCAGTGGATGCGATGGCTGTGAGTTCCATAGTAAACCACCAACAAGTTCTCCCTCGTAAACCAGCCCCCACAAATCAGAAGCCTCAACCAAGGCCCGCTAACAAGGTGATTTCTGAACGCAAACTGGTTCAGCCAAATCGGTGATTCTCGTGCGGCAAATATCACCTGCTTTCCACCTGGTGCTTTCGTAATGCGGTACACCATTCTTGTGGAAAACTTGGTTGCATTCACAAGATGTGTCTTCAATCCAAGTGAGATTTGACGAGTGCAACCCTTGGAGGTTCAAACACTCACGATAGTCCGCTATACAAGCTGAAGATTTCAAGTGAATCGGACCAATTCTTGCACAGATCAGTTCAATTTTAATCCGGCCTGAAACATCAGTTCATTGTGGATACCGGGAGCTGCGGGTCCATTATGCTGAAATCATTGTTTGCCTTGGTTCAGCCTAGTGTACCCATACAACCCACTGCCGTGACCATTCACGTTGTTACTGGATATCGACCTTCACTGCTGATTCTTGTTTTCCATAGATTGTCCATTAATTCTGGGTTTGAGGGCCCTGCATGCCTTGGAGTAACCTTTAACCCTGAAAAATACGTTCGACAATTCGGCGAATCAGCCTGTTCCTCAGCAGTCGGTCTCACAATGCTCCAAAAACAAAGATAGTATGGCGGCTGAGCCCATGAAGGTGGAAGTGGATGGTAATCCGGTATTCCTGAAACTCCGAATGTTGCCGTACTGCCAGAGAGAGGGCGTTCTGCAGGTGCTTGCCAAAAAGGAGCAAGAAGGTGTCATTGTTCGTGTGCCCTCATCCACTTGGGCGACCCCTATTGTGGGAGCAATGAAGAGCGACGGACAGACATACCGAATTTGTGGAGACTATCGGCTGACCTTGAGTCCACGTTCACGGAAATGCTCGGCAACTACGGTGAAATCTGAGGACTTCAATAAATGCATGCTCCGTAGCACGTTTTTTCTCAAAAGCTCATCTGGTCGATGGGCACCTGCGAATTCCGCTGCACACGGAGTCCAGACCACTAACGGCTTTTGACAACCCAGGGGCATGCTCCAATGCAATTTTTTGTCATTTGGTCTACACGTGTCATCCGGGATATTTCAGGCTACAACAGACGAAGTGATCCATGATATTGACGGCAGGGTGACATATCAAGAGGTGCTAATTTTCGGATCCACGATGAATGAACATGACGACCGATTACAAAATTCGCTGGAGAGGTTCGTGGAAAGAAATGTATCGATCAACGCCCCTAAGTGAGAGTTCAGCGCCACCGAATTAGATTTTCTCGGTTTCACTCTCAATGCAAACGGGTGCCAATCCGATCCAGATCGTTTCAAACCCTTGATTGGCATCGATTCAACGGAAATTCAGGAGCAGTTAGCATCGACTCTTAGGCGCCTGCAATACTACTCCAGGTTGATTCCGAGCTTTGCAACGAGATCCCAACCATTGTTTCTAGCTAAGTCTTCCGATGTGTGGCAGTGGAAAGAGCAATGTTAGCAGATATTGAGTGGTCTCATTTAAAATATCAATGGCCGACCTATACTAGCCCCATTTGCACCGTCTAAGCCGACCGTGGTGATCAATGACGCCTCCGAAGTGGGAAAGAAGCAGTTCTAGAACAAGATGGATGTCGTCGTCAGCATGTTTCGTCTTCCCCAATACCGCGCAGAAGGGTTGTGCCCAGACGCAGAAGGAAGCCTTGGCCGTTTCCTCAGCGGAATGCCGACTACAAAAGTACCTATCTGGAATGAAGTTCACGACTGTCACCGACCACTAGACCCTTCAGTTCCTGGTTAGCAGGATTAATCCGTCGCCAAATACACGGCTGTTATTATTCGGTGATGGTGCTTCTATCAAGGTATCTACAAATGTGACATCCTGCATCGACTCGACAATACAATCCCACAGGAGGACCCCCTATCCCTTTACTCACGAAGGACCAAGGCCATTTTACCTCGCCGACTGGGCCTGCGTCGAGTGAAGAATTGAACAAGCGACAGAAAGATACTACTGGCCTGTGATTTCGGCGATCAGAAAGGGTAGGCAGCCCAAGATAAATGGCAAGTTTCCTCAGTTCTTCGCACTGATAGAGGAATTCAGTATCCAACCCGACGGTGCCCTCTGTCAAGATGAACAGCTTGTCATCCCCTCTACTCTGAGCAGGTCGGTTTTGGATGAACTGCCCAGAGGCCACTTGGGCGTGGATAAAATAAAGTCGGTGGCCCGACAGATGTGTTGGTGGCCGGAACTGGATGCCGATATTTGCACTGAGGCAAAGAACTCTGATGAGTGTCTGCGTAAATTCCAGTCGAGGCCATACCACCGGAATCCATGGACCGAAAGCTACATTCCATGGCAGAGAATTCATTCGGTAGTCTGCGGCCCATTCTTGAACCGGTGTCAAGCTCTTGTATTGATCGACTCGTACTCCAAATGGCCGGAAGTGTTCTTGACGATTTCACCAACCACCACGTTCGTAATCCAGATGTTACGGAAATGCTTCAGCCGAGAAGGAATCCCACAGGTACTAGTCACCGATAATGGATCACAATTCTGTGCGGTGGATTTGAAGTACCGGCTTGATGGAATCTGGTGCAGGGATCTACCTGCGGCGCCAAACCACCCATGTTCTAGCGGCGCAGCGGAAAACTTGGTGCGTTCTGTGAAAAGTGTAGTAGCACCGACCAACCCGAGGTCGTTGCCCAACTTGGAAGCGTGATTTATGGAGCCGAGCCCGCTAGCTAGACTGCACAGTATCCCCCCTAATATCGTACCTAAGGCTTAGAGTGCCTGGCGGTGGCCTACTGCATGGTCTAGCACCCAGTGTGCTTCTGGCGCGTCACTGCCGATAAGATCTTATTTCCCATCCTCTCAATCTTCGATGGTTACATCCTGCAAGTGAGGCCATCGCTACAGAGTTCCATTCACCGGCCTTCTTGCTAGCCTGTGCAGATCAGCCATTCTGAAAACCTCTGCTGGCTCGATTTTCTCATTGGTGTCTTGGGAGATGATTTGCAAGCTCATCTGTCCTGCACTTGTTACCGAGGTTCCTCCGACGGTACTCATAGTTAACGACCTTGGGCTTTTCGCGAGCTCGCGTTTGCGGGCAAACGGCTCATTTTCCAAGATGCTGTCCGATCAGCTGTGGAAAAGAGCCAAAGCCACGGCCACCTCTTCGGAGGTCAGCACTCCTACTGAGACCGCACCCAGGTGCACTGGTTTTGGCAGGCCGTGATGTCGATCAGATCACACTGGGCTTTCTGTTCCCATCTGGAGTAGCTTCTATTGCCTGGTGTAGTAGTCGATGGGGTCTGCTTGGACAACCTTCGTGACCACCTCCAGCATATTTTCGGAAAGCTTCCGCCCGGTGTGAGGTGTTAAGGCAGGTGAAGCAGGCTTCTGCCGTCCTTTTCGTTCCCCAACTGTTCTCGCTGTGGCTGTGTTCAGCTACGGGCAGCCTGATATCCCGCGATTGGAGCCCCGGGTCTTGCAGCTTGGAAGGCCAACGGCCTCGAGCGAAATGGCGTGCTAATTTTTCCAAGGGTGTTGATTCGAGTGTTCTCACGCGGCACCTTGCGCTTGGCTGGCTCCAGTTCTCTCAGCTTTGAAGCTATCGAGTGAGTCGGCCGAACCCGCTATGGGCTATTCTAATTTGCCCGTCTAAATACTCGGTCAGGTTCTCGAAGTCGGCCCCAAGGTCACCACTGCTTATGCTTTCCGCCTCCCAACGACCCTGTAACCTGGACGAGAGACAACAAACTATCTTCTCCAGTGTGTGCACTACGCGAAGGTCCGCCTTGTACCCCGAATGATCGAGGGCTATCGGTCAGTTATGCATCCTTATAAAGCAATCGGCCATGGTATAGATGTCGCTCTCAGTTCGTTTGGCACCTAAAATCATGCCTTCTACCAGATTTTGAGCGATTTTGAACTGCTGGCCGAACGGGTTCTTCAAAATCCACCCCGTGTGTAGCCCTGTCCCGGGTCGAACATGAAACACCCATCAATAGCATTTCTGGCCGTTCCTCGACAACAGTGAGTCAAGTGAAGCAGCCTTCGTCCCGGGTCCTTTACCTTGTTCTTGTAAAAGGTTTCAAATTTTTTTATTAACTTTCAGGTCATCTGTCGAACACCGTCAACTCTACCCTTGCTAAATCGGTTGTTTGTTATATTGTCGTTATATGCTTGACGGTTGGAGTAGGGCTCCCGACCTCTAGTTGCCCTAGTTTGACGAAGGTATTGTCGTCACTAGTTCTATGCACAAGGTAGCTCCGCTTACAGTTTTCCTCAGCCTCTTGGGTCTGTTGCCTGGCGAATAATAACTGCTGTTCTAGTTCGCACATCCTCAATATAAATAAATCAACATTCTGGCAATGAATAACGCCCTCGTTATGAAGTTAACCGGCACTGACAGGGCCAGGTGATCTAACGTTGTCTATGGAGCCAAATGTAACAAAACCCTCCCCAGTGGCTGGCCGAAATGAATCCTGTCCGGCTTCTGATGGCTTTGTTCCTTTTCTTGTCATGCTACTTGTCTTCGCATTCCAAATCGTTCGAGTTGAGTGTTGTAACACGCCTTGAGCAGTATTTAGCACAATTCGTACGAGTCCCGAAACATAGACAAGATTGATCCGTATCTTCTACCATACTGAATTGTTGAATGAACAACATCATAAAACATATGCAAACATTAAAAGTGCGATCCTACGGACTGAAAAACGAGATTCAAGTTCACGGCTTGCTGTAGACAAGCTTGTGCTTTACGCAGGTCTAAGATAGGATATGACAACTTGGTGCCTTAGATTCGCAAACAAATTAGTTCATAGAAACATCAGTCGTACAAAACACGCAAATAACAGGTGTAGGTGAGTAAGTCCACGAAATCACGGTACTGTAGTGCCTCCGAAAGATTTTCCACAAACGATGGGTAGAGAAGGAAACACCTTGCATTTTGCACCCAAGAAATCGGGGCTTTTTTGATACACTTTCTGAAATATGCTACGTCAGTATTCTGTCAGAATTTGCCGCAAGTAGTTTGTCAAGTTGAAAAGTTTAAATGCGGTTCGGTTAAGTTGACGGTAGCTGAAGTAGATAGATAGTGGCGGATGAATTATGATTATAAAAATGACCAGGCTCACATCTTAAAATTAACTGCTGTTCAACTAAACCAAATGAAAGTGTTTATATTATTCGGGCAATCTTATTTTCACTGTGAATTCGTTTTCTTTTCGTTGTACTTAAGAAACTGTCTTATGCACCAAAACACGACGGCTGAGGACGAAATTTCATTGTCACATTTTATAGCCCAAAGTGATGACAATTGAGCCTAATATATTTAACTCTTCCTATGAAGTGAGTCATCTGTGAGTAACCGTGTAATGAATCCGCCCGGTGATATGTGCTGAATTTAGGCCACCATAATCGACCGAATTCCGTAAGACGACTGTAATAGGAATAGATTTGTATGTATATTCAAAAGTATCGCATTTCGGCGGTCACAAATTGCTCGGGTATGGAGCCAACTGAGGATTTACTGTCCACTGCATTGAGAGCCGCTTGCGATCCACGAGACTGAAAAAGCTTTCGTAACAAAATTGTGGAACCGAAGCTGATTAGATGGCACTGCACGAATAGAGAGCACAAATTTATTCCAGGCCCATTGAATCTATCCTTCAAGTCCCTTTGGGTTGCGTCCTCATTAGAACTTGCTTATAGAATTTGCGTCGTATACAATGGAGAAAGGAAATGCTCCGATGAAAGACAAAGAAAGGTAGTCAGAAAAATCCATTGCCTCATATTATGTCAGCCAGCATCATTTCAAAATACACTGGCACATAATACCAACCGACAGATGAACATGAAAAAAATCCCTTAAAGTTCTTATTCGTTCATAGAAGACGTTCAAGAGCGGCTGGTGAACGTGTCTCCTGTTGGGTCTAGCAGCGAAGTACCAACGTTGTCACCTCTATCGGACGAATAGAGAAGACACAAGTCGGTTTATAGAGGCAAGGTGTATTCTATTTATCGTGGCACCGAAACGGTAACGATACGAGAGATACACCGGGCGGAAAACGAAGCGCAACGGCTGTGCAGAAAGCGAACCGCAAGCGTGTACAATCGGCGAACGACCAAAAGCGAGAGTGATTCAAAACGAGGTCGACGGAAACCTCGGAAAAGTCAGTCCAGCAAGACGTACGCAACCGGACAACACTATGAGGTCGATGTTGAACGTCGGAGAAGATCGTAGAGAAAACAGACCCAAAATGGTGTCCAGAAAACAGTCATTTCCTCAGAACGATCGAGGTCACTACGAGTTCTTGATTTAAATTCACAATTTTCGAACAAGTAAGTACTAACCGTTTCACTGCATTGAGGCTGAATATGCAATAGAAAGTTGGGTGTGGCTGAATGTCAATGTAGTGTAGTGATTAATTCGCATTTAACGTGGGCGTCACTTTCAATCAGGAGAAAATTTATGTTTGATCCCGTCGCTGAAGGCCTAAGGACTCATCCCGTCTTTCGCATCAAGTTCGCCTGGGACATTAGGACCACTGACATTTTCCGGCCATTTCGCCTAAATACTAATAAGAAAATGAAAGAAACAGTCTGTTGAACACGAATATTTAGTAACTCAATGGGTCTAAACCGCAGCTTGGTAATACGTCAAATGGGAGAACAATGGAAACTGTTGGGTCAGATCTCTAAGCTAAAAGATAATGAGTGCACTTTTGTTTCTCGTTAGCAATGGGATCGACGACAGTCTTGAAACACAAAATGTCATAAATAAATACCAGTGTCATTATTTAAAAAGGAAATTCTAATGGCGATTCTTCTAAATACCAATAACACCGTTCAGTATTTCATTAAAACACCATGACATTATGGCGGACAGCTAGCACAAGGTAACGTAACTTTTTGAGGAATGATTTACTCCAGCCTACCGCGAGTTAATTCGAAAAATTATCATCTTTCGTAAGATAGAGTATACATCCTACTCTTTCGTAAAGAGGGAAAGATTTCAGAATCATTCAGGTATTGTCAAAAAGAGGTCAGGTTTGAATATTTTTATATGGACAGACAAAGCACTATTAAATGGGCGTACTAAAAAAGCCGTGCAGATGATGACGGTGAAATCAAATCAAGTTCAGCCAGCTTCCACTGTTTTCAGTTATTTGCAAGCTCAAGTTGCAATTTGAAGTATGTGACGAAAGTCTAATTTGTTACTCTTAAATTAACCAATCCGTCGATTCAAGTTATCAAGATAGTCGTAGAGTAACTTTACAAACTGACCACTGATGATATCGTGTTATTTGTTTCCTAATTGTTAGTCATGAACTGAAAGAAACTGAATTTCCGTCAGTTACGTTAACACAGGAAATCAATGGAAACTTCTATAATACCAACATTAAACGACGCTCTATCGAATAAAAGCCGGACTTCTAGCTGAAAATAAGCGATTAACTAATCAGCTCTACCTCAGAATTCACCTTAACTTGTTGCGGCTTTCGTTAGCTGCATTGGCTAGACCATATCTACCCCTTTTCCTACTTCAACCACACAGTTTACTGTTGTAATTTCCCACCTAGTTTTATTTCAAATGCGAGGCCTCATCAGCGGAATATTTCAAAAAGGTTTCACCGTTTAAGGCGGGAGCTTCGTTTCATCCATGTATTGCCGGCGTCACAGCCTAGATAGCGATGAAACCGTTCGCAGCTTCGCTGCCCTTTTATTGTCGCAGTCCGGGAACCAGGTGCATGACTAAATAATACCACACAATACGTGAGTTTTGATGGGGTCACCTAAGTAACACGGCTGTTTGTTGGCGCGAACCAATCCTCGGGCTCACATTTTTTCACACGCAAGAGGTTTGATGGAGCGTCCGCTGAAGGATGGTTGTTCACGTGTACGGGCTGGAAGCCGACACACCGCTTGGTTCATGACTATCCAGCCTTGAGCATGCGGCCCCGAAACGGCTGTGAGTCCTTCGCGCTCGTCGTGACATGGGCATTCAGTAAACAGTGGCCTCATCAGTTTGGATGGTTAGACAGAATACCAACCATCAATGCGCAACAAGCCCCAAGCGATGTCTGACAGAGGGAACTGTCGAGGATTCAAAGGCTATAAACAGTGTGTAAAAGAAATCTGATCCTAATGATTACTGTTTTCATTGCAACGAATGACGCGTGACCACGGGTCTACAAAAAGGCGAAGCACACTTCCAAACAAGTAACCAGTTGAACCTGTTACTGCCAACAAATCCCGAATGATATATGTGCTGTAAATACAGGACAACAAATGTAAAGTAGCACGTCAGGAGCATTATCAACAGTTTCGTGTTTGTTGTATTGTCGGATTTCGCAAGCAATCAGAAGACCAGAGTCAAGAGAGGCCGTCGAGGTGGATACTACCTAAGGAGATATGATCTCTTAGGGGCCGGTCATTTTTAACAAATGTAAGACAAGTGGCTGGGCATACCTTATTTATGCTGCTCGGTGAATATACAGATTTTATCGATAGGACTGAGGTGTGTACTCTCCATTACTAGGCTTTATCGACAAATGGATTCACTGGTGAGCAGTAAAAGTTAATGACTCAGCCGTTTACCATCACACGAACCACTATAAAACGAAACTGATTCATACCAAATGACATTTTTTGAACGAAGAACTCACTACTCGTAAACGAATTCAGACTTGCACAACATCACTCTAGTGAAGTGCTGTTACCATTAGAAGTATAAACTCCGGTTTAAGTTAACCTTAGATTCGTGCAACGACGTGTTGGACCAAAGGAAATTACTTTACTGAACAACAGTCGTAGTTTACAAATATCCGTCCACATCAGTCTTAGATTCGGCTGATTTCTTACTTTTTGCTCCAGCTGACTCGAAAGTGAACCGTACTTACCTTGCATTCCGTTGTCGCTTTACCTCATTTAAATGCTCCCCAGCCCCACCCCTCCGTTGCTGTAAAGTGCAACTCTCTCTTTACCATTTGAGAATTTTTCACCTCCTTGAGTGATACTGCAAACTTTGTTTACGCCCTCATGCGTGCCTCTCGACCACGGCCGAGAAACATGCCATTATCATTACCATTTTAAAAAGCGTACAGCATGATGTATGATAATAAGACAAACTCCCGATTGGGATTAGGAAAAAATGAGTATTTCCTGTTAAGAGGCTGATATGTTCCGGGAAACACATATCCTGATAGTGCGACCATAATCAAAGGGAGCCTGTATATGTCACCCGGACAACCAAAAAATGCCATGGTTTACTTTTAATCTCCTATCTCCCATTTCATTTTATTCATAATCTGTTTACTTCACCCGTTTCTTGGTGAAGGGCATGCAGTAGAATGAGGAATACCGCTCACTGGTTGAGGTTGAATTTGAATGTGTTTCGATGAAAGAAGGAGACAGTCATTGCCCCCTCTCTATTTCATTCAGCAAATGCATCCTGTAAGACTTTGATTCTCCATTTATTTTTGCCGAGAAGCTGCATCCACAAACCACCAATAACTCCCTAGATGACTGTGTAAAGTTTTGCCGCGAACTAACCCCTACAAGAAGAAGAGGGAAAGCTGAGCGCGATCAGTTCCGGCTGGTTTTCGGACTATAAACTCACGGCGTAAGCGTCAACATAAATCGTTCCCATATTTCGGCGCTTGGCTCGAACACATGCACCTGTACCAATAGAAGTCAGCTAGCGACCTGCGCGCTGGATAACCAGCACCTTTAAGTTAAATATAAACGGCGTAAATGGTTTCAGTTTCAGTTACCTTCAAATACGCGCAGTGAATGGAACGCGATTATGAAGAGAACAGCCTCTCGTCTAGTGACGGCATCTTCTCTTGGAGTTCCTGAAAAGGGCCAAGTTTTGAAGAGTGGCCTTTTTACTTTCAAACCGTGACTAACGTAAAGAGCCTAGGAGCTTCTCTTCAGATGAAGAGAACTAACCACCCGATGAGAGGACCAGTTCGACGAAGTTTTTCTCTCCGTAAAGTTTACTTCACAGGCAGTCGTAGTAGCGAAGCAGCCACCAGGACTACGGAACAAGGTGAGCTAGGGCATATTGAAATATGTTGTCAGTCACGAATAATACTCCCATTCCACCGTTTCCATAAAGAGTCCTTTCTGACCGTAAGAACAAAGCACATCTTGAGTTAATTTTGTTTATGTCTTTAACGAAAAGACCATTCAGTGACGCACGTGTGTACAAAACAGGCCGAGTATGCTCATTGCGTACAATACAAATAAGCTTTTTATTTTTTTGATGAATTGAATTCTGAAATCCGCCGGAAACCAACATAGAATCCCAAGCCACCGGAACTTTCTAGTAATGGGTGCCCGACAAGTCGCAAGCACAGTGGTTAGCAGGCTTGGATATTTAACTCACGTTAGAACAATCTTTGTGGGGACCCCCGGTAATGCCGAGAGTAGTAATTCGAGTAGACTAAGGGCATCAAGGAGTACGCTCGTAAATTATATTATCTTTTAATCACCCTTCGTCAGCACCCATGAGGCCAAGCCCGAGGCGTTTGGTACCATCCCCATTATCATTATCCAGTTAGCTGATTCGCATCAATTTGCCTCCGAGATTTTCCAAGTAAACAACAGCAGATGGACTTGGACTTAACAGGGACCTCATAAATCGCTGTTGGGACGACACAAAACCACTCCAAGAGGTGGTATTCTAGCTGTAAAAGAAAACGGAATCCCTCAGCCTGAATAATTATGATCTTTGAAGAGTTTTTCTCATGAAAAATCTGACTCAATTCGCAGATTTGGACCAAAACTGAGATGACATCAAAGTCCGCAACCATCTGGTAAGTTGCTTTAAATGAAACTAATTATTGTAGAACAGCTACCACGCCACCTTAAGCTTTCACTGACCAGTCTATGACTAGCGGAGGCCCCGGAACATACCGATTCTCACAGATTATATGAGTTCCGTAAATCAGCACTGAATGGCTCCATTACTCGTATGATTATTCTTTCAAATAACTTATTATGTTTAGACTAAGTCCAACAAGGAACACCGTCCAGCTGATGTGAAGCGGGGCATGATTGTGGTGTCCATTCGTGGCTGGTTGCACGAGGCCGCCACAAACTACCGAAGATAGAAACTCCAGCCGGTAAAATAAATTCACGAACATAATTATTCCCGTTTTTTCCAGACCGCTGAAAAAGCTTCAAGACAAGTCGGCCTCGTGGACATGGAGTTACATCAACACAACTTTCCTGTACATCAATGTATGTTTCAGTTGATCTACGTCGTGTTCCACTTCCATTCCAAAGTGGGAATGTCAGCCGATTATTCATGAGAACTTCAGGCTAATTAGAAGTTTTAGCCGTCTAACGTACATAAACGGTGTAGGTTTTGACGTAGTGCACGTGTAATCTCTTTTATAGTTTAAGAGCAACTACCGTGTGATCAGGGAAATGATTCCGCCCCGGGTTGTGTAGGATTGTGGCTGAGTAGGACGGGGGTTCGAACGAAATGCTGTAATCGGATACATTTATTGGTGCGGATGTTGAGGCGCAGGCTACTTGCCTGGTCCGAAAGTCAAAGGAACATAGCTCGGCGTGTGTGCCACGATTTATTCGTCCTGCGTACCAGCTCAGCGATTAGTCTATTATCAAGTCGTTCATCGGTCAAGGGGGCGGAAATTCAGTCGATACCCACTGCGCGAGCCGAACTAGCTGCGTCACCTTCATTGGTTCGTCCCAGCTGCGCGCAAGTTGCGAGGAGTCGTTGCGCGTGCACCTATATCACCCAAATCAGCCGTGGTCACATAGGGATGAATAAGTGGCGATTACACACAACTTGTACCAGCAGGGTGGTAAAGGCGCAATCCATGTAGTCTGAGATGGCCAGAAATGACGGGATCCGTGGGGGAAACATACTTAGAATGTCAAAATGCTGATGCGGTGCACCAGCATATTAAGAAAAATGCCGGATGTAGGTCTGGATGCGTTCCGCCCTTGCTGGATCGAGCAATAACAAATCTCCCCGACGATGTATCTGAGCCACAGTATGTGCACCTCCGGGCAAGGGTGATCACGCGTGTGTCAAAACTACATTGGGCACGCGGCAACCCAAGGTACCCTCAAGACCGGTTGGACATCTCGGTAGTACGGACACAGACAGGCTTCGTAATATGGTTGTGGGGCTGATCTGGAACACGGCAGACGAGGCTACTGCCGGGGAGCACTGGCTGGCCATAAAGGGTTCACTAACTGTCTTCCAGAATGAGTTCGTACCCCTATAACGACAAAGTGAGGAAGGCAAACTTATGTGGTGTAAGGCTGCAATAATCAAGGCCATCAAACGTAGTTATCGCAGCTGGAACCAGTACAAAGCTTCCGGTAGTCAGCTAGCCTGGAACCGCAATACAAGGCTTCGAATCGAGAATGTGAGCCTTCTCCGAACCTCTAAGCGTGAATGTGCTCAGATTGGCTCAAAGCGTAAGATAGCGGCCGAAAAATTCTACAGGTGCGTACAGTCAAAAGGCTCAACAAGAGATGCCACAGGCCCTCTGTCCACTAGGGACCACGATATTGCCACTGAGGGCCAGGGCAAAGCGGACTTCCTGGGGAAATACTTTGGTGGCGTACATAGGATAGGTAGAGGCACATGAGTCAATGAGGCTCTGGTGCATCCTCCCCCGCGGTTAAAAGAGCTAAATCTCTCACACCTAATCGTGCGTAAGTACCTGCAGGAATTATACAGCCACAAGCCAGCCGGTCCGGTTAGTATCCACACAGCTGTAACGCACGTTTAAGCAATGCGTAGCCAAATTCGCAACGGATCCCGAAATCAAAAGGCGATTATCCGTGATATTCTACGATACTAGGTTATTGAATGAACAGTGATACCAAAAAGATACAAACCTCAATAATGCGATCCCAAGGACTCAACAGACGAGAAACCGAATAGCAGCGTGTGAGCAAACAGCACGTGCGTCACGCAGGTCCAGAACAAGGATGTGACAAAGTAGCGCTGTGGGTGCGAACAAACAACAATTGGTCCATAAAAACAAACAGTTCGTAAAGACACGTCAATAGTGTGAGCAGGTGAGTGATGTGAAGAAAAACACTGAGCCGCAAAGGTTTTAGGGGGATTTTCCACGACCGGCAGTTACATCAGCTATCATCAAGCCGTTGGCAAATATCATAGCTCCATCTATGTGCAGGCTGCATAGGTCCAGGTCGGACCAGAGTAAGATGCCCCAGGACTGAAAAAGCGCGGCCGACTTGAGGACACATAACAATGGACTTAAGTCGGCTGTGCAGAACTACAGGCCGGTAAGTCTAACTAGCATCCTGCTTAAAGTCCTTGAGATCATCCTTACCCAAATCCGTCAGCACTTACTGGAGCACTCCATGCTGAGTCCGGCCCAGCATGGGTTCCTGAAAAATAGATCTTGTCCGGCCAATCTCCTGTGCTTCTCAGATGAAGTGACTCGACGACTGGACGAAGGTTAGCAAGTTGGGGTATGCTACCTCGACTTTAGCAAGACGTTCGGCTCCGTTGATCGTCATCTTTTGTTATGCAAGATGGAGAAGTCCGGTATGGCTGGGCCAGTATTTAGGTTGCTGGAGGACCTCCTCTCAAACAAGAGGTTTTGCATCAAAGTGAGGGAAAGGTGCTCCAGTTTGGTAAACGTTATCAGTGGTGTACCTCAGGGATCCGTCCTAGGCCCGGTCCTATTCTTGTTATTTAATAATGACCTGGCATCAGCTCTTCAATCGCTTAGCTTCATTTTTGCGGATGATGTGAAGATTGTTGGTTCTGAGGGTAGGGTGGACTTGGACAGGGATATAAATACCATCCTGGACTGGGCATACAAATGGGACTTACCTCTAAAAGCTGAAGAAAGCCATTTGTTGTCAAGGGCAAAAGCGAGCCTAACTGTCGCTCATGATCAAGAGCTGTTCTCCATAGAAGCAGCCAGTAGGGTTAAAAACCTTGGGGTCGTCACGAACAGTGACATCGAATGGTCGGAGCAGTGCAAAGCTGCTGCACAAAAGGCTCGTGAGGAGCTCTTTAGGCTGCGATCAGCTTTGTCTTGCCGGAAGCCGGAGGTATTCGTACCTATTTACATGGCTATATTACGACCTCACGTAGAGGGTAGCGTGCGGGCTTGGTCAACCTTTTACAAAAAGAAAGCCACCTGCCTGGAGAAAGTTCAACTTCTCTCCGTGTGAATGGTTGAAAGGCAGAGGGGTAAGACGTATGAGCAGAGCCTCTGTGATTTGAATCTCCCTTCGTTGGAAAGGAGGAGAAGTCGAGGGGATCTCAGAGGAAGGGCATTTCTGGCCTTAGACCAGATAGTCTATTCCAAGTGGCCGTAGATTCCAGAACAAGGGGACACGAAAAGAAGCTGATAAAAGCCCGCGCTAGGTTGATGGCTAGATCGCACTTCTTCAGCAACAGGGTAGTGAACAGTTGGAACGGTCTTCCTGGTGGAATGATAGATCTGCAGACCGTCCAATCCTTCAAAGGTGCCCTCGATCGCAAGTGGTACGAGATATTTCCTTGCAGTGAGCGTTGAGTAGGTCAACTAGATAGGCGACGGGTAGCACTGTGGCCCTTCTGGGGTATAGTGTAATCGACTTTTCCGCTGCTTGCATTCTGTCTTAGTCAAAGCTCACGATGCATAATGTCTCTCGCAGTTGATTTCAGATGAAGTTTTCTGTTTCCCTCTCATTTTTAGCTGGGATTCGACGAAGTACACTCGGCAGTGGTGGGTAAAAAACTGGTGCGCATACCATCGATGGAATTCTGGATGCTCGATTGGCCGTGGCCATTACCTGTCCTGTGCAAACTGAACTGAACTGAACTGCTCTGACCTTGGGGATTGTCCGTCTTCGCGGCTGATGGCGTCCGTGGTAACGTCTTTTGCTCTGAGGAGAACTCTCGCGTTCAGCATCTTTTTCTCTGTGTTTTTCTTCTCTTTAGAGTTATCCTTGTTCATCTATAAAGCATATACTCATATTTTCATCCCGCGAATTTTGCTGGAGGAGATTACAATATTGTTTGCTTGGTTTATCACAGATCTTGGTCGTTGTTTTATTTCATTTGTTGGATCATCACTTCACAAGAAAGCTCCTTTAATCGCTGGACTTGTGTTTTGTTTTCCGTGCAGCATTGGTGTTTTATACTTCCTACTTTGGCAGTCAGTTATCCTTCGCGTGGAGTACATTTCGTGCTGCTTCTTCTTAGCGCTCTACGTGCTGCAGTCATTTTTCAAGTTGACTTTCCTGTTAGACCGTCCTAGGAAACTGAAGCAAGTTTAACTACCAAAATACATCCAGGAATAAGTGGTTTTTCGAAATGGACCAAAGAAAACTGCTTTATCCCATCGGATTGTCCTCAACGCCCAACTGGGGGGAATACACCGTTGTTGTCGCTACTGTTGGTGTTGGAAATGTGTCCCAGTTGGCGTGTGACCTGCTGGTGTATAATTTAGACTGCAAGCTTGCGGCGGATATCGACTTTCAATTTCTCCCGGCTGTTGTAGGTCGTGACCCCTATGGAACATCAGACGATGCAAGTACCCCAAATTTGATGACTAGCTCTCAGGTAAGTATTTTAATTCTTTTCAAATGCTTGCACGATATCTCAAAATCAATGTTTCGAATTACTTCAGGTGATATTTCAAAGTCAGCTTTTGATTTGTCTGATCTTTATGAACATTGTAAGGTTGATTAGACCTTACTTCGCGGTTTCCTTAGTAAACGCGTGCTTCGGTCCTTTTACTGCGTGGACCACCTGCACGTTACTTTAATGTGCGGCACTGCACAAATATGTTAACCAGAACAGTATTCTCCACGACCCGTGAGAACGAGAAGGCGATTGGGAGAGATAGTGGTTGGCGTGTATTTGGGAGCGTGCGTGAGAGCGTGCGCAAGAGCAACGGTCAAATGGCAACCGCGCTTGGCAGTCAGCGTTCAGTTAAACAATAAACGTGGTAAAAGTATGAACGAAGATGGCAACCGCTACAGGGGCCTCCTCCTAGAAGTCCGACGGAGTTGGGCTTCGATCGTGATGGTAAGCCGGAATTATTGGTTGTCCAGGAACTCCTCATAGCTTGTCCGTTATATTGTTGTTGACGTCGAACGACTGCTGACGAGTTTACCGGTGCCTGCACTTTCGAGGTCCGATGTGCGTAGGTCCAACTGTGTTTTTGCGCCCACGGGTCTCGTACGAATGCAAGCCGGAAAATGCCTCGTCAGGTCCATCCAAAAAGGCGTCCAGTTGCCGTTTCCAGTGCCAGGCTGACTAATCGTCCCGTTGTCCAGTGAGCGGTTGGCTCCTTGAACGTGCACGGGAGTCAGCCAAGCTACGGATGAAGCCAATGTGACTGTGTAGATCCGTCTGAGAGAGGGCAAGGTAAACTGGAACAAAATAGCGCCTGAGGGCGCCGGCGGATGTTGGATCGTAATAACAACACACAAACGATGTTCGGTGTTGTTGAAGTCGCTAGGAGACCAGAAAAAAATGAAATCATAACTACCGATTGTAATTTCACGGGTCTGTTGTTTGGTAAATCCATGGCGAACTTCCCAACTTATTGCTAACAGTCGGTTGTAAAAATCGTCACGAAATCGGCGAAGCGGACGGGATTTCGTAGTTGGCGACCGCGACGGCTACTTCGCGTTGCGGGTACGGTTGGAGAATCTGATGGACTAGCTGCCGAGTCCTCACTAGGCGTAATTGGGGGTGGTTCGAGTGGTAACTCGCTCGATGCGGGTGACTGAGCGACTTGAGTGGGTGTAAATTGGCCGAGCGGCTTGCACTCAATGACGGCAGGTTTGAGACGATCGATAGATACGGTGTCGTGTCGTCCGTTGATATCTATGACAAATGTTTTTGCCCTACGTTTTATCACCCGAAACGGGCCAGTGTATAGCGCTTGTAGTGGTGATCAAACGCCATCGACGCGAAGGAATACATGAGTAGCGGTTCCTAACGCAGTTGGGACATAACTTGTAGACTGTTGTTCACGCGGCAGACTGGCCTTGAGCACTCGCATGTGCTGCGTAAGGCGCTGAGCATAGTCACCGTAGTCAAAAGTCACGGTTGGTGAGGGGGCTACCAACTCCCCAGGCAGACGAAGTGTACAGCCATATACTAGTACGGTCGGTGTTGTGTGTAACTCCTCCTTAACGGTACTACGCAGGCTTAAGAGTGCTAATGGTAGTGTTTCACTCCAAAGGGGGTTACCGTTTGCTCGAAGGGCGGCTTTTAATTACCGGTGGAAACGCTCAACCATACCATTGGCCTGAGGGTGGTAAGCTGTCGTCTTAACGTGTTGGCAACCGAGCGTAGCGAGTAGGCTGCCGAAAGCGCCGTCAAAGTGTGGACTGTGATCGGTGGTCACTATTGCCGGGCAACCGAAATGACTAACCCAACCGGTCAGAAAAGCTTTCGCGGCCTCTTCCGAGGTGGGACGAGAGATAGGGATGGCCTGCGGCCAGCGAGTAAAACGATCCACGCATGTGAGTATGTAAACGTACCCAAGCGAAGGTGGGAGTGGTCCTACGAGGTCGACGTGCACATGATGAAAACGTGTTTCAGGTTCTGGGAACCTGGCTAACGCCGCCTTAGTGTGCCTATGGGTCTTAACACGGTGACACTGCAGACAAGCACGAGCCCATTGACGGACATCTCGTTTGACATTGTGCCAAACAAAACGCTCAGTTATCAGTTTCGTCGAGGCAGTCACACCCGGATGAGCCAGATTATGGAGTGTCAGGAACGTAGGATAACTGTGGGCAGCAGGAACTACTGGCCTAGGGCGACCTTGCGACACATCGCACACGATGGTATTCTGGGAAGCTGGGATAGGCACTGTGGTTAAACTCAAAGAACCGTTTTGCCGAAGTCGTTCGATGTCAGGGTCCATAGTTTGAGCCTGTGCCATTGCATCCAAGTCGATGTTAGGCGTTTGTGACAGACTTAGTTGATATACGCGCGATAAGGCGTCGGTGACGGGATTAAGTACCCCAGAGACGTGTCGTATGTCCACAGTAAACTGTGAGACAAAGTCTAAGTGGCGGGTTTTGCGTGGTGAGTATCGATCGGAAGCTGACTTCAGTGCGTAAACCAAAGGCTTGTGGTCTGTAAACACCGTGAACGAACGGCCTTCGAGTGCATGTCGAAAATGACGGATTCCCAAGTAGATGGCTAATAACTCTCTACCGAACGTGCTGTACCTAGATTCGGCGGGTTGTAGGCGCTTGGAGAAGAGTGCTAAAGGTTGCCAAGAGTCATCTACGAACTGTTGCAGTACTGCTCCAACCGCTGTGTCCGAGGCATCCGTCACTACCGAAATAGGAGCCAAAGGGTCGGGGTGTGTAAGGAGTGCTGTGTTGGCGACAGCATCTTTGACCAAGGCGAATGCGGCTTGTGCCGTGTCGGGAAACACGAACTTCCGCTTACCTCCGCGCAACAGGTCGGTGAGGGGTTGCATCATTTCCGCACAGTGAGGGATGAACCGGCGGTAGAAATTCACCAGGCCGGCAAATTGACGCAACTGGCGAAAAGATTGGGGTTCAGGGTAGTCGCGAATAGCGGAAACTTTATCTGACAGAGGGCGGATACCCGAGAATGAAATAGAATGTCCTATGAAAGTGATATAAGACCGGCCTAATTCGCATTTCGCGATACTGATCGTAACGCCGTGCTGGCTAAGGCGTTCGAAAAGTGCTCGTAAGTGCGTAGCGTGCTCTTGCTCTGAAGAACTCGCCACCAAAATATGATCCAGGTATACGTGGACATTTTCCAAACCACGAGTTGCCTCGTACATGAACCGTTGAAAGGTCTGGGCTGCATTGCTGAGTCCAAACGGCATTCGCAGAAACTCGAACAGCCCGAAAGGTGTAGTGACGGCAGTTTTAGGGATATCGGCCTCTGCTACCGGGATCTGGTTGTACGCCCGAACCAAATCGATACGGCTGAAGATGGAGCAACCTGATAAAGACGAAGTAAGATCCTGTATATGGGGAATCGGGTATCGGTCCGGGACGGTGACTTTGTTAAGCGCTCTGTAATCACCACAGGGTCGCCAGTCGCCACTAGCCATCACGACGAGACTGCACCTTGACGTGGTGTGATGGCTTGCGCGCCTCTATGACCCAAAGAGCTATACAGGATGGCTTCCTTAAGCCGGAGATGCAATCATACCTGACAGGTCAATGGGTAGAGGTCAGACGAAGTCCAGTCTCCTGGTCCTCCAGGTTGGGGGTTGATTTGAGCTAGCAACTCAGTCGGAAAAACCAGTGGAAGAATAATTGATCCAAGCAAATGGGCTTCCACTAAGCCATCCCGCTGCCTTGCGGATAGGTTCTTGTCAGAACTAAAGGCTTTGGATGAGGACCCTAATCGTTCTCCTGCTTTGTGGCTGGACACCCTAGCAGTACCCGTCCAACATCTCCCATGAACTGCACGACTACAAAGAATTCCATACTGAATCGGTCGTCGCGCAGGCTAATCAGGACCGCGCTGCCCATTGCATCGAGCGGGGTGGGTAGTGATAAGTGTGCTACTGCTCAGAGTCTCCTCTCTTTTACTCAACCTTTGTCTTCTGTCCCTAACCATCCCTCTTTGCCCCATCTATCCACCCATAATGCTCCCATTGATAACACGGTCGATACTCGCAACGATTCACTGTCAAATAGTGTCGGGAATAATCCTCTGTCTGGTAACTCACATTTTCTCAAGCCCCGTCAGCCTCTGAATCTCGGCTCCTTCAACGTGCGTACACTCATGCAGGCCGGTCAGCAGGCGTGCCTAGCCCTCACAATGAACTCTCTGAAGATTGATGTTTGCTGCTTAAGCGAAACGCGTATCCAGGATTCGAGCAATGTAATTCAGCTAACTGCTCCTGGTATCTCATCGAGGTATATTCTGCGCACCTCAGGAGACGAAGCAGCTAGAGCTGTGGGTCAACGTGGTGTAGGAATTGTCTTGACTGACAAGGCTGAGGCTGCCCTATTAGACTGGATCCCTGTTAACAGTCGTTTATGTGCTGTGAGACTCCAAGGGTCAGTCGGCGTTCGAAAGGATAGTTGTGTTAAACGCAATTTGTTCGTGATCTCGGCGTACGCCCCAACGGACTGCAGCTCAGACTTGCAGAAAGATGAGTTCTATGATGCCCTTGCCAGTCTCGTTCGCAGCAGTAAAGGTTCCGACATTGTAGTGCTAGCTGGTGACTTCAATGCACAAGTTGGCAAACTCAGTGTGTCAGAAGCCTGTTTAGGTGGGCGTTGTGCTTTACCCGCTGAGCGCACAGATAACGGGGATAGGCTTCTCCAATTTTGTGCAGACAATCGATTGTTCTTGTCTAGCACAAATTTCCGACACAGCTCGCGTCGCACAGCGACATGGCGCTCTAACTCTACAGGTACTTTTAGTCAAATTGACCATATCGCCGTAAGCTACCGGTGGCGCAGTTCTGTTCAGAACTGTAGATCTTACTGGTCCACGTACGTAGAGTCGGACCATGCCTTAGTTTTAATGCGATTATCTCTCCAGCTCCATGGCCATCGTCGCAAACCGCAAACCCGATTAGCCGTGCAACGTTTGTGTGATCCAGACGTTTGCACCCGTTATGAGCAGAAGTTAGCACATGAGCTAGGATCCACGGAGAACAGTAATGTAGATGAGCATTGGTCTCATATCAAACAGGCGATGCACGTTGCAGCAGGTTTTGCCTGTGGTCCTGGATCCGTTGTCCATCAAAGACACTGGATCTCGCAAGAGTCGCTGAGTATAATGGAGCAAAAGCGTCAGCTTTCGAACCGTAAGGAGATGAATAAGATGCGGAGAAAGCTGCAAAGACAAGTTACGCGAAGCCTTAAGAAGGATCGCGAAAATTGGTGGGTCAAGGTAGCCGAAGAAATGGAAGTGGCAACTGCTTCAGGTAACAGTCAAAGACTGTTCGAACTTATTCGTGACACCGGTGGACGGCGAACTCAGGTCAGTGAAACGATTTGCAATAGGAATGGAGAACCCATCCATAACAAACAGCGAGGGCTTGACCGATGGGCCGAGTACTTCAAGGAACAGTTTAGCTGGCCGCACGCTAGTGTAGTTACTCCCGTGTCAACAACTGTGACTTCTTGGGTGGTATCACTTGAGCCCCCATCAGAAGTAGAAGTAGAGTCATGTATTCGATTACTAAGGCGGAGGAAAGCGGCAGGTCCCGACGAACTTCCTCCAGTTCTTTTCAAACTGGGTGGTGAGGCGTTGATAAAATCACTAACCGCCTTGCTCCGTGACATTTGGAAGGAGGAGCGTATTCCGTTAAAATAGAGCGAGTCATTGATTGTTCCCATCTTCAAGAAGGGAATACGCAATGACTGCAGTAATCATCGTGGGATCAGCCTAATCCCGATAGTCACCAAAGTATTAGCTTCGATTTTGCTGCACCGTCTTACACCGGCTCGCGAGAGGAATGTCCGCGAACAGCAGGCTGGATTCCGCCCAGGTCGAGGATTGATCGACCAGATTTTTACTCTTCGCCGACTACTTGAAACGCGTCACACGCACCGCCGACCGACAATAATGCTTTTTCTTAGACCTGAAAGGCGCCTTCGATTCAGTTGATCGAACATCGCTTTTCAGTACTCTTCATCGAAAAGGTATGCCCCAGAAGTTCGTGAACCTAATGAGATCATTGTATTCTCATACTTCTGGCCGCGTTAGGGTTTACGGTGAACTATCCGGTCGGTTCGAAAAGACCAGTGGTGTTCGGCAGGGATGCCCTTTGTCTCCATTCCTTTTTAACTTCGTTATGGACGAAATAATGGAGAGTGCGCTGCAAAATCTTCAGGATGTAGGCGTCGAACTAGGAGATAGTGAAAAGTTATGTGACCTGGATTACGCAGACGACGTTGTCTGCTTGTTCGAATCCACGGAACATGCTCAGCGTGCACTAGATAATCTCGAGAGAGCTGTAGCTCCATTCGGCATGCGTTTTGCACCTTCAAAGTGCAAGATGATGTTACAAGACTGGACGTCAACGATTCCGAGCTTGATGCTCGACGGGGAGGTGCTGGCAGTTGTCGATCACTTCACCTACCTCGGTAGCTGCGTGACGACGGATGGGAGCACAGTAGTAGAGGTGAGTACGCGGATATCCAAAGCTCGAGCGGCGTACGCTGGACTGAAGCACTTGTGGCGCCGATCCGATATTTCACTGAAGTTGAAAGGTCGTGTATACTGTGCCACTGTAAGTTCAGTTTTGTTGTATGGTTGCGAAACTTGGAGTCTGCGTGCTGAAGATATTCGTCGTCTTGAGGTTTTCGACCATCGATGTTTACGTAGTATCGCTAGGATTGGGTGGAATAGCCGAGTAAGCAACGATGAGGTAAGAAAGCGAGTATTGGGTACTAATTCAGAGAACGTTTTCTCACAGCGTATCCAACTTAGTAGACTTCGTTGGTTGGGACACGTGTTACGTATGGCAAACACGCCTACCGTAACGTGTCCTATTTTCCGCCCCTCCCTGGGAGTGGAAGAGACCACGTGGAGGTCAACAGATGACGTGGCAGCGAGGAATGAGAAAATGTACAGCAGACTTAGGAAAAGTAGGTGCTTCACGTCTTCGTGGTTGGGGTCCAAAAGATCCGTCCACCAGTTGGCTGGAGACACTGAAGGATATGGCTGCGAACCGCGAACAGTGGCGATCGTGTTGTCACTTTCTATCGAATCAGAATGTTTGATCGGTGTACGTTTGTACAGTTAGACTGTGTATTCCGTGTGTTGGCTACTAGGGCATTCTTTTCTTTTCCCACCCATATAGGTCCACTCCCTGTCCATCTTGTATATTCATACTTTTTAATTCAACGTGCAACATGGTGAGAAAGGCAGTGGTCAGTGGGGCTTGCCCTACTGTTTAACGCTGTACGATGATGATGATGATGAGCCTTAGGAACCATATGAAGGGGGGAAGCCCAAGGGCTACTAGAAGGGCGTATTACACCCAGTTCTAGCATATGTTCGAATTCGGCCTGTGCAACACGAAGCTTGTCTGGTGCTAACCGACGCGGCCTACTGAACACTGGGGGTCCCTTAGTATCGATATGGTGAGTGACACTGGTCGTCACTGCTGGGAGAGGCCCGGCCTGCCGAAACATGGCCGGGTAGGCGGCGATGAGTTCGCTATAAGGTTGGTGTGTCGGTGGTTGAACGTAAAAGGGCGTGACGTGATTCACTCGCGAATTATGACCCGCAACAGCGAGAGTGGTCTGACGATCCACCACTCTGCGGCGCCGTGCATCAATTAACAAGTCAAAGTGCTGCAGGAAGTCAATGCCCAGAATTGGGTACGGGACGTCGGCGATGATGAATACCCAACGAAAATTACGCTTTAAGCCCAAGTTTAAGGTGAGCGACCGCTGGCCAAACGTTAGGATGGCCGTGCCATTGGCAGCGCGTAGTGTTTGGGCCTGCGGTGTGCTATTGTCGTCTTTCGCTCGGGGGAGGACGCTCACTTCGGCACCGGTATCTACAAGGAGTAGGTTATTTGAAATGATGTCCCTTACGTTCAAAAGACGACTATTGGTGTGATACCCGGCTTCGTGGGTCGCCACCACGGGCCGGGGGGTTAGTTTCCCTGATGAGCACCGGGAAACGTACACCCTGGTTCGCATCGTTTGGCTCCCTCACCGAAGCGACTGTGGTATTTACAATACCCTTCTTTTGAAGAACCGACGAAACGGCGTCGCAATGACGGACTATGGAGCCTAGGTGAGCGTGCGCGGTGCCGCTCCTGTGACCCACTTCTAACTGCTAGGCGTTGCAGGCTCGCGTCAATTCTAGACAAAACTGACGCGAGTTCGTTAGATGTTGGCAAGGCAGGCACCGTTGCGACGGACGGCCTGGTTACTCCAGCTACAGCGGGGTTGTATCGTGACATAATGTCATCAGCTATCGCTGCAGTTTCCTCTAGCGAGCATTTGCGCGTGGCACTTAGTAAAACTGGAATGTTATGCGGCAAACGCTGCAGCCAAAGTTCCCTCAAGAGCGGGTCCTCACCTATTGTCGGTCCTCTCAAGCGCTGCATCTCACGCAGCAGTTCGGAGGGCTTCCTACTTCCAAGCTCAACGTTTTGAAGTTGTTGCATACGTTGGTCTTGCGTTGGGGTCGTGCGGGCAATGACAGCCTCCTTTAAAGCCCCATAGCTTCGGGCAGAGATTATTACGTCCCTTACTTGCATTGTGACCTCTGGCGGGAGGCGGCCTGCTACCCACCTGAAACGGCTGGCGTCGCTGGTTATACGGCAGTTTTCGAATTCTAACTCGACCAGCGTGAACCAGAGTTCTGGATCGGCCGGTGTGAATGCCGGTATGTGCAGCGTGATCGCCCCAACGGTGGGGTCTGAGCAGGGTTTCCGTTCAGTAGACATAGCGATTGCTTTATCGAACACAGACGGGAAAAGAAACCAACGATCAATGGGGCACTATAATCTTCGCGAGAAAAGAACAAAAATCACGACGAACTAGACACCGAAAATGTATGGAAAAAAATTATTTGGTAAACCGACCAAAAAAAATCAACAGATAGGGAAACAATAAAACACAAAAACGTACGCAGACGGGACCTTGAACGGTAGAAAACAAGGAAACTCACGTGACCTGAGGATCACGTCGGGCTCACCAATTGTAAGGTTGATTAGACCTTACTTCGCGGTTTCCTTAGTAAACGCGTGCTTCGGTCCTTTTACTGCGTGGACCACCTGCACGTTACTTTAATGTGCGGCACTGCACAAATATGTTAACCAGAACAGTATTCTCCACGACCCGTGAGAACGAGAAGGCGATTGGGAGAGATAGTGGTTAGCGTGTATTTGGGAGCGTGCGTGAGAGCGTGCGCAAGAGCAACGGTCAAATGGCAACCGCGCTTGGCAGTCAGCGTTCAGTTAAACAATAAACGTGGTAAAAGTATGAACGGAGATGGCAACCGCTACAACATTCCTGACTACAGTCAGGTCGGCTATAATTAATATCTAAACCCCCAGGCGTCGGGTTATTGTGTAAGGTCGCTAAACCTTACTTCGCGGTTTCCTTATTAAACGCGTTTTTCGGTCGTTTGTACTGCGTGGACCACTTGCACGTTACTGTAACGATCGGCACTGTACGAATATGTTAACCAGAACGAGAAGGCGATTGGGAGAGATAGTGGTTAGCGTTTATTTGGGAGGGTGCGCAAGAGCAACGGTCAAATGGCAACCGCGCTTGGCAGTCAGCGTTCAGTTAAACAATAAACGTGTTAAAAGTATGAACAAAGATAGCTGTCGCTGCAGGGGTTTCCTCCTAGAAGTCCGACGGAGTTGGGCTTCGATCGTGGCGGTAGGCTGGAAGTATTGTTAGTTTAGGAACTCCTCGTAGCTTGCACGCTATATTGCTGGTGACGTCGAACGACTGCTGATGAGTTTGACGGCGCCTGCACTCTCGATGCTCGATGTGCGACGGCCCAACCGTGTTTTTGCGCCTACGGGTCTCATACGCTGGCGAGCCTGAAGATGCCGCGCCAGGTCCATCCAAAAGGGCGTCCAGTTGTCGTCTCCATTACCACGCTGATTAATTGTCCCGTTTTCCAGTGATTGGTTGGCTCCCTGAACGTGCACAGAAGTCAATGAGGCTACAGATAAAGCCAATGTGACTGTAAATCCGTCTGAGAGAGGGCAAGGCAAACTGAAACAAAATAGCGCCTGAGGGCGCCGGCATATGTCGGACCGTAATAACAACACACGAACAATGTTCGGTGTTGTTGTAGGTGCTAGGACACCAGAAAAAAGACATTATAACTGCCGATTATAATTTATCGGGCATGTTGGTTGGTAAATCCATGGTGAACTTCCCAACTTGTTGCTAACAATCGATTGTAAAAATCGTCACGAAATTGGCGAAGCGGATGGGATTTCGTAGTTGGCGACCACGACGGCTACTTCGCGTTGCGGCTACAGTTGGCGATTCTGACGGACTAACTTCCGAGTTCTGACTAGGCTTAATTGTGTGTGGTTCGAGTAATAACTCGCTCGATGCGGGTGACTGAGCGGCTTGAGCAGGTGTAAATTGGCCGGGCGGCTCGCACTCTATGACAACAGGCTTGAGGCGGTCGATAGATACGGTGTCATGTCGTCCGCTGATGTCTATGATGAATGCTTTTGCCCTACGTTTTATCACTCGAAACGGGCCAGTGTATGGTGGTTGTGGTGGTGATCGAACACCGTCGACGCGAAGGAATACATGAGTAGCGGTTTCTAACGCAGTTGGGACATAACTTGTAGACTTTTGTTCGCTCGGCGGACTGGCCTTGAGCACTCGCATGTGCTGCGTAAAGCGCCGAGCATAGTCGTAGTAGTCGAAAGTCACCGTTGGTGAGGGGGCTGCCAACTCTCCAGACAGCCGAAGTGTGTAGCCATATACTAGTACGGCTGGTGTTGTGTGTAATTCTTCCTCAACGTCACTACGCAGGCTTAAGAGTGCTAATGGTAGTGTTTCACTCCAAAGGGGGTTACCGTTTGCTCGAAGGGCGGCTTTTAATTACCGGTGGAAACGCTCAACCATACCATTGGCCTGAGGGTGGTAAGCTGTCGTCTTAACGTGTTGGCAACCGAGCGTAGCGAGTAGGCTGCCGAAAGCGCCGTCAAAGTGTGGACTGTGATCGGTGGTCACTATTGCCGGGCAACCGAAATGACTAACCCAACCGGTCAGAAAAGCTTTCGCGGCCTCTTCCGAGGTGGGACGAGAGATAGGGATGGCCTGCGGCCAGCGAGTAAAACGATCCACGCATGTGAGTATGTAAACGTACCCAAGCGAAGGTGGGAGTGGTCCTACGAGGTCGACGTGCACATGATGAAAACGTGTTTCAGGTTCTGGGAACCTGGCTAACGCCATCTTAGTATGCCTATGGGTCTTAACACGGTGACACTGCGGGCAACCACGGACCCATTGGTGGACATCTCGTTTAACATTGTTCCAAACAAAACGCTCGGTTATCAGTTTCGTCGAGGCAGTCATACTTGGATAAGCCAGATTATGGAGTGTCAGGAAAGTAGGATAACGGTGGGCAGCAGGAACCACCGGCCTAGGGTGACCTTGTGACACATCGCACACGATAGTATTCTGGGAAGCTGGGATAGGTACTGTCTTCAAGCTCAAAGAACCGTTTTGTCGGAGTTGTTCGATGTCAGGATCTGTAGTTTGGGCATGTGCCATTGCGTCCAAGTCGATGTTAGACGTCGGTGACAGGCTTAGTTGATGTATGCGTGATAAGGCGTCGGTGACGGGATTGAGTACCCCAGAGACGTGTCGTATGTCTACAGTATACTGTGAGACAAAGTCTAAGTGGCGGGTTTCGCGTGGTGAGTATCGATCGGAAGCTGACTTCAGTGCGTAAACCAAAGGCTTGTGGTCTGTGAACACCGTGAACGAACGGCATATCGGAAGTGACGGATTCCCAAGTAGGTGGCTAGTAACTTCCTACCAAATATGCTGTACCTAGATTCGGCGGGTTGTAGGCGCTTAGAGAAGAATGCTAGAGGTTGCCAGGAATCGTCTACGAACTGTTACAGTAATGCTGCAACCGCTGTGTCCGAGGCATCCGTCATTACCGAAATAGGAGCCAAAGGGTCGGGGTGTGTAAGGAGTGCTATATTGGCGACAGCATCCTTGACCGAGGCAAATGCGACTTGTACTGTGTCGAGAAACACGAACTTCCGCTTACCTCCGCGCAACAAGTCTGTAATGGGTTGCATCATTTCCGCACAGTGAGGAATAAATCGGCGGTAGAAATTCACCAGGCCGGCAAATTGACGCAACTGGCGAAAAGATTGGGGTTCAGGGTAGTCGCGAATAGCGTAAAATTTATCTGGCAGAGGGCGGATACCCGACGATGAAATAGAATGTCCTGTGAGGGTGATATTAAACCGGCCTAATTCACATTTCGTGATATTGATCGTGACGCCGTTCTGGCTAGGGCGTTCGAAAAGTGTCCGTAAGTGTGCGGCGTGCTCTTGCTCTGAAGAACTAGCCACCAAAATATTATCCAGGTACGCGCAGACATTTTCTAAACCACGGATTGCCTCGCGTATGAACCGTTAAAAGGTCTGGGCTGCATTGCTAAGTCCAAACGGCATGTGCAGAAACTCGAAAAGCCCAAAAGGCGTGGTGACGGCAGTTTTAGGGATATCGGCCTCTGCTACCGGGATCTGGTTGTACGCACGAACTAAAGCGATACCGCTGAAGACAGAGCAGCCTAATGAAGACGAAGTGCGGTCTTGTATATGGGGAATCGGATATCTGTCAGGGACGGTAACTTCGTTAAGTGCTCTTTAGTCACCACAAGGTCTCTAATCGCCGCTAGACTTAGGGACCATCTGAAGAGGGGAATCCCAAGGGCTACTAGAAGGGCGTATTATACCGAGTTCTAGCATGTGTTCAAGTTCGTTTTGTGCAACACGAAGCTTGTCTGGTGCTAACCGACATGGCCTTCTAAACACTGGGGGTCCCTTATTATCGACGTGATGAGTGACATTGGTGGCCACTGCTGGGAGGGGCCCGGCCTGCCGAAACGGCCTGGTAGGCGGCGATGACCTCGCCATAAGGTTGGTGTGTCTGTGGTTAAATGTAAAAAGGCGTGACGTGATTCACTTGCGAATTATAACCAGCAACAGAGAAAGAGGTCTGACGATCCACCACCCTGCGGCGCCGTGCATCAACAAACAAGTCAAAGTGTAGCAGCAAGTCAATGCCTAGGATTGGGTACGGGACGTCGGCGGTGATGAATACCCAACGAACGTTACTCTTTGAGCTTAAGTTTAAGGTGAGTGATCGCTGGCCAAATGTTGGGATGACCATGCCATTGGCAGCGCGTAGTGTTTGGGCCTGCGGTGTGCTACTATCGTCTTTCGGTCGGGGGATGACACTCACTTCGGCACCGGTATCTACAAGGTATAGATTATTTGAAATGATGTCTCTTACGTTCAAAAGGTGACTGTTGGCCTGATACCCGGCTTCGTGGGTCGCCACCACGGGCCGGAGGTTTAGTTTCCCTGATGAGCGCCGGGGAACGTACACACTGGTTCGCATCGTTTGGCTCCCTCATCGAAGCGACTGTGGTATTTACAATACCCTTCTTTTGAAGGGCCGAAACGTCCTCGCAATGACGGACTATGGCGCCTAGGTGAGCGTGCGTGGGTACCGCTCCTGTGACCCGCTTCTACTCACTGCTAGGCGTTCCATGCTCGCGTCCATTCTGGACAAAACTGAAGCGAGATCGTTGGATTTTAGCAAGGCGGGCACCGTTGTGACGGAGGATCTGGTTACTCCAGCGACAGCGGGGTTGTTTCGTGACATGCTGTCGTCAGCTTTCGCTGCAGTTTCCTCTAGCGAGCATTTGCGCGTGGCATTTAGTAAAACTAGAATGTTGTGCGGCAAACGCTGCATCCAAAGTTCCCTTGAGAGCAGGTCTTCGCCTACCGTCGGTTCTCTCAAGCGCTGCATCCCAAATAACAGTTCGGAGGGCTTCCTGCTTCCAAGCTCAACGTTTTGAAGTTGTTGCATGCGTTGGTCCTGCGTTGGGGTCGTGCGCGCAATGTCGGCCTCCTTCAAAGCCTCATAGCTTCGGAAGAAAATTATAACGTCCCTTACTTGCATTGTGATCTCCGACGGGAGGTGGCCTGCTACCCACCTGAAACGGCTGGCGTCACTGGTTATACGGCAGTTTTCGAATTCTAACTCGACCAGCTTGAACCAGGGTTCTGAATCATCAGGCATGAATTCCGGTATGTGCAGCGTGATCGCCCAAACGGTGGGGTCTGGGCAAGGTTTCCGCTCAGCAGACATAGCGATTACTTTATCGAATAAAGACGGGAAAAGAAATCAACGAACAATTTGGCAAAACAGTGTTTAAAAGAAAAACTCACGATGAACTAGACACCAAAAATGTACTGCGAGGACCACTTGCACGTTACTCCAACGCTCGGCACTGTACGAATATGTTAACCAGAACGAGAAGGCGATTGAGAGAGATAGTGGTTAGCGTGTATTTGGGAGGGTGCGCATGAGCAACGGTCAAATGGCAACCGCGCTTGGCAGTCAGCGTTCAGTTAAACAATAAACGTGTTAAAAGTATGAACAAAGATGGCTGTCGCTACAGTCGGACATTGTGAGTTCCCGTGATCTTCTGGGTAAGGAACTGCAGCCGTTGAAAGTAATGGATAAATTACTACGTTGGGTTAGGGACCTAAGTGGACAGAACCTTTCGAAGATGGTACCTCGTCTGCAATGGTGTTTCCCAGAGATCGTCACTCAAAAACTGCTGTTCCTGGCATATATCGATGATATTCCAGTCGATTTCATCCTGCTTTGTCTTCTGTACACATGACTGAAAGTGAAACGCGGTTCGCTCTGATACTGAAATTAGGTGGTAGGTGTTGGAAACCAGAGGTCATTCATCACAACAAGCTCTTAGTCTAAACAAGTTAAAGGGGCTGGGACATGTGTTACTTATGTCCATCAATAGACTTCCTCGGCGCACTCTATCCTCCGAGGCAGGTAATAGTTAGAAGATAGGTCGAAGTGGTCAGTTCATGACATGGAAACAGGTATGAAAACCTTGACCAGTGGACTTGGTCACGTAGGACTTGTTAGACTTCCGGGTTGGGGATCACGCGACCCGCATACCAGATATTTGCAAACGGTAACAGATATGGCTAGATGTCGCGATCAGGGGCGTAGTTGCATTCGATCGTTTTCTTTTTCTGCATGATTTTCGTTTGTTTTATTATCAGCTCAATCTATTCTCTTGTTATTTTCTCCTCAACACAGTGGTGTTGCGAGGTTGCAACCGAACTCAGAGTACAGAAGTGCGAGGTTAGTGGTTGAATAAACTGAACTGAAACAACGAAGTTCGACATCTAGGGTCAGATGCCTCATTCGTTTGGCTCGCCGCCTGCACACAAGATGTACGAGAGAAAGTCCTGGAAAGGGGAACTGTCGGGGCAAATTCTGGTGAGCAAAAACCATCATAATGACGGTAGGAAAAAGAACGAGAAGCAGCTTTCTGACAGTCGGCAAGTGGCTTCAGATTGGAATTTAGGAAGGAATCATTGAATAACCAGAATCTTTCTTTGAATCCGATCTAGGAAAGCGGTAGACGAAGTTCCATTCCATACGTGACTGTAGTGCTCAAGAGCCGGATGGATTTGAGCTTTGTACAAAAAGCAACCTGTGTAAAAACGCGTCTGGTGCTAAATAGAAAACTAACGTTGCGCTCAGTACGAGAGAAGAACCTAGAAAAAAAGGGAAACCAATGAAGCGAAGAATATTTGGATAAGCTTAATACAGAAAGTGGAGTCGAGACCAGATTCAGCTGGGAAGAAAAAAAGACATGCTAGAATGAAATAGAAATGAGAGAAATTTTTGAAGCATTGAAACAGACATGGTTGGTAAACACTCAAGGAGCGATTTGTTCTAGGTAGGAATCAAGTGATGCACTAAGAACAGTACGACCCTGATCGATGTTGATGATGGCCCGGCGAGTGATATGTTAGGAAAGGGAGCAGTGGAGAGTAGCATCATTCGCAAGACAGCGAAGTGGGTTGGAGGTGGGAGAATAACTAAACAAAGGAAAGAGGGTGGGCGCGAGTAGGGAACCTTGGGGAACACCGGCATTCACAGGAAACGTCTGCGATTGAGCCTATCGACTCGGACGGAGGTGGTTAAGTTGTTGAGAAAACAATACAATAGTCGGATGGAATCTTAATAAAGAAAATTTCGACAGCTAACCTTCATGCCAAACTATCGAAGGCCTTTGAGATGTCCGGTGAGATCAAGTCAGTTTTTCCATGGTTATCGCATGCGACCAACTGTGAGTGCGAGATGACCGCTAGTAGGTCACCCGCAGAACGGCACTGGTGGAATCCATATTGATGGTCACTCAGTCAACCTTCACGTTCAAGGAACGGACGCAGTTGGTGGGATATGACGGTTTCAAAAAAGTTCGAAAGCTGAGATTTAAGAGTGATGGGACGAGAATTGTTGGGGTCGGAAGGGTCGCCATGTTTCGGGATAGGAAAAATAATAGCACTCTTTCACGAAGAGGGAAATGTTTCTTGGTTGAGGGGAGAGAGGAGAAGACAACGTAAAATGAAGGCTAATCCTGAAGCACACATTTTTAGGACGATAAGGGGGGGGGGGGAAGATACCGGCGGATCGGGTGGTTTGGAAAAAAATAAATTATGCAGGACTTGATAATCCTCTCTGGTAGTTATAACAAGAAGAAAATCGTGACTGGGAACGTGAGAGGAAGGCAGAGAAGCAGGGCCGACAAATGGTAAACTTCGAGGCAAAAATCTCAGCCTTATTAAGAGGGTTGCGGACCAAGGAGCCAGATGAATTACAAATGCGAGAAACGTTGGAAGGGCAGAAACTACGGGAGACCGCTTCTGCAAAGGACCAAAATCATTGGCTACCGGTTGCAAAGGAGGCTAGTTGTTTAGCTTTGTGACGTACGACGTGTTCCTTAGCTCCCTGTATGGCGAGGGAGCATTTGTTTCTAGCTGGTACAAAACAAAGTCAAGGTGTTTGATTGGTTGAGCGACACCGCCGGCGGCAAGCTACGTTTTCCAAACGGACAGCACGTTTGCAAGCGTGGATGAGCCATTAGGGCGATCGTGATTTGCCGGGTTTAGAGGAGTGGGGAATGTAAAGGTGCATACCTTGAAGAACCGTCTTAGTGAAATTAGAAACAGACACGGGAACACCAGACACAAGCAACAGTCGCTCCAAGGGTAACAAGCTAGAAAGTCGCGAAAACCGGTCAGCAGAATCGTAACGAAAAATGTGCTTCTAGAGTTTGGCGTTGAGACAGGAAGAAAAGTGAGTAGAAAATGAGATGAGACAATGGTCCGATGAGCCGAGGGGAGACAGGGAAGTGATATTATAGAGTGAACTGATTTTATCGGGAAAATAAGACATCCACTGAGATTAGTATGCGAACATGCTTTTTTAATTACATGTTTGCGCATGAGTACAGTGGAAGGGGTATATACCCCATAGCCACAAGACCCACTGCACTATTAAGGATAGCCGAACACCAAACCCTGAGACTCAAAGTAGAGAACCAAACAAGGTCCCAATAGGTCAGATGTGGTAACGAACCGGGTGACAGTAGAATACTGTCTACCACCGAAGTAACCGATAATGGCGAGGATTCGAACCTCCGACCTCCGAGTTCGCAATCGAACGCTCTGAACCACTCGACGACCACCGGTCTTAAGTCCTCGTGTTATAGAGCGGAGGCAGTTCTTTCGGAGGTTTCAGCCTCCAGACCGGGTTTGGTGACATGTTTTGACGCTTCGAACGCAATGAAATTGAGTTATCGCGTACGTATGACGCTTTTGGTCTAATTAAACGTGATACCATACATATTGACAGCCGCTAGAACGATTTACAAATGTCTTGTTCTTCCGCAGATGGCCAGGTTTTCCACGCAGGCGAACGTACCGTGAAATAGTTCTTTGTTGATTATCTCATCGGCTGCTCGTTGAAAGCAAGCAACTCCGTTTGTCACGCCTAATAGGTACGACAAAATTGAAAGAGTTGCGGCAGGCTTCGGATGCGATTTATTGTTTTTCACTTGCCTTGATTGGTATCTCATGGTAGGCACTCTTCCTGCCGAGTGTACGATAGACGTCGAAGCGCGAGATCTTTTCTAAGAGTTCATCTATGCGTGAAATAATATATGTGTCTAGTTATGTGAAGCTGTTAATTGTCTGACTGTAGTCAATTACTAGTCTTCTTTTTTGACGCTCATTCGTAACAATGTGAACTTGAGCTCTCTAATGAGACTTCGACGGTTCGGTGATTTCAGAAGATAAGTTTTCGATTACAGACTCGATGGACATTATATACTGTGGAGAATGACATATTGATTTAGTAGCAGTGGGTCCGCAATCGAAGGAAAGATGTTCAAAGCGGGAGTGTGGTTCAATTCTAGCCGCAAGGAGGCCTCAAAAATGCAGGTTTAGAACTAGAAAATGGAATTTCGACACGTTTGTTTAGTCGGAGAAAATCATGACTGAGCTATACATTGGTGCGTAAATCGGACGGAAGAAATAGTTTAATACGTTCTTAAGAAGTGATGGATGGCCGTGGGTGGGACTTGAGAAGCTGGCGGAGGCCATGGGGATTCTTTGTTGGGATGTGGCGATATACTAGCCGTAAATTTCGACCACAGTCTTCGAAATATAGCTCTCTAAACTGCCGCTGTTAATAAGTGCATGTAACGCTATGCCGTTCACGGTGATATGAATGACAGCACTTGAGAGGCAATGAGGAGCGGCTGCAACGATGGTGGAAGAAACTACGGAATCCATGGTTGATGCAATGTGTAGAGCTTAGGACTTTCCGACGTTAGACGCTCGGCAGATCCACTGGAGATGACCGATTTCCCCGCAACCTTTGTATGAAGCCTTTACTCGGCACTTGATTCTCGGATGTCTGCTTAATCTACAGAAGTAGCAGAAAAAGTTGCCAGCAGCCGAAATGGGACTTTTGGTGTCATGTGAGTCAGCCGGAGTTTCGGAAGTCAGAGTCTTCGCAGACAAGGACGCCTGTGGATCAACGCTGTATAACGTTAATTGCTTTGCAAGCTCGATTTGTGTGGTTAGGTTATAGATGGACATGAGGTCCAGTTTCTTTTAATATTTGTTGCCTAATCTGATGAGAGGTCCACCCACGGATGAGTGAGGCTCAAGTGAATTCCTCAGTAGTTACTGCTTTTAAATCACAACGGACAGAAAGGCATTTTAGTTTCTGGAAGAATTGGCCCAGCGTCTATTCGTGTTCTTTTCTGAGGGCGAGTAGTGCGTGGGTTGCGAAAATTGCATTTTTTCGGTTATATTTATAAGTTCTGAAGAGCCTTAATGGCGATGTCAAAATCGGCTGTGTTTCTGAACTAATGGCGTGACGTAGTTTGTGAGAGTAGCGATTTTATCGGCATTTAGAGGTGCAACAAGAGCCAGGACCAGTGGACCCATTGGTGTGCAGCATCCGGCGAAAGAGGTTTTGCGTCTGAGCGGTCTGGTCTGGGTGTTTCATGTTATACGAGTTGATTAGATTGTAGTGATCAACGATCACACGATTAATAACAGATGTCTTAGTAAATGGATAATCTGATGTTAGGTTTTAATCAGCCTGTAATAAAGCCATAGCTGAAGCAGTAAACAAGAGTCACAAAACGTCAATATGTAGGAGAACAAGCAACAGACAAAGGCACATGTACAGAACAGTTTCAATCTCATCAAAATGACATGGCCGATGTAGAGGGTAATGTTTCACTTATTTCTACACTTCGTCTACTTAATACATTTTCTCATACCTGCCCACCTTTATAAAGTAGGTGACGAGTGTGTGCGGTAGCAGTTTTAAGTAGCCCATGTCTGTTTGGGGACATTAGGTACTCGAATGTCATCTTTGGCTGCAAGAAACTACTCTACGCAGCTGTTATGTCTCGGTAAACCGCTGAGCGAATGCACGAAATCTGACTCTCGAAGACACACTTCTGTACCAGATATCTCCAGCTTTGGCAGAATGGCGGAGACGAGTATATAGATGCAACGTTCACTAACGCTGTGCTCTTATTTTATGTGGTGCGCGAACTATTGAAACTTCCGGAGTACTCCAACGCTTTTCAGGCTGCTCTACGTTGAGCAAGGATCAGAGAAATCTTTGTCGTTCAACTTGTTACTCCGACGTGAGTTGTCGAATATTTAAACAGATCTCAACCCAGAAATATCAGCATTATATGTGAGACTTTGATGATCAAATTTTCGTGACCCTATGCAAGGAATCTTACACTGCACACAGTACTATTTCTGGTTCCTCACATCCTCTCTTTTGACTCCACTTTCCAGTGTAAGTATCGATTGCTGGTACGAACAGCGGCGTCTCAGGTGGAAATCCTAATCGAACTTCAATTCTTCCCAACTAGTTCATGGTATAAACAACCCTAGACCTACTTACGCTTATGCCCTTCTTGGATCTCGACGTCCGTACAAGGTAGTCACAATCAGTGTGTACGCATTGCTCTCTGTGAGACCTATATGTTGAGCCTTTTTTTTACCTATTTGTTGCTTGCAGTGCTCTGGCTCTGTTGTCCAAGCAACTACAATTCTCTGACCTATATGAAAGTTGTACGTTTCTGGGGCCCTTGAAGCTGCAGCATCTGGTCAGACATCCATCGGCAATCATTGTCAGTCAATCATATGACGGGAGACCGTGAAGCGTACGTCACTGAACGTTGTGTTGCACACCAGTTCAGTTCAGTTTACACAACCATTAACCTCGCATTTCTGTGGTCTTAGTTCGATTGCTACCTTCCAGCATCGCCCAGCGAAGAGGGGAAAAATAGGAACAGTGATAAAGATTCAAAAAAGTCAAAGTATCAAGCGGAAATCATGAGGACAAAAAATAGTCGAAATGCAACTACGCCACTGACCGCGACACCTAGCCAAATCACTGAATGTTTCTAACCATCTGGTAGGCGGGTCACGTGGACCTCAACCCGCAAGTCTAACAAGTCCTACGTGACCAAGTCCACTGGTCAAGGTTTTCATACCTGTTTCCATGGCATGAACTGACCACTTCGACCTACCTTCTAACTATTACCTGCCTCGGAGGATAGAGTACGCCGAGGAAGTCTATTGATGGACATAAGTAACACATGTCCCAGCCCCTTTAACTTGTCTAGACTAAGAGCGTGTTGTGATGAATGACCTCTGGTTTCCAACACCTTACGCCTAACCTCAGCATTGTTAATACGGTGTTCCCATCATACTCGGGCAACGCTATGGAGACATCGATGCTCAAACACAGACAGTCTTTACCTATCTTATACCCTCGATGGTCATGTCTCTGAGTCGTATAAAAGAACGGACCTAACAGCCGCATTGCAGATTCTACCCTTAACAGACAATCGGATGGCACGTCGACGCCACAAATGGCTGAGGTTGGCAAAAGCCAAACGCGCTTTCTGTATACGCGATCACACTTCATCCGATATTTGTTCACTTGGTAAAATGTAACCAAGGTAACCAAACTTATCTACTTCAGCTGGAGCTTCCTTTGCCAAGAAGAGTTTTGGTGTTGAGCCAACCCAGTTTTGCAGCAGCATTTTACACTTGAAGGTGTAAAACGATACCAAACATTGCTACGCTATTGTTTAGGCTATCTAAGAGAGTTTGCAACTTACCTGGGTCTTCACTCAGAAGAAAAATTTCGTCCATCATCATCATCTTCATCGTACAACGTTAAGCAGCAGGGCAAGCCTCACTCACCAGTACCTTTCTCACCATGTTGCAAATTGAATTAGAAAGTATGAATATACAAGATGAACAGGGAGTGGACCTACACGGGAAGGGAAAGCAAAGAACGCACTAACAGCCGACCCACGGAATACACAATTTAACTGTACAAGCAAGCATTGGCAAATCATTCTGATCCGACAGAAAGTGACAACACGATTGTCACTGTTCACGATTCGCTGCCACATCCTTCAGTGTATCCAGCTAACTGGTTGAGGGATCCTTCGGACCCCAACCACCAAGATGTGAGGCACCTACTTTCCCTAAGTTCGTTGTACATTATCTCATTCCTCGCCGCCACGTAATCTTTTGACCTCCACGTGGTTTCTTCCGCTCCGTAGGAGGAACGGAGAATAGGGCATGGTATGGTAGACGTAACACAAGTCTCAACGAACGAAGTCCACTAAGCTGGATACGCTGTGATAGAAAATTCTCTGAATTAGTACCCAATACTCCATTTCTGACCTCATCATTGCCCACTCGGTTATTCCACCCAATCCCAGTGATACTATGTAAACATCGGTCTTCGAAAATCTCAAGACGACGAATATCTTCCGCATGCAGACCCCAAGTCTCACAACCATACAACAAAACTGAACGCACCACGGCACAGTATACACGACCTTTCAACTTCAGTGAAATATCTGGTCGGCACCATAAGTGCTTCAGTCCAGCGTAAGCCGCTCGAGCCTTGGATATGCGCGTACTCACCTCTTGTTCTGTGCTCCCATCCGTCGCCAAACTGCTGCCGAGGTAACTAAAGTGGTCAACAATTGTAAACACCTCCCCATCGAGCGCCAAGCTCAAAATCGTTGACGTCCAGTCTTGTAACATCACTTTACACTTTGAAGGTGCAAAGCGCATGCCGAATGGAACTACAGCTCTTGCAAATCTTCCTAGTGCACGTTAAGCATGTTCCGTGCATTCGAACAAGCAGACAACGTCGTCCGCGTAATCTAGATCACACAGCCTCTCACCATTTCCTGGTTCGATGCCCGCTTTTTGGAGATTTCGCAAAGCATTCTCCATTATTTCGTCCATGAGAAAGTTGAACAGGAATGGAGACATGGGACATCCTTGTCGAACACCGCTGGTCGTTTCGAACCAACCGGATAGTTCACTATAAACCCTAACGCGAACACAAGTATGACAATACAATGATCTCAGTAGATCCACGAACTTCTGTGGCATATATTTGCAATGAAGAGCAATGTAAAGCGCTGTTCGATCTAATGAGTCGAAGGCCCCTTTTACTTGAGATTTTCGAAGACCGATGTTTACATAGTATCACTGGGATTGGGTGGAATAACCGAGTGAGCAATGATGAGGTCAGAAATGGAGTATTAGGTACTAATTCAGAGAATTTTCTATCACAGCGTATCCAGCTTAGTGGACTTTGTTCGTTGAGACTTGTGTTACGTCTACCATACCATGCCCTATTCTCCGTTCCTCCTACGGAGCGGAAGAAACCACGTGGAGGTCAAAAGATTACGTGGCGACGAGGAATGAGATAATGTACAACGAACTTAGGGAAAGTAGGTGCCTCACATCTTGGTGGTTGGGGTCCGAAAGATCCCTCAACCAGTTAGCTGGATACACTGAAGGATGTGGCAGCGAATCGTGAACAGTGACAATCGTGTTGTCACTTTCTGTCGGATCAGAATGATTTGCCAATGCTTGCTTGTACAGTTAAATTGTGTATTCCGTGGGTCGGCTGTTAGTGCGTTCTTTGCTTTCCCTTCCCGTGTAGGTCCACTCCCTGTTCATCTTGTATATTCATACTTTCTAATTCAATTTGCAACATGGTGAGAAAGGTACTGGTGAGTGAGGCTTGCCCTGCTGCTTAACGTTGTACGATGAAGATGATGATGATGGACGAAATTTTTCTTCTGAGTGAAGACCCAGGTAAGTTGCAAACTCTCTTAGATAGCCTAAACAATAGCGTAGCAATGTTTGGTATCGTTTTACACCTTCAAGTGTAAAATGCTGCTGCAAAACTGGGTTGGCTCAACACCAAAACTCTTCTTGGCAAAGGAAGCTCCAGCTGAAGTAGATAAGTTTGGTTACCTTGGTTACATTTTACCAAGTGAACAAATATCGGATGAAGTGTGATCGCGTATACAGAAAGCGCGTTTGGCTTTTGCCAACCTCAGCCATTTGTGGCGTCGACGTGCCATCCGATTGTCTGTTAAGGGTAGAATCTGCAATGCGGCTGTTAGGTCCGTTCTTTTATACGACTCAGAGACATGACCATCGAGAGTATAAGATAGGTAAAGACTGTCTGTGTTTGAGCATCGATGTCTCCATAGCGTTGCCCGAGTATGATGGGAACACCGTATTAACAATGCTGAGGTTAGGCGTAAGGTGTTGGAAACCAGAGGTCATTCATCACAACACGCTCTTAGTCTAGACAAGTTAAAGGGGCTGGGACATGTGTTACTTATGTCCATCAATAGACTTCCTCGGCGTACTCTATCCTCCGAGGCAGGTAATAGTTAGAAGGTAGGTCGAAGTGGTCAGTTCATGCCATGGAAACAGGTATGAAAACCTTGACCAGTGGACTTGGTCACGTAGGACTTGTTAGACTTGCGGGTTGAGGTCCACGTGACCCGCCTACCAGATGGTTAGAAACATTCAGTGATTTGGCTAGGTGTCGCGGTCAGTGGCGTAGTTGCATTTCGACTATTTTTTGTCCTCATGATTTCCGCTTGATACTTTGACTTTTTTGAATCTTTATCACTGTTCCTATTTTTCCCCTCTTCGCTGGGCGATGCTGGAAGGTAGCAATCGAACTAAGACCACAGAAATGCGAGGTTAATTTTTGTACAAAGCGAAACTGGACTCTCACTTCACGGTAAGCACTTTTGCCATGCTGGCGAGATCCTGTGCCCTCATTTAAACTTTGTGATGATCGGCTTGACAACCGTAATTACCTCAGGAGCTTGATAACAGCTGTAGGTGGTGTTGGGCAGGAGATGAGTTCAGGAAAAGTGAGAGCTAGACCAGGTTTTGGAAACCTGCGCCACTCGGGGCGTTGCCGGTTCTCTCTAGCTGCACGGCAGTACGTTGCCGCGGTTCGTAGTGTTTTGCCGTACGATTGCGAGACGCGGCCCCTCTCGTTGAAAACGCTGGACGTCTTTGTGTGTTCGACAACCGATATCTCCGGTGCGTTACTCGCTTTTGTTAGGAGCATCGTGTGAGTAATGACGAGGTGCTTCGTCGTGTGTTAGACACGGATAGCTGCCCTCTTAATGAAGTGATCGCTTTACTGCCGTTTGCGGTGACTTGGTCATGTTTTACGATTGCCTGCCCATCGTCGATTCTTTCGTGCTCTGTTCGCAAATGCTGGGTAGGGCTGGAAGAAGAGACGCGGCGGTCAGACTATGGTTTAGTATAGAATCATGAAGAAGCATTAGCACTGGCTTCGGTTGGTGCTTCCCTTCTCCCTGGTTGAGGCGCAGGCGACGAGGACTGTCGTTGGTTATAGCTATTGAGGGACACGGCTCCTAACAGTAGTCAGCTGCGCGAATTCTGAGGGGTTTGTCCGTCGAACACTCATGCCCCGTAAACACAAAAATATCACTCCGACAAATAAAGTGCACGGTGAAGAACAAAAAAGTTAACATTTTTTTACTAGTCGTCTCCTACTCCCCTTTCCCTGTGTCCGCAGTTGTCTTTGTTGCAGTGCCATCATGCTTGATATCAGTCGGGTGAGTCGTTTCTTGGCGGAAATCAGCACCACCTGTTGCTAAACTTACGCGATTTGTTGGAATATCGGTTTTCTACATAAAAATCATTTCATTACTGAAATTGTAAGCTGCAGACTCACACTATGTCTCGTTATTTCTCCTTTTGTACTAAAGTTCTACGTGAATGAGAAAAATCATTTTGCGGTGATTCAAATCCGCGCACCACCGTTCCCAGGATGCGGGAAAAAACATGTGGTCGAACTGGTCTCCTTCTTGCGCTCTACTGGTTTCGCTCGGGTGATAGTCCTCTCAAGTAGTTTTGCTATGCAGCGAAAAGTAAGCGTTGTTTAGTGACAGCCGTTTTTCCTCAACAGAACCCCATCACGGGTAGTGCGCTTTGTTGATAAATAGCTACGTTATCACTCGGGTCAATATCATATGTACTCTGTTGGCATCTTTGTGTTTTTCTGCGTAATCTCGGGGCTGTAGTTGCTTGTTCCTCCTTATGATGCAGCCGTTATGCAATTTTTTATTAAATTTGTATCGTCGTGAAAGGGGCATAATCCATAGCCTCAAAACCCTACTGCACTGACTTAGGAATAACTGATTGGTGTTCAAAGTATGAGACTAATAGATTCACTGCTTGGAGACGTCTGTATCGAATTTCCATGGGAGAAGATAACAACTCATGGAATTGGGAACTGAGTAATTTATTTACATAGGTTTTCAAACGAAACTACAGAATCAATATGAATGAGCAGTCGGAGTTGTAATGGTACGCTTTGGTTGCGTAGTAAGAGGATTACATCATCTGAGACAAAAAAGAACTGTATACAACGTCTTGCGAAACAGGATAAGTAAGCATGAGAAACCGTATGCACCAGTGCTGTTTCTTTTCTGTTTCGACGTGTGTTTGATCTGGGTGAATGACCCAACGTTGTTTCCTTGGATACAAAATAAGTCATATTCTCTCATTGTATTTATGTGGATATTTTCGAAATTAATTTCTATTATTATCTCGTTTCAGGACGCAGAGCTGATGGAATCCCAATTGCGATACGCAATGTCTGAATCGTTTAATGTAATTGATCGCCAATTATTGCAAGCGAAGAAATGGCCCGGTTTGATCCCATTTGAACAAGAAGTGCTTTCAGGAATAACCGAAGGAACCTGCAAGACCACGTATCATTTACCTGGAAGTGGTGTTGCCAGTTATTTCTTCGATAAGTGTTCCGGTCCAAATGGCCTTCCAATTTGTCTTTTGAATTGTTTCGCTTCTGAGGGCGATAATGCCGGTGATGCGTTGTATGTAGTACACAAATTGAGCCAATGGCTAAATCTGTTACCAGCAGACAAAGTAGTTCTCCCTCCTCACGAAGTGTGGCGTGCCCCTTCCTCCTGGTGCTTGCTGTTTGGCAACGACAGTGATGAGTGTTTGTACTAAACAGTTCACTAACGAATAAAAAAACAGCTGCTTCCACATCGCCATTCTTCTCCCATTTTTAACTGCTCATCTGTAGAGGTCCCAGGGAAACTCACATGTCATTCATATTTTTGATCGACTTTCTGATCAGTCTCGGTGAAGCTTATTCATGACACATCTCTCAAGCTGGCTGGCGAAGGCACGCATGTCGGAGGTTTGAGAAGAATACGCTGGGGGAAACACTTATGGCGTAGACTCGACGTTTCATCGAATCCTGAGATTCGTGTCTGTCGCGTTGCAGTTCGGTCCGTTCCGCTGTACCACTGTAAAGCTTAATACTTACGGGTAAAGTGTATTAGCCGTCTAGGTTTTTCATCCACCGGTGTCTGCGAAGCCTTGCAAAGGTGATACTGTTAGCAAAATTAATTTCGTCCGTTTGGTGTTTGGCTCCTCATTGGATGACTTGTTATTCCATGATATCCCAGCCAGTACGCTTCATTTACCGGATCGCTTGCTGTTTGCACTTTTGGTGTTAGAGTAGGGCAACTGCGTACAGATCTACAGGTGACATAAAAAGAGGGAGATTCGGGAAAGTAGGTGTCTGTCTCCTTATTGGTAAGGTACATAATATCCTGACACCTTTTGGTTGGATGTATTGAAAAATGTGACAACAAAGCTCAAACAGAGCCCGAGCACATAGGTTGAAGGAGCTTGCTGTCTCACATGCGTACAAACTGAATGCAATCAGCTTGTATGGACATAGGAGAATAAGAAAAATATTAGCGTTTATAGGTCTGGAGTTTATATTATGGTATTGTTAGGAAGAATGGAAGTTGCATCAGGGCACTGCTGCTCGTACTAGCAACCGAGACTTGTAATTTAAGGTGGAATTACTAGAGGGAAAGGGTAGGAGATCGTGAACAATTTTATTTGCTTGCAAAAGGTTGGTCGTCAAATATCATTGTGATTGTTTCCGGTGTTGCAAGTTGTGTTACTCGAACGCTCAAGCCATAGTTGGAGGTTGAAAAACGGAATCTTGTCTGGTCCTCCGACCGGTGGTGGTCGAATGGTTTGATGCGTTTCTCTACCATCTCGGTGGTCAGAGGTTCGAATGCAGCCACTCCCGGTCACCACCACCATGAAGTGGTAGGCGGTTATTCGCTGTCGCACGGTTCGTCACTACGCCTAACCTACTGAAACCTTATGTGGTTCTCCACTCTAGTTCTTAGAGTCTGCTTGTTGTTTATCCCCAGAAGTGCAGTGGGCTTCCGAAGCTGCATCTAGCACAAGTGTTTAATAAAAACTGCACTAATAGCCTTTATTCAACATAGCGTGGCCTGAAAAGCGGTAGAGTTCTACGTAAGCTAGTGGTATTTGGGATTTTTACAAGATTTCCCACAAATCGTTTGTTTAAAACCCTACAAAGATCTATCTAATATGGGCCACTTTAGTAATTGACTTTAATTCACTGCTTCTCAGTTCGTTACCATTTAACCTTTGCTAACTTAATTGGATCTTCATTGCAAATTTAGGGTCACCGTTGCCGGTTATCCTCGTTATTGCAGCTGGTCTTTGAATCCATGGAATGTGCCGCTCCCAGTGCTCTCGTGCAGTTGCATGTTGCAAAGAAAAGTTCCTTGACAGAGTCATTTTATGTCTTCTCTGTATGAGCTTGTTGTGTCGCTCGGACGTGATCGATATTTCCTGTCGTCAGAATCACCAGCGCAATAGAGACAAAAGACGTTCGGATTCAAAGCCAGAAGTTTGTTGGAAATCAGACGATTTGTTTGTTCCACACTAGACAGTCTGCGGCTCGCACACTTGTTCTGCTCTTTTTGGACTAAGCGCTGTTTAAGCCGTTGGTAATTTGATAGGTGCGTCACGTCGCTGTGTTATACGACTCCAGATGTGTCCATTCTCGCCTGCTCAAACATATCTGTTATCAAGATGTCTTTCAAAGAAGTTTCCACCACTGCAACAAAATAGTTGATAGGCCAGATGAGATGGAAGGACTTACGGACTGCACAATATTATGCAATCGATAAGCAAGGGTTGACGAACGAAATACGAAGTCTACGTGACTTTAATATGACGACTTTCCAGTAAATAGCAAACTGTTGATAATACTGAAAAATCATGTTAAAACCGAATAGACCGCACGTCTGCGAATCAAACTAACCGAAATAGCTATAATAATCAATACTGAAACAAGCCTGAGTTGTTGACAGCTGAATGACACACGGGGAGTGTAGGGACACTTGCCGCAGTGTAGCAATATCTGGGGTGCGTTTCGCGCCTTCGGATTATAAAATATTACTGAAAGACTGTTGGCCATGCACTGCAGCAGTTCGGTCTGTCCTTTATATGGTTCATACAAGTGGCATTTACCGATAGAATCCGTTATTGGTGTTTCAGCATTATAAGGATATGATAGGGATTTCTTATAAGGAGTGTTGAGGTGATAGGAACCATATGTTAGTTTGAAAACAACACTTTTGATATAAACGGATTAATATGTTGCGCATACCGCCAGATAGGCTCTCTCGGTGTACGCGGTTCTTAGAGGCATGCAACGGTCAGTTTATAGCGAAAAGATATGAAAACCATATTCAGCGTTATTGGCCGTGCAAGAAGCGTTAGACTTCCCACTAGGGGTCCACGAGATCCGCCTGCTGGTTTGTCTGAGGTGCCGCGGTCAGTGGCGTAGTTGAATTCTAAGTCAGTTTTTCCCCTATAGGACTTTTAGTTCGTTTACTTTTTATGCTTCGATTTAATTTGTTTCCGTTCCTGTGATGCTTCACTACAGCAGCCACAGGTGGAACACAAAAGTGCGTGGCTAACTGTTGGAAAAAACTGGATTGACGCAGTAAAAAGTTGGATTATTCATATGCAGCAGAGAAATGGATGGCTAAACAAGTGATTTCTCAGAATTTATACTAATTCTGGGGAGAAAACAAGGAAAAGTTGGGTATGAAGAATTATCTTCCTTTTCAGTGGGGTCACTGCAATCGAAACCTGAGAAGCATCGAAACGGGGAGTTGTTGAACTCAGATGTAGTGACGGGTCCACTTCTGACACCGTCAATGTCTTTTGAGTGTGTTAGTTGGGATCAACGCATAACGAAGATATGTGACGTTATATAGTATTGTTGTTCATTATACTTGTGAGTCGAATTGAACCTCTAGCACGAAACAAGATGAAGAAGGAGAATAACGGAAAAATACGACACACCTCAACCGATCTCCTAGTCCTCTACACAGTGACCAGGACTGTAAAAACTGGCAAAATTCATTTGGTGTTAGCATAAATCCGGTCTCTGGTGTGTTGTCCCTTAATGCATCTGTTGGCTGGATTTGAAGAAACAGTCTGGCTTTTTGCTTGCATGCATAAGTATATATTTTAGCTTACAATGATAGCCTTGCCGGGGTTTTTTCATGCCGTATGGGTTTTGAGGCCGGTTGAGTTGTGCAGTATTAGGGAGTAAATGTACTTTTCATTTCGCACCAAACCCTCACCAGACAGCGCAGAGTTTGGAACACCTTATCATTTAGTTTTTACATCGCTTTAGTGATCACAATTATTTTCAACATTCATGTCAGGAGATCGTGAATTACACGTGATGGAGTGGCCCCGATCTAATATTGCGCAATCTATGTGTATTATGGATGTGACAGTTACGTGCCCGAATTTTGTGGATATGGACATGTTCAACTACTGGATTCAAGGTTTTTCGGGTGAGTAGTATTTTTGTACTGAATGTTTGGTTATTGTATCCGCCACTTTGGGTCCAGTCTCCCCGTCAGCGATATCCAACCGATTGTTTCGCCTCCAAATGCCTCATTATAGTCGAGGGTGGGTGCTTCAGGCTCCGAGATGGCTACTCTTCCTGAACATTTCTCAAAGTGCTCTCAGATGACCGTGCGTTTTCTACAACCTCTGCTGAGGAAGCCCTACTCACTGTCTGCTAGTGGTGGAGGTGTTCTCACGAAAGTGAGAGGACGAAAGTGAATGCCCGGCGCTCTCCACCGGGTTGATTGACTGATAACCAGTCTAGGGGAGATGGCTAAACCCTGATTCCAAACCAACTACGGGCAGCGTATGAGGCGTACAATGGTATGCTCATCAGCATCTGTGGCCGAGGGATGCACTGGGCATCCAGGATGTTTAGCCTCATCCGAAGGGCGTATGAACTGAGCAATCAGTCACCGGCCCCCAGAGGGCTACAATACCCTCATATAGTCCTACTGCCTTGTGGATTAGACGTTCTGATCAAGGGCTCGGGATGTGGTCCCCTAAGTCAACCCTCTACTTCGGTCTGAGCAACCGGGTAGTATCCAGCCCACATGCATACACGAAATCTCCACAGATATGATCACTCGTTCTCGCGCTCAACTTTTATTCACTCACTCAAGCTACACAAGTTATGACCGAGATGCTGTCAGTCGGACAAAACCAACTACATATTGCCACACCACCAATTTTCACCCACTCTTTTACGCACGACAATATTAATACCATTCCGCGTACTTCTCAGGTTGCCATCGATAAAGACGGTAAGCGCGCAAATGAGATTCCTCCTTCAGTTGTGTACAGCTCATCAGAACCGCTACTGAGACCACATGTGCCACTGAAGCTTGCAGTGGCAAGCAGCTTTAGCGCGCACACTCGAGACACTAGCTGTTGATCTCTGCTGTTTATCCGAGACCCGCATCCAGGACTCCACCATCGTAGTTCGTCTGAATTCGCCCTCAGGATATGCTTTCACTCTGCGCTTATCCGGAGACGCCGAGACTTCTGCATCTGGTCATGCAGTAGGAGGTATCGCTTTGAGTACCAAAGCTGAGTCTGCGCTGCGCGACTAGATCTCAGTCAACAGCAGATGATGTGCGATTCGCTTAGAGGGTTCATTCAAAGCTAGCAAAGGCCGCGACGGCAATCGTGTTTGTTGTCGCTGCCTACGCCCTACCGACTGCAGTCCGAATACAGTCAAATAAATATTCTACCAGCAGCTTCACGAACTTTGAAAGGCATCTCATAGAGATATAGTGCTACTGGCTGGAGATCTAAACGCCCAGATTGGCCACCTAGGTCCAGACGAGCGAATGCTTGGATGCCAAAGTGGCGCCAATCATCAGCGCACGGATAACGGAAATCGACGGCTCCATCTGTGCGCAGATCATCGTCTATTCTTGTCGGGTACGAACTTCCGGCGCAGGTTCCGTCGTGCAGTCACATGGCGACTGCCATCTGCCAATCAGTTTTGGACACAAGTAGACTATATAGCCGTAAGCTACCACTGGTGTGGCTCAGTCGAATCTTGTAGGGCGTACTGTAGCACACATCTAGATTCAGATCACGCCCTAGTGTGTGCCGAGTTCATTGTACGGTTTGCCACCAAGTCAAAAGTCCGCCGTCATCGGATAGACGTAGACCAACTTTGCCGGATGTCGGTCCGGGAAACATCAGAATGAGCTTGCTGTCCTGTTAAGTAGCCACAGACACGATGACTTAAAAGATCGCTGGCAACACATCGAAGACCCTATAAAAGTAGTGAATATCACATCTTGTGGATTAGTCACACGGCATGCAGTGAAGTACTAGATCTCATCGGGTTCTCCGGAATTGTTAGACAGCCGCCGGAATATCCCCCCAGGAAGTGAAAACCACAATGCACGCGCCCAGCTACGACGAAATTTGATTAGAAGCTTGTGCAGAGACCGAGAGAATTAGTGGTCCAAACGCACGGCTGAAATGGAACAAACTGCTGCCACCAGCAATGCTCGAAAACTTTTTCAACTCATCCGATCTACTGGGACCAAGAAGCCTGGAGCTAACGAAATGATGTCCGAGGTAAACGGCCAACCAATCCCCCAGCCTTTATGACGCATGGATCGATGTGCGGAACACTTTGAAGAATAGCTTAACTGATCTTCAGCGCTTCCACTCAGTAGTCCGTTTGAACCAGTTCACGTTCCATGGACTACCTGCACTACTCCACCCAAGGAAGAAGAAGCTGATCGTGTGCTCCATTCCCTGAAATGCAATAAAGCTCCCGGCCCTAACGAACTCCCTCCGGCTCTCTTCAAAGATGGTGGTATACACCTCTTCAAGGCGCTCACCAGCCTCTTTTCCGAGATTTTGCTCCACGACTGTGTCCCAAAAAATTGGAACTGTGCATCCATCATCCCCGTATACAAGAATGGGACTAGAATCATGTACCAGTCACCGAGGGATGAGCTTGATCTCGGTCGCATCAAAGCGGTTAGCGTCAATAATCCTCCACAGATTATCCCCAGTGCGCGAACAGCAAATCCGTGAAGAACGGTCCGGTTTTCTTCCCAACCGCGGATGCATCGACTACGTTTTCATCATCCGTCAGATATTTGAGTTCCGCCACACATATCGTAGACCGACGGTAGTCATATTCTTGGATATCCGGGCAGCTTTTGATTCCGTTGATGAGACGGCCTTCTGGGATTGTCTCATCAGACAGGGAGTGCCTGGTAAGTATGTGAAAACCATCCAAGCTCGGTAACATCAGACTTCAGGCCGGGTACAAGCATGTGGCTCATCTACACCTAACTTTTCAGCTGGAAGTGGCGTGCGTCAAGCTTGCCCACTCTCACCCTTCCTGTTCAGTTTTGCGATCGACGACTTCCTAAGAGGGGCACAAAGATCAGACGGACGAAGGTGTTGAGCACCTATCTGGTGAGAAAGTTTTGGACTTTAACTATGCAGATAACGTCGCATGGGTTTGCGACGCTGCTGCTGTGACACAGTGCGTTTTAGACGACCTCGCGTCGTCTATATTACAGTACGGAATATGCTTTTCACCCTCTTAGTGTAAAGTACTTATACAATACTGGCCGAAGTCCACCCCCTCACGTACCCTCGGTAATGGTCGGTTAGAAGTTGTTGAAAAGTTTGCTTACTTGGGAAGCTGTATAACTGTCGATGAACGGATTGGAGACGACGAGGAAAATCGAATAACGAAGGCTCAAGCAGCGTTCTGCAATTTACGTCACCTGTGGAGACGTCGTGACATCTCTGTTCGATTGAAAGGTAGGTTGTACAACGCTGCTGTGCGCAGTGTGCTCCTATACGCTTGTGAGACCTGGCCTGTTCTAGCGGCCGATGTCGACCGGTTGTCCGATGCCTGAGGAGTATCTCGCGAGTCGGGTGGCAACAGCGAATAAGCAGTTCCGCAGTTCGAACGCGCATCTACAAAACCGGGCGTGCCGCGTACCCAATTAGTGCTACCATATCACTCCATCGGCTTCGTTGGCTGGTACATGTGCTACGTATGCCACCTCATCGACTTCCCCGTCGCGCTCTATTCGTTGAGCCTAAGGTTGGCTTGAAACGAAAATGTGGAGGCCAATCCATGACATGACACCTGTCTGTCAAAGTGTTGACGTCAATACTTGCTTATATCGGTTCCTCACGCTTGCATGGTTGGGGACATCGAGATCTCCTACACAGCTGGCTGGAAACTTTGTCGGATATGGCTTAGTGTCGTGTTCAGTAGCGGTTGTGTTGCGAAAGCTTGTGCTCGAACACCTGAGAAACTTCCTCTTTGATTGTTCACTTTTATCTTGCTGTTTCATGTTTTTGTATGGCATCATACCTCTGCACATTTTACCGGGTTATCGGTGAATATATATATATATATATATATATATATATATATATATATATATATATATATATATATATATATATATATATATATATATATATATATATATATATATATATATATATATATATATATGTTCTGAGATACGCTTTTCCGGAAAAATGTTTTGGTAAGAATAGCCAGTGTTGCAACATAGAACGACTTATGTCCAGGACGATTTTGCTACAACTCATCATGGTGCATACTGCAGAACGATGGTATTTATATAGGTTCATGTAAAACAATGGTGCTGGAAAAATAAAAGAAATAAATACAAGGGTCAAGTTACATCACCACGGTAAAGACAAATCAACGAACAGTTCTCCTCCCGTTGGTACAAAGGATTTTTCCCCATCCATATCCGGCAATGGCCTCACCAAACCTCAGTAGTCTGGCATTCTTCGTCGCGCATATGATCCGAAACACGGTGATTTGGTCAGTTGGATGGTGCATCATCAAAAGATGGCGAGCGACGGGATCTCATGGTTTCGAAAACTGTCGTCATGCGTTTAATTGAGCCACTTAACATTGGATCCAATTCGGGATACGTTCACTCACTCGGTTACGTAACTGTCGCTCTGTTCGACCCACGTAGGTTGCCTCGCACCTACATTAAAATTCGTAAATCCAATTAGATTTCACTGAAACAGAAAGAAGACATTGATCGCGATATGCAAGCACTTCGTTTACTCCTGTCCACCGCGAACGTAAAACGTGTCGACACTGGTTACAAATAATGTCTAACCTTTATACTTATTCATTCTGGTCAGACGTGTACTGGATCTTTCATCAAATCAGTCATTGTTTTATCATCCGTACAACGTAGCCTCAAAGTCCCATTGCTCCGGCCCTCAATTTTCAACCATCATACCTTGGTACTGATGGATCTCTACCATGAAGTATCACGGTGAGTGACGAGTCCTCTTTTCTGCTTGTAGTCATTTTCTATTTAATATTAACCTTGAACAGTGCTATTCTATTGACGTCTGATATCAATTATTTTGGTTCCCTTAACAATTATTTTTGCGTCAACGTTGTCAGGCTGTGATCATTTTCTAAATCATCGAGAGTCGTGTGTAAGTATTGCCGAACGTAATCTTATTTTTGGAATCCCTATTTTGTCTAGTTGCTCAAACATGTTCAGTCCTAATCTCCGACCCTTCGGTGGAGGAATTCTCAATCACAGCCAACATGTTAACTTCTCATGTACGGGATCATTTTACTCAATTCGCTCTCATCGAATCGGGTCTTCGACATCCGGAATCTTTTCTTCAAGCCTGTGCCTATCGCCAGTTACCCATAACAACGCGCAAACAATTGGTACAGAAGTGAGTCCCAACCTCGATTTAGTCTACGTTGTATTTTCTTTATTTCACACGAAGGTATTGATGATCGTTAGGTAGATACGATCCACTTTTCTTCATTATGAACACCGCTGTTGAACTCTAACACCCAACCGTACCTTTTTTCTGGCAGCTCTTTCCCGATAGTAAATTTCATTCAGAGAATTTATTGTTGGCACGAAGAGCCTGAATCGTATGTATTGGAAAATCCACTTGCATTCACATCGAAAAGTCGGACGCCGCGAACCGGCGACCCTCCGCACACCGGGCAGATGCTCTACCAGCTGAGCTACCGGCTCGCGGTGTCCGACTATTCGATGTAAATGCAAGTGGATCTTCCATTAAATAAATTTCATGTTTCTTTTTTTACTGAAGATATCCATTTCGGCATTTAGAAGAATAAGATGGCGAGCAAGCTTTCTTTCGCTAACTCCATCTTCTGGCGAATACGGTTACATGCCTATGTTTTCAAATTCGAAGCAGTGGCTGAGGAATGGAAAGATTCGTGTTGTAGTTTTGAAAATGAAACATCGGAAGGGATTTTTGGTTAATCGGACCATTTCTGGTTTTGTCACCGACCAAACGACGGGTCTCATTCTGTTGGTAATGGACCGATGTCGATTCTAGGCGAAGGCTGTCGACTTGACTTGAGTAATCGTTTTGGGAACAATGCCGGCTCGTTACCACACACGACCTGTTGGGAACTTGTGTGGTTATCCATTCCAAGTCTCAGGGTCTGGTTACTGGTTAGCCCAAACAGTGCAGCGGTCCTTTGTGACTATAGAGTAAATACCCTTTCCACTACGCTCGTGTACAAGTATGTAATAAAAAAATAAAAGATGCGTTAGATTGCGAAACTGAATGGCAGCTACTTCAGTGGTCATTAAATGATGGTGACCAATGACAATTTTAGCGCATTCCGACGAATCCTATGGAACACTTTGAAGTAGTTCTGGTACAGGCCTGAATCATTGAGGTGCACGAGGATCGCGCTGTGGATAATCTTCGTGATCCCATTGCCCAATCCGGCCGGTTTGCGTTTGTTGACTGTTAGAGAAAATGTTGCTGTCCGACTTAAATAGCTTGTCAAACATCAGCAAACAAAAAAGTAGGTTAACACGGGTGACTTTTGGATGGGCAGTTTGTCTTTGATATTCATGGAAATCATTGGTTGACTAGTAAAGTGTACACCGATATGTCGCAGTAAAAGTCCGACCGATGGTCTTTTCCTTACATCCTGTCAGAATTTTGCTAACTGAGCCACCTCTGAAAGATATCCATATGAATAGTTCTTTTCGTTTCGTTGTGGAATCCGGGGCTTCCTATGCTCCTCGAACAAGTTATTTTGAGCAAATCGCTCTGGGTAAACATTTCCAAAAATATCCGTTTTTCCAGATTTAGTTCTTCAATGACTCGTTCTCAACAATTTTTTTCGTAAATAATAATTAATAGTTGAGTTATCACAAATACTAACCCCCATTAGGTGTAGAACCCATTACCATGAAGGTCTACTCGTTTAATCGAGACGTTCATTACGTAAATTAATTCAAACCCTAGTGGTTCAAGCGAAGTAGTGGACCCTGCGATTAACCTGATATTGCGTGTCACCAGTTATTTTCATTATAATGCCTTTCCTTTTTAATTAGGTTCTGATCAGTGATGTACCGAATCCAATAGTACTTTGTATACTATCATTCAGTGCTTGATTAGTAGGTAAAAAATCTACTTCTCAATTCATCTGGGGTGATTATCCACATGGATATCAACGCTTCACAACTTCAAGTTCTACCAGTTTTAACTTCAATGCCCGTCATGTGACAGCTAGGTGCTATCCGACGATCGATAATTATTGCTTCATCCTTTCTATGTTTATTTCTGTTGTCTCACTGAAAAAATTCGTCGCTTTGATTTTGTAGGCATACGGTCCAACAGCTCACAGATTCTTTTCCACCATCAATTTTGGATGTTCCCCGAAATCCATTGAATTAGTTTCAGAAATTCGTTCTTACGAGCATGCATCCTTGGATTGCAAACATGAGAATGTTATTTTTCAACTGGGCTGCATGTAGCACGGGTAATACCTTTTCTTCTGAATCATTAGATATTACTCCATCGACGAACACCTCCTCCGAGAGTTGGTTGGCCGCAAACTGTCAGCCAAAACGCGTCGAGACTTGTCGGAAATTGCCGAGCGATGCGACCTACGAGTGCGTAGCTGCAAGCGTCAATTTGATAATCTGCTCTGTGTGGCCCGTCGCACGGAAGATCTCCCGGGCCGTTTAGTGGACAATATTAAGACTCATTTCCTTTTGCCCGACTGGCTGTGTGAATGTTATGCAGCGGTGGTTTTTATTCTGACCAATCGGTACGTTTACCCTTTTCTCAATACATCTTGCGTCCCATGTGTAACCATGTTAAACGGTTGGAATATAAATGACCTGTTGCAATATTTTTTCCAACCTGTTGTTTGTTCGTATTTTTCAGTGATTGATCGTGAACATCGTTTGATATTTATCAGTCTACTTAAAAACCTGTTGAGAAAACAGATTTTCAATTTAGTTATATCTTTTCCTAACCCAATTGGGTCGGCATCAGGCTCGGTATGATAATAATAATAAGTGGTGTGTTGAAAACCACTGATCCAGTACAAATACTAATTAATGTTAACTATTGTTGTATGAGCAGCTAATGGCAACACACGTTGCGCAATAACCCCGTTTTATTTGTACGTAAGTAAACAAGTCCTAAAACGAGCAACCACAGGCCGTACATGCGATTGGCACAGCCAAGCAGTGGCATCCAGTGCTTTCCTGTCAGATTCAAGGTGTGTACATATGTGCTAGCGTACTAGTCGATAAGTGTGGATCTATGGGCAATCGGATAGTCAGACAGAGTCAATTCTGTTGTCAATCCATGCGCTGATAAAGCAATACAACAATTATAATGTGTCAATGTTTTTATAGCAGGAAAAAGTAATGTTATAGAAATAGCTTGATGGTTTTCCACTCATTCAAATTATCTTTTTGGGTTTTCCCCTTCTTCTCGATCCGTACTGCTTAGCTTTGATGTGCAGAAACGAAGTTTAGCCTACATAACTTTCGGGGATTTGGTTTATTGTGCCGGACAGCTGATGTCCCAGTGGACCACACTGGTCAGAGGTAGGTTAACATTGTGCGATTGCGTGTTCGTCGTTCAGTTCCTTGCCCATGTTGGTTCTTAATCCAAGCGATTGTCCGTTATACTTTGTTTTAATTTATGACACAAGCAAAAGTGTCTCACATGAAGCTGTAGAAAGCATTAGAGATTATCCACAGCAAAACATCCGAGTACTGGCAAGCCGTTGTCACCAGTGGCGGTCGTCCATGGCTCGGGTTCTACTCGAAAACAATTTGAATCCATTAAAAGAGCGTCATCTACGAGGGTTACGCTTAGAAAATGCAGATCGTCGCCTTATGTATTTCACCTGGGACGATATTGTACGGTGCGCCTTGTTTAACGATGAAGCCATATTTCATGTATGTGGAATGGAAACCAGCCGATTTTACTGGTCATAAGAGAATCCCAGGAAATTTGTCGCTAATCGATGTTAGCGTAATACCCAGTTGATGGTTCGGGCATAAATCCTGGGAGGAAAAATAACCTGTCCTTTTTTCGATGGAAATGTCACAGATTTCGTTTTACTGATTCCCAATAGGTAAATCCTATCTGGTCATTCCTCAAAATTTTCTAGCTTATATTGTGGAGGCAGTGACACTAGTCGCACGATCTTGTGTGTGGTTACAACAGGGTGGAACACCTGCTCGTTAAGCAGTGTGTTCGGCAGTACACGGACGTTGGATAAGAAGAGGTGAATCAGTTGAATGACTCCGTAGGTATTCGTACCTAGATCCGTTGGACTTGTTTTTGTTGTCTTATTTGAAAAGAAAGGTATATGATAGACCGGAAACCTTGGAGGACTTAAAATCATGTATTATGTTGCAATGTAGGAGGATAACTGAGAGTGTACTGGAAAAATTGGACATATGTTTCTTTAAATGGTTTATATTGTGCAGACAAAGATCTGGGAAGCATTTTGAATGCCAACTTTAAAATGCACTTATTTTTTTGTCGTTCGTCGTTGAGCATGTCAGGGATTAGAGGCAACTCGCCTGATCATTTCGGTAACAGAGGGCACGCAAAAGTGTTTGCCAGCGCATAATAGATGAAGCATCTGATATTCTCTCAATTATGAAATTGATAATGAAGATAGCTTATAGAGTGTCTTTGAAAAACCTTAGACAAGTCAGCAAATTCTGTTCGACTTCAGCGTTCCCCTATCATTTTCGCTGGTTTTCAGGTGAAGGATTTGGTGATTTTGCGAAGATTCACCAAAGTTATATCACGATCCGATGGCAGCTCCTGTCCTAAACTGATCAGTTTCCCAACAGAGAAGACCTTTGCTTAGCATGACAAACCCTGCAGTAACAGGACAATTTTATTTAACTTGAGAAAAAACTGAGAAAAGCTGTAATTAACTAGTGTCAAAAGCAAGCAGTTCTAGTGAACTGCATAGTCATCTAGATTTCTGAATGATAACGTCACTTCTTTTTTTAAGTTCCGACATATGGGTTACAGTACTTGATATAGAAATACATAAACTGCTTTCGGTAAAAAGGGCACTTACCAGGAGTTAAAAGTCATTGTCGAACAAACAACTGTCCACACCTATTCATCTCAATATCTACGTGGTGAAGATTACGATTTCTGCCAATACACCGCTAGATCGACCAGAAACAAAGCTGTTCCAAAAGTTAAAGGGCCGGGAAGTGCGATCGCAGATCAGCTGAGACAATTGGTCCACAGTTTGTTATCAGTGTTGATCACCCACTGTGTAACCATCCTAATTGAAATAACTAGCTAGTTCATCCGTAACGATTCACTCACTTGTGACTACACCTAGATGGTCAACACAAGCTACATTTGTGCTTGTCATAACCCTCTCAGATAGTCACTCGAAGCACGAGGAGAAAGACCGAATTACGTTATAAGTGCAATCCCAAGTATCAGTGGCATATATTTCAGGTTATTTTACCTAGGCTATTGTAAAGAGTAAACGAAGCTTAAACTTATTGGCGGTCAAAAATCATCTCGCCGGTGCTCGTATACTTTGCTTTGAGTGGCCTCGAATGCTTACTAAAGCTTCATCTGAAACATCTTCGCTTGCAGCCGTTTTCGGTCAACCGCACCTTATTTTGTCCTCAACCAATCCCATTTCTTCGAGTTTGTCCATTAGTCAGCAATCAACAACCCCATCCCGGTCGACAATCAACCTTGCTACAATTCGCCACTGCTCCCAGCTAGTGCATCTGTGCGCACCCACACAGACGCACTCAGTCGATCACTCAGTTTTCAAGCAAGATCTGTTTGTTCCGCGATCCTTGTCTTTCAGACTGTCAGACATTTAGGCCACAGGTGAAATGAACTCCAATACAAATCGCAGCGGAACACGTAGCCCCATGCACTTAAGCTGACATGTTTACCGCATGCGAGCAGTGACCTTTCGGATGTCACATATTGGACAAAAGTACAACATTTGACCCTTGTGCTTTATTTGGTACAAGATCAAGTGGAGTTTTCTAGCGCTGTACAGGTGTGCGGCCGGATGGTCGTGTTCAATCAAACAGGGTTTTCGTTCTTAAGAGGTTTCAGTGTTAAAATCACTACTATTTCAAGATTGATTTGAGAAACTATCACTTTCTATTTGCGAAATTATCACAAATAAGCCTTGTTTGAGAACCGAACGTTATTGAGTTTTCACGCTGAAATTTCTCCATCCTATATTCGATATACTTATTCACTTCCATCCGCAAATAATCCTGGAATGAGTCTCAGTAGTAGGAGAATCGATTTGATTAACAAACAATTCAGAAACCATGCTTAACAGTACTTCCATAATTTTCAATGGTAGGTGTAGCTTTGTTACTGCATGATGAATTATTAGTTAACGTTTGAATGGTTTAAATGTGAAAGATGTATTTTTGCTGGTTCAGTGGTTGTGGGAATTGAGTTCTCATTACTGTGAAGTCCGGAAGAATTGGTCATAATGGGATATGATGTCTCATCCCTGAACATATTCCGCGAATGCATCTTTGAGGAGGCCGAGCAACCTGTGATAACCCCTCCTCTCCATCTCCCCAATGAAGTTGGAAAACAAAGACAAAAAATATTATTAGAATCGGTATTTGGTTGTCCTGAGTAAGGCAATTGTAGCGCTCTCTATCCGAGGCAAACACAACAACTTCCCATGTCTTCTCCGTCAACAGCTGGTAAGAAAAGTGTGAGTGCCTCACGAAATTCTCACAAACATCCCTTGTGACAGAGGATGTTGTTGATACCACTGAGCGTTCCAGGAACTGCGTTCGCCATATCGTTTGACTCAGAAGCTCTTTGGGATCCCCTTCCGGGATACAAACAATGGAACCGTTAATCTGAGATGATCAAGAACTGATCGCGCATCACCTATTATTCACTTGCGTTATTCACACCCGGCCGCCCGAGAGGCGACAGCTCAGCTGGTAGAGCATCAACCCGGTAAGCGGAGGGTCGCCGGCTCGCGGCGTCCGACTTTTCGTTGTTAAAAATGCAAGTGGATTTTCAATTACGTGAGATTCAGGCTCCTCGTGCCAACAATACATCCTGTGAAAATTTTCATTGCTGAGCCTGTGAGATTGTGGTCAATGAATCTCCGAGAAATGATTTGCAAGGAATGCAGTTCGAATTTCCTGATTTCATATCCTCAGACGACATTGCGGAAGACGACAAAATGATTGTATTCGACTGAATGGAATTAGGAAATAAATAAAACTTTCCATATGATTGGTATGGGATTGTGTCTGGATGACAGGACGAAATTTTCCCGAAGCACACGACGTGTTTCGCGGTTATTGCCGCTCATCAGATATGCGTACCCGGTACTCTTTCCCCCAGTCATTCGTATACTTGAGCACTCCACAGTTGGTTTATAGCTGTAATCTCATTTGAATCGAATGGAGCTTGCATGGACGGGGTGATAGTGTCTTGTGGTCCAACTTTAATGTTCGTCAGACTGGCGTTAGGCGAGCAAACTGGAGAAAATGGTTGAGTGTGATGCAGTTCTATATGCGGAAAATAAGAATGGTGCCCTCAGTTTCGCTGCGAAATTTGTTTTAATTTACCAATATTTAGTATATAAATAGGTTTGCCAGCGTAGCCTCCACAGACCGCTGTAGCTGGTCCCGCTGGCGGTTGTGCCGCGGATGGCCGGTGGCTCGTAGAGGAGTGGGGGTGAGAACCCCTTTAACCGTCAGGAATTGTGCTCGAAATGAGCGAAGCGGATTGTTCAGCCTGAGGAGATTCATAATGAACCAGTAAGGACCAAGGAAAATGGTCAGAATGGCCGCACTAACGTTGCTATTGCTAAGAAATAGCCGGGTAGTGGAAGCCCTCGGCGTGTCTTGTTGCGGTAGTACTCTGATATAATTATGAACCGGATTTCAGACACTTCAGTACAGGTTATGGAAAATTGGTTCTAACGCAGATGCCACCACCATCAGATTTTCCGTGAAAGAAACGTTTTGTAGCATTCAACGGGCATTTAAGCCATGGATAACAGCGATCACCAGTAAGTTGCGGGAAGGCGCAATTCGAATATGATCACTGAGGTGTCTTAAATTAGGCTGCAGACAACGAACTTACGTAATTACAGCTTGTATGCTTTTTACTCACCAAACAGCACCGTAAAAAAAGCTGTCTTCACTGACCCAAATAGTTTTGGGAAATATTTGAGTAGTCTTAGGAATTCTTCTATGCACGTATGAGATAATCAATGAATACGCGAAATAATGTCCAGTTTATGAATAGTTCAGCATGAGTTGTATCATTGCGCATTTAGCTGTACAATTCACCAACATGCGTATCAGCTGTCGCGCACCCTCTTAAACCGACCGCAAAATTTTAGCTAACGCGCTGTTGGACCGCAGAACGCTACCTGGACGGGGTGTCCATTTTTAGAATCACCCGGTGATTCTTCCAAAGTTAATTCGTCGGGTAACACCACTAACCTTGAGAACGAGGACACGCGGTCCCAAGCATGGATTTCCGATATGAGTAGTATAGGATTGTACCTGGATGACAGGACAAAATTTTGTCCTGACCTTGAAGCCAACGCTCACATTGATGCTAACTGGAATTTCCGTCCTTCCGTAGATTTGACAGTCATCGGTAAGAATGATTTTGAACCACATGTCATGAAATCTCAAACTAATTAAATAATTTCTCTTAACCTTCCCATATAGGCACGACCATCAAAAATATACCGGCCGAAAAAACGGCTTCTGCCAAGATATTCGGAGAGCAAGCCCATCTAAATATAACCTAGATTAATTTGTGGAGTCCTGTTGATCAGTTTAATTATATTTCCATATCTTGTTAATTGTTAGCTTACTTTTCTCAGAGCGTTTTACCCTGGCAACTAAGGTCACACATTTAACTGCCCATAGCGCAGCCAGGAACCAACGTAAATAAGAGGGAACTTTAAATAAATTATCACTAACCGATGGCCCGATATACCAAATTGAGTCACGAGGCTCGAACTGTGTACTGAGTAATTTTTCGTGTACATCACAGTCGACACTACCTGTATTTTAACGCTAACATGAACTCAAGCATATTTCATATAGCGTTTACATATATATGTATATTAAACAGGTTTCGGGAGAAATTACTTCCCAAATTGGGAATTGGAAAATCTAACCAGCTGTTTTCCAACACGGTGGAGTGCCGAGCTGTTTCTTAAGTTAAGTGCTCATATATTTTCACTTTTACACTATGTCTGTGAACCGAATGTTGGAGTTATTCTAAGACCAGTATCACAACTCCGTCTGCCGGATGATCGAAATGCTCTCGCTAGTCTAGAGGCGTCTAACGCAATGCACCGTCGTTTCCATTAATAGTTTGAGGGCGGTTTGATTCTCTGGCTCAGATAACATGACCCTCCTGATTCACCGGATCGACGTCCGTCCGTGAGTGCGACATGAGATATCAGTGAGGTCTACCATTTTTGCTTGGAAAGAGCGTGGTAGGACAGGTGATCTCAACTGACGGTCGTTGACTAGAGAGGCTTGTGGCCAGTTGACCAGTGAAATGCAACTTACTGAACGCAATGACGTTCGGTTCTGAAATTAACTTCATAGTTTTCATCACTCACATCCATAAAAGTCTTATCAATGAGTGCCCAGCTGAAACGCAAAGGCTTTTCAAAAAATGTCATTCACCTTAACAACACCGCGAATCATGCTACCAGCATTTCCTCATTCTCTGTTACTTTAGTAACTTTAATCATACCTCTTTGATGTGATTTATACGGGACTGTTAATGTCAGTTACTTTGAGGACTATGTGTATACTTGTGTTGATGTTTCCTTTTTTCTTTATCTCTTTGTCAAGATACCAGAGGAGACGCCAGTGCCACAGTTGATTTGGATTTGCAATTCTTCCACGACCTCAGAGAGATCAAACCACTGGCCGAGAAGAAAGACTACCTTGATAAACATAAAACGTAGTTTGGGATTTTCTTCAACATCGTCCTTCAGATCTGTTTTTTTTAGTTGTTAACCAACTGTGAACCCAGAAACGGAAATAGAATAAACTAAAACTTTGGATGTTGGTAGTTTATCACAAGAGTATCGTCAAAAGTCAGAAATTTAGTCTCCCATGAGTATAATTTGTGTTAACTTTATCCATTGCTATGATTGAAGTGTCTGACTTGGATATAGTCCCCAGTGGATTTTTTATCACAACTCTGTAATCGTCCATTTTCACCAAAATCTGGTTCTTAAGTGAGGCCAGTGTCAATTCTGAATTATAATCATGGGATTCTCTGCTGAAATTCTAATGCTTTGAAACAATCAGATACACAAAAATAGTTGAGGACTCAGTTGCGTCACCAGATAACTATAAAGACAAATACGGTTATATGTAAGGAAAAACTGGTCTATTTTGATGACACCAGAAATCGGGTACAGTCTTGACAGTTAGGCTCTAGGATGAGCAACCTAAACTAGATAGATGCTTGCAAAAGACTAGAAAGAACCAGAAATTGTAACGTCGCCAGTCGGCTGTGATGATCAAATGCCGTGCAGTTTCAAGACCAAATTGTGTCAATGATAGCTTTTTGATAAACTTCCAACTTCTGCATCACGTTTGAAGATACACAGTTTATCGTCAGAAAATGTGTACCGCGAGATACTAACGAGACTGTTAATTAAACTCATTCAAGTAAAGGTTCAGCTGTGACTGTCGTAGAATCAGCATTCAGAAGTGATATATTCGGTAGGACGAAATTGCGACGTGCTAACTGAGAGTTCGAATTTCTTGCCTTTTGTGGATAAAGATATGACTTCTAGGGGGATCAGTATGTGGAGTATGGAAGGTAGGAAGAGATTTATTAATAATGAGTGCTCGGAAAAGGGTGGAAATGTTGTGTTGCGATCTCGAGGGAGACAAAAAAACGGTAATCATTGTGGATTTGGGTCAAATCAGTTATTGCAATCCGATTTGAGCACTTCTCTTTGTGTCACGTGATGACGTAGGAAGTAACACCTTGTTGGTGAGCTAGCGGCAATGTTTGGTCATGGTAATTTAGGTGACTTCACAAATCACTTCTGGAGGCAAAGTGACGGATTTTAAAGCCCAGTGGCCACCGATTTGATCGTTGCTAACTGTCTTTGTCTCACCGCGTTTGTAACGTTTGGTAGGGCCTTGTAGGCCATCTTGAACGTGTCTTCTCTCACAATGTGTCCTGTGTCGGTGAGATGTACAACAATGGCACTACCCAACTAAGCCGGTTTGTGTCCCTTGATCTTTGAAAGGAACCCCCTTGTCGGTTGACCTATGGAACTTGCTAAACATGAGCAAACCAAGGGATATACAATCATATTTGTTCGATTTTAACGCAACATATAGCATTGCTATTGATATCTCCAAAACCAGCCTGGAAGAACTGCTTCTTAGATATGCCTTGAACTCCCAGTTCTGTTTATTGGGGAAATATTCAGACAAACTGATCGCACTGCGACGGACTTACCACTGGACCCGTTACTCGGGGACGTATTTATTACCAAACTTGGGAACAACCAGCTTTCGAACACCATAAAAGACCTGCCTGTGTGTTGCAGATACGCTGAGGACATTGTCACCCTTACAAGACGTACTGTACACCAACGAATACGCTATTTAAAACTCACAGTAAGGCTCACTGTTATATGTAGGGTCAGTTTTTCTTCGCGGCCGGTTGCTCGTGTTCGATCTGCAAAATACATACACACCGAAAGCCCCATAAGTATCTCATTGGGAACCCATACTTACAGATATCGTACACTAATATGGCTGTCTAGGGCCTAGCCACTACATCATGATAGCGTTATTGATACGTTGGAAACGAAGTTTAAAACTAGTTTCACCTTCTGGACGTTAGTTTTACAAGAACCACCGACGAAAGGCTCAGTCGTGATATTTATCGCAAACCAACGTGAGCAGAATAATTCACTCACTTCGTTAGCTTCGTCCCACTGAAACATCAGCGGAATCTTGTTCGGTCACTCATAACACGCAGCAAGAAAGATGTTTTGGAGACAGGATAATTCAGAAACTAGAATTAACTAAAGATAGCTACCCTAAAAGGTTCGCTCAGAAGAACATGTTGGAGAACCGTGGTAACCCCTCTAGGAAAAAACGGTTGCAAGAAAGGAGCTACATACGTACAACTGTCTTTCAAAGGGGCTGCACGTGTGAGTTTCTGACTAGACGCTTAAAAAAGACCATCGCCCTTGCGTTCCCTGAAACCTCAGTACGAGCTCACCTAACCAGCCGACCGGCACTCTCTCCAAACTCCAAAGGTAAGTTACCCCTCCTGACCTCATCAATGAGTTTATAGTGCTTTTTGCTCTACCTATGACGAACGACAAGTAGGAAGACGAAATTACCGAGAACGAGCCTGTTGGCTCTGGTCTTGTTCTCAGTATCACAATGGTCATTTCAGTGAGTGCGGAGGGTACTTTGGAATAAAGATGGCTAGGTGCGCTAAATCGTTTACTAGCGACAACTTCCACCAGATCGTTTCCACTCGACTATCGCCGATCACTAGACGCACTTGCACAATAACATTGATTTAAATGAAACTCTGAGCCCACTAAAGAAGTCATCTGTTTTTGTGTGAATTAGCTACCGTAATGCGTGGTTAAATGAAAACATAACTTGTGAAACTAGTTTTGAGACTCCTATTTTTATCTCAGTGAGGCAGTCAAACATCGTTGACTCGGACCACTGAAGTTCGTTGTCAGAGAATTTGGGTCTGTAGGAGCGTTTTCATTCCAATATCACGTTAGACGACGGAAAGACTATGATCAGGTTGTGGAATATGGGAGACTGAACCTTAACCTCCTCTTCAAGACATAAAGTTCTCTGGTTCTTTCATTAGACGCAACGTTGCGTTTGACTCCTTTGCGATTCCGCGACGTGCAACACCAAATGGCATCCAATTTATAACTGATTCATGCAAGTGACAATTATCTGAAAAATATTAGTTCCCGAGAATATTTTGATTCTTTTTGTATTTCGGAATGGATCTGATTCTAAAATGTGAACTAATTTATTATGCTCATAATGTATCTCTATCTCTTATGTAATACTCCGCTTCTCCGTCTTCAAAAAAAGTTGGCCGTACCTGCTTTTGTCTAACTAGTGTAACTGGGTCAATTATTTCACAGATTGGTGACCCGCGCGTTGTGTGAGGCGAAAGCAACACATATAACATCGAATTTGGAAACAAATTTCAAGGTATTTCTTCTGTTCTGTTTTGTCGCTTTTTTTCTCTCTATTGGCCCTATTATTTTTCCTTTGAAACGACATAATTAAACATCAATAAGATTTTGAATTTCTAGCGAAAACGACATTTCATCCATGTTTTCTCTGCTTATTTCCCTGTCTCCTGTCCCTCCGTTTTCAGCCCATTTCCAAAGCTATCATAACAATCGCTTGTGGATTAACACATGCCAAAGAAATGCGCGATTTTTTCTTGGATATTGTTGAAAAAGTAAGTCAGACTAGCTTTTTTTAATCTGAAGCGACATTTTCCCTTTATGAACTTGAAAAGAGAACGCAGCGGAGGTACCTTGCGCAATTTATATCCGCATGGATTTCACAGTATCTCTTCAGGTGCATACTACAGATAATCTAGTCATAAACATCACAATAGTAAAATAACAATAACGTCATTTTTTACCAACTCAACGCCAGGAAAAAGAATGATTCCTTTTGCTTGCACAAACTAGGCTTCCATCATTGGATCGCAATCGCTTCGGCAAACTGTAGTAGACGTAAATTGATGGCAGAGATCTCCTGCTTTGCGGCTGGACACCCTAGCAGTACCCATCCAACATCTCCCATAAACTGCACGAATACCAAGAATTCCATACTGCATCGGTCGCCGCACGGGATAATAAGGCCCGTACTGCCCACTATATCGAGTGGGATGGGTAGTGATAAGTAGGCTACTGCTCACAGTTCCCTCTCTTTTGCTCAACCCTTGTCTTCTGCGCCAACCACCTCTCTTTGCCCCCAACTAATTTCTCTTGGTATTTCATCGAGGTATTTACTGCACACTTCAGGAGACGAAGCAGCTAGAGCTGTGGGTCAACGTAGTGTACAAATAGTCTTGGCCGACAAGGATGAGGCTGCCCCCTTGGACTGGATCCCGGTCAATAGTCGTTTATGTGCTGTAAGACTCCACGGGTCAGTTGGCGTTCGAAAGGATAGATGTGTAAAGCACAAATTGTTTGTTTTCTCGGCGTACGCCCCAACAGACTGCAGCTCTGAGATGTAAAAGGATGACTTCTACAATGAACTCGTTCACAGGAACAAAGGCTCTGACATTGTAGGGCTAGCAGGTGATTTTCATGCACGAGTTAGCAAACTTAGTGTGTGAGAAGCTTTTTTAGATGGTTGTTGTGCTGAGCGTACATATAACGGGGATAGACTTCTCCAGTTTTGTGCAGACAACCTGTTGTTCTTGTTTAGTAGAAATTTCCGACACAGCTTGCGTCGCACAGCGTCTTGGCGTTCTAACTCTACAGGTACTCTAAGCCAGATCGATCATATCGCCGTAAGCTACCGGTGGCATAGGTCTGTTCAAAACTGTAGATCCTACTGGTCCACATACGTAGAGTCGGACCAAGCATTAGTCTTAATGTGATTATCACACCAGCTCCATGATAATCGTCGCGAACCGCAAACCCGGTTAGCCGTGCAACGTTTGTGTGATCCAGAAGTTTGCACTAGTTATGAGTAAAAATTAGCACATGAGCTAGTAACTACGACGAACAGTAATGTAGATGAGCATTGGGCCTATATCCAGCAGGCAATGCACATGGCAGCAGGATTCGTCTGTGGTCTTCGATCCGATGTTCATTGAAGAAACTGGATTCGTCAAGAGTCGTTCAGTCTAATGAGCAAAGCCGTCAGCTCTCGAACTGTACTGAGACGAATGACGAATGATGGGTCAAGGTAGGCGAAGATGTGGAAATTGCAGCTCTTCAGGTGACAGTCAAAGACTGTTCGGACTTATTCATGACACCAGTGGTCGGTGATTCCCGGTCAGCGAAACGAAATGTGATAGAAATGGGGAACCCATTCGTAGCAAAGAACAAGGGCTGAGCCGCTGGACCGAATACCTCAAGGAGCAGTTTAGCTGGTCGTGCGCTAGTGCAGTCACTACTTTGCCAACAAATGCGATTCCTCGGGTGGTAGTGTAACACGCAGGGGCAATGCTCTTTCGACGAGGGTAGCACGTGTTTGGTCTGCAAAAGCACAAGAAAAAGAAAAACTCCATGAGCCGAGGCCCAATGAGTGTATCATCAGGCACCAACACTTACATTAAACGAACAACAAGCTGTCAGCCTCCAATCTGGTCGTTACTATATCACTTGAGCTCCCATCGGAAGTGGAATTGGAGTCGAGCATTGGATTACTAAAGCGTGGGAAAGTGGCCGGTCCCGACGAACTTTCTCCAGTTCTTTTCAGAGTGGGTGTAAATGCTATGATGAAATCACTTACCACCTTGCTCCGTGACATTTGGAACGAGGAGCGTATTCCGGTAATATAGAACGAGTCACTGACTGTTTCCATCATCATGAAGAAAATACTCACTGACTGCAGTAACCTTCGTGGGATCAGCCTTATTCAGATAGCCACCAAGGTACTAGCCTTGATTTTGTTGCGCCGTTTTACACCGGCTCGCTAGAGAAATGCCCGCGAACAACGGGGTGGATTCCGCCCACGTCGGGGATGCATCGATCAGATTTTTAATCTTCGTCATCTACTTGAAATGCGTCACACACACCTTCGACCGACAATAATGGCTTCCTTATACTTGAAAGGGGCCTTCGATTCATTAGATCGAACAGCGCTTTACATTGCTCTTCATTGCAAATGTATGCCACAGACGTTCGTGGATCTACTGAGATCATTGTATTGTCATACTTGTGTCCGCGTCAGGGTTTATAGTGAACTATCCGGTTGGTTCGAGACGACCAGCGGTGTTCGACAAGGATGTCCCATGTCTCCATTCCTGTTCAACTTTCTCATGGACGAAATAATGGAGAATGCTTTGCGAAATCTCCAAAAGGCGGGCATCGAACCAGGAAATGGTGAGAGGCTGTGTGATCTAGAATACGCGGACGACGTTGTCTGCTTGTTCGAATGCACGGAACATGCTCAACGTGCACTAGGAAGATTTGCAAGAGCTGTAGTTCCATTCGGCATGCGCTTTGCACCTTCAAAGTGTAAAGTGATATTACAAGACTGGACGTCAACGATTCTGAGCTTGGTGCTCGATGGGGAGGTGCTTACAATTGTTGACCACTTTAGTTACCTCGGCAGCAGTTTGGCGACGGATGGGAGCACAGAACAAGAGGTGAGTACGCGCATATCCAAGGCTCGAGCGGCTTACGCTGGACTGAAGCACTTATAGTGCCGACCAGATATTTCACTGAAGTCGAAAGGTCGTGTATACTGTGCCGCGGTGCGTTCAGTTTTGTTGTATGGTTGCGAGACTTGGGGTCTGCATGCGGAAGATATTCGTCGTCTTGAGATTTTCGAACACCGATGTTTACATACTATCACTGGGATTGGGTTGAATGACCGAGTGAGCAATGATGAGGTCAGAAATGGAGTATTGGGTACTAATTCAGAGAATTTTTTATCACAGCGTATCCAGCTTAGTAGGCTTCGTTCGTTGAGGCTTGTGTTACGTATGGCAAACACACGTCTACCGTATCGCGTCCTATTCTCCGTTCTTCCTAGGGAGCGGAAGAAACCACGTGGAGGTCAAAAGATTACGTGGCGGCGAGGAATGTGATAATGCACAGCGAACTTGGAGAAAGTAGGTGCCTCACATCTTGGTGGTTGGGGTCCGAAAGATCCCTCAACCAGTTAGCTGGTTACACTGAAGGATGTGGCAGCGAATCGTGAACAGTGACAATCGTGTTGTCACTTTCTGTCGAATCAGAATGATTGACCAATGCTTGTTTGTACAGTTAGATTGTGTATTCCGTGGGTCGGCTGTTAGTGCGTTCTTTGCTTTTCCTTCCCGTGTAGGTCCACTCCCTGTTCATGTTGTATATTCATACTCTCTAATTCAAAGTGCAACATGGCGAGAAAGACACTGGTGAGTGAGGTTTGCCCTGTTGTTTAACGTTGCACGATGGTGATGATGGCAACGATAGCAGAGAACGCATTTGTGCGGTCGATCCGGTGCTTTGTGTCTAGTATATGACGTGCGATCGAAGGGCTGGCCTGTTACCTTTGGGAGTGTACATCCCATTGGTCAACTCATGTGTCAACTCGCCGTGGGATGTTCATTCATTCTCAATCAAAGTTGCATTTCAGTTCAGCGTAGGTATATGGCCGAGCAGCCACACGTGAATATGTGTAGATGTGGTTTGGCGTGAACTGATAACGGTTGTTTGACCGCGATGACGGATATCTGTCTACATGTACGGAATAGGATTGGTTCGGCGGCATTGTATGGCTGCTTGATTGCTGGTTTGAGGGGGCGTGAGAATAGTTCGGTTGTGTCATTGCCCTTGAATAACAGCTGCAGAAAAACCTTACATTCAGGGACTGACGATGGCCGTTCACTTTGACCACGCGCTGTACAATGCCTTTTGGTAAAATTTTGCGGGTAACCATTCGACTGGAACACGGTATTTAGCATTTCTATTTCGGAGTTAAGCATATCTAGTGTTCAGAATTTGCGGGCTCTGTCATACGTGGTTCTCACTAGACCACGTTTATAACTCAGTGGCACAAAGCTCGTACAATTCAGGTACTGTCCTAATCATGTGTGATTTCGGCATACGGACGTACTGACACTACCGTCTGGACGTGTTTATCATAATGTCCAGAAATGCGAACTTGTCGTCGGACTCGTGCCCCCCGGAAAGCCGTATGTTCGAATGAACTGCGTTGAGTTTACGAAATAGATTGATGGAGTCCTGCTCTGAGTTTCTGATAACCAAGAAATCATTGACGTATTTACTGTAGAGCTTCGCATCATCGGTGGCGTCGTTCATTCTATTCTCAAGACTCGCCGTGAATATATCAGCCAGGATGGGGCCTAGTGGTCTGTCCAGTGCGATGCCATCATTTTGGGAAAAATAAATGCCCAAAAAACTGGAACATGTTTTCAGGGCACCGCAGTATTAGGCGCTTCAGTTTCATCACCGGGATTTTGATGTTGATGCTCTATTTCTGAACCTAATCACAAATAAAATCAACTGTCCGTCCAGTGGCACTGGGGTCATGACTGCATCGGCTTGGGTGAAAAAACAAAACTGAAGGTGGAAGTAGTGAGGGATATTTTATGACGCATCACACTTCCAGCGAACCTAAACCGCAATTTTTTTTCTTCGGTCCCACAGTCCGACCCAAAAAACAGTTATAGCAGTCAACAGAAAGGGAGAAGGCGGATTTCGCGATGCACAAATTTATCTGGAAAATGTGGCACACTATGATTCAAATAACAATACAGATATGAATAAGATACGTTTCAGTCCTTTTCCATAGTTGCAGTTTTTCCAACCGTTAGTTTCCTCAGCTCCCTCCGATTCGCAGTCCACTTATGCAAGGTTAACGCGACCAACTGAAACGGTTAAGAAATTGATTATTACGATTGACCGTACTCGTGCGAGCTTCCAGAAGTTTCTGTTGCGCAGCTCCCTCTTTCAGAGCTCCGTTCCTGGAGCCACAGCTCTTCCGCCTCCTACTGATACTCCTAGCTTTAACTACACTGACGGCACTAAGTTTTGGCTTTCGAGCGGTGAAATCTCGCTGTTTCGGTTGGTGTCCTAGACTACATCCTCAAAGGGTGTAAGCTTTTGAAATTAACACTAAACGATGGACTACTGCTGTTCGCTGAGGCGTTCCGAATTACACAGTTTGCATCCGATAAAACCTTTTCGACACGAAAGGGCCCCTTCCAATATTCGGACAAGTTTGCGGGTACCCCTCGCCTTAGTGGGTATGGATGTATGAAACCACACATGGCCTCCGCTTGTAGTGGAGTGTCAAATGCTTTCCTTTCGTAGTACCATCTTTGCCGTCTCTTTGTTGCCTGGAGATGAACTCAGGCGAGGCCTTCGCTCCTCCTTATTGTGTCTCGGATCCTGCTGACGTACTCAACCACATAGTGTTCTGGTTGGTAATTGTGGGTAATCACAAATATGACGGAAGCCGGGTTCCCTTCCCGTCCAAAGGGAAACTCGGTGTCTGGTTTGTCGATACACGTACCGAACAACGATACGCCAACAAGCAGAATTGTATTTTTGTGTCCCAATTTGTTCCATGTTGAACGAGGGCCTTAAGGAATTTAATGAATGTTTGATCAGTGCGCTGGACCAAACCACTTCCCTGCGGGTGGTGAGAGGTGGTGCCTTTCTTGTCGATATCAAGAAGCTTGCAATTTTCTTGTATAAGCGATCTGGCGAAATTCTCATTCTTATCAGAGTGTAGTTGATCCGGTGCGCCGCACAATGCAATGCTTAAGGATCGCTTACATGACGGCTTTGGCATCCACAGAACGTAGTGGTGCAGCCTCGCACTCGACAGAAACAGTACGTATTTATTACCGCGTCGTGTAACTGACCGAGGTCCGACTAAACCACACAGTTATTTTATTGGTAAACCCAACCCTGATGGAGCCCATGAATCCATAAAGCTATCAGGTCCTGCAAAAGTCCAGTTTATCTCTACGTTGGTGGGGTCACAAAATCCGAACCCGTGCCGCATGCTCCAATTTGTTGACTCCACCATGGTCCTGCTCAGCATGAAATGTTAGAACCTTCGGAACCATGGAACGAGGGACGACTGCGCTGGTTGGATGATTAGAACCAAACTGGAAAACCAAAACATTATCCACTGATCGCTGAGCCTGACGTTTGGGTCGTTTAGATTGCGACCTAAACGCCAAGCTCAGCGATCAGAATCAGTGGATAATGTTTTGATTTTCCAGTTCGGCCTTTAAAAACCACTAACCTGAGGTACAGCTAAATCCAGTTTTCAAAAGTGTTGAGGATTATCCACAGTGCTGAGGTGACCCGGGGGGCTCCATAAATGCTTTGTCCACAAGCTGCTATGAAATGGCTTTAGCTGGAGTCGTGCATCTCTGGTCCTTCCTAAAGCCAGTTGTAGTTTTCCCGAATGTTTCTCCTCCGTCCTCCCATAAATCAATTAGTCATCAATGCACACAATGCACTTTGAAGGAGTCAATCCTTCAAGAACACGATTTATTAGACGTTGGAAGGTAGCAGGTACGTCGGTCAGTCCAAAAGGCACAGAGATCAGTTGAAGTAGCAAACCCTGGTTTCTCACGATCTTCTCTCTCGAGTTCAGCTTGACAGGACCTCGATACCAAGTCTAAAGTACTGAAGTATCGACTACCTCCCGGTGCGCCAAACATACCATCCCTAACCGGAAGTGTGATCGAGTCCCGCTTGGTGACCGTTAAGTTTCCCTGTAATGTATGCACAAACGAAGTCGTCCGTCCTTTTTCTAACTAATATCACAGAAAAGACCAAAACGAGTGTGACGGCTGGATGATGTCATCCTTGGGCGTTTCCTCGATTATTTGTTGCATCGCTTGGTCATGAACTGGTATTCGTCTGGGAGCCGTTTAAACTGATTTTGTTATTAGTCTCAATTCCACGTTTAACCAACTCTGTTCGACCCAGTTTCTCGTTTCCCTGCAAGAACGTAGGGGAAAACTTTCCAGTATATATTATATATTATATATTATATTTCACACTTGCCTGATTTCAGACTGTGCCAAACAAAATAGTACGAAGGAGGAAGAAGGGATACATGGTATGAGATTCTATGATTTGCGCAATACTGCCAGGTTGCCCGAGCCAAAACAAGTAGTTTTCTTAAGGGTCCACCACCAGGGCCTTTAACTATCCAAAGCTTAACCCGCAAGGCAGCGGAACGAAGCGTGGGGTCCGTAACCCACCGGCAGCCGGTGACTGATTGCTCAGTTCATAGGCCATTCGGATGAGACCGTACATTCCGGGTGTCCAGCAAACCCCTCCGACACGGATGCCAGTGACTTGTGCATTGCACACCGTCCGTCGTTGATTTGGAATCATATCCTAGACTAACTATCAGTCAGCCAACCGGGTGGAGAGCATTCGCTCTTGTCCCATCACTTAAGTGGAAACACCCGCTACAGGAAGTCAATGAGTAGAACTTCCTCAGCAGAGGTTGCTTGGGACGCGCAATCATTTGGGAGCATTTTTAGAGGCATTCAGGGCGAGTAATCATCTTGCGGTCTGAGACACCCACCTCCGACCTTACTGAGGCATTTTAGGCAAAACTCTCCAGGGTGATCCAGTAAGGGTTGATTGGCCCTAGCAACTTGATTATCAGATAGGAACTCATCAAAATGTCTCACGCGACCTTCTTTTTCTGGTGTCTGCGTAAATGTCTATGCTGGTCATGTCCCGGCGAAAGGTTCCACTTTTTCCGGCCCCTAGATATAATCTCTTTTTCGGAGCATAACCACACTTCCAAAGTTTACCAAAACGTCCTTTCCAGTTATCATATCACACAGTATCACGTATACGACTATTAGAAGCTGCTTTATAGCGACGCTGCCAAGTTCCAGGTTCGACATGAGTATGCCACCCACCGCTCTTAGGACTACACAAAATGTGCTATAATCCAGAAAACGTGCCCAGTAAATAGACTGTTTATTGGAAATCACTCGTTCAGAAGTTATTATATATATATATATATATATATATATATATATATATATATATATATATGTATATATATATATATATATATATAATACACCGGCTTGAGATCAAGCAAGGTGCCAACGCAACAACAGTTACAAAATAGAGGAAGGGGCGTACAATACACTAAACAGACCGCAAGTGATAGAAAAAATATGCTGGGTTTTTTTTTGAAGCTTTTCATCGTACATTTTTTGGTGTTTTTTGCCAATTTGTTTGTCGGAATGACATTTTTGTGGTTACGGGACACGAGAGTTCGACAGGCACACCGAACAGCATTCGCGCCACTGACTTCTATTATGAGCCGTGTCCCTCAGTGTCTCTAACCAACAACAATCCTCATCCCTTGGGCCCAACCGCGGAGACGGGAAGCTCCAACCGAAGACAATGCTGATGTTAGATTTTTCAAACCTCTACGCCAATTCATGGCCTGACCACCACGTCGCTTCTTCTAGACTTGTCCAGCACGTGCGAATAGAGCACGGAAAGGTAGACGACAAGCAGGCATTCGTAAAACATGGCCGAGCCACCGAAGGCGGTGTAGAGCGACCACTTCGTTTGGAGGGCAGCTATCCGTGCCTAACACACGACGAAGCACCTCTTCAGTACTCACTCGATGTTCCCACCAAACGAGAGTACTACTTGGGAGACATCGGTTGTCGAACACGGAAAGAAGCCGAGCATCCTCACTGCGAATTGGCCAGGCCTCACAACCGTAGAGTAAAACACTACGAACCGCGGCGACGAAAACCCGTCCCTTAGGAGAGAGCTGGATGTCACGGCAACGCCACAGGTGTCGCAGGTTTGCGAAAGCTGCTCTAGCTCTAGTTATGCGTGAACTGATCTCTTCCCCAACACCGCCTCCAGCTGTTATCAACCTCCCAAGGTACTTAACGTTATCGACTAACTCTAACTGATCACCACAAAGAGAGGACAGGCACTGGCTGCTGCCAATCTTGCAAAAGCACTTTGCACTCGGAAGACGCAAGGTGCACTCCATATCTGGGTATCTCATTCGCCAAGCGGTCCAAAGCACGTTGCACTGCCTATGCATTATCACTCAGCAAGGCGATATCATCGGCATATTCCAAGTCAAAAACTCTGTTCCCTGGGAGGAGTTCAACTCCACCGTTCGGAAAACCAGACAGAGCTTTCCTTAGGACATCCTCCATGGCAAAGTTGAAGAGAGACGGGGTTATGAGGCAACCTTGTCGAGCTATACTGGAGACAACAAAAGGGGACAACAGCTGGCCGTAAGCTCTCACGATACAACTCTTTGAGGACCGATACATACTTCTCAGGTACTGCATTTCTCAACAAGCAATTCCACAGTGCAGTTCAATTGGTGGAGTCGAAGGCCGCGTGAATGTCCAGGAACGCGATGACTGTCGGTCTCTGGAAAGTGTGACTGTGCTCTGGCATTTGTCGGAGGGTGAAGATTTGATCGGTACATTCGCGACCGACGCGAAACCCAGCCTGCTCCCCACAAGTCTGCTCTTCACGCATTCGGTACAACCTGCGAAGTGTGGTAAACGCAAGCAGCTCCGATGCTATTCGGATAAGGCTTATAGCCCTATGGTTAGTGCAGTCAGTGCGCGAGCCTTTCTTAAAGATGGGAACATCAATCGATTCCCCCACAAGGACGGGACCTGCTCAGAATTCCAAACTTTTGAGAGCAAAACATGAAGTTCTCTAACGAGCTGCACCCCACCATCTCCAAATAGGGCTAGGGGAATGTCATCAGAGCCCGGCGACTTATGACGTCCCAAGGCCTAGATCTCCGCCTTGGTAGGTGGATCTGTCGAAACGCACCACTGGACGTATGCCGGATGAGCCATAGGAGAAGCGGACACCGAGGGCCAGCTAAATTGCATCTGAAAGTGCTTTGCCCAGCGATCGAGAAGCCGCTTCTGATTGTGAATTTGAGAACCTTTAGCCTCACAGATTGTTCCACTTACATCTGAAAGCTTCCTACCGGTGACTTGAATGAGGTAGAACAGCATGCGAGTACTTCCCACGGCGGCAGCACGTTCCACCACTGATGCGAGTTGCGACCACCAGGTTTCGCGGTCCCTACGAAGATTCGCGTTAAGCGCATGTCTCGTTTCGTTTCCAGCTGGGATCGACTGGCGTGCGTCGAGACAGCGCAGTGATTAAGCAGAAACCCAGGGTCTTGCGCCACGACGAGACAGACCACAACTTACTAAACCAGCAGAATGCAAAGCATTCTTGATAAACGACCAGTGCTGGCCTAAGGCATCAAGCGGGGCTAAATCTAGCTTTTCAGCCAGCGCGTTTTGGAAGACGGATAAGCGAGATGGATCGGAGAGCTTATCGCAGTCTAACTGCCGTTGCTGCATGCGTTTTGGGCATCCACCGAAGCACATGGGCAGCTTAGTGCAAACTAATGTGTGGTCGGAATCAAGGGGGGGGGGAGTGCTCCAGTACGAGCGTCAGTCTTGTACGCAACCCCGCCATTTGTAGCCTATAGCGGTGTGGTCAATCTGGGTCCACTGTGGATTCGAAGACGGCGGACGCCATGTGTCGTACCGGCGATTAGAACGTCTGGGGTTCGTACTGACGAGAAACAGGCGATGGTCTGAGCACAGGGCCAGCAACCGTTCCTCGTTTTCCGAGCTACAGGAATCTAGCCCAAAAGGACCTTCTAGATGCGCCTCATTCGATGACAGCCGACCCACTCTAGCACTCAGATCCCCTGTCAAAATCACGATATCAGCCCGGTTTGCTTTACGTAAGAAGTCGTGGAGCTTTTGGTAAAAGTTATCTTTGATTGCATCCCGGTTACAATCGGTGGGTGCATACGCCGAGACGACAAACAAGTTGCGTCCGTCGTAGCGGCGACTTCTCACTTTACACGAACCCCTGAATCTCGCCACGCACAAACGACTGTCGACTGGGATCCAGTCTTACAGCGCCGCTCAAGCTCTTTCATTGAGAACAATGCCAACGCCAGCAAGACCAGAAACCGCAGCCTCAGCGTCCCCAGAAAGGCATAAGTGAAACTTTACAGGACGATTAGGTTGGGGCGTCAATCGAATCATCGAAGTGGTATCTTGAATGCGAGTCTGTTGAATGGAGCACACATCGATGGCAAGGGATTTAAGCGTACAAGCTAAACCCACCTGTTGTCCTAAACGCATCAGGGTTTGCACGTTGGATGTGACTAGTTTGAATGGGCATCGAGGACGAATCAGGATATCAACTAGTGATAGTGGGTTTAGTGAGACTCGGAAACTAATCGGAGACGGGGAAGAGAGAACGTAGCCAGGATTTTCATCAGTGGCACTACAGCAGCTACGATTGACTGTAGAACCCGTGAGATGTGGAAATATAACAGAAAATGGGAGGGAAGTGGAAGTAGGAGGACAAGTTATGTACGGTGTAGGAGGCCGTTCTTTTGTGTGAACGGAAGAGCAGTTAATGATAGTGATAGAGTCTGTCATGGTTTGCGTTGCGGGCTATTGTACTACTCCGTCGCCCAGTCCAGAGTAGGCATTTTTGTTCGAGGCTGCACCTCTAGCCTTTGCGCATCCAAGCATGTCCTGCAAGACAGCAGGGTTGGTCCACATGAGCCGGTGGCCAATTGTGTGATTCATTCGCTTCTTCTGGAAGCCGGTGACTGAATGCTCAGTTCATGCGCCCTTCGGATAAGGCTAAACATCCTGGGTGCACCCCTTTCCGCCACAGTTGCCAGTGAACATAGTGTTTTACGCCTCATGCGTCACTCGTGGTTGGTTTGGAATCAGGGTTTAGCCATCTCCTCTAGGCTGACTCTTAGTCAACCAACCCGGTGGAGAGCGCTGGGCATTCACTTTCGTCCTCCAACTTTAGTGGAAACGCCTCTGCCATGAGAAGGCAGTGAGCAGGACTTCCTCAGCAGGGGCAGTGACAGACGCACGGTAATCTGCGAGCATTTCGAGGTGTATTGGACGAGTAGACAACTCGGAGTCTGCGACACCCACCCCCGACCATACTGGGGCATTTAGAGACTGTTTGTATTCCAGCGGTCCAGTTCACTTGAAGGCAGTCGTTATCTGGTCGGAGCGTGCAATCTCTTGGTTTATATGCGCTTTTTACCTTATTGTGTTGGGTCCCTCTGACGTGTTCGCGTTCGCTATCAATTCACAGCTGTCCATAATTGGCTTTTGAGTAATCAACTACATACTCATTCAGTGAGTATTTTGTACACTCCGTCACACATGGAGCTATTTCAGTGTCACCAGATGTAGACAATTTCTTTACGCTTATGAGGCTGCATGTCACTCTAGTGTCCACTAAGCCACACAAAATAGCAGCATTAACCTTTACCTGGACATATAATGACTTGGAACAAGTGGGAAATATAGAAACAATAAACACAATAGACCGCGGCCTACCTCCGTACAAGATCAGGCTGTTTCCAACTGGCTGTGAAGGAGCTAGTTTGAAAATATTGCCATGGGGGCCCCCGTGCCATTGGTTAGCTCTGCTTCCCTAGTACCTGTTGTAAAACGGGTGAGGTGCACCAGCGTGGCTACCTCGGTACCAATTCCTTCTCCAGTTTACAGGGTTGCGTGCCGCTTATTGGGTGTTCGGCCGCCACTCGCGCAAACCGCAGCATTCCTTCTCAACTGGTACTCCTGCAGCTACCCGTTCCTCGTCCCTGGCCTTATCATTGCTTTTGCCAAACTCTCAGATTTTTCCGCGCAACAATGCCCGTTTCACATCAGGGTTAGAGACCCCATCAGTCAGTTGTTCCAAGATGTCACAGTCAAGGCCAGCTTTCGTCTCTTCGGAATAGGCCTGCCCGGCTAAACTGTTGCAGCATCCGACCAAAGGACCGTATGTCTCTGTTCGGTAGCTACTTCCTCCCACGGAATTCTCGTCGATAATGAGGGGGATGTCCGAGCGCATTCACTAATTTCCTAGTTTGTTTGAAAGCGCGATCACAGTCAGCGCCTTTAAAAACGTCGGCTTCATTGGCGATGTCGTAACCAACTCCCACCGAAGGGCACATTACTACATCCTCTTGCTGCTCCTCTGTGAACCACTTGATTTATTGCCGTACCTGGATCTCCCGTCTGCTATAATCTCCGCCAAGACAAAACTTTCCTGACGCTCTGGGGATGGGTACCTGTTGTACTTGGTACCTTACAATCAGCCAAGGCGCGATTCGGCTCACGAACAGACGAACCCACCGAATTACTACTTTGCGGCGAGCTGTGTGTAGCATCCTCCATATTAACGAATTTCACTTATTTTTTCGACATCCGGCCCGCGGGTCGCGGCGCCAGATTGTAACAGTCAACAGAAAGGGGAAGAACAAATCTTGCAATGCGCAAATTTATCTGAAATGTGAGTAAAATAACTATACAGATATAAATACATAACGGTTCAGTCTTCTTCACTAGTTGCACTGTCTTTCAAGTCGTTAGTTTCTCCAGCTCCCGCCTGTTCGCAGACCACTTATGCAAGGTCACTCAATCAAGTGAAGCGGAAAGAAAATTGATTATTGAGACCGATCGTACTCGTGCGAGCTTCTAGAAGTTTCTGTTACACTGTGTGATGCAAAAAGGTAACATTGATAATCTCACGGGATTTTTCCCTGGCTTGTCACGTAAACCATCGGAGTCCGACTTTTGTTTTGTGTTGGTTGGTGCAATGTTTGTAAGCGATGTTTCCTGATATTACTCCTGGCTCGGTGTTCTCAATGTGGCGAGAATAACGTGGATAGAGAAACATCATTTGACCTGGAAGTCACTGAATGAAGTCATGATTTCTTTCACTGTTGAGATGAATTCCATACTCCATGCTTCATCTGATGGAGAATTTTGGTCAGTAAACTACTTATTTTCGTGTTTATTCGCCTGAGTCTCCCATTCTGTTCATCAGTCTCCCTTTCAAAGGTGACGCCGCAGCCGAGAGGACTAGTAGGATTCTGTGTGCTGCCGTCAAAGCTACATTTAATGCGGCTACGCTAAGATACCAGTTCCAAACAAATCCTGTCATCAGATATGAGAACAAAGATAAACTGCCTTTGTTGACCTCATCAATGATTATCCATCAGTTCAAGTACACATGTGGTGCCGCTTATGTTGGTCAAACGACGAGGCATTTGTAGAAACGCATCAAAGAGCACCATCCACGCTGGCTTCAACGCGGGGCGAACGGCATGGTTTCCAGCTCAATTACTTCCCATTTATTAGATTCAGGGCATCCGATCAGAGCGGAAAACGTGTTCCGTATCCTGTACAGAGTGCCACGTAGCGAATCTAATGCGAGCAGACGCCGAACTCTAGCGATAGCCGAAGCGATTAGTATACGGGTCCCTAAGCCTGAGCTATGTTCGCAAAGATTGATGACGTCACCCGCGAACGCATTGTCGATCCGGGTCAATAACTGTTCACACGATGACACTCACCACATTCCCCTAGATCTTTCCTCTATCAACCAGTCGTTTGGCCGACTAACGGACCGATAGACCTACCGACCACCCTCTAACTCTCTCTCTCTGCCCCCCCCCCCCCCCCCCCTTTCTTCTCTTGACGAATAAATGTGATTGTAGCGGCTTGAAAATAAATGATCAAAAACATGTTCGCCTACACTACGTATTTTTGATTGGGTTAATAGTTTGAAATGTCGCATAGTCACATTAGAACAAGGGCGCTGGAGGCCGAACAGTTGTTCTCGGGTATACATCAACTGACTCTTACACAAAGGTAACAATAGTGCAATCGATTGACAGTTTAATGAATTGAAGAATAATTTTTACCATAAATGGGTAGGGTTGGAAGAAGCGGTGTGGTGTTCGTCAGTTAGTGCTCGGTGATGCTGGCAAAATGAGTAGAAGTTAACAGTTGTCAGCTATTGACTATCACACTCAAATAAAATGCATTCCACCAATCTTCATGAAAATGGAATGGGTGTCTGTTCAGGGCAATTTCAATTTCCAGTATGTAGAAGGGGCTTAGATCACAGAATTCAGTATCCATTTGGCATCCTTTGAAGCTCTAAACTATCTCTTTCTTGTCACAATCCTGAGGGACTAACTGATTTCATTCGGAGTCTTTCTTTGTTGAATACAAAGTTAGCAGACAGTAGTTATTTAACACATTTTGTTCTACCACTGTGATGTTATTGTGTTTTACAGAGAATTCGTTCCAACTGCGACCGAGTTCGGCTCTTTCTGATGCGCAAGCAATATACCAGCATTTTAAATGCCTTTGAATACTGTAGGTGTTTGAAGTTCGCTTTCACGGTTTCAACAAGCGCCTGATCACCAAGTTTTGCTTTTAGATCGCAAATGTTTCATCACCAATCGATGTGCTCGCATCGCGTGTCAGTTAATGAAACGTTTGCGACCTAAAAGCCAAACCCAGCTATTAGTTGCTCCTAAGAAAAACAGCACCATATTTTATTTATTTTGTGTCATGGAATAAATGGACGGCTACACTCAGTGCTATGGGTATTCCTAGGATGTTTCACGCGTATTTCCAGTTTCTGTTTATCCTGTGTCGCAGTGGTACTTTCCACCTTTTAGCAAATAATTGCAATTTCCTCGTTCCTGCTTTGTTTCGTCCTATACCAGCTCATCGAACCGATGCGGGTTCTCGGATGGCCACCAAATGAAGTCAAGTTATTCTTCGACGCTTACGGTTCTGCGGCTTCCCACGTACCGCCAACCAAGTGAGTTACATATTCATAGAATTTTTTCCACCGTAATCTATTCATTTTACTGCTCTCACTGGGAGGGAGAAAACTTTTCCGTTTACACCTACAAGAAGCTTATGGGCAAACAATAATTTCCGAGTGTTGGTTGCTACAGGACGGTTGGATGAATACCGATTGGCTGATGCCAGAGCCGACGCACACTGATACCTAACAGCTTTGTGGTCATGATAGGATTTTGTGACTGGGAGTACCTAAACCGGGTCAAATTGATTACCAGCCGGACGAGGGTCCTTTTGGTCATTTACTGTCTAAGCTTGGGCAGAGTCAACTGTCTAGAGATATGCCGCGAAAATCCTTCGACTAGGTGCCAATTTGTTTTCCCTGTATCTGTATCCACTCCGCTGCTGATAAACTGACGAATTGAGTGAGGAATTTTCTGATCGTTAGAATTAGTTTGAATATTGAGCCCTTTTATAGTTTGCCCAATTTACGACTCTGGTTACTAAATCCTTTGTGCAAGTAACTAGTGCAATATTTAGAGCGGTTGATTCATACTGTGCTGCGATAGATCCGTACCTCTATGCAGGACTTATACAAGCAGTAGCTCAGTGATAGACAGCTCCTCTGTCACCTGGCTCTACCACGCCTGATCTACTGAGGCTTTATGTGGTTCACCACTTTAAGTCTAGAGTCATGGTTGACGGTTTCCTACTCACAATATGAATCATGAGGATACACAATCACGCACGCACTCGTTCTGTTCATTCGGAAAACGAGTGCGAACTCACCACGTCACTAAAATTCGCAGACTGAACTGTAACATTGATTCTGTACACTAATTTCTTCAATCTTCTCTGGTTCTGTTTTTGACCGAAACTCAAATATCCCCCCTCACTCGACACCACCCATCGTCGGTTCCCCAACTATACCGTCCACTCCTTTTTTTACCCGGTCGTGTCCGTGCCTTCGTCCACCAGTCAGTCGCCACGTCCAGACTAGAAAATCTTGACTTTTCCGATCGTGAATTTCAGTTGATGTGGCTGAAGCCCCGACTTCCTTCTTTCAGTCACTACTTTTGTGTTGTTTACCGTTCAACAAACAGTGGCAACTCGTCCATCTCCGATTTCCTGTCTTCGAACACTGAGCACCTGTCTGTAACGGATCTCAACTGCCATATCACCATCTTAGGAGATTCTGATATTCACAATCGGGACTGGTTGATTCACTCATCTGACAGTTGGGCTCTGAGGCGCCGAAGACTTCGCCGTGGTCAACAACGATCGAGTTGGCAACCATGTCCATACCCTTGATCTTATTTCCACTTCTGCTCTTCTCTCTTCTCAAGCATCTCTACTCTTTCTCCACTTAGCTCATCTGACCACTGTTTTGTTTCCTGCTCCATCCATTTTATTCGTGCCCATCCTACACCCACCTGGAGACACATTTTGGTGCTACAGTTCAACCAACTGAGTCGACCTCCTGGCTTCTTATCAATAAGACAATTACTGCTTTACTCCGGACGTTTCCGCTCCCACTTCTTACTTCACCGACATTGTTCTTCAAGGTGTGAATTTCTTTATTCCACACTTACCCGAACCCGAGTGGTCCAACCACACATGCGATTGTGCTGTACACTTGAAGCGTCCAACATTTCGCCGCTGGAGCCACTTACCCACTCCCGACTCCTACCACCGCTTCTTGAAAGCCAGGAACAGATGCTCGTCAACCATACAGAGAGCCGAAGAACGCTCACTCTCATTTGCCACCGGTAGCCGAACATTTCGGTCCCTTGCCGAAGCAGTCTCCTGCAACTTTTGCTCTTCCAATTTCCCTTCCATCTGTGATTCCCCTAGTGGTCTTATTTGTGAACCACACGAGAAAGCTGAGGATTTTACTTCCCGGTTTGCCTCCAACCCCACTCCCCCTGTTCCTTCTTTTCCCTCTGTCCCCAATTTTCTACTTCATATTGACACCAGGGAGACCCGCGAAGCACGGTGTTCTCTGAAAGTGTGTTGGGTAAAGCAGTCTCCAGATTTTAGTCGCCGATTTGAGTGGAGAATTTTCTCTGCACTAAAGCTGCTAAGTTTTGGACTAATTGGATCATTTTATTTTCCGTATCTTGGTGCTTTTTCGCACTGTGGACTTCGTACTACAGCCCTTACTTATATCACTCAATGGCCCGGTCCTCTACTATCAATCTGGTCTGCAAAGTCAACTTCACTCCCTTTCACATAAATTGGATACATCATACAAATCACCTCTGAGCCGGCAGTATATTGCCGAACCTGGAGCTTTTGTCTTCCATCTGCTTTAGCACGTTCGGTTGCCTCTGCGGGTACGGTGATGTGATCGATCGCTACGGCTCTGTCGTGTTACTGGCTTCTCATATCCCGTTGTCTCCTCGAGCGGGTCATAACAGAGTGTGAACTGTTATCTTGTTCATTTGCATGCTTGCAAGTGCATCAAACGCTTAAGTCAGCATGTGACCTCGATAACTGATTTAGGATACTCGGAACAGAAGCCAGTTGTAATTTTATCATAGTTCCTGGCTCGATTTATCAAAGAATTTCTTTTTGTGCCACGTTAATCAACGCAGAACTTCTCATTTCTCAACAAACTAAACTAAAGCCCAGTCGGTATTTCGAAATGTATCAGCCTCTATCAACTGATGCTCACGGTCCTCTATCTTGAAAGATTTCTTGTGTCTTATTATTGCCTCTCTGTTTTTTGCCATTTCCAGGACGCCTTTTCTTAATTCCATCTGGTCCCGATTCATCATACCGTTCGCCAGTTGTGTTCAACACCTGTATCATAATTGATCGGTCTCTCCAACCCTTGTATTTTATAACAACTGTCAAACTACTGTTATCGATCGGTTTGTATCTATACCCTCTGGAAATTTGATCCTTTGATTAGACAGTTTTCCCACATGTGGTTCTGGCCCATTCTATTTAATAATTTTTGACGTGTAGATTTGATTAATTCACTGACCTCAAGCGAAACCCAGGCAGCCAACTAGTGCTAGTCGCCTCATTTCGGGGAAGTTTAGTATGTTACATGATCCGCGGATATCTTCCAGCTATCGGTATCATCTCATATGCGTGTACTAAGTAGTTGCTTTGAAAATCGAGTTGGTTATCTACGCAAAACACTCGTTCTTCCTGTCTCTAGTTCTCTACATCCATCCACTAAGCCCCTGTACAGAACACTGCAGCGAATAAACACGGAGAAGCAAACGGCCAAACAAACTCCACTGAATGGACGTAGTAGTTGAGTATCTTCGGTTTCTCCCGACGGTTAGAGAAGTTACCGAACTTCAGTGGGCAGCTATCGTCCGTCTAAACCGGGTAGCATGAAGGATGCTACCCGGTACACGTTTCACTTGTCCTTTTGGGTGCGTGAGACTAAGGACTAAATCCAAAAGTGCCAACAATTGAAGCACCAGCGAAAAAAACCGACGAGGTCACGTTTTGGTATTGGTATTGCCTTGATGGTCAGACTGCTGAGTCGAAGGCTCCGGTTAGGGTTCCCAAATAAAAACCCTTCGTGCGCGGCCATGAGATGATTGCGTCAAAATCCTCCCTGTAAAACTCTCTTTAGGATCGATATAGGATAAAAATCATGGTGCTCGTAATTATTTTGACTACCCGTGCTCAAACAACCGGCCGCTCGTCGACTGTTTTCCGCGCATTCGACCTTCGTCGTTTCTTTGTAATTGTTGTCGACAAAGTATAATGCACGATTAGTTGGTAGCCCAATTGACTTCGGTTATTGAACGGGTGTTCTTTTGCTGATTGTTTATCCAAAGTGTTCCAGCGTAAAGTATATATATATATATATATATATATATATATATATATATATATATATATATATATATATATATATATATGAATCCCTTATCCTTACTGATTGTGGGATGCGCTCAATTTTTACTATAATGCATTGTTGTCTTTTGACTGGCACACTTCCTGGCAGTGAGCGAACTGGGTGGACCCAATAACAATACAGAACAATGGTGCATATGGTCGTTGTCTAACGGGATGACGGGACAGACACTTTTTTGGCGCCTTATACCGTTGCTCTACACAATACGTATCCGGGCTATCCAAAGACTGATGTGGCTGTTTAATTCAGAAACCTCGAGGCAAGCCACACACTCGCAGCATTGGCGTTCACATTGCACTAGAGCAAAGTCTTAGAAAATAGACTGCTGATCAAAGAGCTAGCGAGTGGTCACATTCTGCATCAATATAACACTACATTGTGCACCGATCCGTCAGAGCCAAAAACCGGAAAGAAGTCAAAGTCGTCTCAGAATGATAAAAACTAATGCCCCTGTTTGACAATAATCTGAATGGAAGTGAGCCGGATTTAATAAGCATCACTTGACTACCAAGACAGGAATATCGAAGTATCGCCTAAGCGACAAAGAACCGCGCGGGTCAAAAGCTAAATATAAGACGTTATTCCGTTCAGAGCGATATATATCTGATGACGTGCTCACAGAGTTTATCGTGTTCCAGCCACCGCAGAGGCGATAATAAATGAATTACATAACCCTCTTGCATGGGTTGAAACAACTCTGGAGCTCCGCGTTAGTCCCGATGACGTAGCCATCAGTCAACGCGGCAGTTATTTCTACGATACCACCGGCAACTCGGACGGTATTTGTGCATTGTTGCTGGTCCGGTCATTGGTCCTCTTGGGTTTTCATTACATTATCAACACCTTCAAGACATTCTGTGAATAGTCGTGAAATGAAAATAAGCTTGTTTATTGTACCTTGATCTAATTCACAAAGTGACTGGTCAGTCGGAGTCAACGTGGCACCAACCCCTGGTAATTCACAGAATTATTGCTGCCGCTTCTCTGTTATAAGCCATCAATGTCACATCCAAAAACTTAATCGCCGTCGGATACATCTTTATCAACAGCAACGTAAAATCGACTTAGGAAAGGCTAGCCACGGTAACCGGAACGTCGACTAGTTATAATTTTTCCATCAACAACGTCGTGTTATTGACATAAAATCTTTTTCGAGTAACTCACCCGCCTTAAAAGTGCTCACCTCGTGTATCAAATGTTGTAGAAAGCCTTTTGCCGGTTATTTGCTTGTGTTACATTTGTTGCCGTAGGGCTCGCAACCGATTGGTTTTATTTAATCTTCACTTCTCAAATTCGGAAATGATTCCAATGGAGAAAAATCACGTGAAATACTATGGCATGGTGGATGCAGGAGACCTCTGCTTCAAATCAACTCACGAATCCCGGTGCATTGTTTCAGAATACACGGGGACAAAGAAAAAAGAGTCCGTAGAACTATGTGTTTATTATAAAGCATTCAAACCGATAAAACAGATGTAACAAATTAACATGCTGTTAACCGAGTGCAATGCAATCAGTTCACCTGTTCAATTGAAATCAGATAAAATAAGGAAGGAGGGAGTGGCGGGTAACATTGCACTTAGCAGAAAACAAGCGCAGACTTCCGAGGGAAGTCGAGCACCGGAGACGTAGCCCCCTGCACATCGGTAATGCCTTCCTTTACGCGCGTGTCTCGATCACAAAAATGGACAAATATAAGTACAAGGAAGATAGAACTGCTGAACGAGTAATAGAGCTATTCAATGATAAAAATAACAGATGGAACAGGAAAAACATTCAGAAGACAACAAAATATACTCGAATCGGGGCCTGGCAAAGAGCTGTCAACAACACATGAGTTGGGGTTAGGAGAGAAAGTATTCACAGCGTTTAGTGGATTGATAAATACATGCCAAAATCATATGTAATGACCCGACCTCATCAGCAACAAACAACAAAAGGATATGAGAAGAGGGCGAATTCATTACTACAAGCACACAAACTTCAATAGTGAATGCTTTCTGGCTGCCATATCAACACAACAACTATACATATATTAGTAATAAAAGACTGAAAGAACACGCAATGAAAATTTAAGGTCTACTGAAGTGTCATGAATTACCGACCACCTTTGGACAATCCAAAATGTGACGTCTGACGGGGGGAGATCGAGCAGGTTTTTGAGAGCAATCAACTGTACTTATAGGAGAAACTGTCTGCGAACCTGCGGTTCCCGATGAGGGTTTATTCGGATTACATAGCTGAAATGTGGTCGCTGGAAAGCTAGACAGAACACAGCTCGGCGGGATATTGGTAATTCGATCAGATGCGTCTGAACCGTTTGATAATCCAGCTGGCTTCTTCGGCGCGAATGCAACAGTAGGGAGGACGAGGGGCAGAGGTGAACGGAAAACTGGGGGCGCTCCAAATGCAACACTGGCATTTCGATTTGGCGGTCCAAGTGCATAGACGTTGCTTACGTTTTTATGAGCTTCTGATGAAGAATCTATGACTGATGGATATGTGTGTGACAAGGGCTGCGTCAATAGTTTTCCCGGTGTTCGTGGTTCATCGTCTACAACCCCATCACCCGATGGCTCCGGTGACGGAGGTGAGGGGGTTAGTTCATCTTTCAGCGAGCTGACACTGCTAGTACTACTGCTGCTTGCGCAATAGTTAGAACAAATGCGCTTTTCTCGAGAACTAAGGGGGCGTCGCACTTTGTAGAACGAATGCAGCGAGGCGGATGCTTGGGTAGAAATCCAGGTGGATAGACGGTTGGATCTACGGCTTGGAACGACAGAGGGGTCATCTGTGGAATTGGAATCGCTACTATTAATCTGTGGTCTGAAATGAGCATCCGTAGGAACGCACGCTTCAAGGGGGCTTAGTCTATCAATACAAGAATCCTTGACAGCTTCTATGCATCCTTTTTTCGGATCCACCCTCATATGATTTGATCCTCTTTCTTTGCAATTTGACTTTGAAAAATCGTTCGTATCACTGTTACGCTTCATCGTACGACGAACCATACTATGAGGTCGAAAACTGTAGGTTCGATGCCCTGTCAGGTAGTCCACTATTCGCACATCACGCAATCGACAGCGTCCACCCTGAACTTGGTCGAGTATATCAAACGCGCAGTTCGCACCAGAAGTGAATGCACCGTGAGTACATTGCTGTCCACCGGCGCTATCGACGGTACCTTCGCCGGCGAAAAATACACGGGGATTTTCCTGTATGCAACGATCGGAAAACAATCAGGAGAAAGGCAAGAGGTAAGCAATCAAAGTGGTCACACTGCCATAGTGATGGTTTAAAGAAAAATACATAAGCTGCTATGACAACTTGAAGAAGAGGACTTTATGATGCTGTGAATCACGTTGAGTCTTAGTCGTTGTTCACGATCCGACAAAGATGTGGCTGTTAGTCTTGTCATATGGTGTACGTACGGACAGATGCATATATGGACAGTGGTTGGTATCTGGTCTAACAAAGTGACCAGATTATTGTAAACAGACAAAAAACTAGCGGCTGCAATAGACAATCACTTCCTCCCCTTCTTTACCCCTTGAAATTCAATACTGCTGGCATTTAATTGGTATCTATCAATTATTTGAAATGGGCCAATAGCTTACCAATATTTGGGCCGACCTGAGAAAAAACATGCAGAAACACCGGAGATATGAGTAGCATAGATGTTCTGCTCATTTTGAAGAGGTAGTAGTTGAAGAACGTTTTCATCAGACCAGATGACCATCAGCCGCTGTGAATATCCTTCAGTAAAACAGCTCTGCAGAAGTTACCACAAAAAGTAACAATGACAAATCATCACTCGGAAAAATGTGGAGTTCAGTGAGTGCAATAACACGGACATAGCAGAACCGACCAATTACCGTTGAGGGAAGAGGATCCGCATAAGCATGCCGATCGGAATCATCACTGCCCACTTCGCCGGCAGTGTAAGAGCCTAAACTGAAGGGATCCTCAGACCAACGAGTGACTGTGGTAAATACAGGTTCCGGTAATGGGCAACGTTCTGGAAACATCCCACTCAGTATGTCCATCAATTCTTGCACAATCGCATGATCTGGTCGATTGAGCAAGCGAATGTGCGATCCACCCCATATGTGAGCGACCAGTACTCCAGGCTGACCAAAGAAATCACAATTGAGCATGTGCAATTGAGCTCCTGGACAAACTATTTGCGCCGCCGTCTGATCCCAAAACACATCTAACGGACTGAATTTCAGTACTACCTGAATGGCCAACGGAATGAGATGATAATCAACGAACAATGTGACGTAACGAAATAGGGAGATCAACAACGTTAAGGAAGTAGTTTTGGTCTTGTGTAGAATTGACAGTTAGATTAGTAAAGTGGTGAAACACGAGGCAGCCGGAGTGTGTCATTGACTAGAAATCCCTGAAAGAGCTACGGTGGGAAGTCTTACCAATCAATTCTTGCCTACGTATACAAAACAAGGAAATGGCACTGGAATTTGCATAAAAGATACAGATGAGCGTATTTATATACGCATTTTCTAACGGTTAAGATCAATACGGAACGACGAGACCACCCGTGTTCATCTTCGGATCTTCAACTAGCCTCTAGTTCAACAGTGATAGCACCACTTTGACCTGAGATGGAAAGGAACGAATTAACCATTATTTTTCCCATATCTGCGTTATTCTAAATGCCACGCATCATTACACGAAGGACTCAAATGAGACAAATAATTCCACGTCATTCTGGTTAAATTTTATTGTTTAAAAACACAGCGTAGTCGAAATCGTTAGTGGGTTGTCGACGTTTCGGTCACCACGGGTAACCTTTTTGAAGACTGGTTTTGCAACCGACAACCTACCAATGATTTCGACTACGCTGTGTTATTAAACAATAAAATTTCACATGGCGCATCGATTTTTCGATACGCTCCGAATCGACTTCGGTTCTGACACATTAATCCACGTTATTATGTTTCGTTTTATTAGACGCTAATCCCACATAAAACTGTTCTGGTTTTCGGTTCTATCTTTAAGAACAAACTAATTAAAAACGATATAGATTGGAGTAAAACAGTGGAAGTGAGGAAACAAACGCGGAATTCCAAGTGGCCATATAAAATGTCCGAAGGCGAATGCACATCTAACCCCAACGCTAGGCCATGTTGTTTATCGTCTCCAACCACTGAAGGCGTTAAGAAACATTGTACGCCAACAAAGTTTACTTGGAGGGGTGCGATACATACCTAAACCATTGTGATATATTCTGATGCAGTGGCTAATCTAGTGCTTCGCCTCCAGTACCCGATACTTTACGCCTAATCTCAACACTGTCGGTTTGATTTTGATGCAAGACTTATTATGTCTTCTACCTTTACCAGTTAGATTCCCCAGCTGTATGGTAACATTGATCTAACTGCTGGAGCGCATAAGTGTTCCTTAATGGACAAACGGGTTTCACGTCGGAACCACAGATGACACATCTACTGCATACATTACGTCACTATATACGATATTAGCCCTCCAGATGGAATACAGCTCCCTGGATAATGGAACTTATCTAACTGACCTATGGTTCCTCATGAAGGTGTAAGGTTGGATAAGGAAGTAATCCGGAGGAATCAACTACCAACAAGGTCTGGTGCGACAGATGATTATACTGCATGTGCAGTACTTATTTGAGCTAGCATGACCTGCGTAATGTGCCATCAGTATCATGCAGTGATACAGTACTAGAAACTGCGCTGCTCGACAGTGATGCGGACAATGTAAGGCTTCCTAGGGGAAACTGAGTGGAGGATAAATCAGAAATACACCGACTTTAGACATCATAATGCGCGTGCATACATGAAGTCTCGGAGATGTGGCTTGGTTCTTTAACATCCAGTCTCCAGCCAACTGGTGGTAGAATCTACAAATGCTGTGGAAGAGAGAAGTGGTTGTATAGACGATGGAAACCACGTTATCCATGAAGTAAGAAACATTTAATTCCACGATGGAACAACATTCTTTCTTGACATACATCCTTCAATCGCATGAAATCGGTGCGGAAGACTTGGACAGAAATCAGTCAAACGCCCAGTGACCCAATGTGTACTCGATCGGAATGGCGGAAAAACCAGGAAATCTTGTACATCTTTGGCGGTAACACATTTAACCGCAGCAGAACAATCAACCGTACATTTCTAGCTTATCGCTCAATACTGGAACGTATAGGTGTTTCGTATCTATTGAAAACTATTAGTTTCCTTGCAGTTAATCGATATGCAGATGCATTCCCACACAGTAAGCTAGTGACGTGAAGCGAACCAATGGGCGCTAGCCTGAATAACGTGCGGAACTCACTACACTACGTGTCCGGCTTCGGAGCTTCATTTGACTGGGATTCGATGAGTATGTACTGTTGATGATTGCTCACAAGCCAAATGAATGAACTAGACAGTGATCCAGTCTCTGCTGAGGAAGTCCTACTCACTGCCTTCTCATGGCAGAGGTGTTTTCACAAAAGTAAGAGGACAAAACCGAATGCCCAGCGCTCTTCACCCGGTTGGTTGACTGATACTCAGCCTAGGAAAGATGGCTAAACCCTGATTCCAAACCAACCACGGGTGACGTATGAGGCGTACAACACTGTCCACCGACATCTGTGACGGAGGGACGTACCGGACACCCAGGATGTCTGGCCATATCCGAAAGGCGTATGAACTGAGCAATGAGTCACCGGCCCCGGTGGGTTACGGACCCCACACTTCGTCCCGCAGCCTTGCGGGTTGTTTTGGATAGCTAAAGGCTCGGGTGGTGGACCCCTAAGACAACCACCTGCTTTGACCTGGGCAACCTATCAGTGTTGCCCACAAACAAAACAAATTAGAGTCTCATACCATGTGCCTCTTCATCCCCCTTTGTGCTGTTGTTTGGCATGCAGCCTGAAATCAGGCGTGTAAAATATTATAATGATAATAATAACAATAATAATAATAATAATAATAATAATAATAATATTAATATACGGTGTTTGAGCATTGATGTTTCCATAGTATTGCTTGAACAAGGTGGGAACACCGTACGGATAATGCTGAAGTTGGGCGTAGGTGTTGAGAACCGGTCAGTCACTGGAACATGTACTGGATCCAAACGGGCTAGGGTGGCCGGGACATGTATTAAGCACGCCCACTGACAGATTTCCTCAGTGTACCCTGTTCTGCGAGGCAGTTGATGGTTGGAAGGAAGGTCGAGATGGTCAGTCCATGACATGACAGAAAGGTATGATAACCTTGACCAGTGAACTTGGCCAAGTAGAACGGGCTGGGCTTCCGGGTTGGGGTTTACGCGACCTATTTACTAGATGGTTGGAGACATTAAGTGATATGGTTATGTGTCGTGGCCAGTGGCGTAGTTACGTTCCATTTCTTTCTGTCTTCGTGATTCCCGTTTATTACTTTGTTTCCGGCTGTTTGTCACTTTATGCTTCTACTCATTTTGCCTTCAGCTGGACGAAGCTGCGACGTAGCAACCAAAGCCAGAGCAAAAAAGTGTGAGGTTACTAGTTGAATGAACAGAACTGATGGGGTTCAAGCCCCGTTTGAGGGGAATGCCCGTTTTGCCATAATAATATTATTTATTCCATCATCCATGTTACCTGTTTCTGCAACACTAACGAAAATCATAAGAACATCACGAAATCGAATCTCCTAATATTCAGATCAGAATCCCAATTGTTATGAACTGATTGTAGGCTATCACGGAAGATTCACATCCCACCAATACGGCATAATATAACTCTTACTAAATGCATACAGTTTGGCTATCTACGAGACACCTAACCGAAAGTTCACTAGTGTAGTCTGAGTTCGGAATACCGCTACCGTGAAAAATTGACCAATATACTACCATTAAAAAGGGGGAAGGTTGTCGGTTTGATAGCTGAAATGAAGTCGACTTTAACTTTTTTAGGCTCTACGAGGACGGAGATTAGTAGAGTAAAAATAAGTTACGAGTTACTCATAATTTAGTTAACCATCGGTTATAAATATCTCTGCTGTCCCTCGACTGACTGTCCAAGTTCCAGGACCCCTTAACAACCACAAAGACAGAGTTTGGACTTTGCACGCTTATTCGCGAAGTATAAAATCTTTATGTACTTTAGGGTCGAAAACCACATCTATGCTCGTCATAAAAAGAATGCAGACACGAAACCTTACGCGAACACTAACCTTATTGTGCGTCTCTGCTCCGTAGCGCGGGACACCAAGTCGGTCGATCGCTAACTGTTTCTTCACAGGCAAAGGCGGATAAAAGTTGACCGCACTGCGCCTGTCTAACCCTTTGAGAACACCAACTGGTAAGGTGATAACGCAGAAACGAGCCAGATACTTCTGAGGCGGTTTTCGTGAGGAAGCGGATACGTGACCATCATCCTGATACGATGAAGCTTCGATGCAAATGAAATCATCCGAATAAGGGGTCGCATTGGACCCATCAGTTCGGAAAGGTGTTTTAGAATTGACAACGCGAGACCAATCAATATGTTTTACAATACAACGGTGTCTGATATCCAAATCGGTGGCCAAAAAATGAATTATCTGATCAAAACCTTGTAATACAAGTCGATCCTCCCAACGATGTTCAGTGCGACGTGCCACCGTGCATCGGGGTCCATGCACAGCCAAATGGGTTCGTTTCCGCTCTAACCAATTTAGATACAGTTCCTTAGCTTGTGTCGTTGGTTGTTCCGCGTCATAAGCCAGATTAGCAGCGGCATCCGCCTCATAATGAGGTCCAAGTGATAGATTCACCGGAAGTCGATGCGCGGGATTCACGTAGGCGATGTATCGGGCGAAAAGTGAGTCGAAAATGCCACGTTCGCGTCTACTCAATGTGGGAGACGTTCTCTGGCCAGCCTTAAACAACAAACGCAAGCAGGCGTCCAAGGAACTACAAAGATTAGATCACAACAGAAAGGTGAGGGAAAACCTGAATGGTTATCTTTTTAAACGCTTACCATAAATGGTTGCATAAGCGGGGGGGGGGAATTTGAGCAATTTGTAAATGGTACAGATCACAAACCAGATGCCTAGAATTCGACTGAGGAACTTGGAGACAAAAAAATCAAACCATGACTTGAGCACAATATTCGAAGATAAAAAGAGCACCTTAGAAAAGCAGTTGTATACCATGGAATTGAGGGTGTGACAACCAGGAACGAATCTGACCAAGCGCCACGTAGACAGGACTGTGAAATTTCAGCGTAACAAATGCGATTCCGTTTTTTGTGTTATTATATATGTGTACATATTTTACACCGGCCTCAAATTGGGCATGGTGCTAAAGCAACAACAACAATTACAAAGATAGTAGGGGGTTGGTACACAGCAAAAGAGACAGCTAGCAGAAATGTAAAATGCCGTGATTTTTTCTTTTTCACCGTACACTTTCTGATGTTTGTCATTTTGCTTGTTGGAATGATATTACGGGGAACGAGAGCTCGACAGACAGGCAAACCGCATAGCACTTGCGCAACTGACTTCTGTTCTCAGCCATGTCCCTCAACTTCTCCAACAAATGACGATCCTAGTCCCCCGGGCCCCAACCACGGGGGCGGGAAGCACCAACGGAAGCCCACGCTGATGCCAGCTTCATTTCTCTAAGTCAAACCATGGCCTGACTGCCGCGTCGCTTCTTCTAGCTTTGTCCAGCAAGCGCGAATATAACACGGAAAGGTAGATGATGGGCAGGCATCTGCAAACCATGGCCGGAGGGGCTACAGGGCAGCCACTTCGTTAAGACGGCGGCATATCAGTGTCTGACACGACGGCAAGCCTCGTCCTCATTCATTGGATGTTCCCACCAAACGCGAGAAATGGTCTGGAGGCATCAGTTATCGAACACGGAAAGATGCCGGGCATCCTCACTGCGAATTGGTCAGGTCTCGCAACCGTACAGTAAAACACTGCGAACTGCGGCAACGTACACCCGTCTCTTAAGAGAGGGCCGGATTTCACGGCGACGCCACCGGTGCATAACATATGTGGATACCTCAATCGCCAAGAGGTCCACGGCGTGTTGTTTTGCCTGTGTATTATCACAGCATACTCCAAGTCAAATAATCTGTTCCCTGAGAGGAGCACAACCTCATCATTTGGAAGACCAGACAAGGAAATTTGCAGAAAACCCTCCACGGCAAATTTGAAAGGAAATGAGGACATAGGGTAACCTGGTCGCACTCCACTGGAGACAACAAAAGGTAGCGAAAATTGGTCGTAGGCCATTACACAGCCTGCGATGTGACGACACAACTTTGAGGATTGATACATACTCCTCAGGTATTCCATTTCGCAAGAAACAACTCCATAGTGCAGTCCTATCGACAGAGTCAAAGACCGCGTCAGTGTCTAGAAACACGATGACCGCTGGTCTTTGGAAAGTGTGACGGTGCTCTAGTACGTGTCAGGGAGTGAAGATTTGTTCAATGCATCCACGGTCGGCCCAAAACCCAGCTTTCTTCTCACGAACCCGCTCTTCACACGTTTGGTACAACCTGTGAAGTATGACAGACGCAAACAGCTTCGACGTTGTTCGGATAAGCCTTACAATCCTATGGTTAGCGCAGTCACTGCGCGATCGATTTTCCCACATGGAGGGAACCTGCTCGGAATTCCAAAAGTTTTGAGAACAAAATATGAAGTCCTCTAAAGAGCTACACCCAATCATCTCTAAAAAGGGCTGGGGAAAGGCTATCGGAGCCCGGTGCTCTGTGATGTCTTAAGGCCTGGAGTTCCTTTCGGGACTGTCGAAAAAACACCGCTGAACGTGAGCCGGAAGATCCATGGAAGGTCGATACTGAGGGCCAGTTAAACTGTCTCGAAGTACTCCATTCAAAAACCGCTCCCTATTTTCCAAGCGACAGGAACCTAGCCCAAAAGGGCCTCCTAAATGCGCCTCGTTCGATGACAACGAGCCAACCCTAGCACTCAGACCTCCTGCCAAGATCTCGATATCTGCCAGCCTTGCTTTATGTAGGACGTCGTGGAGCTTCTGGTAAAAGTTATCTTTGATTGCATCTGGGCTGCTGTCGGTGGGTGCATACGCCGAAACGACAAACAGACTGCGTTTCTCGGGAAGGCGACTGCTCTCCACACAAACCCTTGAGTCTCACTGTGCATAAGCGATAGTCGACTGGTATGCAGTTTAGCAGCGCCGCCTCGCCTTCTCTGACAACGATGTCAGCGCCCGCAAAAAACGAAGGCCGCAGCCTCAGTGTCCTCGGAAAGGTGTAAGTGGAAGTTCTCAAAATGGGGGCCTCAATCGAATGGTGGAACTGGAGCCTTGAATGAGAACCTCTTCACTCCAACACATATCGATGGCAAGGGGTTCAAACGTACGAGATAAACCCGCCCGTTGTCCCATACACATGAGTTCGCACGTTGAATCTGGCTAGCCTGAATGGGCATCGAGGACAAAGCAGGACGTCAGCCGGTGGTAACGAGTCCAGTGAGACTAGGAAGCTAGTCGAAGAAGGACGAGGGGAAATATAGCCAGGATTTCTAACAACGGTACTATAGCTGACACGATCAACCGAGGCTCCCGTGGGGTCTGATAAATGAGAAGAGTGAGGAAAGGAAGTAGAGACTGGAAGTCAGTTTTTGTGTACGGTGTGAGATAGATATCTTGTGCGCGCGTGAAAAGATTGCCAATCATTGTATGAGGTGAGTCTTCCATGGTTGCTGCGTTGTGGGTTGTTCTGCTTGTTGTACTGTTGGTCACCCAGTCCAGGGTAGAGGATGCACCTCTAGCTTTTGAGCAGCCAAGTGCGACCTACAAGACAACAGCGCTGATCCAAATGGGGCAGTGACCAATTGTATGGTTCATTCGCCTCTTCTGGAAGCCTCTGGGAGCCGGTGGCTGATTTCCCGGTTCATCGGCCCTTCGGGTGAAGCTAGACATCCTGGGTGTCCAGTACACTCCTCCGTCACAGATGCCATTAAGTATAGTGTTGTGCATCTTATACGCCGCCCGTGGTTGGTTTGGAATCAGGGTTTAGCCATCTTTCCTAGACTGGGTATCAGTCAACCAACCGGGGATGAGCTCTAAGAATTCGGTTTTGTCCTCTTACTTTTGTGAAAACACCTCTGCCATGAGAAGCAGTGAGTAGGACTTCCTCCACAGAAACTGTAGAAAACGCACGGTCATTTAAGTGCATTTCGAGAGGCGTTCAGGGCAAGCAGCCATTTAGGAGATTGAGACTCCCACTCCAACCACACTGAGGCATTTGTGCTATTAGATTACAAAAAAGCAAGCGAAACCGGCCAACGCGATGCGAAATCGCGTTACCTGACACAAAAGCATCAGGTTTTTTCGTCACTCAGTTTAATTTTCTTGCTCATAGTGAAGCGGTGAATGTATTGGCAACACAAAGAGACGAGCATCAAGTCGGTCGACAGCCACAGACCAAAAAAAAGTCTTTGATGATATCGGAAGAGTCCCGCAACAGACGAGAAGAGGCATGAAGACTCGTAGATGGGACTCGGTGGGATCTGATGCAGTCGGCAAGATAGCCCAGGTGAGTGGCTACCGATGAAGCCGTCAACCGGATCAATCGGACTAACAGAACGAAAATGGCGGTCAAGGGAGTGAGCCTCATGCCGCCAGGCACCTGGTCAGAACGGAGCCGAAGTACTCAGGCAGTCGGAGGATCGATGTTGCTACATCGCGGCCTGGAAAATGAACTATATAAACGGTTGTACATGTTGTACCGACATGACTTGTTTGGCTAGTCCAATACAGACGTGTCTCGCCTATTATGCTTTCTTTGTTACAATAGTATGCATATCCAACAGTATGTGTACGATCCGTAAGTCCATATGAGAGACCCAATGGGTGAGAAACATTAACTTTAATAGGCAAGGGAAATGACGGGTTACGTCGCTTGATAAGCGAGACCGACGCCGCTCTTCGTGCGAAAGCGTGGCATTCAGTGAAAATCGTCTCTCAATGACCCGTTCGCAAATGCAGCCGATTTTCAAATAATCGATATCTCAGATATCACTTGTGTCCAGCGGAAGACTGACCAGGCTAGTTTTACAAAAGTGCCCAGGTCAGTTTGAATCGGAGGAGGAAGTCATACACCTGTTCTTTATCTCTCTATTGTGATTGAGGAAACCAAGCCATCCGTTTACAAAAACCAGACCACAATAAACCGCTTGGCTAATTATCAAAAACTATCTGAGGAAGGTTCACTCTAGAGAGTGAGTACGTAGCTGTTCCTACAGATCTGACAAACGCCACATCACGCTTTAATTCAAAAAAGATGCTTGCAGATCATTCGTGTCAGTTTTATCAACTGATGTCCTCTAATATTCATATCAACTCGGGCACTCGAACTCAGCAAAAAAAATCAAGAATGATGCGACCGATAAAATTCGCAAATCTACAAGCAGTATGAAAATAGCACGAACAAATAAATATAATCTTCACCTTCATATATCCAGAAAATGCGTAAATGTATTTAGTACACCGGGTTGAAATCGTGTGATGTCAACACTACAAAGTAGCAAAAGGCTAGGAAAAAGAAAATACAACTGAGGGCAGGCGCTAAACGAGATACGGGTGTTTTCTTTAACCACACAATGTTTCATGTTTGTGCTTATTAGCTCTGCGTTCAAGGGGAATGCGCGTTCAACGGACAGGCCGTCCAGCACTTGCGCTACTGATTTCTATGCCGGTCCGCGTCCCTCAATGGCGCTAGTCGAGAACAACTCTCATCTTCTGGGTCCTAACCAGGAAGACGGAAAGTACTGACCAAAGCCAATACTGATGCTAACTTTTTCATAAACCCGCGCTAAATCATGATATAACCGTCTAGAAGATAAAGTACACGAGACACCAAACTGACTTTTGTGGGAGTCACGTCACTGAGTCTGGTTTATTTGCCAGCCACATAACCTACTTAGCAGATGCTTTTATCATGTCCGTTTATCCACTGGATAGATCAAACCACTGGGCTCTTTGAAGTTTCCACGAAATTTGGTCTTTATTGCTCCATGTGCACTTTAATCACTTGCATAACGTGCAGTGATCGTAGCTGATATTTTGGTCGGAGGTTTCAAAGGTCAACATACGGTTGAGTGGATTTTGATATCGAACATGACAGAATAAGATAAAATAAAGGGCATTCGTAGAATTATTCGACTCGACAGAGCATTCATCAGATAGAAGAAGAGGGTTTTTTATGTAAAAGCAGTTTTTAAACGCCCCCCAAATGTTAGGAACACTCACGTGTCAATAATATCTGCCAGCGTAGCTTTTGTGGGAAACCCACTCTTCTTTTGCTTTGCAGTCATTAGAATATGCACTAGACAACGATCAAGAAGACAACTCATTTCAGCGACTTCATCCAAATGAATAGTCTGTCCTGTTTTATGGTCCCGCCAGACGGCAATCTCCGGGCATTCCCAGCCACGATATGGTCCCAGGACATCGCCAGGAGCAGTAGTGGTGAGCATATTCAGCCGATTAGCCAACGTAAAAAGTGGTTGGGTCTCCTGTGAACTAACACAACCGTGCAAATAACTAGCACCCAAGTCAATCGCCACTTCACCACGGTCGTCTGAAGCCGGGAAACGAATTGTATGGATACGACCTCCATTTCTATCTCGAGCTTCCAGTACAAGAATCTTCAATCCTTCCTTATTCAATATTTTCGCTGCCGTCAGACCAGAAATTCCGGCTCCAAGGACGATCACATCATATATCACAGACTCGGGCATGATTGACAGACGGTCAGATCAGCATTAAAATCAAAACTGCGGGTAAGATGAAATAATGCATATAATATGCGTATATAGTACATCTGCAAATATCTAGTGTCATGCAGCAAATGCCTCCTATTCACCGCAATTTGTATCGTGAAAAATAGAGGTCATAAACACTATTACGGTCCAAACAGCAAAAAGGGACTGCGGTTGTCATCGATGTTTTCCACTTGACCCCAGTTCTTAGGTCGCAACCGTAGGAAACTTATGTCTGGAGGAAATAACTTTTGTACTGTGCCGAAAAGCTGCTGTTTGGATTTGGAGCGGAGTCCATCGCGCCGAGTACTATGATTAGTACACACCAAGCCTGAGGTCAGGCATGGTGCCAATACCACAAGTACATAAAAGGACAACAAAAAGAGGAAGGTGAATGTAACCGTTTTTTCCGTTTCGTTGCGCTTTTTTCGTGATTTCTGAGAAATATTAAAGAAGAAGAGTGCAGTAACAGTTAGATGCAAGAAATGTTGTGACCGGTGGTGGTTGAGTGGTTTACAGCGTTTGTTTACCAACTCAGAGGTCAGAGGTTCGAATCCTGTCACCGCCGGTCACTTTGGTGGTAGACAGCAGTCTACTGTCGTCCGGCTCATTTCCAAATCTGACCTACTGGGACCTCATGCGGTTCTCATGTCCAAGTTTCCGGATGCCCCTTATAGTTCACTGAGCCTTACAGGCCATGAGGAATACCCCTTCAACTGCACTTATACGCAAGTACGTCATAACGAGATGTGAGTTTTTGGAATTCTTGAAGAAAGTAACGTAAAACAGGAAGTCATGTTCATGTAGGTCATTTGAGGTGTTGTCAGCTGGGGGGTGATGTCAATCGGATGATGGAACTGGAGCCTTGAATGAGAACCTCTTCACTCCAACACATATCGATGGCAAGGGGTTCAAGCGTACGAGATAAACCCGCCTGTTGTCCCACACACGAGTTCGCACATTTAATGTGGCTAGTCTGGATGGGTATCGAGGACAAATCATAATCGTCATCATCGTACAGCATTAAACAGTAGGGCACTGACCACTGCCCTTCTCACCATGTTGCACGCTGAATTAGGAAGTATGAATATACAAGATGGACAGGGACTGGACCTACACGGGTAGCAAAAGGAAAGAATGCCCTAGTAGCCAACACATGGAATACACAGTCTAACTGTACAAACGCACATCGATCAATCATTCTGATTCGATAGAAAGTGACAACACGATCGTCACTGTTTGTGGTTCGCAGCCATATCCTTCAGTGTCTCCAGCCAACTGGTAGACGGATCTTTTGGACCCCAACCACGAAGAAGTGAAGCACCTACTCTTCCTAAGTCTGCTGTACATTTCCTCATTCCTCGCTGCCACGTAATCTTTTGACCTCCACGTGGTTTCTTCCGCTCCCTAGGAGGAACGGAGAATAGGACACGGTACGGTAGACGTGTTTGACACACGTAACACGTGCCCTAACCAACGAAGTCTACTAAGCTGGATACGCTGTGACAAAACGCTCTCCGAATTAGTACCCAATACTCGATTTCTGACCTCAACATTACCTACTCGGCTAATCCACCCGATCTTAGTGATACTACGTAAACATCAGTGGTCGAAAACCTCAAGACGACGAATATCTTCAGCACGCAGACTCCAAGTCTCACAACCATACAACAAAACTGAACGCACTGCGGTACAGTATACACGACCTTTCAACTTCAGTGAAATATCAGATCGACGCCACAAGTGTTTCAGTCCAGCGTACGCCGCTCGAGCCTTGGATAGACGCGTGCTCACCTCTACTACTGTGCTCCCATCCGTCGTCACGCTGCTGCCGAGGTAGGTGAAACGGTTAACAACAGACAGCACCTCCCCATCGAGCATCAAGCTCGGAATCGTTGACGTCGTCTTGTAACATCACCCTGCACTTTGAAGGTGCAAAGCGCATGCCGAATGGAGCTACAGCTCTCCCAAGTCTATCTAGTGCACGTTGAGCATATTCCGTGGATTCGAACAAGCAGACAACGTCGTCTGCGTAATCTAGGTCACACAGCTTTCCACTATTTCCTAGTTCAACGCCTACATCCTGAAGATTTTGCAGCGCACTCTCCATTATTTCATCCATGACGAAGTTGAACAGAAATGGAGATATGGGACATTCCTGTCGAACACCGCTGATCGGTGCGAACCGACCGGATAGTTCACCGTAAACCCTAACGCGGCCAGAAGTATGGGAATACAATAATCTCAGTAGGTTCACGAACTTCTGGGGCATACCTTTTCCATGAAGAGTACTGAAAAGCGCTGCTCGATCAGCTGAATCGAAAGCGCTTTTCAAGTCTAAGAAAATCATTACTGTCGGTCGGCGGTGCGTGTGACGCGTTTCAAGTAGTCGGCGAAGAGTAAAAATCTGGTCGATGCATCCTCGACCTGGGCGGAATCCAGCCTGCTGCTCGCGGGCATTCCTCTCGCGAGCCGGTGTAAGACGGTGCAGTAGAATTGAAGCTAATACTTTGGTGACTATCGGAATTAAGCTAATCCCACGATTGTTACTACAGTCATTGCGTATTCCCTTCTTGAAGATGGGAACAATCAACGAGTCACTCCATATTAACGGAATACGCTCCGCGTTCCAAATGTCACGGAGCAAAGTGGTAAGTGATTTTATCAAAACATTCCCACCGAGTTTGAAAAGAACTGGGGGAAGTTCGTCGGGACCTGCCGCTTTCCCTCGCTTTAGTGGTCGAATGCATGACTACTTCTACTTCCGATGGGGGCTCAAGTGATACCACCCAAGGAGTCGCAGTCGTTGATGCAGGAGTAACTACACTAGCGAGGACAAAGCAGGACGTCAGCCGGTGGTAACGAGTCCAGTGAGACTAGGAAGCTAGTCGAAGAAGGACGAGGGGAAATATAGCCAGGATTTCTAACAACGGTACTATAGCTGACACGATCAACCGAGGCTCCCGTGGGGTCTGATAAATGAGAAGAGTGAGGAAAGGAAGTAGAGACTGGAAGTCAGTTTTTGTGTACGGTGTGAGATAGATATCTTGTGCGCGCGTGAAAAGATTGCCAATCATTGTATGAGGTGAGTCTTCCATGGTTGCTGCGTTGTGGGTTGTTCTACTATTCGGTCGCCCGAACTACGACCGCTCATTTGGTGGGGCCTTCTTCGGCTACACATTACTCGCCTGATCTGCACCGTGCACTACTTACTTTTGCGAGGCTAGCTCATGCGAGAGAATGAGCCGGCTTCATGGATGTCCCTTATGGTACCTGTCCCTGAGCGGCATGCAGAGGAACGGCTAACTAAGGAATCTTTGGGATCAGGTACGAAGTGGCGTCGCGAGCGACACTCGACTTTTGTTCGAGGTATCAACTCTAGCTCGCGTGCAACCAAGTGTTACCTGTAGGGCAACAGGAAGTCTGTTTATTGGAAGCCGGTGACCGAACGATCGGTTCATATGCCTTTTGGATGGCGGTGTGACAGTCGAGGATGCCCCACTCAGGATAGCTGAGTAAGAGGCAATAGGTGGACCACATTCGCACATGCCACGCTACTGTCTGTAGGCTTCTGTGACTTCATGTAGAGAGTTCACCAGCAAACGAAAAACCCGCCCAGTCCTCTAACAACGCCGCGCTGCTTTTGTCTGGGTACTCGCCCACGGCCTACCAGATATGAATGGCCCTGAAGGAGCGCTTTGCGCCCTCGTGTGGTGAACTAAATACTTTCGTTTCATCCCATGTTTCGTTCGCATTTTTGCTAATAGTTCTCTGATTCCATTTCAACTGTATGATCCGATTCCAAACTGATTAAAGCATTAAAGCATTTCGACTCCTCCATTCGTTTCACCTGTGCGTGTTTGTTTGTAGTCGCTCTTTAAACCTCGAATTCATCGTAGCACGAAAACCCGATCGTCACGGTAAGGTAGCAACATCGGTCTGCACTGTGTGCCTTTTTCTGACATTAGAATCATCATCTAAAGCAACAAAAGAGAGGACTAGGATCTTTCGCGACATTTTTGAGTTACTCCTGAAATGAATGCTGCCGCCCGCGACTGGAATACGGTGGACCTGGTACATTCCCCTGTACCTCTGTGAAAGTTACCAAGTCAGAATTAGTACAGCGGGCCGCTACTCGCCTCGCTTTTGAATTACGTAGGACAAGTTATGAAGGTTGTCTCCAAGCCACCGGACTATCTCACAAGTGTATCGTAAAATTTGCGGTGATCTCATTCACACCAAGCGCATGCTCCATGGAGACTCAGGGCCAGTATTGATGACGTTCTTTCTCTTGCGGATGCACAACCGCTCTCGCAGTCATTTTCCGACGCTTATCAAACAGCAATCAGTGGGCCTTCCGCTGGTATTCCGCATCTCAAGGAGGATGAAAACCCAAACAACATATTTCCCGCAGCTGCTGTAGGTAAGTGTGGGTGCTGACCACACCTACCGTGGGCAAGAGTGAGGACTGCCCAGTGCTATAGGCAAGTGTAAGCAGGGTAGGGCACAAATGTGTACATATAAGTGATAACGCCAGAGACCATGGCGAGGGTCACTGTCTGCACACTTGCATGGTGTTGAACTTATGAATTCAGCACTTATGTACTGTTCACTATGGCTATTAGTTAGCAATGTTAACGTAGATCACAGTTTAATTTTGCATGCCATCGACCTTCGTTACTTATTGTGCATTTAAAAACTGAAGATCCATGAGAACAACCTAGCTTTGTTTCACTGTCCACAATTCATCTAACAATGGTTTTCATCGAGATGAGTCTGCCTATATAGAGTGCGCGGACATTATCCAGGCAGCACGCCCATACGGCGTCCATATGGTACCCGAATAAGCAAACTGTGGGCACTATCATTACGACGTTTGGGCAATGCTACCGAGGTCCATATATGCATATTCACAATCTGGGAAAGAACACGGGAAATTAGTACGCCCTTCATGGCTTTCAAATGAAGCTTACTGTTGCTCTACTTTAATAAATCTCTATTTCGTCGTTCTAAACCACTACTTTGTCAATTCTGTTCGGGAAGAACACAATTTGTAAGAGAATCCACGTGTAAGTTTACGGATTAGGTTTAGTAACAAATACAGTATGTCCATTCGTGTTGATTTTCAAGGTGTTTTCGTCTCGTATAAGCCGTTGGTATCTGCAAAGGGATTTCAAGGGAGTTGATAAGCAGTTCTGGAGAATGAACTAAGTTAAAAATCGGTGGATATTGACTAAGGTTCTTTCCGGCCTAACCCTGCGTTCGCCTGTCTTAAAGAATGTCTGAATTAGTTTCACGAGTATCTATTAATTAAAACTAGTGAAAAATCCAAACTATTTGGTCTATGGTGTCTACATATAGACTATACTTATTAGTGAACTCATTTCGTAACCCTGCATGCGTACATTTGCTTATAAATCGTTTTTCAGACAAACTTGGCTAAGTAGTGGTTTAGAACGACAAGATAAAGATTTGTATAGGCTAGTTTAAGTAAGGCAACAGAAAGCTTCATTTAAATGCCATTAAGGACGTACTAAGTTCCCGGGTTCTTTCCCAGAGTGTGAACATGTCTATATGGGCTTCGGTACATTGCCCGAACATCATAATGATAGTGCCCACCGGTTTACCCATTTGCTCACCTGAGCTCCGTTTCGGCTCGCTGCTTCGGGAGTCTATGGAATGCATTGCAAGCAGAAGTGTCGCACGGGAAGAATGACCACACTCTCTGGTGACGATTGGACGTCTTTCTTAATAGGTGGTGGCAGGATAAGTAAATCTAAGTTCATGCCCGTAGCGTTAAGGTGACGAGGCCCATACGGGATACTGCCCTACTGCCGTTATTTCACGGGATTGCACGCATAATTATCACACGAAATTTGAACCATGTACTGATAGCAGAACTTAAAAAGCAATTAAAAGCAAACTGTCGATAGGGAGTTACACCACTATGATTTAAATGCAATGCCCGGCAGCAACCGCTGATCACATCGATAAATTTGAAGACTCTGCACCTCTTGTATAGATTTTCATCATAATCCATATGCAAAGCATAAAGAAACTGCTTTCGTACGAAGTCGAGCAAAGTTTACAACCCCACCCGCCCATTCACAGCCGGACCGCCAGGATCGCGCAGGTGGTAACCCTTCGACCTAGAAATCGAAGGAGGCGCCTCCTCGGTCCGGTTCAGTTCAGTTCAGTTCCCACAGGACGAAAGTAGCCGAGACCAATCGAGCGTCCAGGTCTTTGTTTTTCCGGCGAGTTCTCTTGGCTGCCAACACCGTACGTTGAAAGCTTAGTCTGAAATGCAGAATTTGTGAGGCGGTATCACCTCCACAGACATAAGTTCAGATCACATCAGATCACAGGGTACGGAGGCTTGAGCCAAATTCGCATCCAGTTTCTTGCACCCGAAGCTCCATAGATACTCACTCGCCTCAACATAAAATTAAAAACATAGTTTTCGTTCCAGTTGTCAAGACAATGCCGCAGGATTCTAGTTGTCTGGCCATCCACTTCCTCTTCCCAAAAAGAGAGAATCCCCGTTGGAGTACAGACCCGTTGGAGTACAGACCCGTTGGACTACAGAGGGCGGGACCTTGACACTCATATACTTTGGTTTGCTGCCTAGACTACTGTGGTTATTCTTAATCAGATAATACTAAGGGCTTTCTATCTTTCCACAGCCTCCGCAAGCGCGACGGTGTGTGTAGCAGTGAATGAGGAAGGCCGAAAAAAGAAAAGAAAAGAAAAAACAAAAAATTATTATGAATAATAAAATAATAGCACTTGAAATTAGAGGAACAGGAGAGAGGGAAGTTCAGCGGGTTGAAGATTGGTTAGAATTATCAGCGATGCTGGCTTCAGTACGAGTGAAAATGTGCTAGCTTAAGACGTCAGATGTAGTACACTTCACCGTGCTAGGACTCCACCTGCAACAAGAAACAAGCCAATTTCTGCTACATATTTAGCTTGATTCGAAAACAAGTTGAAGACCAGTTGTGCTTTGGGGGGTGGGTGGTGTGTAGCGTCGTGATTTGTGATGGCAGAGAGTCAGACCCCTGAACCCCTTGTCCAGGAGCTCACCTCAATTTTCTTCTTTTTTCCGACCTCTGTTTCTTAGGTGTTTAGGTTTCCTTGGTGTCCTCCGGGACTCCCGTAACTTCATAAGTCCAGTATCGTACCTCGTTTTTTGCCGCCCTCCGCGGTCGAGGCTCGGTGGCTCCATCTATCACATCACATTCTGTCCGCAATTAGCTAAGAAAGGGACCGACGGGAGGCTGCTACAAGTCAGCCTTTGATTTTTGGTTTTGTAGGAACCCTGGACCAGACCGAGGACCACTGCTCTATTATAGTGACTTTTTTCGGAGGGGGGGGGGTGGAATAGGGTTATTGTTTGTCTGCTTTGTGTTTCGATTATTGTCAGTCCCTTCCGGTATGTTCGTGCCTCACATGTTGCAGCGATCGGGCTGTGTGCACGGCCATGGGCGTTTTAGTCCGCAGTGGCCCGTGCAAAGGCTTTGAAAACAGGCTTTCCGATATGTATACTTAATTTGTTTGGCTAGCCTATCAAACTGGGCTTCAATTTCCTCTTGCAAGCTTGCGAGAGAAGTTGGATTTCACCACCACCCACACCCGGGCTTCAATGCACGGTACAGATCTTTTGTTTCCTGGTTGAAACTTTTTGCTGTAGCCTCGTGCTACATGCCCTGTTACTCAGGGGGTCACCAGGTAGCCTGCAATTCTATACTGGATCCCCAAGCAAGCTGTCCCTGCAGAAGTCTAGGTTTCCCCTGAAATCAGCAACCGCCTAGGCCACCAGCACTGAGGAAGGAAATTTATTCCATCGACTTACTGCTAGCTGGGAGAAGAAACTTGCCCTAACTACCCTGTTGCAACGGCATTTCACAAGCCTCTGTTCGTGTCCTCTGGGTCTAGCATGTGTTTCTTGAGAGCAGCTGAAGTCCATCCAAGTCCGAATAGCCCCTCATAATCCTGGAGCTCCAATGAGTTCCTCCTTACCCCTCTTTACCTGACGGAACAGCTTCATTTCTCTAAGCCTCTCTTCATAGGGCCTGGTCCGGAGTTCAGTAAGCACTCTTGTGAGTCTCCTTTGCACGCTTTCAACTGGTTGCCTGCCCCGAATGGGATTTGAACGCCAAGCTTGAACGGCGTACTCCAGAAGCGGTCCTACGTAGGTTGTGTAGAACGGAAACAGTACCCACGGCTTCCGCGAGGCAACTGTTACCACTATCTGTGAGAGGGGACTATTACCTCTCCTGGAGAATTCCGAACTTTGCCTCTGGGTCTTGCAACCAGCAGTCGTAAAACCCCTCAGATTTTTGACAATTATAGGTCCTTTCCAAAACCACCCTGGTATCTCTGTCCCAAAGTTCCCTCGAGCTAACCTGAGGGTAGTCCCCAGCGAGCTGGCTGCATTTAGAGACGTTAAGCGGGAGCTCCCATTCTGAGCACCAGCCGCACGCACTGTAACGGTTATTCCGGCTGAGTAACGCGTAGCCAACTCAAACGAATCACAAAATCAGAACAAGATTCATTCGTAGTTTCCTCGGTACTGTATTAACAAGTTATACGCATATAAATATGTAAAAACCCCAACTGTACGGCCACAACGTCTAGCAACGAGGACCAGAGTCCAACAAAGGTCATTGTCAGATACCACCGTCAGGGCAGTCCGAGTTTGAATCAAAATTATCCTCTTCATGTTAGCAAAATGTAAACAAATATTGAAGTGCAGTGATTGATGCTTGCTGTACTTGTTCGAGGATCATGGAGATGAAGAACATAGTCTCAACAATACAAGTACATGACAACGGCTATGGAAGATTTCCACGCATGTACGTTACACACATTGTCCAGGTCGCCTTGAAGGGCACTTTCCCTGGGATCTCCCAGTAACTTAAGGTCGTCGGTAAAAATAAGGTCTGGGCAATCCAGTCCATGAGCTTAGTCGTTTATATATACCAGAAACAGCAGTGACCCAAGCACTGATCTCTGTGGGACTCTGTAGAGACCTGATGATAACTAAGTTTGAATGGGTAAATTCATGATCAAAGATTGCTCTAGACAAACACAACCATTTAGCGCTTAGCTTTAGGCCGGTCTTATGTTGTTCGATGCCACAGGGCTGTGCTTTGTCTGTCTGCCTGCAGTAAGGAAAACTGGTTTCCGCCAATTGAAAAATATATTTTTGACTGCTCTGCTTGCGACCGGCTGATCATTTAGCTCCATTAGTTAGTATCTCGTCCGGTGTCGCTCCCAAACGTAAAAGTGAAGGACGCTGCTTCAATACAAAACGTCCCTCACCTATTCCACCGACTTTTACCGTCTTTTTGCACTCGTCGGAACTTTTGGTTCCCTGCCCGTTCCATGGACCATTCTCAGGATCAAGTTCGTACCTGGTGTCCAGAGTACCAAGACTCCACTCGTAACCCTTTCATGCCGGATCTGTGACCCTCCATGTCCACGTACTTTCTCCTTTCAGTGAGCAACTCACCTATCCAATGACCTATCGATGGGTTGATTCCACAGGCTCATAGCTTTTGCACTATCACCCTGTGTTTTACTGATTCGCAGGCTTTCCTAAAGTCCAAGAAACAGACCCCCACCTGTTCGCCCTCATGAAGTCTCATCGTGGCTCCATACAGAAAGCATACGAGGTTCGTTAATCACTACCTCTTCTTCATAAGACCATGCTGAAACGTACTCATCACTTCACTCCCGGATAGGAAGGCAACCTTTTTTTCGTAGAATCCTTTCCAGGACCTTCGAAATCACAGATGTCAGGCCCACCGGTCTTTAGTTGGAAGCTCTTCTACTCCAATCTTTGTGGAAAGGCACAACCAGCACCAGCTTCTAGTCTGTTGGCCGTTGACAGTTGCTCAGAGACTGGTCGAATGTCTGAGAAAGAGGTTCGGCCGACATGCTGGCTAGTGGCTTCAACAGGGCTGGACAAATTTCATATAATCCTGCTGCCTTACGTAGTTCTAGCCCTGCTAGCTCCCTTCCAACGTCGTCTTCCTCATTTAGAACGGTGGAGGGGACTGGACATGTTCCTACCGCTATAGTTGCTAGGATTTCTTTCGAGGTGTTGGACAATACGTCGGTCTTGCCTTTACTCATTTCAGTGTTCTCGTCCCTCGAGTCCTTTACTTTACAAACTGCAACCCGTAGGGTTGACTTTGACTGGAAAAAAGCAAAATATGTTTTTATGTTTCGTTTCACCCCTCGAGCTGGCTTCTTCCCGCACTGGCTTCTGCACTCCCGTTGGGTTCTCAACGCCTTTCCACTAGCCGTCACATGTTCCAGTAGTTCCCCTATGGCTCCCTCTCTTCCTAAACCTGCGCCACACTTTGTGTTTTCTAGCCCGTCCTTTCCGTGCCCTGGACTTCCACTATAGGGGCAAGCCATTTCATTTAATCCCCTCCAGCGGTGCAACAGCATCCAGAAGTGTCATTAGGTTTCCCTTGATATGATTCCACTTCCCTTCCAGGCTGCCGAGCCGCCGCATTCACTAGCACTGGGGCCCTTGACGCTCCTGGCTTACGGCGGTATCTGTCCGGCTGTGAGATTTCACTTTCCACCAGTTCGATGTTTATCACCCCGTGATCGCTGTTTCCTAGTGGTGCTGTGATGACCACTGGACCCAAGCCCACTTCATACTTCGTCACCACCGAATCAATTATCGTAGAGTTCTGACCGATCCTCTGACGCGTTTCCTGCTGCACTTGTTGGACGAGCTCCTCCTCTTGGAGGGCTTACCGAAGCGCGTCTCCGAAGAATTCCGGGGGGGGGGCATCCTCCAATTCCCAGTCTATTTCTGGGGCTCTGAATTCCTCCATGGAAGGCACCACTTTATCTTTACTGACCGTGTCAATTACCGCCAGCTGTTCATTATCCTCTGCTCTGGTAGAAGATGGGCTTCGTAAACGCAAAGGAGAGTCACAGGGTTGGGTTCTGATTAAACGGCTTATGCGTGGTACGTCTGGTAGTCTTATTTCTATTCCTGCTTGCTGGCACAAGCGCGTGGCAACCAGAAACAGCTCTCCAGCACCCCACCTGCAACCGTCCCTGTCTTTCCTGTACTATGCGGAGTCCCTCACACGAACTCCAGTGATGACTTCCTGCCGCGATAGCCACTTCTCGATGGGCGCAACAATCTATACATCGCCATTGTCGCTTCTGAATCGCCCCACTCGTTGCGAATGCTGCAGGCATTTGTGTATATAATTGGCAAGCTCCCGGAAGCTAACGGTGTTCTCTTCTTAGGGAATTTATGGGGACTTCTTAAGCTCCTGAGCCCTGAACTCGAGAGCTGCTCACTAATTTTGCTTTCATGCACCTCTTTTTCCTCAACAAGCCTTACGATAGAGGGTTCTGTGCTTCCTCCGGTATCCTACTTTCAGAAAGATTTTTCACATCTTCCAGGTTAGAGCACCTGTTGTCCTCCGTAAACCTCTCATCCGCGGGTACCATGGCTCATCTTATTGCCAGCTTCGGGGATTTCAGACTGACAGACTCCATGCCCGCTTTCAAGATTTCATGAGCAGTAAACTTGCCGGTCGCATCATCCGGCCGAACGAGGGCCAGACTTTTGAGAGCCTCCTTAATTCCTCCTAGGCAGCCAACACACTATACCTGTGTCCTGGGTTTGTGAACTCCACTGAGGTTGGTCTTGGCCCTCTGCTGCTTCCCAATGTATCCGCCTTCAATAGCCCTAGCTGCAGTCTTCTTTTTTATTGTGGCCTGGTCAGGCGGACCAAGGCATCTTAGCCAGCCTACATTGCGATATTTCACGGCCATAGCCCTTATTATTTTCTCCTTTATAAACAGTCCCGGGATTCCGTGAAGCAACTTGTTTCTATACCTTCTCGTAGCTATTTTGCTAGCCTTTTTAGATTTTTGATCCGTTGACAGACATTCATCCTGCCCTCGATTGAGCCCTTTATTAGTTTACCATGGTCCTCCAGTTTCGTGGCGATTTGTAGAAGCAGCTCCTCATTTCTTGAAGACTTTCTGACTTCGGTGTCTCGCATAATGGACCCGTGTTTCACTAACAAAAACACCAGGGGCTGCTTACCTCACCCCTTGTTCACCCCACTAGCTCTGGGAAAGGTGCGTTCCAGAGCGAATCCAAGCCTTATTGAAAGTTGATACATTGCCACAGTCCACAGTTTTCTCTGACAGTCCGTTTCACATAGGTGTAACTCGATTTTTAAAGTTTTACCTGTTATGTTCAGCTTTGAGTATGCCTTCCGTAGCTTAAGTCTGTCCCCTGGCGGCGCACCCAGGGGCAGAAACGGATAAATCATTTTTGTCTTCATTCGACAGAGCCTTCAGGGTCTTGAACGCTTCTTTTAGGTCACTTCGGCCTCTAAGCCGCTCTAAAGAGAAGAGGCTAGGATCCTGTAGATGTTGGGAGTGAGGTTTCGCCCTCTAACCGGTGATCATTCCAGTAGCAAGTAGCTGCACTCCCTCCTCGCGATAATAGGGAGCCCATGCCTGCGCACAACACTCCACGAGGTATCGTACCAAAAACTTGAAAAACGGGACGAGGACTTCTGGTATTTCTGCTTGCAATAGCACTGCATACCCCAGTTATTACCCCTCCGGCCATATTAGCAGCTCTATGACATTGCCTTAAATGCTTGAACTCCTGGTTGACTATCATAATTGTCTTTTACGTATGACACTCTTTTGAACGGAATACTGCTCTTTTCGTTCATGATAGGGGTCAGGATTCGACATTTGGTGAGATTCATCAGTAAACCCCATCGTTCTGCCCATCTGAGCCCAGAGTTTTTATCCTTGTGCCATGTTGCTCCCCGCTATCTTCCCATCATCGGCAAAAAAGGAACACAGTTCTTCCGATAGGTCATTTACTTAAAAGAGGAAGAGCAAAGGCCCCAATGCTGAACCATGAAGCACACCAGTGGTAACCCTCTCCGGCCTCGATAAATAATCTCCCACCCTGACACAGAAGCCGCGATCCCCGAGAAGGTGCTGTACCCCATCAGTAGCTTCCGCGATTATCACAAAAGCTTGCACTTTGTAGTCCCGCAGGAAATGACTCACGGAGTCGAAAGCCTTACTGGAACCCAAATAACAAACCTTCACTGTTGTACCTTCATTTATTCGTTCTGTGGTCTCCTCTAAGAACGTCAGTAGTTTTGTCAAACACGATCATTTTCAACAAACCCGTGTTGTACGGGCGTCACCAGGTCGTTATTAACCAGATGCAGGTACGATTGCCTTCCGATTATACTTTCCGTGCACTTGCACAACACTGATGTCATGCTGATCAGTACATAATTCTCCACCTTCTGCCCGAATCCTGTCTTATGTATTGTTAAGACAATAGGCTTAAGCATATAGTCTGGTATCTCACACCCTCCTAGAGACCCCCAGTACTGCTGGGTAATAGCTCTGATAAGATATCGGAGAGCGGCTGAAAGATCGCACGATAGGTTGTACCCGGTCCGGCTGGTTTGTGCTTACACAAAGATATGAGTTCACGGGGCTGCTCGTTCTCACGCACAGTAGGCTGCTGAAGCGCCGGAATACTCGCTATATCTGATCCCTCTGCACTGAGTATCAGGTCCTGAAGAACGCTAGTAAGGTTCCTGCCTCGTCTTTATCATGGAGAGCAATGCTTCCGTCGGGATTCTGAAAGGTGAATACGCTGTCATCCGTCGTTTACTTGGGCCTCGCATAGGCGAAGAATTCTTTTGGTTTGCCTTCACGTTGTTGGCCAGCTTTGCATACTCGTACCTTGCTTCTCGATGCGGGGCTTGTGCCCCGTTCCTGGCTGCCCCGTAGGAGGTCCATGCTTAGTGCGTGCCATGAAGTTCGTAAAAAGCCCAGAGTCTTCTACGAAAATTTTACGCTCTTCCAATCCCTGGCTTACACCAATGTGGCCGGCTTCCTTTCCTTTATTATGCTAACGAAGCAAACTCGTCTGTTAAGCTTATTAGCCCGGCCGTTACTGCCCTCCTTCCGCCCTCCACAGGTGGCTTGTGGACATCCGGGTACCAACATATGCCCCGTGCTCCTACCCTCAGTTGGTCCTCATCCAGGCTAGCGTAGTTCCGGACCAACCTGGATCCTGGTTTGTCGTGCCTTACAGTAAACGTCGCACGCAGGACTCCAAGATCGCTCTCCCCAATGACTCATCTATCACCAAACAAGTGACTTCAGATCGACACCTGGTTACCGGCAGGTCCCGTGTAGACGAACGTTACCCACCGCGGAAGCATGTTGCCTCTCTTACATGTAGAGTGAGGGCGTGGTTGTGAGGTCACGTCGTCAGAGCATTTCCGGTGGGCGGGCGTTTTCATTGACCTAATTTATTTCTGGGAGGTTCATGTCTTCCAACTCGATAAAGCGCTGCGACCCACTCAACGCCATCTGTAAAAGCCGCATTACTACAAAGCCTTTCTTCCCATTTGCTTGCGACGCTCCATAGACACAACCTATCCTTACCGGCCATCAGCCTAGGCGAAAGCAACATGCAATGGCCTGTATGTCCGGTGTTCCACGTGTAAATAGGACCCGCCACTGATTACATTCGGCTCTCATGAGAAGTACCTCTCCGCCCAGCCTATGATCTATTCTGTTTTGTCCGTAGGATGTGTAGCCACGACGTTGCATGGCGCTCTGGTCCTTTTTCAGCCATGTTTCCAAGATAACTATAATCACTTATCCATTCGTTCTGGTCAGTAGTCCCCCCCCCACTCAACTCCTAAGCTACAGGCTTTTTCGCACTATATGGCGGCACCTTTAGAGCCGTTGTATCCTCGGGCGCCATTCCAGAGGGGACGTCACGTTTTTGCAATAAACGTCACCAGGTCCGTATTGTCCTGAACCTTCAGGGCCACACCGTGCATATTAACAATAATGCTGTCGAAGGAAACTCCTTTGTCTCATTACTTGGTCTTCTGTTGCCCTCGAGGGCTTCAGGCACCTATTTCTGCTCAACGGTGTGGGTGGTCAAGCAACGACTGTTGTCCAGCATTCACACTCATTGGTGAAATTCCGTTTGATCTGGATTGGCGTCGCCACCACTACCGTTTCCATCACGGTCACACTTCCGTCCCTGATGGTACGCAGTCGCCAAGCATCCACTTGTTTTATGCCCTCTGTGTGTACTTTTTTACCTACTGACCCATCCGCGTCGTTTTTTGACCGGCACGCTAACTATTGGCTGCCCAACTTGGCTGCTGATAATAACTGCGGCTTTAGGCTTGGATTTGCTTATGGGGGTGACCTCAGCTTTAACTATCATGAGAACCGGCTGCTTGAGTTTCGGTTTTAACGAATGCAGCAGATTTTGTGCTGATGCCACCTTTTCACCGAAGTGTCCATTGTGGTCTTTACGTACCTTCTGTGGCGTGCTCAACTCTTGATGCTCGGCCCGACAACGGGTCTCGGCTCTATGTGTTAGCAAAGAAAATAAGCAGGGACCTCGGCTTCATCGCGTAGTGCGCCCCCCACGGCCTCACTCTGTGGCACCTTGAGCACCTCAAATCAGTGGGAAGCCCAGCCATTCTCGGCACATTGACAACTTGCCCGCGTTTGATTTCCCTTCTGATCAGCACCTCGTCATTCACCGATTCAGCAAAATTATGCAGGAGAAAAAGCTTGCTCTTTCCAACGGCTCCCCCGGTGGTGGCATTTATTTCTCTGAGCTCCTTCTCAAGTCTCTCTATCCTCTATTCAAGCCCCTCCAATTCTGCCGATCCCCCGGGTTTGTTCGGTGCCTTTTTGTTGTCCGGCTTGCCCTTCTTTTTCTGATGCTTGTTTTTCCCAGTAGCTGTCCGCGTTGCTATCACGGACTCCGTGGTAACTCTTTCCCTAGAGTCCTGCGGTGGCCACGTTTTCCTATCTAGCGATCTCCGTAATATACGTGAGTATTCACCAGCCAGGGCAACACAGCGAGCATATATCCGTTGCAAAGATTCGTGTTCCCCGAGCAGCTTGTAGTTTTCCTTGATCAGGGCAGAGCAGAGCTGGTGGCGACACACGGTGCATTTATCAAACTGTGCACCTGCCCTAACATACACTTTGCAGCTATTAAACCCAAGTGCACTTTCGTTGCCAATTATCGTCATGTATCAAAAGGACCAAAAACCTTAAAACCAGGAAAAAATGTTAACAGAGTATACCGCAAACACTGAGCACTTGTGATAAATGTATGAAAAAACACATTTATGAAGCACACAAGGACTAAAACTCCTTGACAAAAAGACAGCATTTTACCAAAAATGAACACATCGGAGTGAAGAACTCCCCGAATAAAAAGCTCACTTCAGTACATGATGCAGTAGCACCTTTTGCGAGTAACTATTGACACTTCACTACCAGGGCAGAGAAATGAGGACAGAACAGAGCACTTCAGACACTCGAACCGAGCGGCAAGTCATAGTTCAAGGTCAGTTCTGTTTAGTCTGCACAGGAAGATAATAATCACTGTCAATCGAGGGTCCAGAATTCCTTCGATGATATGGGAACTAGCAAAGCATCCACCAGTGCGTTATGGATCTCGTCGAATCCTCACTGAAAGTTAGATGGGAACGGACAACCTCATCGCACGTCAACCGCGAGAGACATAACGCACTGTGGATGCCCACTGAGACGGTGTGGAATGAACGAAACCGTCCAGAAACCCACACTTCAGACGGACCATACTACCACCCCTGATCCTCTAGTGGACATACTCAAAGCAGAATATCAGCAAATACCTTGTACCTCTTGCAATCTAGGTTACCCCCGAAAGAATGAACGGTCTACAACTCTATCGCTCCACCACGCAGACCGTTTCAGCTGTTCAATACTATGATATCCGCCAACGGCTCAATGATAGCTCGGTGGATGCCACCTGGGACCGCTGACTTGTGGCCGTTTATTTCTTTGAAATGCTCAGGCACGTTTCCCCCTGAGGGATTTAGCTTGTCTAACTGCGAGGGTTGATGCATTGGAGCCAAATAGACTGTGAGTCAATTCTCGTAAATCGGGCAACCCGCAGCCAATTCAAACGAATCCCAAAACCAGAACAAGATTGATTCCTGGGTTCTGCGGCACTAAATTGAAATTCACAAAAGATGAAAATACATACAAACCTCAAATATGCTGCCAAGTAGACTCCACAGTACAACCCAAAGGTCCAAAGCCCCATGGCTCAGGCGCGACAGTCAGAAACAGTTCAAGGCCAAATTCAAATGTCTCACATGATTAAACAAACGTGCAGAAGTGTGATGAACAGACGAGCTCTTCAAAGTAATGTCAAATACAGTCAAATTCACAAACTACGTAGAACATATTGAAGGATTTTCAGTATTATTTCTTTATATGGACTCCCACGCTACTAACCCTCATGTTTCCACAACCAAAATATTTGTTGAACATGTTTCTGTTTGTTGGCCAGAGGATCAGGTAATAGATGGTCAAAGAACTCTTCTCTGTCATCTTCATACACCATCTTGCTGACCAACTCACCGATTGTTTTACTGTGCCTCACTGTCTGTCACTGTCTGACTTTGGCAGCTGAAGCCTTACCGTAGTTTGCTGAAGCTGCCTTGTTTTTCATTTTGATTCTTGGACCGTTTGACCAAAGTTGTCACTAATGAGGTGGATTTTCATAAATTTACAAACGTAAATTATACATTACCGTGACATAAACTGTTGTATGATTCCCAACTCAAAGACGGCTTTTCGACATTCGGCTGGATACTGGGGTCGGGCGAATTCTTGACTGCGATTAGGGAATTGTTGTGCTGACCAGCGATTCCGATTGAGTAAAATCGATCTTTGTGACTAGACCATGTATGACTCAAAACTGATTTTACAACTACGAATCAACAGTATTCGCCCAAAGCGTCTTCTTTGCTTTGGTGGCCAGTGGCGATGCTGGGGTCCCTAGTTGAAGTTGGACCCATCGTGTCTCTTACTGAGCCTTTTAACTGTGCTTGGCTATAGAACTTCTTCGGCTGATACTTTGCGCATTTGGCCAATATGAGCTAACTCCCAAGCTGAGAAGTTCGCGAAGGGCTCCCTGTCTCGCTTTTAACCCTAGCTTATCGGGTCAACACTAGCCCGTTGCCGGAGGCTTTGTGAGGATTCCAGCTGCGGCTTCCACGCTTGGTGGCCTTGGCTATCGCAGCCTTCCATTAAATTGGTTTTCCCTCCCCGCTCTTCCTTTCCAGGGTGAAAGCTTTTTCTGTGGGGCATTCAGGGACCTCTCTATGACCTGCCAGCTTTCCTCGCAGATGGTCTGCTCTCTCTAACGCATCACCATCGATGCCCTAGTGGTTCTTCCCGAAATCTTACTTCATTGCTCTTCACAACCTCTAATTGCGGGCAAACCACTTACCCTTTGAATTGCAGACGCAGCAGCCCACCCGCTGTACGCTATCTTGCTAACCTGTAGCAGTACTTATGGACCCCCTGAAACCCGACGTTACTTAAGCTCTCGAATTCAAACCCAGATCAGAGCACAAAATGTGCCACTGACGGTCCACATAAACCCAACCAGCTCATTACTAACTGTCGCTATTTATTATAATTACTAACAGCTGGAACCACGTCCAGACTGCTAACACCATTTATTTCAGGTTTGACGTCTCCCACTCCCGGGCTCCACTTTCGGTGACCAATGCCCACACTTTGACCTGTACCGACAGAGACCTAAATGGCACCTTTTATACCGAACGGGATTGCAATCGAGCCACACGACCTGATCACTCCCAACTGCTTACCAGCAGATTGATAGACGTCTCCTAAAGCATCACCCCTACTACTGAGGCTTCACAACTAACAGTTCGAAAACAACCTTCTACTGATTGATTGACACTCCCCTTACCCCGCCAGATGAACCATACCCACGGGATGCTGTACGTCACCTTGGTATCATGTGAAACAATCCAATAACAGAGCCAGAGTACGCAACACAGGAATCTTTTACTCACTAAAATTCGATACGCCATCCGAACGAGAGTCCACTTATCCCCCCATCCGTGGTTCCCAATTATGACGCCGAATATCACTGAGAATCAATAAGACAATATATTTTTTGTCAGCTTAACAGAACAATAAGGCGCGAGCCTGCGCGGAGGTTTTCCACTCAGTTTTCTCTTGCAAAATTTCATTCCACTTTCGATTGGCATCCCGCTTGAAACTGACTCCTCACCAATTCAAGGCCTTTAAGTTGTGCTCCCTTTTTTCTGAATGATACGGGTTATTGATCCTGAACCTAAACTCACCTTTTATATGGATTGCTGTTTCCTCCACACTGATAGTTTCCTGGACCACTCCCACAAAGTTTGTTCATGTCTCCCCGTTTCATGACGCACTCCGTTTCTTAAAACCGGGAATATCCGTCATCGTCTTCATAGAGAGCCGTCCTCTTCATACTCACCGAAGTTCACGAGTGTACTCCCATTCATTTCTTTCATCTCTTCATGTTTATAACTTAATATGTGCATAGAACCTCAACAGGCCTCCGTTATCCACAGCTTGCACTATTTTGGTTTATAATGCATCCTTAGCGATGTATTTTCACGACATATTTTGTATTTCCACGGGCCACCACCAACCGACTCAAATTCGAAACCAGACCGCATTTGCCGCGCAAACCATTATCACCTCGGTCGATTCAAACTATCTGCAGCTATATTGTTTTGCTTCTGAAGTTTTTGACTCATTTTTTTGAAATTCGTGTATGTTTCATTGTTTTCAGTAACGTTGTACACAATGATCATGCGCTTGCGCGTGCGTCTCGACCACGATCGAGAAATATACCATCATATCATATCATATCTTGTCCAAAGTCAACCCCGCGATCCCATTGCTAATCTTACCCACATCCATAGCACAAAAATGCCTAACCAGCCTTTAGGGTACCTTGGGTTCCCACATGCACAGGGTGATTTTGACAGACTCGTGGTCACTCTCGCTCAGAGCTTTACGGTACTGTAGTTAAGGAACATCACTGAGGAGATCCGTTATTTGTAGATCAAGCAAGTGTGGAACACATCCAGGCCTACATTCGGTATATTCCATAAAATGTTGGTGCAAAGATTTGGCACGCTTTCATTCTTAGTAAGTCTCCTGCAATCCCAGCGTGCAGATTTCAACAACCCTGCCAGTGTGCCAAAGGTTGAAGTCACACACCATAAGGGTCTTGGTGGGTTTTACTTAGTTCATTCAGGGTCCACAGTAAGCGAACATCCTCGTCGCGGTTTGCACTTGTTGCCCTGTAGACAGGGACATTTTTAGCCCTTATGCCTGGAACGATGACAGTAAATGAGCACAACTGGACATTAGGAATCATATCTTGGTCTGAGTCTGGAGATGGTTTTTATCTGGCCTAATCAGGACGACTACCCCTCCTCCAAGGCAATAGCTTTCTCTATGCTGCCTACAGGTCGCTCAGTTCAGTTTCATGAGGATTCATGGAAACTGATGGGGCCCGCTAACCCTGGACATCAGGTCAGACCAGGGGAGAGCACAGGACTAGCGGCCAAGGCGATGATAGCCCAGTTGCTCGCACCTGCAAGCCCCCGGGTCTCACCGTGCTTCGACTTTTCGGAATCTAGAAGTCTTAAAGTCTTATAATACATGGATACGAGACCAAATCACGAATGTTAACGGGTCTCGTGATAAGATTGTTGTCTGGATGTCACCAGTGAGCCGGAAGGTAGCTAACCGGGTAGTAGAGGGAATGGAAGAATGGAAGCGGTTCAAAATACCACACAGGTCAGGTCGCGTCACAGGGCTAGCAGCTCAGTCAAATAGCCCAGGTTCTTGCGCGCGTTTCTTACCGCGCTTCGGCTGCAATAGTGTTTTCTTGTCACCAAGGATTTGACGTATTCAATCTCGGAGCGTAAATTTGGTTTTACTCCAGGAAAAAGCAGGGGCCCACCATTTGAACAGGTTGAAAGCTAGAACACGGCTCGAACAAAAACTGTGTTGGGCTAGCGGAACGTGTTCTCACCGGCGAAACTAGCCAGAGTGGAGAAGAGAACATGAGTGATGGGAGATAGCAGAGGTAAATGAATACACTGGAAAGCAAAGGGTAAGAGACAGCCGGAGAGATGAATTTCAGGCGTGTGAGGGAATTTGTACTAGGTTCAAATGGTGGGTGATCTAGGCTATTTGTGTTTCAAAGTAGGGTAGGGAGCGGTAATGGCTTAGCCTTTTCGAAACCAGCCTCGAACGGTGTGACAGTGTATGAGGGCTCTACCTCCCCCGGAAGTCTGTTCCGTGCAATAACCAATCTTACAGAGAAGAAATCAGCCCGGATGTTTCGCAGTGCTCCGGGCTTCCTCAGTTCTAGACCATGTTCTCTCAGGGCCGAGTATTCGTCAGTTTCAAGGACGGATACATCAGTCACCGACATCTCTCCCAGTTGTTTAAATGCTTCGATCATATCCTCCCTCACCCTCTCCGGTGAAGGGGTAGAAGTTAGAAAATTTGCCGATCCTTTTGTGTACAGTAGATTCCGGAGATCTAGGCTGGTCTTTGCCAACCTTCGTCGCAAAGTCTGCAGAACCTTCCGATCCCCAACTAAAGAGAGAGCTCGGGCTTGCACATAGCACCCTAGGTGAGGTCCTACGATGGCCGTGTATATGGAGACTGGGACCTGGGGAATTCTGGTATCAACTGTCCTTCGGATTGATAGAGGGCCCTATTGGCCTTGCCGGCCGTGGCAGTACTTTAGGCTGAAGGTTTAAAGGTATCATGGATAAGGACACCTAAACCATTCCTGGCAGAAGTTCGTGCTATCTTTTGGGGCTTGCTCGAATCCAGGCATCCTGGAGCCGGAACACCAGGCTCCAGGTTATTGACCTGTTGTGAAGAGTGTCCAGGTAGGATTGTAATTATTTGTTAGCTGGGTTCCCGACCATTTTAGCATCGTCTGCAAGCAAGGAGCAAGGATAATTTCGTTCTCTTGCAGGGCTACTTATGAAAGCGAGGAACATCAGTGGTCCTTGGACAGATTCCTGTGGAACCCCACTAAAGGCGCTCGCGGAGGATAAGGTGGCACCTTCTACCCTGAAGTAAAAACCCGGATTCCCCAGGTAACCGGGTAACCATGCTGCAATGGGGGCGCTATGTGTAATACTGCCTGTTTAGAGATGAGGAGAGGGTGGTTTACCGAATAAGACTTCATATGGAAATCTAGGCCACGAGTCTCGAATCGTTCACCCATGTCCAGGTTTTCGTCACATTATCTAGGAAGGACGGTAGGAGTGTGAGACGATAATTACTCTTGATGAACGCTTGCTCCGTCGCTCAAAGCAGGTCATGGCTCCTTAGGTGATAAGCAATATCGTCCCCAATTCATTGCTCCGTGACCTTTATAACAACGGGTAGAAGATATTATGAGGTCATTTTTCTTCGTCCACTCTTCTGAATCGCGACAGATGTGCCACACTCCAGTCCTCTGGTATCTTCGCCTCTTCAACGGAAATGTTGACTAATGCTTCCAGGTGAGCCCCAACTAACTCAACATGTGGCTGCAGAACAATGGGATTAATGTCGTCGGACCCCGCGGCTTTATGTGTACTCAGCCTGTGAGGCGCTGCTTTTACCCCCCCTGGCGTAATCGTAGTGTCTGACGTGGTCGGCAATTCAGGATAAATGGAATACCCTGGTCCATAGATGGAGTACCACGCCAGGCGAATTGGTTCTATGGTAACCTCATCGTCTAACCATGTTTCGCAGGAAGCATTACAATATGCTTCGGTGGCCCCTTTTTAAAGTTCCTTCCTCTTATTGCCTACACTACGGAAATTGCTGTAGAGTATCGATGAACCATTCTGCGCTTCCGAGCGGCTCCCCATAGTGGGGTCTCTGCACTCGGGCGCCAAGTCCCAACGAACGTTTCAGAGGTTTAAGTTCTTTCGGTTTTTCCGTTTTTTCAATCCAGATTCCCGAAGATTTTGTCCAACAACAACCCTGATATCTTCCCGGGGAGCGGAATGTCACGGTGTGGCGCAGCCGTTCTCGGTTTTCAAAAGCAGTTTACTAAGGAACTGGGAACTCAATGCAGATAGTGTGTAGTTTAGCAATTCTCAGTACAAACCCTGAAAGTGTCTAGCATCTGGCGTCGCCTGAGATCTGGAAGACTGATCACTGGACAGTGCGAAATAGCTAACGACGCTAGTCTAAACTGCATCTTACTTCTCTTATTGTCGGACTTCGGGAGAATAGATCTCGGAACAGTGAAGTAATGGTGACCTTTGTAGTAGTCCCGTCAGTCTGAGTAACACAAAAGATTCCGCCATGCAAAATCTGTCAAACTTCAAACGAAGAGGTTTTCGAGCCCCTCGCTCCGAGCGACCTTTATCCTTCTGCAAATGGACACGCTTCGGGATCGCCATCCGGACGAGCAGCAAAGATCAATATTTCTACATTTATGACCCCGGCAACCAGCAGTCTCACCCTTCACGCAAGACTCAAGACTTCCCGCTGTCGGCTCCAGTGAAGTAGTAAAGAAGTCCAGGGGAACCTAAATGTATTCAAGAGGGGTACTTTGGCAGAGGTAAAAGAGCCCAAGCACAGACACCACAATCTGGCTTATGCAGAGGACGTCTGTCGGCTGTAGCAACGGCTGTTGCCGCTTCAGCGAAAAGTATATTCAAACAAGGGATGCATGCTGTGTGGTCATCTGCTCACCTTAATACGGAAGCTGACTGAGGTGCAACTGTAAGGCGGTTCAATAAACCCCGTTCCGCTTGTTAACATACATGTAACAAAACATTGGTATGAACTGCCTTCACCGATAATCTGGTTATTTGTTCTATTGCACCAGGCCCCCTGCCAGCGCACGCGGTGTGTATTTGCCACTTGCGTGCCTTTCGTTAACAAAAGTTAATTGATGTGTCGAAGCTGCACGCGTACTGACACCTTGCATCTTGTGCGTAACTGGGAGGGACCAAAGAAAGTCAAGCAGCAAGTTCGGATCGCGCAGTGTGTACAGACTGAATGTCTACCTTCTTGACCAGGAAAAGAATTAAGAATGAGCCAGGTACGTGGCTGGTAGGCAGAACGAATCAATGGTGACTTCCAAGCCGACATGCAGTCCGTTGGCGTCCGAACCATGCAGGTAAAAGGCCTTTAAGTATTTCCGCAAAGTAACATATCCCACTACGACATTTCGTTCCACCTTCCGCGGCACTTAACAACAAGCCCGCACAACTCGAGCCGGAAGTACTTCCTCAATTACACGGTAATTGTTCTGAAACTAGAAAAGCGAATACACTTACAATACGTCAAAAACCACACTGTATGTATACACCAGGTTGTTGACTTCTAATTAACTTGAAAGTATTGTGAATAATCGGCTGACACTCCCATACTGAAATTGAATTAGAACACAGTGTAAACCGACTAAAGCATACATTTATGTACAAGCAGTCTGTAATAAAATTCCTCTAAGTCCACAAGGTTGAATCCTCTTGGTTCTTAGTGGGTGGTCTGGAGAAAATAAGAATAATAATGTTCGTAAATTTAATTTACCGGCTGAAGTTCCTGTCTTCGGTAGTTTGTGGCGTCGTTGAACAACCCCCTCGAAAGGACACGACAATCATGCCCCGATTCACATCAGTGAATGACGTGCCTTGCTGGGCGTAGTCTAGGCATAACATGTTCTTTGAAATAATAATTAAACAAATAATGTGACAATTCATTTCAGATTTACGGAACCCATATTATCCATGAGCACCGGAATAGTTCCTGGAGTCCGCTAGACATGGACTAATCAGCCAACACATCTATTTGCATAGGAAACTTGTGGTAGATTTTTCTGCTGGTTGGTTGCATGATGTTATTCTGGAATATTTAATTCCATTTAAAACAACTTAACAGCTGATTGCGGACTTTGGTGTCATCCAAGTGTTGGTCTCAATCGGTGACTTGGGCCAGAGTTTCATTGGAAAAACCTTTGAGGATCATAACTAATAATAATAATGATAATGGTTTATTTCTGAGGTGCCCGAAGCTTGCCAAGGGCATGATCAAACTTAAAAGCGACAGAATGGACAGACAAAATTCGTAAAGATGTAGAAGTAATCATGAAGCCAGTAGGATAGATAGACTTAGAAGGGAGATTAAAGGGAGATAAGTGTATGATAAGTGTACGCACACCAAAGAAAAACGGAAGGAGTTTAAATGAATCCAGGGCGGATTTGAGTGTTCGCCTGGTGAATCCGAAAGTCAAGGTCAAGTGGAGAATCCGATGCCGGAAGTCGACAGATATACTTGAGAGAGGCTGGAAATTGGTATGAGAAATTGTGGTAGTGGGAGACGGCGGAGGAAAAAAGAGATGTACTGCAAAAGGTTAGACGGCAATGAAGCTCTGGCACTCCGCCATAAGTGGTTGGCCTACAAGGCACAAAATCCACTGTAAAACAGAGAGCGAGGCGTAAAAAGTGTGTCGGATAACAAAAATGATTTGGAAGGATTGGATACGGTGGATGCGAGGCACAGATATTGGAAGAATGGATGCACATCATGAGAGTCAGCTAGATGATAGCATGAGAAATGACCGGTGAAGAACTGCAGGATGCAGAGCGAGTGCATATATACTAGAGGTGCAGGGGCAATAAGAAAAAGAGTCCTGCAAAAGGATACCAGCTTTTGGAATAGGCAGGTACGGTAAGATCGAACGGTGTAGAACTAACAAATTTTTTCATGGCTGATGAACTTGACGGATCGAAAGAGGGGGAGAAAAAAACTTTGGAAACTTAAAAGCAATGACGGTTGTGAAGAGCAGTTCATGAAACAAAGGCAAATGGATTATTGGATCGAAGAGAAAAGGAGATAATAGATTTATTAATCTGGATAATGCAGGCTCGACATGTGGCAGCGGTTAAGAGACTCTCATTTTGTTTGGCGGAAAGACGACGGTGGTGGAAGTGGCTTGGTATCACTGAGCGAATATAGGTGTTAAGTGGCGAAGGATATCTAAGAGCTGCAGCAGTCTGTGATGAAAAGATGCAGAAGCTGTGATGGCGAACAGTAGGAGAGAGAAATAAGTGAAGGGGTACTAGATGAATCTGGTGATGGCAGATCAAACGGAATGAAGTTGTGGATAAAAACCACGGAGTGATAATGATTTTAAATTGAGCGGAACGTTGAAAGCAGATCAAGCAAAAAGGCACAGAAAAGGCCTATGGCGAGCAACACAGGAACCGGGAGATGAGAGCACTGGCCGAAGAGACACAGGTAAGAGGTGATCAATCAGACCGTTTTACAGCAAGTGATACAAGAAGTAGGCTGAGAAGAAAGAGGCGTCAGGACAGGTACATCTGTGACAGAAGGAAAGGCACGAGATATGCATGCTTGACGGAGTTTGTGGCAACGGAATTGCAGAACTGCGTGCAGTGATGCACAAGAGTGCGGTCAGTGAGCTTTCGGAGTACAGGTTTACTTCAGGTGAATAGGGACCAGAAGACGGCGGCGACAACATGGGTGGAAAAACAAATACTGGTTGGCATCGGCAGAGTGGTGGGTAGGAAGACAGTGACATACCACTGGAGGTGACACTTTGGGATTCAATATGAGCGAAGACAGAATGAGTGGGTATGCATAACATGGAGGAACGACAAAGAACGGAAGAAACAGCAGCTATGACAATGGTGATAGATGAGCGTATCTGACAGAACAAGGGTGGCTGAAGCAAGCGATCTGCAACCGACAGCGTTGGACGAGTTGGGGCGAGGAGAGTCAGAGCTTGCGATCCGCAACCGGTGCTAATGGGTATGGCTAGCCTTGCACTGAAAACTCTACCTGAAAGACGTTTCGAAGTGGACACAGGAGGTGTGATCCACCAGCCTAATTGCACATGCACATCAGTGAAGACGGCCTGTAAGCTCAATGTGCGCCGGCCAGGGCGGTGAACCTGACCGCGCCCCGCACCACTGGTATAAGAAATAACGTTCGTTGACTGTTACGCAGGTGAAGCATAGTTCAACTATGAGAGCCAAAGATCCGCGATCGGATAGCTAGGCTGCGGGTGATCTCAGAGAGCAGAACCGGTGGAGGCAGCGATTGGTAATCGACCACAAGGCAGCGTTACCCGGGTGCGTTTACAATGGAAGTGGTCTTCGCGAAGCTAAGGCAGTTCATCAAATTTGAGAGTGAAGTGCTCACCGGAGGAGAACGCGAAAGGGAAAACAGATAGAGAAGGACAGTCAGGGTATGCCCCTACTTTAGGTCAACTGCTAACGGAAGCAAATAAAATCAAGAAGGGACGAAGCATAAAGCAATCTGAGACCACAGGAGATGAGGAAACTAGGGTGTAGGAAAATAATGGTATTGAAATTCGTTTATTCAGTACGGGAATGGCCACGGCTAGTCAAGCGTTTAGGATTCAGTCAGATTGATGAGACTGTCTATCGTTGATTGTATCCTCAATAGGAGGGTGCAGGTTCTGCGAAGGAGTTGGCGTTAGAAGCCGAGGCCCCTCTCTCACACCGTATTTCTAGTTATGCACTTATTAGATAACCGAAGTGCACGGATGACGTTGGGATATGGAGTGAGTGCCGATAGAAACTGGGACTTGGTATGAGAAGCTCGAATGGCGATGGGCAACTTATTCCCGAACTTGGAGCAGACAAAAAGGAAAATGTGTGACCGTATAGCCGATTTAGCTGCGTTGGAGGGGATGAAAGGGCCCTACTCCGAAGTGAACAAGGGGTTTCACAAGAGAAGGTTGATCGGTTAAGAGAAAAAGACCGCTCATTGAGCAGGCTGCGCGAGAAGACTAAGTTTGGTCTCAAGCGGCGGAACAAAAGTGGGTCGAGATTATATGCTGGTATCGTTCTTTGTGGCTCATGATGTGAATAAACCAAGTAATTGTTTGGAAAACTCATTTATATGCTTTCTGGCGTAAATCTGCCACATTCTGTCTTGCTAAAAATGATTGTTAGGCAAAATTCAGGCAAAGGCGTGATGTTGGACCTGTAGATGCTGATGATACTGTCCCGGAGACGGAAGGGGCGGAAGGGGGGAATCACACCTCTTCTAGCCCTGGCCGCCTGGATGGCGTCGTGCTCAGAGCAGTTGAGGGAGCTAGAATAGTTGGGGCCCAAATCGCGGATGGTAGGTGGGCTGGCTACTGGGGACCCACCAAGAGCTAAGAATCCGGGGAGCAATTGGAGTTTGTAGTTCAGGACATCTCACTTGTCAGTGGAAAAATTCACCACCCAGGAGTGGCACTAGCGGTAAAGTGCACAGGCCCACGCAATTGTTGCACGGAGCACAGGTAGCATCGCTAGAACTGAAAGAGTAGACCACCTTCTATATTGTCTGAAGCTAGGAATGACGCGTCGTGGTGTACTAGATTTAGTGTCTCAATAATGTACTTTAGAAATGGGAGAGGACCCAGTACGCTGCCCCGTATAAAGCCATTTGTAACAGGTCTTGGGCTAGGTGTATGTCCGTTGGTGGGGACCACCTGAGGAAGATGAGTGGAATAAGATGGCAAACAGGAAAGCAGTGGTCCAGTAACGCCAAAAGAATGCAATTTAGTAGTGAGACCGTAGTGTGGATTACCGTCGAATTCCTCCGACAGTTCTAGGTTGATAGTGATTGACGCCTGTCTGCTACCAGCAGCCTTAGTGACTAGGCCGATCAGGTAAAACTGACAGGCGGTGCATGAACGCGGTTTGGGAAACCCAAGCTGTCTATTTCTAAGAAAAATAAAATCGAGAGCGTGATTGTTTTTGCCTTCTTTACCAATCATTTCCATTACTCTGGAAACGACAGGGATGTGGTTTCACTAGGGCCTTTCCTTTGTCTGACGTCACAGTGGTGGGACTAAAGACAATCAATTTGACATTGTAAGCAAGATCTTGACCGAGGGAAACGGTATTGTTAGGCAATTATGTTGCCCAATTTAAAAAGGTGCAGCAAAATGTGTTCTTCTACGATTTCTTCCAATAAACGGGAGAGAATTGTGTATGGGCAATGAGGCGACAATTTGCTTCCACATGGGATGGGCCTTTATTTTGTCACGGGAATTTAACCGAGCATTTCCGGTTTGTTGGCTACAGACTGGAGTCATCGATTTAGTAGATAGATTAAGTAAAATGTAGCGTGAGCCAGGTCCACTTTCTACTTAAGCCGAAGTAGTAGGTGGGGAAGCAAGGAGCCGACTTCTTCCTGGTGGATGAATTGGTGGCGCGTACGTCGATATGTCTGAGCCTAGCATCCCCGACGGTGTCAGATGCACTGATGGTCATACCAATGCATTTTCACGACGGATTTATTGTTCTGGGTTTTGCCACAGTCTACTTGCTCTTAATGGATTTCACAGGACCGTTCTGTGAGGGCCCCCCGGCCTGTCGGTAGAAGGCTGTAATGCAACCTGAGATAGAATGCACGACATTTGCTTGGGACCTTGAGGGCTGGACAGATAGAGGCCCACTACTGCTGAGGGGGCTATGAAGGTAGTGGTTGTTCTGTCTGAGTTACAGATCATAGAAACAAGAGGCGGTGCATCTACGGGTCCTTTTGGCTCAGAGCCACTGGAGGGCTCTGGTTCTCCTTTCTGCATGTGGAACATCTCACTTTGTGGAAGAGATTCTTCAGCATATATTTTGGTGTTTTTGGAAGACGTAGCCTCAGCAATCCTTTGGCAGGTACTGATGAACCTGCTGATTGTTAATTGGTTGGAAAACCGAAATGCTAGAGGGCAGGGGTAACGTTGTGACCGCTCAAGCAGTCCGATACCGTGGCTAGTGTGATGAGCCATGCTGCATGCATCCTGCATCGGTAAGCAGCCCGGTAAATTTAGCACCATAACTTGGCTAGGGTCTTCTATTTTTCTGTGAGTTTCCGAGATGATTGTATCCATACAATTGCTTGCTTTGGATAAGCTTTCCGGATCAGCTAATTATTTTCGTTCAGCAATGAGTATCAGCGGAGGTACCTTTGACGAAGAATACTCAGTCATTTGCCATTTATTATATAAGTAGTTTACCTTTCGCTCCAAATCACTGACTTTATTTTTGCCCTGCTGTATACATCGACGGGTGATGCGGAGCATCCATTGACATCTGCAGTCGTGTCCACGTTTGCGCTTTTTCACTCTGCAGGCTCGTGTAATTTGTTTTGGACTAGGCGGACAGCAACTTTTAAATACGGACTTAAACATTTTTTGAGTCCATAACAGAAGCAGTTGCTTTCGTAGAGGACGTGCAGGTTATACATGAGCCCTTGCAGAGGCTGCCACTCGGCAGAAAAATATGTGTAAGCAGATCAACAAGTGGCTCGCCTAATAGATACAGTTGCTCGGATCGACCGAGGCTGATGTGCTTGATAAGCAACTGTTTGTAAAGAGAGCGGTTGAGGGCTAGAGGGCTCGGATTTCACAGTTGACCGCAATATCAGTGATCGCTCCAGCAGACTTTTTGTGGGATTGCAGGCGTAAGAAATTCTTCACGGTACTTTTTCTGAGTATCTGGGCTAGGCTTTAACACAGATACGCTAAACTAGGCTCTGAATAACCAATAAAGCCGAAGAGGTGTAAACTCACAACGAGGTAAAAGTAGATGCCTAAAAGATGTGATTCAGGAAAGACTGAATAAAAGATTTATAAACGGGGTCGCAACGGATAATTTCAGAAAGGTTTGAACAGGAAATTCCTGGAAAAACTTATGTTGACGTTCAGCGATGATTGGCTGGAACTCCACAGCAGGGTTGCGCAGCCTACGTATCTGAAAACACGACGCTCAGTGTGAATAACACATCTTGCGAGGCATGGCACGAAATCAAACCTAAATGTTGGAAGAAGCGAAAACGGAACAATCTAATTTTTGCGCTTAAATGACCTTAAGCAGGTAGCTTTGGACTCAGTTGGGCAACAGGTAATTTTACGATATCGGCAAATCCATTTCAATAATTGGGAGTCGTTTGCCAGCATTTATCCACTTCAAACACGGCAAAGTTAACCGAAATTCTTTCGAAGACAGTTTTACCTGACACGTTACTTGCATTGACCACTGATGTACTACTAAAGCAGAAAGCTTTGAACAGCGGATCGAAAAAGATTGAATTTCAAGGGCACCACGTGCGAGTTTTTCATTCAGCCCCACCTAGCTGTGCAAACTGATACTTCAAGGGAACTTGTTTCCTACAGTGCTCGTGATCAACTTTGCCGACTAAGGTTACACTACTTTAGTGGGAGCACCAGCTGAAGTGTGGTATACTTCTTCGGGTGTTAATTCCTGCTTTGAGTGTTGTGACATCGCCTAGCGGGAGAGTATCACCAATTCACCAGCCGATAATTAGCTGGAACACGATATCACCTAAGTGCACACGGTTTCCGGTGCATTTCGTCACCATAGGTAGGGCGTATAAGGATCAGGTATAAGCTCGAGCAATTACCCAACAATAAAACCAACTAGAAAGCAGACTATTTACTTGCGGGGAAAAGTGCATAAACAAGCAAGCAGCTCGCGAAAATTTAAGCAACTCGAGCCAGCGGGACATCTGCCGAGGATCGGAGCCTCGAGGTTGCTTTGAGCCTTAGACAATGAGCTTGAACATTGCTGCAACCGTATTCGTTAATCTCATCCTCTGATCTTAACTCTTTTATTAAAATTTAGTTGTAGTTGTTGATTCATCGTCCATTATTGGAGTGTAAGAGCCTTGAGGGACCATTACTGTGGCTTGGTATTTTAAAATGGCCGAATCTGTCGTACATACTCCTGTAGCTATTTGTAACCGACTTTGTTTTGAATTGTGTCAGAATAGTTTGGTTCATGTCGCTGAGGTGTTAAACTGGTTGGAGTTTACTGTACCCAATACCCTTGGCAACCTCTGGGAAATGATAAACGCAGCAACTCGGCAAACCTTCTTGAATCGAAGGACAATACCCAGCAGGTTAACTAAACTATTTTGCTTGTATGTCCCGGTCACGTTTCTTGCTCAGGCTCCGGCGCATTAGGCTGTTCTAGGGTCATTTCGATTTCCCATGGAACTAGAGCCAACCTAAAGCTGGCCCAACTGAGGAGAAAGCAGGTTGTGGAACAGCTAGGGTTGAATAAGCACGGTAGACTGCCCGAGGTGAGGTGTGAGACAAGATCAGTGAAGCTACTTTTGGCACTTGCCAAGGAGGAAGAAAAGCTGGACACCAGGAAGAAGGTAGAGGTGCAGAAACGGAAGCTAAAAATTTACTTCGCCGCCTCGGTGACTGCCATGTATAGAACAATGTGCCGTCAACAAATCCCGTGGTTCCAGTGACAGAACATCTACCGGATTATCAGTCGAATTTACCTAAAGTGGGATTGGGATCATTTTTTCTGTTTGTCTACCTATTGGTGTTTGTGAAACAACTTGAATAATGATTCAAAGGCAAGGTTGGGGAGGACGGCTAGTATTCCCTTGATCTGATGCGCTACCGCAATGGGCGAGCATTAGGTGGGATTTTTGAATGTTATGTAGCCTCCGAGACTGATGTTCTTTGGGGCCGGAGAAATCCTAAAGGATTTATATGAACTAAATTGCGTGGTAGCTCGTTCACCAATAAACGACGCCCTGCAAAGCTCGAAGCCCCCGGCGGAATATTCAGGTACCTTGAACAGGTCGTCATTGAGGTTGCTCAGCTGTGAAGTATGTCTTACTCCGGAGAATTCCTTTTCAGACTTTAACTGGATGCAGATCACGGGAAGGATTGCTCCTGCGCTACCCAATCTTCCCCAAGATTTGCGGATTAGAACCGTTGATGATATCTCCAGGACAAGGATGAACTCAGTTTACAAGATCTGCTGCAACTGTTGTCCTGTGAGGCACCGATTGCTCGAAGCAGGTTTGATAAACTGGCTGCCGATAGCAGGTTTCAAGGGTATTCGGAGTCACCCAGTCGGGGGTATGTTGTACAAAGGCAGCAACCAGGAGCGACGTCGTTCACGCTAACACAGGGTAGTTCGCCGGTGGTAACGGCTGACAAATGCCCCGTGTTTAAAGGGCTAGAAGCACTTGAGGAATGTCAGCGTCTCCTGTCTCTCGATATATTCGTTCGTTAGACATTTCTTAAAAATTCGAGGCTTGTTTCCGTGTCTCATGTGCGGGCCCCTTCCAAGCAACTGTCCTGCTTCTAAACCACTTTCAATATCCGGTTTGCAACTGGCCCTGGGTTGCTGGCTCAGGGGCAATCCCAAAAGTTTTACCGCGACCGAGCTCTATCGTGAGGTTAGCTACTCATTGTGAGTCAAGTGACCCCGTAAGTCTCTACATATGATGCACTTCTGGTTCCAGCGTTGATACGGTCGAGCATCCGGTTTTCCCTGTGACCTTTGTGTTTTAGTTTTGTTTGTGGAATTTTGTAGATGAGACAGGGTTAGGAGTACATAGTTAGGACTCTGTTTTCTGCAGCCGAATTCACAATCCTAATCGCCATATGCTGGAACTCCACTCCTTTCTATTTTCGTCCATGAGTGTGAATATTACTCAGAGTACGCACTTGTTGGCTGTCATCAGTTCCATGGGCCAATATTAATGTATCGACCGAAACTCTCAAGTCCTCATCCGGCTGAAACCTGACCAAGGATTCAATGCTCGATTCATCGACTAATAAGCTTCACTCGTTCAGGAGAGCACCTTGGAGCCTTGAAGCGACGCGTAGCCCAAATCAACGCAGAACCCAAATCAAGAACAAGATTGCTGTGCAAATTCTACGGTGCTATTGGAGAGTGAAAATATAAGTACAAACAAGATCGTAACTTTGACAGTGAGCCTCAGTCACTGCCCAGCCAGAAAGTTAGTCAAAAAAAGAAAAAACTCTGTAAGAAAGGAAACAGTTGGCCAAAATGAGTGAATTATAAGTACCCGCCCTGAAGTCCAAACAAGTGGAACAAGTTCTGTACGCCTAATCAGGCCCAAAGAAAACTTTCCTCAGCGTGGCAGCCAAAAATCAGAGTAAACGAGCTGGACGGCTAAGATCAGTCGATGTGAGTGAGGAAGTAAAACCGGGGAGTAATAAAACAAAACTGTGTTGAATCAGTGCAAATCACTATCGTACCAACTCTGCGCAAAGTAATCACAGTAAGAAAGCACACCCATAAAAAGAAAAAGTAAGTGCACTAAGCGTAGGTTAATTGTTGATCACAAAACAGTATCAGCATGAGTTGGTTTAGATGAGGTGGTCGAAAATTAGTCATAGAATACAGGAGTGCAGGCATAAGCGGAATTTCCCAATCAACATGGATAATACAATTGAGACCCTCATCAGAGCTTGCCAGGGTGCCTTTCTTTCCGTGCGAACAACTCATACAGCCTATGCATACAATCCACATGTGGACACCATTCAAAGGCGGTAGTTGTTGGAGCATCCCACCTGCTCTGCATCACATAACTGGCGTTGAACTACGCAATCGGCTTTGAAACTTGGAGTTGGGAGCCTGTAGCCCAGTAAAAAGCTGTACGTTATTGGATTGTGTATGGGTACGTGCAAGTAGCAGCTCTTCGACTGATGCTTGGTGGGGGAGGAGCAGAATCCCAATGCTTAGCAAACCAGAATGGTTTTCTAATCAACCAGGTTTACTGTAGGTGCAACTGACAGCGCCTTGTTTTTTCGTTTCTTCCGTTCAGTTTCATGTCGGCCTACGCAGCTTGTGCTCTGTTCCTTTCTCTCTCTTTTACCTCTGTCCTTCCTCATCCTCTGTAATATTTTTCTACGGTTCGTTCTTTAACCTTCATAGAAGTTGCTCCTTCTGTCTGTCCTGGATTTCTGAGTTTCAGTGCCACCCACTGCCATTATTATTTTCTTCGGTTTGTCACTCTCTATCTCTTTTTCTTTTTAGTTCATCTCATGTTTATCTCTTGCGTTTTCCTTAAATTATTTTTCCTGTCACATCCAGCCTTTCAGAGCTAATTGCACTGAACCCTTTATATGTCCTCCACTCGTTGGCCTGGTCGATTGGGCTGCACCAACGAGAAAAAGCGCAATTTTCAACAGCCCTCCCACAGTGGATTAAAGCTGAACAGATTGTATGGGCTCTCTGATGTCCCTGCCGTATGGTCCTCCGCCTGATGTACAGTACACGCCTGTGTTATTATTCAGTGGGAAAATAAATAGAACACATGAAAAACCTTGTGACCTCCCCAGCACTGCATCATACTCGTACAATACCCCACTCCCAACGAATCTCTAAACACAACATATACACTTCAAAATATTACCAAACCAAGCATCCTTTTCTCACCAACACAATGCTGTACGGAAGGCATTATTCTGTATGCCACAAAAATAGTCGCGAATGGGGCCCTTTGGTACTGCTGGGCTACGTGCATGATGAGTTGCTTTTTGAACGAATGCTTGCAACTCGCTTCGAATACAGGCTCTGATATCATGTTCCAAGGGGGACAGATAGACGCCAAAAAGAGTGTTCCCTGGCCCCCAGTCGCGGACAAAGCCGCTTTAGTCCTATGGAAAGACCATACAGCTATTAAGTGGACACCTATTCGAACCGAAGCTGGCTGATTTTCCCCTGCGTGGTTAAGATGTCCCTTAAGCTTTTGAGGTCCCCGGTTGACTATCTTTACTCCTATGTGTATAAGTTCAAGGCTTGAAGTCGGTTGGGACAGGGTATATTCTACAGTAGTGTTCACTTCTTGTTCCTCCTTTGGGCCCTCTCTCGTTTTCGTCTAAGCTCGGTACTGGCAGCCACGCCTACGTGTTTATCACCTTATGAGGCCCGGTAAGTGTGGAAAAGAACTTGAGGAACAACTCAGGAGTGAATTTGCTCGGGAGGCTGAAAATCACCCTGCCACTTGGGGTGGTAAGGTTCGTTAACTCAAACCCCTCGAAACGTCGCGGCCTTGACCTTTCTCCTTTATCACTACGTGTAACCCCCTTGTCTGATTTCCTCAGCGTGAATTATTTTGTATCACTCTTTGGTGCAGGCGAGGTGGTTCACGAACTACCATCTCGGTAGGCTATTATTGCCAGCTTGCTCCGAGTACTAATCGAGTACTGTTCTCGTCTAGCGACGGATCTTATTGCCACTGGCGTACAGCAGGATGTTGAAATCCACCTTCAGTGGGAGATCTTTCGTTAAGACAGAGAAAAACCTCGGGTCCAGCATGATGCCTTGTGGCACTCCGTCCGGGGCATACGGTGTACCGGGGGCAGCCCCGTTCGCTCAGACCTGGAATGTTCGGCAGCAAACATAGTGCGACACTCCGGCTACGAGAGGCTTGTGACCTCCAGAATGCGGTTTCTTGAAAGCAACGGATAGCTCACTCAACTGGAGGCCTTTGAGAAGTTCAGTAAAATGCACTCATCTAAACCCACTTGTCGGTAGGCTTCTTGTACCCCGGCGAGGTTTTTCGGCTCCATCTAGGCCCCTTAAACCCTTATTGGGGGCCGTACTGGTGACCTGTTTCAACGGATTCGCAGAGGAGTCGTCAGTCAGGCTTTCCATGACCTTTAATGGTAAATATCTTTTGATAGACTTAAAAATGGGAGAAACTACGCGGGCCTCCAACTTTATGGGGATTCAACCTAATCGTGTTTAGTGATTGAGCATCTAACACAGCATATCAGGTGGTTGGTTGGCGCTCTGGCAAAACACAGGGAAAAACTCACCGACGCCTGCAGGACTCCGTGTTCTTGTTGTGCCAAGCCTTGGTCGAACCTGCATAGTCGAGACGTTGATCGACTGGTTCTCCCCTGAGGGGATCGCCGGTGGCTGCCGGTCTGCCAGTGCCCGGTGTTCCCATCCGGTGGGGGCGAATACCGAAGCGTAGCGACGGCAGCCTACTGGAGGCTTCCTTGTGTCTCCCAGCCTTTGCGCCAGCTGCTTAAGGCCTTTCCGAAGTGACTTGTTTACGTGAGTTGCCTGATCAAGCCGTCTGTGGAGGCTCCCTTCATAGAAACCGCCTCTGCTGGTCAGTGACTTCTTGTTTTCGCAGCCTGCTTTAGAGGTTTCGTAGGAGGTTGTGGCTAGGGTGATCCCGAGTGCTCTGTGACGGCAGGTGGCGTGCTTAGACAAAAGTTTCATTTTTGAGGATCTTTAGCCTCCGTCTTCCCAGACTCGGTCTTGATTCAAACGTACCGGGGAGCAAATAAGTGCATTACCTCCACCTGAGCCATCTTACCATCGCTAGGGTGCTCGGTAAGGCACGATGAACTGAGGGGCCACGAAGCAGTACCTAGGAAGTTTCGTACTGCCGGGAAGTTGGCCCTGGTAAAGCTCCATACAATGATCCCCCGTTCGCGACAATACCGTAGTGTGGATCACTGGAAGATGAAAACTCAGTGGTCCCAGGACCTCCTGGGCTCAGGTACTTTCAGTTTATCGATCACTTGAGGATCCCGACTAGCAATGAAAGCAAGGCTCTCCATTACCACCACTCGGGCTGCCTCATTTGCTCAAGCCTATCCCACTTGACCACCCCGCTGAAGAAGGCAGATGAGGTATATTCAGGCTTAGCACAGCCTGACAGACAGCTGAAGCACGCAACGGGCAGGTTGAAGCCTTCTTACTATGTACGAGACGGTGTTTAATCTTGTTCGCCTGTCTAAGTGCTATGATGTTTCAGCTTTTCGTGATTCCTGGAGGGTAACGAAGCTGGCTCCCAAGGGTTATATTGTTTTACTCGCCAGCTGTACGGAAGCCTACCTTCCCTCCGGAACTCAGTCTAGAACTGCTTTTGTGAGGTCTGCTGCCTCTTGTTTTCTGCTGATGTACGATGTACACCAAACATGTATGCCGCCTGCAGGTCTGTTCCCGTGGTATTTGTGGCCTTGACTTCTGGCTATAAGTCCCAGGTACCCCCGAGCACTCAGGCTCAAGTAACACCAATCGCCAGGGCTTTCAACTGGGCAGCCAGAAGACAGAGCTGAAGAAGATTTTGACACAAACAGGGACTATCAGTTCAGAAGCAGGTTTCACCTTGACTGCCGTGGTATCTTTGCATACGGGCGCGCGTGAACTTCAGGCCGCGAGCTCCGTTCGAGCGAGATTTCCAATACAAAGAATTTTTAGCTAGAAAGGATCAACGAACTCTTCAGGTAGCAGGAGCTCAGAAAACCCTTCCAGTGTCTATATCTGGATGGTTGTGCGCCTGCTGCCGTCTCGAACAAACATTGCTGGGAGCTACGATAGCGCGCCTAAAACACAACTATCTGAACACACGATCGACTTTAGCCACGGAAGTTCCTGTGTAAACTGAACTGAATTGAAAAAATGGTGTGGCCGTAGAAATGATTAGTTAATGATGGGCTCCATGAGGTCTCGTGTGCCCCTGAACTACCAGTCAGTGGGTGTTCAGTTTTGGAGTTTGCTTCCACTTGGCCATGCCTGAGCTTCCAACTCTGACAAAGTTGATACCGTCAGGGTGTTGAATCCTAGGCTACTTGGTAAACCCCATGGCGAAGGCTGGCACTGCTGTAGCAGCTTCGGAAACACTTTCCAGCAAAGCCTAGAGCTCAATTCTGTGTTCCTATCGACTTAGGTCAGAGTTTCTATTGAGCAACCACCAAGTCTCCTACGTCCCTAAGAGAACTGCCTCAGTCGTTCTAGGCCCTAGTTGTGGCTTAGTCCCCCTTACATGCAAACCCCCGGGTGAGGCAGCGCTGTACTCGGTCCAAGCCTGGTGTCCTTCACCGTACACGGAAGCCGTGATTGAACGCGATAACCTTGGGGGAGAGGATGACCACCGTGCAGGGTGGTAAGGTAACCCCGGGATTCCTCGTCGATACCCTTCGATCAAGCTGCCGGTGATTTCCAGTGGCTTTCTGAGCGGTAAGGCTAAGCTGCTTGGCTTAGGGTTATTCTGGACCACTACTGTGAGACCTCGAACACATCTGACTAGAAGGCTGCAACCCTTAGTCATGGTGACCCCATCCGCCTCACTGGCATAGACCTTCTATCGTTCGGTAAGTGCAGGCACTTGTTCACACCAAAAGACAGGTCCCACAGCCCTCTGATAAACCCTACCCAGGTCCTGGCGGGTTGTGTCATCTGATACGGATGCACTCGGACCTACTTCATCCGCAAGGGCAAAGACGTGGTTTCTTAAGCCCACGGCTTGTTCGCTGATAAATATGAAGAACAGGAGGGGCCCAAAATCGATCCATGGGAGAATCCGCAGTGTAATATGTCCACACCCGAGGCACTTCTACTATGACCTAAAACCCCCCCCCCCACTATGGGACATCGGATACATTAGATACATTTTGTTAGTGACACGAATTCTTCTAACTCTTAAGGGGAGATCCGATGGCCTACAAAATTGAAAGTTTTAAGTTAGTCCAGGTAATATACTTCCACTCTTTCCTCCTGTCTAGACCCGGGGTCTGCTGTTCAAGGTTATCCAACACTTTCCTTAAGCACGAATGCTGTTTCAAAAAACGTTGCTGGCCCACTCGAAATAGCAACTATAGCCCTTGGTCTAGGGCCTCTTTCTTGCCAGTCCTATTTACTGGGTTTCTCCTTTGGGGGAAACTAAGTCACAATTCCTATGCTTGAAGTGGCTCATCGATGTAACTCAACTTCCAGTTGTGACGTCACGGATGCTGACCCCACTAGCTACCCACATACTGTCCCCCAGCTAATTTGATTCCTCGTCTTCAAGCAGACTCTCGCTTTCTTTTCTACAGAGTGGTCACCCCAAATCCAGTCTCAACCTCCTTCTTGCCCGCCCAATGTGCAAGGTTCTCCTTCGGAGTTAACTCAACCCCAGTTCTTATCCCTTACCTACATTATACCAAGTTCACTTTGCGCGATCCAACCTGGGCTCATTCCCCCTCTCTAAGTTCGCCCTGGCCTTTCAGCCCAGAATCCCATCCCGGCGACCACCATTAATTACCAAATCACCTTTAACCTTCTTCATTTTCTTCGCCATCTTTAGCACTCCTGTCCTGCCTCTTCAGCTAGTAGTTCGCATTCTTTTAAAGTAGTTCCAATTTATAGATACTAGAGGTTTCCCTTTACCACTGACCGTTGATCCCCAGTTCGGAGCATCCCAGACTGCTTTTTTCTATTTTTATTCTTCCAGACAACCACTGATGTGTGCCCTCCCTTCGATGCCTCGGAATAATACCTGGCCCATATTTCCGGCTGAAAACTCATCACTTGTCCATCATTCCGTCACTACCACTTCGGTCCTGCTCTCCAGGATCCCTCGCAACCTGGTCACAAGCTCCTGGAATATTAGATCTCTGCAGCTCTGTGACAAAGCTAATATCACTGGTGCGAAACCCGCCGACGCGGGGCGCAGTCAGACCCACCATTATGGCCGGCGCAAGTCGGGCGTGCAGGACGTATGCAACGATGTGCGGGGGTAGCTAGAACGGCGGACTGCACTTGCTGTCACCAAAAATGGTTTTCAGGTTGAGTGTCTAGCGCACAGTCAGCCGTACCTCCTGCACCGGTTGCGGCGAAAAACTATTTATCCGCTCAAAGTGCTCCAGATATGCCACTTTTCCCCCAATTATCACCTGTTTTTCATCGGACTCATCTCCATCTTCGCCATCTCAACTTACCGCTTCTTACGCCCGGAAAATCTACTTCCCTTGTCACATAATTATCGCGTGTTTAAAAGACCGTTACCATATTGGGCTTTCCGTTCATGGTCTTTTTTACCGAGGATTCGTGTAATCCGCAATCTTAACCAGTCCCCAAGATAAAACTAGCCCCTTTTTATCACATTTACCGATATGTTTGAAAATGGTTACACTTCATGTTGCCATGCAATTCCGCTGAAAATATACAAACGGTATTTCACTGGGGAATATTCGTCTCCAAAGCATCCAAACAGTCGACGATACTGAGACAGTTCGCCCTCTCTCCATCAGTCCCACGGTTCACCCGCATACGGCTGCAGCATTGCAATATCCTCACCTTGCAACGATTCATGCCCTCCCATATTTTCACATCTGAGAGACATCTGTATCGCAGCATTTCGATCTTTCGCCATCACACGATCCACGTTTTACAAGGAAAATCAACAGATAGTATTTTTCCTGTCAAGTACTTCACCGCCGTAATTCTCAAACGTATTTATCGGTTGTTCGATGCTTTTCATATCCGGTATTCTATCTTGGCAAACCCTCTCGGACAATTCTGATCCTAGCAAATCTCTGGTCATCATGTCCGGCCCTTAGATAACGATTATCATTACGTAAATACCCTTTTTTCATTTAATTACCCATCTCCTTCGCGAACCGAGTATCTGCTACTATCATGGCTACTCATCATAAATTGATCTGTCACCCATTTCCCATTTCCATCTTCGTGCATCACATTCCACTACTCTGGAAGTAACCAATGTGCTGAACGATTAAATGTTTACTTCCGGCCAAGTCTTTCACCATCACCTAGGCGATCTCTCTCTACTGATGGGCCCTTCACTAGGTATTTAACTGACTCAGCCGATATTCGGTCGCTGAACGTTACAGGAGTAATCTTCAGAGGATTCTTCTTGTTCTTTATCCGAGAATTCACTACTTTCATCGTCTATTTTTATGTCCTAAGCCGATCCATACCCAGCGCAGCGCTATGGCAGGTTCACGTCTCCCTTGGAAATTTCTTGCCCTCAAGGTGAACAAAATTTCCGTCAATTTTATTTGATTCTCCCTTTGCCCAGTACCCCTTTTTGTATTATTAGAGTACGAGTCTACTCTTACCAACCAGCTCGGCCCTGACTCGGCTGCCTCGGCCGCCCGACCTTGAGTTCAAACTTTCGGGGCGCCACCATGAGGAGTAACCAAATAACTCTCCTATACTGTATCGAGTGCACATACCTGAATCACTCTCTTGTAAGTCGGATTCTGTTTACAACTGTCCCGTTTGATCTTGCGTTGCAGCATGTCTTGGGTTAACCCGAAGTAAACCGTTGCCATTATCATTATCATGGTCATATTCAAGCCATTTTTTGCCATACTGGTCGCCTTACCTTCCATCAAAACTCCCTTTATAATCTTCAAGATTACCGAAGTTGTGCTGACCGGGTCATGGTTTAAGCAGTTTCCCTGTACTTATCCTTACAAACTAGACAAACTGCCGACCTTAGCCAGTCCTCACGGCTGACTCTCTGCCACAAATGAACTAAAGATAGCATTGAGGGGCTGCAGAATCGGGTCATCCAGTGGTTCTGACCTGGCGGGATGGATACCGTCTGGTTCTGCCCTCTCGTGCCAACAGCTTGCGAGTAGCTTAAGCCAATTTTGGATATTTTTAACCCTGACTTCACCATGGATCCAGTTTTTAAGAGACGGCCAGGCGCAAAACCGCCTACCCGGTGGGCCAGACGGAAGGTGCTTATAGTTGCATTCGCCCTCGTCTTTTTGGTTATAGCTGGCCCTAAAGTACTTAACTTTACCGACCTCAACCCTTTAAACTATCTTCGACGGTACTCGGGTAAAAAGCGCTTTCCGGTTTGCATTGACGTCCTGTGGCAGCCTTCTGGCACACGGCTACCGACATTTTTTTGTGTTGCCGCAGACCTGGCCATTGTAGCCCTGTATCACAGAAACCACCGATGGCTATCTCTATCACTGTAATGCGAGCAGGCTCCTTTCACTTTCAGTACTTTTTGGACTCGACTGGCCTACCACTACAGGGACTTACTTCTTACTTCCTTCCTCAATGGGACTATTTTCTCTGTCATTTCTTGCAAGCTATCTCGAAGGCAAAGCCACGGCCTAAAAAACTGGTTGCTACCATTTTACTCTTCCATCTTCACCTTACTGCATCTCCTTGTGGGTTTCTTGAGAAATTCGATGGGAAAACCGGCTGTTATTATCCGGGGCGGGCGCAGCCCTTTGTTTACTTGCCGTTGAACCATCCCCATTTCGCTGTTCCTCGGCGGATCCTTAAAGGACCTGCTCACGACGTCTCTCGTATATCTATCAATTACCAAGTCTAGGATGGACGCCTTCTGTCCCTCTCTTTAACTTGTCTCCCGCCTAAAGTGCCTCAAAGGCGCCTCCCTATTCATAAAGCCTAATATAAACGCCCTGAAGGACCTCCAGTTAACAATTCAAAGAGCCGCTCCACACACGAAGTACTGAAGTCCCCTAAAACTAAAATTATGGTGCCCAAGTTCATCTGGGTTCCTGGGTTACCGGTCAACTGTGCACCCTCTTCGTCCCGGGATGAGGGCTGCAGTACATGCAAGCCACGAATCTTCACGGTTGATTTCTACGTCTGTGGTTGCCGCCCGTAATTTTGCAGGCATAAATGGGCCTGGTAGTGCTGAACGCGTTGGCCACCTGTAGGTTGTGGTACACTTCCCCCAAGAACTGTACCTATCTACACCGTGGTGAGAGCATTTAGTTGGATGTGGTGGCCTGACTTCCGCCTAAAAAGCAGTCACTTATCCTTGATTGTGGTCACGTACGCTTACAAGTCCAGGCCTCCAACTGTGAGCACCTATCGCTGGCGCCGGATGCTTTCTCTTACGACACACAAAGTTCCTGCTGTCTAGGGGGGTCATTGACTTACTAGGAGTCCCATTCTTCCCGGAAGTCAGCTCCGAGCAACCCGCCAGTTTTTCGGGGTTTGCTTGAAAGCCACCTATGCACCATCTGCTGTGAAGGCCTCGGCGGCCATTCCTCGTGGTAGCTAGGTAGGTCTCTCAACCGGCGTGCCAGTTTTGTGAACCACCCGGCTCCTCTGCTGACTTGTTTTAACTCAGAAGGCCCTCCCCGAGGCACATCATGCCTCACAGCCGGAGCCGCTCTGGGGAACGAGGGCTGGCAGGACATCCTCGCTATCGACGAAGCTAGTCTGGTTGTGCTGAACGACAATGAGCGCGGCAAATTCAGTCTATTGGCCTCAATATGTCTACCCTCTCGCTTCAGTCATGGGGCTCAAAAGTATTTGATCCCCTGCCACGGTCTTGAAGCGATGGGCCGCTTTTAGAAAGTAGTCCCGGAGCCCATAGTTCATAAGCTTTGCCACGACCGGTCTAGGTCAGTAAGCTTTCTCGTCTTTTGGTAGGATACACTCTCCTGGGCGGAGGAGTGGCTTGTTGGCTACAAGCCCCGGCGTGCCGACCGCCCGGAGGCAGTTCGTTGGTTAAAACCTCACTGCCAGCTCTGTCAGTCTTTCATTCTTCATATTTGGTTCCGGGATGCCTTTTGAGGCAACGCTACTATGCCTTCCTAGGGCTAGCTCAGGTTGTTACTGAGGATGACCTAGCCCCCAAAATTGCCTTCATTCATTCCGGGGTTTACCTGTTTCGGTGGACTATCGGATGCCGCTTGAAAGCCTCGCAACATCCTTCATAACTATACTCAACACCGTACGGCCTTTTCGTTCCCTTGTCGTGGTTTCTCCCCTTGCCACCACTAATCTGACTTCCTTCCACAGGTAAAACCTTTCTAAAATTCGCTTCCAGATGTGAAGTCAAGTTACCTGATCCTCCTTCGATTTCCGGATCTCAGTTATCAACCGGTGGCCTTTCGTTCGTCTTCTTCGTTGGCTGCTTAGTGTGTCAGTTCCTTGGAGGGGACCCGCTTAGCGGCGACGTTTGCCGTTATATCACTTCCGTTCTCACGCCTGTCGGTTGGACTTAATTCACTTCTAATGGAATGCAGTGCTAGAACTGGATTCGACCTAGCGGGAGTCACGTTTGCGGTTGCCCACTCGAGTTATGTTCCGGGAAACTCAGTGCGCACAGACCAAATCCAAATCAGTGCTTTTCTTCTGCGGCATGAACCACAGCGTGACCGGGTAAACTCCCCACCTCAAAAGTGGTACCAAGCTTGCTGGAGCGGCGCTGAAAACCTTCCTTCGCAGAGTCACTTGAAGATCTTTTTCCCACAGTTCCGCTCCAACCTATTTTCGTGACGCTGAGCGCTTTTTCCAACGGTCCTACTTGCCCTCATCATTGAGTAGTGGTTCTAGCTTATGGAGCAGATCAACCACAGCGACCACAAACCAGGTAGACGGGGACGGAAGTCGTTTTTCACAGAGAAATCAACCCATCTGAATTGGGTTGTTGTCATGTAGGGCTTTCGGACCCAGCCAAGGCCGATCCCAGTTCCAAAGAATCCTTTTCCAGCTTGCTCTGCGTGAACGTGGCGCTTCATCAAATTACCGAACCTTTCACGTTTCAGACTTTCAAAGTTTCACTATCTTCTCTGCCCTCTATCGTACAGCAGCAACATGGTCGTTGCCCCGAAGCCCCTTGATATACTTTTGCCTACCTTGCCCCTCTTCCACATCAGGTCGCTCATATAGGCTTTTCACAACTTCTCAGCAAGTATGAGCAGTGCAATTTGGTCTCATTTCTCTCACTTTAAGTGGCTCAGGAACTGAAATCAACCTCCATTTACAACGTTACTCATTCCGCTTCCCCCCTGTCCTCTAGCTAAATAACCTTCCAAGGTTCCATGGGGAGTACCCTTTTCTTTTCTATAGATTGGCTTCTCCATGTCCAGTGCTAGCCTTTTTACTGAAAATTTGAGCCGTTTTTTCGTCTTACCATCCACAGCACCAACATCACCTTAGTTAGCTTAATTATCGACCATCACTAAGGTTTACCTACTACACCGTGTTCTCTGGTAAGTCTTTTCCTCATTCTGGCTTTTGTGGTAGAAGCTTCCCCCAACTATCGAATCTTGAATGTTTTCTGTTGCACAGTTTCACCTTATGCTCTGTTCCCTGTCTCACTGCTATTGCCTTGTGCAGTTTCCATCCTATCCGTTTGTAACGGTTATTCCGATTATGTATAAGGCGTATCCCGATTGACCCGCTGATTCTAAGGTACTGAATTGTTAAATTATGCGTGGATAAAATTGTGTGCAAACCTCATCTGTGCGGCCACTACCTTCAGCAGCGAGGACCGGAGCTCAGCCAAGGTCAACGTCAGATACGACAGTCACGGCAGTCCGAATTTAACTAAAAGTTACTCTACGACACTTGAGCGAGGGATAAACAGGTAAAAAAATGTAGTGGTTAATGCGTGCTGTAAAATAAATAGCATGGTCTGAACAACGGCTAGGAGGATTTTCACACATGTACGTTACACGGTTCATCGTGACGCAAAATCAGGTTGTCTCAGGTTTTTTTGCTTTTTAGCGTTAATATCAATGGTTTAGCTGTTACCATTACTTATTGCTATTCAAACTGATTTATTGATCCGATAGTAGCAATAACTGCGGCACACCAACCTGTTGGCGTCAGTTATTATCGCGAATCAGTACAATGGAACTTTATAGACATTCGTGGTTTCCAAGTAACTTAATCAATTGTTCAAAACCCTCCCTAAGTATTCTTTCTTCTTATCCGGCCTCTCAAAGATAATTAGCCACTTTGTTCTCTCACCTTTTTGATACCCCGCAATTTACCATAGTCCGACAACTCGCCCATTGTGTTAGCTGTCACTACTTTTCTCCCCGCGATATTGAGCCAAATTAACTACCAATCACTCCAACAGCTTAGCCATGCGTTCCATTGCTGCCCACCGGCCAAAAATCACAACTAGCACTCGCCGTTGTAAGACCCCTAACCTCCAAAGCACGCTCAAAAGTTGTTCAGTATCCCTCGTTGATATACTTGGAGATGCTACCAAAGCAACTGCTGAAATACGCAAAACCATGAATAGTTTTTCCTCTCGGCTTGACGCTTATGATCAAACCATCGGTCAATTAGGTCCATTAGCGTTTCTGCTTGACCCATCTCTACACCACACTCAGGCAAACCTAATCTCAGCCGCGAAGTTCATTGATACCGTTGCCTCTGAAATATTTAAACGCATCAAGAAAGCCAACAATGCAGTAGTATTCAACATTCCGGATAAGTTACCTCTCTCAACTGCCAAGAACTCAATCTTAAAGGCTTGCAACCTAGATTCGCAACCTTGCTACTGTGTCAGACTCCGCAAAACTTCACCGCAAAATACATGCCCACTCCTGTTTCAGTTTAATACTGAAGTTGCTGCCAAGGAATTTATTAGCCGACAGTCTTTTGTCGTCGCCAATACAGGTTTCAAGCGGGCAAAAATACTTCCCGATAAAACCCTCCTACAAAGAGAGGTTCACAAAAGCCATGCGAAGAACCATAACCCTGGTAAACATTTGGCCAGTAGCCCCTCTCAGGTGGTCGATTTACCAAGCGTCGGCCACCATGCGAAGACCTCTTCTGTGGTTAGTCGCAAAATCGTTGTCGACCTAGATAGTTCATCAGTCTCCACTCCATCGGAGCCGCGTTGCAAACGTCAAAACTTGCAGAACAGTCTCAATGAAACGGTCCAAATTAATGTGCCTCCTGACGTCCGCAAAACTGATAAAAGTCCCACTGACTCAAAGACTAGTAACAAAATACCATACAAAACCCCGATTGACATGATTCCCTCAACTAGCTCAGGAAGTGTCTGGTCGAACCTACAAACTACTCCCACAGAATATAGTTCGAAAAAATGAACGCCGACCCTTGCAGGAGTCCGAAATCCAAAACCGGATCGGGAAAACAGTCCAATACCTGGAGTAAAATTAGTAATCCCTCAGCTGTTGACGTCAGAACTAGCCATTCCTTGCGCACCACAGAAAGGAGCGAGACTAGATGTATTTGCACCGGCACCCGTAACGAATTCGAAAATAAATAGAGTAGCTTTATCGGCAAAATCAGCCATCTCAACTCGCGGACTTGGACCTCGCTCTCCGAACCCAATCAGTCTTTTGCCTCCAGGTAGAGTGAACCATAAAAACACTTCTTCCAACGACGAAAAAGGAAGTCTCGGCAGGACTGTTCAGACCGTTATGCCAGTACCTTATCCAAATGTGGTTCCGGTTGACTACTTACGGGCTACCCAACCACATGCATCCTGCTCTTCAATTCCAGATAGTCGCGAGCTTTCGAACTTAATGCCACCCCATCTAAATTTGCCGGTTTTTCCGTTTCCCCTGAATGTTCCGCCTCCTCCCATACCATATCTCTCCCCACACTATCCCACAGTCCGCCAGTGGCTACAATTTCTCCAAACCTGGCAGCCACCTTAAGGTGTCATACGTTCCATGTACGTCATGGCCACGATAATGATAGTTTCACAATTGCACTTTTCAATGCTCGCTCCCTTGTAAGTAAACTTTCATCCGTCCGCTCCTTTGCACTGCAATCTCACCCGGATGTAATCCTCGTAACTGAAACCTGGCTTACTGATAAAACTCCCCTCCGACACATTTCCATACCCGGTTATAATATATTTGCTACGAACAGATCTGAGAGACGTGGTGGTGGATGCCTTGCTTATAGTAAGAGCAGTCTTGGAACACACTTACTCCAACTTCCTGTCCTTGATAAGGTACAAGAATCTGTTTGGATCTCTATACCCCTGCTTCAGGGGCAGCTCGTCATTGGTTGTATTTACTGTCCGCCGGGCTACAACATGGGCAACGTAAATGCAATCACTGATGCTTTCTGTCACGTAGCTGAAATCCCACATGCTTCTAAAATCATAGCGGGGGACTTCAACCTCCCTGGCATTTGTTGGGCAACCCTGAATTCCTCTCCTAAGTTATGCAATTTTATCTCATGTATCCGTGCTGGCGGATGGACACAACACGTAAAATCACCAACCACAGGGAACAATATTCTTGACCTTGTCTTTACTTTAGGCCTCCGAAATATAAAGACAAATGTCCTTAGCCACCTTCCTAGTTGTGATCATAGGGTCATAACGTGTGAATTCTTCGTTCAGCCGCATCACCAGGAAAGTCCTCAAAATCGAAAATCTTTTCGAAATGCAAATTGGGATACTTTACCCACCATCCTGCGTAACCAGACATGGGGTGAATTTTTTCAAACAACTGATCCTCAACTGGCATCGGATGTGATGTACTCTAACCTATTTTGTTCTCTTAACATCATATCTTCCGAGATAACTGAAGTCAGTGGGAGAAAAACCGATCGACAACAAAAGTTGCAACGTAAGTTCGAAAAGTTGCAGCTTGCCTACGAAAGGACCAACGACCTTTCTATCTTCCTCTGCCTTAGCCACCTCTCACGCCAGCTACTAAGCGAAAATGAGAACAAGCTGGAGAAGCAAGAACTGTACGCTCTCAACCAGCCGAATAAAATAGCCCACCTTTCTGGCCTTATCAAAACTCGAAACCTCCGCTGTACAACCAAAATACCGTATTTGCTCCTATCAGAGAACATTTATATTAGCTCGCCTCAGCTAATCGCTGAGGCATTCAATAATTTCTTCGCTTCTATCTTCATAACAGACCACAATAGTCCAACCCAGGATCTCACCCCGTTGACTGCTGACACCTTGTCAACCGTAGTATTCTCAGCCAACGAAGTCAGAAAGCTGTTAAATTCCACCCGGCCTCTGGCTCGCCCTGGTCCCGACGGTATCCCACCAGCTCTGTTTCGTCTTGGCGGCCCGGACATTGTGATGCTTTTGATGAACTTATTTAATCTCTCCATGTCACAAAGCATTTTCCCATCCCAGTGGAAAACTTCCGTTATCATTCCCCTCCATAAGAAGGGTGCTTTACATGACCCTGCTAATTACCGCCCCATAAACCACACTCCCATTATATCTAGGATAATGGAACGAGTAGTTAAAGATGAGATTGCCAATTTTATCCTCACCCGTGGGTTAATAAATAAAAACCAACACGGCTTCCTAAAGTCTAGGTCGTGCCTGACCTGCCAACTCGATTTCCTTAATCTGATCACAACGTCAGCTGACTCTGGAATGGCATTTATCGTTATCTTCCTTGATATGACGAAAGCATTTGACCGCGTGCCTCACGCCCAGCTGCTAACCAAGGTTAAATCTTACGGCATAATAGACCCGCTCTTTTCTTGGTTGTCATCCTATCTTAGCATGAGATCGCAAGCAGTAAGCATTGAGGGTTACCTCTCATCACCCCGGCCAGTCACAAGTGGTGTTATACAGGGCAGTGTGTTAGGTCCACTTTTATTTCTTCTCTACATAAACGACGTATTCAAAGTAATACGCCATGGCACCGCTTTCCTATTCGCCGATGATATTAAGATTGTATATTCATTTGAACCTCATACCTCGACCTATACCCTCACCAAAATAGCTGACGACCTGAACGCTCTTGACATATAGTGCAACACTTGGAAAATGAGTTTCTCTGCTGCTAAGAGTGCCATTCTCACATATAAAAGCCAAATTCCCCCTAAGTCCCTCGCCTTAAACGGCTCGTTCATTCCTACTACTCCGCTAGTACGAGATCTCGGTCTACAATATTCTTGCACGTTCACTTTTCAAGAACAAGCCACCTACCAGGTGGCTAAGACTAAGAGAACGATAGCTCTCATCTGCAGAACCTTTAGAATGCGCGACAGCCAGCTTCTGATCTTTAAATCCCACGCCAGACCACAGCTTGAGTACTGCCCTCTGGTATACACTCACATGCGCAAATCTGACAGACTTGCGATCGAAAGAGTTCAGCGATCCTTCACCAAGCACTTACTCGGCTCATCATCTCCCTTGAATTATAAAGAGAGATGTGAGCTACTAAGGCTTGAACCCCTATGGCTACGACGTATGAAACTCAATCTTTATCTTCTATTCAACCTCCTACATTCTAGAGCGCATACGTCCATCACTGATCTATGTTTCGCTCAAAACGCACCCTACCCTCTTCGTAACCGAAATCATACTACAAAAGTCCCATACACCAGGACAAAACTAAGAGAAAGGTTCTTCATCACCGTTTATTCCCGCATTTGGAACAGACTGCCCGAAGACATTCTGGCCTGCCAGACACTAGACCGTTTCAAAATTGTCCTTACAAAATACTTAGATGTCGCCAAGGTACTACAATTAACCCATATGTGCACCACGTTGGAACAAGCTTATGAGGGTAACCTAGATTTTTGAATAGAGAAAGAAAGCACGACCCGGTTAACATCCTTTGCAACGTCGACATCACCTACCCCATATGCCTTTTCCATCGCCAACATATTAGTACCCCTTAGAATGACTTACATCACTGACACTGCTCTTGTTAGATTCTCCCCAATTCACGCGCTCCAACGTCTCCTACCTATTATCTTTATCATATTTAATTCGCTTTACTCGGTCCGAACTGACCCCATTCCCCTCCTTTATTTTGCCTTAGCGCCCCAACACTTAATCCAGTTCCAGTGACCACCACTTACCTTCTAAATCATCATTCTTATTCCTAGTTTTGGTCATTATTTCTGTATTTCCATTCACTCCCAATGGCTCACAGTCCTCATTCTTCCCAAAGTAGTCTGTGTCTACATTACTAGATTTCTCTTTTCACCATTGACCGTTGATCCTCAGCTGGGAGCATCCCAGACTGCGTCTCTCTATTCTTATGCTTCCAGACACCAACCGGCGCGCATCTCCCATCTGATGTCTTGGAATGATCCGGAGATAACACCAGCGAAATATCTGGCCCAAACGTCAGGCTTCAAATCTGGATCCCCCACAATCTCCTAGACTACGCCATCTCTACGCCTGTATGATCTCGGCCAAAATCACCTGTGCAAATCCCGCCGGTGCGAGGCGCGGACAGATCCCCCGCTCTGGCCGGTGCACATCGGGCGTGCAGGACGTCTGCAACGATGTTTTCAGGTTGGGTGTCCAGCGCACGGTCAGCTCCACCCACTAGCACCGGTTGCGGATTGAAAGAAAAACAAGAAAATAGAACAAAAGGAATACCGTTCATATACTCAAAATGTTGCTGTCTCCTCCAGCCAACATTGACTCTACATCGTGCTCGCTTCAAATTTGCCTTCATAACCTAACGCTTTTTTCGTCCGGCAAAAGTTGCCTTTTTGGTGCACAATTATCGTATACTTAAAAACCCATCAACACTTCTGGCTCATTATTCCCAGTCCACTCCCCGCGGTTTCATGCCAAGCTACTCACCAGTCTTATTCGCAAACTTAACCACTCTCTAAGATAAAGCCCACCCCTTTTTGCTACTTTTACCGATATACTCCAGAATTAACGCATTTATTGCTGTCACTAACTTCCGTACCACGATCTCCAGACAGTATATGACACTGCGAAATTTATCTCTTGAGATTCCCAATAATCGACGACTCTGTGTTTGCTTGCCTTCTCTGCCAGCTCCGCTGTTTGCCCACTTAAGGCTGTTGCATTGCAATGTCCTCATCTTGCAAGGTATTGTGTCCCACTTTTGCACATCTGATAAGCTCTTGTGCCGCAGAATTATGTTCTGTCACCACAAAGTGGTCCACCTTTTGTATCAAACATAAACTGATAGTCTTCTGCCCATCACTTCATCGTTTTTTCCAGCTGTGTCCATCCTATTGTTGTAGTTGAGCACCACGCAACGATTTTCTCGATAATTCCTAGTTCATGCTGATGCATTACATTCCTTTTTTTCTGAAAGCAAAACAATCCACTCAAAGTCCATATGTTTTATCCGGTCACTTCCTTCACCATCATTCTGGCAACCACGGTCCAGATGTGTAGTCCATTTGGTTTATCACACACACTCCGCCCATATCCGGCTGCCGAACTTTGCAAACCTATTCATCGGTTGTTGTGTATTTCCTTTCTCATGCTCTATTCCGATAGATCGTCTCAGACACTTCCGATACTTGACACATTTTTCTCTCACCACGTGAAGTCTTTGCTGAGAATTATCAGTATGTAAGTACTTACCTGTCATTCAACCGGTCATCCTTCTTGTAAGCCACGTTTCTGCCACTGTCTTAGCTACGCACCACACGTCGATTTTTTTTGTCAGTTACCAGTTTCTTGCTGAAGCATTGCATTCCCTTTTTCTGAAAGCAAAACAATCCACTCAAAGTCTATATGCTCTATCCGGCCACTTCTCTCACCATCAATTTGACACCCACAGTCCAGTGTGTTGTCCGTTTCGTTTTACAACCCAAGTAGCACGTTGCCCAACCCAACGGAGCGTTGGGGTGGCGCACGAAGACGATACTTTTCAACAGAAATCGCATAGATCCTCCTGAACTACAGGGCGCCGTTTGTATATATAGATTTCGTACAAGTAAGTAACAAACATTTCTATGACATTTGCACACTTTTTGTTTTACTGCGTGCCCCCGTGACCGGGTGGCCATCATTAGTTTCGTTCATTGTTCGTCGGCAGGTGAGTGTTTTTATCGGTGCGTAGTTGCGGTAGGTAGTCTAATTGTCTAAGTATCATGGATAAGTATCGGTTAGATTGTATAGTTGCTGTAACGTCGTCTTATTCTTGTATCGTAGGTATTAATTGCTTGAAACATTTCTTTATTCATATAAAATTAGAAGTTTCTCTCGACGTTGTTATAATGGAGGTAACCAGTATTTCCTAGAAAATAAATTTCATTATTAAAATGGTTACCCGTTGAAACTTATCCTTTCATCATTTCTCAATGCCATAGGTAACATTTCGTTATGCCGAAAGAGAGCAAATGGCAAAGGTATAGGAGGAGAAAGAGGGAACTGGGTTCCATGCTGTGTCCCATATGTCACGATGCAAGTTTGTGGGAGCACAGAACTTCGTGTCCCAAAGAAAGAACTTGGAGTATGCTCTTATAATGGATTTATTTATTTGAGTTTTTGAGCAGCAGTTACAGCTAGCACTTCCGGTGCATTTGTTGAAGCGGAGCCACGACCTCCGGAGGTACAAACAGAAGGAGTGCCCGGGGACCTAATCAGTGTAGATACACTTCCCATTGGGTGCACATCCGTGGGGTTTGTTCCATCGGGTAAGATGCTATCGTTTCTATATTGCGTATTTTTTTAAAGCGACGGAAGATGTGCAGCTTGGAAGGAATATATCCATTACCGTCAACGTGGATGTGCTGCAACAGTCGCTGTCCGATTTGTTCGTCAGCTCAAACTTGAGCATGAAGCAGCGGCGAGACGTACTTTCCTGTGTGGGCAAGTTTGTGCCGGGTCTCCCGCGTGATCCACGTACCATTTCTCATAAACCACGTTCGTGTGCGAAAATTCAGCTACGCAGTGGAATATATATTCACGTTGGGTTGACAGACGGGATAAATATGTGCCTTAGCAGCATGGATGTTATTCCCAGTTCTATCGATCTACACGTGAATATAGACGGGCTGTCGTTGTTTCGGTCATCTTCCGTTCAGATGTGGCCGATTTTGGCAAGGATAGTGCAGCCAATGTGTGCGCAAATCATCACTGTTGGAATTTATTGTGGTGTTCAAAAACCATATCCAGTGCATGATTACTTATGTCACACCGTGAGAGAGCTCGACCAACTTCTGCAAAATGGCCTAAGCTATCGTTATTCTTCCATACGATGTTGCTTGAAGGCCGTTATCTATGATACTCCAGCTAGGGCCTTTGTTCGTCAAGTCAAAAGTCCTGCTGGTTATTTCGGCTGTGATAAATGCAACCAACGCGGCTTGCATATTGATGGGAGGATGACGTTTCCCGTCGTCGAGGCTACCTCAAGAACGGATGAAAAGTTTCGCGCCGGGAAATATCATCGTCATCACATAGGCACCACCCCGTTTCTATCCCTACCCATCAACATTGTGACTACATTCCCGTTGGATTATATGCATTTAATATGCCTTGGGGTAACCCAGAAACTACTTTTCACCTGGCTGAAAGGCGGTCATTCATCACCTTGCCGTCTGAGTAGGTCGGGTGCGGAGGAACTTGGCGACCGAATTCTGGAAACCCACGGTGCTCTTACTTGTGACTTCCAGCGCAAATGCCGTCACACGCGTGATATCGAACGCTGGAAGGCGACGGAATTTCGCCAGTTCCTTCTTTACCTTGGTCCTGTTTGTTTGGTTGATTTATTACCCCATGATTTCTATGACCATTTTTTACTTTTGTTTGTTTCTGTATATATTTTTTCGCATCCCATTTTACATGTCCACTTACTAGATTTCGCTCACGGAATTTTGCGTGTTTTTGTGCAGATGTCGAAGTTGTATGGCCCCAATTCAATTGTGTACAATGTTCATTGTCTGACTCATCTAACAGAGGATGTGAGAAGACATGGAACTTTGGACCGCTTTTCGTGCTTCCCTTATGAATCTCATTTGGGCAAGCTAAAAAGTTTGATAAAAGGGCCGGCTAGACCAGCGGAGCAGTTATACAAGCGGCTGCACGAAGTTAACACTGCCCGCTGTAATCTGCAAAAAGATTTGGTCCTAGATGACACGCTCCTGCCTATACCACGTTTCAGTAAAACTCCGTGTTCGTGTGTTGTTATTGGTATATTTTTCTCTAATGTACATCCAAATAATATCATTGTGATAGACAATAAACCTGCGACTATTGTCAATATTTTGAACGATGAAGTTCACTTCATCTATTTTAATATCCTTGGAGACTTTTTTACGCACGCGTTGCGCTCAACGCGTTTATTTATCTTTTCAGTAAACGGATTGCAGTCAGACATCCATACCGCTGCCATTCACACAGTCTCCTGTAAATGTTTACTTTTATCCGTCAATTCTTACAATGTGTGTATTTCCATTTTACATACCTTTTTATAAATGTTTTGGTTCCACAGCTGTTTTTCCTTTATATATATATATATATATATATATATATATATATATATATATATATATATATATATATATATATATATATATATATATATATATATATATATATATATATATATACGTGGCAGTTTCTGTTCGTGGAAAGCACCGACGAAGGTGGCATCTGTTTTCTACATATAGTTATTCTTGTTTAGATGTACGTCGTGGTCAAGTTTGTAGACGACAGTTCCTATGCTGTGGTTCACAGCAATTGGATGGTCGATTGCCACCGAGTCCGGTGGCCGCGGTCAAAAAGTAAAGGCGCTTACCGGCAGTTACTGCTTTCGGGTGCGTCACTGCCTGATTCGGTTCCGGCACACGAATTCGTGGAGATGTTTGCCACAGGTAAATGTTTTTAAATGTAACTCTCCTAGACAATTTCGGGGATGCTTTCGTTTTCGAAAGTAGGCTTCTAAACGAATCTTCAATCTGCAGCACAGATGACACTGTGCCACAGACACTGTTTGGCCAGCGCTATTCAGTTCGCAGGAGGTAGAGAGGATTATGAGTTAACACTGTTTAAAGGGTACCGACACAGTTAACGTCGGATGACAGTTTCGAGGAGGGGCGCACGTTGGTATCTCGTGAACCCCGTGGATCTTTCGACATGCCGCCGTCTCCGCCACCTGTTTTGGAGAGAGCACTTCGCGTTCCTTTGTAAGACAACTATTTTATTCCTGTAAAATTCGTGCATTTAGTTTATCTGACACAATGCCCAATATCACGTCTACCCCAATTGCGGCACGCGAACCTCCGGTTACTGTTATTCACCGGAGTCCATTGAAAGACCATGGGTAACCGTAATTATCAAATTTCATGAACAACTAATCATATAGTAACGTTACTGCTTCCGCAACAAGCGAAGGGCCAATGGACAGATTCAGCAAGGATTTGCGCGAAGTTATGCGTGAGTGACTACTACATATAATCATGTATGATTATAGGTACGATGAACGCCATGAGCGACCGTTTCCGCAAGGTCGAACGTGCCTTTGATGGGCTAACCGTCGCGTTGGGTGCCACGCACGCATCAGCTATGCCGTCCAAGGCGCGAAGAGCCGAGACGTGGGGGGAATTTCAGAAACTCCACGAGACTCTGAGCTCGCCCGAAGTGTATGCGAGCATGGTAAGTATATTCACTTTAACTGAACCTTTTCAGGTGGCAACGCTCAAACGGTTTGCGGATTGCGATTTGGCTGAAACCATGCGTAGCATGCTTTTCGCATCCATCGGCGACGAAGTTGCCCTTCACTGTTGTTGGCTAGGGAGCCCTCAAAGGAAGGCCGTAAATGACCATAAGTTGATCGCCGCCGTTAAGGGTAGGTTGTTCACATTTATTATCATACAAAACGTCAGATGCTATAAAAGGAATGGAGCGATTCGCCAACGAGCCAACGTCTGTCATTGACAGACATATAAAGCGCTGGTTCATCAACGCTCGGGATAGAGGCGAAGGAAGACGGCTAAGACGGTACGCTATTCTCCTATATGTGGTGTCGCATAACAATTTTATTTCCTGCAAATTGCTTCGTTAAAATGTTTTGCCATTACGGTTTACATTGCTTTATATGCTTACTTGGACATGGGATTTATTACCGGTTTCTCCGTTGTAACTTAGCAGTTTCCTAAATGGAAATTTTGTCTAGTGTCTAGTAATATAGTTAAATATATATATATATATATATATATATATATAATCTAGTGCTAAACTATTGTTCTTTAAATGCCTAACGTTTAAAACTCGCGATACAGCTTTTTTCTTCATTTGCCAATGATGTAACTAACATCCGCATTTCCCTGAATTTATTTTCCAGATACCGTGAGCATCAAGAAGAGCCAAAAACATCCTCGCGGAGAATGGATTGATGGAAAAGCGGCTTTTTTGTCAAATAAATCCGACTTTATTTTCAATAAATTTATCTACTTTTTTAATAAAATGGTCATTTTGCTCATATATATAGGGTTAATTTAGTGGTTAAGCTCGAAAGGAAGGAGAATACTTTAATGATATTAGGCGGTCGGGCGAAATTGGAATAATTGGCGAAAAGTGAAAAGCCGTTTTTCGCGATTTTTTCGATGCGTTGGGCATGCTCAACCCTAGCCCAATTGGGCGCTGGTAGCTCTGCCCAACGCATTTCAATGGAGTTGCCCAACGTTGCGATGGGCAAGCCCAACGTTTGCCCAACCCTAGCCCAATTGGGCAAACGTTGGGCAGTGCTGCTTGGGAACTGGCTCAACCGATATACGGTCACTGTACCTCAAAATTGCTATCCTCGACCGATTTCCTTGGTCTTTATGTATTATGCCACAATTTTTTATCGTCTAATTTTTCACCGCAACTCCTCTCATACATTGTAAAGCTCCATTGCTTGAATACGTCTCCTTCAGGAATGTTTCTTCTTCACGATATCCGCGTATCCGTCAATCTAGTTTAGTTCTCCGACAGGACAGTCTTTCTTCTGTGGGATTTGTGTGATTTTGTACCATTCTCCATCCACCCCACATTTTGTCAGAATAACTACGCCTACCTCCAGCCGGATCGACCACCTGACCTTCAGTTTAAATTCACCGGGCGGTATCGCAGCAATTGACTTGAACGCCTTCTCTTATATTCAATCGCGTTCGCATAATTGTACAGTCCCACTGTAACTTTCATTCAGCTTTCAACTGTACCGTTTGATCTTGCATTGCAGCATGCTTCGGGGTTATCCGAAATAAACTATTATTATTTTTCCGACATTAGGTCTCATTCCTTGGGCCTCACACTGTGGCTCCACGTTTGCAGGCACCCTAGTGCTCGTACCTTATTATGGTTCGCCTCATCAACGGACCCCACTCTCCGGCCACGATGGCTCTCTTTTATTCGTCACCACTTTCTCCATGATCTTTTAAGTTCTCTAGCCTTTTTCATATTAACCAAAGCCTAGATGTGTTCGTTGTACTCAAAAAATTACCTGGCAAGTCAATTTCCATACAGCCTACGGCAACCATCTGTGCATTTTATGTTGTACCAATATTTCTCCGGATCCGTCTCAAAATTACCCTTTTTCCCACAATCGTTGAGCTTCAGCGGGGACACCCCTGGACTGCATCAATCTTTTGCTTCCCTTCCAGATTCTAAGATGGCGCTGCCGAAACTTGATGACGTCCCCACCTTCTCAGGACTGTCCGCTTCCGACCCGGTCGTAGCCTTGGGCGGACAAATCGAATGACGTATAATGGTCCCAGTCCGAACGGTGAGGGGCGCCGTCATACCCATCGCTTCGGCCGGCGCACGTCGGGGGTAAAGGCTGTCTGCAACAATGTATGCGCTCTACGAGGGTTGTGAATTCCATCTTCCGCCTTTATGCTTTGAAGCGTTCTTTAGGTTAGGTGTCCGGCGCGCGGTCAGCCCTGCCCGTTAGCACCGACTGAGGGTTGCCAAGTTCCAACTTCATGACTATCCAGCTCATCCTGCGCACCCCTTGGTATGGCTAACGTCACTTTCATCGACCACTGTGCTCTTTTTCGATGCATTTAAGAAGCACTGTAATGACCTGCTTACTATATACCTGACAGCACATAATGGTTAAATGTTGTTCATCCTACCTACGATAGCTATCACCTCTTCCTCTACCATGAACGATATTCGTATTCTAACACCGCCTCTATTTTCTTTCCTTGTTAACACTTCCGCTTCGTGCTCTCCGACCCCTCTAATAAATATTTTTCACCAGCCCCTTCCGTATGCACTCCTTTTTCCCCCGGAAAACGGAACACACTACTACCATTCTTCACCACGTCTGCTGTTGCCTCGCACTGATGCAACACAGACCCAGGTTGACTTCGCTCTCTGAAAATCATCTCCGTTTTCGTCCAGCTCTCACATACTTTGACTGATGAATTTTCTTGCCCCTCTCCAGTCCGACTGCTCACCCGTACCAAGATTCTTCATAGTACCCTTCTGATCTTGTTAGGGACCATGCTCTTTGTGATCTTGTTCATCATATGGTACCTAGTTTAGCAGATTCTGTTCTCTTTAGGCAATTGCGTTTTATCTGCAAACCAGAAACTTTGAAAGTACTATTTACCCTTTTTCTCTGAACATCCCTTCATCCATCTCGATCAGTGGTTACCACTACGAAACCTTTATGACTCACCAGTCATTTACGTATGCACCCCCATTCCCAACAACAACCCTTTTCTATTTCATTACAATATTGTTTGCCATATCCTTATGTCGCCATGAGTTACCGTTGTAAGGATTTCGGTCGACTTTCACTGCTTGAAAACCATCTCCGTATTCTTCCAGCTCTAAAAAATTTGACTGGTGAATATTTGCTCCCCTCAACAGTTCAACTACTCACCCGTTTTGAGATATTTCACTGCATCATCGTGATCACACGGAGCACTTGTTCTCTCCGTTTTTGCCCATCAGGGCTTAGCTCTTTCTGCAGATCGTTGCACATATACATCCCGCCACTGTTCCGTAAAGGAAAAGAATAATGCCCTTCCTCAACTCGTTTCATGAGCTTTTATTCTTTCATAGCTTTCTTGACCTTGCAGACTTTACCGTGTCACCATTTACCTACAAGGAAGTTTGACCATACCCGTTCTCACTATCTGTGGCGAACTGGAAAATATTTGCTGTCCCTACTTTACCGTTTTCTCCTTTCGATTTCCTATTTACAATCATCCTCTTGACGTGTGGTCATTTTTGAATAGTGTTTATTTTCAGTCACCGTCCTCAAATCATTAACAACTAACTGGTGGATGAAACTTCTCTATCTCACTGCTGAGTAGTCACACCCATTTCTCGGCTGGCTTCCAGACATATGAATTTTGTCGACCGCCTCGTTCCATTGTTATTTAGAGTTCTCCACAAAAGGTTCTGGCTCCATAAAATTTCCGTTTTTCCTATTTCACTCCCCACCGGTGCCGTCTAATTTTGTCTGTTTCATACTTACATTCCTAACTTTCAACCATTTTAACCACTCCGGCTGACTCTGGCGCCCTACCTTGGATTTCTATTTTTCCGGAAAGTATCCTCATTCCAGTTCAGTGTACAATGTCTTTCGCCCATGCCACGATTTTACACATTTACCAAATTTGACACAACTAAACCAAACTGACTTCTCAATGATTGTTTGGTCTTGCCATCAAGCATGCATCGGACCTTCCCCCCAAAATAATTTATTTCTACTGCCACAAGACAATAGTTAGTCTTCAACTTGTTTCAGATCTGACTTACTGTGGGGATTCAGCATGGAACATCTATGATACAGCCTGATACAGCTTCGTAGTCACGCATGCTGAGGGGCTTCAACTCATGGCGACGGCTGGGGACAGGCACAACAAAAGCTCGCTATGATTAATCAGCCGCCGATCTTCCAATTATTTTCCTTGAATTATTTTATTTGTACAGACCAGTCCTGAAATGTAGCAATGAACAGTTCCGCATTCCTGTTAGTCCTACTACTTTGGTTTTATAGCTCCTTGCTGCGATGACTTCAGTAAGAGCTATCTGTTCGACTACCTCGAAAACTGCATTCTCTTGCTCTTTTCTCTCATTAAGGGTGACAGCTTTGGCCACTGATTCGGCGCTGTCCCCATTTCCAACTTAGAAGCAGGATTGGCAACATGTGCCTCTACAAAATGTCGGGTTTCCATTGTATGGCTGCTCTGAGGCAGTGACGGCTGATGGAGGTGAATAACCCAAGTCACGTGCGCATAGCAGCACAAAGCGTATTTTTGGTCTTCACAGCTCTCTTACAACGGTTTGTCAAGCAGCAAACAGGGGAATTGCCGAACGTTTTCGTAGCCGGGTGAAAGCTCCACTGACGGCTGCTATTTAATACAGGTGACTCACACCTTTCTCTCTGGTCTGAGTCCCACCTATACACAGGATATTGTGCTTCGGCGGAGGGGTCAGCTTTCTGCCAAAATGTTTTACGCGGGGGCTACCCTGCCGTACAGGCGGGTCCAGAAGTGGCCATCAGTTTGGGGACACGGGTAATCACTTCTTATTAAAGTGTTTAACACGCACTTTACTAAGGATTAACCTTTTCAGCTAAAGGGTTATTACTCTGCAGAACACAATTCCGAAAGATATTGTTCCCCTGCAGAACAAAACTATCTTCGAGAAAAAGATAGACCTCCATCTGGGTCTCTCCTAATAATTCCTTGTCAAAAAAGCGAAATAGATGTCTTTTATTGCATATATGTTCATGAATGTCGCACCCCCACTCTGCATAATGCACTGTCCACGGTGGAACAATGCATGATGTTATGTGTTTTTTGTTTTCGCTGCCTCCTTCGCCCCCGCTTCATTTTACTCTCGTTTCAGCTCGGTGAATCTAACAGAAGATCAAAGACATTCTCGAGAGCCGGGATACATGGGCTCAAAGCCTCAAACCCGTGTAGTACTTTGAGACTTGAAGACTTCCCCTCTCATTCTTAGCGTGGATTTGACGAAATACACTCGGCAGCGGTGGATAAACAACTGGTGTGCGTACCATCGAAGGAATTCTGGATGCTCGATTGGCCGTGCCCCCCCCCTGTCTCGTGCAAACTGAATTGAATTGAACTGAGCCTGATCTGATCCGATCACTACGATCAATGGCCTTGATGCAGTTGGCGTTGTTGTGGTTTCGCGGCGTACGTATGCGATGCAAGAAGCAGGTGTAACCATGGTGGTGACCAACTGGTTTGAGTTATTGATTTTCTCAAGACACCTGCGCGTGTGTGCCTGAATATCGGTTCCTTCCGTTCTGTTACAGAATTACAATCCGCCCTTGTGGACGAACATTCCGAACAATCGATGAAAGTCTAAACAGTGCCACTCATTGTAGATTGTCATTCCCATACAAACTACTGTTTCGTTCTACACGCAGTCGTTGGTGCGGTTTCTGTGATGCGAACCGAATTAGCAGCATTAAACATGATGGCTAGTAAACTCTCACTACGCATGATAACTCGCAGTTGATGTGCGATATCGCAAATATATGAGGTTTTACTTTTCCCTTCAATTTTTAGCGGGTAATCGAAGAAATAAACTGCGAAGTGGTGGGTGCCTCCCTAATGTGCACGCCATCGAAGGAATTCTGGAAGCTCGGTTGGCCGTGGCTATGATCTGTCTTGTGCAAACTGAACTGAACTGAACATTAACCGATGTATTTTTTTCGAAACTGCCGAGAGGGTAGGTCTCATTTGACCTCAGTGAAGGGCCGTGTCTTTGTAGTCAAGCTGGCAGTACGACCGATTTTCTCAAACTATCCGGTTACCCAGGTGTTGGCCAGATGAACAAGCTATTTGAAGCCTGAGTGCGCATTGCTGAGAAACTGCTTTATCAAGGTAATATCTACCCATAGTCACTTTTCTTTGACAGACGTTCAGGGGCTTGGAAGACGGCGGTTGTCCCACATGTGTCTAGCATCTGGCTGCGAAGTTGGGCCGTTTGCGAGTGCCTTCGCTGCGACCGCAGCCATGACTCGACCTACATCCTACATGAACTGTTCACTTGTGCCCATGCATTTTGACGGATTGATTGAGCCAGAATATCTTAGCAACTGCCTTGTGGTAGTCGGCCATGGGTGCTCCAATGAAATAATCGAGTTGGCCTCACTGATCAGAAAAGTAAACGAGAAACTGTTCCTTCGGACCATCTTTGGGTTTCACACCATGGTGATAGTCTGAAAAGAGAGAATGGGTTCAAAGTTTTTCATTATGCTTTTCACCTCTGCTCCTCATGCTGCGACACTGCGAACAGATGAGCTGCAGCCAACGACGCCGTCTGACTGTCATATACACTGGCCAAAATGCTTCGTAGAGCATACTGACTTAACCTGCAGAAAGTCTCTACCGTCTGTCCTTATTATGAAATCAAGCTGAAACCGAAACAACATTTCATTTTAAAATGTTTGCATTGCTTCCGCAGACTCGGTAATTTCCGTTCATCTCGTTTAACCCAGTTGCCTTTTGCTCATATTTTCATTTCGATTTCCTTTTCACTGTCCGAGCAAGATCGATGGATGAATTTTCGGAAAGAAGATGTTGAAGTCTGTTGCACGGTACTTGATTGTTTTCAGCACCCGGGTGAAAGCCTGACAGGTCACTGTGCCCGCACCCTTGCAAGTGAATCTTCACCGGTGTGAGTAGATTGTTACTACTTAGCTTGACCCCCTTGACGACAGGTAACACATGAGGCTCTTCAGGCTGGTGATCCGTGGAGTGCGGCACAGCCTCAGTCAGATTGAGGGGCCATTTCCGCAGCCTTCTCCAAGGAAGGTGGCTGTTGCAACGGCCAGAACATGACTAACTTTGAATGTGTAAATCAGTGGGCAAAATGATTATAAATAAACGTATAAAATTATCACTAAATTACCCATCTTTCGAGTTGTTCACTTTCTAGGGCGGTTTTTTATCCCTCTGCTTGCTGCCGAACAAATTGATTTGCACTAGTTAAAATCACTTCCATTTGCTCTGCGAGCAGACGGTTGAACTTCGTCCCCATTAGCTGGCTTCGTGTCCAGTGTGACCAAAGCAGGTAAACACGATCGACATTGTCTCAATTAAAGCCGCTTTTGCCCTTTTCCATCAGGTTTCACTTTCTTTCAGCAGCCGCTGGAACTTTGAACTTGTAGCCCGTTGTGCAGGCTGCGCCCAGAATCTAGTTGGTTTCTGATAACCCGAAGCAATAAAAATGCAGTCCCAAGGCCATCAGCCAGTTCAATCTTCCTGCAAAAGCTGAGACTTTATGCCACCAATCCCTTAGAAGGCTGAAGAAGTCCAGGGAGTTGTGAAAGTAATTAAGGCAGCACTGCACATATGCCAAGAGAAAAGGAAGAAGAAAAGGGTGGACATGGCTGGGGTAGATGGGGGCATCAAAACTGGATTAAATTTAAATAAGATCATACCGCCAGATATGGGGGCTTGATCTGAATTTGTGTCCATTTTCTTGCTTTTATTGCTGGTCAGTTCATACCAGACCACAGAAAATGCAGCTTAAGTTACTAAACAGCTATTTTCGTACATAGCGAGCTCTGGAGTCTTTCCGCGGTGCTGCGACTCCCAGATGTTCTGTTCAGCTGGGTAATTCCCTGTCATTCAGGGGAGATGGTAGTAAGCTGTTTGCACTCAGGAACAGCAGTTCAGTCCAAACTCGCAACCCCACAAGTTGTAGGTTTATAACCTAAACTTGCTGTCATCCCCACATGAGACATGTCCCAGAGTTGTCAAGGAATGATATAAACTGGTGGACAGTAAAGACGATGCAGAATTTTTGTGCAGAAACAAGTTTCAGAGGGCGCTAAACAAGATGAGTGAGTACAGAAGTAACTTTGGACAAATAAAATAGGTACGCAGAGGGAAATTCAGCTGCACTTGTTCGTCGCGATCAATGCCAACTTCCTTTCAGTTTGCATCTAGGCTGCATTTGAAAGTAGCAACCGGGTTGCTGGCAACTTGTGTTTAGTTAACTCTTGCCACTTCTGGGCGATCCTTTGGGGGACGAACTGGTCCTTCACCCTTTGGATTGACGTTAGCTTAGCCAGTTTATGCTTGTGTCTTCTGAACGTGAGGTTATAATTACTGGTCATAGTAGGCTTATTGATGGTAGAAGTTCTGCGTTGAAGCCTGACAGTCTGTTTCAGGCTTCCCATGAGTAGCCGACGATCAGGAATTTTAGCCCACCCCGAAACGACGTTTCTTGTGAGCTTCTAGTCATTCTGGAAAATATTTGAACTGGTCCAAGTGCCATATTGTCTCTCACTAAGTGAGGCTTTCAGATCTAAGCCTGAAGCAGAAAGCCTGCCTCCAAGCTCGGTGGCCGTTCTACTATAGTACGTGCGAGCTACACATTAGATCTCGAAATATACACTAATCTCTCCCTCTCTGTGTATTGTACACAAGGATGAGGCAGACGTAGTGGTGAGGTGCTTCCTTGCATTCAGCCAAAAAAGAAGTTTTTTATGAAGTGTGCAAACTGGTAAAACTATAGAAGCTTACCCAAGGGAATATTGTGGAGTATGACAGAGGCAGCATCCCATTAAAAGCTGAGGTGTTTTTCAGGGACCATAAGCTTCTTAAGGAAGAGCATGCTTCAAATGGCTTCTCAGTTTTCGCGCAACTACTTTGCTTATCCGTGGAAATCCAAAAACACAACGAGGTTCAACTCCGCAACCAGGAGGCTAAGGCATTGTGCCATGCAAACAGGGCTGTACGGTTTTCTCCGCTGCATAAATCTATAAAATCCGACGCAGAAACATACTTCGGATCTACCATATCGGAAGACAACTCGACGGTCAACTCCTCTGCCTACATTGCCAAAGACCTCAGGGTATTCCTTGCATCAACTAAGGTCCAGCTACCATAATTCGCCCCCATAACCTTTTCCTGTTGCCGACTCTGTTCTATCCAGAGTACATTTCGATTAAACGAGTATTATTAGGTTAGTAAAGTCAAGCCAGCCGAACTTTTGAGCTACGAGTATCAATCGATTCTGACACAATTCAAAACAAGATCACTTGCAAATAACTCAGGTAATACATATTGTAACAGGGAATGCTGGGGCGAGGGAACGACGTGAACATCAAGGCGAACGAACGAACCAAACGAGGGCCACAGACAAAAGAACAGGTGGCGAATATGTCGCAGGCGTCCCGAAGCAGGCAAAAAGAAGCACACAGACGACCAGAGAGGAAGAAGCGGGATTTCCGGCAACCAGCAAGATAGCTCAGGTGAAGGGCTGCCGATCGAGCCGTCAACTGAGACAGTCGGGCCAACCGAAGGGAAATGACGGGCAAGAGAAGCAAGCCACCGGCCACAGGAAAATGGACATAATGCAGCCGAAGCGCTCAAGCAGCGGCAATAGCAATCTTGGTGCCGCGCAGTCTGGAAAAAAGCCTATATAAGCGACTGTATGTGTGCCATGACTTGATTTGTGTGATCGTGGGAATACAAGTATCCTGCCGTGCATTATCGTCCTTGTTACAATATGACTCAGTACCCAACTTTAAAAGGCCAAATCTCAGTAGTATTCGCTCTGGATTCTAACTCTCCAAAGCTGGACTACGAATCAAGCCCCGCAACTTAGTTGTGGCTGAAGGTTGTAAGCAGAGGATGAGATTACAGAATACAGTCACGGCAGAAATGAAGCTCAGCGAATATCCCTGGAGGTGAAACTGTGTTTTTAAGAGGTGACAAAGTTCTTATGTAATAAAACGACCAGCCGGAATTCTGGAAAAGGCAGTCCGCACACATGAAATAAAATTTTAACATGATTGGTAACGGAAGGCACAAAGTGTTTCAAACCCCTTGAAAAGCGTTTATCCAAGAGCAAGAGGTCCTCTCAAATTGGCCCAGATAGCCTACTTCCTGTCGTTCTTGACGGTAACAGCTCGGATCTCCCTCTTTTGCTGCTTGAGATGTTTACGCATTTTTTAAACTAGCTCTGCCCCAGCCGGTTATAATTCTTCGGTAATCGTTTCATTTCGTAAAACTGACGAATACATGGGTATCCAGCCATTTACCCATGGATTGTCCCCGTTTGTCCTGGAACAATTGGAAAATTACCAGCAAAACACGTTATCAACTACTTAAAAAACCTCAACCTCATCATTGGAGAATTTCACGCATTCCCTAGATTACGGTGACTTATGACTTAAGTTTGGCTTTCTCAGTCTTTCTACAGATTCAGTCGAAATTAGGAAACCTTTCTTTGTGCTCCAACTGTAATTATAAGAGGCATTTTATCTCGCCCCGTATCCGCCTTTATTAACTAGACCGCGGTCTCCTGGCGCAATAAACTCAATAATTTTGCCGTCCTCTTATCTCAGCTTTTATAGTTCGTCTTGATCAGTGGACGCATGGCTTACCTGAGGCCCACTACCAGCCGCGTCACTCAAGGCAGTGTTCGAGGCCCCTTTCTTTTCCGCGGTGTAAAAATGACATATCTCCTACAGTGCTTACAAACTTGTCGTAATCAGTTGCAAAAAATCAGTATTGTTTACTGTTTGTCACCCGATAACCTTAACTCGACTTTTTAGATATACCGCGACTTACCTGTTGTTGGGTAATGCCGAAGCTGGGGGGAGAACGTTTACGCCAGAAAACGTTTTTTATAACTTAGGGGGGCCTAGTTCCTCCGGGTTCCTGGTTCTTTCATGGCTGACACATTGAAAGCAAACCTCTATTTAGGGATTTCGGCCCAACTTATTCTGGCTCTTTTACCTCTACTAAAATTCTGTCCCTCAAACGGTGAGGGGTAAAGTGTGTCTCGGTCTTCCATTCAGGTGTTTTCCACCGGCAGCAATCTTCACGCGTACAAACTGTACGCCAGACATCATCACGACTGGTGTTTATGATACACTCTGGCACCCGAAAATCTGTTGAGATCACCGTTGATTGCACCCGACGAAGAACGATGAAGGATATTCTTGGATGGCTAGTGCTCATAAGTCAAATAGAACAGTGAGAGTATCTTGAGGTCGAAGCCTCATTGTTTCATCGCATCAAGCCCAAAATGATTCTTTGTAATAATAATTATCTGAGCACTCTTGCCCCTCTATCTTGTTCGGTAACAGACTTTACGCCATAACCACTCTTCCGACAAGGACCGTTCCACGTTCAACGTTTTTTATCCTCAGCAAAATCGAAAGTTTCTCAAGAATTCGGGGTAAGCTCTGATCATTCTGAATGTTCTACAAAAGTTCACGTCCAGGAAGGTCATTGATGATTGCTTTTCTGTCAGAACAAATAACCACTTGTCACAAGTCCATATGTCCCAGAGTCAAGTTTGTGAAAATTGATTTTAATTTGCACTCATCAGTCTATTCTTTGAACTACCTAGCATTTTAGATGGACATCTTGACCGTATAGCCAACGGTTCCAAGCGGTTGACGTTTTGGAGGATACTGTCATTACAATCGGAGGTTGGTATATTTAATGCGAGGATCCTTCCACCAACTGGTCTTCCCAATCTGCTTCTTAAATTCGCTTCATAGTTTTTTGGTGACTTCAGCCGGAATTCTCTCGGCTCAAAAACATGGCTGCGGTGGAATCCACACGCTTAATGTCGCGTGGATGTTCAAGTTTCATAATTGCCCAGAGTTCTTTGCAGTTTCAGAGCGGTGATTCTAAGTTTAGCCTCAAAATCGTAACTCAGGCTACTTCGTCCAAGTTATCCGGTTTCAGCTTTCCTTTTGACTCATACAACAGCCACTTCCTGGAGGTAGTTTTCGAGAAAACATTCGGCCTTGATATTTTCACCTGATGTTCCTCATTTACTGGACTCACCCTCCAGTTGTGACACCTTAGGGGAGAGAGAAGTCTCTGCAAATACGGCTCCCGTCCAACCACGAATGTGGGGAAAAAGACGGTTTTTGGAGGGTTTGATAATTATACTAGTGCCTTTGTCGAGTTGACAGGGAATGAGAGGCCAGACAGGCTAAAGGCCGGAGCCGACAGACCAAAGTGCTCCAAGTTCTCAGAAAGGCTTGGAACGAGACGGCTAAGAGCCAAAACAGGAAGGCTCTAGGTTCACTCAAGAAAACAAGCTTCAAACAAGTAATCTATGGAAAGAATCAAAGCTGGTCCAAATTTGTCAGCCAAGAAAAGACTGTCCAGCTTTTGATTGACCATTTACGCACCTCGTTAAACGAACAATGAGAGTCAACCCCACGCCATACAGAATTATGAAAACCACCCATCGGTCCTGGATATGGATGAGTATTGCGAAGTATAACTGCACCTAACTGTGAGCCACTTCATGTGACTATACAGAACGTCTTGAGTGGGGCTATGGGATTACTTCAAGCCAGCGGAGGACCTGATGCCGGGGGCTAGTTAGGCTCCTGAAAAGCGGCCAGCATCCCAATAGCGCGCTTAACTAAGTGATCCCATTGACAAACGGGACTCACCTTAGCTCTTGGCCTGCAAATGCATTTTGCAAGAGTTTAGTGTCTCTTTAGAGCCGCTACTAGGGTTTGTTTGTTCCTCGGACAATATTCTCTGGCAACGTTTTTTACGGTTTTATGCGGCGTCTTTTTTCTAAAGACTGGCAACCCTATGATTGACGTCAAATTCTTCACTGGATTTAGTAGATTTTACTTCTTCGGATATGCGTCGTCAATTTTCTCTGCTGTTCCATAGCTAAAGTGTGGTCATAAACCCTACACCTTTCCTATTTTCATCTGCTTACTCCAGTTTTTCCTCTTCTTATTCTTAAACTAGCGGATTTCATCCATCTCCTTACTTGTTTGACAGACCCTTTCGCCCATGTAATTTCACTCGATGTGCCTCATTACCTAAACAAAACCCAGGACTGCGATGGCAATCACCATTTTCTCATGCCCAGCTACCCAGCTCCGTTTTGCTCCGAGGTTCCTAGCAAACTTCTTCCATTCTAAAAACTGCTGACTCTACCAGCACCCTCATCTTCTTCACCGAAACTTATAACCAAGTTTTTCACGGCTTTATTAAATCTTCTTCTCGTGTTCCGTAGCTACACGATAAATAGTTCCTCGATGATTCTTCTGTATTCATCTATAAACATTTTCTTTCGTGCACATTAGATCCTAAAGTGTTGGGTCGAAACTCCTTCTTACTATATTTCCAGATAAAATTCAGCTTTACAGCTTCTACTCAAAGTGCCTCATAAATCAACATCAACCTTCATCTACAAGACATTTTTTTCGTCATGCACCTTAGCCCAGCTCTTTTTTCCTCAACTTCCAGTGGAGTTGTTTGCCTCCTTAGGCTGGTAACCTGTAGTTTAACTTTCCTCTATTTGCTGGATTGATTCATTTATATTTTACACAGCTTTGTCGATTCTCCATCTGCTTCCTCAAAGCTATAGCATAGTCATTACCAGCGCCTTTTCTTGATAGCCATTTATCAACTTTGGCTATTGCACATTATATTTTACCATTTCGGCTCGTATATATACTTTAGACTGGCTTGGAATGAAGTGTGTTCCAGTAAGACAACAAAAATTACAAACACGGGGCGGGGTGGAGTGCCGTAAAATAAACTATTGGTATTAACAACGAAGGCAGTGTCTTCTCTTTTTGCTACAAACAGTCGATGATTTTGTCGTTTGGCCTGCCGGAATGGCGTTTTTGTGACTACTTGGAAAGAGATTTTGAGTGACAGGTCCCATAATGTTTGCTCCTCGAACTTCAATTCTGAGATGTTTTTCTCAAAGTCACTAAACAGCGACAGTCCTTGTCCCTCGGGCCCCAACCAGGAGGGAGTCAAGCATTAACTGAGGCAAGTGCTGCTGGTGGCTTCATATCTCTACACCAGACCATGGCCGGAAAACCGCACCGGTTCTTCCGGCTTCGCTCAGAACGCGCAAATATAGCACGGAAATGTAGACGAGGAGCGGACGTACTAAAGAGATAACGGGTCGTCAGACCGATAACATACCTCGAAAAATGTGGCATGGAGTCGGTCTCCACAGTACCATTACTGTCCTTGGCTGTTCTGTCTGGCTGCACAAAGCCTTTCTTATTCATTTTTGCAGCCAATCTCAAGTTCCGTGGCATTGCCTCCCCAGAAAGTCTGCTCCGTCCCCGGGCCACGACGGTTACTTCTTATACATTCGTCTCTACACCTAACCACATTGGTCGTAATGGGCCAAGCTGCAGTAAATCACACTCTGATACAGTTTGAAATTGTCGAAGCGAACCATGAATAACGGGCAGTCAAGCAGAAATGCAGAAATAACGGAAAAACCTCTGAATACATTTTACTTTTTCTATTTGTTCTCTGTACACAAGCGTGAGGTCTTTCATTGTATATTATGGAAAGAAAAAACAGTATTTTCAGAGAAAATAAGGTAGTCTGATCACTCAGCAGCAATCGGAATTCTGGGGAGCTTAACGGCCCTCCAACTGGCCCACTAACATCGACTTAGTCAGAGCATAATTTTCTGGTGCCCCTGGTGTAATTTCCGAAAATGTTCGGTGAGGAGGAGTCAAGAAGAACGAAATCTTTAAGAAAAGCTGGTTCATTTAGTCCATGTGAACCGTATCCTATCTGCCCTATAGGTCGTTGACGATCCTTCAGTAAAGCCCGCACGGGACCCCGAGGGGCCCGAACAACCAGGACGCGAAGGAGCACCTGTCCCGGCTCCTGAAGAGGTCTGAGTATAACCGCGGGGATGTGGGCGTACGTTCACCATCTTGTTTTTCGCTTACCGCAGGAAGGTATTACTTGCGCACCTTGTACTTAAACCTGGCGGCATAATCGGTATAGCTGAAAGTGACAAATTGATTTGGAGTTTGGTCGAGGCCCACGCAGCTGGACGGGAAAATCCGTGCAGGGTTTCGAAACCTTGTCACCTGAGGGCGGACTGCACTAGTGGTCTCGATTAGTCTTTGGACACGTCGCATAATATTTCATTGTGGGCCGAAAGAATAGAGTCAAGACGAAGCGGCAGTGATGAGAAATAATGTGATGGTTCTACCTTGGGTTCATCTGCTTGTGCGAATGCAATGACCTTCAGACTTATTTGGCATATGTTGGGGCTCTCTTTGTGGGTACGACGGTAGTGCCGACACCTGACATACGTTGCTCGTGATCTAAATAATGCATTTCAGATGTCTAGGCTCTCCGAGAGTATACCTCCAGGGCGGCATGCAATGCGTGAATGATGCGTGTATAGTCTGCTTAGGCCTTGAATTCGTGTCCTTGTGAAAAGGCGCTTGAATCAACAACAGCCTGGAAGGACAGCAAAGATTTCACAGCCGAGAGTGCTATGCTTGGATTTGACCAGCTGTAGCTTACGGAGAAAGACCAACAGGTTGACGGTTGTTGGTCAAATACAGTAGCTGTACGCGCCTGTGACTCCTCGAAATCTTTGGTGACCAAAGCAATTAAAGTTGTTGGTGTGAGATGATACTTAGTTGACCTTGCGATTACAAACTTCGGGCTGTCAGAGGAGTTTTATCTGGCATCTATGAAAATCAACTGCTTCTTTTAACCAACTGATGTATGTGACTGGTTGCATTAACTGACAGCGCCGTGGAATTAAACGCAAAAATGACCAACCCGTCGAAAAGTTGTTGCTGCATAAATGACTTGGGTTCCGGGAGGACTAGGATACCTTACACTTTATCTTGAGACCGCATAATTCTTGCTTTAGTAACAACGACCTGTAAATTTGAAGTATGTGCCTATGGCACGTTTTTTCGGAAATCCATCAACATTCTTGGCACAATGTTTACCGTCCAGTTTCTCAAGACTTCAAGCCAAACCACTCACCAGTCACATCCGTAAAACTATCAATTCCCTTGGTAAAACTGACCATTTTTATCACTTTTGCGGATATATTCACACACTGGCCCGCTTATCCTTTGCCATGTATTTCCGCTCTACAACCCCCAAACCGAACATCCCACCGCAAATTACCTTCCTCCAGTGTATCCCAAGGGTCAGCGGTTTGGAGATTTTTCCTTCCTTCTATCTGTTTGACTGTTCATCCACACAGGGCTGTTGCACTGCTGTAACCTCACCTTGCAAGGCTTCGTTTCCTTCTAATATCTGCAAGTCTCATAGGCACTTATCTTGCGAAGTTTTGATTTGTCGTCATCATATGATCCACCTTCCAAAAGGAACGTCAGTGGATGGGTATTCACCTGTTATTTACTTTATCCCCTTTTTGGCAAATCACTTGTCTTTGCTATTGTTGTAGCCCAAATTCCACATCTACCTATTACCCAATTGCCATTTTCATGTTGATACGTCAAAGTCCTCTTATTCCAGTATGAACATATCACTCAAATAAACCTGCTTACTTACAGCCACATTTTCAGCCGTCACTCAGGTAATCCCCCCTTAGGTTTGTCGCTTGTTTCACGTATAACTAACCCAGCAAATATCCAGACACTGAAAGTTCTAGCAGCTTTCTTCGACTTACTTTTCTAGTTCTATATCCGATATTACTCTCCTGTTCGTCGCCTGATTTTCGACTCGAACCTCCATAATCAATTGCAAATCTCCATTGCCTGTTTTCATTTCCTTTAAAAAATTCCTTTCCAACGATAGGCAAAATACCCATCAAACCCATTTGATTATCCAGACTTGCATCCTTCTTCCCGCAGGGTTTGCATATAGTTTTTACCATTCATGATTTGCTCTACTCGGATTCGGCCGGCTGAACCGCCTGATCTTGATCTTTAATTTTCCTGAAGCGACGGCAATGAGTAACTTACAAACGTTTCCCCCGGGCCTTATCGCGTGCAGATATTTGTCTTATCCCTTGTGGAAGCTGATTCTGCCACAAATTACACCATTTATTCTTGAGTTGTAGTGCGTTTCGGTATTATCCGAAATCAACTCATATCACTATCGCTAGTACTTCTTTGCGTAGACCATCACTCCTTGTTCTGAAAGGCTATCGCAAAATTTGACTAGGTGTGTTGGATGCTCTTCCTAATGCTAGCTACAAACAGGATGTCCCTGCAGTCGGTGAAGGCGAAATCTAGTCTTATGTACTCTATATCGATGAAAAACTGAAAAGCCTGGGCAGCAGTGCCCTGCTCAGACGACGGTGGTTGATACTCGAAGAGACCAAAGGTTGCCATTACTGCCGCCTTAGTGGAGCCCGTCTCCGCTACCATTACTCGATTATAAGCCCGCACCGGGTTGATATGGCTGATAATTACGATACAAGCCAATCCAGCTATGAGGCCCATGATGTGCGGAATAGAGTATTCGCCGAATGGAGTTACTCAGTCGGCTAAGTGCTAATATTTGCACCGTTCTTAGTGGTCCAGCGCTTTTGAAACCCAGTGTAAGAGTGATGCCGATGGATTGTTGGCAGATTCTATGTGTGATAAATCTCTGTGCAGGCTGCGAGTAGCTTGTCTGAGACCAAACTGCGGGAACTGATTTGGCCCTGGTGTGTCAGTGTTGGGATGTAGTGGTCCATATAATTGTTGACTGGAAGTGGGTCGTCGCCAGAGTGAACGGAGTGGGGGTGTTCTGCGAACAGCCCGTCAAATTTCGGTTTGGATAAGGGGATAAGTGTAAGAGTGATAAATGGATGGGTTCGATCCGGGGAACCAACGAAGTAACAAGCGCAACTCGATCAATGATTAACCTTCTATCAAGCCTGGCTAGCGAGCCGCGGTTTCCGAAAAAACCTAAGTAAGAAACAGACGGCAGTGTGTTGGGATAGAAGTGCCACTGGAGGCATGAGGTGCCAGGGCTTTCGTCAAAACCTTGGGCCCTTCTACAACGGCCATCTTACTGACCTGTGCTCCCTCGTCGGCCATAAGGTGCTTTCTGTTTGTCATCTCTTACGTATATGGAACTACTAGAAAGCTCCGTGCCGATTGAGGTCGACCCCATTACCTGCAGACCGAGTGATTTCCGTGGTTGAAGTGGTAAGTATAAGGCCCTTCACAATTGAGAACCTAGGATCCGAAAAGACGGTCATAGTAACACCCGCCGGGTTGACGGTCTAAACTGCAGGCAGGGGATGCACACAGCTCGGAGCTTAGGTTTCACTGGAGCAGGCCACTGATTATATTCTCCTGCCGTCTGAAGAATTCGTTGAACATCCAAGTTCCAGACGGCTTTCGGAGATCAGAATTGTTGCCGGAAGCGTTATGCTACTTGCTTGTCCGGTTGGGGCTTGATATGGCATCTGGCGGAGTAAAGGTGGAGTTAGCAATCGCGTCGGATTGCGGGCAAGTGCAAGTGCCTGCTTGCAGCCTATGTCTGCGCCCTAAGCTGGCACACCTTCGCTGAGGCCTTGTATTAGAAAGTCCTTAGAACGGCTTTGAGCGCACGACGAGAGTCTTTGCATCCACAGCTGCCAAAGGCCTGCATCGTTCTTGGACGCCGTGCCTGTTAACGAACATATTTCCAGGAGCATCTGTGATGGCGTCATATACCTCAGTTGAATCATGAAGAAAACTAGCTGGATGAGTTTATCTTCCGACTCGGCCAAGAGCCTTATAAAGGACTCCTGGAAATTTTCTAGTGGACCGTGCTCCGGGCATTCATAAAAATATTTTTGATTTGTGGGAACATGTGGCAGATCATAACGAGAGCGGCTAATAGTAGCTAGATAGACTTCCTCCTTGCGGAAGCATGAATCTGAAATTTCTGAAAATCTCAGGCTCTCTGGAGTGGAATCTCCTACTTTCATGTGCTCTACGCGATACTCTTGCTCACTGTCAGGCTTAGTTCTGTGTTTTTGTGGAGAAGTTGCACATTGTAAAAATAAACCCGTATTGAATTCAGACACTGTATCTTCAGAGCCTCATACGCGGTAATTTTACGAATGTCAGTGGAAATTGGCTGGCCAAATAGAGAAGACCCAAGCCTAACCGTGAAGTTTTTGTGCCCTTGAGAAAAAGATCCCATGCAACTTAGAGTTTTATTGTAGACATAAGCAAGCAGCAGGAACACAGTGCGGGAGAGAACTACTGAAGTGGAGGCGACTGGTTAACATGTCTTTCGTCCGGTCTGGCAACGAAATACCAACGGTATCCTCTCTATCGGACTAAAAGAGAAGACGCAAGTCGGTTTTCAGATGCAAAGGCGTGTTCTATTCATCATGGCACCGAAAAAGTACCAATACGAGAGATACATTGAACGGATAATAAGGCAGCGGCTTAGCAGAAAGCGAACCACGGGCGTGTACAATCGGCGAAGGACCGAAAGTGGAAGTGATTCAAAACGAGGTCGACGGAATCCTCAGAAAGGTCAGTCCAGTAAAACGGACGCAACCGAACAAAACACTGAGGCCGATGTCAAACATCAGGAAAGATCGTAGAAAAAATATTTCCAGAATGGTGTCAGAAAATGGTCTTTTTCCCATAACGATCGAGGTCACTAGAGCAGCTTTCCGCTAGGAAGCATGTGAGGCTTTCAAAAATAATCCCAGAGGCCAAGGCCCACAAACGATATTTGTGAGCGTGAGTGCGTGCAAAATACGTGGATGTAGCTGTGCTGCGGGAAGCTGATGTGCAGATTTGGTGGTATGCATGAACCGTAGAATGAGGGTCGAGCGCAGACCAGATTTGTTGCCAATGACGTCAGTTGCGTGAACAGCCATCCGGGTATGCCATGCCATTAACTTCCAGAGTCGGGTCACCGTTAATCAGTGATACTCGTAAGCCAACTCAGTAGGTTCGTTGATGACAGGGAACGACAACGACAGGGCCAAACAAATATACAACCGCCTGTGCCAAAATTCTCCACATTTCGTGGGACCAGCGAAGAGTACAATATGATGAGGTTTCATGAAACGAAAAGAAACGGAAAACTGGCGTGGCAATCGCAGTGGACCTGACCAGAAAACAGCATTGCCTAATGAGTCGTGTTAAATCGTGTCGAAACTAATAACACGAAGGTTCTTATTGCGAAGAACATTGCTTAAGATCGTGCTTGATCTAGTCGCGAAAAAGTGCTTGGCAAGGGATCTTTCGACCGGAACGTGAAACGGGAGCCCCATTTACGGAAGGGTTCATAAGCTTGCTTTTCTGACTTGAACATGAGACAGTTTTCTCATTCGAGGACATAGCAGAGCCAATGAGCTGTTGACTTAAACGTGAGACGACAATCTCATTCGAAGTAAAGGCAGGCAGCGCCAACTGCAGACCTTAAATTGACACGGAAGTGTTGGCGACAGGCAGTGCAGGGTTAACATACGATACGAGATTTTCCGTGTACGTACGGCAAGTGGATCTGTACTCCATGGCTTGAAAAACTCCCCAGGAAGTCGTTATGTCGTGCCGCAGACTGGTTTTGCGGCGAAACTTTGGATATCCGCCCTTATGCACATCCTGAAACCGAGAAGAACTGGCGGGGATTTTCCGTACCAGACGGGGCTTTCGTGTGCTTTGAGAACCGCCTTGATTGGCGATGAAAACGTTTGACTGGACCATTCGATTCCGGGTGGTACGCTGTCGTGTGGATGCTTTCCGTACCAAGCATGTGAGCTGATGAGGATAATAGATCGAACTCAAATGTTTGCCCCCCATCGGTATTGATTGTAGAAGGATAACCATATAAAACTATCCATCGTTGAATCAGATGTTGAGCCACTGATTCGGCCGCGATGACAGCAATGGGAATAGCCTCTGGCCACCTAGTAAATTTATGGATGCACGTGAGTAAATAGGTTTACCCGTGTGATGGGGTCAATGGACCCACAATGTCTACGTAGATATGATCGAAGCGAGCATCAGGCGTAGCAAAAGTGCCGATAGGCGAAGCTACGTGCCTATGCACTTTAGATCGCTGACACTGTGGACACTGTTTGCTCTTATCTATGGATAGCCCAACGTATCGTGCAGCTACGAATCGGAGACTGGCTGGGATGCCTGGGTGTGAGAGTCCATGAAGGGTATCGAACACGAGACACCGATATATGGAGGGTACGACTGGTCGAGATGGGCCAGTAAACATATCACACAGTAAAGTTCTCGCGTTGGTGACCAGAGGTGCGGGCTGACTCTGCAGCGAAGACGACTGAGCGGCTTGCTTATGTGACTTAGCCTGTGCCTGTGCTGCAGCCATGGCAGGGATGTTTAGAGCGGAAGATTTAATAGCAAAAGTGGAGCACTCGACAAGGCATGTGCAAAGCAGTTCGACTAACCTTTACCGCGTCGTAGGTCAGTCGCAAACTGAGAAATGTAGTCCACATGTCTGACATCTGGTGGGGAGTAAAGGCCAGACTAAGTATGCAGTGCATACGTTGAAGGCTTACGGTCGGCACATTGGACGAACTATTGACTCCTGGCTGCAAGGCTGAAGCCTCTGGGAGCGTTATATGCAGGCAGCAGTTCGTGACCAAAAGCACCATATTTCGTTTCCGTGGGACTGAGGCGTCCAGAGAAAAACTCTAATGGTAACCGAATCCCAGGAGCAGACTGCTACAGGAGCCCTCCGATAGCAAAGTCAAATGCATCTACGGCTATGCTTATTGTAGCGCACGGAACTGGATGCAATAGGAGCGTGGTCTTAGCTAATGTAGCTTTATTCTCCGAGAACGCTACTCGTGCAGCATCCGTGAGCGAAAACTTGCGTGGATTGCCACGAAGCATGTCAGGTAATCGAGGCATTCGTTGAGCAGCATTGTGAATAAAGCGACAACAAAAGTTGACCAGCCACAAAAACCCCTTAAGCTCCTCGATTGAGAACGGTACGGCGTAATCTGGAAAAGCGCACTTTATCCTCTCAAGGCTGAACACCCTCTCGAGTGATCTTGTGGCCGGGGAACACAAGCTTCGGTATGCCAAATTCACATTTGTCGGGACTGACCACTGTTCGATGTTCGGAAAAGCCCTGAAATAGCAGCATGAAATGATGGAAACGCTCATCTACCCTCGACGACGCGATTAGCAGGTCATCGATACAGACATGGACAAACTCCAAGTTTGATGTGATTCTATCGATAAACCTCTTGACTTTCTGAGCAGCTCTTCGCAAACGGAGGGCATGCGTGAAAACTCAAACCAACCCTAATAAGACTTGCAAGCGGTTATATCGACATTTTCGGCGGCGATTGGTATCTAGTCATAGGGTCATACCAAACTGATCTTAGATGACACGATCGTGCCCTGAAGTGATGCCGTGATGTCATGTATGTGGGGTATCGGACAGCTACCATAATAGGTAACTGAGTTAAGTGCGCGATGGTCGCCATATGATAGTCAGCTAATGCCATCTTTCTTCAGAACCATGAATAGAGGTGAAACCCATGGACTGTGAGAAGGACGGACAAAACCTTTAGAAAGTAAAGCGTCAAACTCACGTTTGGCGAAGGTCAATTTGTCCGGTGCCAGTCGGCGAGGTTGTGCCGTGACTGGTGGTCAGCCAGTGAGAACTAGGTGTGCCACACGATCGGTCACTGTATCCATCTCTTCAAATGGTTCAGTAAAAAAAGGGAGTTTAATTAATAAAGACTGAAAATTGTGAAGATTGTTAGAAAGCAAACCTATGATTCGGTGTGCACCTGTTTGAGCTGCGAGACCCGTAAACTTAGCGTCCGGAGAAGGACCTGTAAGCTTCAGCCTACTCGACTAAACAAGCAATCAGCTGCACTGCAGAAAATCGATTCCCAGTATGCCTGGGTTCACAGATACCGTTGTAATGACTTCAAGTTGACAGCAAGCTGTCTCGTGCCGTAGGTAGGAATGGAGGGACCATTCGCTGCGGGCAGCCAAAACAAAGGAGCTAGTGGCTTGTCTTCACCAACCGGCAAGACGGAAACCTGGGTCTCAGTGTCAACTAGGAACCTAGCCTTAGTGCCCGAATCGTGCACGTAAAACAACAGGCTAACCCGTAACTAATTGCCTGTTAGTACGGCTGTTTTAACTAGCTGGCAGGAGCGTTTCCCTCCGCGTACGAACACGGATGTCCGCACCTAAGGGCAGCTGGTCGGTAAACGTGGTGGAACCAGCAGAAACCGCTGGTAGGGTGGCATGGTTTGGAAGTGGCAGGTGAAGCAAATTCACGGCGGACGTGGGCAGTAGAGGGCGCCCGTCCGTGCCGTTGCTGACGTGGGCTACTGCGAGGGGTCGGTATTTTAACTCTGTCCTTGAGAGACATTCGGAGCTGGGTGGATCGAGAGTGTCGAGGCCTCTCCGGCGATTTATCCAGATCAACACCCCAAGGATTGCGCGATGTCGTGGCGATGAGGGGGTTAGCTCTACCGCTTTCACGTGCTAAAGTTTTGATAGCCACGGCGGCTGTTCGTTCCAGGGACGAGTCCCCGAGGAAAGCAGTTACGGTGTTCTGAACATGAAAGAGAAACGAGTCCAACCAAAAATATTCAACGGTCTCTGAATCCATACAGGCGGGCCCTGCCATAAACCGGAGGTGAACCAAGTGGCGGCTGGGATCCGCATCCCTATAGAGTGCCGGATAAGTAGCTGACGTAAGCGCTGCACCCAACAAGATAGAACATTCTGCAGTACAGTCTGCTCTAACCCACCGTACGACTGCTCTTGACCAAGATTTAAACCAAATAACTCACTGCGGCAACAAATCGCCCGGAACTCCTAAAAGGCATGGGACAGCAGTTGGTGCCGGCCAATTATTATACGCTCCCCAAATAATAGCTCTGAGGCTACAAACAAAACCCCTTGTTCGTATGGGATAAACGTCACCGGCCTAAAGGCAACAGCAGATAACGTGATTTCTGGGTTGAGCTGCTTTTTATCCCCAGACACGATTATGTCGCGGTAATTTGTCGTGAAAAATGTATATCGTGCAACAGAAAGGGAACGTGAAACAGCGTGAGAGGGCAGCCAGTGAACGTGTCTTCTTTCCGGTCCGGTGGCGAAATACCAGCGGCATCCCCTCTATCGGACTAAAAGAGAAGACGCAAGTCGGTTTTCAGATGCAAAGGCGTGTTCTATACATCATGGCACCGAAAAAGTACCAATACGAGAGATACATTGAACGGATAATAAGGCAGCGGCTTAGCAGAAAGCGAACCACGGGCGTGTACAATCGGCGAAGGACCGAAAGTGGAAGTGATTCAAAACGAGGTCGACGGAATCCTCAGAAAGGTCAGTCCAGTAAAACGGACGCAACCGAACAAAACACTGAGGCCGATGTCAAACATCAGAAAAGATCGTAGAAAAAATATTTCCAGAATGGTGTCCAGAAAATGGTCTTTTTCCTATAACGATCGAGGTCATTACAGAATCTTTTCCCAGGAATAAGACGGATCTACTGTCAAAGTGATATGACTGGGTCAACTGGTTGAATTTAATTTAGGAGACCAGGAATGAAACGGGCTCACCAATTATTGCAGCTACAATCACTGAGTTTTAACGGCGCGTTCGTCATGAAGTTCACAGGGTGCTTACCGTGGAGCACTGAAAAGATCAGAGTCAGAACGCGGCTATGTTGATCTCGATTTCCTGTGTTCCGCCAGCAAGGACGACAGCCAAACCAAACGAACCACAGTCACCAGTTGCAGTTTAAATTCCAGTCAGACCGGCGAGCCTAATTGACGAAGACCTTTTGGGGAAGGAGGAATGCGGTAATTTGTCTCGCATTATGTGTGGTACGGCCAGCTGCAGCTTTGTAGCCATACAAGCTGGGAGGTTCAATAATAAAAGATCGCTCGGAACAGATAAAGCGGGAGCCAGCTGTGGCTGACCAGCCACCAAACCTTCAACTATTTTTTCAGTTATCATACTTGTTAAACCAGCTTAGCATTGTGATCGGCGTAAAGTTTCACACTTATGCCAGAACTTAAGCCCGAACAAAACTGAACAGGATCCTGGAGCAAAAATCCGGACACTCACCGAATTCCAACATCACAGTAAAAGCTGGCCGTGCTTTTCCTCCCACGATGATCCGAGTAGCAATAAACTCGAAAACGATCTCAGCCCAAAAGCCCTTAGTAACCAAATCAGGCAAACCATCAACCGCATGGTGAAATTGCAATGGGTGGCATTCGGTCCATTTCTGTTTTTTCTAAAGTAGCACTTAGCAGAAGTACCAAACCCAAGGTCACAAGGAGGATCATTGTCCTGCCGGTCGCCCTACCAAGTCTGATTTGACCCGTTTACACTCCGTCAGGGCCATATTCAACACCGCTTCCGAAGCCGGAAGGAAAAACATTACCACCAACACTAATGGTACACGGGTGCCTTTTCAGCTTGATGAGGGTCACATATCAAAGTTATTTCAATTACATGGCACATAATCAGTGAGCCTCGAGAAACCGAACCTAGAAGGAAGGCAAAGTAAGTCATCAAATGGAAGTTACTACATGCCTTTGAAACAGACAGTGATTTTACTTATAGTGACATTCGGTCATTGGTTACCTGCTGCGGAGCGAACAGCACAACTCTGGACCTCTCCAAGCTCCAATGGATTGAGAAACGTCTGCTCAACCTACAGGCAAACCACATCTGCAACGATGTAAATCAGTCACAACAAAATACGAGGACCTTCGATAATATGCACACCGTACTGGTATCACAGTTACAGCACAAGATTCGTCGTTTTCCAGGATGGTGTTGGATGCCCTAGCAAGACAACGACCTTTTTATAACTCCTTCCGGAAGCAGAACTCGTCTTCATACCAAAATGATCAGTTACGTATGCTGCCCCTCCCTCCCCCGAGGTCGGTCGGGAACTTGAATGCCTTGCAAAAGACGGTGTGCTAAAACTTGTGAGCAATGCCGCGTGAGCCGCAGCAACTGTCGTGTTTAAGAAATCAAACGGCAATGTTCTTCCTGTGCTGACTTCTACGCTAACCTCAATGCAGTTCCGGATATGCTTCAGTGACCGCAAACCACAAAACCTAATGTTGGGAAAAACTTCGTAAGTTTGAATCTTTCGGACGAGTGTTTAAAACACAAAAAGGATAAGTGCTTCTAGAAACCTTTGAAAATAAACGGTGATAGTGGATTCCTTCAGATCACTCGCTTGCACTTTGGTGTGATGTTGGCTCCTGCTAAGTTTCAACAAACCATGAGCGCCACATCGACTGAAGCTGAAAGAGCTGCTGCCTATCTAGAAAATATTGTCGTTATGAGCTGAAATCCAGATAAATTACCACAACGTTCGGAAAAGTTACCTAGGTACAGGATTACCACATCCGACCACGTTTGAATAAGTGCACTTCCTCCACGCCCTCCGTGAAATATCTTGGGTGCATTGGTGACAAAGAAGGTCGCCACTCAGACCCACCAAACATCAAACCCATCGAGCAAGTGTCCCCATTGAGTAACGTGACCACTTTACAATCTTTTCTGGGCCTCGTAAGTCATTTGAGTTTATTTCTGCCACAAAAAGGTCACCTTTTCATCCAGTGGATGTGCTTCTGAAAAAAATATCACGTCCTACTGGTAAACCAAGTGTTAAGGGGCTTTTGAACAGATGAAGTAAATGCTAAATTACTATGGTCTCCCCAAGCTTTTTGGCCTCACTCTAAGGGTTTTCGTTGCAACAGATGCCTATAACTACGAGATACGTGCAGTAATTTTACACGTGCTTCTAAATGGAACGGAACAAGAACTCTGACGCCTGTAGGGTGCAACTGGAAGCAGATTAAGGAGGCGTTTGCTAGCACGCTTGAAGAGAATAAATTGCACAGGGTGCTCCATGGCTATTGTATCACTCTTCTGAGTGATTACAAACATTTACTTGCAATGTTCGAGTCTTTTCACTAAAAACACCGCCTCCAGCGCTGAACAACGATGCCACTCGAACACCGTTTCAAAATCCGGTACCAATCAACTGCTAGAACTGGAAAAATGCGTGCACTCTCGCGTCTCCTCAAGATCCGGAATTAAGAATTAAAGGACACAGTCTTCATGACTGTCGCTGTTAGGCCCGAGTTTGACGTATCTTTTCCCGACGCCTTTCGTGCAGTCTCAAACACTGCTGAGAAAATCGGCCGTGCGACTGAATAGGATACACTGATGCGGACGTCATCAAGTGCTACGAAGCTCTCGGGCCGTCAAAACAATAATGACTTTTTTGGAGTCAGCCTGAGATACGCTTGAATGGAAAATCAAATGGCAAACTTGAGACTGTGTTGCTTACATGAATAAACCAAATAAGTGTGCAAGAAACGTACCGTAAGAGAAAGACTGGATGCACTTGATAATGAATGGAATAATAGCGCCAAAAAAACCAGAAGTCAAGGTTAGACAGTCGACTTGGATGGGGCAAAGTAGATTTGGCAGGTATCACCGAGGCTGGCATTTCCATCCGAGTAGCGCAACAATTTTTGTCCCTTCTAGTCAAAGCCCTAATTCTATATACTCTCTCTTGCTGTCAACCACCGGCACCCACTTGCGTCAACTCCGCTGCAATGGCATTGTCACTGGAGTCGGTACTGTGTTTAGTTTACTTTCCCACAGGTCCGGCAGAGCCAATACTGGTAAAGAGCCAGTCGTGCAAGGCAACTGCCGGAAGGCTCCATCGAATTTCTCATCCAAAAGAAACTGGCGTTTTTCTGAGGGAGAGCACTCAACGGAGCCGCGTGCTCCGCAAAGTTATGGTGCATCGCCCAGAATAGGAAGCCGCACTCGGAGACCCTCGTAGCAGAGAAATGGGGCAATGGGTAAACCGCTCCAGAACTTGGTCGACATTGTCAGTGTCCGTTTTTATTCCATACCGAGATAACATATGTCCCATAAAGTGAAATTTCGCAGGGAGGAATTCACACGAGAGCCTCAACTTCAGACCCGCCTCTCTACTTCGCTCCAAAACCGGTTTCAAATTTTTCGGTGCCCTCCATTCGTAGTTCTATCTATCAAAACACCATGGACGTGAACAAGGCTTTTTGAAGGAACTGGAACCGCCAACAGAACATTCATCATCTTTTTGAGGGTAACAGTCACTCCAGTCAAACCAAAGGGCTTTGCCTGAAATGCATACGAGCCTTTCACAATTTTTAATGCGGCTTTCTGTCTGCCTCTGACCTCGATTTGTAATTGCCAATATCTCGGAGCTAGATCTAGTGTATTGGAGTAGCTTGCGTCTAAAAGCAGGCCAAATAGGTCTCCAATAATGTAGAGGGAAGGAAAATTCCTAGGAGACTACAACTGGCTTCTGAAATGTTCACAAGATCTCAGCTTATTATTTTTTCGACCGACGCCACAGAGGACTATCATAGAGAGGTCCAGAGTTGTGCTGTTCGCTCCGCAGCAGGTAACCAATGACCGAATGTCACTATAAGTAAAATCACTGTCTGTTTCAAAGGCATGTAGTAACTTCCATTTGATGACTTACTTTGCCTTCCTTCTAGGTTCGGTTTCTCGAGGCTCACTGATTATGTGCCATGTAATTGAAATAACTTTGATATGTGACCCTCATCAAGCTGAAAAGGCACCCGTGTACCATTACCTTTCTTCTCTGTCGACGCTCGCCAATAACTCTTTTCCCACCTGCCGTCATTGCTGGCTTCTATCATCTATGCGCTTGGTGTGACCCTCTGCTCAGAACGCCCATTGATAGCTTCCTTAAACCTGTCGTTCTGTTAAATCCCTCCTCGTGCCCCATGCCATGATGCACCAATCGCACCCGCACTCATGCCAAATCCGCATATTAGAACTTGCCGCTCCAAACTTTGCATCTTTTACAGTCGTATTTATTATCTAATCACCACCACCATATCTTCCTCACTTGGCCCTGCGATTCCTCTGCTGTTCTTTCCAGTGTCCTGATTAGTATCCACCTGTTCAATTGTCTGCCGGCACACAGCTCTCCAGCTCCATTGCCCCAACTCCTTTGCGCATTCATTTTTTGTGGCCTTTTTGTTCTATTACTGGTCCACTTATCTCGGGGCTTCCCGCTTCCCTGTCCGCCTCCTTCGTGTTTCACCTGCAGTAAAATGATCTGATTGGTGATTTCTTACCTGTGTCTCCTCGGTCATTGCTTTCATCCCTTGATCCGTTTATTGCTCGCTACAGGCATTTTTCTGTACCTTCCAGTGTAGTCCGCTTTTCCATGCTCCACCATTGTAATGACAACGTCACGTCACGGCGTTCTTTTACAGTTTAAAATTGTTTGACCTGTCACTACCCGATTCCTCTGGTCCGTCACTACATCTCGCGCCTGCATTGATCAAATAATTAGACCCATTCTTACCTGTTTTCCGTGGTCCTGTCTTTCATCTTCACACTTCCATGAACTGCTCCTAACAGTCTTCATCACTTCTGTGCTTCCGCATTCTATTTTTCTCTCCGTTGGGCTGTCACGTGCACCTGTCATGAAGTTAATCCACCACGACATTCCAAAGTTAATCCTACAACCAATTGATCTAACATTACCTACTCCTCCTAATGACTGATAATTCCTTTCTAGGACCCCATTGTTATTGCTCCTGCTTCTCTTATACCTATGCATATATATATAATAAATCTACATACGTACATATAAACTTACGCGAATATATCTATGTGCACGCACTCTGCATCTTGCAGTTCCTCACCGGCCATTTCTCTTGCTATCATCCCAACGACCGTCATCTTAGGCATCCATCGACTCTACATCTGTGACTCACATCTATCGTATCCAATTCTTCTAAATTGTGTTTGTCATCTGATCATTCCTCTACGTCTTGCATTGCTTGCTGCCTGTTTTACGGTGATTTTTGTGTCCTGTCCGCCGACAATCCACTGCAAAGTACCAATGCTTCATTGTCATCTAATCCACTGCAGTGAACCTCACATTTTTCTCCACCGTTCCTCGCTACTGCAGTTCCTTATACCGATTTCCAGCTTTCCTCATGTTCACCAGTCTGCCTCTATATGTAATTGCCCAGGACCAGCCATTCGATAGTGTCTTGTGGTCCAACCTTAATGATGGCCAAATTGGCGTTATTCGGGGATACTGAAGAAAATGGTTCGAACTGATGAAGTCATTTTTAGGGAAAATAAGAATGGTGTTCCTACTTTTGCGGCGACTTTTGTTTAAGTTAGCCACTTTGTAGTATATAAGGGTTGCGCAAGGCTGTTACCGCTCAGAACTGTTGACTGTCATGGCCGTTGCACGTGCTTTCGTTGATGACTGAGAGTTTCTCCAGACATGTAAAAGATGCCTATAAATTGTTCTCAAGATTCGAGGAAGACTTTCGGTTATTTCATCAGCAGACTTTCGCCTCGTTTTACGTGTATGAGAGTGTAAGTGCTAAGAACTGGCTTCGTACTCATCCGGCTGCACTGCCGAAAAATTTCCCATACTATCGGGTTAAATTTTGCTGCGTGCACAATCGACGCCGAAATAGGACAGCCACTACGTTTGCGTTCACTGTCTGGCTGATGAAAAATAAGTGAGTTACAATCACGATTCTCATTTCGCCTTTTACAAAGTAAAAACAGATAACAATTGTTTCCATTTCCACTTTACAGACAGAACACGGCAAAACATTACAACGTCGAGGGTGCTGGACGCTGTTCGATCCACAGTTATGACCGTAGAACTTCGGCACGGAAGTGTGCATGAAAGGATCATTTTGTACCATTGAACAACCATCTTTTAATACAACTCTTATTCTTCATTCTGTCCTCGATTTTGCATTCGTTACGGAATGGGTCTGTCCGTGAGGTGCAACGTATTACGATGTGGGTGGTTTATGTGTAGGTAGGAGCGCCTAATGGGCGTCGTGCTTCAGCTCGCGTAATTGGAGGTTGGCTTAGTAGCGGTCACGGAAGCAAAATCGTTCAGGCAGGAGTTGATCGGCTAGATCCAGAAAAGTAATCCCCATACGTATCGGACTTTCATTTTGGTTACATATATTTGTATAGGTATATATACATGTATATGTGCACACGTGAACACATATTTGTATATATCTATATATATATATATGTTTATAAGCATATATGCACACGTAAGAACATATTTGTGTATTTATCTATTCACTTGTATATATATTTATTTAGAAATATATGTGTGTATACGGATCTTTACGTGTGCATAGATCCGTATACACACATATATATATATTCCTAAATAAATATATATACAAGTAAATAGATAAATACACAAATTTGTTCTTACGTGTGCATATATGCTTATAAACATATATATATATATATATATATGCGTTTACGTGTGCAAATATATATATATATATATATATATATATATACATTTGTATACATACTTATTTGGGGAATACACCAGACCTATCTACGTTATTTAGGTATACAAATACATTGGAGCTTATTCCATCTTATGATCAATTTAGCTGTATAGTTCCCCGTTTTACTGTACAATTCCCACATTTGGGTACCGGTTACCGTGAGCTGTATCTTAGCCCAAATTGCTGTACCTTGACCAAAAAAGCAACTGAGTTATCGCGCACCCAATCTAATCGACGCCAAATTTTCAAATAACGCGCTGTTGGACCACAGAACGCTACCCCAGCCATTCAGTCCACCTGACCTTGAGTTTCAAACTCACCGGGCGTCCATTAAAATCCGCTCTTGAGCTCATTTAAACTCCATGCAACCTCTATGGTGTGCATACGTTTATCCTAGTATCATCCTAACTTATTCCCTCTTCTGAGCATTTTTATCCAATATTTTCATGAGAGCTTCCATATTTCCATGAATTATATCTGTCCATTCCATCACCTGTATCTACATGATCATGCACATGGCACGCTTCGGGCACTTCCGAAATAAACCATCATTATTAATATTATTATTAGTGTTGGTGGTAATGTTTTTCCTTCCGGCTTCGGAAGCGGTGTTGAATATGGCCCTGACGGAGTGTAAACGGGTCAAATCAGACTTGGTAGGGCGACCGGCAGGACAATGATCCTCCTTGTGACCTTGGGTTTGGTACTTCTGCTAAGTGCTACTTTAGAAAAAACAGAAATGGACCGAATGCCACCCATTGCAATTTCACCATGCGGTTGATGGTTTGCCTGATTTGGTTACTAAGGGCTTTTGGGCTGAGATCGTTTTCGAGTTTATTGCTACTCGGATCATCGTGGGAGGAAAAGCACGGCCAGCTTTTACTGTGATGTTGGAATTCGGTGAGTGTCCGGATTTTTGCTCCAGGATCCTGTTCAGTTTTGTTCGGGCTTAAGTTCTGGCATAAGTGTGAAACTTTACGCCGATCACAATGCTAAGCTGGTTTAACAAGTATGATAACTGAAAAAATAGTTGAAGGTTTGGTGGCTGGTCAGCCACAGCTGGCTCCCGCTTTATCTGTTCCGAGCGATCTTTTATTATTGAACCTCCCAGCTTGTATGGCTACAAAGCTGCAGCTGGCCGTACCACACATAATGCGAGACAAATTACCGCATTCCTCCTTCCCCAAAAGGTCTTCGTCAATTAGGCTCGCCGGTCTGACTGGAATTTAAACTGCAACTGGTGACTGTGGTTCGTTTGGTTTGGCTGTCGTCCTTGCTGGCGGAACACAGGAAATCGAGATCAACATAGCCGCGTTCTGACTCTGATCTTTTCAGTGCTCCACGGTAAGCACCCTGTGAACTTCATGACGAACGCGCCGTTAAAACTCAGTGATTGTAGCTGCAATAATTGGTGAGCCCGTTTCATTCCTGGTCTCCTAAACTAAATTCAACCAGTTGACCCAGTCATATCACTTTGACAGTAGATCCGTCTTATTCCTGGGAAAAGATTCTGTAATGACCTCGATCGTTATAGGAAAAAAACCATTTTCTGGACACCATTCTGGAAATATTTTTTCTACGATCTTTTCTGATGTTTGACATCGGCCTCAGTGTTTTGTTCGGTTGCGTCCGTTTTACTGGACTGACCTTTCTGAGGATTCCGTCGACCTCGTTTTGAATCACTTCCACTTTCGGTCCTTCGCCGATTGTACACGCCCGTGGTTCGCTTTCTGCTAAGCCGCTGCCTTATTATCCGTTCAATGTATCTCTCGTATTGGTACTTTTTCGGTGCCATGATGTATAGAACACGCCTTTGCATCTGAAAACCGACTTGCGTCTTCTCTTTTAGTCCGATAGAGGGGATGCCGCTGGTATTTCGCCACCGGACCGGAAAGAAGACACGTTCACTGGCTGCCCTCTCACGCTGTTTCACGTTCCCTTTCTGTTGCACGATATACATTTTTCACGACAAATTACCGCGACATAATCGTGTCTGGGGATAAAAAGCAGCTCAACCCAGAAATCACGTTATCTGCTGTTGCCTTTAGGCCGGTGACGTTTATCCCATACGAACAAGGGGTTTTGTTTGTAGCCTCAGAGCTATTATTTGAGGAGCGTAGAATAGTTGGCCGACAGTTTTATCGCTTGATGTGGGCTGTTCTTTGCTGGAAGCAAAATCGTGTATCTGCTAACCGAACTGTCACATCATCTATTCCAATATTTTTGGTTTTGTTTTGCTGTTTTTTGATTGCCGTTGCTGTTAACTCTCTGCGAATTACTGACACTGTGAGTTTGGTAACCTGGCCTTCACCCACAATCTGCCTCAGGTCTCAGGCCCCTAGGTTATCCTTGGTCGGCGATCTCGTTACCGTATGGACTTGTGTCCAAATTTCGACTGCTTGTCGATCTGATACAGACCAAGGCTAAATATGCAAGGTGCTATAGTCATGCACCCATGTTTCATTCGCCCACGGCCCAAGAGGGTGTGTGGAATAATCCCATAATAATATAAGCCTTACCTTGGGGCTTCAGGTTGCTTTGGAGCCCCTTGATGCATTGTAGAATGGGCGAATTCGGTAATTCGGCGAATCGAGCCCTGTATCCTTGAGCAGAACTCCCACGAACTTTCACTTGTGAGCTTTGTTTAAAACCGCCACAAGAGGCCCGCGACTTAGACCCGAGGTTTCTGTTTCAGAAGCATGGGACCCCGTTTGCTTTTACCAAATGTACAGACTTCTTCATTTTAATCCTTATCCAGTCTTTCTGTTGCCGCCTGGTTTTGCTAGTGTCTGTGTTTTTGCATGCTGCCGGAGGAATCGGAGCAACTCGGTTTTCTATAACGATTATTAGTTTTTACAACTCAAACCGAACTTCCTCTTTAGCGACTGCATCAGGCACCCCATAAAGTGAGGGAGCTTCTAGGCCAGAGTGGATCAGAGTGTTTTACAAATGCGCTTCATATAAAGCGATGTGCTCCGAGGCACTGTATTTCTGCCCACTGTCCTTCTGTCTTTCACAAACGACTTCGTCTTACAAAGAAATCTCCACGTTTGCGGATGGTGCCGTAGTGGCTGCTTGTATGTCGGACGAATTCATCCGGCAAGACGAGGACAAACTGGGCCAGCGGTCCGTAGAGTGGGATTGCTCGCCGAAGTGGTAACAGATCCCTGCATCCGCCAAAATATGTGAATAGGTAATTTACTCACCCTGAGTCTTCCTGGACATAGAAGTCAGTCCAACAAGTGACAGATTTAGGGGCGATAATCAAGAGCCATTTCAAATCGAGCAAGCAGTGTCGCTTAGCTGCCCAGGAAGACACCGGGACATTTTTTCAGCCCAAGGGAAGAGAAGTGGCCAGAGGATTCACCCAGCTTGGTTACCTTTCGATGCGGTTGTGCGACTCTACCTGGATAATGGTGTCAGTATATGATGACGGTAAGCGGAGCAAAGTGGTAAGACCACAGATTTGGTGCAAAGACTCTTCATAATCTGGTTCAGTTACTTGGAAGGACCCAATTATGACCTTCGCCTCGGAAAACTCGGATAGTAATCTTTGGAGAGTAGGAGGCCTTTGGGTTGACTTTTCGGAACTTTTCAAATGAGAAAAGAACGGCAGATGTCCGCGGAGAAGCTACTCCAACACTGAAACCCGGCAGAAGCACAGTGGTCCGACTGCAGGTGCTTAAGTTACAGGGGGACAGAATAAGAGCTCGGCCGAGAATAAGTTCCTCCGTTTGAGCAGCAGTTGCTTGAAATAGACTGCTTGACGGGGTAGCTGCAGTTTCGATAGCTAGGGCTTTTGAGGCAGCTGGAACAAAACAGCGTTACTTTTACCAAACAGGAACAGGGGTTGGACAGCATCCTTATTAAACCCTTCTCTCTCTTTCCCATCCTCTTTGGAGACTTCTGAATATAGCCTACTATTTTGCCGCTTTTCCCTCACTCCTTCTATCTCACAGCGTGCATGGCATAACCGTCTAATTAAAAGGAGCGAACAGGGTGGCCTTCATAAAGGAATAGATTGGGGCGAAGTTCACGCCGCCAAATCGTGTCAGATGGATAATGCCCCCCAAAAAAATATCTCTAAACAATTGTTCTACTGAACCACTTCCACCTTGTAGCCCCCCCCCCCAAATCAATAACATCGACCGTTTTGAGTGCAACCATCTTGAAAGGGGGGGGGCACAGTAGACACCCCATGGCCGAAACAGACACAAAGCCGTGCGGCCCCTGCCGTCAATCCTCACAGACGCGATTGGCCTATCTTCTCTTCACGAGACCTCCAAAGACCTTACCAAGATAGAAGTTGCTTCAGCCACGCAATCTCGAAGGAATACCGCGGAATAAAACCCTGGCCTGGTGCCTAGGGGTCTATCTTCTAGTTTACTAGTGGTACAAGACACAAGAAGCGGTCAAGACTAGTATACAGAACCCTTTCATGTTGTCCATCGGAATATCCTGCAGCTCACTAGAAGTAACCCGATCAAAATACCATCAGGGCTTACTTCTCAAACCTAATAGAGTGTGCAAGCATCAGAACAAGGGGATGGATAGATAAGTGCAGGACACGCATATCCGATGAGCGGCAATAACGGCAGAACCGGTCTTGTGCCCCCGAGGAAACTCCCCTCCAACCTGTAGATAAAATTTAACTCACAAATGACAACTCATGACCGCAGAGTCATTGTTTTTCAGGTTTGGTATGTCTAACCTACGGAGAAATAACAGAAATCCGTCGTTGTGGCTCCTCAGGGACCACTGCGAACAGGAGCTTTTGCTAACATTCTCGCTACACAAATTAGATCTCTATCTAGAACCCGTTCAGTTTTCCAGTGAGTTGTTTTATAATCCACAGGTATTCCTTCGGTGACAGGACAAAAACGATATCCGGGAAATTTGGGGTCATGTCCCGTAATTTTTATTTACTTTCGGACTTAAGGAGATTCGCCTTTCCATCTTGCGACACCTCGCGGAGATCAATACTCATCAAGCGTCGGCTATTTGTAACCCGTTTTTTGAAACGAGTGAAATATCTGGGGAATGTTGACCGGTCCAAATGACCTCAATCCACAAAAGCGACAGTAAAGCAGTGACCGAAACCTTTCTTCCAAAGAAATGTCGAAAATTCATACTGGTGGCTGGGAAAGGCCTAGATGCTATACACGCCGTCTTTTAGCAGTCTGCCATAAGCGACTATTTAAGGTGGGTTTTTCAAAGGCCAATCTTGTTTCAACTGAACTTCGTCCCTTTTAGACAAGGTCATTTCCAGATTGGATTACCAGGGCCGGGTTGAGTTACGCTACCTAGATTTCCAGGGCACTTGACCCAGTGAAGCACCACCTGCCTATCAACAAATCGGTAGCCCCATAAATGGCGCTATCTCTTGCATAATAGATGGCTGATAACCATCGAGACGGCCAGTTTTGTGTAGCGCCCAAAAACGCCATCTACCCCGGGGCGTTCCTACTAGATGGGGCCGAAAGCGGGTTTGCACAGGGGGAGCATTTTCCCATCGTCTCGGACGGCCTGACGGTGAACCCAAAGTATCAATGTTGCTGGCTTGCTCGCGATGCCCAAAATAGTGGGTAACTCAATTGGTAGCCTAGCCCTATCTAACCCGAGCACCCTACAAATCTGGCTGAAAATTGACGCCTGCCCCTAAGTTTTTAAAGATTATCCAAATCAACCAGGCGGAGCGGCATCTAAAAGACGACCGGACCCAAAGAAACACCAGTTATGAAAACCGGAGATTTAAATGCAGTGGTCAATAAATTTTTCAAACTATCAGTTCAACTTGCCATCGCGGCCAGCAAGGCTCACGAGCCTCTTCATCAACTCCAAAGAGCAGTTCATTCCAGGATCCCGGCTTCTCCGTTTCCAGTCGCAAATCCATTGTCCGGTACATTTCCGGATATTCCGTAGAGGCACGAACTCCTTTGCTGGGTATGGATCAGAGGTTTCTTAAGATTGCGCAGCGAAGGTTGCGCAGACCATTGCAGTTTTGGTGGATCCACCATATACCAAACTATTGACAAACGTGAAATTATCAAATCAGGGTGACTATAGGCTCATTTGAAACTTGTGAACAGCTGTTAACAAATGTACCGTTCTGTGAGTTGAACGGGAAACAGACTCCCAGAGAACAGAGTCTAGATTTGAAGAAGCCCACAGCACTGGAAGGTATGCTAGCCCAAAGATTCTGTGCTACGGAAAGTTGGTTTTTCAATGAACTCAAGGGAGAAGTATTCTACGTCTTCACCATCACACGCGTCAGGACTAGTTTGGAGAGGGCTTGCCCATCACTCTTCTCCGTCGTGCTCCAGGAACGAAAACCTCCGCTTCACTCATCGTTATTACTCACTCAATTTCCCCATACAGGCCAAAGTTCCACCTTATCACGAGTATCTGTTCACCGTTCCTTTATTCTTAGCAACCCGTCAGTGTTCTTCTTGAGTTCAGTGAGTTTTATGACCCCGGCTCTGTTCTGCTCACCTCCACAATGTATGTCCTTACTGTGCTCCATATTTCAGCTGGTTTGTTCCAGTTCCTTCTTCTTCGCTCAAGGCTCTGTTTGGTAAAGGCAAATTGTTTTCCTGCGTATTTCTAGAGTGATCCCTGTTTTACTGCGTGCTGCATGAACCTTCGGCCGTAGGATGCCAAAAAGGATACTTTCTGAGGGGAATATCTTCGAAACATTGAGGCTCACTATTGTAAGAATCTGGGTTGAATTTGGCCGAACCGCCGGCCACTCGATGCAACCTCACCTAGCTTAAAATGAAAATTGGGTATTAAGCCTAATGATCGAAGGCTCAAAATTCCTAATGTATCCTGCTGGTGACGAGTGGCGAGATTGCGTGATTACCCTTCATTATTGTAGGGCAATCGACTAAGCATACTGACCAGCGGTGGTTACCTTGGTTTACTGCCGCCGAAAGGATCCTGGAAGCCTGACCAACGTCAGCCACTATCTGTACTGTGTCATCTCAACTACCCTAGATCGCAAGACCAAAGTTGGTGATCTCCACTTCAAAGAGCAGGGTTCTCACCAAGCATACTAGCCCTGCTTCCTCTAGAGTCATACAGGCATAAACGTGAGGGCTGAACTTTTGGCCCAACCTGAATACTAAATCTTGTCGAAGTCGGAATCAAAAAATGAAGCATGCACAGCAGCCCCCAAGAACTTATCTCCAGCACCCGGCAGTGAACCGGGCCACAGACGGGCGTCCACGGGGAACCTACCGTTACCTAGCCCCTTATCTATCTCGAACCCCCGCGAACTGGGCCAAAGTAAACTCAGCCGCTCAGCTAGAGGTAGGTTTTCTACTGAGGTCGTCGGGAGTTTTGACTACTGAGGACGTACTGATGGATCAGAGTCGGAGTTGCCCATAACACGCGGAATACGGGGCGACGTTTACCAAATCGAGTGTCGCAGCCACTCCAGAAAGAATGGATTGGAAAGCTTTAGAAGCCTCGGATGGGCAGTGGTCTCCAAGCGCTTTAGTGGTGGAAATCCTTGAGAACAATTGTTATAAACTTGGGCATCTGAGATAGAGGCTGGTTTGAACAAAGCTGGGTATAATAGCCAAATCAGGTGAGGCAGTTCTTTACACCAAAGTATGCAACGCTAGAAACAAACCGGCAGAACTCAGCCACGTCTCTGAGGACGCGATCTGTCAATAGCCACCCTTGTGTGAACGGATTGCTGAGTAGAACTAAGCTCAGGAATAACGAGTGAAAGGGCTCAGAATCTATAAACAGGATAGAGAGGGCGGCCGCCTCTGAAGAAACGTAGTTTTTCCATTAGGTCAAGTTAAATCCATCCTGGGTCTTCGGCTAGGACTCACCCTGGAATTGTTCCTCTTTATGCAGTTACGTTCACCTTTCCAGGCAGAAGAGTTGGCTTTTTCTGGTTCTACAACGCTTCGAGTACAAACCGCGGTGAGGACGTTCGCCCACTTCGGACCCGAACTGGACTACGTGAGAAGGTGCGTAAAACCCCTGTGGTGACTTCAGCCTACTGCAATTTGACTGGAAGTTAAAAGTTTGCAAGCCTAGATAGCAGGAGCAGACCTACTCGGAGTGGCTGCAAATAAATGTTTTTCACCAGCATTGAGAGAAAAATAACAGAAACAGATCTGGATCTGGGTTAGTCTTGCGATAACAAATGCAGACTGCGTAAGCCAACTAGATCAAGGATTGCCTTTTCTAGATCCTTTCAACCTCAAAGCTCTAGGTTTTTCTTAGTATCCCAACACTGCCACACCAACTTGCGAACCAATAATCCTTTAGAATGCATACAAATGGCCCAACCGTTGGACGCAACTCTGCTAGCCTGCAGCATTAAAGCTCAGTCCCCGGAGAGCCTACTCCACCCAGAACGTGGAGTAGGTGCCACTGACCGCTTAAACGGACTTTACCTTTGCCCCATTCACATAAACCTAACCATTTCATTACTGTTGTCGTCATATATTACCCTAACCCACAGCTGGAACCACGTCCAGACTGTAATCCCTATTTATTTCAGGTTCGTCGCCTCCCGCTATCTCAGTCGCCAAACTGGATAACCAAAGATGCCACTTTGACTCGTACCGACGGGAACCCAAGTGGGACCTTTCATACCATCTGGGACTGCAAGCAAGCCACGTGGCAGAAAATACCCTCAACTGCCTATCGTATTAATTAGGGTCTTCTAATACAAAACCACGTCTGCTGATATCAACATTACAGCCAACACAAGTAACGGTACAATAGCAACATGCTAATATACTAGTCGTCATTTACATCCGTCATATCTCGCCACACTGGACTGACTGACCAACACATATCCTTCACCTCGCCAGACGACCTATACCCGTAGAGTGTAAAACATTACCAGCAATGAAGCCGAATAACACTGAGGCTCAATGCGCCAATGTACATATATATATATATGTATACATATTTGTCAGTGGAACAGCATAATATTGCCCAAGCCAATGCGGAGATTTTCCGCTTTAGTATCTGTTGCAACAGTCCGCTTTTCCCTCGATTCGTGTCCGGCTGGAAATTGATCCTCCACTTTTCCGGGGCCCTCCAGTTGCACTTTCACATTTCTGAATGTTACAGATTACTGATCCCGAAATTTAACTCACTCTCATATGAACCCTTTTTATTTCCACATTCACCAAAGTACAAAAATGTTCATTCATAAAATTGGTTTCATGTCTCCTTGTTTCATAACTCATTCCTTTTCTTGAACCCCGGTAGAACCGACATTCAGAGTCTGCATCAGCTTCATGGTTTGCTATTCCCTCCGCATGCATCAATTTCCCAGAGTGTACTTCCATACAATCTCTTTTTCTTCATATTTGAAACTTCGCTGTTCACAGATACCCGGTAAACCGCCGTTTTTCATGGCTTGCATCATTTTGGTTGATAATGCACGTCTAGCAGCACGTATGAACGACCTATTCGATGTCTCTGTTGTGCGCCACCGCCCAGCGCGAAACCGAAACCGGTTCAAAGTTTGCGCGGAAACCATTATAAGAGTGATGCATATAAACTATCGCTGGCTATGTTTTCTACAGCTGGCACCTTCGACTTTTATACCTGAAGTTTGTGAATATTTCATTTTACTGAGTAACGCTGTACACCATGATCATGCGCCTGCGTGTGTGCCTCTACCATAGCCGAGAAACATGCCATTATTATTATTATTATTATTATAATTATTATAATTATTATTTTTATTATTACAGTGTTACTCGCCTTTGAGTACGAGTGATCCCGCATGTGTCAAAATCGCCTTATGCACGCGGCGAAACTTGGGTTGTGTGGACAGAGTTGAACCATGCACTGGGGCGGAGAAGCTGATGTTCGACATAGCAGACGAATCTCCGACACAAGACCACTAGAACTTAATGACGGGAGCCTCAACTACTATCAAGGAAGTTCGTATCCTAGAGGCAAAATTGATGAGGGGGGGGAACCAGTGTGATAGGAGGCTGCAACTGCTCAAGCCATCACGCTTTACCTAGTCAACTAGTTTGGACTTGCCGTACTAAGCTAAGAAATGGGAGGGTGACATTCCTACGAACTGCAAAGCGGAAGTTGAAGCTGGCATTGACGGAAAGCGCGAAAACGCGGCCGGAGAATTACCAATATAGCGGTAAAATTGTTGTCCACTGAGGACCACAGTATTACAACCGGAAACCAGGGAAATCTAGGAGCCCTGAGTGCAAATCTTATGAGTGAGGTCACAGCAAACAATTAGATTATAGTTGATACACGGCCAGTACGCTATCCACCGGAGTTGACCGAACTGAATCTTCCACTGCGAACAATGGGTGATGGCAACCCGGGCGAGGCTGTCTTTGGGAAAATACTTCAACCGAACACCGTCGTGCTCCCAAGTTAGACGATACCTCAGTATGGCTGAACCAACGACATATTGATATCAATCCACTGAAGAATCGAAAGGAATACCCGATTTGTCCGATCCACGTACTTTACTGTGCATGGAATGTACAATAGTATAACAATACAGCAAATCACACAGTCACTTTTGACCGTAGTCCTTCTTAGGCAGGCCGCACATGGAACAACCACGAGTAACGTGATAGTTTAATAACAATGGTTTATTTCGGATAACCCGAGGCATGCTGTAACGCAAGATCAAACGGTACAATTGGACGTAGAGTCCGAATTCCAAAAGGATGATTCAGGTATATGCACCCGATATTGTACAAAAGAAAGTATTTAAGTGACTCTTTAAAGCGGCGCCCGGCAAATTTGAACTCAATGTCGGGTGGCCAACCCGGCCAAGTCAGGGTGGAGCTGGTCGGAGGTAGTAGACTCTTCCTGAAATAGTACTAAAAGAGGGGCTATGCAACGAGAGAATCAAACAGAATTGACGAAAGTTTTGTTCACCTTGAGGAAAAAGAAGTTTCCAAGTGAGACATGAACCAGCTATAGCACTCCGAGGAGTATAGAAAGGCTTTGGATTGAAATCAGACGATAAAAGGAATAAATTTGCAGATAATGAACAATCAAAATGTTTCAAAGATTTTCCTTGTAACTTTCAGCGACCAAATATCGGCTGAGTCCGTTAAATCGTTGCGCACAGTGTTCACTTTCATAATGGCGGAATGTGACGCCCCAAAACGGAAATGGGAACTGGGTGACCAATCAATTTGTGATGCGTAGCCATGATAGTCGCAGATACACGGTTTGCACAGAAGAGCACTTAAATGACAGGTAAGTATTTACTTTCGCTTATCGTTGTCTTAGGGCTGAACATGAAGACCAGAGAGATGCAAGAATCAAAATTGTCTGAGAGGGTTTACCAAGGTAGAATACTGGATATGAAAAAGCTTCAAACAACCGATGAATACAGTTGCGAAGTTGGACGGTGAAGTAGTTAACAGGCGAAATGCTATCCGCTGGTATTCTTTGTAAGAAATGGATCCTGTGATGGCGAAAGATAAAAAAGCTGCGATACAGATGTCGGTATATGGGAAAGGCATGAATCTTTGCAAAGTGAGGATATTGCTATGCTAAAGCCATATGGGCGAACAGAGGGACTGATAGAGAGAGCAAATTATCACAATATAGCCGACTTATGGGATGCTCCGTGAAATATACTGTTCGGACTCTGTGGGACGGACGTGTATGGCAACATTAAATGTGACTTTTACAAATATATCGATAACTGTGATAACCAACCGTTTCCGAGCAGGAAACGAAGTAATTCGAAAGGAGTAATAATCCGTTGGCACGGATGAATACAACTGCAACTAGAAAAAGTTAAAAATGGGAATGTCAGTAATGAGCACTCGTCAGGAAAGCTTTGAAGCTTTGACGGTTGAAGATCTATGGCGGATGAGTCATCCTAACACTTCCCTGAGGCAAGTCACCCATACTTCCTTCTGAACGATATTTCATATCTGGACTCACAGGTACCCTTACTAAACTGAGTTCGACTCGTTCTTCTACTGGCGAGTATAATATCATCAATAACAATTCTACTGCACAAGATGATAACAGTAGTTACTTTAGGGACCGGGCACATAGTCAATTTTTAACTCTTTCTCGACAATTTGTGGCTTTCAACCGGAATGCATCACGGTTCAACTCAAGAAAAGCTGTTGGATTTCGATGGAATATGAACACCAACACGAAAAGGTGATCATGACCTGTCGATTAACAAAGCATCTGTTCCGTTATGCAACGTCGGAAAGCATAGTTCCGGCTTGAGCTCCTTGAAGGTACCTAGGTACACCACGCTGTCACAGCACTGACTCCGACGATTGGTGCCTGTAATTAGTCTAGCTGGTCGGAATGGTAAAATCATGAGTAAAAACACGGTGTCTATTGCAGATACGCTCCACAGCTTCAATCACCCTTTGGTCAGGCGATGGCGCTCACAGGTGGGGCTCAACGGGGCTTTTGTTGTTGCTTTTGTTGTCGTTGATTTGCCGAACGACTCGTAGCTTGCACAGGAAAGTCCGAAGCCGAGCTTTGCCGAAAGGTGAGCAACTAAAGACTCCTAGAAAGCGACCGAGACACGGGCCGCATGTGACAGCACCACTGAGAGCGTCTAACAACACAACTTCTCAAACGGCAACATAACTATCCAAGACATAGGCAACACGTGAAGGTGCACGTGGTTTCAAAAGGACGACCACAGCACCGCTGAATCCATATCCTTGGTCGTCAATAACCAAAGCATCACTGTTCGTATGTGTTGTTAAGCCACTAGCGCGGTAGAGGTAGGTCGTCGCTAACCGACGCAGATTACGTCACAGCAGACAGGACAAACATACTACTGCAACAATGTTAACTGGACCAGCTGGTAGGGTGCTGAACGCCAGAATGTAGTAACTAACATTTATGTGCCCAACCCTAACAAACCTACAGGTTGCACAATCAAAACACCGTCAATGAACAGAATATAAAAGCAAATAGACAGAAAGACGATTCATCTCACCAACAATTGAGACGTTTATCAAATTAATAATTAGATAAGTACTCGCAGGACCAGATAAAGTGAAAGCATAAACTACTCTAACCACTTTCATACTTCCACAAGCACAACTTGCAAGCATCCCGTCTGAGGACACGCAGATAATTTGGAACCGATAACCTTCTAAAGAACCCCTCCTCACAAGGTACCTTTTTAGTTACTTCTTTTTGCTAACCGTTTCAGGCATTTGCTATAGCTCTCTGCCTAACCCAAGCCAGCAAGCGATCGGGACCAGCAAAATAGTAGTGTTGTTCGTCATTTGTGCTGACTACTTTGCCGCGCCTCCACTTCGCCTGCACTTATTTCGCATTCATTTTCCATCATTGTCAAAAAACGCCGCTCCAATAAAGAGTTGTCCCTTGCTGAATCATTTCCCATGTGGCTTCTTCAGATCTTTGAAAGATTTGAACTACTTGCTTCCAGGCGGCTTTAGAAAGTCGGTAAGAAGTGGATAGCATAGAAGCATCGGAAGGCCAAACGAGTAGAGCCGCAAACATCGAGGTGCTTGAAAAGCTGGAGTGGGGAAGCAAGCACTGTGAAGTATATGCTTACTAATCATCATATGCACAAACTTCCGACCGCCGTTTGGACAACTCGCCAAACCGACTGACGTTTTCATAATCAGGGGTATGCTGGATGTCGTGTACACAACAAACCCCGCTCTACGTGGTTACTGATGACACAACTGTCATACTGGACTATTTTGTTTCCTTTTGCTTCGACGGCCCCGCACATTAGTGTAATCATGAGGCAGAAGTCCCCATTTTTGTATGTGAACGATGGTTGAATCGGACGGAGAGTATTTTTGCGTACTATACACCTCTCTCCTGAGCTTCTGTTAGAGTGCAAGCCTAAAAGTCCGAAACATATTAGGTCTATAATTCTTCTCAACAAATAGACTTCCTCAACCTGTCTTTCTCTGAGTTTGGTGGATGTTTGTATATTTTTTCCACAAATCCACGGAGCTGTTTTGCCGTTTCCTTAATTGATGTCTGTGACGATTTGAAAAGGTTGTGTGTGAACTTCCCTGATTCTCTTGTCCTGATGACTATTGTTACCTTCCCCACCAAGCCCGGTCCCACTGTCTACCTGTGATTCGGCAATAATCCGGGCTAGCTTCGTTTTTCCCGCCGTCCTACACCCGGCTGTTGTGATCATGCTGTTTTGAAGGCTTCCCCAATGATGAACTCTAGGAGTAGACGTGCACGCTTCATCGAAAGCCATGGCCTTAGTATGTACCGTCGACGGTGCCACACAAAACCCCCCGCGACCCGAAGATATGGTTGGCAAACGTGACCTAAGCATAGCTTCTCATTTTGATCCCCATTGGGAACCCAGTATATCTGACCCGACTTTTATTTTTTCCCCAGCTGAAACAGTTGCGTCGTATGAAGGAGAGCCTTTTTAGGACCAGACCACGGTTTAGTGGGAACTCCATCAAAATCCACCGAAACTAAGTTCCGCACACTGAACGCTATGCACTTCTGATCGCAAACCACCAGCAACAATTCGCGGAGGACATGGAAGTCAATCATTCGCCTCAGCGGTACTACTTTTCCTTAACGGTCACCCTTGGCAGATGTTGGTGAACTCACCCATCGTTTCTCTGATACCTCACTGTTGAAGTCTTCCCAAACCACGACGCTTGCTTCAACCAGAACCCTGTGACAGGAAGCATTGCCTCAATAGACGTATACAAGGGGCCCATTCAACTCAACGCAAACGAGGCAGGCGGCTTAGAGTGCTCACGGCTGATCCTGTGAAAGAAATGCGGAAACGCTTCGTTCCCCACAATTTCTGGTCTACTTGACCAATGTTCAAACCCTGATGTAACTTTCCATTGTTGAAAAGCGGCTTCTGTCACTCCAGCACCAAACATTTTGCATCTCAATTTCATCTAACAGCCCGTACATTGGCAGATCTTGAAGTGTTTGAAAGGATTATAATTAACAGAATGTTCACCCACTTCACTACTTGGGACTCCAAGCAATCCGCGTACCGCCGGTCATGATCTACATTTGATGCCTCGAACTCTCTCGCCTATTCAGTTGAACGAAAAAGTCGAATAGTCAGGGTCTATTTCCACGGTATTAGTGAAGCATTTGATGGCTCTGAAGAAACAAAATAGCTTCAGTTACTTGATGACTCCGGCACCAATACGTCCAGCATCAGTCTTCTGTCCAACTGCATTTCCAATGAACGACATTTCAAACCGTACTGTGAAAGAGCTTCTTCCATTTCCCCCTCTCCGCATGAAGAACGTTCCCCAGGGCGCCATTGCATTACCGTTTTCTTTTTCTGCTTATAAGTCATCCATGCCCGTTTACGACTGAGGACTCCCCAACCAGTGAGCTGACGAAGTCATTTTTGGAACGTCCCACCCTGAAAACTTCACATTTCCCCTCCAACAACAAACAGCAACCGGGCACGTCAGCTGGTCTTCCGATAGAAATCTAAGAATATACATCGCAAATTGTTGTTATGTTCTGTTTTTCTGTAAGGCTCATCAATACTTCAACCAGACGTTATGCAGCGAAGATGCTTTCGCCAATAGAGACCTACCGCAAACAGTATCGTCCACAAAGCATATCAAAGTACCCAACCTCCGTCACCGTACCTAGACAGATGACGTCGCGGCTGTCTTCGCCAGGGTTAAGCGAAGCGCCATTTACTTAACACAACCCGGATTATTTCCACTCCGTTTCAATTAGTAAGTCATTTTCAATTCGTTGGGTCATTCTTCACTGGCTTTGCGCTCCTCAATCATACTTCCTGGACTGCTCGCGGAAAATTACAATATTCTCGTCGGGACGCCCAAGGGTCTTTCTCAACAGAGTGGCAATAACTACTAACCGCTCATCTACTGTATCGTGACCCAATATCGCAAGGCATGTCCGACCTACTCGCGTAAGATCCCAGAAGGTAGCACGCACCCCCTGCATCCCGATCATATTACTTGCATGCCAACATCTGCCAATCGATCGCAAAAATACCTGTTTGCCTGTGCCGGAGCATTCAGGTCGTCTGTCATTCCTTACTCGGCTGGATTACTCGCCAACCCAAATACCATACTCACTGACTTCCATACCGCTCCCCGTTTAGCATACATTTTTTCTTATTGCTGACTTTCTTGGTGGCAGCAGTGCAGTGGTCATGCAGAAATCGAATGTTAGCCCGGAGCGCATAAAACAGATACTTTACTTGAAAATATTACTCGTAAGTATTCTCCAAATCTAGACAGACCTTCGGTCCTGGATGCATGAACACATCAAACGACAAAGGTATATCTGTTGACTATGATCAAGATGCACGCGTAAGCGCTTGATCTTGGTGTTAAAGTCACCAGATGCGGTGAACTGTACACAAATTTTAAGAACAGAAGTGAAAAATATCAGCGGCAGAAAGAAGTGGCTAACAGGAGTTTGAATGGAACAAACTAATAATGAGTTGAGCTGCAAACACGAACAGGTCTTGGGTTCGAGTTGGGCGATGGAGCTCCGTGAGGGTACAGGTAAGATTGGTAGTACAAAGAGCTTAAGATGCACTAATAACCTTAACAATACAAGCCGTGGAAAGCGGTGGTTCACTGGAGTTCTGTGATAAGAGTAAGTTCTGAACAGGGCGAAAAGGAGAAAAAAGTTTGTATGGATGTACACTGAGGATATTCGATGAATGCTAGGAAAACGGCAATCCACGAAGATGATGTTAACCCTGAATGACCGATTTACAGGAGTTCAACAAAAAGAGTAAGTTACGAAACAGGGAGACACGAAACAAACTGTAGGGAAGAGCACTCTGGAATATAGGTGAACGCGGAAAGAACAGAACTCTTTACAAAGATAGGTTTAATTTCGGAATTAGCAACCTGTATCATTCAGAAAAGATGTAGCGCAACTAAGCGGTGCTGGATTAGTGAAGAACAAAGTTCAAGCCGGATACGGCTCGAGGAAAAAATGAATTCCTGCTACAGATACATTAGTGGAAAATCCCCGCATAGGATAGTGCTCTATTGAGCTGTCTCGTTAATAAATAAATACTGACTTATTAAGTCTCAATGTTATTCAGCGTCTTCACTTGGAACAGCGGATGCAGAGGATAAGTGGACTCGCGTTTGGATAGCGTATCGAAATTTGACGAAAAACCAGTTTCTGCTTTACGTATTTTAGCCGTGATACAGAGTTGTTTCAGACAGGATTCAGGAGTATTCAGGGAGCTAATAACATTGGTTATATACATTATCCCTCCGATAGGGTTCACCTGGCGGTGTATAAGATACGTGCCGTGAGCAAAATAACAGATAAGAGTACGGAGGTTGGAAATGAAGCACAACGGCCTTAGTTAAATGAGGAGTCGTTGGTATCGTGATTCGGTGTTCGTGAGGGCTAACCAGCTTGCACTACTGGGCAAAGTTATTTATTACCGATTCGGCCGTTCACTGGGAGGTCTTATCTTTCAGAGTTAATAAAGCCGTGGAGGTGCATTTGGACTAAAGTGTCTGAGGGCTACCTGAGAAAGCAGCTGGAAAACTCGAAGAACCTGAATGGCAAGCTTGCACAGCGGGTCTCGGGGATACATCAGAAATCCCACAGTAGTGTTTTACAGGTCACAAGGAAGCAGCTGGGACACACTTAGAACCCGAATGGCAAGTTTATGTGATAGATCCAGAGGATATATGACAAATCCTATCGTGGGGTATCTACAGGTCCAATGCTGCAGGTTGCTGTTAGGTAAGGCCGTAAACTGGAGAGTGGGCAGGGTTTTAGGACAAGAGGAAAGCCGCGTCTCACGAAATAGAAGGAAAAATAGATAAGTGGGCGAAAATACGGGCGCCTTTCTCTACTTTCTTACATGTATGTTTATATATACAATATTGTCTACGTGGATATAACTAGCGCTTTGATGAGAGTTGTCTGTCGTCTGATGTACCGAATTGTTATCATGAGCCACAGTGGCTTTGTATCTGTCGTCAACAAACATGCCAGGCGTGCACGGGAGGATACGAGGTGGTTGAAAATTAGAGCGGTAGGTAGGTGGGCATATGTGGAGGGACCAGCTCGCTATCACCAGAGTCAGCCTCGTGCGTAGGAACCAAAAGCATATAAAGCAGACAAGGGCGATGTAAGGTTTTTCTTTCGCAGGGTCAGGTCTGAGCTGATGGGAGACACCCATGACTGGAGGTTTCCCATTTCCTTCACAGCCCGATATTAATGGTATGTATAGATAAAATCGATCCCACTAGGTCTTTTTTGTTTTTCACTTTTCCTTCTCCAGCTTTTTTCAACAGAGGGGTGGTTGAGCCCATATAGGAACTTTTCATGCCCCCCCGCCCGCCCGACAGTAATTTTCCGCGTATATGTCACTTTTTGCAACGGCTGGGGGTGGTCTGTTTTCCCCACGTCCGGATGCAGTTATGGTGAAGGTGCCGTTGACATTGTAGCGGCTTCGCAGACACCAAATTCAATAAAATACAATTGCGAGCTTAGAGCTTAGGCGCGCTTTGTTTAAGTCCACCGGTGTGAAAATAAGAACACGTGAAAAAGAAGAAGAACCTTCGTCACACTACGTCAAAACAGCAAGGCGCGCTCCAGCTCATCAGCTCTGGTGATTAGCTAGATCAGCCTCCCTTCTCCTGTACTTCATACAGGGCAATCAATACAAGTACAAAAACCATCAATCGCTGTCGTTCTGCGTCTTTATTCGCTGGACGGGAATTGAGTCAACAAGTCGTGCGTTCGACCAAAATTGGTGAGCCCGTTCCAAGTTATTATTAATTTTTATTTATTTATTATATCGTCCGTGCCCTTCAGCGTTCCTTTTGTTTTCGTTGTGCACATACGTATTGAGCCTTTTTTGGTGTTAATTTCGATCAGCCATCGTATATTTATTTTGCTGTCTATTTGATATGGATGACGCTAAGTTAACTATGTCTGACCCTGCGGTGCCTGAAACGCTCTCTATTGCGCGCCCAGTGAAAGCGTTACCTTTCATTCCGGGTAATCCCTCTCTTTGGCTGACTCATCTGGAAGCACAGTTTGCTGCCTCCAGAATCACCTCCCAGCAACAGAAGTATGTGCATCTCACTGCCGAACTTCCTTTAAATATTCTTGGAGCTGTCGAGGATATCATCTCCAACCCACCCACGGACAAGCCTTATGATATGCTTCGCCAGGCTATCTTAGATCGCACCGGGGTCTCCGACTCAAACCGTCTTCGTCAGCTGCTAAGTGGCATTTCCCTCGGTGACCAGAAGCCTTCACAGCTTCTGCGTCGTATGCGACAGCTGGCCAAGGGCATCCAAGTTGGTGACATGATGTTGCGAGAATTGTGGATGCAGCAGCTACCCCAACAAGCGCAATGCACTCTGGCCCTTCTCGTAGATGAAGTCTCACTAGACAGACTGGCTTTGGCGGCGGACCGCTTTATGGAAACCGCCTCCGCCCAAATTAGTCAGTGTGTTCGTTCGTCCACAACCACTACGGAGGTGACTCTCACAGATTTAGCTGCACAACTCAGTGCCCTTCGGGCGGACGTGACCGCTATTCAGTCTTCACGTTCGGCACGTCGTAGCCGCTCCCCAACTCGCACCCGTCGGCCTATTGCCGCTCGCAGTCCTCCTAGGCTATCCTCTCCCGATGCACACACTTGGACATGGTGTTGGTATCACCGCCAGTATCGTGCCAGCGCCAGGAAGTGTACACCCCCGTGCACGTTCCACGACAACCAGGGAAACTCGTCGGCCAACGTGTAGGTACGGCAGCGCTCGTTGGCCTCCCTACACCCTGCCGTCTTCTATTTATCAAGGACCTCATCTCCCACCGTCAGTTTTTGATTGACACTGGCGCACAGATCAGTGTCGTTCCCCCTAACCCTTCTGATCGTCAGCACCGGCAAACTTTAGAGCTTCAGGCCGCCAATGGGTCTCGTATATCTACTTTTGGTACTAGGCGTCTCAAGTTAGATCTGGGGTTGCGTCGTTTTTTTCAGTGGACTTTTGTCATTGCTGACGTTTCCCAGCCCATCTTAGGAGTTGATTTTCTGCATCATTTCAACCTTTCGTTACATCCCGCTTCTCGTAAGTTAACCGACCCTGTGACTCATCGTGCTGTTGTTGGATCTGTCTGCTTGGTCAACGTTGTTCGACCGTCCGTAGCTCCTATCGCCAACGATACCTTCGCCAAAATTTTAGCAGAGTTTCCGTCTCTAACCGGACCGGCAAACCACTTACCCATGGTGCGCTCGGCTGTTGTACATCACATCAGTACCGCTGGACCTCCTGTTTTTGCCCGTCCGCGTCGCCTAGCCCCAGACAAACTGGCCGTCGCTCGTCTTGAATTCCAGAAAATGCTGGACCTAGGCATCATCCGTCCTTCGAACAGCCCGTGGGCCTCTCCATTGCACATGGTGCCGAAGAGAACTTCGGGCGACTGGCGTCCGTGTGGTGACTATCGTCGCCTCAATCAGGTCACAACGCCAGATCGATATCCTGTGCCTCACATTCATGATATCACGTCTGCTCTGTCTGGATCCACCATCTTCAGCAAAATCGACCTGGTCCGGGCCTATCATCAAATTCCGGTCGCCGACGAGGACGTTGCAAAAACCGCCGTTACCACTCCGTTTGGTCTATTTGAGTTTCTCCGTATGCCATTTGGCTTGCGCAACGCGTCCCAAACGTTCCAGCGGTTTATTGACGGTGTTACCCGCGGACTGCCCTTCGTTCACGCTTACATCGATGATATTCTTGTCGCTAGCTCCAGCGTTGACGAACATCAGCTTCATCTTCGACAGCTCTTTCAGCGGTTAACAGAGCACGGTGTTACCATCAATGCCGCCAAGACTGAATTAGGGAAGCCGTCATTGCTCTTCCTCGGCCACATCATCGACGCCAACGGCATTCGTCCGGCTGAAACAAAGGTCAATGATATTGCTGAATTTCCACTTCCACAGTCCTTCAAACAGCTTAAACGTTTTAACGGCTTTGTCAATTATTACCGCCGGTTCATCCCACATTGCGCCACCCTGATGCAACCGCTCACTGATCTTTTGCGGGGCAAACAACGAACCCTCATCTGGACCGATCAAGCCCAGGAGGCCTTTTCTCAGCTCAAACAGGCCTTGTCGTCTGCGGTTCTTCTCCGTCATCCGGATCCCCATGCTCCCGTCAGTATCGCTGTTGATGCTTCCGATGTCGCACTTGGCTGCGTTCTCCAGCAGGCCGTGGACGGCGCCTGGGAGCCTCTGGCTTTTCACTCACGCCGCCTGTCTTCCGCAGAATCCAAATACAGTGCGTTTGGTCGTGAGTTACTTGCCGTCTACACCGCCATACGTCACTTTCGCCACGCTCTGGAAGGACGGGAATTCATCATTTTCACAGATCACAAGCCACTACTGTATGCTTTCCGCAACGCGTCTGATCGTCATTCCCCACGAGAAATTCGCCAGCTGGATTTCATATCGCAATTTTCTACCGACATTCGTCATATCTCCGGGTCAGCTAATGTGGCTGCAGATACTCTTTCCAGGATCCACAGTCTCGGGTCGCCCGCTGCTCTCGGTATCAATCTCGAGAACCTGGCACAAAGCCAGCAGGATCCTGAGTTTCAACAAACCATTCGCGATACAAGTCTACGAGTGCGGGCTTTGCCTCTTCCGTCATCTGCTGGCACTATCCTCTGCGACACCACCTTGGATCACCCAAGGCCAATCGTACCACTTTCACATCGCCGTCCAATTTTCGATGTGTTGCACGGTCTATCCCATCCGGGTATCAAGGCCACATGCAAACTAGTCCGTGCCCGATTTGTTTGGCCAAACATGGATCGCGACGTTCGTCAATGGGCACGTAACTGCATTGCTTGTCAGCGAGCCAAAATACAGCGACATACCACCAGTCCAGTCGGAAATTTTGAGACTCCAGACGCCCGTTTCGCTCACGTGCACGTCGACATTGTGGGACCTTTGCCACCATCCCGAGGTATGATCTATCTACTCACTTGTATTGATCGTTTCACTCGTTGGCCGGAGGCCATACCCATTCCGGATGTATCCAGTGAAACTGTCGCCCGTGCGTTCATGGAACACTGGATTTCCCGCTTTGGTTGTCCTACCACAGTAACCACCGATCGAGGAGCTCAGTTTGAATCTGCCACTTTCGACAATCTCCTCCAACTGACTGGCACTAAGCGTATTCGCACCACAGCTTATCATCCCCAGGCAAATGGCTTGGTCGAACGTTTTCACCGGCACCTCAAAACTTCGCTCAGTGCTCACAACAATCCTCAGTGGACGGACGTCTTACCACTGGTTTTATTGGGCATTCGCAATACGTTGCGCAGCGACACTCCCTGCACACCTGCGTCCATGACATTCGGCACCACCGCTCGTCTCCCTGGTGAATTTGTCGCACCCAAGGTGAGCGCACCTTTCCCCAACCTTGGAGACTACACTCAACGTCTCATGATCTACATGCGTCAGAAGATTGGTATTCCTGTCCGTTCGACAGATCGGCCGTCGTTTATTCCCAGTCACCTACATACGTGCACGCACGTTTTTCTGCGTACGCCGAGCCGCCGCCCGTTGACTCCAGCTTATTCTGGCCCGCACAAAGTCATTCGGCGTTTAGAAAAAACGTTCATCATCGATCTCAATGGTCGGCAAGAAACCGTCAGCATCGACCGCCTTAAGCCAGCGTTCGTCGACTCGGAAACCCAGCCTACGCCGTTGCCCGTCGATGGCAAAAACACAGACGTTTGCCCGACCCCAACAACATCTAGCTCCAGCACGCGTGAGTCACAGGTCGACCCCCCATCACGTTCCACCAGGTCTGGTAGGCATGTTCGTTTCCCTGCACGATTCGTTGACTTTATTGTTCTTACATAGATTTCCCCTTTTGATTGCATACTGTATCCAGTTTTTCTTATCTCTTCTAGGGTCAGTCGTTGTTTACCTAGGAAGGATCTGGCACACCACTAACAATGGACATGTGTCACTATATGAACATTACCATTTTTTGTTGTTGTTGTTGTTGCCTACGTGCCTTGTACATGGTTTGGCACGTCCCTGTCCCCACTTAAGGTTTCTAGATAGAGAGCACGGGGAGAGGATACCCCACCAGTTCACGCGTGAGTAACCTTCTCTGCGGCTATATATGGCCCAGAGGTCCTTAGATCACCTTAGAGGTGCTGAGCACAAACCTTTTCCAGCTGGAACTATTCAGCTGGTTTTTGGCTCAACTCACGACGCTCTCTTAGGTCGAAGTTCTCCTACTCGGTCGTCCTTCTGGAGGGGGACTGATGTAGCGGCTTCGCAGACACCAAATTCAATAAAATACAATTGCGAGCTTAGAGCTTAGGCGCGCTTTGTTTAAGTCCACCGGTGTGAAAATAAGAACACGTGAAAAAGAAGAAGAACCTTCGTCACACTACGTCAAAACAGCAAGGCGCGCTCCAGCTCATCAGCTCTGGTGATTAGCTAGATCAGCCTCCCTTCTCCTGTACTTCATACAGGGCAATCAATACAAGTACAAAAACCATCAATCGCTGTCGTTCTGCGTCTTTATTCGCTGGACGGGAATTGAGTCAACAAGTCGTGCGTTCGACCAAAAACATCAAGGGTTTTGCTTGCATGAGCTGAGAAAATACAGAGTGGAGCTAAACAAACACGCGGAGTAGGACAACGAGTGTTGTAGTGTACGCGCCTGCATATACGCTTAGGTCTCGTACAGCGCCAGACCGTGCCTAAGGCTGCAAGAGGCCATTCTGGTATGGTTGAGCTAGGCTGCGCCAGCAGATGTTATTGCACATACAGAGAGAGGACAGATGTCTATGTTAGGTGATGGATTCAGAAATATTGTTAACACAGACTAGCGTTCATGTCGGGAAATATAAAAGGAAGAAGTTGAGGCCAGCAGGTGGCTATTGGAAGGTGGACCTATGGGATGAAAGATTTTCAACCGGAATGATTAAGGAAGGCACATTACCGCCAGGCAAGGAAGCTGAGAGAAGCGGAAGCCAGAATAAACAAGAGAAGAGTCGGAGGATGAAGAAGTGAAGTAGAGGGCAGTGGAACTAAATGTCCCAGGGTATAGAAACACTGAACCGTTTGACGCCCAGGGGAAAGCACCAGCGGCTAAAAACCTTGAGCTAGAGGAATGCCGTTTTACGTGGCTTTTCTGGTTCCGTCTAGCGAGGGGGGCAGTAATTGTCTAGATTTACTTGTGAAGACCGACTAGTGCATTAGTATAGTATAGTAAAGTATATTTCTTGACCGTGGTCAATACACATGCACAAGGCAAGATCAGAGTGTACAGCAGTACATGCCAATGTGAGGTATTCACAAATTATGAATGTATAAATCACACAGCAACCGAAATACACCAGTAAAGTCATGTGGTGTTTGAGTGAACAAAAGTGGTAATGGTTGAGGTGGGAATTCCGAATCGGTTTCGAAATCGCTGGGGTCGGTGTGGATAGCTGGGCAGTAGTAGGATTGCTGATATAAGCGACAATTGGACGGTCACAAACGAGTAATCGGGCGGAGTAGATGCTAAAGAACATTGTTAGAAGTAAAGCAAGCATGGGGCTTTCAACGTGCAGTCAGAGATACCAGCGGAATATTGGAAACTGATCCAGCATTGGGTAACTAATTGTGGAGGAAATATGTGAAATAAAGGCAAGTGAGTCAAAGGTGATAATAAAACGGACCTTTTGTGCAAGTGGATACAGTGTCATATGGAAATTCAAATGAAGGCGAAAAGCTTCGCAGGGACGTCAGTGAACTTCTGAAGAGCATGAACAGTTCAGTTCAGTTCAGTTCAGTTTGCACAGGACTTGGTGTGGCTAGAGCCAATCGTGTGTCCAGATAGTTTTGTTGTCGGCGCGTTTCCGTAGCTCCCAACACTGCGTGTTTTTTTCTGAAAGGCAGAAATTTTGTGCAGTATCAGCCCTGGCAGAGTATGGTGGAAACAATAAGTAAATTGCATCTGACCCTAAAAGCTGCTTAACATAACTCGGGGTATACTGCCACCCAACATAGGTCTACTGCTTTCTTAAAAGCCTTCACGGTTGTGGTATTTATGACCTCCTTCGGGAGCTTATTCCTATAGGGTACCACTCTATTTGAGAAGTACTTCGCCCTAATTTGTAGCCTCGAATGTTTCCTTTGTAATCTAAGGCTATGCCTCCTTGTGCCTCTCTCGGGGATCAGAGAAAAAAGGTCTTCTCGACTTATTCCTGACAGTCCCTTCATTACCTTGGAGGTTTCTATCAAATCCCCGCGGACGCGCCGTCTTTCCATCGAGAATAGGTCTAGGGCACGGAGACGCTCTGTATAGCTAAACCCACTTTGCCCAGCCACCATTCTAGTGGCTAGCCCCTGCACTTTCTCCAGACAGTCTATATCTTTCTGGTAGTACGGTGCCCAGGCCTGCACACAGTACTCCATATGCGGCCTAACTATGGCCTGATATATCGGAACGAATATCTCCGGATCTCTACACGACATAATGGATCTAACTCGAAAGAGTTCTCTCCTGGCCGTTTTGGCTGCTGAGGTGCACTGCTTTGACGGCTTAAAGCTGTTGTCCATTATAACGCCCAAGTCTTTGACCTGCGAGACCACTTGCAACGAACCCACACTATTCTCACTAGCCCCTGTATTTGTGGTCAAGCATTGACACTTGGTGAGGTTTAGTGGAAGGTCCCATTTGCGTGCCCAGTTTTGTACTGCTAACACGTCAAGTTCAATATCTACTCCAGCCATCTTGACGTCATCAGCAAACATAAAGGTGGGGTTTGTAAGCCCACGTGCTAGGTCGTTGATGAAGATGAGGAAGAGCAGAGGGCCGAGCACCGAGCCCTGTGGCACCCCACTTGCTACACCTTCCGGTTTTGAAACATGACTCCCCACCTTAACACTAAAGGTTCGCCCTGCTAAGAAACTACTTATTCATTGTCTTGCTTTTCCAACAATTCCCATGGACTGCAGTTTGATGTCCAGAAATCTGTGGTTCACGGAATCAAATGCCTCTCTGAAGTCCAAGTAACAGACCGCAATCGATTGCCCTTCGTCCAGATGCTTGGTTACCTCATCGAGGAACAGCAGGAGATTCGTCAGACAGGATCGCCCTGCCACAAACCCATGCTGAGCATTTGATATGAGGTTGTGTTGAACCAAATGCCTAGAGATCTGCTTCCTGACTATTCGCTCCAGGCACTTACACAGTACCGAAGTCAAGCTAACCGGCCGGTAATTTTCCGCCTTTTGCCGGGTCCCACTCTTGTAAATGCCTACCACTGTTGCTCTCCTCCAGTCTCCCGGCACAATTCCCTCTCTAAGTGACGTTTCATACAGCTTCGTCACCGGAGCCTTCAGGACCTCGGCCAGAGGCTGAACGATTGCTGGATGAATCCCATCTGGACCTACTGCTTTGTTTCTATTCAACGTTTGCAACTCCGCGTACACTTCTTCTTCTCCTACAGTAAGTTCGGGTATTGGTGTATGGACGTACAACGGACTTTTAAAGAAAAGCCATCAATGAAACGGATTAGTGGAGACAAACGTCAATGGTTCGGCTGGGCAGAAGTTGGAAAAGTGTAAATTTTTTTTGTATGTGACAGAAAATTGTTAACCAAATTATAGTTGGCTGCAGATGGCTGGTATTCTGTTCCGTAAAGACCTTGGTTGCAGGTAGAATGTTGTGGGAAGCAGGTAAAATAGGGCTGGTTTGACAAAGTTGACAGCTGCGAAGGCTGAGTTCCGGCCATTGGTTTCGTACTGCAACGCGGGAAGAATTGAACTGTTGGGTTGGATTATTTGGGAATAGACGTTGAGCGGATGTGTTGATGGTTGCTGTCAGGAATCACCTCTGCGATCCGGTGAGACTTTCATGAGGTTTTGTTAATTCATGTACGGTGCCCCATGTAACGTCAGCAGGCGAGAGTATAGGTATAAACCATTGATCAAATCGTCCAGTCCTTATGGTAATCCGGAATAAACGTCGATTTGGCCGATGGATACCCAAGTAACCAATGCAATCTGGAAGAGATCAGGAGTGCGGCAGTCTGGAGAGTGTTCCAGCTGTGGGTTATGATTATCGTTTATATGGAAGCAAGAAAATGAACATTTTGTTATCCGAACAGTTAGTTATCGTTTGGCTAGTGGACAGGTCTATTAGGGATCCCTAGACGGAGACTGGTAGCTTTCTAGGGTAGTTGGGTGATAGTAGAGGTTTAGGGCGATATCAGGTAGGCGGTGGATGAGGGGAGGGTGTCCGTTTGGGAACCAGGAATAAAACAATAGTAGAGGGTATGGGCTGGAAGAAGAATGAGAAAATAGGAAGATAACAGTCTGGTCAGTTCACCAGCTGTGGTCGAGGACGGCAAACAGTAAAAAGGGAGAAAAACACTGGGTGTTAAGGAAAGGATTATTCATGTGGACGCACACGTGCTGGTATTCCGCAGGGTCAAGAGAAATCAGAGGCATACAGATTCCGGTTGGAATGGGGTCTTAACTTACCATGAGCATGTGCGTAGAGAAGTGAAGCCTAGTTACTAAGGAATGGTAATCCGTGCGGCAAGGCTTCAGTGTACGAGAAAGGCGCAGAAAAAAACAGGATGGTACGGCTGAGTTCTAGCCTGAGCCAGGAATTAAGTGAGAGCGAGCACCCATAGCTAAAGGACGGAACGGTTGTATCTATATATATGCAAATTTTGTTGTAAAATGGCACAATCTAGTTAGAAAGGGGGGCAAAAGTGAGTGGAGCATACCCAAGGTATATATATATACATATATATATATATATTTAATGTATACGTATATATATATATATTGTATATACAAATGTTATATATATATATGTATACGTATATGAATAGGTATATATATATATATATATATGTATGCATATATATGAATAGGTATATATATATGCATATATATGAATAGGTATATATATGCATATATATGTATATATAGAATAGGTATATATATGTGCATATATATATGTGTATATATAAATGTATATATAAAATTTATAATGCTGTTTACGTGGGCGCGATCATCGGACGGGTCATGCGAAATCGGTTGGATGCAAAAGACGGGCAGGGAAAGTGAGATAGAGAGACGCAGTCTGGGTGAAGCCCAGCTGAGGATCAACGGTTAACGGAAAGAAGAACGAAAGTTAGGCACGGGCTCATCGGTGCAGCGGTGCAGAAGTGGTAACGTAATTACTGGGTGTTCAGTTCAGTTAGTGAGTCACGTTAAGTGAGATGAGTCAGACTGGATTTTCCGGTTCGAAATCGCAGAGGTGGTGAGGGAAGTATATGTGGCAGGACCAGGTGCGGAAAAGAGGCATTGTAAGCTAAGCGATGTCGAGGAGCGTTGAGTTACTCACCATGCTTGTGGTAATAATTAAAGGACAGTAGTGAGTATATATATATATATTCATGTACATATATATATATATATATTTGTATATACAAATATTATATATATGTATATATATACATATATATATATGTATATATATATATATATATATATATATATATCTTTATATGCATATATATATGTATATATATATATACATATATATATATATATATATAATATATATATAATTAAAGCCGACCAGGGGTTGGATACTGAAGCAGTTTTTATAGCGTTGTTGAGGTTGGTTTCAGGGCCGCAGACGCGTTATAACTAAATGAAGTTGATTAATCGTGGAGTGGGTGAGACATATTGACAACCTGTTGGGAGTAATACGGTGGTTTCTATAAATGCAAGCGCATCTGGAAGGGTTTATTTCAAAGTTGAATTGGCAGGATCCTATAAGTTGGTATGGAAAAACAGTTAGTGGACGCAGACATGCTTACATATATCGATGGCGAAGTCTAGGAGAAGCTGTCAAACAAAGCAATCAGAATTTTAAAGCGGTGAGGTTTTTTCGGAAGGTAAGGTAAAGAGAAAGCAGAACAATGGCTTAAAAGTTCAGGCTTTTCTCGTAAGCTTGACTTTCGGTTACGTGAAGGTTGAATAAGCGCAAAACAGTTGGGGAAGAAAGGAATTTATCAATAGCATGCACGAATGCATACTTTGACCGAGAAGATCTGATGTGCAAGGGAAGTTTATTCCAGATTCTGGAGTACGCGAAGAGAAAGAACTTAAAGCGTAGAACAGTCCTCGCGGAGGGTGTGGTAATAGTATACTGTCTATTACGGAGTGAATATCCAGTATCCGGGGAGAAGCACAACTGGTTGGAGGAATAGGACTGCTTATTCAATAGCTTATACAGAAATATCAAATTTAGCTTGATGCGACCAAGCCATAGTGGTTCGATTTTGAGAGATAAGCATCGTTCCCTGTAGTTTAGGTTAGACGACCAACCGATAAGCTGTTTTGTGAATCTCCTTTGAATACATTCGATAATAATCCTGTCGGATTTTCTTATGCTAGTGAAGATTAGGGGACAATATTCGAGAAGGGGCCTGGCATGTACTTTGTACATATAGAGAATTCTCTGCCTAAGCTGAAAGGATCTGAACAGAAGACCAAGACACTTTTTAGCCTTCGCCGTTTGGAGGACAGCATGTTCCGAGAAGTTGAAAGAGCAAGAATAACTTAAGCCAAGGTCTCTTACTAAAGGCTGGCTGTCGATGGGTGAACCGCCAATGCATAAAGAACCAGGAGGAACCTGGCATTTGTTAGTAAGGAAAATACGCTTGTCGGCGGAGAATTTCATCGTCCAGGTTGAGCACCATTCATCAAGAGCGGCTAAATCAGCAGAGATTTTAGGGATAGTAGTACTGAGGTTGCCAGGCGAGAAAGTGTAGACTATCTTAATGTCGTCCGCGAACAAAAACGGCGTGCCATTAGGTATTGTCGGAAACATATCATTTATATATAGGAGGAAAAGCGTGGGGCCCAAAACACTGCCCTGAATAACACCGCTAGTAACAGGCTTAGGATTAGAGGTGTGCCCGTTAATTAAGACAACCTGTGAACGATGAGATAAGTAAGACGAGAACCAAGAAAGAAGTGGATCGACAGTCCCAAATGACCGTAGCTTTGTTAAAAGGTGGGGGTGAGGTACACGATCAAATGCCTTGGATAAATCAAGATAAAGAACAACAAGAGATTTCCCACTTTCAACAGAGTCGGTGACGAGATTCAGAAAATCATACTGACAAGTCATGCAGGACCGTGCACGGAGGAATCCATGTTGGTTGTGATTATTAAGACTGAGGCTTAATAAATAGCTAATAATATTATCTTTAACTATTTTTTCCATTATTCTGGATAAGATGGGGGTATGGTTTGTAGGGCGATAATTGGATACCTCATGTAAAGGTCCTTTTTATGAATGGGAACGTTTACCGAGCGCTTCCAGTTAGCAGGTACGGTGCTACCAATAAGTGAAAGAGTGAAAAGGTTAAGCAACAACAAGGGGAGGTCCGGTCCACCATTGACGAGTGCAATTGGTGGTAAGCCATCGAGGCCTAATCGAAGGGAGGGTTTTCTATTGGATAGTAGCTTAGAAATACTCCTGGCATCGAAGGGTATCGTAGAAAGGACAGAGTTGGTAAGTGGTGAAGATGGGGGCGGGGCAATGACAGTAGCTGGAGCCATAGCTGAAGCAAAGAATGCATTGAAGGCTTCTGCTATACAAGGTGGGGAGGTGACAGATGAGTTATTATCCAGAATCAGAAGTTGGAAGTCGGCCTTAACATCAGCGTTTCTGGACTTATGCAACATAGAAAGAAGTTGCGACTTGTTAGGATGACTCAAAGCCTTAGCTTCTTGGTCACGAAGTCGCGTATTATCTTGTCGTTTAATAAGTGTGGAGAGGCGGTTTAGACGAATAAAAAGTGAAAAGTCGTTGGAATTATGTAGTTGTTTGAGAAGTTTATGGTACTTCTTATGGAGTGGCGAGACAGGCGACCTCTTTTTAGGTACAGCCTGGGCAGTATTGGACAATTTTTCCAGACAATTGGAAAAGAAGGAGTAGAAAATATTCGCAGCATGCTGAGGGTCCTGGGTGAGAAAATAATCACCCCAGTCTTTCTACCGAATAAGCGTGACTAGCAAGGCCCAATTTCTGCATAGAAATGTATTGTTGGAGGGGTGTGCGGGATTAGATGGGCCACTAAGGGGAAGATGGCAGATTACCATTTTATGGTCACTACCGGGGAAATTTCGTGTTACGGTCACGTCGATGAGAGGCATGTTATGAGTAAATACCAGATCTAGTATTTTCGCATTTCTGGTAGGTTCGACAGCATGTTGTGTCCAGCCGCCAAGATGAATGCTAGTGATCAGCTCCATAAGATTTGGAGGAGCCGAGAGGGTGGGCCAACAGATGTGAGGGAGATTAAAGTCACCCGCAATAAGCTTGGTTCCAGAAGGAAGCAAAGAGAGGTATTTGAAAGACCTAATGAGAAGTGGAAACAAGGAACTGGGGGAATTTGGTGATCGATACACGCAGCCAATGTGAAGAACAGTGGTTTGGAGGTTCGTAGTGAACCAGAGAGAATCAGGAATAGAATCGAGTGCCGTATGTAAAAGAGGGGTCGTGGTATAGACTTCCTTGACGTAGGCTAGGCACCCACCACCACGCCGGTTCGGTCTGTCGGTCCTTATAAGACTGTACCCTACCAAAGATACTTGATCATTGGGAGTGCTCTCAGAAAGCCAGGATTCCGTTATTAAGATAATGTCGTAATTATTTGTAAGGACAAGTTTTTTAAGGTGCGGGAGTTTGTCAAGAATAGAACGCGAGTTGAATAAGGCTAGAGATATACCATTTGTGGGAGGTGGTATAGGCACATCAGGGGGATTGTGTAATTTGGAAGGAGGCAGGCTATCGCGATTGGAAGGAGCGGAGATTAGGGTCAAACGGGAATATGTTGATGTTGAGGCTAGTGGAGGTTCAGATGAGGTGGCTTCCAGCCAAGCTGGATTAAATGTTGCAGTGAGAGGGACTGCTGAGGGGTAAAAAGACTGGGCATCAACGGAGGGGGAAACATCGGAGCAAAGGGAAAAACCTGTGGGGTTTGGCGGGTCGATATCAGACAGGGGTGATTAGAGGCAGTCGAGAAATACCGGCCAGTCGGAATCGAGTATTGGCTGAAGGGGGTGCAGAGGGCAGGGTTGAAAATGTGTGAGGAATACGGGTGTAGGGTGGAAGATTAGTCTGCACATTGTGGGAGGGGTAACTCAAGTTGGGTGGAACACCAAATATGGAGCAGTTAGAAGCGGGAGCCGTTGAGATAGTTGTTAGGTGAGAAGTACCACGTGAGGCAGATTGGACGGCGTGTGGGGGCCGTATTTTGGTATTGACAGGCAGTGAGCACGGTAAATTTGTAGGGGTCACCGATTCATTGGAGCAAGGGGTATTTTCTAAGGTCGAAACCTCATTCGATGAGTTAAAGCGAGTTGATTTAAGAGGAGACAGTTGAATGAGGGAGGGGCTTGTGAGAAGAATGGGAAGACTGTTAGACCTGTTCCTCTGGACGGCGAGTAGTTTATCACCGGAGGGAACAGAGGGCGAGCTAGAGTTCGGGGTGTATCCAACAGGCGATGAGGTGGGAGAGGGAGGCAATAGTTGGCGTCTCTTACTGGGTGGCAGTAAAAGGGGAGAAGCGGAAATGTCTAGATCAACAGTAATGGGATTAGATTTAAAAGAGTTCGGTACGGGAGCAGATGAGGAGGCAGTGGGCGGTTGTGAAGAGGCAGGAGGCGAGTGTGAAGATAAAGCAGTGGGGACTTGAGAAGGAGCTGTGGAGCGACCAGCCGTCTGTGTCGAAGGCTCAGAACTATCGGGCATCGTTCTAGTGGGGAAAGTCGAAGGAGATCTGGTAATTTCCCTTTGAAGTGGGGTTTTATCTTCGGCTATTTTTATGTTTTTATAAGGATAATTGGAAGCTATAGTGTTACGCATTTTATGAATTCTTTGGCAGATATATCATCTGCAAATCGCATAAGGATTGGACAGTTGGAGCGCTGAACGCGCTTACGCAGCCTTGTTATTTGACAAGGAAGGTGGGCCATACCACATGCATTCAACAGTGTGTGCTTGACATGCTACAGAGGTATTCTCTCTGGGACATTAAACACGACTGCATTACGAGAGTTCCTCACTCTTATGAGAACTTTGGGTGCAACAGAGTCGATAAAGCGGCCCGCAGCTGTCAGGCTTTGTAAGGTGGAATTTTCGATGCGTTCAGTGATGCACAGTAAGGAGGCGAGTTTAGATATCGTATCTTCCAAATTCATAATCTGAGACTTTATATCTGAAATACTTCGGTCTAGAACAGCTGTTCTTTCCGTCGCCAAGCCTACAAAGTCACAGAGGTCAACCGAACATTGTTTTAAGGCCACGGGAGTTTGAAGAAGCCTATTTTTCCTAGTAACTGAGGTATGAGTGGACGGGGTAGTATTGGAAGTCTTCTTTGCTACACGTGGTATTTTGAAATATCAAAAGATGCTGTGAATGATGTGGAAAAGTAACGGCAAACTAGAGCTGGGTTAGAATTTACCACTGAGGAAAAAAATACCTGAATTTCTATGGGTTAACGGAATACCCTAAGAAAATATAATTTTTTAGTATTTCCTAAGACAGATGAATGAAAACTATATCGATAACAGCGCGCAAAACGACCTGGTGTAGCGCAGCGTAATTGCATGGGTCATATATGGGTTAGGCGATAGTAGGTGAACGTGGGTGAGTAGCGAGAACCGGCAGGCATCCAACTAGTTATAGTTGTAAACGGCAAAACTGTATTCTACTGCAGTGTAGGTTGTGTGCAGCATACGTAAAAAAGTGATAATAAATGGTAAACCTAGCATCTGTCAATGGGCTAGAAATGGTAGGCTTGGGATACGGCTCCATGATCCTAGTAGTGGACCCCATTTTCGAAGGCCAGCTCAACGGATAGCACAGAGCGGGGGGGATTCTGAAGCTAGGGTGCTAAATTTCGATGCCTTCTTCATGGGCTTGATCCTCAGATATGCTGGCTTTGGTCAAAGACAACAGACGACTGAGGGTAAGTTGTGATATTTGGGCATGGCTAAACTGGGTTATCGATGCACATTTGCGAATGGCCAGGGGTAGCTTATTCCAAAGCTTTGAGTACTTAATGAGAAAGAAGTTGGATCTTACTGTCAGCTTGGACTGCAGGATGGCCAGACTGAAGTCTTTGTGGCGCAGAGGGTAAGATGAGTGTAGCAGAAACTGCATAGATTTGGTAGATGTGAATGCAGAGCGATGGAAAAGTCTATATAGAAAACACAAGTTAAGCCTAACATGTCTTAGCCATACGGGGTCGAGTTTTAGTGGAGTGCGTCGCTCTTTATAGCTCAGCGGAGAAGAGTATCCTATCTGATTCTTGGTAAAGGTAGGCTGGACTTTCTCAAGGCGTATTCCATCCAATTTAGACATTCCATAGAAGATTATCTGGATCTGGTTGTTCTGCAACCTGCTTTTCCTTCAACTCAGCTAACAACAGATCTGCTCTTGCTCCTTGGGAAACCGAGCTCACGGTGGAACAACCTGACAGACTAGGGCCCGAGCAAGAAAAATGACCAAAACCTACGGGCGAAGGGGTTTGGTTCACCTTCGGGGAATTGTCCTTTGTTTCGGAACGGCTTGCCAAACTTCTGCGTAATTTCATGTCGCAGCGGTTGCCGAGGATATTGCGTATTGTGAAGTCCAGCCACCAAAACTATCGAGTGACGCGCAGCAATCAATTTCGACCCAATTCAAAAAAAATCGATTCCAAATAGCCACGGTACTATATACAACAAACTGTTTAATTTTACAATATTCAAACCTCAATGGTGTTCCTTCTGGACTCTTCTACTCTAAACTGAACAACAAATCAACAACTGCGGCTGAATTACAGCAAAAGGTTAGGTACTGAAGATGAGATTACCGAATACAGTCATAACGAAATTTAAGCTGAGCGACTCACGCTCGAGGCAATGGGGGGAGTCCGGTTCGTGACGGAGATTTAGACCAATAGAGCAAACAGTTGGAATTCCGGCAAGGATAGTTCACACGAATGAAACTTGTCGTTTGTACCATGGATGTTCATGCATGGGACGGCTTTTCCCGGAGTCCTTTACAATCCGTCCCAAATCTGGGAAGAAAAGTCTGAAATAGTGACATATTTCTGTGTACGGCAAATTCCGGAGACCTGGGATGATGTCTGCAAACTTTCGTTCAGTTGCCTCCACAACCCCCCAGCCCCTAACCAACTAGAGTGCCGACGCTTGCACAGCATATTCCAGTTGAGGTCGGCTGGTGGCTCTGTATATCGGGATGAAAACTGGAGATTTCTGGAACCCACTGTTCTTAAGCGCCTTATTAGCCTTGCTGGCTGCGGTGGCATATCGGACTGACGGTCTGAAGGACTCAGGGATAAGTACACCTAAATCCGTCAAGCCGAAGATTCTTGCCATCTCGTGGGTGTCAAATGAACCCAGATGAAGCGGATCTGGAGCAACAGAGGACGGCAATGTCCCACGTCATCTATGACTGGGCGGTAGATCCCGGGTTGCGCACCACTTGTGGGGTGTTCAGATCGACTTGCTCATCATTGCCAGTTTGGCATCCGATTATCCCAATATCGTCGGCAAAAAATAGCAGGAAGATTTTAGCTTCCTCGCCAGGTCATTTATGAAAACAGGGGTCTGCGGTGTTCCTGTAACAGGTCTCTGCGGAACCCCTCTAGGGGCTTTCACAAAGGAAAAAGTGACGCTCTCTTCTCTAATATATTATATCGCCTATGTGAAGCTCGAAATTTCACCGCTCGTATGAGGTGAACAAATCAGGTAAATTGCATAGAGCTGCGTGCTCCTCTGCGACCTGTGTCGGAGTTTAGCTCACCCATAGTCTGGAGGTCGGACGGTCACAAGGACCAAATTAAATATAGCTCCTGGTTGAAAACTGCGTGATCGGTTGAGTGCTTCCACAAGCGCAAATTCGCGTGCATTGGCCGGGATCAGTGTCAAAAAGCGGAGTAGTTGGTTATCGGTCGCGATAGAGTCGTTGGTTGCCGACGAATGAATAAATCTTAAGGTGCAATACTGACGGAACACAAAATAAAGTCCAGTCGTGTTGCCCCTCGTGCTTTCTCAGGTAGCCCTCAGACACTTTAGTTCAAATGCACCTCCACGGCTTTATTAACTCTGAAAGATAAGACCTCCCAGTGAACGGCCGAATCGGTAATAAATAACTTTGCCCAGTAGTGCAAGCTGGTTAGCCCTCACGAACACCGAATCACGATACCAACGACTCCTCATTTAACTAAGGCCGTTGTGCTTCATTTCCAACCTCCGTACTCTTATCTGTTATTTCGCTCACGCTAACCTTCAGCTGGAGCGTCTCCCATACTGCAATCCTCCATTTTTCAACTTCAGAACCACCCGGCCGTCACGTTGCCTGGCCTTAATATATCTCCCAGGCAGGTTTTCTTTTCCTCTGCCCGTCTACCACCGCACCAAAGGCCGGCTACCGCGAATACGATCTAGCCACCGGGTTTCAACCGCAAGAAGTCCTGGTATTGCTGCATGTGTCCCTCTGAGGGTTACTGGGTAATTCTCACTACAAGATCCTCCCGATGTCAAAGCCACCGCGAGAGGACTCCTAAATAAAAAGCGATCGGTCCAGATCCGGCGATTGTCTCCTTCCAATGATGAAACGCCGAACAAAACGGCAGCCAACCCCTGCCCAAAAAGTCCAACAGGGACATAGAATAGCCACAAGAAACTCAACAGAATGATACATTCGCCAGTTTACCAATATAACCTGGCCTATTGTAAAGGTTTCCACCCTTGTCTTGCCTTATTTTGTTCCTCGTGGACATGGCAGTCCGACTGCTGATTATTCTTTCCTGGAACTCCATCCATCTTCTACCATCTGCGAACTGCCGACGCTAGATGACACACACTACTTCTCATGGAAACTGTCTCACCTTTTCAGGGGGTACTGTTCCTTTTCATATCCATAAATCTATGAAAATTAGTATTCCTCTGCGAATCTTCGTGAAATTCTTTCCTGCCTCCTTTGTCTCAACAGCAATTACCTTTTAAAGTAAACATGAGTATGCATTGCTGACCATTTACTTGCATCATTCTTGCGAATATTGTATTTCTTGTGTCTTAAGACAATGTCCGTCTGAACATTCCTAGATCCGGCCGATTCATTACTATTGCCGCAGTTGACTCGAAATCAGTTCGTACTCGCCGTGTATTCTCTCGTCGCTTTGCTTCACTTAAGCTCTCCTCAGCCTTAGTCCATTGTTGCTGCGATGTGCGAATCCCTCGTTGAAATTTGTGACTTTCCCATCTCATTCAGTGATATAGTAAACTCTGATCATCCCTTAACGCTTGCCTTTCGACCACGGTCTAGAAATATACAACTAATATTACATGATCACGCACATGGCATGCTTTGGGCGATTCCGAAATAAACCATTATTATTATTATTATTACTAATATTATTACTCAACTTAGCTGCTGGAAGTGGGGAATGAGACGGCAATAGCGAAGCTGCTTTTGGCACTCGCTGACGAAGAAGGAAACCTAGCCAACAGAGATGAAGTCAGGGGTGGAGTAAAGGTCAGTGAACACCTTTCTCGCTATTTAGGTGATTGCCACGTACAGAACGATGCACCACGAACGACAAGCTTGGTTCCAGTGGCGGAACCTGTAGTGGATTATCGTTTGGATTTACCCAGGGTGGAACGAGGGTCATTTGCGGGCAGTTCGTCAATGTACTGGAGGTTTGTGGAACAGTTTGGATATTACTTCGAGAGTAGAGTTTGAGACAATGGTCAGCGCTTACTTTATTTGATGCAATACCCCAAGGGACAAGCAAGGGAGGCGATTGCCGAATGTGTTATGTTGCATTCAACACTGACATACAATAGGGCCAGGTAAATCCTAAAGGATCTGTGTGGACAACATCATGTAGTGGCTCGTTCACTGATTAACGGCATACAGCAAGGTTTGAAGCCTCTGGTGGAAGGTCCGGGTGCCATGACCAAGTTGTCATTGGAAATGCTCAAATGTGAAGTTGCTCTCACACGGATGAATTGCATGTCAGACCTCAACTCAATGCAGACCATGGGAAGGATTACTTCAGTGCTACTAACGCGTCTGCAGGATTTGTGGGCCAGGACCGTTGATGATATCTTGGGAAGAGGAGATGAACCCATGATCCAAGATCTGCCGCACTTAGTGTCCCGTGAGGCACGGATTGCTCGAAGTAAGTTTGGCAAGCTGGCTGCCGATAGCAAGGCTCAAGAATATTCGCGGTCATCCAGCTGAAGGACTTATGCAAAAAACCCGTATCCAGAAGCGACGTGGTTCACGCCAAAACAGAGCAGTACTTTGTTGTTCGCAGCTAATATGTGTTCGGTATGTAATGGAGTACACGCACTTGCGGAATGTCAGCAATTCCTGTCTCGTGATATACCCGGTCGTTAAGCATCGGTTAGATAAATCAAGGCTTGCCTTTCGTGTCTCAAGTGTTGACATCTGTCTAGCAGCTGTCCCATTTCCAGACCGTGTTCAACATCAGGTTGTCAGAAGCAGCGCCACCCTCTGCTGCATGGTGCCCAGAAGCAATATACTGATCGGGTCACGCAAGGTACAACACGAGGGCAGCAGCAGGATAAGCTGGGTACTGACAGTGCGAAAAGGCTTGGGCAGTGGATCAATAAGTGCGCAGCTAATCTTAGGCCAGAATGTCGTGTCAGTTTAGGCGTTCCACCAGTACGAGTAGACGGACCGGGGGCTCTGTAAAGACCTTCGCTCTGCCGGGCAGTGGGTCCGATGTGACTTTAACACAAAGAGACCTTCTGGGGCTGATTGGCTTGAAGGCATTCGCGACCCCACTTTTGATTTTGACGGTAAATGTGACTACCACTTGGAATTCGGGGACAAAGGAACTGAAACTGAACTCACTGTCAGAAAACGATTTCGTGAATATAGAGGGTGCTTTCTGTGTTGATGGGCTATCAATCCAAGCAGTCCACTACTGCACAGATGTGGACATTTTATCCTGGCCTCCCCTACATTGCGTCCAAAGGCAGAACCTAAAAGGTTCAAGATTTCTAATCCTGACAGGTGCCGACGTCCCAGAAGCACATTAAGCATTAGAGCAAAGATGCGCTAAAAGAAACCAACCCTATGCCGTGCGCACGGTTTTAGGGTAGATTGTTCTTGGTCCGATAAACCAGGAACCAAGCTTTGTGAGGACATTAAACCACATTGAGAGGGGAATCGATTCCTTAGCAAAACAGATCGATCGACTAACAACGCCGATTCCTGTGATGGGTATGCACAGAAAAACTCTCTTTCATTAGAAGACAGATAAGCCATTGATATGGTTTCCAATGCCATAATCTGGTTGAACGGACATTAGGAAGTTGCACTTCCGTGGAGGAATCCTGCAATGAGTCTTCCGAATAATTATATTGTGGCCAAAGTGAGATTGAACGGCTTGAGGAAAAGGTTTGCGCGTGACCCTGAATTCTTTGACAAATACTCTGCAATAATAGAGAGGTATGTGCTCAAGGGTAACGCCCGGTTAGTGCCCGATGTACAGTTAAGAATGGGTTTTGAGTCAGAGTGCTACTCACCACATCATGCGGTTACAAACCCTAAAAGCCTAGCAAGTTGAGGATTGTGTTCGACTGTGCGGCTGCATTCCAGGGACGCTCCTTGAATGATTACTGGCTACAGGGGCCGGACATGACAGCAAGCCTAGTTGGAGTGTTGCTTCGTTTTCAAAAGGAATTTTGTCGCACTGACTGCGAATATTGAAGAAATTTTTATGCGGGATCGAGTGCCGACGAAAGACAAAGGAGCACTAAGGTTCATTTGGTTGGAAAATGGTCAACTAGGTGGTAATCTTGTTGAATATCAAATGAATGCCCGCTCATTTTCGCCACTTCCTTCCATTTTGTGTGAATTTGGCGTTACTTCGCACGGCAGATCAGTGGGGAGGACGGTATGAGGATTACGCCTCCGGGGCCGTGTATGATAACTTCTGTGTAGACCGCTGTCTTGCGTTCTTAACCACGGTGGAGAATGCAGTGTTTGCCATCCAGATGAGTGAAATACTATCAAGAGGCTGATCCCGGCTTCATAAGTTGATGTTTAATAGTAAGGAGAGGCAGGATATTTAGCTGAAATCTGATCTGGCCCATCCCACTTTGGAAATGAATGATTGCGCGCCAGTGCCAGAGAGGACGTTGGGATTGGAATGGAACGCAATAGAAGACACGTTCCAGTTTTATTCACAGTACGCGAAAAACTTCAAACAAAGCGTGGCTTGTTGTCTATAGAGTCATCAGTGTTTGATCCATTAGTGTTGGTTTTACCTTGCATTTTGCCAGTCAAGGCGTTATTGCAGTCACTGTGTCGCTTGAAGCTTGGTTGAGACTACTCAACTGGAGAAAAATCCCTACGACGCTGAAATGGGTGGTCAGGAAGTATGGAACAACTTTGCGCATTCCAAATTCAGCTTTCTGTTATCAGAGGTGACCCACTGAACGAAAGTGTCCAGCTCCATGTATTTTGTGATGCTTCTAAAGTTGGCTGTGGGGTGGTGGCGTATGCCAGAACGGTTTCAAGGAACTCAGCCAGTATCGTGCCTGACTGCTCTCCAAATCAGGGGTAGCTTCTCTGAGGACCGTAACGATCTCTCGATTGGAGTTAGCTGCAGCAACACTGACCGTTAGGGTTTCTTGGATTCTAATAGAGGAAACTGGGATCAGATTTGATAAGACTTACTGCTGGACGGACTGTGTTATAGTTTTGCACCACATAAACAACACTAAAACGAGATTTGGTACGTACTTTGCGAACCGTTTGGCTGAAATCCATCAGTGGTCTGGACTGTGGCAGTGGCGTCAAGTCAGATCAGGGGCCAACCCTGCAGACTTGGCCTCAAGAAGCACAACGTCCCCGAGTGATATCAGCTGCTGGTTTGAAGGTCCTAACTTTTTGATGAACGATGAAGCGTTTTGGCCGACCAGTCCTACAGCTGCTGCAGAACCGCCGAACTTGGAAGTGAAGCAGCCTTTGAGCAGAACTCTCACAATGCTACAGGATACACGGACGGAAGCACTTCTATCTAGGTACTCCGGTTGGTTTCATTTGCTGAAGTCGGTAGTGTGGATAACCCGTTTAAGTTACACGACACCGCTGAGGCGGAGGAAAGTGATATTCTGGTTGTACAAACTAAGGTCTATGGTGAAGAGGTAAAATTGTTACGAGGCAGGAATAATAACCTATGCGCTAACAAATTTCCGACGAACAAGACTCTATTAAAACTGGATCCAATCTTAATAAATATAATCTTTTGTGTTGGAGAACGAATGAAGTACTCAAGTCGGCTTTAGGGTGTAAGACACCCGGTGATACTATCCAATGCCCACCCGATTACAGACTCGATAATCCGATGGTATCACGCAATGGAAGGACGCGCAGGACCATCTCAGTCACTCGCGGAGCTTCTCAAAAATTTTGGATCGTACAGGGGGAAGCTGCCGTCAAGCGCGTACTTGAAGGATGTTGGAAAGGTCGGAAGCTTTTTGCTGTCAAAGGCAAACAGATGATGGCTCCCTTACCAGCCATCAGAGTCCAACGAGGTTGGTTTCCGTTCAAGTAGGTCAGAGTAGATTATTTTGGCCCGTTTGCAGTTGAACATGGGCGCGGCATGAAGAAACGATATGGATGTATCTTCACCTGCCTCCAGATGCGCGCGATACATATTGAAGTTTCTTATCCTCTCAGCTTGGAGTCGGTCATTGTGATACTACTGCTTTTCATGTCGAGGAGAGGGGCACCGCCCGAGATTTTAGTGATAATAGTACAAACTTTGCTGGGGCTCGAGGGGACCAGAAAATCCCAATGAGAAGCTGGTCTAGCGATAAGAATGCTGATAGATTGTTGCAACGGGGCGTGCAGTGGCAATTCAATCCTTCTCATGCTAGTCACCGAGGTGGCGTATGGGAGATCATGGTATGCTCGGTTAGAAGAGTGCTTCTTTCAATTTGTGACAAACAGCCGGTGACTGACGAAATACTGTTGACATTTCTTACGGAAAGTGAGCGAATAGTAAAAGGACGACCGCTAGTGCCTTTGAACTTGGACTGTCATGATCTGCCGGTACTCGCCCAATGACCTACATATCCTGAGGGTGAACCCACGAGATATTCCGACGAACTTCCTGCGAGATAGAAAGGTTCGTCAATGGAGGCAGGGAAACTATCTAAAACCTGTGTTTTGGAAGAGATGGACCAGAGATTACGTTCCACTATTAAAACAGCGGCAGATATGGATAACTCGAGAATGCAACTTTAGATCAAGTGATGTGGTGCTACTACTTTCGGAGGCTTTGCAGCGTGCCCGAAGGCCGATCGGAGTTTTAGAAAGCATCTCATCTTTGGAAGATGGCTTGGCACGAACGGCGACAGTGCGAACTAATGAAGGATTAGTGCTCCGTGACATTAGAATGATTTGTCTTATCAAAAGTGAACCGGACGTTGGTGGTGTAAGTTAAAAAGCCATTTCTCCTCAAGTGGGAGGCGGGTCTTTGGATCTGCCGGACCAGGAGGGACCATCGAGAGTTGATCCACTTGCCCAACTGGGAGCTGCTATTGATGATGATCAGTTTTAGGTGTTGGGGAACCGTGGGGCAAGCCGACGCCTGAGACCGACCAGACACAGAGGTGCACAAGTAATATCTGGGTCGGATTTTAGGAGCCGATGTAAAGAAGTTAGGAAAACTCCGTCTCATGCATTAGCATCCATGGTACAAACGACAAGTTTCATTCGCGTGAACTATCCTTGCCGGAATTTCAACTGTTTGCTCTATTGGTCTAAATCTCCGTCACGAACCGGACTCCCCCCATTGCCTCGAGCGTGAGTCGCTCAGCTTAAACTTCGTTATGACTGTATTCGGTAATCTCATCTTCAGTACCTAACCTTTTGCTGTAATTCAGCCGCAGTTGTTGATTTGTTGTTCAGTTTAGAGTAGAAGAGTCCAGAAGGAACACCATTGAGGTTTGAATATTGTAAAATTAAACAGTTTGTTGTATATAGTACCGTGGCTATTTGGAATCGATTTTTTTTGAATTGGGCCGAAATTGATTGCTGCGCGTCACTCGATAGTTTTGGTGGCTGGAATTTACATGGAATTAGCTGAAGCTTTTAAGCAGATAGGTTTGCCGTCAGTGACTAGTGTTTCTGGTTCAGAATTCCATGGAAACTTGGCCCTGAATAGATATAGTCTGAGAGTGAAGAATCTCTGCGTTGTTGAAAGTATGAGGACTAATTTCTTCGAGGCGGTTGTACGCTGATCAAAGGCAACTCCGCCTCTTGTATTTTGTGCCATTCAGCGGGCTGTATGCGTGTGTGTGTCCATGTGTAAAACATGATTGCTAGAAGTGCTCAAGGGCAGTTGAAAGGCAAAATGGAGCGCCTCAGTGCGTTAGGTGTGCAAGTCGACCGCATCAAAAAAGCACCACTAGCAACGTGGAATTTTGTGCAGCTTCGATGGCATCTCCCTGGGTGTCCGTGGAAATTTCCTGTGTGACGCGTCTCACAGCACGGTGTGATGGGTGTGTTGCCCCGGCATGCACTAGGTGCCAAAATTTAGGGCAAAATATGCGCTTTGCCTGTCGATCTACCGTGAGCTACTCCCATGGACGAAACTGGTGGCGTCCCAGGATCCTTCGCCGCCAGGTGAGGCCCTCTCATTCCCAGACTAGAGTGCTTTACTAACCAAGACATATGCTGGGGCTATTTTCCCGTAGTTGGCGACTGAAAATCAAACCTTCGGTATGGATACCGGTGAGCTTCTGGTGTCCAGTTCAATTTGTGTTAACACATGCGGACAATGCGCAGACTTCTTATACTACACCCATTGTAGTAGGACGACACCCACTCTATAAATGTCCCGATACCGGCCGTCTACCGGTGGCTTCCCCCGTTATCCAGCCGAAACAAAACGCTTCTCGGAATAAGGTTAATAGGAGGTCAAAGGAACTTCCACCCTTGCGATCTCACTTATTTCTGGTAGCCAAATTTCCAGGAGCAACAGTAGATGCCCCTCAGGAACACCTCGACCAAGACATCCTGGAGTCGTTAACAGCTTTTGGGAAATTGTTCATCGACAGTGATGGACGTTTAGCATAGTCATTTCGTATCTAGGCAGATTTCCGCTTGAAAAGGCTGGGAGAGGGTGGACAGTCTCGACGGCTTAAGGTTGCTCTCCCTTGCTAGGAGCAATCTTAACCAAATCTGCAACGCGAACTGGGCGACGGATGGGCACTGCTACGCCTTGGATGGCTCAAACGCACTCTACGTTGGTTGAGAGGCTAACTGGCACACTACAGCTGCTAGCAGTATCTCCGGATATCAACACAAGAAAACGCTACCCAGAACTTCCCCATAACATGGATAGGCCTTCCCACTTTTGAATAAACAGAAATCCCCCTTTGACATGTGTTTACCCCACGGGCTTTGAATGTTTCCCATTCATATGTACTTATCCCTTTTGGGGCCGGCGATTGCGCAGTTCGGAGCGTGCACTTAGGGCACGAGGCTCAAGTCTCATAGACACCTCACTATAAGCCGAATGTCTGCGAATACTCCTTTGCGATATGAAGAAAACGGCCCAAAGCATGATTCGGGAGAATGGAGATTCGAACCATGTGAATCTAGCCTGCTGTATAATCCGGGATGGAATCCACAATTGGCACCTAGGTTTTCCTTCCCCCATGGACGAATGTCTTATGCTCAGTGCCTCCTGAGGTTTGGCGCAGAGTTCCAGCGCCCACTATGCAGAAGGGGCCGAGCTTGAAGACAATGTCGAGCAACATCAGAGGGTCACGACTCACATGGGCAACTAGGAACTCAGAGTACTTCCATGAAGTTTGCGGAAAGGTGCGTGCTCTACGGAGGATTGGCAGCGAATGCTTTCGTGTGTCTAAACGGCTGTTCGTCTATCCGAAAAGAATCCCGAGAGCAATGCGAAGCCTCCTGGGCTTGTGGGATACAGGAGAGTTGCTGGCCTCGGAATACCTGAGGCAGGTGTTCTGGGAAGCCCCTACGCGTTGTTATTTACACAAGAGGAACATTGGTCACCCGCCCCCGTCGGTGTTCCAGTCTTCACTCACTCTCGTTGATGTCAGCGTAGACGAACTTATGATAACTATAGGATCTCTCAAACAGCTTATGTCACCTGGACCGGAAGGAATACACTGGCTAGTACTACGGGAGCTGGCCGAGCTTCTCGCAAGCCCAATCACTAAGTCGCTGAAAACCTCGCTACCTGTCAGAAAACCTCAGGACATTTGGAAACAAGCGATTGAAGTACTGACTTTCAAGGGTGGGGACAAAGCGGCACACGTCAGCCGTCATGCGGCGAGTTTTACTTGCTTCATGGAGGAGCGGCTCATGGTCAAGAGTGTTGCAGAACATCACCGTCGGGCGGTGGTCAAACGGCTGTCATGGTGGACTTTGGACACTAACGGCCTGGGTTTGTTTCTCGCCACCACCGGTCACTTCCCCATTCGGAAACCTTTCATGGGCTGTAGCCCACTTCTCCAAATGTTGCTCAGTGCTCCACGGTGAATTTAAAAAATGAAGTAAAAAGGTAAGATTGCAATCACCACATCCTGTCCAGTTCTGCACAGCACGGATTTTACTAATCCCGTTCATGTATCCTTGGCCTTCTATTGGATCTCGGATCCCGGACCGAAGCCAAGTCTGAAGGATATCCCACAAGTGTTGTCTCCTTCGATTCCAGTAAATCACCTGAGAGAGTACCACAAGAGAGAACCCTCCAGAAATTGAGACATTTGTGAATAGTGAACCTACTTCGGCTCTGGTCCCTGGACGGATATTCGCAACTGAAGTCCTTATGACCCTTCCAATGTTGTGTCCGGTTTTAAATGGTGCTCCGTAAGGTCCGGTACCCAATCCACCGTTCTTTCTGGTCTATGTAAATGATCTTCCCATAATTTGAGCTCAACATGTTTACTTCTTGCCGAAAATCTGAAGCCTTTGCGCATACTTCGCTCTAATATGTGGAAGTTTATCCCCACGGGATGATCTCAACGGGCTTACGCACTGGTCCAGTACGTGGACCTTACCGATAAACCCAGTGAAGTCTGCTCATATGCGCATAGGTCGAATACAGTCAGCTTCAGGCCACACAGTCCCTGGCACCCTGGCGAGTGTGATCTTGGGATTATATTGTCGACTAGCTAGAAAACAAGGGGTCACGCAGTTAGGACGTGTGTCTCTGCGCGGACTAACCTCTTAGTAATTCGTCCCCCCTCCGGACGACCCCCTTATAATGCTTTTCGTCTCTTACATTCTACACATGTTATACCCCGGCTGAAATACGGCGCTGCGGTCGCATGCCGGTGAACCGCTGTCGAATTGGTCAGCCTCGGAAGAGTTCGGAGTCGCCATTGGCTGCATAACGGGCCTACGAGGGTCACCTACAAGAAAATGGACCGTCTTGAAGTTTTGAAGTAATACACGAGTAAAAGGCTGAAACCTAAATGATCCGGGGCTTTGTTGCTGTCTTTTTGTCGGAATGTCAGAGGAGTGCTGGAAGATAGTTCACCGGATAATGGGGCAATGGGAAAGAGGAAAAAGGTTCAAAATATAAATCTTGACGGCATCTTTCATCCGGTACACCAGCCAGCTGGAAGACAGACCTCTGGAAGACATTAAAAGATTCGGCATACTAGTCCTGGCTGCTTTTTTGCTTCTTGTATTGCCGGGAAGGTCTAAAAAAGAGATCAGTGGACTGTGGAAGAGGCCAGTCCATTCAGCTTGAGAGGCTCAAACGGTCGTATCTTGCAAAATCCATCGGACATCAAACAGCGACATCTTTGGATAGCGTGCACTGCGAGCTGCCTTGTCGAGTCCCAGAGAGGCTATCTGAAGACATGAGGCGACCGCAATTTTGCTCGCTACATTAGCAGAGGTGACCTAGTACCAGAATTGCAAGCGGTTTTTCAAATAAGTAGAACTTATCCTATGCAGGTATAAAGTCTGTCCCGGAAAAGGCGATTTTCCGGCTAAAAGGTGCCATGTTCCTTTTTCCTGTGACCGCATAAAAAGAGCTATTTTGATGAGGCTTGTGCTAGAGGTCTCCCTCAGCTTCACATTTTGAAAACTGAATACTAGAGTAATTATTTCACGAAGTAAACTTCTGGTAGAGGTGGTGTCCTCACTCACTGCCTTGCGGTTTAAGGTTGGCATAGACCTACCTGGGCCCCTCAAAATTCACAATTATTGCAATCTTTCGCTCATCCCGATTCCATCTCTACCACGGTCCCTAAGTCTTGCCTCTCTGTGTGTTCGTTTGTTTCTCCCAATTCCAAATATGCGTGTGGTATTCTTCATTCCGTTAGTTTCACGGGTCAAAACTCAGTCTGCTCATCTAAACTCAGTGTAAAAAGCCTTTGAGCAGTACATAGCTAAATTCAAAACGGATGCCAAAATCGGAGCGCCATCACCCGTGAAATTCTACGAAACTAGATTGTCAAATGAACAATGACGTACAACAGACAAGAACCCCGATTATGCGATCAAGTAGACCCAGAAAACGAGAGCCCAATTGCGGCATGCGAGAAAGGGTCACGTTGGTCACGCAGGTCCAAAATAGGATACGACAGAATAGCGCGTTGGTTGAGAACAAACAAAGGATGGTTCATAAAAACATACAGTGCATAGGAACAGGCGAACAGTGTACGTGAGCGAGTGGTGTCAAGGAAACATGAAAGTGCAGTGTTTCTGGGAGGATTTCCCAAATCCGGCCGTTACACCGCCCACCAAAATCCCCCCGAATCTCAGAAGGGTCAAAGGTTTGGAATAAGGTTACTGATTCTCCCTACATACATGGATCCCGCAGTCAGTGAGCGTACCTAATACTACTGAAGTCAACATTCTACTCACAATCGCACCTGATCCGGAGGACCTGCCGAAGCCATGTTACTCTACATCGTCCACGAGAACGGCTGATCGATGGCAGGCTTGAAGGGGAAACATAGGTTCCGTCCTCGAGAGAGCCGTCGTGCATTGGCTGCTTTTGCTTGCGTGAGTGTATGTGCTTGTGGGCGCCATGGGCAAGGTCGCACTCTAGTATATGAGCAAATAGTAAAAACCACAATCTACAAGAGATATCTTCCACAATGTCAGTGATAAATGGGGAACGATCAGCACTGTGACATGTTCTTTGGAGGTTATGAAGCATAAGCGTGTATCGTGAACGTGTTTGATTGGGGGTGCCCCTAGGAGTATGATAGAATAACAACTAAAACAACATGTGGGAAACGTCCTCCACAAGGTCAATGGCAAACGAGTGACCGTGAGCACCGTGCTAATTTGATGGAGACTGTGGGACAGGAAAGTGTCTCATACGGGTGTGATTGGGTGTGAGCGTAGTTCAGTAAGTCAGCATGTCACAAATGCCTCCACACGCAGGGGGCGTAAAACACGTTCGAGCAATGCGTAGCCAAGTTCACAACGGACCCCGAAATCGGAAGGCCATTATCCGTGATATTCTACTATACTAGATTACTGAATGAACAATGATACCAAACAGATACAAACCCCAATTATGAGATCACAAGGACTCAACAAACGAGAAACCGAATTGCGGCATGCGAGCGAGGAGCACGTGCGTCACGCAGGTCCGAGGCAAGGATATGACAAAGTAGCGCTTTGGGCACGAACAAACAAAAACTGGTCCATAAAAACAAACAGTGCGTAAAGACACGCCAATAGTTTAGGCAAGTGAGTAATGTTAAGACAAAAACATGGAACTGCAAAGGTTTTAGGGGGATTTTCCACGACCGGTCAATACACTGTCCACCAAGATCCGCCCGAATCCTTAGCAGAGTCGAGGGTTTGGTATAAAGGTACTGATCCTTCCTACCCACCAAGGCCCTGTTGTCAGTGCGTGTGCCTAATGCTTGTCGTCAACGTTCTACTCACGGTCACACCTAATCCGGTGGCCACACCTACGGGAGGCAATTCTACATCTTCCGTGAGAACAACTGACTGATGGCGGCCTTGAACGAGAAACATAGACGCTGTCCTTGGAGGGGCCGTCATGCATCGGCTGTACTTGCTTGCGTGAGTGTGTATGTGTGTGCATGACGTAATCGCCGCTACTTCTACATATGCAAAAGACATTCAGTGAAGTCAACGAGAACAAACGGCGAACACTGTCATATGTTTGATAGGGGTTACGAGGTATAGCTTGCATCGGGTATTTGCGTATGTGTCTGGATGTACAATGGAATGGCATGTACCACCACATATCAAAAAGAAAACTTCCTGCAACGTCAACGAAAGAGTATGAGCGCTGTAACGTGTTTGAAGGAGACCAGGGGGTTTAAATCACCCCCTGTTTTTCACAGCTTCAGTGATGAATGAGAAACAATCTGCCGGGGTTCTGTGGTGTCGGTTTTTTCGTCTCCATTCTCGAGGAGGCTGATATTGCTTACGTCGTGGGTTAGCATCCCCTTGGCAGTCTTCATCTTCACAGTTCCGCTCATTCCGTCCAAGATTTTCATGGCTTCGATACCCACGCCCAGAGGCTAGGTGCTGAAATGAGCTGGTTCGTCGGCGATCATCACTACATCCCCAAACTTGAATGGTCTTGCTTTGGTTCGCCACTTCTGTCTAGCTTGCAGAGCCGGTCAGGTACTCCCACAGCCATCGCCCCCAAAAAACCTTGGCAAGGTAATTTGCCCGATTTCATCCACGACGGTAGATTTCACGAAGGTTTGTCGGCCCTTGAAAACCCTCGTTCGACCTTAAGGTCAGTAGGTCGTTCGGGGTGAGTGCAAGGTGAGTGGGGTCGCCGTCGGCAACTTGAACCAATGGGCAGTTGTTCAGAATTATTTCGACCTCGGTCATGACGGTGCTCAAAGTTTCGTCGTCGAGCGGATGTTGCTCAGTGACCGACAGCAAAATTTGCCTGGTGGACCAGATCAGACATTCCCATAAGCCGCCCCGATGACTGGCCTGCGAGGGATTGGAGTGCCATCGCTTGCCTTAGGCCATGTTAATCAAATCTCGCAAATGGAGCAACGCGTAGCCAATTCAAACGAATCTCAAAACCAGAACAAGATTGATTCGTAGTTTCTACGGCGCTAAATTGAGGTTCACAAAGGATACAAATACATACAAACCTCAAGTATGCGGCCAAATAGACTTCACAGTAAAACCCAAAGGTCCAAAGCCCCGTGGCTCAAGCACGACGGTTCAAGGCCAAATTAAAATGTCTCACATGGATAACCAAACGTGAAAAAGCGTGGTGTATGAGCAAGCTTTTCAAGGTAATGTTGAATATAGTCAAATTCACAAAGCACGTTGAACATTTGAAAGGATTTTCACTATTTGTTCTTTACACCGCCGGCCAAAATCCCTCGGCACAAGTGGTTGTCTAAGGTTCAGGAAGGGGTTGTGAGTTTCACCCTACCTATAACTTGTTGTCAGTGCCTGTGGTTACTAACTTTTTGTGTTAGCTGCGCGTAAAACAGGTTTCCGCCGTAGTAATCATCGCACAATCCATAAGGAATCAATTCCAAATCCATCTGCACAACTTGAGATAGATATATTCATCAGGAGACCGACGCACACAATTAGACGCACGATGAAGATGAAGGCTTTGCAGAGTAAAATGTTTCGCCACACGAGCTAAGTCCACGCATCACAGGTGGTGAACTACTGCAGCAAATGGTCAGACCAATTTTGTTTACAAGCATCTTCATCAATGACCTAGCACGTGGGCTTACAAACCCCACCTTTATGTTTGCTGATGACGTCAAGATGGCTGGAGTAGATATTGAACTTGACGTGTTAGAAGTACAAAACTGGGCACGCAAATGGGACCTTCCACTGAACCTCACCAAGTGTCAATGCTTGACCACAAATACAGGGGCTAGTGAGAATAGTGTGGGTTCGTTGCAAGTGGTCTCGCAGGTCAAAGACTTGGGCGTTATAATGGACAACAGCTTTAAGCCGTCAAAGCAGTGCACCTCAGTAGCCAAAACGGCCAGGAGAGAACTCTTTCGAGTTAGATCCATTATGTCGTGTAGAGATCCGGAGATATTCGTTCCGATATATCAGGCCATAGTTAGGCCGCATATGGAGTACTGTGTGCAGGCCTGGGCACCGTACTACCAGAAAGATATAGACTGTCTGGAGAAAGTGCAGGGGCTAGCCACTAGAATGGTGGCTGGGCAAAGTGGGTTTAGCTATACAGAGCGTCTCCGTGCCCTAGGCGGCGCGTCCGCGGGGATTTGATAGAAACCTCCAAGGTAATGAAGGGACTGTCAGGAATAAGAACAGAAGACCTTTTTTCTCTGATCCCCGAGAGAGGCACAAGGGGGCATAGCCTTAGATTACAAAGGAAGCATTTGAGGCTACAAATTAGGGCGAAGTACTTCTAAAACAGAGTGGTGCCCTATTGGAATAAGCTCCCGGAGGAGGTCATAAATACCACATTAATGGAGGCCTTTAAGAAAGCAGTAGACCTTTGTTGGGTGGAAGTATACCCCGAGTTATGTTAAGCAGCTTTTAGGGTCAGATGCAATTTACTTATTGTTTCCACCTTACCCTGCCCGGGCTGATACTGCACAAAATTTCTGCCTTTCAGAAAAAAAAATCACGCCGTTTTGGGAGCTACGGAAATGCGCCGACAACAAAACTATCTGGACACACGATTGGCTCTAGCCACACCAAGCCCTGTGCAAACTGAACCGAACCGAACTGGACATGAGCGCAGAAGTTGAAAGCAGGTGCAACGCCTAATGCGATATCGCGTAAATTTGAAAGGTCACGGACCAGTGGAATTACATAAAATTAAGGAACCAAATTTTCCGAAAGAAATGGAAACTGGTTTCTGATTACGAATAAGTTTCGAAAACAAGTGTACGACGGACAGTATCGAAATACAATTGAACACGAAATTGATCGAATGCTGGCATCTATCAGAGTATTTCAGAGATTTTCCGTGCGCAAAATGTGAGAAACATTTTGTATAAAATGTAACTAAATGTTCTCCTTTGAAGACAAGAATAGTTTCACAATGTGTTCACAGCTAATAAGCCTCACTTGAACTGTTCAAGTGAAATACTGGTGAATTTCTCCTTTTTGCCTATGTGCAAGCTTGGCAGAAACTGGAGCTAAGTACATTTTGCAACTTTTCAGGAAAAATGGGTCCAACTGAATAGTCGTAGAGCATGAAATGGAATAAAATGCCGAGTAACTCGGAGCGAGGCGATCTGCAAGCTACTTTGTCCTTTGTACGTGGTTTCGAGCTCGAATCTTGATTTATCCAAGGCATTTGATCGTGTCCCTCACCCCCACCTTTTAACAAAGCTACGGTCATTTGGGATTGTCGATCCACTTCTTTCTTGGTTCTCGTCTTACTTATCTCATCGTTCACAGGTTGTCTTAATTAACGGGCACACCTCTAATCCTAAGCCTGTTACTAGCGGTGTTATTCAGGGCAGTGTTTTGGGCCCCCTGCTTTTCCTCCCATATATAAATGATATGTTTCCGACAATACTTAATGGCACGCCGTTTTTGTTCGCGGACGACATTAAGATAGTCTACACTTTCTCGCCTGGCAACCTCAGTACTACTATCCCTAAAATCTCTGCTGATTTAGCCGCTCTTGATGAATGGTGCTCAACCTGGGCGATGAAATTCTCCGCCGACAAGTGTATTTTCCTCACTTACAAATGCCAGGTTCCTCCTGGTTCTTTATGCATTGGCGGTTCACCCATCGACAGCCAGCCTTTAGTAAGAGACCTTGGCTTAAGTTATTCTTGCTCTTTCAACTTCTCGGAACATGCTGTCCTCCAAACGGCGAAGGCTAAAAAGTGTCTTGGTCTTCTGTTCAGATCCTTTCAGCTTAGGCAGAGAATTCTCAATATGTACAAAGTACATGCCAGGCCCCTTCTCGAATATTGTCCCCTAATCTTCACTAGCATGAGAAAATCCGACAGGGTTATTATCGAATGTATTCAAAGGAGATTCACAAAACAGCTTATCGGTTGGTCGTCCAACTTAAACTACAGGGAACGATGCTTATCTCTCAAAATCGAACCACTATGGCTTCGTCGCATCAAGCTAAATTTGATATTTCTGTATAAGCTATTGACTAAGCAGTCCTATTCCTCCAACCAGTTGTGCTTCTCCCCGGATACTGGATATTCACTCCGTAATAGACAGTATACTATTACCACACCCTCCGCGAGGACTGTTCTACGCTTTAAGTTCTTTCTCTTCGCGTACTCCAGAATCTGGAATAAACTTCCCTTGCACATCAGATCTTCTCGGTCAAAGTATGCATTCGTGCATGCTATTGATAAATTCCTTACTGTCCCAACTGTTTTGCGCTTATTCAACGTTCACGTAACCGAACGTCAAGCTTACGAGATAGGCCTTGACTTTTAAGCCGTTGCTCTGCTTTCTCTCTTTACCTTACCTTCCAAAATAACCTCACCGCTTTAAAAATTCTGATTGCTTTGTTTGACAGCTTCTCCTAGACTTCGCCATCGACATATGTAAGCACGTCTGCGTCCACTAACTGTTTTTCCATACTAACTTATAGGATCCTGCTAATTCAACTTTGAAATAAATCCTTTCAGATGCGCTCGCATTTATGGAGACTACCGTATTACTCCCCACAGGTTGTCAATATCTCTCACTCGCTCCACGATTCATTAACTTTATTTAGTTATATTGCGTATGCGGCCCTGAAACCAACCTCAACATTGCCATAAAAACTGCTTCAGTATCCAACCGCCGGTTGGATTTATATATATATATATATATATATATATATATATATATAATATTTGCATATACAAATATATATTTACATGTATATATAAATATATACTTATATATATATATACTAATTACTGTCCTATAATTATTAACAAAATCATGGTGAGTAACTCAACGCTCCTCGATACCTCTTAGCTTACAATGCCTCTCTTCCGCACCAGGTCCCACCACTCATACTTCGCTCACCACCTCTGCGATTTCGAATTGGAAAATCCAGTCTGATTCATCGCACTTAGCGTGACTCACTAACTGAACTCAACACTCAGTTATGACGTTACCATTTCTGCTCCCACCCTATCCCCCAGCTAAGGTTCTTCTGTAATTTCATGCAGAACTTGGTCTTTACTCTTGCTCAATGACCACTCTAGGCTAAATACTAACTTTCCCATTGAAAGTTCTAGCCACACTTAGGCGTTTCCCCTTTAGTCTCACGCTTCATGGCCTCAATGTGCCTTTAGGATCCGCCGCACCGATGAGCCCGTGCTTAACTTTTGTTCTTCTTTCCGTTAACCGTTGATCCTCAGCTGCACCACTCTATCTCACTTTCCTTGCCATAGTCTTTTGCGTCCGGCCGCTTTCGAATGACCCGTCTGATGATCGCCCCCACGTATACAGCAATACATATATATATTATATATACATTTATATATATACATATATATATATACACCTGTTCATATATATATACATATATATGCATATATATATATACATATATATGCATATATATATATATATGCATATACCTATTCATATATATACATATATATGTGTAAATGTATAACATGTTTATATACAATATATATATATATATATATATATATATATATATACTCACTACTGTCCTATAATTATTAACAAAATCATGGTGAGTAACTCAACGCTCCTCGATACCTCTTAGCTTACAATGCCTCTCTTCCGCACCAGGTCCCACCACTCATACTTCGCTCACCACCTCTGCGATTTCGAATTGGAAAATCCAGTCTGATTCATCGCACTTAGCGTGACTCACTAACTGAACTCAACACTCAGTTATGACGTTACCATTTCTGCTCCCACCCTATCCCCCAGCTAAGGTTCTTCTGTAATTTCATGCAGAACTTGGTCTTTACTCTTGCTCAATGACCACTCTAGGCGAAATACTAACTTTCCCATTGAAAGTTCTAGCCACACTTAGGCGTTTCCCCTTTAGTCTCACGCTTCATGGCCTCAATGTGCCTTTAGGATCCGCCGCACCGATGAGCCCGTGCTTAACTTTTGTTCTTCTTCCCGTTAACCGTTGATCCTCAGCTGCATCACTCTATCTCACTTTCCTTGCCATAGTCTTTTGCGTCCGACCGCTTTCGAATGACCCGTCCGATGATCGCACCCACGTATATATATATATATATATATATATATATATATATATATATATATATATATATATATATATATATATACATATATATATATATATACCTTGGGTATGCTCCACTCACTTGTCCCCCTTCCTAACTAGATTGTGCCATTTTACTACACACAATTTGCGTATATATAAATAAAACCGTTCCGTCCTTTAGCGATGGGTGCTCGCTCTCACTTAATTCTTGGCTCAGGCTATAACTCAGCCGTCCCATCCGCTTTTTTGTGCCTTTCTCGTACACTGAAGCCTTGCCACACGGATTACCATTCCTTAGTAACTAGGCTTCACTTCTCTACGCACATGCTCATGGTAAGTTAAGACCCCATTCCAACCGGAATCCGTATGCCCCTGCCGAATACCAGCACGTTTGCCCCCACATGAAAAATCCTCATTTTAACACTCAGTGTTTTTCCCCCTTTTTACTGTTTGCCGTCCTCGACCACACTGGTGAACTGACCAGACTGTCATCTTTCTATTTTCTCATTCTCCTTCCAGACCATACCATCTACCATTGTTTTATTCCTGGTTCCCAAACGGACACCCTATCCTCATCCACCTGATATAGCCCCAAATCTCTACTATCACCCAACTACCCTAGAAAGCTACCAGTCTCCGTCTAGGGATCCCTAATAGACCTGTCCACTAGCCAAACGATAACTAACTGTTCGGATAACAAAATGTTCATTTTCTTGCTTCCATATAAACGATAATCATAACCCACAGCTGGAACACTCTCCAGACTGCCGCACTCCTGATCTCTTCCAGATTGCATTGGTTACTTGGGTATCCATCGGCCAAATCGACGTTTATTCCGGATTACCATAAGGACTGGACGATTTGATCAATGGTTTATACCTATACTCTCGCCTGCTGACGTTACATGGGGCACCGTACATGGATTAACAAAACCTCATGAAAGTCTCACCGGATCGCAGAGGTGATTCCTGACAGCAACCATCAACACATCCGCTCAACGTCTATTCCCAAATAATCCAACCCAACAGTTCAATTCTTCCCGCGTTGCAGTACGAAACCAATGGCCGGAACTCAGCCTTCGCAGCTGTCAACTTTGTCAAACCAGCCCTATTTTACCTGCTTCCCACAACATTCTACCTGCAACCAAGGTCTTTACGGAACAGAATACCAGCCATCCGCAGCCAACCATAATTTGATTACCAATTTTCTATCAAATACAAAAAAAAACATTTTACACTCTTCCAACTCCTGTCTAGCCGAACCATTGACGTTTGTCTCCACTAATCCGTTTCATTGACGGCTTTTCTTTTCTTTAATAGTCCGTTATATGTCCATACACCATTCATGCTCTTCAAAAGTTCACTGAAGTCCCTGCAAATCTTTTCGCCTTCATTTGAATTTCCATATGACACTGTAATCACCTGCACAAAAGGTCCCTTTTATTATCACCTTTGAATCACTTGCCTTTATTTCACATGCTTCCCCCACAATTAGTTACCCAATGCTGGATCAGTGTCCAATATTCCGCTGGTATCTCTGACTGCACTTTGAAAGCCCAACGCTTGCTTTACTTCTAACAATGTTCTTTGGCATCTCTTCCGCCCGGTTACTTGTTAGTGACCGTCCATTTGTCGCTTATATCAGCAATTCCACGACTGTCCAGCTATCCACACCGCCCCCAGCGATTTCGAAACCGATTTGGAATTCCCGCCTCAATCATTACCACTTTTGTTTACTCAAACACTAAATGACTTTACTGGTGTATTTCAGTTGCTGTGATTTATAAATTTAGAATTTGTGAATACCTCACATTGACATGTACTGCTGTATACTCTGATCTTGCCTTGTGCATGTGTATTGACCATGGTCAAGAAATATACTATACTATACTATACTATTTTCCTCGCTGTTTCCTGCTACGAGTGGATTACCTCGCTGATGTTTCAAACACTTCGTTTCTTCCGTTTCCTGGAATGTAACACAACAGTAGGATCTTTCCAGTATGCAAGGTTCAGTTCGATGGTGATGCAGTTCTCTTGTAGCATTGGTGCTACCTTAAAACCCAATACCATAGCAGTCAGTTTGAGTTCTTTTGGGGATACTGACTTCAGCTCAGCAACTATTGTCCTGGCAGAGGGTACTTTGTTTCGCCTCTCGCCATGCAGTTCCACCCAGGTACCGTACACTGTCACTGGGTGGGCAAATCCCAAGCTGCCTTGCGTGACCTGCTGGTGTTCAAATTACGGCAGGGCTTCTCGAAAATGTCCTTCTTTGAGATATTTCTAAGGTCTCCATGCAACTTCTCCATTTCTTGATATGCGACTTAACGGTGGTATATTGGGTATAGCAACATCGTGTTGCCCATTGTGATGTCCCGTCTTCGAATTCGCCATCGAAAGCCCGGACTGATCTTCTTTTGAGTGAACTTCGCTTTCCTGAGATGGACCGTTGGATTCAGTATCGAAAAGTTGATTGTGTTCTACAGAGGCACTTCTCTCAGCAACAGTTAAGCAATCTATTGGTGCAGATTGTTGAAGTTTGTTCGTCAGGGGTCCGAGAAGTGTCCAGCTTAGTATCGTTTGCGTAGCGAGTGGTGCTTTTTGATTGCTTATGCTCTGTTCAAGCACCCAATGAACCTCTGGTACATTGCATTCAATCAGTGTGTCGACGTGGGGGCTAGACACTTCTTCGAACGCTGTGCCTCTGAGATGAGACCATCTCTTGGCGATCGATCTAACAGAGTCGACTGGTCTCATTGGCAAGCTGTCTATTGCAAAAGCTTCCGGAATTTCTACGGTCCCCTCATCAGATAAAGACGTTAACTGCAGGGTCAGCCTCTTAAAATTGTTAACATGACCCCCTGCAATCGTGCTGATAGTGAGCGAGGTAGGCTGGCCTACTAGTTCACAGCTTTCTACAAGCTCGCGAGTAATCAGCGAGGTAGCGACCCCGTGTCTAAAAATGCATTGACCCAACTCAGTCCTTGAGGTGTCACGATGCCGACAGGTATGATGCCCAATCTTGCCGGTTTTAAATCGTCTTGTCCATTTGAACAGACAATTCTGGGTTCATCCGGCTGAATAGGCCTATTGTTGAGAGGGCCATGTAGTCACGAGTGATGACTACTCAAGCATCCGTCCTGGTTACATTTCTCTCTCAAGCTGCATTCAGAGGCTCGATGAGAGTTGTTCAAACACATAAAGCATGAGCCAATCCTTTTCACTGCGAACCACCGATTGGGCACACTCATCCCATGAAAAGTAGGACAATCTGGTAACCGATGCAGAGAGCAGTATAGCTCGCATTCAGTTGACCTCGTGGGTTCTCGACTTACCGTGTGCACGTTAGCCAAAGAGTGGATTCGGTTACAGACCTTCCCTACAATTTGAGCAGAGGTTGGTTCCGTTCGCGTCAGCCTGCAACTTTCGCGTATGACTCGTCCAAATCTGCTGTTGGCGATACGGGATTGACGACCTATGAACCCCGTCAAATCGTTGAACGTAGATTCCCGCTCAAGCATATTTATTTTTTCAGCTTCCACTGCCCATCGGCTCTGTAAATCAATAGGTAGACGTCGGACAATGCATTCCTGTGTGTGCAATGCATTCAGATCAGACTGGTATCTTAAGTGCTCCCGTGCTATACTGCAATTCTGCATTTTTATCACCAAATTTGACAGTAATTCAGCCTTGCCCTCAGTCCTTCTTGCCTCCGATAAAACACCATCAATCAGGCTTCTAGCCACCTTGAATGGTTGTCCAAACAAATCTTTCAGAATTCTGCGTGCCCTCATATACCCCATTGGTGGATTAAACATTGCGCAGCCTTCGATAGCATTTTTGGCTCTCCCACGACAGTAATGTAATAAATACAAAAACCTTTGACCAGGATCTGCAACTTTGCACTCAACAAAATTTTCGAATTGTTTCATGAATATACATTATTGCTCGGGGTGCCCGTCGAAATGGGACAGCTCCACTCTCGGCAGGTCGAATGCCAAAACCTCGGTAGTTTCAGGCTGTCTCAAGGGTTATTATTCGTCGATCACAGTGCCGTTTCGATGTTGACATCGTGAACTACATGGACTCTTTGCTGGCTCTCTGAGACCAGTTCCTTGTTTAAGAGGCTCTGCTTCCTTTCTAGCTAGCCGCAGCTCGATCTCCAATTCTATCACTCTCATTCTATAAGTAATAACATCGAAAAACTCATCGAGATTAGAGATGTATGACCTAGGACTGAGAGAACTAGTAGACTTAGCGTTATCTAGAGGATCAGTAACACCCAGACCATCCCCAGAGACTTGCCGAGTCAATTCCTGTTATCTCAAGGGGTTCTTGCTTCCTCGTCTGTGCATTTCCAATGAGTTTTCTTGTCCAGGTTCCACTTGAGTGCTGGAAATCAAATCTCGCAAATGGAGCAACGCGTAGCCAATTCAAACGAATCCCAAAACCAGAACATGATTGATTCGTAGTTTCTACGGCGCTAAATTGAGGTTCACAAAGGACACAAATATATACAAACCTCAAGTATGCGGCCAAATAGACTTCACAGTAAAACCCAAAGGTCCAAAGCCCCGTGGCTCAAGCACGACGGTTCAAGGCCAAATTAAAATGTCTCACATGGATAACCAAACGTGAAAAAGCGTGGTGTGTGAGCAAGCTTTTCGAGGTAATGTTGAATATAGTCAAATTCACAAAGCACGTTGAACATTTGAAAGGATTTTCACTATTTGTTCCTTACAGGCCACGGTTCGACTCTACAGTTCACCCCTGCTCGCTTTTTGGGTGCCAACGCTGCAGTTCCCGATAAGCGCTCACGAAGTTCGACCCATTGTTAGAGTATATATCCGCCGGTATTCCTCACCGGTTGACAAAGCGTAACAAGGCCCGGAGGAGGGATTCGGTCGTCATCGAATACGTAACTTCCAAGAGCAATAAGCGTGACTTCAAGCACGGCATGATACACCCGTATCGTTTTCCCAGCCTTTTCTCACACCTGATCCACAAAGACCCGAAGTAGTACAGCTCGGTGTCACTGAAGGCCCACCCAACCCGGAATCATTCTACATTCTGGTAGCGAAGCCACATGCCTTTTGCTCGCTACGACTTTGTGTCTCCTACAAAGAATACCACGATGGATTACGCGTTTTACAGTCGCCCGCCCTCCCAGTGACCAAAAGCGCTTCCGGATGAAGCCTGTCACGAGACTTTCCAGGGCAAGTCCATCTACAACGTGGATTTGTTCAATCGTTAGCTCTATCACGGGTTGTCGAGCCGGTAGCAGTATGAGATATTTCGTGTCGAAAATCAGGTGGGAGTTGGTCAGCCTACCACTTACCCGTAGTAGTCCATTCATGAGTTTGGGGTTTAAATGCTTCAAGTTGCCCTTTTGAGGTGACACTCTTTTGTCGACTGGTCCCACTTCCTCGACCCTCTCTGGTTCTCGGGTGAAAGCCCCCCGTTGTATCATCCTGAATAAATCGTATTCTGCGGCTTATAGTTCATCGGGGTCTATAGGATCCACTCGCACAGGGCCGGAGGGGCAAATTCTTTCCGTGACTAGCAAATGTCTCTTGAACCTGGCCAACCAAACTAGTGGCCGTGGCCTCTTCGTCCAGGAGGAAAACCTGGAAAAGGTGGCGAAACCAAAGTCGATTCGGTGACTGTCACCATCATCACCGTGCCTTTGATCTCCAGTTCCAGTTCTAGAGGGGCTTGAGTTTGTACACGGGCCGGTCCTCTTGAGGCATTTGCAAGACTTTTGGTCCTCCAGTCCAAATTTCCAGTTGCCGGAAGTTGGTAACACCTCAGGAGCACACATCGGCTAGGTTATCACTAAACTTGATATGTTTCCACTGGTTCATGGCGGTTTCGTCGTGGATGATCGTGAGCCAGTTAGCAACGAAAGTAATAAAAGGGCTCCTGATGTTGGTAATGTAGTGCAGTACTGTCGCCGAGTCCGTCCAAAAATTAGCCGACCAAATATAGAAGTCGAAACATCTGCTTGCCCTTCGTACCGCCCTTACTGCTAAGACGGCTGCGCTGAGCCCTAGGCGCGGGTTCGAATCTGATTCCAGCAGGGCATCGCGACCTTCGGCGAACAGGATCCTCGTGGCATATTGCCTATCTCCGGTGCACTGTCGTCTATGCTTCACGTCTCCGTACCCAACTTCAGATGCGTCAGAAATGGGGAGTAGTTCTCCCGTCTGTGTTGTATGACCTGGAAGCAAGCATTGCGGGGTCCCTATGTCTACTAGTTTCTTTAAAGTGTTCAGACATTCTTCCCCGCCCAACCGGTCTTCTCAGTTCAGTGGCTGGTCGAGATCGACTTTTTACGACAGAGCCTCCGCAGCAGGATCTTTTGGGTAACAGTCGGGGGGAGACAAAACCGAGAGGATCGAACAAACTAGAGACAGCCAATATTATACCACAAAAAGTTACTTGTTAGTCTGGAACGTTTATCTCGAAAAAGAGGTCTTCTGTTTCCGCACTCCATTGTTTTCCTAGCGGGCTTTCAGTAGGGATTGGAAAGCCGTCCATATCTTGAACCCTTTCGGCTCTGCAATGCTACAGTATGACTGCTGGCACTCCCGAAGAGTTCGACGTCCGTCTCATGGGATGGAATCCGCCCTCTTCCAGCAGTCTTGTTAAGCCCCCGAACTGCGCTAGGGCCGAGTCTACCTCATCGAAAGGCGCAAGTAGTGGTCGAAGTGAAAATGTCTGCTGACGCTGTCTACTACCGACAGAAGAACCAGAGCTCCATGCCTGCTTGCTGTTTCTCGAAGAGAGTAATTCACACAAAACGGTGATGGTATCGCTCCGAAGGGGTGGACGGTCGTCCCACAATTTATCACCGTTTTGTTCCAGTTGTTCTCCTCCCAACATGGGATTCTCAACGCGGCTCGCTATTCTACCGGTATCTTCACTTAATAATAATAATAATAATAATAATAATAATCATCATCATATTGGTTTATTTCGGAAACGCCCGAAGTACGCCACGTGCATGATCTTGTTGATACAGGTGATGGAATGGACAGATATAATTCATGGAAATATGGAAACTCTCATGAAAATATTGGATAACAAGGCTCAGAAGGGGGAATAAAGTAGGATGAAAATAGGATAAACGTGTGCGCACCATAGAGATTGTGTGGAGTTTAAATGAGCTCAAGAGCGGACTTGAATGGACGCCCGGTGAGTTCGAAAGCCAAGGTCAGATGGACTGAATGGCTGGCCCGGGTAATTACATATGGAGGCCGACTGGTAAACAGGAGAAAGGCTGGAAATCGGTATAAGGAACTGCAGTAGCGAGGAACGATGGAGAAAAAGGTGAGGTTCACTGCAGTGGATTGGATATCAATGAAGCATCGGTACTTTGCAGTGGATTGTCCGCGGACAGGGCACAAAACTCACCGTAAAACAGGCAGCGAGCAATGCAAGACGTAGAGGGATGATCAGATGACAAAGACGATTTAGAAGGATTGGATACGGTAGATGTGAGGCACAGATGTAGAATTGATGGATGCCTAAGATGACGGTCGTTGGGATGATAGCAAGAGAAATGGCCGGTGAGGAACTGCAAGATGCAGGGCGCGTGCACATAGATATATCTATATGTATATGCGTAAGTTTATATATGTATGTAGATATTATATATATACATATGTATAGGTATAAGAGAAGCAGGAGCAACATTTCCCTGATGTCAGCGGACAAAGCCACTCTACCCATCCGGAAACGGCACAAAATGTCAGTCACTGGCATGGTCCAGTCAGGCCTTTGTAGCAGGCCATCATTTACCGACTTGCCCTGAAACTTGGCTGCACAGTCGAAAACTACTCGCAGTTTTTCGGGTTTCTTGGGGTGGAGAGTCGAGCGGCGAGGTAAAAACCGGATGCCCTTCCAGCAGTCGGTGTTTGCAGGCACCTTTTCAGCGTAGCCGAGAGCCTCATTTCGTGCCATTACTTCTGCGTATCGTCTCCACAGATCTTGGTCCCGAACAAAGCTTTCTTTCAATCGTGGTAGTCTTTGCAGGGCATAGTTTCTATTGTCCACCCAAAAGTCAGTTGGTGTGCGCCTTGAGAGGGGAACCTCGAATAGTATTTTAAGTACTCTGGTTCCTTGCCGCACTGTCTGCAGAGCGAAGTGGTCCTCTTGAGACATTGACAGCATTTCGTATCCAATATCGTGAAGCTCCCTTTCGTACAGCCGTTGTAGTTGATACCCTATGTGGCCCACTTCGGCTGATACGTAACTTACTGAACCGCGTCTCCGGCTGGACCATTTAATACCCATCCTGAAGCTGTGTGCAAGGCATGGGATGCATGGCGGTTGCCCGCTCTCTGGTCAAGTGCCCAATGTGCTTGTAACACGTCGCAGCCGATGGGGAGATCCACTTGGTAGTCCTCCCAACCTACGACGGTTATATCCCTGCAGATGGGGCCACCCAGTTAAAATTGCCTTCATTGACCTTGGTGCTCGAATGTGAAGATCATCTAAAGTAAATATCTCCATTGATTCGATTTGCTCGTTAGTGTCCAAGGAGATGAGCTATAGGCTCAACCGGCCTGCAGTCGTTACTTATGTTCCGCCCACCGTGCTCACTGCTAGCGACGTCGCACTTTTAGCGAGCCCGTGTTGGTCGGTAAACGGATCTTTCACCAGGGTAGTGTCCGATCCACTGTCACGAAAGCCAACGCTTTGGCCACCCCAGTTGGGGTCATCATCCCCACGGTAACTACTCATAAACGTACTGGTTTATTGGTAGACCGCAACGTTGAACAAATCAAACTAAGCTTGGCGGTCACCTCTGTTGTAGATTCTTTCGCCTGGTGTAACAATCGATGGTTTCTGCCCGAGCAGCCTTCGAGACGACATCTGGCCGTTGCTCGGCAAGCTGCCGCCCGGTGAGTTGTGTGAAGTAATGTAAAGCAAACCGCTGTCATCCTCGCCATTTCCCAACGTTGATCTACCGTGGCCTTGAAGACCTTCGGGCAATCTATTAGCCCATGGCTAGCGTCGCATGGCCTGCAACTTGGATGCGCTATATCCCCGCGTCAAATGGCGTGCAACTTGGTCCAAGGCTGATATTTTGGATGTTCCTGAGCAGTGGTTTGAGCCAGGCTAGCGCTAGGTTTGTTCGCCCGGTTACTGTCCAGGGTGAGTCGACCAAACCTACTGTCGGCTACCTTGGTTTGCCTGCCCAAGTATTCGGTCAAGTCTTCGAATTTAGTCTCACTGTCGCTCCTGCTTATACCTTCCGCCACTTCGGCCCTCCCGCGCTGTAGTTCAGGAGAGGGGCAACGGACCGGGCACCCCAAAGTATGCATTGCATCGGGGTCGGCCCGTGTAACCTAAATGGTCGAGAGCTGTTGAACAGCTTTGCATTTTTATCACTAGGTCGGCCATTCTGTGGACAATGTCCTTGGTTATTTTGGCCCCAACCATCAGGTCCTCTTTTAGATTATGGGCTGCCTTGAAAGGCTGGCCGAACAGGCCCCTCAAAATCTTCCTTGCCCGTGGGTAGCCTTGTACCCGGCCCAGCATGGTACACCCATTGATAGCTTCCCTTGCTCGGCCTCGACAGTATTGAGCCAGGTAGATAAGCCTTTGCCCGGAGTCGGGTATCTTGTTATGGACGAAAGTTTCGAACTAACTAGTGAACTTGCAGTAGTTTTCAGATTGTCCGTCAAAAGCTGCCAGTTCCACTCTAGGCATATTGTTCGTTGTTCGCGTCGATGTTTCGTATTCGACGGCCGGCTCAGTTTCCTATTTTCATCAATCTTGATCTGTCGGATAGGCCGTAGCCGTCAGCCTTTTGCTTACGATTGTTCCCTCTTCTCTTCTCTTCTGCTTCCTGGGCCTGCTGCCTAGTCGATAACTGCCGCTGTCCTTGGTCTGATATCCTCAACTTAGAAGGATCAACATTCTTCAAAGCCATATCACCATCAGTAATACATGAGCTAGCATGGAGAGGACTAAGTGGCCTGGCATTAGCTGAAGAATCAAAGGTACCCAAAACCTTTCTAGTGACTTGCCGTATTATTTTCTGTCCAGGTTCCTATTTCTTCGATCCTTCTCTTGGCATGTTGCGTGTTTTCTCGTTCCAAATTGATCTACTGAGTATCGTAAAGCTCCTTCGAGAACTACGTAGCTAAATTCGAAAAGGATCCTGAAATGAGATTGCGGTTATCCGTAAAATTCTACGAAACTAGATTATTAAATGAACGTTGACATAAAACAGACAAGAACCCCAATTATGCAATCAAAAGGACCCAGAAAACGAGAGCCCAATTACGGCGTACGCGAAAGGATCACGCAGGTCACTCAAGTCCAAAACAGGATATGACAGAACAGCGCGTTGGTTGCGAAAAAACAAAGGGTGGTTCGTGAAAACATACAGTACATAAAAACATGGAAATGCAGTATTTCTGGGGAATTTCCAAAATCGGTCTTTACACCAAGTGTGTTAGGGTTATGTTCTGGCTTTCAGCCTGTTCAAAATGTGGGTCTCAGCTTCTTCCGGAATCGAGCACAGACTTGCTCGCTGAAATTGACTCAGTTAACTCTGAAGTGCCTAATGTACTTCGGGGTATACTGCCACCCAACACTGGTCTACTGCCACCCCAATGATCTTCACCGTTGTGGTATTTATTATCTCCCCCCGGCGCCAATTCCAATTGGGCACCACTCTATTCAAGGAGCAATTAGCCCAGAAAAGGAAGCACCCAAGGCTCCAAGCTAGGGCGAATCACCTCTCGAATGGAGTGGTACACTACTGGAACAAGCTCCCGGAGGAGGTCAAAAATGCCGCAATAGTGAAGGCCTTTAAGAAAGCAGTAGACTTGTGTTGGTGTAGAGGCACTGCAGACACCAAAATCACCAAAATGCAGTTGCGAGCTTAGAGCTTGGGTGCGCCTTGTTTACGAATAGGTATTTTCACTTACATTTACTTGGGATTGACAACCGCTCCCCAAAAGCGGCCAACTCCAGCGTCAGGCCCTCCTCTGGTTATTGGCAACCTTTCCTTTCAAATCTTTCTTCTCAGTCACATAAAGTAGCTTACGGTCAGGACAAAAGTACTCCAAAGTAATTTCACTCATCCAAACCCGATTTAACCGGTGCAGTGTTATTATCTCCTTCGGTCGGACACATAAGCCTATCTTAGAAGCCCTTTAGGACATTTGGGTGATCCTCATCAGTCATCCATTGAGGTACGCAGCTGGCTTGGCAAGCGTTGACCAGGCTTTTCAATAGGTCAGGAATCCGGCCTAGCATCGGTTCCTTCAATCGACTGGCTGCTTGAAGTCTGATTTGTTTAAGTCCACCTGGTACCGAAAAAGACTAGCTCAACGAAAACCTACGTCAAGCTACTTAACAAACGGCAAGGCGCGCTCCGTGTTACGAACGTTTGAGCAATGCGTAGCCAAATTCGCAACGGATCCCGAAATCAGAAGGCGATTATCCGTGATAATTCTACGATACTAGATTAATAAAATAAACAATGACATAATCAATATACAAACCTCAATAATACGATCACAAAGACTCAACAACGAGAAACCGAATAGCAGCGTGTGAGCAGACAGCACGTGCGTCACGCAGGTCCTGAGCAAGGATGAGCCAAAATAGCGCTCTGGGCGCAAACAAATAACAATTGGTCCAGAAAAACAACCAGTTCGTAAAGACAAGTCAATAGTGTATGGAAATGAGTGATGTTGGGAAAAAAACACTGAATCGCGAGGGAAAAAGGGGGATTTTCCACGACCGGCTGTTACACCGCCCACCAAAATCCTCCTGGATCCTTAGCAAAGTCAAAGGTTCGGTATAAAGGTACTGATTCTTCCTACCTGCCTAGGCCCTGCTGTCAGTGCGCGCGTTTAATGCTCATCGTCGACGTTCTACTACTGGTCGCACCTAACCCATTGGCTACATAGACGTGAGGCTAGTCTACATCTTCCACAAGACCAAATGACCGATGGCGGGCGTGAATGGTCACATAGACGTTGTCCTCGTAAGGGGCCGTCCGGTCCTGGATGTACGTGCTTGAGTGTGTGTGTGTGTGCGTGTGTGTGTGTGTGGGGTTACAATGAAATCACAGGTATGACTACACATCAAAGGAGGACTTTCTGCAATGTCAACAAAAGACCGCGTGGCAAGAAAACGAGTAAATGTAGCATGTATGTGTGACCTGAGCTCCGCTACTTCCACATATGCAAGGGGCATTCGGTAGCGTCAACAAAAGGCAAACAAAGAACACTGTCACATGTATGATGGGTTTACGGGATGTAGAGTGCGTCGTGCATGCGTGTATGTATCGGGATGTATAATGGAATCGCACTCATCACCACATATCGGAAAGAACCTTCTGTAATGTCAACGAAAGGACCGCGAGCACCTTAACGTGTTTGACGGAGATTGTGTGGTATATATGGTGTTTCTTTATCCACCTCGATTACTGGTGTGAAAAAGGTTTACTAGGCCTCAGGGTTATCAGCTTCTCCGTCTTCGCTCTCGAGTAGGTTAATACTGCGTATGTCACGAATGAGCACTCCGTTAGCTGTCTTCACCTTCACCGTTCTTATCATTTCGTCAGTGCTTTTGATGGTTCCCGTAACTACTCCCAAAGACCAAGTGCTGAAATGTGCGCGTTCGTCGGCGATCATAACCACGTCCCCAACTTTGAATGGTCTTGTTTTGGCCAGCCACTTCTGTCGAGTCTGCAAAGCCGGTAGGTACTCCCGTAGCCATCGCCTCCAGAAGACCTTGGCCAGATAGTTCGCTTGCTTCCACCCGTGGAGGTAGCTCCCACGAAGGTTTACCGGCCCTTGGAAACCCTCGTTCGACCTTAACGTCAATAAGTCGTTCGGGGTGAGCGCCAGGTGGGTGGGGTCGCCGTTCAATACTGGAACCAGGGGGCGGTTGTTCGGGATTCGCTCCACCTCAGTCATGACGGTGTTCAGCGTCTCGTTGTCGGGCGGCTGCTGCTCCATGATTGACAGCAATATCCGTCTGGTGGACCGGATCATGCGTTCCCATATGCCGCCTCGGTGACTGGCCTGTGGGGGGTTGAAATGCCATCGTATGCCGTAGGCCACGGTTCGATCCCGCAGTTCGTCCCTGCTTATGTTCTTGTGCCAACGCTGCAATTCCCGGTGAGCGCCCACAAAGTTCGATCAATTATCTGAGTATATATCGGCCAGTACGCCTCTTCGGTTGATAAATCTTTGCAAGGCCCGTAGAAACGAATCCGTCGTCATCGAATGTGCGACTTCTAGGTGTACCGCACGTGATTTCATGCACGTCATGATACATCCGTATCGCTTTTCTAATCTTTTCCCGCACTTGATCCACAAGGGCCCGAAATAGTCCAACCCGGTGTCACTGAACGGCCACCAGCCCGTAGTCACCCTGCATTCTGGTAGTAGGGCCATGAGTTGTTTGCCTGCTGTGGCATTGCGTCTCCTGCATTGCACACACCGTCGGATTACGCGTTTTACAGTCTCTCGTCCTCTCAACAACCAAAGACGCTTTCGGATGATGCTCGTCACGTGACTTTCCCCGGCATGTCCCTCCATGGCGTGGACGTGTTGAATCATTAGCTCTACTACAGGTTGTCTCGCAGGCAGCAGTATAGGATACTTTGTGTCGAAGTTCATGTGGGCGTTGGTCAGCCTACCATCCACCCGCAGCAGTCCGTTGATGAGTTTGGGGTTTAAACGCTTCAGCTCGCCTCTTGGAGATGGCATGTCTTCATTGGTCGGCCCCACTTCTTCCGCCCTCTTGAGTTCTCGGGCGAAAGCCTCGCGTTGTATCATTCTGAAAATATCGTACTCTGCCGCTTGTAGCTCATCGGGACCTATCGGGCCGACCGGTATCCGACCTGAGGGCCGTAGCCCCTTCATGACTAGTAAATTTCTCTTGAACCTGGTTAACCAAACTAGCGAACGAAGTGTCTTCATCCAGGAAGAAAACCTGACCAGTCGCGATAGAATGGACGACGCTTCGACGACGTTGGTTGCTATCACTACGCCTTTGATCTCCAGTTCCAATTCCGTAGGGGTTTTTAATTCGAACACGGGCCAGTCCTGTTTGGGCAATTGCAGGAAGTTTGGCCCTCTCGTCCACGTGTCCAGTTGCCTGAAGTTGTTCGCACCTCGGGAGCACAGATCGGCTGGATTATTGCCAGACCTGACATGACTCCACTGGTGCGTGGCTGATTCATCGTGGATAATCGTGAGCCGGTTAGCAACGAAAGTACTAAACCGGCTCCGTACGTTGTTAATGTAGTAAAGTACTATCGTTGAATCCGTCCAGAAGCTCACCGACCAAATGTAGAGATCGAAACATCTCTTCACAGCTTGCACCACCCTGACTGCCAACACGGCTGCGCTGAGTTCAAGGCGTGGGATTGAGACCGACTTCAGTGGGGCAACGCGGGCTTCGGCGAACAGGATCCTCGTGGTATATTGTCCATCTCCTGCGCACCATCGTCCGTACACCACAGCTCCATAACCGACTTCGGATGCATCGGAAAAGGCATGTAGTTCTCCAGTCCGTGTCGTATGGCCAGGAGTCAAACATCGTGGGATCCTTATGTCCCCTAATTTCTTCAAGGTGTTCAGAAATTCTTCCCAGTCCAGCCGGTCCCCTTGGTCCAGTGCCTGGTCCCAATCAACTTTCTTACGGCACAGCCGCTGCAGCAAGATCTTTCCGGGTAGCAGCCACGGTGAGACGAAACCGAGCGGGTCGAACAAACTTGAGACGGCAGATAGTATGCCACGACGGGTTATTGGCAGCTCGGGAATGTTCAGTTCAAAAACAAAATCGTCCGTTTCCGCGTCCCATTGTATCCCTAAAGTGCGCTCGATAGGAAGTGGAGAGCCGCCCAAATCTCTTACCCTTTCGGCCTTTTCGTGATACGGGATGACCTTCAGCACTTCTGAAGCGTTCGACATCCATTTAGTTAGATGGAAGCCGCCCTCTTCCAGCAATCTCGTCAGACCCCTGAACTGCTCTAGAGCTGATTCCACATCATCGAATGACCCAAGGTAGTCGTCGACGTAGAAGTTCCTGCTGACGCTTTCTACCACCGTCCGATGTACTAGATCGCCATGTTTGTTCGCTGATCCTCGGAGGGCGTAGTTTGCACAAAATGGTGACGATGTGGCTCCGAAGGGGTGGACGGTCATCCTATAATTCACCACTGCGTTGTCCCGGTCGCTCCCTTCCCACCACAGGAAACGCAAAGCATCTCGTTCTCCTACCGGAATCTTCACCTGATGGAACATTTCCCTAATGTCAGCAGACAAAGCCACTTTACCCACTCTGAAACGGCACAAAACATCGATCAGTGGTGTGGTCCAGTCAGGCCCCTGTAGTAGGCGATCGTTTAACGACTTGCCCTGGAACTTGGCCGCACAGTCGAAAACCACCTGCAGTTCACTGGGTTTCTTGGGGTTGATAACCGGATGGTGAGGCAGATACCAGATACCCCTTTTGCTGTCGGTGTTAACAGGCACCCTTTCAACGTAACCGAGGGCCTCGTTTCGCTTCAACAAATCCGCGTATCGTTCCCACAGATTCTGGTCTCGAATGAAGCGTTCTTTTAGCCGTAGTAATCGTTGGAGAACATAATTTCTGTTGTCAGTCCACGGGTCGACCGGTGTGCGCCATGAAAGGGGAACCTCGAACTGTTTTTTGAGGCCTCTAGTGCCTTGCTGCAATGTTTGTAAAGTGAAGTGATCCTCTTGAGACAACGTCGGTGTTTCGTCTCCAATGTCATGAAACTCCTTTTCATACAGCCGTTGCAGATGATACTCTATGCGGTCCGTTTCGGCGGATAAGTAATTCACGGAACCGCGTACCCCTACTGGACCGTATAACATCCATCCCAGAGCCGTGCGTACGGCATAAGGTGCCTGGCGGTCGCCCACTCTTTGGTCAAGCACCCAATGCGCCTCTGGCACGTCGCATCCGATGAGGAGATCTACCTCATCATCTTCCCAGTCTATGACGGTTACATCCTGCAGGTGGGGCCACCGAGTCAAGATTGCGTTCACCGACCTTGGTGCTCGCATGGGGAAATCCGCTAACGTGAATGCCTCCGTTGGTTCAATTTCCTCGTTAGTGTCTAGAGAGATGAGTTGCAGCCTTAATCTACCGGCAGTCATTACCTGTGTTCCGCCCACCGTGCTCACTGCTAACGGCGTCGCACCTTTAGCCAGTTGGTGTTTGTCGGCAAACCGCTCTTTCACTAAAGTGGTGTCGGATCCACTATCAACGAAAGCCAACGCCTTGACTAACCCAGTCGGAGTCGCTACTCCCACGGCCACTACGCCTAAACGTACCGGTTTACTGGCAGATTGTGAGGTTGAACAAATCACGCTGGGCTTGGCAATCGCCTCGGATATGGTTATTCTCGCCTGATGCAGCAGCCGATGGTATCTGCCCGTGCAGCCCTCGTAACCACATCGATTCCTTGTTCTACAGGCTGCTGCCCGGTGCGTGGTGTTGAGACAGATGAAACATGCTCCTGCCATCCTCGCCATTCCCCACCGTTCGTCTATTGTGGCGTTGCCGAACTTTGGGCATTCTGGTAGGCCATGGCTAGTACCACAGGATCTGCAATTTGGTTTCGCCGTAGCATCTCGTGAAATGACGTGTGTATTGGTCCAAGGCTGGTACTTTGGATATTCCCGTACAGGGGCTTGGACTTGGCTATTACTGGGCTTGTTTGCTCGGTTGCTGTCCCGGATGAGTCGGCCGAATCTGCTGTCAGCTATCTTCGTTTGCCTGTCTAAGTATTCAGTCAGGTCTTCGAAGTTGGCTTCTCTGTCGCCTCGGCTTATCCGTTCAGCTTCGTCCGCCCACCGACCCTGTAGTTCGGGAGAGAGGTGACGGACTATGCCTTCCAAAGTGTGCATGGCGTCTAGGTCAGCCCTGTAACCTAAATGGTCGAGGGCTATTGAGCAGTTCTGCATCTTGATCACCAGGTCGGCCATGGTGTAGACGTCGCCCTTGGTTCTCTTTGCCTCTGCCATCACGCCCTCTATTAGGTTACGGGCTACTTTGAAAGGTTGGCCAAACAAGTCCCTCAGAATCTTTCTTGCCCTTGTGTAGCCTTGTTCTGGATCGAGCATGGTGCACCCGTCGATAGCTTCTCGCGCTCGGCCTCGGCAGTAGTGAGTAAGGTAGAGAAGCCTTTGCCCAGGGTCGTTTACCTTGTTTTCAACGAACGTCTCGAACTGTTTGACAAACTTGCAGTATTGCTCAGCTCGCCCGTCGAAAACCGTTAACTCCACTCTAGGCAGATCGATCGATGGTGGTTTGTATTCGGCGACCGGCGTGGGGTTCCCTACTTTATTGCACTCTAACCTATCGGAAGTGTCGAAGTCACTAGCCTCATGCTCTCGCTGTTTCTGTGTACACTTCTCTGCTTCATGCGCCTGTAGTCTAGCCGAAAGTAACTGTTGCTCTAGTTCTAGTATTCTCAGCTTATATAAATCGACATCCTTACGATCAATATTGCTTTCAATAACACATGAGCTAGCACTGACAGGACTAGGCGATCTAGCATTAACTAAAGAATCATATGTACCCAAAACCTCCCCAGAGACTTGCCGTATTACTTCCTGTCCGGATTCGACTGCTTTTGATCCTTTTCTTGGCACTTTGCGTGATTTTTCCTCGTTCCAAATAGATCTATTGAGTATTGTTACGAACGTTTGAGCAATGCGTAGCCAAATTCGCAACGGATCCCGAAATCAGAAGGCGATTATCCGTGATAATTCTACGATACTAGATTATTAAAATAAACAATGACATAAACAATATACAAACCTCAATAATACGATCACAAAGACTCAACAACGAGAAACCGAATAGCAGCGTGTGAGCAGACAGCACGTGCGTCACGCAGGTCCTGAGCAAGGATGAGCCAAAATAGCGCTCTGGGTGCGAACAAACAACAATTGGTCCAGAAAAACAACCAGTTCGTAAAGACAAGTCAATAGTGTATGGAAATGAGTGATGTTGGGAAAAAAACACTGAATCGCGAGGGAAAAAGGGGGATTTTCCACGACCGGCTGTTACACTCCGGCCCATCAGCTCTGGTCATTAGCTCGTTCAGCCGCCCTTCTCCTGTCTTTCATACAGGGCAAACAACATAATTAATAAAACACAGCAATCGCTATCGTTCTGCGTCTCCATTCGCTGGACGGGAATCGAGTCCGCAAATCGTGCGTGCGACTAAATTGGGTGGCAGTAGACCCCGAATTATGTTAGGCTGTTTTTAGGGTCAAACACAACTCGCTAATTGTTTCCACCTTTCCTTATCAGAACTGATGCTGCACAAAATTTACGCCCTTCAGAAAAAGAAAACCGCATAGAGTAGGGAGCTACAGAAAAGTGCCAACAACACAACTAACTGAAAACACGATAGAATCTAGCCACACAAAGTCTTGTGCAAAGTGAACTTAACTGAACTGAAAAATCCTTTTGCTGTCGAAGCATGGTGAGATGCTAAGGCTCACAAGCGCATGACCCTGGACTCTTGTTGGTCGAGCAGCAGGTCTTGTGACTCACCTGAGCTGACCTGATCCTCGTGACCTGAATCAGAGACTCTGTGACCTGAATCTCTTCTCGTTGGAATGGAGGAGACTTCGAGGGGATCTCATAGAAACGCTCAAGGTAATGAAGGGCTTTTCTGGCCTTAGACCAGATAGTCTATTCCAAGTGGCCATAGACTCCAGAACAAGGGGACATGAAAAGAAGTTGATAAAAGCCCGATCTAGGTTGATGGCCAGATCGCACTTCTTCAGCAACAGGGTTGTGAACAGTTGGAACGGTCTGCCTGGTGAAATGGTAGATCTGCAGACAATCCAATCCTTCTAAGATGCCCTAGTTCGCAAGTGGTACGAGATCTTTCCTTGTAGTGAGCCTTGAGTATATCAACTAGATGGATGACGGGTAGCACTGTGGTCCTTCTGGAGTATGTTTTAGCAGACTTTTTCCCTCATTGCATACTGTCTCAGTGAATGCTCACGATGCATAATGTCTCTCACAGTTGATGTGCGATGAGGTTTTCCGTTTCCCTCTCAGTTTTAGCGGGGATTCGATCAAATACACTCGGCAGTGGTGGGTGCATAACTGGTGTGCATACCATCGAAGAAATTCTGGACGCTCGATTGGCCGTGGCCATTACCTGCCCTGTGCAGACTGAACTGAACTGAACTGAAGTGACCCGTTAGGGGGGGGGGGGGGGGTGCATTTAATAAGCCGCACCAACGTCATGCTGCGTTCTATGAGGCAGTCGTTTATTCGAGGTATTTTCAGGTCATGTCCCTTGTGTCCGTCCGGACACAAGATTATTTCCCCCATAAACACCCGTTTATTATCGTGGAAGGCTTTCGATGGAGTAATTTTCCTTCATTTAATAACACGCGAAGAATCTTAGAAAGCTGCAATGGGCGACATTTATTTCCTTCACGGGAATAACCATTGGTGGTGCCTTGTATATGAGGCATGACTTGAAAGAAGGTTAGTAATCAGTTCGATTTGTGATCATACACACGAGCGCTTGGTACCTAGCACCACGAATCAATTTTCTATACTGCAAACAGTAAACAGCCAATAGGCTGTACATGTATACACCCAGTTAGCACAGGGGTGCTCATTTTAGTCCCAAAATAGTCCCGCGAGGGACTGTTTTTTAGTAATTAGTTTGAGAAAAGTTTTTGTCGTACCATTAAGTTTGGACAGGTCTAAAACATAGAATAATGATTTACCTTCATTGAAAAACAATATGATTTCCCAGCCCGGCCAGCACAAACAAGGAGCATTTAGTCCCAAAAAAGTCCCTCAAGGGATTATTATGGGACTCTTTTCATAATGTAGTATAAGTTGAAGAATTTCGCCCGTTGCTTCAATTGAAGAACGTACTTAAGTACGTTTCATAAAAATGCCATGTTTACAGGGATGTTGAGCTCCAGAAAGTACTCGGGTCGTGCCAAATAATTCTTGAGGGTGTTCACATTCTGTTATTTTCCCGAATGGAGATTAATGAAAGTCCAATAACTAGTACCTCAAGATGAAGTAATGTAGTAGAGCTTACTAGGCCGCTGCACTCTTGGTGTGTTCAGAAATAGTCTCAAAAGTGTTTCTGGGGCGTTTCAAACGGGACTAAATTGGGGCGAATTTGGTGCTAAATTCGGACTAAATTGGGACTATTTATAGACTAGTTTGGGACTTTCTTGCTGACTGGGCATGAACTTGTCTTTACCTCCTACAATGCTGATTTGTGAATGTCTAAACGTGTAAGAAGCTTTATTTCATTCCATTTCGGTAGGATGTAAGCACAGAACTGCACCTTTATGGATAAAATAACGTTGTTTTACGATAATGTGGTAGACAGTAATCTGTCGTCCGGGTCGTTACCACACCTGACCTATTGGGACCTTATGTGGTTCTCCACTCCAAGTCTCAGAGTTTGGTTGCCGATTATCCCCAATAGTGCAGTGGGCCTTCGTGGCTATTTGGTATATGCCCATTCCGCTGCACGCATGCGCAAGCGTGCATATTAGCGTTTCTTCCCTCGCATCTTGCCTGTCTCGTCCAAGAAGTATTTTCAATCCCAGCACAGTCATCATTTTGAATGGTTTCTACTGAAGCCTTGGCTGAATTTTTGCCCCCAGACGAACAAGTATCCGGAAATGTTCGTACGTGAATACTTTCCGGTGAGTTATGCCGCTTGTAGCAAAACCTCTCCGAAACCGATCGGTATTTGACCGATTCGCGCTATTGCACTGATCGGTTTTTAGGTGGTTTCTGAAAAGCTTCCGAACGCTTTATGCCATTCGTTTGATGTACGTGCTATGCTTCGTTAATTTCCGTCGCTTTTTTGAAGTTACGTTTCCCTCTGCCTATTTTACCTCCCAAATTATAGATTCTTAGTAAATATCCTTATTTTATCCACTTTACTATGCGTGAAATAAAACGAGGTGTAACTTGGTAATAAGGGACATTTTAATGTATTTAAGTGAATATATTGAAGTGAAATGCTCATTAAATGGTGTACTGCACTCCGGTCGTCGGTTTCCTTCGTGTCAATTCACTTTTGACCTGTGGAAAATAGCTACTAAACGAACCGGTCGGAAACTGTTCGAAAATCAATGTTACAAACGAACTGTTCGCTACAAGGAATTCTGTTTGAATTAGAAAAATATGGCTCAGACTGAAATGCATGTGATGGTAGCACAAACGGGCATAAAGACAATCATAACAATATCTCAAGACAATCTGCGTAGTTTTGTTTCCATCAGCAACTGTTGTTTCTTCGCCCACTTACTACCGTCATGTTACCGGAAAGCTAACGTGGGCGATATGCCACTGGAGATAGACTAACGATGAGACATGTGCGTTGCGGTGCACTGATCGGTTTTATAATGGTTTTGGAACGGTTCCAGGCAGGTTTGTGCTGATACTGATCGGTTTCTGTGTGGTTTAAACCAATCATGAGGAATACGGGGTATAATTCATTACTTTCTGTCGCCTTTTCCAAATTGCGTTTCTCCCTACTCCTTTATGTTCAGCCAGTGATAAAATCGTAGCACATCATTATTTTACCTATTTCGATGCGCGCGGAGCAGGAATACCTGTAATTTAAGTTCCTTTTAATTCCAATTGGTATTGAAAGACATTTATTAAATTAAAATGTTCAATTGAAACTGTACGATACCCTGGTCTTCGATTACGACCTGCGGAAGAATGGATACTAAGCAAACCGGTCGGAAACCGATGTGCTTCAAGGGTGATTCTAGTTGCTATCTAGATAAAAACTGTAAAGTGTTTGCCCTTGAAAATGTTCCTTCTGAACGTGTTTATCTGTCTTTTTTGGTTTAAACCCCGTCGGTTACTCCAATGCTTGACAGGACAACGATTCTCCACGACCGGTGAAAATGACAGAGAATGGGTGCTCAAATGGATTGAGTAGGATCAACGAAAGCATGTGTAATGCTATCAAATACCATTGTGCAGTTGTGTCATATGTGGCAATACGAGGAGTCGACGAAGTCTGATGCGGAATAAATTAGGATTTATTCACCTGAAAATCTTCCATGTGATAAAACGTGAAAGAAACATGTAACAAGATTTACCGAACACAAAAGAGGTTATTACAATAAGACTTATCGAGTAAGAACATACAAGAACAACTTTTTATTTTTCAACCCCCCTGGGTAGTCAACGTTCAGTTGAACAAATCAGCGTTGGACGTTTGAAAACGGGGAGTCTTGCCACAGAGCCCCTCGCAGAAGGTCGACATAGCTGGGCTTTGAATGTGCCGATCCTCCGGTTAGTTATAGCTCTGAATACCCCGAGTTTCTCGCTTCTTTTAGTGTTGGCGTAACCTCTGACGGTTAACTGTGAGGGGTCTTAGACACCTGAATTTCAGGACAACCTTACTGAGAACTCAACCGGGGGGCAACTTTTGGCGGTGGAAGTAACGGTAGGTGCTATCCATCGTGGGTATGCGTCCCCGCACTGCTACGTTTGTCCTGCACGCCTGGTATGCTTGGGACCAACGATGAATCTGGCCGCGCTTGGCACCCACAAGTCTAACACATTCCAAGAAATTCCGCCTTGGACCCATCAACGAACTGGCAAGTTTTCTTCCCCAGTTGCCCGAGGGCCCGTTTGCTCAAAAACCCTGACTTATGCCTCAGGAATAGGAATGGACGCTCACCTTAAAGAAGTTCACCGAAGAACCACGACGGTGATTCGCTGATGGTATGGGTTAGTTGCAGCTAACTCATATATATATATATATATATATATATATATATATATATATATATATATATATATATATATATATATATATATATACTGAAGCTAGAGCCTCCCATGTCAAGACAAAAGCTGGTGTAGGGCCAACCCAGTCTTTTAGCAGCATTCTGCACTTTTAATGTACGAAACGCATCCCAAACATTGATACGCTGCTTTTAAGGCAATCTAAAAAACTAGCAACGTACCTGGATGTTAACTCAAAAGAGCACCATCGTCCGTGTATTCCAAGTCACACAGGTTTCTGCCTGACCAAAGATCAATGCCACTGTTCACACACGAGGATAAAGGTATCCCGAAAACCATTCTAGTTATGAGACTGTTGAACTACTCGTGAATTACCGTCTACCATCAAAGTGACCGGGGATGGCGGGGTTTGAATCTCTGACCTCTGAACCAGCCGACCACCACTGGTGTCTGTGCACGTGTGTAACAATGCTGGAGGGTAAATTTAGGCACCATGACAAGGTAAACGTGGGTTGTGTCACTGTCGATAAGAGTCACTGTTATGAAAGGTGCAAAACAATGCCGAATGTCATCAACAGTCGCATTGCTAAGGTGGCTGTGGAACAGCGTGTTTTCATTTAGCGTCGCATTGGCAAAACATGGGATATTGTCATTCGGACTCGCACTGTCATCCCGGTTGTAGGACGAAACAGGTTGTTATCCGAGTTTAAAATGTTATTGCAGCTGCTAAACCGCTGCACGTCCAAGTTGATGTCTGGCATTGGTGATAGACTGTTATATGCGTGACGAGGCGTTGGCTGCGAGGTTAGAAACCCTGCGGATGCATTATATCCACAGTGAAATGTGTAACAAAAGTGACCAATCTCGCATGACGATCATCGATTGAATGCCCACTAACGGTTTCTATGACCTCGGTGAACGATCCTCAAGTGCGTATCGGAAATGTATGGGAGTGAAATATTGGTCGGGAACCAGAAGGGAAATATGAATATAAAAGAGGGAGAACTGCAAAAAGGCTGTATCAGACAAATGTGAAAACCACGTAAACACGAAAACGGGTTTTTCCAGACCTTCCCTAGACCCCATTCAGAGAGCCTAACAAAATCTTTACGGTAAAGTCCACTTTAAGGATTTTCACTCCGCACTTTCGATCTTCTTTTCACCACCCCCATTGCACCTCAAAAAAGTCTACCCAGGGACATGCGCAACTCGTCCCTAACGTGGTAAATTATAAGGGTTGAGTGTTTAGTCTGTTGTCTTTTTCCCCATACGCTTAACCTCAAAGTCGCCGATACGTTTTTCGCACGTGATTTCAGCAACGTTACGTGGACATCATTATTTAGATGCTGATAATCTTGTCTTCCACCGGAAGCAATCAAACTTCTAAGTCCTACACAACTAAGGTTATTGCTGTGACACACTCGGTTCTTCATTCGATGGCACATCTTACAAGTTAACGGGAGTCATTCGCGTCTTCCTTATATGCAACGACACTTTATCCTATTTATGACCTCCTAACAAAATGCAAATGCCCAAATAACAACCCATCTAAATATTTAACCAGTTCTTTTGAAACCGCGAATTTTGGCGTTTGAAAATCCATGGCGTACATCATTGCTCGGAAACTCTTCTCTCGTCAGTCATGCGCAAAAATGTGATGATTTAGAGTGGTTTGTGTAACACCCTTCAACAAGAAGCAGCATTAGAAAACGATGAAGCCGACTGATTCGAACTCCAGTGCCATATGCAGAAACGCCTGGTGATGTGCTTGTCCACAATAGTATCCAAAAATCATCTTCGATCACTACCTGTCGTGAACTACATCTGCAAGCTGACAATTTGAGGACATAATGTATCGAAATGAACAATCATCGGCGTGCCAGCCTGTATCTTTTAAAGTGTTCGTCGACGCGTGGCACATATAACTAGCCAAATCCGCGATGAACCGGGTCCTCTAAAGTCTAATTTAAAAACCGGCACTTATTTCTCCCAGAAGAGTTATGAATTTCACTTCGGTTCTTATATCCTGGCCGCAGAGAGCCCACTATGCAAAATACCTCTTCTGATGGTTTACGACATTTCGTATTTATTTATTACATGCTTGTACATGCGTACAGTGGGAGGAGTATGCCCCATTATCTCAAAGACTCATTGCACTTTCAGGATTAATTGACAGCCATAACCCTGAGACTCGAAGTGGAGAACTACATTAGGTCCCCTTAGGTTAGGTGTTTTGAGAAGCCGGACAGCAGCAGATTGTTTGCCACCAAAGTGACCGGCGATGGCGGGGTTCGAATCTCTGACTTTGGAAGTGATACACGTTTATACTCATCTACCGCCTGTTGATTTTCGTTTTTCCCAGTGTGGAACTATCCTTTCACTCGGCTTTCTAGAGTTTGACCTACCCGGTCTTTGTCAAGGATGTGATTTAATCTGTAAACTGAGAATATGGTTCGATTTGATTCATGATAGACATAGTAAAAACCTTAGTTATTCGATCGTTCAACGGCAACTGTATTGCAACTAAACATTGATAAGGTTGTTATTTTTTCTGATACCTGAACTATATTATAGTCGAGAGTACTATTATGGCACATTTTCTGAGATTATGGCGTTTTTTGTTGACAGAAGACAGGTCACACTGAATACCATATTGGAAGCTACTCGTGATGCTTGGAATGAAGATAAAGCCACGTCCTTTGAGATTCACTACATGTATGGAACGAACGATCACTAAGAAGCAATCAGCTGTCCTTTTTATTACCTGTAACTTATCATTCCCACCTCAACACAATATGTCACATTTAGAGCCATTGTGATTATTTATTCTCACCGAATATCAATACTCAGGTATACACTTGCACGACTGTGGCAATTTGGGTACCGCAATAGCTACGCCGTAACCGCAGCGCGCTGACAATTACTTGCCGAAGTTTGGAAACCATAGTCATCGAGACTACACTTTGGCGTGGTGTAATGGCTTGTGTGCCCCCGTGATCCAAAGAGCTATGCGTGGTGGCTTCCTTAAAGCGGTGATTCAGTCATGCATGGTAATTCAGTGGGTAGAGGCCGAATGAAATCTAGTGTTTAAACCAGTTGATGGGCAACATCCGGTTCTAACCGCTGTGCTTTTGGAGAGGACACTGGAGCGAATGAACACGGAGAGAAACAGCTTATCTGCCTAAAAGCTCCACGAGGTTGACGTAGAAGTGGAGTACCTGGGGTTTCTTTCTATGATGGGAGAAGTGATTGCGCTTTATTGGGCAGCTATCGCTCACCTAAACTGGGCAGCCCCCGGCCCAAACAATGCTTCCTCGTCCACATTCCGCTTACTTCATTATATGCATGGGGCTAAGGACTGAACCCGAAAAGTGAGTCGATAACAAAACATTATCGAAGGCAAGACAGAATGCTTGCAACCATCAGGTCTCACGTGACAGACCAGAAGCAGTTCGTTCACAGGTTCTCCAGTGACGCTTCCGTGTTGGGTTAATGCACCACTGCGTTGTGAGTCAGACTTTTGAGTCAAAGACTCTGGTTAGGGTTCCCAAAGAAAAGCCGTTCTGCGGTGTGGGCAGCGACGAAGTAATATTTGCCCAGAAACCTCCAGCATCCTTCCTATAAATGTGTAGTATGCAAGGATCAGCGTTCCTCCGCCCGAGGTTACTTGTGTTCAATCTGCAAAACGCAAATGAAGGGAAATTTCATGAGCACTAAGGTTCAGTAAGTGCATGAACAAGATTCTACACTTACATCAGTCGAACACCAATATGGCTGCCAACAGCCTGCTCACTACAAAGGGCCTTATCGATTTGCCTTCTTTTAATTCAAGGTCGATGCAAAACGTCACGGGTAATTTCGGCTCAGAAGATGGCAGTAGTTCAGGAGTTCGGCCCAAATCAATCGCACTTGTTGAGCCTACATGTTCACTTCACTTGGCTGCATGCAGCGTCCGCACGCTGTGTCAGATAGGGCAACAGGCTTCCCTCGCTAGAACTCCTGAAACTTTCAAAGTAGATATATTCTGTGTCTTCGAAACATGTATACAAGACCCCACCTCTGTGATCGCTTTTCGCACCCCAAATACAGACTCAGTCTCTCGCTTCACTATTCGGGTGTCAGTTGATCAGGTGTCTAGTGTCCGTGGTCAGGTCAGTGTTGGGATTGCTTTGGGCTTGATAGCTGAACATGCACTGCTAGACTGGATCTCAGCCAACAGTCGTTTGTGTGTAGTTTGGATGGACGGTTACGTAAGTGTCAATAACAACAACGACAAACAAGCGTCGATGCTTGTTTGTCGTGTTCGTTTATGCGCCGACTGACTGCAGATTCTCTGAGACCAATGACGAAGTCTACCACGAGCTATCTCAACTGCTTCAAAGCGTGCGTTCTACGGACGTGGTGGTCATTGTTGGGGACTTCAGTGCACAGGCAATGCAACACGCTTTGGATCGCTTGGCAATTGAGGTATCCAGGTATGGTATGAACTTTGCACTTTCCAAGTGCAAAGTACTTTGGAAGACTAGCAGGAGCCGACTGAGGCCCGAAGGAAGAGGATTGTCGTTGGTTAGAGACGCTGAGGGACATGGCTGAGAATAGAAGTCCGTAGTGCGAATGCTGTGAGGTCTGTCTGCCAAACGTTCGTACTCCGTAATCACAAAAAATGTCATTTCAGCAAACAAAATGACGAAAACATCTCAAAAGGTGTATGGTGGAAGAAGAGAAAAAATCACAAAATTTCACGTTTACCTTGACTGTCTGTTCTGGTGTGTTGTACTCCCGCTATTATTTTTGTAAGTGTTGTTGTTGCGTCGGCACCATGCTTAGTTTCAAGGCAATGTTTTTGTACATATATATATATATATATATATATATATATATATATATATATATATATATATATATATATATATATATATATATATATATATATATATATATATACATATATATATATACCTGTGGACTCCGATTACGCCTAAATACGTCTGAGAGCATTGGCTGACACTTCGTGGGCACATAGGAGACAGGCTTGATATCCCGGCTGATCGCACTGACAGTGGTGGTTGTCCTATCTAGCTGTGCATAGACCACAGATTGTTTCTGGTGAATGCGAACCTCTCTCAAAAGAAGCGGTATTAACTGACATGGCGTTCGCGTACGTCTTCATAACGTTGGCCTAAGATTGACCACATTGTGGTTGGTTACCGCTGATGTGGATGAATTGAAGATTGTCGTTCATTTTGGTCTCCGCCTGCGGACTCGGATTACGCCTTTGTACGTGGTCGCACGAACACTGAGGCCACCCGTCTTGCACAGTTGCTTTTTGACGATAACAAGTGATCTGATTTACAAACTGAGCTGTCTACACGGTTATCTGTGCAGTCGGGTGTCCATGACCCAGGTAAACATTGTTTTCCGATGACAGCGCCGGCTGAGCACGTTCTATGCACGTTTCGTTCAAATCCATGGAGTAAGTTCTTTTTTGACATGCGACTCAGCGGACTCGGTTACTACTAGGTTGTCAGGTTGAACCAAATAGTGACATTCTTCTGAGCTCAACTATTAATCTTTCATTCATGTTTCCTTTTTGCTTTGCATCTGGTACATATCACCAGTAATTTAATCAGACAAACTCCTAAAATTCATACTTTTCATCATATAAAGATACCCCTCATCGAGCAGTTAGCTTTAACTACGGCTATGCTTGTTTGACGCTTATTTAACTTATCAACTACTGTTGTGTATTTTTATTCGATCTTGGTTCCGTTGTTATATTTTTCGCTTTCAGATGAAAAAAGGCGGACCAAATCTATGGGTCGTCCGAGCATAGGAGGTGACTTCACCCTGGTTGACCATAACGGGAAGCCCTGTAGTCTTGCTGATTTCAAGGGAAAATGGGTTCTTTTATACTTTGGCTTCTGTCGGTGTCCTGACATTTGCCCAGAACAATTGGAAAAAGTGGTTGAGATCAGTGATAGAGTAGGCAAGTTCGTGTTTTCTAGGTAATTTAAGCGACACTGTTGTTTTTTCATCGTTTTTTCTGTAAATGTAGGTTTAGTTCATCTACTTACCGTACGATTTACTGCCTTCAGATGCACCTTTGATTAATCCATTTGAGACGGCTGTAGGTGACACTTTTATGACGCCTTTGGTTTTCATTCACCTGGTGTCTGTGTGCAATTTACGCATTGTACAGCTGGATTTAGGCAAAGTTATGATCCTACCGAATACGGATGCATCCTTTGATAGTTAGTGGGTTATGGAAACCCCGTTATCTCACCTTTCTCAACGCAAAGACGAATTTTGACTGAGTAATCCCCGTGATATTTTAATAAGTAACCACGAGTTCAAAGGAGATGGCTTCATAGACGCAAGAGCTCAGCACATTTTTTGGAGAGAGAGAGAGAGAGAGAGAGAGAGAGAGAGAGAGAGGAGGGGGTTAGAGCCACTTGAATTGGCAAATAACAAAGTCCCAGTGGGTTGGGTACATGACAAAGAGTTGCCTACTAGCACTGTTGGTTGTCAGTTGCGGAGTTCAGGCGCATTATACCATGCTCATTAGTCAGCTCATTGTACTCTACTACCCGGATTTAGTAACTAAGTTGTTCACTGGCATAGATGTCGCAATGTGTTACGATTATATCCGATCTTCATTAAAAAGTACACTGGATACATGAACTTCCTTATTTATGAACGGTAAATGTTGACTTATTGGAATAAATGGACTCGGTGCTATGAAAGTCGATCTAATCCTTGTGACAGTTTTTTCGGTTTAGCCGCAGGGTGTGGCGTACGTCAGGGTTGCCCATTGGTAGTTCTCAAAGCAATTGTCTTGGTTCACGATTATATGTATTGAATCTGCCTCAGAGAGAACATAACGATGACAAACTGCTACTTGTGTGGCGGAGTGTGCATACTACTTGCTGAATAAGCAAGCAGTCCATTGCTCAAAACAATTGTGGATTGATAATGAACGCGAATACATCACAGGAACCGAACGCAGTAAAGTAAGGGAAAGCGCGCAAGTCGCGCGACGGCATTTTTCGTCCGGGTAACGACCGCGTTCAAGTGGACTGGAAAGATGTTAGGCAAAGAAGCATTCTTGTTATGTCTGATTGATTTTGGTGATGTCCGAACGAGCAACGCCCAACACTGGAAACTGTCGACTGCAATATATTAAGTGATGAAACGGCACAGCGCATGATTCCCAGTAGCACTGAAGTGATCGTGCACGATTTTGTGGTGACATGCAACAACAGTCGAGTGGTCCTGTATGCACTGTGCTCAGTAATCAATCTCCACGGCTGCCATCTCGAAACGAGGTTCGTGGTAGTGCCTATCACGGTTCGGACGAATTACACCCCTAGGGGAACTGTGAGGTTGATGCCAGCACCGATACAAACCGCCGTAAGAGGGATGAACCTCGGAGTGGGGGAAGACAGTCCGCGGAACGCGTGGTGCTTAAGTTTTTTACTGTTAGGATATATACGGTATCGGCGTAAATTTTTCCAGTAAAGTATGGGGTATATATTTTCCTTCACGCAATTCCAAATAAAGTACACACAAATGTTAGCTTCACGCAGTTTGGCGGAAAGTCGAAGGAACTGGTTTAGTTCCTTTACTATCGTGGGCAAATAGCAATTCTTCAGTATGCGCTAAAAACTCTGGAATAACATCAGGAAGCAAGGCGTAGTCGAACATACGTTTTCGGTGATTTCATTCTGAAGCCCATTACAAGCACATGTGAAACAAAATAGGGGAAGAAAAAAACTCATCTAATCAGGTAGTCAATCAGTCAGTCAGTCGGTTAGCCGGCCAATCAACAGAAAAACAGAGGCCATATCAAAATTACGTGTCACAGCTAGAGGCCTGGATTGGCATCACATTCGGGAATGAAATCGTCGGGGGTGTATAGGGTGTCTGAGAGAAGTCACACCTTTGAGTTGATTGATTGTGTCCCTTAGGGCATCCTCCATCCTCTCCATCATTCACTCAGCTCTCACCTATGGCTCCACGAAGATGAAGCATGGATCAGCGGCCACACCCCGGCAAACCGCTCGACAGGCGGGCTAAACCAGGTTGAGGATTACCGAGGTCTAGAAACCTTCGGCGAGACAGGGTTCGGCATGTGAAGACAGATTCTCCTGAATGGGCGAACGAGATCTACTGGTCCAACGGCTATAAAGGAGAACTGTTCAACTACCTGATCCGTCATTCCAGAGGAGGCAAACGAACCGTACAGCAGGCCACCGGCTCCTCTGGAAACACCCTGCTGCCTTGCAGTCTGCAGTTGGGTGTGCAAGGGCTAGAGGTGCAACCTCGAACAAAAAGGCCGAACGGTGCTGGGAACACCAATTCGTACCCTACTCCCTCGACTCTATGATTACTCACGGAAACTCAAGCGCTCACCATGCTACGGCGTCCCCTGTAAGCGACGCGCCTCGTGTTTCGGCGGTCGAGGTGATAAGACAACAAGCTGGGATTATTCGCTGCAGGAAAAGAACACACATAGCCTGTTGGGATGTAAGGACGTTTCTAGTCGTCGGCAGTCAATGCATCACAATGCGGACTCTACATAACTATGAAGTAGATATTGCTCGCCTCTCGGAAGTCCGCCTGCTTAACTCAGGTGGCCGACAAATAAAGGTCCCGAGAGTGGATACATCTTATTGGCTCCATCACAGTGGCCCGAAAGACAACTCCGGTCTCTACGGTGTCGCGTTCGCTCTGAAAAAAGCAGCTAATGGTGCAATAATCTCTTGGGAACCAGTCTCATCCAGACTCGCTCTGGCACGCATTAAAGGCTCCCCACACGACTTGACGGTGATTACGATCTATGCTCCAACCGATTCGGCTGATGACGAAACCAAAGACGAATTCTACAATAACTTGCAGGAGGTAATCAACCGGGTTTCGAGGCGCGACGTACTTTTAATCGCAGGAGATTGGAACGCTCGCACAGGTACGGCCGATGAATCCACTCGCCATATTCTCGTGAAATTCGGTCTCAGTCAGCGCTGCGAGAACGATGACCGACTGATTGGTGTAGCCGACGTCAACAGAATGGTTGTCTGCAGCACTCGATTTCAACACCCGAAGAAGCACCTGCTTACATGGTACTCCGACGACGGCCACACTGCGCACCGACTCGACCACATCCTGGTGAGGGCCCGTTGGTCTTCGTCTGTGGAGGATTGCCGGGCGTACCGAGGTGGAAAAACGGGCAATACAAACGGCACCGACCATGTCCTCCTACTCGCGTGTTTCAAAATTCATCTGTCCACACGTGCTAGAATGTGTGCACCCTTCCGGATAAACGGTACTGCCCTAGAAAATCCAGGGAAGCAAAACGCGTTGTCTTGAGCAATCACAACTCGACTTACCAACGTACAAGCAGACGAAGTTTCTGTGGAAGGGCATTGGACTCGAATGAAGACGACAATCAAGGAAGCTACCTGGACGGTACTCGGGAGAACAAAAAGGCGGACAAAAGGTTGGATCTCCGAGAGCACGCTGCAGCTGTCAACCAAAGCACATGAATCCCGACTGGCAGGTAGTGACGAACGCCGCAGACTGCAACGAAAGGCCAGACGGTCCGCCAAGGCTAATTGCAAAATATACTGGATAGAAATAGCTGAAAAAATGGAGACTGCTCCCGGAAGTGATGATTTCGGCAAACTGTTCCGCCTTATTCGCAACGCCTCTAATAGGTTCTGTAAACAAGATTCCCTTCTTCGTGACGCGGCAGGAAACCTAACACCCGAATGACCCGATGAGTGGAACACTGGTCAGCTGCTCAACCGGCCTACAGACCACCCGACGAATTAACCAATATGAATCCCTCCAGTCCAGTACGAAAGCAACTGTGGCCCGCCCAGCGCCGCTGAAATCACGGAAATGATAAACAAACTGAAGGACAGAAAGTCTGCTGGGGAAGATGACATCCCTTCAGAAGTGTATAAATCATGTTCATTGTCATTGATCGACAGGCTGTGTACACTTTTTGTTTCCATTTAGCGAGAAGAAACATTTCCACCCGACTGGGGAATGCCCATTCCGAAGAAAGGTGATAAATCGGCATGTGAGAACTGCTGAGTGATTAGCCTGATCAATGTGACTGCAAAAATCTTTGGTGTGTTGTTACTAACCCGTTTCTCCGAGGCAAGAGACCGGCGCACTCGCCCGACCCAAGGGGGTTTACGCCGTGGCAGAGGCTGTGTGGATCAAATCTCCACACTGCGCCGAATACTGGAGCACCGTTATAAGTTCCAGCAGCCGACGGTAGCTTGCTTCATCGACTTTCGGCCCACCTTTGATTCGGTGAACCGCGAGTCTCTTTGGACCAGAATCCAATCCGATGAAATGCCCGATAAGCTTTCAGGGCTGTTGAAAGGGTACTACTCAACAACTGGTGTTAGGGTTTGTATGTACGGTGAAGAGTCCCGCGAGTTCACACTCACTACCGGAGTTAGGCAGGGCTGCCCCTCTCACCGGTACTGTTCAACTACGCCATTGATTGGACAATGCGACAGGCATTACACAACTACCCTGACGTTCAGCTTAGCCAGGAAATATACATCTTGGACCTGGAGTTCGCGGATGATATTGTCGTGCTGGGGGACCCCCGCTACGCTACAGCCAATCCTCGACCGAAACAGTTCCTTCGCGAGGTCCATCGGACTTGAAGTAAATTCGACCAAAAACAAAAGCTTTCACAACCCATCTAGGCCCGACGATCCAACAACTGTCGATCAATGACCAACTAGTCGAATACGTCCCTCCGTTCAAATACCGAGGCTCAACTCTGCTTCCGAAAGGCCAGGCGAAAGATGAAGTGGTATTACGGGTCGACAGCGCCAGGAGAACCTTCCTTCAACTAAGACGAACGCTGTGGACTCGCAGTGAAATCAGCTTAAGAACGGAAGTTCGTGTTTACCGTACCGCCATCCGGCCCGTACTCATCTATGGCTGCGAAAATTGGCCTCAATGAGCTAAGGATACCAGAATGCTGGAGGTTTTCGACCACTGGTGCATGCGGCAAATCCTCAGATTCAAGTGGCGCAACAGGGTGTCTAACGAAGAGGCAAGGAGACGATGCTCTGATGTCGATGCGCTGTTCATCCTATTCCAGCGTCGACGACTGCAGCGGTTCGGCCATACCCTTCGGCGACCCGAGTCAGAGATAACCAAACAAACACTGCCCCACTCCCTGCCCTGGTTGGCGTTGTTGCCTTGGTGGGCAGCTCAAAAAGTGGACCAGCACAATAGAGAAAGACGTAGAGCTTCTAGGCCTTCGGTCGGTCTGTGGAGCCCGGCGATGGAAAAAGGACTGGATCAGGATCTGTACGGAGCTCGCCTCCGACCGCCGCGCGTGGTCAGCAATAGTCCGTGATATCCATAGAGCCGACTTATCCTCTCGCAGGAGATAGCCGCGTAAAAGTAAAAAATTAAGTGATGACATCGTCGACCTTTGGCCACGGAATTTCAAGCTCTTGGACTAGCTTCTTTTGTGGACAAAGCTTTGGCCGTAGTAGCCGGGTGCTGATTGCCTCGACCGTCACTAATGTCCTCTATCTGACTTATTTTGACTCATTCGGCTGGACCCTGTATAGGAAGCTGAATGGCGTAACCGAATCAACCTTATGGCCTGAGTCTAACATGAGCGAGGATAGAGCTTGATGCAGCTCCTCTTCCTCCATGTTGAAGCCAACGTGATTGGTGCTCTTTGATGCGTTCTGGGTAAATGCCTTGCAGTTCGACCTACACAATTGGCACCACAAGTGCACTTGCATTGACAAATGACCGTTGAAGAGGTCAGCAAAGGCAGCTTATCTTTGTTCTCGCATTTTATGATGGTTGATACCGGGAATAAGCATATGAGCTTGGCAGCGTGGAAGGTGGCTTTACATGTGGCGAATAAAACCCTTCTAACTCTCGGCAGCCGCATCTCTCTTGTAAGGGTGTTTGAGAAATAAGGCTTTTTCCTCATCTGTAATACCTTTTCTAGCTCTGTTGGATATTCTGCATCGCGTTCAGGGAATCTGTCTAGGTAGCCGTTTTCAGACAGGATCCGGCGAATCGTTCTTAACTCAGCCTCTAATGTATCATCCGATCACATGCGTGTAGCTCCGGTTCCTAAGCATCTCATTGAGTTTCGCTTCCGGCCGATTGGAACAAAGCTACGGAAGTTTGTATACTACCTAGTCCATGTTATTTTCCTGTGAACTTTTCTTTGGATAGATCCACCCAAACGTCTCGTTAAACCAGCGTCGTAAAAGGGAGATGATTGCCGAATTCTGTCTCAGTCGAAAACTTTATGGCTGGGTATGAAGTGTTGAGTAGTTTTCTCATTTCTCCCGCGTTTAAATACTGCTTGCCAACACGAAATGAATCATCTATATAACGACAATGATGATTTATACTCTTTATGGCTGCATTCTCATCCTTGACCATCACGACTCGACTACACTTTGGCTTGGTGTAATGGCTTGTGTGCCCCCGTGATTCAAAGAGCTATGCGTGGTGGCTTCCTTAAAGCGGTGATTCAGTCATGCATGGTAATTCAGTGGGTAGAGGCCGAATGAAATCTAGTGTTTAAACCAGTTGATGGGCAACATCCGGTTCTAACCGCTGTGCTTTTGGAGAGGACACTGGAGCGAATGAACACGGAGAGAAACAGCTTATCTGCCTAAAAGCTCCACGAGGTTGACGTAGAAGTGGAGTACCTGGGGTTTCTTTCTATGATGGGAGAAGTGATTGCGCTTTATTGGGCAGCTATCGCTCACCTAAACTGGGCAGCCCCCGGCCCAAACAATGCTTCCTCGTCCACATTCCGCTTACTTCATTATATGCATGGGGCTAAGGACTGAACCCGAAAAGTGAGTCGATAACAAAACATTATCGAAGGCAAGACAGAATGCTTGCAACCATCAGGTCTCACGTGACAGACCAGAAGCAGTTCGTTCACAGGTTCTCCAGTGACGCTTCCGTGTTGGGTTAATGCACCACTGCGTTGTGAGTCAGACTTTTGAGTCAAAGACTCTGGTTAGGGTTCCCAAAGAAAAGCCGTTCTGCGGTGTGGGCAGCGACGAAGTAATATTTGCCCAGAAACCTCCAGCATCCTTCCTATAAATGTGTAGTATGCAAGGATCAGCGTTCCTCCGCCCGAGGTTACTTGTGTTCAATCTGCAAAACGCAAATGAAGGGAAATTTCATGAGCACTAAGGTTCAGTAAGTGCATGAACAAGATTCTACACTTACATCAGTCGAACACCAATATGGCTGCCAACAGCCTGCTCACTACAAAGGGCCTTATCGATTTGCCTTCTTTTAATTCAAGGTCGATGCAAAACGTCACGGGTAATTTCGGCTCAGAAGATGGCAGTAGTTCAGGAGTTCGGCCCAAATCAATCGCACTTGTTGAGCCTACATGTTCACTTCACTTGGCTGCATGCAGCGTCCGCACGCTGTGTCAGATAGGGCAACAGGCTTCCCTCGCTAGAACTCCTGAAACTTTCAAAGTAGATATATTCTGTGTCTTCGAAACATGTATACAAGACCCCACCTCTGTGATCGCTTTTCGCACCCCAAATACAGACTCAGTCTCTCGCTTCACTATTCGGGTGTCAGTTGATCAGGTGTCTAGTGTCCGTGGTCAGGTCAGTGTTGGGATTGCTTTGGGCTTGATAGCTGAACATGCACTGCTAGACTGGATCTCAGCCAACAGTCGTTTGTGTGTAGTTTGGATGGACGGTTACGTAAGTGTCAATAACAACAACGACAAACAAGCGTCGATGCTTGTTTGTCGTGTTCGTTTATGCGCCGACTGACTGCAGATTCTCTGAGACCAATGACGAAGTCTACCACGAGCTATCTCAACTGCTTCAAAGCGTGCGTTCTACGGACGTGGTGGTCATTGTTGGGGACTTCAGTGCACAGGCAATGCAACACGCTTTGGATCGCTTGGCAATTGAGGTATCCAGGTATGGTATGAACTTTGCACTTTCCAAGTGCAAAGTACTTTGGAAGACTAGCAGGAGCCGACTGAGGCCCGAAGGAAGAGGATTGTCGTTGGTTAGAGACGCTGAGGGACATGGCTGAGAATAGAAGTCCGTAGTGCGAATGCTGTGAGGTCTGTCTGCCAAACGTTCGTACTCCGTAATCACAAAAAATGTCATTTCAGCAAACAAAATGACGAAAACATCTCAAAAGGTGTATGGTGGAAGAAGAGAAAAAATCACAAAATTTCACGTTTACCTTGACTGTCTGTTCTGGTGTGTTGTACTCCCGCTATTATTTTTGTAAGTGTTGTTGTTGCGTCGGCACCATGCTTAGTTTCAAGGCAATGTTTTTGTACATATATATATATATATATATATATATATATATATAATATATAATATATATATATATATATATATATATATATATATATATATATATATATATATACCTGTGGACTCCGATTACGCCTAAATACGTCTGAGAGCATTGGCTGACACTTCGTGGGCACATAGGAGACAGGCTTGATATCCCGGCTGATCGCACTGACAGTGGTGGTTGTCCTATCTAGCTGTGCATAGACCACAGATTGTTTCTGGTGAATGCGAACCTCTCTCAAAAGAAGCGGTATTAACTGACATGGCGTTCGCGTACGTCTTCATAACGTTGGCCTAAGATTGACCACATTGTGGTTGGTTACCGCTGATGTGGATGAATTGAAGATTGTCGTTCATTTTGGTCTCCGCCTGCGGACTCGGATTACGCCTTTGTACGTGGTCGCACGAACACTGAGGCCACCCGTCTTGCACAGTTGCTTTTTGACGATAACAAGTGATCTGATTTACAAACTGAGCTGTCTACACGGTTATCTGTGCAGTCGGGTGTCCATGGCTCATGTAAACATTGGTAGCATATGAACGAAGCCTTGAATACTGTTTCCAGTGCCACAGAAAACTCTAGTTCAGGTAGGCTTCATAAAGGATAGATATCTACGACAACAATTACTGTGTTGAGTGCTCACAGATCCATTCCTCCGGGTATCACATTCACTGAAGTTTTTAGATCCCTGAGACGTTAAGTGATAAGGATCATGAAAAATGATCGTGAGCAGTGGTGAAATTCAGAGTATGAGAAAATGGAAAAGGTTGCGTCCACTGGAAATACTCACAACCTTTACAGTTTGGTTAGTGTTACTGGTCCACCGAAGCTCCATTTAATTGAGGTACTGAAGGAATCCGACAGCTCACTGGACAGTTTAGCGGCGCACTTTAAGGAACAGTTCGGGTGATCCAACTCCGAATATGCCTGCAAGAGAACCGATGCAGCTGGATATCACTCCTCCATCAGAATTGGAGGTTATGCAGGAGGTAGATTATTTGAAAAGTTACAAAGCCACTGGACCAGATTGGTTGTCCCCATCTATTTTCAAGGATGGGGGCGAAAATTTGGTCTCAGAGTTAACGAAACTCCTCCGAGTAATCTGAGAAGGTGAACAAATTTCAAGGGAATAGTGTAAATCGGTGATTGTACCGATTTCCAAGAAAGGTGACAGGTCCTCTTGTGAAAACCACAGAGGAATAAGCTTGCTAAGTATCGCATCTAAACTGCTCATCGGGCTTATTCTCCACCGACTATCCAGTGTCCGTAAAATGTGTACGTATGAGAACCACGTTGGTTTCAAACCCGGATGGGGTTGTATCAACCATATCTTCACTCTCCGGCAAACCTTAGAGCACAGATACTTATTCCGTAGGCCCACGATATGTGTCTTTCTTGATCTGAAAGTGGCGTTCTATTCAGTCGACCATACAGTTCTCTGGCTCTGCTTGTCGTTGAAGAGTATGTCAAAGAAATTTATGTCCCCTTTTCAACCCTAGTATATGAATATCCGAAGCCGAGTTCGTGCTTACGGTGATCCTTCACTCGAGTTCACCGCGGGGCGTGGGGTCAGAATAATAACACTGACCTTTGGCCAGGCAGAAACCTGTGCGATTTGGAATACGCGGACGATATTGTTCTTCTGAGTGAAGATCCCGGTAAATTGCAAGCTTTCTTAGATAGCCTAAGCAGCAGCGTAGGAAATGGTAAGGATGCGTTTTGCGCATTCAAAGTGTAAAGTGCTGCTGAAAGACCGAGTTGGCATAGGAAGCTCTCCGTGTAGTAGGAAGAGCGTACCCTAGATGTTCAGAATACCACAGTGTTTTTGTTAGGTCAATAGTGGTCGAGTGGGTTGGAGGCTTGAATTCCGTCATCGACTGTCACTTCGGTAGTGAGTAGTCATCCATTGCCGCCCAGCTCGTAAGGACGCTTGCCTTATTGGGACCTTATATGGTTCTCTACTCCATGTTCCAACGTTACCGGTGGCTGATCATCTCTGATAGTGTGAGTGATCTTTGAGGTTGTGAAAGTAAACCTCTTCTACTGCACTAATGAGCGAGCATATAATTGGAAAGTAAAATAAAGTAAAAAAACTGGCAACCGTGTTCCTGAGCCCAGGATCTCGATCAGTCCGATTATATAAGTGGATTTTAATAAAGTACTCATCATTGTCTTGCTATCTGATGGTGGGGATGATGATGAAAATAGTGCTAATTTACTTGATTGTTCAAGTACCAAACGTTTTCTTACTACCACAGGTAGTTCAGGTATACAGGGTTTCGAGAAGCTGCTTCTCGCCTTCTGGTTGTGAATCCAGGTTTCACTGCGTGATTGGAATTGCTAAATTCTATTATCGGAGGTCATTTCTAGAATGCTGGTTTGCTATGCGCCTCCTAAACCTAAACACTACAGACGGAATGTCCTCGAATGATTTCAGTGCAAGATTAATCATATATTCATGATACTATTTGCGTCTGTTTGGTTAAGGAAACAAATATTACTTCAAATTTTGTTGACTTTTTGATTGTTTTGTGATAATTCTGCTTGGATTTCTAGCGGAACAACATATTGTACTGATGTTACACAGTCAAATCAGCAAATCGCGCTTAATAATCCATTAGTAGTTACTTGTGACCTATTTGGTTCGTTATAGTTCATGTCTTTGACTGAATGATCTCCCCGTTGGTGTATCATGTTTTTTTTACAATTGGACTGTGCTTTTCAGCATTTCTAAAGAAATCCAAAGAACCACTCATCCCCGTGTTTGTCACGGTTGATGCGGAACGGGACACGCCTGAAGTTTTGTCAGAGTATATAAAAGGTGGGTCCAAGTCCTCGTAACTTTCCGTACGTTTAAGTTTTTTATCAATTCGGTTCAGTTCATTCAACCATCGATGGCGCACTCTGGTTTTGGTTGCTACCTCACAGCATCGTCGGGTTGCATCGCGACAGTTTTGTTCGTCCATTTTCCTCCTGTTTGCAATAACTTGATTCTTTCATTGGGTTAGGTGTGCGTGCTTTTTCTTGTTGATGTATCATGCACTGACGGCCTTCTTTTTGTGTTTATTCGCACGATTGGTTTTCGGCCCGTAGACGTGTTTAAGAAGACGTTGTAGCGAAAATAGCACTGCGGTGTGTCCGGAAACGCGTTTATCGGAAAAGTGAACGTTTTTACAGGTGCACGAAAGAATCTTACGCGCATGTGTGCGCGGCACTAGAATAAGCTGACCACACATCGATGTACGTAGGACGCAAAGATGCTTAGACGACGCAGCAGAGATGAGACGTCCGAAATGAGACAGTCCTGCATGGCGCAAAAATCGATGGACACTACGACGCCATCTATCGTCATTATCAATGTCATACCACTCTACAAAACAAAGGGTGTTCCCATTGACTAGGCGTCCTTTGAACCAGTTGCGACTACGAGTATACTCTCAGTTTCAGGAAGACATAATAGACACACGTTGCTTGTCCTCGAAATAAGGTTTTTGGCCCGATGCAACAAACCAGTCTCAAAAGTAACCAGTTTTACTGAATTGATTCACATGCATAATGTTAGGCATGTGTACAATCATGAGCAATAATGCGTCACATGCTCAAATGATGATGTCTTTCCAATCTTGCTCGTTCTAGTAACAGTTATGTGGTCGGAAAGAGTAAGCTCCACAGGTTGTCCTACTAAGTGAATAAGTCATTCTGGTCTCATTATCTGATTGACTGAGAGCACGATCGTTTTCCGTGATTCATTTTCCGGACTGCATTGGTCAAATGGGAAACGAGTGGGTTGAGATGGGTCAAAAGTCATAGGTGCTGGGGTTGAGATCGCTTATGTTGTGTTAGTCATATGGTTTGGATCTGGGTCACTGGAGTGGTCGACTTGCGTTCTTGGCAAGTAAAGTGTGTGAACTAATTCTTTCCTCCATGCACAGGATAGAATGGATGCTTGTTGCCTCTGCGGTGGTCAGTCTGCAAACTAAAGGAGAAGGTGGGCGTTCGATATTCGGTAGCTGTTGTTGTTGGTAGAGTAGGTCGATGTTTCGGTTACGGGGGGAACCTTTTTGAAGATCAGCTTACAATTGATACACTTGGATCGGAACTCGATTCCGACACACGAATGGAGAGGAGGGGGTGGTGAATATAAATTTCAAAGTGTCCAGTCTATGACTACCTGGATGCTTGTATCCTTCAAATGTATGAGAATGGTTCTCCCTATTGTTTCCGTCTCTCGTTGGGGCCAAAGTAAACAGTGCTCTTTAATTTGTGTAATATTTGCGTTGCCATTCGGCCAGTATTGGCTGTGTTGCAAATGCACTTGGGCGAATAGATTACTGCTGTGGTGTCTAGCCAGCCTTGCCAACATATCCATATTTGAATGTTAGATCATCGGAAAACTTTTGAATACGCCGAGGTTGAGTTGAATGTTCTCTCCCTCTCCTTTACAATACATGACAACAGCCTGGTGAAGGAGTTTAATATCGCGTCTCACCTGAATAGCACATAGATCGCACTCCTATCTCACCGGTCGCATTTTGTCGGAAAACAAATTTGCATCTAAATCTTAGCAACGATTTCCTTCACACCACTAGGTTTCCTTTAGAACGTTAGTCTGTGCATCCATACACAAATATATCGAAGTATTTTGCCTTTTTTATTACGCCTGATGGTCTTCCTTTATCTGTGTCGTGTTTTTATTTCAGTAATTTTTCAAAACATATTTTTTATTCGGTATTCTATTAGTTCACAAGCTGCACACTTAGCTTATTTCTGAACTAGTCGGATCATCTATGCGGCAGAAGTTCATATTGATGTCATACTTGTTAACGCGTTACTTCTAAACGATCCGGGTCAGTCGCATCAATACCATACCAGGTGCCCATCTAATTCTATTGCACAGACGTAGCAAATCGCCGACAAATTCAATAGAAAGACAGATTGACGATTTCTCAGCAAATCCCCGACACCACTTGGTTTAATTTTACCACCGCCATTTTTAACCCCAAAGGGAAACTTGGGTTGATTGTTGCTTCTGATTTTGTTCCGACCACGTCACTCGGCAAATCTCATCAGTTTGTTAACGGATGTTTTCAAAGGGAAGCGATTCAAGAGTTTCGTTTGCTGCCGTCGGTGATAATAGCAAAACATGTCAGTTTATAGACTCTTCTTCGTTATATGAAACATAACCATGGGGTAGGTTGGATTGTATGAGTCTGTTGGGCTAGTGCTAATTCAAGCAGACACTTTATGTTAAACGATTTTGTGCACTGACCGCTGACTGATGCATCATTCTAAGCATTGCTTCTCAGAATGCCAGCAGCTTTATTGTTGAACTGTGCAACATCAATTTGAAAGATTGGGTCCGGTCAGATTGGTGACCTGATGCGATTCGATGTTCGCTGTCGAGGAGGTCGGATATTTCGTGTTATTCAACATACCGGGACCTTATGTAGTTTTCTGTCACTTCAAATCTCAGGGTCAGGTTTTCGGTTACGCCTAGTAGTGCAGGCAGTTTTCGGGACTATGGGTTGTGCCCCTTCCATTGCACCTATGCGCAAGCATGGGACAGAAAAACCCATCAGCGGAATAAACGGAACCTAGTGCTTCAAAATGTACGTCGTTAAAAAGCGCCGAACTAGGTGATTAACATTTCAGACTAGTTTAGACAGGTTAGATTCCAAAACTGTCGTGGCTTTCTCGTTCGATATCAAAAGCGATCCGATGGAAAGCAAATTCGATTGGGAAGATGTTCTGTGGGACTTTCAGTCCATCTGGTCTCAGACGCAAAATTTATCAAGTATTTCCACGGAATTGATTGCTGTTGGGAATGGACCGTTACTTTAAGATGGCAGTATCAGATGGGTGTCATGTCACGCGTTGGTGTGAAGCAAGTGGTTTGTAGTCAAAACTGATGATCTGGCAAATGGGCTCATATTCTATTCATAAAATAAATATTAAATATTCTTTTCACTTCTTTTTAATTAATATGCTACAGTTGAGAAGCGGGGTTGCGACTAGTAAAAGGCAACCAGATTGGAAAGAGATCGACGTTGGAGGGAATGCAATCCGGGTCGTTATTGTCCAAAGATCACGATAGTAATCGTTTAACCACCGCCGGTATGCACTGCCACTGATTTCTGACAGACTTAGGGGGACAAGCTGTACACAGTTTTCACTACTGAATGAAGCGTTGACCGTGCGCTTGGGTGGAATTATTTGTTCCAGTTTGTGTTTTGAAATTGAAAGAGCAGTTTTGCACATACTGCCCTGTTCCTTAAATCTGAATGCACTTATAAATGTTGACTTTACACAAAAATCAAAGACAATTTTTCGAATCTTTGGGATTCGCTTTTGGGTAAAACGACTGGGTAAATTACTTTTCGCAAACAGCTTTCCTGAATTTCAGAGCGTCCAAATTCAGCATTTTCTTAATACAGACTTGAGGAGAGAAAACACAACTGTCCAAGTATTGTACAGTTTATCCGATAGAACTTCACCGTATCTCTTCAGGCGCCTACTACAACGAAAACAATAAGTAAAATTTCATTAGACGTTGTTGAGCTGTTGGAAAGCAAAGGTGACAAATAAATGGTGGTATTTGCACAATACAGATTTTCATCGTTCGATTGCCGGCTATTATTTCAATTCGTCCGAAAGTAGGGTGAGATTCGTATCGAAGTGTAAGGTATTGCCACGAATTCCAATCAAGATTGGTGACGTAAATTATTAGAATATCGTTTAAGCTCATCCGCGAAGCGATCGTACGACCAGTCTGCGAAATAATGTTGGATTCTGCAGCCAAACAAGGACCTCCACGGTAGGCTCAATCCAACCAATTGTACCAAGTCGAAATGCAGGTGCTTTGTGACCGTGGGGTGGATTAGAAAACGAGAAGCCGAACACCACCATGAGTCCACAAACTAGTGAACTGCGGTCTAACGATCAGGGCCAACGGTAGAGGACCGGCGACCATTGATAGCCCGCCACTTATTAGAGACTGAACATTGAGTCAACGTGACAACCATGTTCTGTTCAAAAAAGCACTCTACTCTTCCAGTTTGCAAAAGCGATCCCCGTCAAACGATGGAAACCTGAGTAGTGCATGCAAATCTAGTAAGTATGCACTACTGATAATTCTCAACAAGGACGAAACAGTTTTACAGTGCTTCTATGATTTCCCATAGTGAGTTGAGTATTGGCATTGTATGGTGTGGCAAGTCGAAAACTCATACTTATATCGAGAAGTCATCTTTACGGAACAAAACAATTGATAAACACGAACGCATTGAATACGTGCTCGAAATTTAATTGAACTGAATAACCGTCGACTTTGTCCTCACGGCTGTCATTTCAGAATTCTCTCCTAACCTAATTGGACTTACGGGAACGAAAGAACAGATCGATCAAATGGCTAAACTTTACCGGATCTATTATAGTGCCGGCCCAAAAGATGTTGAGGGTGACTATATCGTAAGTGTTTGTGCGTGTGTCTGTGTATTCATCTCATCATAACTGCGAACGTGTGGATCTCACTGATGCATATGCAGTTTGTTTGACCTAAAACCAAGTGTTCCTTCTCGTTGACCTCAAATTAGTCCACCTTAAGATGAGAGGAATCGTTAATGTGAGCAGACGGGTCAAGTTGCCGAAGAAGGCACCCATTCCGTCGATTTGTACTCGTATTGATCGTGTGAGATATGATCACTAGTGCCTGTCCGGATTGTAAGACGTTGGGTTTGAATAGTTTCAAGAAGATAGGCGCCACAAGTGGTTACCATGTGACAGAAACACCGAATAAACGGGTTCTAAATTCTTGGCGACTTATTCACAGTATACATGCGAATAATACTAATTATGTGAAATTTGTTGATGGCTCGAGGAGTCACATAAGGAGCAGATAATGAAAAATCCACTCGTGTTTTCCTCATCCAAAAGTCCACACTGCGCACCGGGATCGAACCGGAGACCAGTGATACAGACCAGAACATTCATTTTGTATCATTGGAGTAGAGGTTGCGTATCCTTGGAGATTCACTTATGTTATTAGCGTTTATTTGGCCATACTACAATAGCTCAGCTTGTAAAGCAACTGGCCGGTGTGAGCGGAGGGTGGCCAGTTCGATTGTGGATCGCTGCGTGGACTTTCGGATGCGGAAAGAAATAATACTGTTACTGCAATCTAACCGAAATGTAGTTTACAATGACCCTAATACACTGAAGTATGTTTTGCAGTTTTGACCTCTGTAAACCGTGTCATGCACTGAACGAATACAGCTAGTTACTCTCCAGTTACAACGTTGTCCAAAACCACATATGAACACTGTTTTTCTATTATCCGAGGAATTGTTTCTATTATAGCATTTTTTCAACCTACGAAGCTCTCATTTCGATAGAGAAAGAAAAACGCGTTTCACGTCGCACTTGGAATGATGAACAAAAGAAAACAGAAAAGAAAAAAGAAAGGACGAGCAGATTTTCTGAGATTCGCTCTTTGTTGCCATCATGTGACGTGCTATATGGGGTTTAGGAAAGTTACAATATGGAGTCGTATGAGGCGACTAACCTAGCTACTTCTTCCACGTCCAGTTTCGGTCCAGCAAACCAGACCAGACAGGATGGTATCATTTTGTCTTACTGGATATTTGGGAAAACTCGACCGGCGGTCACATTCAGGTCTTTGTTTATGCTCTCCTCTTCCATGCCGGTATATCACGAGCGTTGTTCGTCGTGTTTTCAGCCGCACATCATCATGCTCTATGCCGTGGACTTTCAGTTGTCTTCTTTTTCGATGTGGATGTTGATCTCTTTTTCCTGTTGGAGTTGTTTTTAATCCCGAGTGGAACGATTCGTGATTACCATTTCAGGTTGACCACACTGTTGTGATGTACTTGTTGGATCCGAATGGTCATTTCAACAATTTTTACGGTCAAACAAAGTCAGCCGCGGATACGACAAGGGATATCCTGACAAGAATGGCCGAGTTCTCGAGATGATTCCACCTACATTTAATCATGCTTTTCCTGTACGGAAAGTCCCGTCTGTTTATTTCTGCTGTCCTCGCTTGTACAGATGCTGAGATTCTACAGCATGGTTTGGACTAGGCATGATTTGTGGAAAGTGGTATATAAAACTTTACCCATGTACGTGTATGGTATGTTCATCGTTCGGTATTGTCATCGTACACTAGATTTTTGTGCAATACATTCTGATCAGCTTGTGCATCTACCTTTTTATTACAATAGATCAGTTTTGCAAAGAGATATCTGCTTGCTCAGAGTAGTAATTCGTGGTCTCCATCAAAGTGTGGAGCAACTGGGAGCAAAAACTGAAGGTGTTGTGACAGACCGACAGGAGGGAAGGTGTTTAGTTCACTCATCGGTCTCTGGGAATTCTACGGTCTGATACAGAATAAGCCTTGATGAACGAGATATTGCCTCAAACAGAGACAGATCGACGGTTCTACGTTCATTGTATTTGCCTGTGATAATCCTTGTTCGAGGGCATTGGTAAAATGTAAGAATCACACCACCAACAAACTCTGATCATTATTGTGATAGACAGGTAATAAAATCTTGACCGGTGGATTTCTCCATGAAAACACGATTTGTTCCAAGGGTGCCACTCGTCTGTTCCGTCATTCGGATGGTTTAATTCAAAAGGGGACTTGACCGAGTTGCACGACTCGTAGCACTTGTATCCTGTAAATGCACAGACGTGATGGTCACTGTTGCCCTTCTTTATCGTGTGTGATGGTTCTTGGATGAGTAGATGCCTCACGTTTTCGTGGTTTGGGTCCAAAAGATCCCTCAACCAGTTGGCTGAAGACACTGAAGGATATGGGAGCGAACAGTGAACAGTGGCGATCGTGTTGTCACTTTGTGTCGAATCAGAATGATTGATCAATGTGAGTTTGTACAGTTGGACTGTGCATTCCGTGTGTTGGCTATTAGGGCATTATTCGCTCTTCCCACGAGAGTAGGTTCACTTCCTATGCACTTTATATATTCATTCATTCTATTCCAACATGCAAGAAGGTGATAAATGCAGTGGTCAGTGAGGCTTACACTGCTGTTTGACGCTGTACGATGATGATGGTGATGATGATGACTTTGGTTTACGGCCTTTTTGAGCATGCTGCGCGGAAAGACAAAGTATGTAAGTGTGAGTAGTAGCGATTGAATTAACAGGACCGATTTTTCTGGGGTACGCTGACACTTGAGGGGGTGACTGCTAGTCAGTTCGATCGGGCTTTAAATGCCTCAATTATGCACGGCTGTGATCATCTGGGACTCCACAACGACGATCACTATTACTTGAGGGCATCAAGCTATCGAACTAAATGTCCAGCTGGAAAATCACGTGAGTAGGATGGCCTACAAAATGGGATGCACATCAACAGTTTCAAGATTAATTTCTATCTATTTCGTTGTGAATTGTTCTATTTGATTCATGAACAGAAAAGTACTCTCATGATGTTGCGTAAGATAGTTTTTTCACCCAGTCAGGTACTTCAGAAATCTAATATGTAGGAGTGAAAATCGTGCAGGGATTTTCAGATTGTTCAAAAAGTTTGTGGTATTGTCTTTCATAGATGAGCGTAGGCTCGCTGCTTCCGGTGGTCGTTCGTTGCACATATTTGCATGCGATTTGTTGTTTGCCGGGTTTGTGTTATTGACAGTCGACCAAGGAGTCAGTGACATTTTTGAAAGTTCAAAATATGAATTCACAGTCAGCGTTTTATCGAGCATATTTCCAAAATTCCTTGGAAATTGCTGTCAGTATAATAGGACTGATTACAAGGAAGCCTACTGTCAATCCTCAGAGGCGTTAATCAATGATGGTATCCCATATATGTGAATTAATCTTCCGAGAGCCCTGGTATTTCAAGAGTCGTCTCCTACGGAACGTAAGACAAATTGTCGTCATAATGCATGATACAGATATCTCTTTTATATGTTTATTTTTTCGACTATTTGCTTTCATTTTGTAATGTACTAATGGTATAGTACCTCAGGAAAGCTGTCACATCGAAGTGAATGCTGCCTATTGGAGACAGTATGATCGCAGGTTTATAAAGCCTTTGGTTTTATCAGGTTGGTCGTATTTTGATCGACGAACCAGTACTGATGAGGTCAGCCAAAGTCAACATATTAACTTTTATTTTGTATAATGGGGTTTTCCCAGACAATAAAAGAATCCTTGGAACTCCATATGTTGAAGGGACTAAATCGGTTTTCGAATTTCTTCGCAAGATGTGCTGAGGCGAACACTGTTCTTCAGTTCTCAGTGACTTGTGCACATCGAAATCCTTATCAGAAACGGTATTGGAAATCTCTTCAGCGAAGTCGGATCTGTCCAAGTAGCAAAACGTGACGTCGTTGGATGTTAAATCAGTGTGATAGATTGTGTTCTAAAATTTCGGAATATTTTACAGGGTCAACATTTCATAGATTGTATGAATGGCGAGTTAAAATTCAAGTTTCTCAGTTACGCGGGAACTATCGTAGAATCTCGAATCTCGGATGAATGGACAAGAGGAATCGATGCCGAGACTCCTCAGTGTGTTTTCTCTGCACAACCCACTCTGTATGCGTATAACAGTTCTGGCTCGCATTCGACTGGTCACATGATCGAGGCCTTGTCACTTGGTCTTAAGTTCTGTATCCCTACCAGAGAAAGTGGCAAGTTTGATTATGAAGTTCATTTTGAAATTATTTATTTCCAAACTCATGCAATGGTGCCAACGTCCAATGAAGCCTTAGAATAACTGAAGTCAACACTAGCAAACACTTGTTACTCATACCGAAAAACTACACCGAGACTTCAAAGACCAGTGAAAAAGGAAGATTTCGATGCATTGAAAGAACTAACGAATAATGAAGATATCATACTGAGCAGATCTGACAAGAGTAGTCGAATGGCGGTGATGGACGAAGGTGACTAGACTACATTGAAAAACTCGTGCCAATTCTGAGCGATGAGACCAAATTCAGTCATTGTCCTAATGAGAAAGAATGAACTCAACAAGCTGAGCGTCAAATGAACACTATCTTGAAACAAATGAGGGCTACAGGTTTTGTTTCGAATCAATTTTATGTGCAGCTAAGGCCCACGTGGTCTGCGATCCCCAAGTTGTATGGATTTCCTAAGATCCACAAACCTGGAACACCAGTTAATCCCATGCCGTCAGTGACAAAATCATCTTACCACACTCGCTCACTGGTTATCTGAGCTACCTGAATCGATAAGAAAAAATGATTAGCATAGCTTTGAGGATACATTTGAATTTCACAAAACGAATAAAGAATGCCAATATAAGGGACAAAATGCTGTTCTCCTTCGAGATCTAGTGTCTGTTCTCGAACGTACCATTACGAGAAACAATCAACTTCGTGGTAAACTACAGAAAAGAAAAAAACATGAACATCAGTCTACCACTGGAAGGTCTGCGCGAGCTCTTGTTTCGATGCACATTTGATGTTCTGTGCCTGTTTCGTGGAAATTTGCACAAACAACGAGATAGTGTAGTTATGGGATCACCACTAGGTTCACTCCTTCCCGATGCATTCCCAACAAAGTTAGAAAGAACCAAGCTGATGTCTACAATAGAGAGCTTTGAAAATTACCATCGCTATTTGGACAATATATTCTGTGTAGAAACTATCCCGATTACTTGAACTTTCAATATAGCAGAAAACGTGGTCTCACTAGCTTTACGCACGATATGGGCTGTACACGGCTACGGGCAGCAGAACAAATTCCAAATGTATAACCGTGTTTATCGTAATTTCGTGGTTCTAAACAATGCAATACATAAAAATACATAAATGCAATGACTTACAGCCAGGTGAGCAACCAAGGGCAACAGTACAGAAAGTTATCCGAAAAATCGGGACAGCGCGGTCATAAACGGTCCACTCAGCAAGGAGTCATACGAAACTGTAGCGCAGCACGGTTGCGGTACAGACAGTGGGTCAAGAAGCGTAGGTGAAACGTTCTGCAAGATTTTCTTACAAGGGGAATGTACAATCATAGAACAATCGAGTCGGGAACATAACGTAAAATGTTCACGCACCATACGTCGGAAAGGGGTAAATCTGAACTGTGTCAGTACAGTAAAAACAGATAATTGGATCACAGGTATTCGAGGTTCGTGACGCATATACACGCTACTCACGAGTAAGACAAGCGAAGATGTCGTCAAAAATACAAATTACAAAAAGTAATTTACACTGCCCCCAGGTCAGGGAACCTCACCAGCCATATTCGTAATTGAAGCGTCACCTTCCAGCAAGCACGGTTGTCGTAGATCTCGTCGGTGAATGCCGTTAGCAGTGCGTACCATGATTTCTCTTGTTCGACCGTCGCGTCCAGTGGTGGTGCTTTCCACGATACCTTCACTTGGTGAAACATGGCTTCAGTATCTGCAACCAGAGTGTACCGATACTCCCGGAACCTCGGAAGAACCCCACATAGACCTTTGACGAGGTCTGGTCCCGTCAGTAGTTGCTTATTCAGGGACGTTTTGTTGCATTCTGCAGCACAACCGAATACAACTCTAACCTTCGCTTGATCTCCGTGCTTGTACACTCCATGGTGCGCAAGATACAATACATGCGGGCCAGTCAAGTTCTGTTCTGAGCCGGATACAGTCTCAGCGTAGCCTTTCGTAATGTACTCGTTGGCCGTGGCTGCGGATTTTTCTTTAAGGTCATGGTCACTTTCGAATCGCTTCTTGAGAAACAGCGGTCTCTTCGGTGCAACATCCTTATTATCCGGCAAGAATGGCCCACCAGGCTCCCATGGTAGGGCCATTTCATAGTGGCCGTTGACCCAACGCATTGAGGCGGTCATATTACGTAAAGCTGTTTTATCTTCTTCTGACCTACTCCGTTTGATGCAATCCGCATCCACGAACTCAAAGCTGAACACACGCTCCAAGCTCATGTCCAATTCAGTTCTCGCGACATGACTAATATTAGCCCTCGCGTTACTAGTGTTGTGAGTGTATATACTACTTATTAAGTAGTTGATTGCTGAAGACAGAACTATGGACAATTGTGGATTAACGAACACAGCTAAGTTCAGCAATCCAGGCGCAATAAGGTAAGCGACGATCTGCAAACCACCTGACCGCTCCTCCGTCGGACGATGACTGTTTTCAAGTGAACAGGACAGCCACTTGGCAAATGAGGATGTTTGTAACGTTTGTGTTGTTTTGTCAATGTCCGAACACGTTGATGCCAATAAACAACCTGTTGGCCAAGGCACGCCTTCTGGATTATAACACTAGGACGTTGGCATGAAGTTGGTCCTAATATTGCCCATCCTAGAGGTCCTCTCATGCCATAAGGATCATTGGGACTGCCCGTTCGTTGTTGTAGCACCCAATGTGCCTTTGGAACGTCGGCACCAATGAGAATACGGATGTCGTAGTCATCAATGGCTGGCGTCGGGACTTCTTGAAGATGACCCCAACCTTCTGAATCTTGCTTTAGGTTGAGTGGTCTCAGTTTAGGCAAGTTTTCTACCGCCCGTGCTTGGCGGACTTGGATGACTTCCTGACCTTCTAGCGAAGTTAATGCAAGGGATACAGTGCGCGCCTTGGTTACAGTTCGCTCCAGCACGGAGCCGTCACTCAGATCATCGATACATTTTCTGGCAATCACGTGAGGCCTGCCGAACCGGCTTTCTAGTATGCGTATGGCTTCGTCGTAACCTTCCTGCGGCTTAAGGACCGTGCACCACCGGATGGCTTCAGCTGGTTCCCCCTCACAAGCCGAAATCAAGTAATCGAGGAGGTAGGCGGGGTCGTTATTGAACCTGGCGACCGTAGACTGGAAATTTCTCATGAAACCAATGAAATCCATGGGATTTCCATCGAATGTGACTGATCGGCGAGCAGGCAGGCTCATACAAGCTTGCAACAACCCGGCGGTCTCGCTGACGCGGTCGAATTCCCTGGATTTAGCGGGCAGAACACGTATTCCCGGTCCATTCAGTGTAATTTGGTCTTCCTGCCTCGTCTTCGATCCTGGTTAGGACATGACATAATCGTGAACAATTTTCAGCCTTTCACCGGGAGGTGGCGTAGGTGGCAGTAAAGGCTCAGATCCAAAACAGCAATTATAGTCGGACAACTCTTTGACGATCTCATCCTTGATTTCACTTATGCGTTTGGCAGCCTCGGCCTCCAGCTCTAGTTGCTTAAGCTTCAACCTAGCCAGTCGCAGTTCACGTTGTAGCTTTGCTCTGGAGGTTGAGCCATTTGCTGACTGAGCCTCTCTGCGGTTTGCTGAATGAGCCTCCATGCGGTTTCCTGGATGAGCCTCCATGCGGTTTGCTGAATGAGCCTCCATGCGGTTTACTGAATGAGCCTCCATGCGGTTTGCTGGATGAGCCTCCTTGTGGTTTACTGAATGAGCCTCCGTGCGGTTTGCTGACTGAGCCTCCCAGTAGTGTTTCGGCAAACCAGTCAGTTCATCATTAGAAGACTGCATACTGGACGCCATTAACTCCATTTCAGACAAATATTGGTTACTGGCTAACTGTAGAAACTATCCCGATTACTTGAACTTTCAATATAGCAGAAAACGTGGTCTCACTAGCTTTACGCACGATATGGGCTGTACACGGCTACGGGCAGCAGAACAAATTCCAAATGTATAACCGTGTTTATCGTAATTTCGTGGTTCTAAACAATGCAATACATAAAAATACATAAATGCAATGACTTACAGCCAGGTGAGCAACCAAGGGCAACAGTACAGAAAGTTATCCGAAAAATCGGGACAGCGCGGTCATAAACGGTCCACTCAGCAAGGAGTCATACGAAACTGTAGCGCAGCACGGTTGCGGTACAGACAGTGGGTCAAGAAGCGTAGGTGAAACGTTCTGCAAGATTTTCTTACAAGGGGAATGTACAATCATAGAACAATCGAGTCGGGAACATAACGTAAAATGTTCACGCACCATACGTCGGAAAGGGGTAAATCTGAACTGTGTCAGTACAGTAAAAACAGATAATTGGATCACAGGTATTCGAGGTTCGTGACGCATATACACGCTACTCACGAGTAAGACAAGCGAAGATGTCGTCAAAATACAAATTACAAAAAGTAATTTACACTGCCCCCAGGTCAGGGAACCTCACCAGCCATATTCGTAATTGAAGCGTCACCTTCCAGCAAGCACGGTTGTCGTAGATCTCGTCGGTGAATGCCGTTAGCAGTGCGTACCATGATTTCTCTTGTTCGACCGTCGCGTCCAGTGGTGGTGCTTTCCACGATACCTTCACTTGGTGAAACATGGCTTCAGTATCTGCAACCAGAGTGTACCGATACTCCCGGAACCTCGGAAGAACCCCACATAGACCTTTGACGAGGTCTGGTCCCGTCAGTAGTTGCTTATTCAGGGACGTTTTGTTGCATTCTGCAGCACAACCGAATACAACTCTAACCTTCGCTTGATCTCCGTGCTTGTACACTTCATGGTGCGCAAGATACAATACATGCGGGCCAGTCAAGTTCTGTTCTGAGCCGGATACAATCTCAGCGTAGCCTTTCGTAATGTACTCGTTGGCCGTGGCTGCGGATTTTTCTTTAAGGTCATGGTCACTTTCGAATCGCTTCTTGAGAAACAGCGGTCTCTTCGGTGCAACATCCTTATTATCCGGCAAGAATGGCCCACCAGGCTCCCATGGTAGGGCCATTTCATAGTGGCCGTTGACCCAACGCATTGAGGCGGTCATATTACGTAAAGCTGTTTTATCTTCTTCTGACCTACTCCGTTTGATGCAATCCGCATCCACGAACTCAAAGCTGAACACACGCTCCAAGCTCATGTCCAATTCAGTTCTCGCGACATGACTAATATTAGCCCTCGCGTTACTAGTGTTGTGAGTGTATATACTACTTATTAAGTAGTTGATTGCTGAAGACAGAACTATGGACAATTGTGGATTAACGAACACAGCTAAGTTCAGCAATCCAGGCGCAATAAGGTAAGCGACGATCTGCAAACCACCTGACCGCTCCTCCGTCGGACGATGACTGTTTTCAAGTGAACAGGACAGCCACTTGGCAAATGAGGATGTTTGTAACGTTTGTGTTGTTTTGTCAATGTCCGAACACGTTGATGCCAATAAACAACCTGTTGGCCAAGGCACGCCTTCTGGATTATAACACTAGGACGTTGGCATGAAGTTGGTCCTAATATTGCCCATCCTAGAGGTCCTCTCATGCCATAAGGATCATTGGGACTGCCCGTTCGTTGTTGTAGCACCCAATGTGCCTTTGGAACGTCGGCACCAATGAGAATACGGATGTCGTAGTCATCAATGGCTGGCGTCGGGACTTCTTGAAGATGACCCCAACCTTCTGAATCTTGCTTTAGGTTGAGTGGTCTCAGTTTAGGCAAGTTTTCTACCGCCCGTGCTTGGCGGACTTGGATGACTTCCTGACCTTCTAGCGAAGTTAATGCAAGGGATACAGTGCGCGCCTTGGTTACAGTTCGCTCCAGCACGGAGCCGTCACTCAGATCATCGATACATTTTCTGGCAATCACGTGAGGCCTGCCGAACCGGCTTTCTAGTATGCGTATGGCTTCGTCGTAACCTTCCTGCGGCTTAAGGACCGTGCACCACCGGATGGCTTCAGCTGGTTCCCCCTCACAAGCCGAAATCAAGTAATCGAGGAGGTAGGCGGGGTCGTTATTGAACCTGGCGACCGTAGACTGGAAATTTCTCATGAAACCAATGAAATCCATGGGATTTCCATCGAATGTGACTGATCGGCGAGCAGGCAGGCTCATACAAGCTTGCAACAACCCGGCGGTCTCGCTGACGCGGTCGAATTCCCTGGATTTAGCGGGCAGAACACGTATTCCCGGTCCATTCAGTGTAATTTGGTCTTCCTGCCTCGTCTTCGATCCTGGTTAGGACATGACATAATCGTGAACAATTTTCAGCCTTTCACCGGGAGGTGGCGTAGGTGGCAGTAAAGGCTCAGATCCAAAACAGCAATTATAGTCGGACAACTCTTTGACGATTTCATCCTTGATTTCACTTATGCGTTTGGCAGCCTCGGCCTCCAGCTCTAGTTGCTTAAGCTTCAACCTAGCCAGTCGCAGTTCACGTTGTAGCTTTGCTCTGGAGGTTGAGCCATTTGCTGACTGAGCCTCTCTGCGGTTTGCTGAATGAGCCTCCATGCGGTTTCCTGGATGAGCCTCCATGCGGTTTGCTGAATGAGCCTCCATGCGGTTTACTGAATGAGCCTCCATGCGGTTTGCTGGATGAGCCTCCTTGTGGTTTACTGAATGAGCCTCCGTGCGGTTTGCTGACTGAGCCTCCCAGTAGTGTTTCGGCAAACCAGTCAGTTCATCATTAGAAGACTGCATACTGGACGCCATTAACTCCATTTCAGACAAATATTGGTTACTGGCTAACTGTAGAAACTATCCCGATTACTTGAACTTTCAATATAGCAGAAAACGTGGTCTCACTAGCTTTACGCACGATATGGGCTGTACACGGCTACGGGCAGCAGAACAAATTCCAAATGTATAACCGTGTTTATCGTAATTTCGTGGTTCTAAACAATGCAATACATAAAAATACATAAATGCAATGACTTACAGCCAGGTGAGCAACCAAGGGCAACAGTACAGAAAGTTATCCGAAAAATCGGGACAGCGCGGTCATAAACGGTCCACTCAGCAAGGAGTCATACGAAACTGTAGCGCAGCACGGTTGCGGTACAGACAGTGGGTCAAGAAGCGTAGGTGAAACGTTCTGCAAGATTTTCTTACAAGGGGAATGTACAATCATAGAACAATCGAGTCGGGAACATAACGTAAAATGTTCACGCACCATACGTCGGAAAGGGGTAAATCTGAACTGTGTCAGTACAGTAAAAACAGATAATTGGATCACAGGTATTCGAGGTTCATGACGCATATACACGCTACTCACGAGTAAGACAAGCGAAGATGTCGTCAAAAATACAAATTACAAAAAGTAATTTACATTCTCTGACTGACATCAATGGTGATCTTTATTTCGTGCAAACAGTATTTAACAAGACACACGAAGCATCGCGCTTTACAAGTGACCGCAGAGTTACCAAACAGCAACCATTCCTCGATGTGACTCTGACGAAAATGGAAGATGGTCGGATCCAGCGCGAGGTTTGCTTAGAACAAACATGAAATGGTCAGTATCCTAGTTTCACCAGTTTCGTTAGTATCCAGTAGAAGCAAACCTTGGTGAAATGTTTAACATTCGATTCGAGAGAAATTTGTTCCGGGGAATACTTCAGGGAATGAATCGATACTCATAAAGAACATTACACGAGAATAGTTATTCGGATCAGTTTGTTGAAAGAAACACCATTCAGAAAGTGCCCGAAATCAGCGAAGAAACCGTAAAGACAGATGTTTTTATGAGTTCTCCATTTAAATGTGACACGTTGAGTGAAATCTCAAACCGGCGGTCGAGGAGAGAAATACGAAATACCTCCAAAGCCGTCACATTTGGCTATGTTTCGAGGTGCTCCGGTGACCTAGATTCAGAACGAGTATGAACTGTCGATGTTGACCTCATCAGTGGTTGCGCATTATTTCAGGTGTGTTTGTGACACACGGTATGTAGATCGACAGCTATCCACTCGGATCAAAGGGCATCACCCGTGCTGGTTAAGCCAAGGACAGACCGAATCGATAAAAAGGCCAATCTTAGCTCACCTATTTAACGCCGGACACTAGGTGAATCCAGACGCGACTTTCAAAGCTGTGTATTGTATACCCCCAAACATACACACGGCCGTTCAGTTGCTCATTCTAGTGATGGCCGAGGCAAATGGAATCAGAAAGCTGACCCCCAACATTTTCACCCAAAGGCGTTTTGGTCCAGGCACTCCAAATTCCATGGTCCGGGATCGATTGAGGCCAAATGAATCTATCGTCCTGTCACCCAGACGGCGGATGTTGGATAAACCAATCACGATATGGGCAATTTAACTGTGACAAACACCTGCCCATGATTGGCGTTTCTTCTACATCCATCCGCATGATCTTTTGTCTGGTCTCTCATATAACTTGTAAAACACTTCAGATTGAATTATTGAAAAACACTTGATTACCGAAATTGAATTTCTATATGATTTAGTGGGTATTTTCCAGACATTTAAGTGATCAACTGGAATTAGTTTGATTTTTATTCGCATGAGAGTAGGCCACTGAAAAATTGTCTGTAATTAGAGGTATGCCTCACGTGTAATACGAAGGTTAGAATCAGTTTATTTTGTGTCATATGTTCTGGTTCTGATGGTTTCTGTGACTTTCCTTGGGTTCTTTCACACTGCGGAGTTGATTGAGGACAGTATCGTCCTCCCATTGATCAATTTTCACTTCTGAGGATTGATTGATGGCGTTTGGCTTAGTTGGTAAAAATAAAGATGAAAATGACAGAGATAGTGAGATGAAGTATTGTGTTCTGATTCAGTGCTTATTCCCATTCTGTGGAGCGATCATGCAATGGTGCGTTAAATTCTATTGAATTATGAAGCAGTGTAGAGAAATTTCCATGTATGGAAGAATCGGAGAGATACTTTAGTACTGTAACGGCAATTCAGCACATTTGTGAAATTCCCGCGCAGTCTCCGTTTCTCACTCCCGTGACTTAAATCAGCGTGTTACCCGGTCCTTTCCATTCACTTCGACCCACACGTCTTCCCTTTCTTTTCACATGTTGAACCCGGTTACCTTGCCACCGTTCACCTACCGTTTTACCTGTGAGTGTACGTTTACAGTTGACCGATATTCCATTGAGGTCAATCCAGGGATCTATGACGTTCGGGATTTTGTGCGCCATATGTACCCGACCTTGTGTATCACATTTGCCTCTGTTCTTTGTTGGCTTTCTCACCCGCACCGCACGAGTGACCATTGTACTTTCTTCCCATGTTAAAGATCATGCCATGTCTGCATGAGGGTCTAGGTCAAGTGTGCGTGCAATCCCCTCGGTCCTTGTCTGAACTAATTTCATGGTCATATCTCCGTCCATCCGTCTCATGTACGCTCCCCACTCTTTCTCTGATTGGTCGATTGTTCTTGCTATAAAAGCTGAATTTCACCCTATTCCGATGACTCGGTCCCGTATCGCTCGGCATACGTTCCTCGCCGGACCCCTCGGACGATTTGACGTCTATTCCCGGACCCTTGTGATTGAACTGCCCCACAAAATTGAGGTGTGTTGTTTGTAATGTGTTAGAACCGAGATCGGTTCGGAGTATATCGAAAAACTGATGCGCCATGTGAAATATTATGGTAAAATTTGATTGTTTAATAACACAGCTAGTCGGTTGTAAAACCATTCTTGAAAAAGGTTACCCGCGATGTCCGAAACGCCAACAACCTACCAACGATTTCGACTACGCTGTATTATTAAACAATCAACTTTTACCATATATTGCTTGAAATTGTAATGATTGTTCCCTAAAGTACACGTAGATTACCGACTCGCCTTATTCGATTTTGGGTTTCGGGTTCATGCTCTACCAATCACTCAATCACTGGACAACGGTTCAGTTACAAGTACATTCATTAACAAAATTGGGGCGAGGATTTTCGTGGAATTCGAAGTATTTGCGAAATTGTTTGGGTTGCTTGCTTCACCATTGCTTGTGAGAAATCTAAGCCCAAACAGTACTTCTCGAGTACTTGTTTCAAGTATCGAAGGAGTTGTCGGCGACAATCGGCATGAAGAAAATCTTAGTGGTCACTGTCATCAAATCCTTGGTTATGTGAGCTATTTCGTTGATGTAGTGGATCTCCAGTTCATGGGATTCTAGGTGGACTGATAAATACACCAAGACCCGAACACCCATGATGAAGACCTTAAATCATGTTATCTATTTTTCATTATTTTGAGGAGTTAGAGCCGTCCCTGTTTTTATGCCCGTATTTATACGTATATGTGCGCGAATCAGTAGTCAGTTCCAGTCAAATTACGCCAGTGATTGATTGCACCGCGGTGCATTTCCAAATAAAAAGGATAAAAGGATAAAAAGGATATTGGTTAACCCAGTTTACTCACAATCTTCATTTGACTACTTGCAAATTGTTTAGCAGTGACTAATTCTCACCCCCATCGAGACGCTGCGAGCCAACATTCGCTCCAACACCTAGAACAATAATCCCGTAATTCTCGTTGCTTGTCTATCTGCGTTCGATTCACTCGGACTGATTCGCGATAGCCATGGTTCCTGTTTGTTGCAGTCATGTAACTGGAACAGAAAATCAGTCTGCCGAACTTGTTTGAGAGAAAATAATTTCGGTTGAATAGGAGCAATATATTATCACTTTTCAATTCAAACATTGCTCGCTAACCGTTCAGTCAAATAAATCGGAATCTAGAATCGACTCTAAGACACAGACAGACGCACATACATATTCACAACGCACAGTTGCGTTTGTTGCGGACGTCCAAATGATTGAGTTTCCGGAATCAAATAAACAGTTTTGCGGCTGATCCCAGTGTCTCACATTATTTACCAACTAGATTACAGCTGTGACGACGAATACAGTGACAGAACGGATCGCTGTTTGTTTTAGCCAGTGCTAGAACGCAAGCCCAAATAGCTGTCGAAATGGATGACGCAACAAGTTGGGGTCACACACACACGGACGAGAAATCACCGACTTCTTCGATTGGACGACATAGAATCGCATCAGATCACAAAGTTGACGCGATCCAATCTTTCGGATCAGTAATATGCAATCCGATACCGAAGCTATTGGTGTGTTGTCAATCGATGCTTATCATGATGAATGAACGTACGCTCTGTGTTCACAAACACGGTTGACACAAAATGATCCTTTATCTGAGCAATAATCCAAATAACTCACTCCTCTACCGTACGCACTGTGGAAACCTAATCAAGAACCTGTTTACCGTTTCCTCCTACAGCAGGTGATTTACAATGAGCTATTTCGTGACTTCTTTTTTTCTAATTGTGTCTCTTCCATGCCTATATACGATGAGACTTAGCTTGCTGAATATAGTGATCAAGTGATCCTTGGTATGCGCCCCTCCATTAGCCCTTTTCAAACATTCATGCAGCAAGAATTATCGAATTCACCAACTGGTCCTCTGGTATTAATCTAATATTGGACCCTTCCAAGTGCTCCGATATCTTATTTTTTCTTCACTGACCAGCTAGCAATCACCCCGAGATGATTTGTCACAAGTTACCAAACCACAAATAAGTTTAGATCATTCGAACAATTACTGATTAATGTGAACCGCATGAATACATGGATGTATAGAAGACGTTCGAGTGCGGCTGGCGAACGTGTCTCCTATCGGGTCTAGCAGCGAATACCAACGATATTCCAACTATCGGACGAATAGAGAAGACGCGAGTCGGTTTACAGATGCGAGGTGTATTCTATATATCGTGGCACCGAAACAGTACCGATACGAGAGATACACCAAACGGAAAACGGAACGAAACGCGACGGCTGTGCAGAAAGCGAACCGCGAGCGAACGACCGAAAGTGAAAGTGATTTGAAACGAGGTCGACGGAAACCTCGGAAAAGTCAGTCCAGTAAAACGTAGGCAACCGGAGAACACTGAGGTCAATGTCAAACGTCAGAAAAGATCGTGGAGAAAATAGATCCAAAATGGTGTCCAGAAAATAGTCATTTTCTCAAAACGATCGAGGTCACTACAGCAGCCCCCCGCTAGAAAGCACGGAAAGCTTTCGAAAAAATGTCAAGGAGGAAAAGGCATACAAACGGTATTCGTGTGCGCGAATGCGTGCAAAATACGTGAATATAGCTGTGCTGTAGGGTGCTGACGGGCAAAATCCGTGGTATGCAGGAACCGTAGGATGATGGTCGAGCGTAAACCAGATTCGTTGCCAGTGACATCGGTTGCGTGAATCGTCATCCAGGTGTGCCACACCAATAACGTTCAGTGTCGGGTAACCGTTAACCAATATGATATCCGGAAGCCAAATCGGTAAGTTCGTCAATGACAAGGAACGAGAGCGACAGGGCCGATCCAGAATGCAAACGTTGGTGCCAAAATTCTCCAGATTTCGTGGGACCAGCGAAGCGTACCATATGGCGAGGTTCCATGAAACGAAAAGAAACGAAAAACTGGTGTAGCAACCGCAAAGGACTTGACCAGAATACAGTAATAACTAATGACGTATGTTAAATCGTGTCGAAACGATAAACACGAAAGTTATTACTGCGAAATGCAGTGGTTAAGATCGTGTTTGACCTGGTCGCGAAAACGTGCTGGGCAAACGATCTTCCGACCGGAACGTGAGACAGGAGCCTCATTCACGGACGGGTGCGTAGGCGTGCTCTGCTGACTTGAACGTGAGACAGTATTCTCATTCGAGGACGTAGAAGGGCCAACTGGGTGCTGACTTGAACGTGAGACGATAGCCTCATTCGAAGTCGTAGCAGTACCAACTGGGTGCTGTCCTGAACGTGGGACGATAGCCTCATTCGAAGTCGTAGCAGGCAACGCTAACTGCAGACCTTGACGTGACACGGAAGTGTCGTCAACAGGCAGTGCAGGGTTAACATCGAATCTTATGTCAGCGGGCGACGCGCTGTCATCAACGTACACGGCTTTGAGACGATCGATGCTAACGGTATCGACGCGACCGTGTCGATCAACCTTAAAGGTCTTATCGTGAGGAGAAATCACGCGAAATGGACCTTCGTAAGGCTGTTGTAATGGTTTCCGTACCGAATCAACACGAATGAATACATGCGAACAAGTTTCGAGTTCAATCGGAACAAAAACCTGTCGTCGCTGTATTCGAGTCTGCACTGGAGCGAGATTTTGCATGTACGTAGACAAACGGTGAACGTAAGTCTGTACGGCAAGTGAATCTGTACTCCGTGGCGTAAAGAATTCCCCAGGCAGTAGTAATGTCGTCCCGTAGACAAGTTCCACGGCGGAACATTGGATATCTGCCTTTATGCAAGTCCTGATACCAAGCAGAACTAGCGGTAACGTTTCGTACCAGTCGGGGCTCTCGTGTGCTCTAAGAGCCGCTTTGAGTTGGCGATGAAAACGTTCGACTAAACCATTCGATGCCGGATGGTACGCGGTCGTGCGAATGCGTTCCGTACCCAGCATGTGAGTTAATGAAGAGAATAGATCGGACTCAAATTGTTGCCCTCGATCGGTAGTGATTGTAGAAGGACAACCATATGAAGCTATCCATCGTTCTATCAGATGTCGAGCCACTGATTCGGCCGTGACGACAGAGATGGGAATAGCCTCGAGCCACCTCGTAAATCTATCGATGCACGTTAATAGATAGGTATACCCGTATGATGGGGTCAATGGACCCACAATGTCTACGTGGATATGATCGAAGCGAGCATCAGGCGTAGCAAAAGTGCCGATAGGTGAAGCTACGTGCCTATGCACCTTAGATCGTTGACATTGTAGACACTGTTTTGCCCACATACGAACATCTTTATTCATGGATGGCCAGACGTATCGTGCAGCTACTAATCGGAGACTGGCTGCGATGCCTGGATATGAGAGTCCATGGAGGGTATCGAACACGAGACGTCGATATGCAGAGGGCACGACTGGTCGAGGTATGCCAGTAGACATGTCGCAGAGTAGTCCCGGGACTGGTGGCCAGAGGTACGGACTGACACAGTGGCGACGATGACTGAGCTGCTTCCATACATGAAGAATCCTGTGCCTGTGCTGCAGCCATGGCAGGGATGTCTAGAACCGAAGATTTAATAGCATTAAGCGGAATACGCGACAAAGCATCTGCAACGCAGTTCGACTCACCTTTATCGTGTCGTAGGTCAGTCGTGAACTGAGAAATATAGTCTAAATGTCTGACTTCTCGTGGAGAGTAACGACCAGACTAAGTATGCAATGCATACGTTAGAGGCTTATGGTCTGTAAAGAGGATGAAATATCGACCCTCGACTGCATGGCGAAAGTGCTTAACGGCATTATATGCAGCCAGCAGTTCGCGACCAAAAGCACTATATTTGGTTTCCGTGGGATTGAGGCGTCGAGAGAAGAGCTCTAATGGCTGCCATATCCCAGAAACAGACTGTTACAGGACCGCTCCGATGGCAAAGTCGGATGCATCCACCGCTATGCTTGGCGTGGCGGACGGAACTGGGTGCATGAGGAGCGTGGTCTGAGCTAATGTCGCTTTAATCTCCGAAAACGCTACTCGTGCGGCATCCGTAAGCGACAACTTACGTGGATTGCCACGAAGTAGGTCAGTTAATGGAAGCAAACGTTCAGCGGCATGGGGTATGAAACGACGATAAAAGTTAACTAACCCCAAAAATGCCTTGAGCTCCTTGATTGAGGACGGTACGGCGTAATCTAGAATAGCGTGCACTTTATCCTCGCAAGGCTTAATACCCTCTCGAGTGATCTTGTGGCCGAGGAACACGAGTTCCGGTTTGCCAAGTTCACATTTATCAGGATTGACTACTATTCGATGTTCGGACAAACGTTGAAATAGTAGCGTCAAATGTTGTAAATGTTCATCTACGTTCAACGAGGCGATTAGCAAGTCATCGATATAGACGTGAACAAATTCCAAGTCTCGTGTAATGCTATCGATAAACCTCTGGAATGTCTGAGTAGCATTTCGCAAACCAAAAGGCATACGTAGGAACTCAAACAAACCAAAAGAGTCGTGACAGCGGTTTTCTCGACATCTTCAGCGGCGACTGGGATCTGGTGATAGGCTCGCACCAAATCGATCTTAGAAAATACAGTCGTGCCGTGAAATGAAGCCGTGATGCCGTGTATGTGGGGTATCGGATAACTATCGTAACGGGTAACCGAATTTAGTGCGCGATAGTCGCCACATGGTCGCCAGCTAACGCCATCTTTTTTAAGAACCATGTGCAGAGGTGAGGCCCATGGACTGTGAGAAGGACGAACAATACCTTTAGAAAGTAAAGTGTCAAACTCACGTTTGGCGAAAACCAATTTGTCCGGTGCCAGTCGGCGAGGTCGTGCCGTGACTGGTGGTCCGTTAGTGACAATGTGGTGTGCCACACGATCGGTCACTGTCTCTATCTCTTCAAATGGTCTAGTCAATATGGGGAATTTAATGAACAAAGACTGAAAATCGTGCGGAATGTTAGAAAACAATCCTGTGATTCGGTGTGCATCTGTTCGAGCTGCAATACCCGTAAATTTAATGTCCGACGAAGGATCGATAAGCTGCAGCCTACGTGAATCAACAAGTAGTTCATAGTGCTGCAGAAAATCGATTCCCAGTACGCCTGTGGGAACATCCGCAAGAATGAACGTCCACAGATACCGTCGTCATGGTCCCAGGTTGACCGCAAGCTGTCTCGTGCCGTATGTAGGAATGGAGGAACCATTCGCCGCTGACAGCCGAAGCAAAGAAGCTCGTGGCTTGTCTTTACCAACCGGCAAGACAGAAACTTGGGCCCCAGTATCGACTAGGAACCTAGCGTTAGTGCACGAATCATGCACGTAAAATAAACGGCCAACCTGAGACTGATTGCCGGCGAGTACGGCCGCTTCTACTCACCGGCTGTGGCGTTTCCCGCCGCGTATGAACACAGCTGTCTGCACCTACGGGCGGCTGGTCCGAAAACGCTATGGAACCAACAAAAGCCGCTGGTAGTATGATCTGGTTTGGATGAGGCAGGTAAGGCGGATTCACGGCGGACGTGGGCGGTGGAGGGCGCCCGTCCGTGCCGTTGTTTACGTGGGCTACTGCGAGGAATAGGTATTTTAACTCTGTCCTTGAAGGACAGGCGGCGCTGGATGGATCGAGAGTGCCGAGGCCTCTCCGGCGATTCATCCAGGTCGACACCCCTAGGATTGCGCGGTGTCGTGGCAATGAGGGGATTAGCCCCACTGCCGACACGTGCGACAATCTTGTCAGCCACGGCGGCTGCTCGTTCCAAGGACGAGTCCGCGAGGAGAACAGTAACGGTGGTCTGAACATGGAAGGGTAGAGAGTCCAACCACAGTTCCTTAACTATCTCCGAATCCTTATCGTCGGGCCTTGCCAAGGACCGGAGGTGAGCTAGGTGGCGGCTGGGTTTCGTATCCCTTATGGGTTGCCGTGCAAGTAGCTGACGTAACCGTTCCTCCCGAGAAGGAAGGGAATGTTACAGTATAGCCTCCTTAAGCCGATCGTACGGCTGCACTTGAGGAGGATTTAATACCGAATCCCTCACCGAGGCGATAACATCACCTGGAATTGCCTCTAAGGCATAGGAAAATCGTTGGCGTTGGCCAACAATCCTACGTGCCTCAAATTGCAGTTCTAAGGCTGCAAACCAAACCTCTGGATCATGAGGGATAAACGCCACTGGTTTAAAGGCAACCGAAGACAGAGTGAGATCTGTGTCGAGCTGCGCCTTATCCTCTGACATGGTTACGTTGCGATAATATATCGTAAAAAATGTTTATCGTGCAACGAAAGGAGGACGTGAAACAGTGATAAATCACAGACTCACCGGGCGGGCGAATAATCCAGGAGGTTCTGGAAGTTCTTGGGCTCACCAATATAGAAGACGTTCGAGTGCGGCTGGCGAACGTGTCTCCTATCGGGTCTAGCAGCGAATACCAACGATATTCCAACTATCGGACGAATAGAGAAGACGCGAGTCGGTTTACAGATGCGAGGTGTATTCTATATATCGTGGCACCGAAACAGTACCGATACGAGAGATACACCAAACGGAAAACGGAACGAAACGCGACGGCTGTGCAGAAAGCGAACCGCGAGCGAACGACCGAAAGTGAAAGTGATTTGAAACGAGGTCGACGGAAACCTCGGAAAAGTCAGTCCAGTAAAACGTAGGCAACCGGAGAACACTGAGGTCAATGTCAAACGTCAGAAAAGATCGTGGAGAAAATAGATCCAAAATGGTGTCCAGAAAATAGTCATTTTCTCAAAACGATCGAGGTCACTACAGATGTTGGCAGAACAGGTGAAATGCATGATCAGAATCAATTCTGCTTGTAAATGATTCAAATCAAATCTGCTTTTCTACTCAGTAATATTATACTCTTGAACCAGACCAAATGCACAATAATTTATGTGATCAACCGAACAAACTCCATATTCCATATGGAAGCTTTAATTTGCACTGATGACTCGAGATATTTCGAAGTCATTAGTGGTGACATTCTTGTTCAGATAAGCTGAACAGATAAGAATAGTTTGAGACTTGTGTTCCAGGTCAAGAGTGTGCTTTTCAATTAAAATTTGGTGAACAGACCCATAGTTTGGATCAAAACAGGCAACGGAGGCCGGCATCCATTTTCGATGATTGTTTATCCCATCAGTGAGTATCCTTCAGTTCAGTTTCACCTGTGGGGTCATTTATAGTGGTCGAATGAAAAGACATTTGTCGGAACGCACCAAAAAGCTCCAGTCACACTGGCTTCAACGCGGGGCGAATGGTGCGGTTTATTGCTCAGTTACTGTGAATGATATGCGGGTCATTAGGCCTGAGCTATGCTAGCATTCTTTTGCGAGCATAACTCAGGCTCACCCTGGAACTTCCTTAACCAAAGATTGATGAAGTATCCCAAGAACGGTGTTCCTACCACAGTTGGAATTCTGCAGATACATGAAACATCCCAGCATTGTTATGTGGTGGCCTGGAGATGACTGAATTTGAATGTGAAAATTCACGAGCAAAATTTACTGTGGATAAAAATAACTAGTAAATTAGTAGCCCCTGACAGATTGCATGTTATTCGATGGGGTGAGACTGTTCGTTGTTTGTGTGGTTCCTGTAAGGACAGGATTGTTCCGGTCAGCTGTAAACTACACGGTTCACGGACGGTTGTAACTTAGCTCCGCTAGGTGGCATGTTTGGCCGAACAGTGGACTGACCGCATGAAAACTTGATTCCTAAATGCCCCCATTTCTCATGAAAAATAAATTTGATTGTGATGGATCGAAAGTGAGTCATCGAAAGTACATGCTTGCCCAAACTACATGTGTCAATCCATATGGTCTGGGGTCCGTCGAATCATACATTTAGAGCAAAATGTTGTCCAGGTGGACCATTGTCTTGTTGGATAATGCCGACAAGTAACAGAAACAGCTCCGACCGGCTCCTCCAATCAACATACTCGCTCTTCTCTACTCCGATACTGTTTACCACCTCACTCTAACATATTCCACAGTGAAATGCTTTGAATCATGGAGACCAAATACGAACGCGATTCGTGAAAATCATTTGTCTAAACGGCGCTGGAATACAAGTATACCACTGACCAGGACACTTGACCGTATCGCCCGATTTCTCCATCCTGCTTGTGTGCGTGTGTGGATCACGAGGGCCATAACCTCCAAATGTTTGGTGTCATACACCGTCAATTTTATTTGTTTAGCTTTCCGTACCTCTTCAGAATATCAATGATTGATTACCTGAATCCATCTTACAAACACTATCTGCCTTATTTGATTAGGACAAACCACTATTGCAACATAGAACGACTCATGTCCAAGACGATTTCGCTGCATCTCTCTCACACATGTGTGGCACACTGAGGAACAATGGCATTCATGTAGATTCACATGAAACAATAACGTCCTTGCATACTACAATGGATAAGCTGACAACCTCAAGGTCCTATGGTCGATTGTCGTTCGTCATGCTCACATGACACAACAAATCCATTTGATTGAAACACTGCATTTCGAGTCATATTCATGACAAGGAATATCAGACAACTTAGACTATCTGAGGCTTTTGCCATAAATCGATGGCAACCTGCATTATGTGAGCAGAAACAACTGTTTGCTACTATTTTCATTATCGTGGTAATGTAAGATAATCCTCCGCCTTTAGTGTTGCGTATATCTTTCGGATATCATGGAACTTGTGTAAATGTTGTTATTGTGCATTGCGTACCAAGTCTGATAGCCTGAGAAATCGTGCTGGAAATCTTCGTGCTTTGTTGCCATACCTTGTTTTGTTATTGAAATTATCTCCGAAAAAGTGAATAATAATTTGTAATCTTTTTTTTCTTTGATAGCTTACCCGTAAGTGGCGTAAAACCGTTCAATCTATGTGTATCACTTACATCACTATTGAATCAATATAGCTTAAAGTTCCGCTATATGACGATTTTGTGGTATGTATTCAATGAGCTGATGAGCTCTAACAAGAGCGATACTCGAGTCTGGTGCGTCCGAGTACAGTTTGGAAGGATGACCCGAGGTTTGTGCATGAAATGTTGAGTCCAAAGTACTTTCAACCAAACAAAGATTCATCAATCCCACAGATAACTCGGAAAATGTTTATCCATAATAACTTTATACATAAAGCTATTAAGGATAAACATGACCAGTTTTTACTTAACTGTGGGCAGTTTGTACGATGGCTCAGGGCTGTTCGTTGCCAGTCTGGTCGTTGTAAGGGAAATTGGTTTCCGCAATTTGAAAAAGATACCTTTGACTGCTCTGCATACGGACAGTTGAACCTTGGCTGCGCTAACTAGCATCATATACCCGTGATGCCATAACGGGTAAACGTGATAGACATTGTTCAAATTCAACTAGTGTTTCACTTATCCTACCTGATCTTACTGTGTTTTGGGCACCGTTGGAATTTGTGACATGTTGCCCATTCCCCAGGCCATTGCCGTTATCTTCGTAATGCTTGATGAACCAAGGTTCTAAAGATAATCATTTTGAGTTTTCTACCCTTTGCGGACATTTTCCCCGTAAATGTAGTAGAATAAACCACACTGCTGCAGTGTGTGGACAGATAATGCGTATACACCCTGAGGAGGTCGAATTTCTCAACTGACTACTCAAAACCTTGTTGGTAGGCATAACGAACCAAAACCCAGGAAGGAAATAATAAAGTCAGCTAGAAACGTGTATGCGAAAATTTCATGATAGGGGAGCAAATTAGCTCGCTTGACTGGTATTTATTGTCAAATAATGGCTCTAGGCTCCCCACTGGCCCTACACGACGAGTGTTCAGTTGACACATTTCCTTTAAGTATTTGGAGTACTAGCGAAGATGAGGTGTGAAAAGCTCAGTGATCCAGGCGGGTTCTCGCCAATGGTACGCACTGAATTTGCTCCCATTTCACCATCAACGTTAACGTATTCATACAATCTACTTTCTTTCTATGAGAATACCCTAGATTATACTAAAACGACATCCATGGCGCAAGTGCATGTTCATTACCTGTAAGATATATCGTGCAATCTAATACCCTGGACTTGTGTACAAAAGCTTCCGTCGCATCACACTTCCTCCGAGATCAGAAAACTAGTCCGATCAGCCTGACTATCGTCACTTGAGTGTCTCATTTCTTGTCGATATGTCATAAACTATTTTGTTTTTCATTCCATGGTATATTTAAATCCTTTAGCATTTGTAGTCAGAATTGCGATGATGTGTTCAAAAATGTAACGAGAAAATTTTCAAAATATATTTGATGTAGATGATAGCTCTCCGTCTATCGATGGTCATTTATCTGGTAGGTTTGCTAACCGCGAACAGTTAACTCGTGGTCCTGGTCACAGAGTCCTAACTGTTTTCAACGATATAGATTCTTCAGGGTATCATTCCATCACTCTGTTTCTTTGCCACACATATTCTACTCCTTTTAAAGTCTATTTTCAGACTTCGATAGATAACTTATCGACGGATCTACTTTCTTTCATTGTCTAGTTGTAATTCGTCATCTAAGACCTACATGTTCGAATCATTTGCACATCGTGTTAACCTTTCACGTGGTTCACCACAAGGCATTTCTGATCATGCCTAAAAGGAATGTGACGAAATATACTATGTGGTCCACTGCGTCCAACAAATCTAATTGTACTCCAGTATACCCCCATTAGCGTCATGGAATTGGCGGTGCGCTCTTTCAGCTCAAATATTGACTTTCGATGGGATGGGTCTCCTCTGCCACTGGACACGAAATAGTTTCTACAGTGCAACGGAGGTGACACGTTTCCGTCAGGGTACTGGTAAAGAGACTAACACCACCAAGCACTGACTAATAAATGAAAGAGAGCCATGAGACAATAGCTGCGGGAGATCTATGAAGAGGGACATATTATTGGCTGAGAAGATAGCGTTTTGGTACTACGTATGTTTCATAGGTAGATGATGAATATATCCTCAGTCTCTCTAGTAGGAGGAGATGATGCGGAACCGCACACATTCACTTTAAAGCAGAATTATTTTCCTGACCAAACACACTCACACCTTCCGGTGGATGAAACTCTTCCTAGGACTGGGTTCACCCGGCCATCACCAAGACTGTCTCGCCGCTGTCTGTGTGTTGCATTCAGTTCACACATGTACACATGCACAAATATACACACCACAACTACCCTTGATGAAAACTAATAAACCCAAACGGTAATGAACGTGAATAACAATAAGATGTAGTAATTAATTATGAAATGGGCAATCAAGTTGTTTAGGCCTTCAAAAAGACCGAATAATCGTGCTCTAAATCTGAGAAGAACTGGAATATCGTTCTCCGTGAATAATAGTTTGATATTCGTGCTCGAGTAGATCACTTTGAACGTCCGACTTTTGATGACGCCATGCTTGGTCTCGAAAGGATGTCGAGTAATTGATGACTTGACTGAACTTTGCTTGTATGATGGTGAGATGTGGTGAATTTGCCGTTCATTGTCTTCTGTTGCTACACTAGAACGCGTTTAGCCACTCGATGACATAACGCCCTTCCCGTTATTAGTGTCTACTCACGTGCGCGACATGCACCACATGCACGGGCACCACTTATTTTTGGTGTGTTGTGTGTGTGTGTGTGTGTGTGTGTGTGTGTGTGTGTGTGTGTATGTATGTCGCACATGTGTGGTGTGGGAATGGTCCACTCACCAACGTGAATTTAGCTCAGAATAGATATAAGGATCATTCTACGGCTGACACCACTATTAGTTTTAATTCGAGCGCATTTGTACGCACATGGCTTAGTCTGTCTCCGATAGGGTCGAGGTAGCTCTGCTGAGGATGGGAGTCCTCAGTCTACGAAAAACATGCGAGGAATTTCATCACAGATATCGTGATCTGTGACTGTTAGATTACGTATTCCAAGGTGTAAATGATCACTATTTTGTGACCTCACTCACTCACCCACTTTCTCTCTCTCCATGCGTATTATGAAGATACTCCCAGTAATTATTAGACTGATAAGAACCAATTGGTTTCTGGAACAGTTACTGGTATCATGATGATGATGATGATTTGGATGACGATCATGGGGATGATAACCATGCACGTTTGAAATGAGCTATCGAATTTAGTAACTATTTCATTCTCCACATGAAGAACACAATTATTCATTGGTAATTATTGCTTCCGGCTGCATTTACAGTGAGAACCGGTACGAACGGATTCGGTTTCAGATTTTTCATTCAATAACGTGGAAGCGGAATTCTCTCATTTGGGCTTTCACTTCCCAGTTTTGCCATTGAACTACCAAAGTGATTGTTTATTTTCATTTTGCTTTATCGTGTGCTCCATAAAAGTCACCGTTGATCCGATGAATAATTGGAGGATAATTATCTAGAATACTTACAATTTTGATTCGCGTCTGAGCGGACCTGTGAAAATTGTCCATAAGTAGAGGTGTGTCTCACGTTTTATACGAAGATCAGAATGTTTCTATGCATGCTGTGAATTAGTCCTTTTTATGTCATATGTACTCGTTCTGATGGTTTCTCAGGCTTTCATTGGGTTCTTTCACATTGCGGGATTGATTCAAGATAGTATCGTCTTCCCACTGGTCAATTTCCACTTATCGTATTTGTCACTCGATTCTGAGGATTGATTGGTGGTGTTTGGCTTAGTTGGTAAAGATAAAGATGAAAATGACAGAGATAGTGAGATGAAGTGTTGTGTTCTGATTCATTGCTTATTTCCTCTCAGTGGAACTACCATGCAACCGTGCTCTCAATTCTGTTGAATGATGAAGGACTGTAGAATAATAATAATAATAATAATAATAATAATAATAATAATAATAATAATAATAATAATAATAATAAACTTCCTTGTATGAAATAATAAAAGAGATATTTCAGTACATTCATCAACAAATTGGAATGGGGATTTTGGTGGGATTTGAAGTATTTGTAAACACGAATGATTTGTTTGTTTCACCATTAATTGTGAGAAATCTAATCCTAAGCAGTACTCTTCGAGCACTTGTTTCCAGTGTCGGAGGAGTTGTCGAAGACAATCAGTATAAAGATATGCTGAGTGGTTACTGTCATCAACCCTTTGGTCACATAAGCTTTTTCGTTGATCCAGTCGGACTGTAGTCCATGGAATTCTACGCGGACTAATAGGTACAGCAAAACCCCGACACCCATGATGATGATTTCCACTGATATAATCTTTTTTCATTGTTACGCGAAGTAAGTACCGTTTGTGATTTAACCCTTAACATACACGTGTACGTGCGTTATATGTGTTGTGTTTGGCCTGAACAGGCATGTGCTTAGACAGACAATCTCGCCCGCACCCACACGCATGTACATAGCTGACGTTTGCCGTGCTTCGTCCCGGACAGCATTGACTAGTCAGATCGTACCACGTGTTGCACGCCCCTGCACGACTTAATCCGATTGTACCGCTGTCTCACACTTCCGATTACATACACGACTGACTCACGCACTTGCATACTCGTTTGCGTTTTCACGTGCTCTTTTGTACTGGCCCTTAACGTACGTTGCTACGGGAATATAGGTTTATCCATACACGTGCGCATTTCTTCTGTTACCGAATTGTGAGCACAACAATACGCATAATGTGGTAGTATGATTCACTGACCATATCCAGTCTAGTTCTACTAGTGATAATTGCAACGTGATATATTTCCGTATGAAAATACGTTGGCATATCTAATATATTCAAAATCTTAATTTGACTAATTACAAATTGCTTTGCAGTGAATAATCACTGTTTTCTTCGATTGAATGACACCGAATCACATCAGATCACAGGGATGACCTGACCTAATCGTTCGGATCAGTGTTATGCAATTCGATGCCGAGGCTGTTGGTGTCTGGTCAACCAGTGTTCATCGTGATGGATAAACCAACGCTGTGTGTGCACAAACACGGTTGACGAGATGTTTGTCTACTTAAGGATCAACCCAACAATCTCACTCCGCTACCATATGCACTGTGGGAACTTTCCATTCATCCTTCTTTACTTCTGTAGTTACCCTCTCCCCTACTTACTTACCTTTACTTTTATGCGGCTTTCTCCTACTAGAGGATGAGTTGGCTTCATGAACATATCGTGTCATGGCTGACCATGCGCGGCGGTTGGAAGCGAGTTCGGTGCAGATCACGATCCAGTTTTTCTTCCATTGGCGGATACCATAGACTGACCGTAAGCCTAGGCGCTGTACATCCTTCTCGACAGTGCTGATCCAAGTTTCGAGCTGGCCACCACGGCGACAGCGCCGTCCACAGAAGGGTTCGGGACGGAGTGTTTGTTAGCTTAGTTCCGTTTCGGGACGCCGCAGAATATGACCCAGCAACCGCAGTCGACGGCCCTGGAGGAAGTCATAGAGTTGGCCAATTTCACAACACCATTTTCTAATTCCGTCGTTGGATACTCTGTCGAGCCAATTAGTTTCCGAAATGAGTTTCAAGCCTCAGTGATCAAACACATCCAATTTTCTAGTATCCTTGGCTCTAAATGGCCAGGTTTCGCAGCCTTAGCTGAGTACGGGGTGTAAAGTTGCACGGCAGATAAGTGCCTTGGTCTGACGGTTGATTTCACTTCAGGTCCACAAAGCTCGTAGTAGCTTGAGAAATGTTTTCCTGGCACTGTCTATCCGGTGTATTACTTCATCCTTCACCTGATCGTTCGGAAGCAGTGTAGAGCCTAGATACTTGAAAGGTGGAACATATTCGATCAGCTGGTCATTGATGGACAGCTGTTGAGCTGTTGGCCCTGGACAAGTTGACATACTTTTGGTTCCCCTGGTGTTTATTTCTAGCCCCATGGACTTTGAAGAGAAATCGATTCGGTCAAGAACTGGTTGGAGCGTGAAGGGAGAGTCCGCTAGCACAACTATGTCATCCGCGAACTTTAGGTCCGAGATGTGCATCTCCTGGCTCAGCTGGATACCTGGTTAGTTAGTCAGTGATTGTCTCACTGCCCAGTCGATTGTGTAGTTTAGCAACGCTAGTGAAAGAGAGCAGCCTTATCGAACGCCAGTAGTAAGTGTGAACTCGGATAACTCTTCACCATACATACAGACCCGAGCCCTAGTGGACAAATAGTATCCTCTTAGAAGCCTTGGGAGTTTAGTGGGCATCCTGTCGGATTCCATTATCACACAGAGACACTCCCAAATCAAAAGCCACCCGAAAGTCGATAAAACAGGCTACTGTTGGCTGCTGGAATTTGTAACGGTGATCCACTGTTCGCCGTAGTATGAAACTTTGGTACATGCAGCTTTTACCCCCTTGGTGTGGTCGGGTGCGGTAGTCTCTCGTAACTGAGAAGAGGTTGAGCAGCAGCACGCGGAAAATCTTCGCAGCCGCGTCGATCAGGCTAATCCCCTTATATTTGTCGCACACGGATGTGTCCCCTTTCTTTGGGATGGGCAGCAGAACGGACTTGTCCTTATCAGTCGGAAAGACTTCTTCTCATCATTTGGAGTCAAATAAGGCGTGTAGTCTGTTGATCAATGATGACAGGCAGTACTGATAGACTTAGGTGAAATGCCATCTTCTCCACCAGCTATTTGCTCTTCAGCTGACTGATGACTGAGGAGATTTCAATTGTTCTCGGTGGACCACAACTGACGTCGTACGGCTCTGCAAGAACTGGGGGTTGTAGGGCCGTCGTGTATATGTAATGGATGAGAAGGATCGAGTGCATCACATTGGCTGAACGAACATCTCTAAACTAATTTGCTGATTGTTCAATGACCAATCGTCACGAAATTGGTCGAGACGATCTACCAGCAATGGTCCCAGATGAGTGCACCGGAATACTGTCCCTAATACAGTGCTAAATATTCAAAAGATGCTTCCCTGAAATGCACATTCGTGATTGTTGGAGAGTGGGTTTCTTTATTCCGGTGCCTAAAGAAGGATCACCAAAATTCCGTCCTATCGCCTGTACATTGATTTCCCCTAAAGCGTTTGAAAAGCTCGTTCTTCGTAGAACCTCCCCACACATTAGTATCCTGGATCCCAACCAGCTTGTCTACTTGAAGCTGTTGTCACATTCATGGGACATCTTTCACGTTGTAAAGGGATCTCCCAGGATCAGTTCTTTTACGACAATGTTTTCTTCAAAGATGCAAGATGTACTATCACTTCTTTAACTAGATCTTAATACGTGTTTCAACAGTCTCTGCCAAGTCCAGCTACAAACACTTGTTTGCATGTACCACTATTTACAAATCATCAACGGTTCTCTATCTCACCAGCTTCCCCACCAATACTGGACTATCATAAACGAACTGAAACAGCGAATGAACTGAATATTTCCCTCCCTTTCCGTGTATATTTCACCACTTGTGGCTTTATTTATTGGTTATGTAGCTGCTGAATACTTACCTCCGAGTGCACAAAGCTATTGCTATCCAATCCCCTCAGTGCTCCTAGTGGAGTGCCACAGGGATCAGTTTTGGGGCTACTGGTTTTCGCAATGCATGTTAATGATCGGCCATTCTTTCTCCAATCACATTGACTAATGTAGGCGGTTGACATTTAATTCTGGAGAGCTATCCTGTCAGACGTTGGTCGTCAGGTGTTGCAGGACGCAGTGTAATATTGGTCTGAGATTGGCAACTCCCTATCAGTGTAGAAATTTGTGCTTACGTGAGTGTGGGTAGGGTGGAGATCGGCACATCCTACAACTTGCACGGGACTCCCATCCCCACGTTGAATTGTGAGGATGACATTCGAAATGCAGTGGCCTCAACTCTTAGGCAGAAAGCCAACACGGACAAGCCATATTTCTCTGGTTTAGGTACGTGTGAAACGATACGCCGGTCCATCGTGGAAGCATCAATGAACTAATTCAAAGTGCTGTATGCTTCCTATGTATGTCCGCGACTGGAATGCGGTGAACCTGCCACATGGCCGTGTGCGGCTGCGAAAGTTGCGAAGGTGGAACGTGTGAAGATATGCGCTGACTAATGGTCGATAGCCAGCCATGTCCCGTCAGCGCCTGTCCGGAATCCGGGTCAGTGCTTGTGCCAGCGGATGCACAAGTGACAAGGTAACGGAACGATGAGACGAGAACTGAGTCCCGTCTACTGATAAATAGTCACGTGATCAATCAACCAATCAGAAGACAGGCTACGTGATGCCAGTATCAACCAGTTAGTCTGCGTTGCAACGACTGGCGTCAGTGATTGTTTCACCTTACATAAACGATGTGTTTCTTGCTAATAAAATGCGATGATTCGTGGGTGGAGTAGACTCCTCACTAGAGTTAGTGGGAAGGAACAAAACAAAACGAGTACAGAGGGCCGCCGCTAACCTCGTTGTTGGATTACGTGGGATCAGTTATGAAGGTCGTCTCCGAGCCACCGGACTGTTCACAGAAGCATGTCGTAGAATTCGCGGTTATCTCATCTAAACCAAGTGCATTTTCAGCGGAGATTCAAGGCCAAAGATGATGAGGCACTTTTCCTTGCAGAAGCACAGTTGAACTCGAGTTCATCCGCCAAAGCTCTTGAAGCAGTAATCAATGAGCTTTCCGAGGGTATACCGGGTCTCAAGTATAGTGACAAGTCTTTGGAATTCTGTGCAGCAGAAATGATGGAAGTGAAAAATAACCACAATTTTAAGCGACTCCTGGACGCTTTTCCGAGAATGTAGAGGCAGGACAGGTATGTCTATATTCATACCCCTAGGGTTGAGGTCACGAGGCTCATACGCATTAATATCCTTCTGTGACTAATTTGGAAGGCTGGACGATTGGGCTTAGTCTCAGACTCCGTACAATTTCCTGTATTCAAACGACCATGAGAGGACATTACTCCTTTTATCATACCAGTGGTCAAACAATATCCTCGTTCTGTTCGGATCTAACAACTCATGCAAAGTATCATCGGTCTCTCCAACATTTCGTCATAGACATGCTGTAACAAGGATGACAACACACGGTAGGATAATTGTATTTCAACAGCCAAACAAGTCAAGTCACGAAACACATACAATCATTTACATAGGCCCTTTTCCAGACTGCGCGGCACCAACATTGCCATTGCCGCTGCTTAAGCGCTTCGGCTGCATTCTGGCCAGTTGCCCGTGGCCGATAGCTTGCTTCTCTTGGGTGTGATTTTTCTTCGGTTGGTCCGATTGTCTCAGTTGACGGCTCGATCGGCAGCCCCTCACCTGGGCTATCTTGCTGGTTGCCGGAGATCCCATTGCTTCCCTTCTGGTAGTCCGTATGCCTTCTTTTGTCTGTTTCGAGACGCCTCCGACATATTCGCCGTCTGTTCTTTTTTTATCTGTGGTCCTCGCTTGGTTCGTCCATTCGCCTTGATATTCACATCGTTCCCCTGACCCAGCATTCCCTTTTACAACATTACTCATAAATAACACACATAACTGACCTGATACCAATCACGCCGCGATAATTTGTCACGTGTTACCGGGCTACAAACAAATTTAGAACTTTTGAACAATTACTGATTAGTGTGAACCGCATGAATACATGGATGTTGGCAGAACAGGTGAAATGCATGATCAGAATCAATTCTGCTTGTAAATGATTCAAATCAAATCTACTTTTCTACTCAGTGATATTATACTCTTGAACCAGACCAAATGCACAATAATTCATGTGATCAACCGAACAAACTCCATATTCGATATGGAAGCTTCAATCAGTATGGATGACTTAAAATAGTTCGAAGTCATTAGTAGTGACATTTTTCGTTCGGATAAGAGAAACATGTGAACAGCTTGAGACTTAGTGTTCCGAGATGTGAGCAAGACTTTCAATTGGTATCCAGTCTGTGGATTTATATTTTTAGAATACTATGGTGACCAGCTGAACCATCGTTGTATTGACATCAGTTAGGTTTTCCGTACCTCTTCAGAATATCAATGATTGATTACCTGAACCCATCTTACAAACACTATCTGCCTTATTTGATTAGGACAAACCTCTATTGCAACATAGAACGATTCATGTCCAAGACGATTTCGCTGCATCTCTCTCACACACGCGTGGCACACTGAGGAACAATGGCATTCATATAGATATATATGAAACGATAATGTCAGAAATTTGTGGGAAATAATAAATAGTTCTCTATCCTGATGCGTTCATTGAAAGCCGTCACAAAAAGGAATGTGCCGCGGTAGAAACAACATATTCTTTGTCCTCCGTTCAAAATAGATGAGGCTGACTATTTTCCAGAACTATGATTCGGACCAGCGATTGCTCGAATATATTATGTAGCTGATATGAGAATTGTTTACGGAAGCATTCGGATTCCCACACCCTCGATGAAACAAAATTTGTCTATGTTCTGTACACCAAAATGTGATCTGATTTATAAATTTCATTGTGGATGCGGAGCCACCTACGTGAATCGAACAGAGTAACAGTTGTACAACCAAATGATGGAACATATTTTCAATGGGGTTGAATATTTTTTGACGCAATGCAATCAGGATCAGATCAATTGCACGGTAGTGTAATGAGTAGGCTGTTGACAGCCATATTGGTGTTCGAGTGATGAAAGTGCGGGATCCTGTTCATGCACTTACTGAGCTTTTGAGCTCATGGAGTTTTCTATTTTCGTTGTTTCAGATCGAACACGAGTGACTCCGCGCAGAGGAACATTGGTCCTTGCATACTACAATGGATAAGTTGATAACCTCAAGGTCTTATGGTCGATTGTCGTTCGTCATGCTCACATGACACAGCAAATCCATTTGATTGAAACACTGCATTTCGAGTCATATTCATGACAAGGAATATCAGACAACTTAAACTATCTGAGGCTTTTGCCATAAATCGAGGGCTATTACCGTCTTTTGGCAGTCGTTGGAACTTGTGGCTTGGTGCCCGTTCCTTCTGCCATTCTCGGGATCTAGTAATATCTGGTGATCCGGATACTAATTGGAGGGAGCCCATCGTATTTATCAATTATTTTTCTAGGTCCCTCATTATAGGTGAACCGTTTTATCAAATTCAGTCGGAGGCAACTCAGTTTTCAAAGCAGTTCTCACAATTTTTTCACTGCACTGGTTATTTTGTGCTTATTGGGTCGTTTCATTTTATTTTACCATTTGCAGTATGAGGGATCCAACATTTCCCGATGTTGAGGTCAATGCAATTTCCGTCCCGTCTACACCGTTCGGGAAGAGTAATCCAGGGGCTTGATTTAGACAAATAGAATCAAATTTTGCCTGCCCTATCAACTAGATAGCTTATCTGAAAGGCAATCGATTCAGCGGTCAGCCGGATCAATTGGACCAACCGAAAGAAAATGTCGTTCGAGTGAATGGCCCTAATGCCGACAGTCACCTGGTAAGACGGGAGACAAAATACTCAGGAGGTCGGAGTATCGATTTTTTCACATTGCAGTTTCGAAAAGGAACCATATAAACGGTTCTATATGTTTTATGGACTTGACTTGTTTGACTGGTTAAAAACAAGCGTGCCCCACACGTCCTGCTTGTTTTCCTATAGCAGTTTTTGAGGTTTCGCTTTATTCATCGACTCGCGTAAAATTCCACAGACTAGAGACCAACTAAATCAAGGACATAGCTTATGTAACCAAGGAGTTGATGACAGTAACCACTCAGCATATCTTTATACTGATTGTCTTCGACAATTCCTCCGACACTGGAAACAAGTGCTCGAAGAGTACTGCTTAAGCTTAGATTTCTCACAAGTAATGGTGAAACAAACAAATCATTCGTGTTTACAAATACTTCAAATCCCACCAAAATCCCCATTCCAATTTGTTGATGAATGTACTGAAATATCTCTCCTATTATTTCATACAAGGAAATTATTCTACAGTTCTTCATCATTCAATAGAATTGAGGGCACAGTTGCATGGCCGTTCCACTGCAAGATGAATCCCATACCATGAAAAATCTGATCTCCTGCTACCCATGAAATAGCTTAGGTTGAATAAGAGATATATTTTATCACTTCCCCTTTCAAACATAGCTCGCTATTCATTTAACCAAATAAATCGGAATCTTGAATCAATCCTAGGAAACAGACAGAGACACACATACATGCAAGGCGCGCAATTGCATTTGTTGTAGACGATCAAATGATTGGGTGTCCAAGACCACTGGAACAGTTTGGCGACTGATCCTAATGCCTCACATAATATCTACCAGTTAGATTGCAGCCGCGATGACGAATACGGTGACAGAACAGATCGCTGTTTGTCTTAACCAGTGTTGGAACACATCCAAGTGGTTGTCGAAATGGATGACGCAACAAGTTGGCATCACACACCCACACGGACGAGGAGGCATCGACTTCTTCGATTGCACCACACCGAATCGCATCAGATCATAAAGTTGACCCTATCCAATCTTTCGGATCAGTATTATGCAATCCGATAACGAAGCTGTTGAGCAGAGGTCAATTGGTGCTTATCATGATGAGTAAACGTTCGCTCTGTGTGCACAAACGCGGTTGACGTAACATGTTTCCTTACCTGAGCAATAATACAACAAACTCATTCCCCTACAGTACACACGATGGGAACTTTCAATGCAGGCTTCATCACTGTTATAATTACCCCCCATCAAATGTGATACAAATACTGACTTGTTCTATGTTCGCGTTAGACAAGAGTAATCGAAGTGCTTGGTTCTTGGTGTTCCTGTGTGATGGATAAGAGTGCCCAAAGAACGTCTCTAAGCTGAACTGCTGATTGCTTAATGATCGATTGACACGCAAGTGGTCCACCGGCGATTATCTTAAACGAGTGCTCTGGAACTCAAAAAAAAACATCCCCGGCTGCTGGTTAGTAGCTCTTGTTATTCCGATGCCTAAAAGAGATCCATAATTATTAAGTCCCATCGCTGACAGGTAAATTCTCAGAGCCGCTTCATAACAACAAACTTTAACAAACGAATCACTCATGACTTATTTAACAGAAGTGGGACGCGTTTTAAACAAGGGTCCTCCAGTTCCTGTGTATGACTACCCAGAAAAATCCGGAGTTCTTTCACCTAACTGTTTTTTTATTGATGAGAGGACCGGACGATACCATAAGATCCGAATTTGACCTGCACTGTCTGTACACTCGTCAATGGAGACAAAGTCAGCTCCTGTCGGATACATTTTGGCTTAGATGGCTTTCAGGGTACTTACTCTTGCTGAACGCTGGGAATAAAAGTAGACAACGACAGAGAAATCTAAAGACATGAATCTTGGTGTTGATACCGGGAAAGAACCAGCCTTGCGGAAAATAATCGAAAGGGGTTGTAACCAGCGTCAAAAGTGGGTCGGATAGGTCAGCGAGTGAGGTCTTGGTGTGAACCTCAAAGGGACAAATTCTGTGAGATATCCGCAGATTGTGCTTACTAGAAGAGGCCGACGACCAGTAGGGTAGTCACTCGTGAGTAAGGCATGCTTTAGTTCGGTTCCTGTGATTGTGACAAAGGTAAATTGTACTCTTTTTCATGCAGCCTTCTGGAATGCGCACAGTGGCAAGTGGAGCGTTAGTAAGACCGGCTTTTGGGTGGATGCACTGAATCTGCTTTGCATGTTCCCAAACCTGCTTATTCACCAACTCCAACTTATGCCACTTTCGAACATATTTATAAATGACCACAACTCAGTAGACGCTGACCGCATTCTTCGCACTCATATCAGTTCACGATATTCCTCCTTTCCCAAGCACTGATGGTTCGCTACAGACACACACACACACACACACACACACACACACGCACAAAAAAAGATTCTGTTACTCTGTTGACCCTGGGGTTAATCATTTCTTTGTGTGCCTGATTGAATCGTCACCCTTCTCGCTGGTTGGTGAGACCTATAGATCGATGTCGACATGTTCTCCTTCCTCTTCGTTTGTGTTCCTTAACCTCACGTTCCCTTTCCTAGTCTGTCATTGTTGTACTCATTTGATAAACAGCTTAGTGCCTCGTGTTCCTCGGTCTATTGGCCCTAGTTTTTGTAGTCCTTCCAGTTCTATACGGAACGTGAGTGAACGGTAATTCCCCTGAGGACACCTCGTTCTGAGATTTTTACGTTCTAACATTTTGACCGACTATTGCTCGATGGTACAGCAAATAAACCTCGGCTAGATGATTTCTTTGCTGAGGTTTGTGCGTCATCCCACGCTGGCCTGGTCACCAGACAAATATGACAGCAGTTCAGGAATGGGACCTTACGCATCTAACAATACATGTATTCTTCCATTTTGACTTGGCACACAAACCACTACAACTGCTGTACGATTGTCCGCTTCGCGTAATTTCTAGTCACGATAAGACCCGAAAGTTTGATCGACACGGCCTCGTCGAAACAGATGACAATGGTCGCCTCAAAGCGGATTCGAAGTTAACCGTACACTATCTGCTGACAAAATTTCGATGTCTTGTCAGAGTCAGTGTTGCCTGCTACAACCTCGAATAAGGCCGAAATCTTATGTTCAGGTCAGCATCCCGTAGCCTCTGATGCGCTCTGAAACGAGAATAATAGCTCACGTTTAAGTTAGCGGAGCACACCTAATAACCCGTAAATGAATGAGGCTTACTTTCTGGTCGATAGATCTTTTGCCCAGCACGTTTTCGAGACTAGGTCAAACACGATCCAAGCCGTTACCGCGCGCAGTAAAACATTCGTGTTTATCATTTTGACACTAACTGAGATGCATTATTAGTGACCATTGTATATCTACCACGTCCCTTTCGCTTCCTCAAGCAGTTTTCCGTCTGTTTTCCTTTTATAGAACCTCGTCATGAGGTATGCTTCGTTGATCTCATGAAATCCCAAGGATTTTGGCACCAACGTTCACATTCTGGTTCGATCTGTTCGCTGTAGTCTTTTGTCAACGAGGAAGCCACAAATTTGGCTTCCGGATATCATAGTGGTTAAACGTTACCCGAAGCTGAGCGTTATTGGAATGGAACACCCGGCTGATGATTCGCTCAACGATGCCATTGACAAGGAATCTGGTTTACGCTCGATAAAAATTCCACCGTTCCTGCACACCGTTGGTTTTGCCCGTCGGCATCCTGCTGCACAACCACATTCACATAATTTGCACCCACACGTACGCACGAATATCATTTGCATGTATTTACCTCCCTAGTATTTTTTGAAAGCTTTCTACGCTTTCTAACGGGGGATGTTGACGCCTGATGTTAGCGGTACTGTTTTTCTTCGGCTGTATACGTTACACTGTATTGACCTTCACAAGGTTCCCGTCAAGCTCAGCTTTGATGCAGTTTCGATTTACGCAGTCTGTACGAGCTCGGTTCGCTTTCACTTCGTCGTTGCGTTGGTTTGCTTTCTGGTACCACTTCAGTGTCACGATATACAGCATAAACTATCCTGTCTGTCTACTATCTCAAGTCTTCTCTCTTCATTCGATTGAGGAGATTTCGTGGGTATTATGTTCGGCCTAAGCAGTCACTTGCACCTTCAGACAGTCTCACACGCACGCACATTGCGGACCATGATCCGTGTCCCACCTAAATGGATACATGCACGTATATTCGCATACAGCTTTGATGCTAGTCATGCTCCATCCCAGACTGCACTGACCAATCATGTTTTCACGTGTTTTACATGCTTGCGTATTCACTGTCTTAAGACTCTCATTCACGCACTAACTTAGCTGCTTGCGTCCCTACTGACGTGATTGCTCTAACGTTTGCCGTGCTATTTTGCTATATACGTGTTCATCCGTACAGCCAAATAACGGGACACAACAGTTGGTATTTTGCAACGAGACTCAGTAGAAGACACTTTCCGAGGTCGTTAGTCTGGTGTCAGAGACATCAGAAGAACCCGATATCTGTCTTTCTTTGAACATGCCAAGAAAGTTCGCCCTACCACTCCCGAAGCCACTGAATCTGATAAATCAGAATCGGTTGGTGGGTGAAAGGAGGATGTGACAACAGAAATTGCAAGAGTTTGCTACCATTATGCAGTTATTTTCTGAACCAAAAGAGTATCAAGTGCTCATGCTCAGGTATTGCGTCAGGTGTTCTCTGTGAATTTATCTGTTAACCATATTAATTTGACTCACCATTGATACATCCACGGTGTACATTGGTGCAACCTGTCTCATAAGAGTTTTCGGGGTTACTACGTCTCAAGTGAGTAACGGGTGCTTAAGTAAGAACTATCAGTAGACAAAATCATATCCAGTTCCTTCGACGTTACCCCCAGTGCAAAAAAGCATCAAATTGGATCTCTTGGAGTAAATCCACTGAAATCAGAGTGGAAAATCAGCTAGCTGGGAGGTTTTTGCATAAATTACAGATCCACCACAACAGATCACGCCAAAGGATGGCGTACGCCCATTTAAAATCACATTATCAATGTCTCGACCTACCGGTTTTCTATCGTGAATGTGATAACTTTCGAGGCCGTAAATCGTTACCTCACCAGACCGTGGTTACTTGTACGATAAAAATGTACCTACCGGATGAACATGTGAACATAGAACAGAGTCACCGTAAAATATTACGTTTTTTAATATGATAAACTAACTGTGAAATGATCATCGATGACAAGGTCATTTCTCAACGAATGAAACTGCAGCTGCGTACTTTACCTGATCGAATTTACCAACAGCTGCTTACTACCATTTATATTGGATAAAAACGGACGTTGAAACTTTTATGTTGCTGATTTAGGCTCAAACCATCCAACTGGGTCTCGCATGTAGCAAAGCAAAATGTACTGCTCTTACTTGCTTAGGGATTTTATCTCATGTATTTGGACCTCCGTTTGGCTGGACTATGGCTGGATTTCTTTGAATTTATGGTTGCTTCCATACTCAACATCTTCTTGCTATGTTGGAGCTGAAGCAATCTACCTTCATCGTAATAGGTAACACGATATTTGGAATTTGGTCATGTTTTACTGCGAGTTATTTAACGACCAGAGAAAATTTCAGTCATCAAGCTAAATAACTTACCATGAACTACGGGGGGGGGGGGGGGGGGGGCTTCCACATCCGGACTTTGAGGTATTCGGGATCAAACGGGAACACAAAATGCAACAAATTCATTTGTTAGGGCATGGGTAAGCAAGTAAGTAAATGAGTCATCCAGAGGCAAGAGCATGCAGTTCATGCGATCGAGTGAGACCAAGCAGGGCTGCCTATGGGCAACAAATCAACAAGCATACGTGGCTCATTACCTAAGTCTGATTGGTTAGAGCAAACCGTCCGTTGTGTGGGTGAAGTCACGGCGATTTGCGTATGTGCGTGTGATCGTAGTCGGTATTGACAGACGGACCAATGAGATCATCGGTATGACCACGACTCAGTCAGTAGTTCGATCATTGGTAGGACCACGGAACAGAAATAAAGATTAATTTTGCGAAAAGTCGTTGAACCGTTTGGTCAGACTTAGTACTTAGGATCATATCCTCAGAGGGAGCATGATACAACCAACTCTTTAGGATCTAACCTGAATGATGCTTGTATACTCGGTGATGGAAGGTAAAGGTAATTACCGACTTTACAACGACCTGGTCAAGCATGAGCTTCATTGAACCGAACATTTCATTTTCAACCTCAGTCAATAGACTAACTGTCGAAAACTGCATTGAAGAGGAATTTCAGCATGAAGACGTACCTCAAGACATTGCTTCGAGCAAAATGAGCCCAAACTCGGAAAATAAATTCCAACAGAGCTTCTGTTGATTGTTTCGCAAGCGATCTCTTATGCTTAAGTAGTTATTTTCAAGTGTACCAGTATCGTTTACGATATCCCTGCGTTGCTGATCATGTGCGCACATAATGCGGAGACAATGAACCAAGCGACTGTCTGGGTGCAACACAGTTTTACGCTAAATTTCGATGACGGAAAATCTTGTGAAAGCGTGAGCATAGTGACCCAAGTTAACTGGGAATCAGTGCTGTTCCATGGTGGTCAGTGAGTGAACCTCGTGCGTAATTGAGGTGACTATGTTCTAGGTCCCCGAATCACGCCTCATCCGCAAGAAGCAGTTAGTTTTCCTATTCCTTGCTTATGCAGAAGAGCAGTGGAAGAGGTACATTGAACAGTAAAAAGTGTTCCCCTACGCTGCCTTGGAGTGCCAGTTCTAATCAGCATTAACTGTTTTGCAGAATTACAGGCATATAACTGTATATGATTTGTTCATCATTTTACATACAGAGGAACTTTCAAATTCTGATTTTGGTTAAACCCTGCCGAATTTTGCAGAGAAGCTGAATTCTTTCTATAACTTTAATTTTACTGTGAATGTCGGCTAATTTGTGAAGACTGGGTAATATCAACAAAGATCTGCTCAATCAGAATAATTGCCAAAGATAAGCCCGCATTGCTCCACTGCGAAGTGGTTCCAGTCTATCCCAGACAAAGACTGACCTGTACGTTCGAGGTGATTGCACTGAGGTCGCGCTATGTCTCAAATTCTTCCCGAAACAGTTTGTCGAAACACCACACTGTCCTGGACGTACTTAGTTAATGAGATAGTGGAAGAAACGCATGGGACTATCGAACCTGGTGGAAAAATTGTTCCACAAAACCATCGTTGCAGGTTTTGTGTCTCGTTTAACACTGGATCGTATGTATGAATGACACAAAGTGTTTGCGTGTTTGCTGTATGGGTTCGATGAACAGTAACGAAAAGACTAGCCTGTGTTTAGCGCATTACGTACCGCATGGTGTGAGGGTATCTGCTGGCTCATCGTTGGTAGACCGTCTAGTCGGGTTAGTAATCAGCACCTCGGCACCTGCCCAGTGCCAAGCCCAAGGCTTGAGACAACGGAATCACGAACGACAGGATAGGCGGTTGATGGCCTGGACCGATAGACAGAGATGAATCCTGTCAAACGGTCTTTAGCCCCAACACCATTGCACAAGATGGTTTGATTGCCCGCACCAGTCGGATCAATACGTTTTGTGCGATGACTGAATACGATGATTAGCGCCCTATACACTCACTGACTTACGCGAATAAAATGAGATTGTTCACGAGCGGGGAAGTGTTCGCCCTCATCTCAGCGGTTCAATTCAGACCATATATCATCCTATGTACATCATATTATTGAACTAGCATCACTGTTCCGTTTATTATCTTCTATTGAACGTAAAACCGCTTATCAGAGCGTGGCATTAGAATAAATACCTAGATCGACTTCGTAATGATTGTTCGAGTAGAGTATTTGATCAGTCAGTCGGAGCAGTTCTGAGAATTTCGCAGAAATCAGTGATATGAAATTATTCCGAAAGTGAATATAAACCGGTTCATCCCTTGGAGATTCCGGTAAAGCCTTCTCAATTTGAGCTACACAGAAAACCGAGAGTGCAACTGAAATTTCTGAGACGAAATTTCCACTTAATTCACTTTAGTTAATCATGGAAAACAATATTGTTTTGGACCAGTATTTTACTTTGAAATAAAAACTAACAAGTTGATAGTTTGAGCTCAATATCTTCTTCGTACTCATGCACGAAAAAGAAGAAATATAGTCAGATTAAGCGAGAAAAAAGTGAAGCCAGAAAACAGAGAAGGGCAAAATATGTTCCTACTGAATTAATATGGAATTTTAAATTTGTTTTAGTGTTATACGGGAAATAAGTCACAAATAGAAAGTAGTTCGACCAAAACAAAGGAACCTGCAGCATCGGATCACACACATGACCTTATTGACGGGTAGATCTCTGTAAACCAATCACCGGCTCACTGTTTAACATTTTATTCACTTTCTTCATTGCAACAGATTGTGGCTTGGTGCGCATCGATGGCAACTTCTGCGTGGGGCGAGCTACTCTCGTGAACGAAGAAAGATTCTGCTGGTTCGAATAGGCTTTCGCAGGTATATCCCACCTAAGGTTTGTTTCCTCATATTTTCTCTCAGTCCACTCTGTTGGTAGTTGCTTGCCAGTTGACTGTTGATCCCCGGCAAGATCATTGAACATGTTGTACGGTCCCATGAATTGTTTTTCGCGGTTCTTCCACTTGTCAAAAGAACCCGTGTTATTTTGATCATTTCCCATGAATGAAGGAGGGTACAGAATTTCCTTTCTATGATCTGCCAGCGGTTTGAGTAATGAAAACTTAGACGTTCGTCTCACATCCTCACGTGGATCAGAGTTTTCCATGCCGAGAGAACTGCAGTCAGAAATGAACGGTAATCGAGTTGGCTTTGGCATCGGGAAATCCGTCAGTTTCAATCCGTGCTTTGGATCGGTTTTCGTAATTCCGCTTGTTTGCATCTGATCGGATAAAAACGAACTAGCCAAATGTGGAGTTCGATCTGAATGATTTTCTCGGGCTGCTCGATGCAGTATTGGCAAATAACTTAACCGATATGTGGTTTTATCATCCATTCGGATTGAGGGAGGTGAGAAGGTTTGAGCAGGCTTGAACATCTGTACCGCTACGGGATTGTACTCAAGAAAATGTGTCTTATAAATTGACTCACCAAGAAATGGGTCTGTGGGGAGCTGGAGGTTTGTTTTGGGTGTGAATTTGCCAGTGTTTAGTCCTTGTTTACGGGGAAAATCCAAAGTGTAACTGGAAATGTTTGGGTAATTTTCTTCTGGTAGACTGAGCTGTGGTTTGGGCAGAAATGGTTGAACACGATCACCACTTATCGGTAAGTAATCTCTATTGTATGTAGTGAATGAGCTCATCTCGTTTTCCGAACGTTGATAAGTAAAATAAGGCTTAAAAGTTGCCGGTTTTACAAGCGGTGGTGCTTGAAAATCGACTCGATAGCTGGTAACGTCAGAAATAGCTTCAGTTGGTGGTACATAAACACGTTTTGGTGCAAAGCTTTCAGTTGGATCGGGTGAAATCGGTCGAAAAGCTGAGCGGTAGACAGACTGCGATTCCATGGGCTGCCTCGGAGGACTGTATATATATTCAGGTCTCCAGCTGTGAAAGGGATTAAGGATAGGCGTAGTGAACTCCTCGCGATAAGCACTTATCCCAGTACTTAATCCAGAAAGGAAATTTGGCTGACAAGTTGGTCTATACTGTTCCTCTCTTGAAACTGAACCTCTGAGGGGAAAATCTAACATATACGAAGTTCGTCGTTCCATAGGCTCGGACGAATGTTCCAGATTTTGGCTTGGCTTCAGGCTTTCACGCTTCTGTGCCTCACGTGGAGGGAATTCCAACTGGTAAGATGTTGTGTCCTGCATTGGTTCTTCTGGTGGTACATATGATTGCTTGGGACGACAAGATTCAGTGCGCTCGATAGGGAGGGGCAAAAATTCCTTTCTGTAGCTGGTGTAAGATGGTTCATCTTGTTTCGGCGTAGAAAGCGAAGGTTTGGGTTTGATTGGGATTTCTCTTTTGTTACCGACCCTAGCTGGATAGTCCTCTTTGTAAGTAGTGACAAGCATTGTACCACCCCGTGGCCATTGAAATTGATCCACCGGTCGAATTGGTTGCCTTGGACCCTCAAAATGATGATGGGGGCCGTCAAAATCTCTGTCGGTTTCCCGTTGCTTGGTTCTGACTGCTTGCAGTTTAGAAGTTGGTAACAATGGCTTCTTCAGGCTATCTCCGTCTGTGTTGCATGGTTGCTTACTGTGCATTTTTGTGTCTGCAGGTAGGCGGACCTCCAAGGAACCCTCCATTTCAATCTCTGTGTTTCTGCGCCAAAAAGATTTTTCCTTTTGATCCGCGGGCATAACGGAATCAAGTGCCCATGATTTCGGATCATCGTCCGAAATATGATAAGAACATTTGTCATCCCCGAATTCGTCGGTATCGTTATTCTCGGCAACTTCCTCGATAGCCGGTGGATCGTTTTCTGGAGCTGGACCGTCCTCTGTGGTTTCTTCGAACGGTGTCTCCTCATTCGCAGTAGATTCATACGAAGGTGGTTGACCAGAATCATCCTCGGCGTAAGCTTCATTCGAGTTCTCACCTGATTCGTTATTTTCGATTTCATCCATTAGTTATCGTTTTCTTTGTAAGCCCAGTTCATTCACGTGACGGTGAATTCAGATATTAACACAGTGACCCTTGAAAAAGATGAGAAAAATAAAGAGAACGTTGAAATAACAGTGGAGAAAATATACGTTTGCTTTTTAAATATGGTTTGAATGGAATATAAAAATGGATCTAAGTATCAAAAACCACGACAGTAAATATTTTTGGGCTGATTCTGTGCCAGTTTGTTGCTAATTTACAACTGAGCCCAACCTCAGATGGTCTTTTCACTGCGGTTCGCAATCCGAAGGTTACAAGTTCCACTCAGTTCAAGTGTTGTTGTGTGAAAATATGTCTTAATCGCTAACTGAATATACTGTTTTCGTGCCCAAGATGAGAAGTTCCGTAATTTATTCAGCACAATTACATCACAGAGGTGATATGAGATGGATGTTATCAGTTGGAACGCTGGCTGGTGAAGCGTACCAAACCTGTTTGACCCACGTGTTGTGTTCCGTCTAAGCAGTCACGTGCGCAGTCAGGCGGTCTTGCGCGCACACACACCCACGCACACACATTACGGACCATGATCCATATCCCACACACGCACGTATGCATGCATACAGGCTTGACGCCCATCATGCCCCACCCCAGACTGGACTGACCAATCACGTTTCCACGTGTCATACATCCTTGCGTTTTCACTGTCTTTGGGACTCGGATTCACGTACTAACTCACTCAGCTGCTTGCGTCCCTGCTGACATGCATGCACTCGCGTTAGCGATACGCCTTTATCAGGTACTCATTCGTCCGCAGAATGATGCTTACGTTTTGCCTCCCAATTACGGGACACGACACTACCAACAAATCAGTGACAACATGCCAAACTCGAGATTTTTAAAACAAAGCTTCCTTTCCAACCTATTTCATATCTGTTACAAACAACCTTAGGTTGAACAGCAAGTAACTAGCCTGCAATCGTTCCGGTCTCATGGGAAGACAGTTTGCATTTTTCCATTTTCGGCAAGTTCTGAAAGACTAACCCAATACCAAAATGTTCCTGAGTAAGAGTTTCCGACAGACACTTCTTGTTGAATCGATGCAAATGATAAGGGTTGTGAGCCCTGCGGGTATTGGAAAATACACACAGAAATCACCGTGCGCTTCATGTATCAACTGAGCTACAAAGCTATCCACGGCTGATGTACACATTTCGCACAATAAGTTAGCACATGACCTCTGTCAGCCCGAGCCTGTAACTTGTGCAGAATTGCCCGAGGAATGCGTCTTTATGAAATACGGTTTCGGAACATGTGACTGAAGCATAAGTGGTGTACCTTCGTGGGTTTGAATCTCTCCCGGGGGCTAACAGTTTTAACATTCGGAACAGTTCTAGAAGTGCCAAATCTGACAAAATCGTGTTTCATAACTACTCATTGATTAAAAAACTGTGGAGGCGTCCAGTTTCTCACGTACTTCCGAACCTATAGGCAGCCCTCGTGATTTTTCCGCATCAAACTCGATAAAATCAATTTAAAGGGAGTTAACTGGTCTTCAGAAAGGTTACTTGTGGCAGCCAAAACGACGATGGGGTACCGTCATTTATGACAACGCTGTGTTATCGAATATTGGACACTTACATATGACTTATCACATCGTGTATCTTTTGTCCGATACGATCCAAGTCGATTTCGGCCCCGGTACAATAAAGAATATAGCTTACTTATTTTTCTAATCGTAAGCCCGTTCAGTACTTCACAGCATGCGTTGCAAACTGGTTATCAGAATAATATTATTCGGCACGTGGTCGAGTTCTTTGATGTAATCAATAGGAATAGGTAAATTAAAGTTATGCGAGAAAATAAAATCACACCGATAATCAACTGTCTCACGAAGAGGTACTTTAGTGAAAAGAGACTCAACGTCAACTGAGTACATTTTTTCAGAACTCACCGAAATCTTGTTCAATGTGTCTGCGAGTTGGAACGAGTCCTGTAGACAGAATGGTGTTAGATGTTTCCGAATGGGGGCAAAGATTTCAACAAGCCAACGCGCGAGTTTATGATATGCCGAGTTTTGCATGTATAGTATAGGCCTCAAAGGAACTTCAGATTTGTGGACTTTTGGTGACCCTCTCGAATAAGGCTTTTGTGTTCCGACTGGTTGTAGCCTCTTGTATGTGTTTTCAGGTATGAATCTATGTAAGATCAGAATCTGTAGTTGTCTGGATATCTGTTTCTCTATTAGTATATTGCTATTCGGGCTAGTGTCTGGTTTGAAACGTTGTGTATCAGAAAGTATGTCATCCATCTTCTGCATGTACTCATTCTTCTTCATGATTACAAAGCCTGATCTTTTTTTTGGTTGGAGAAACAATAAATCGTCCATTTGTTTGAGCTGTTTAACAGCCATTCGTTGTTCTGACGACAAACAACACCATTGGCCTATGGCCATGGAAAGGTATTGCTCTGTGAGATCAACTAGTTTTGCCTTGAACCAACCGGCTTTGTCGGAAGATTTGGATGCCAGATCTTTGAACTGATCATAGAGGTTCTCAAACTGAACATGTGTTTGTAACTGATCCACTTTTTTAGGTGGCACCTTAAATTTTAGTCCCAATGAGAGCACTTCACGCTGCGCCGTGGTCAGCTGAGAACCAAAAAGATTGTGAATGCATGCACTTGTGTCTGTGGGAAATAGTGACCTTTCGTGCATTTTGCCCATGCTACCTTCAAGGCTTTTCATTGTTCTTGACTTGGTTTTTCGCACCATTTCTCTCAAAAAGTTTTCAAACTTTATTCAACGTTTGTGTTCCGACTGGTTTTAGCTACTTGTATGTGTTTTCAGATATAAACCTTATTTAAGAGGGTCATGTCTGAGGTTCCTTTGAGGCTTATACTATGCATGCAAAAACTCGGCACATCATAAACTCGCGCGTTGGCTTGTTGAAATCCTTGCCCCCATTCGGAAACATCTAACACCATTCTGTCTACAGGACTCGTTCCAACTCGCAGACACATTGAACAAGATTTCGGTGAGTTCTGAAAAAATGTACTCAGTTGACGTTGAGTCCCTTTTCACTAAAGTATCTCTTCGTGAGACAGTTGATTATCGGTGTGATTTTATTTCCTCGCATAACTTTAATTTACCTATTCCTATTGATTACATCAAAGAACTCATTCATATATGCACATAGAATATCCGTTTTAATTTTGAAGGAAAACCCTACAAGCGGATTGATGGTGTGGCCATGGGTAGTCCTCTGGGTCCGACCTTGGCAGATGTTTTTCTAGAGATGATCGAAAGAAAACTCTGTGATAATCTTTCTAAATTTTCCCTTTACAGACGATATGTTGACGACATTTTAATTTTTTCGATTGAGGAATATTTTATTTCTCTTATTAACGCCATAAACTCCATTCATCCTAATCTTTCTGTTACTCACGAAGAAGAACGTACCAATAACTTATCTTATTTAGACATTCTAATAACCAGACGTCCGGATGGAACATTGCAAAGGAGTATTTATCGCAAAGTTACGTGGGATAGTCGCTATTTACAATTCTCCAACTTTGCACCAATGGACCACAAACGTGGATTAGTCCGAACTCTCCTCGATAGAGCGCAGAAAATCTGCACCAGTGATCAAGTTCAGAATGAAGAGGAGTACATAAAAAGAACGTTGCTGGCCAATGGTTATCCCAAGGAGTTCATCGAGCATCACCGAAAACCGAGAAAAGCATGCGAAAAGCCAATCACGGTCGACAAGAAGCAAGTTTTTATTATTTTACCGTTTAATGGTGATCACATATTTAATCAAATAAACAGAAATCTTAATTCAGCCATAAGACTCACACACACAGCGGAGCAATTATGTCTGTTGCAGACCATCAAAAGGTTACGCTTCAAAAATCACTCAAATAGTCTTGCCGATCCCAATGTCTCACATGTTGTCTATCAGTTCACTTGCAGTTGCGGTGAAGCTTACATTGGCAAGACGGATCGCTGCTTGGCTCAACGAGTGTCGGAGCACATGCCCAAATGGTTGGCAAAATCAATGACTCAACACAATGCGGCCGTAAAAAAATTGACTTCAAATCTTTAGCCTCTTCAGTTGCAAAACACTTAATTGCATCAGGTCACAAGGTTGGCCTGACGAAATCCTTCACAGTGTTGTTGTGCAATCCCAAATCAAATCTGCTAGTATTCAGTGAAGCAATGCTTATCATGATGCATCAGCCGGCGCTTTGTGCACAAAAACGGTTGAGGCATAATGTTTGTTTGCCTTGGCACTAATCGAAAAGACTTCTCCCTCCCCCTACCGAACGCATTGTTATAGTTTTCAATCAAGCCCTTTCCACTGTATTGTTTTTCTCGTTGTATGATATATAAACTAAAATGTTTTACGTACGCAGTAGACAAGATTAAACGAAATGCTTACATCTCGCGACTTATGGCTTCTCTCTTTTCTCATGGATTGGATAAAGGGAACCAACTGCTTCACATTTTTGAAACTAATTATATATTCGAGAAGCTTAATGGAATCACCAATTAAATTTTCCAAAAATATTTGATAGAATAGACAGTTTCATTTGTGTATTGCGTGGTTGATCTCAAGGCTGAAAATCTACTGCGCATTTTTCATTATTCCATTTTTGTGCGTAATCCTCAACAAAGGTCATATTCCCTGATGATATTAGGGATAAGACCACTGAGTGGTGGTGAGTTGAATTTTGTTTTTAGTGTGATAAGTTACGCAGCTAGTATCTCTCAAATCTTGTTATTGATACTAGATCATTTTAGGTAGGTAATTAGGTTTCGTGATTGATTTTGAAGTATCGATTGTAGTGTTTTCACCGTCAATGGATCCACGATCCAGAGAATTGAATTTCGATGTATGCTACTGTAAACGGCAGCAGTAGTTAGATCTTGATATCTGGCGAAAGAAAATGTGTTGGATTCCCCGCGTGAGATAGCGACCGATAAAAGTATTTGCTAATTAAGTTCCAAAAATGATTCATTTTGCAGTGGACTGATCGCACGAAGCTACTGACGTACGCCTACCGTACTGTTAGTGATATCTAAGCCAATATGAGCACGCCCATTGTGCATAAACTGGTCATGTTGGTCAATTTTAAAGTGCATTACTTGAAAACCCCAGTAAAATGACAATTTAAGTAGAATTATCTCGGTGGTGACATCTATTGGCACATTATTGATCGCTAACTTATTCGCCGTTCGATCGTGCATAGTCACATTGGTCTACTGAATTTGAGGGGCTTAAGTGGATCTTAGTCCATTGTAAAACCATTACCAGTTCGTTGATTGCGGTGGTTCATTTATTCCCACTTCTCAGCAGCAACCTAACTGGAACATAGGAATAATCGTCAGGAGTGGAAACTGGGGATGAAACCATCAATAGCCGTGTCATTTCGGCTTTTCATTTATGCAAACATAGGTGTTGCTTTCCATTTCACTTGGTCATATCGTCCTGCATAAGGATGAAACCCGTGGTTGTGTCACCCACTGTGGAAACTCGATACACTCCAAATGGCCCTGTGCATTGGTTCAGCACTAGCAATTGACCATCCCCACCCACAGTCGAGCTAACATCAGTTACACCTAGTGACATTAGTATTCATTTCTGATTTTTAACTGACCCATTTTCTGGTAACAGTTGTTGAATGAATCATGTTATACGTGTCTGCCTTTAGTCCTATGATAATGTTCGATTTACCATTCGAAAACAATCATTTTGACTGAAGTATGCACCAGTAAAGCAGTACCGAAATGTTTAGGAATGCTTTGTGCAATTTCATATTTGTGATTCGTAATACCGCATGTGCTGGTGATGTTGAAGTGAGGGGAATGATATGGGGAACATACTGTCAGTTAAGCTAAATTCAAGAAAATACAAATATTAACCACTGAGGGTTTATTAACGGCGGCGGTTCTGATTGACACTGCTCACTACCAATATTACTAGAAAATGTCTACCACTGCGAACTCGCTTCTTGTGAATAAACTTTCAGTGCTTTACACGAAGCACTCTAGTCAGGTCGTAATTTAGTCGTATTCGCTAAGTGGGAAGCCATCCCTTAGCACGGTATTTGTCTATAGTCTGTAAGTGGTTGAGTTTTATTATGTTTGGAACTACAGAATATGTTCTTATATATTACTTGGTTAAATTCTTGGATTTTCTGACGGTTGCCAAATCCTCCCTGAACCCTCGGGGGGGGGGGGGGAAGGGGGGGGGCAGTCAACTTGAAAGCTCCACGTTCTGGTTGGACAGTCGACCAAATGCCACACCACGTGTTGATTTTCCTCAAGTCAATCAAGCACCATCTGGCCTGTGCGAGAAATCAGCCGTAATCTGGCGAAAATCAGTCAGTCAGATTGGTCAGCTTCACCCGAGCAGACAACACAACCTAAATAGGCGTACTCTTTCCTAGGCTGTTCGACTTTCGTTTTGAGTGTCGCGTCATCTTTTAATCTAAATACTAAAAAAGGCTCTCGCTCTGCTCACAACTTCTGATTAACATTAGCGGATATGCGCCGAAGGGGTTTCCGGTGGACGCCGAGCATGCAAACAGTACGTAGAAATTGAGAAAATAAGACTCGATGGTTATAAAAAAAAGAGTTCGTCAACTTATAAGGAAAGCTTTCCACAGAGACTAAACTTCATTGTCCGAATCTGTTACGTTGAATTGAAGGAAAGATGTGTGAAGAAAATTAACAAAATTTAACTAACTATGAATACCCCCGACGCTCTCAAAAGAGTGCATACTGTAGGACAATGGTGCTTCTATAAGTTCAAGTAAAAATTGTGGTATGTTGCAATTCTGGTTTTTCGTTTCAAAAACATTTCGGGGAAAAAGCACGTTTCAAGCACAGGCTGCCGAGAACAAAGTGACCGCCGGGCGCGGCAGGATCCGAAATGACTATCTTTAGGTTTGAGATCCCCTGTGATGACCATTTCCCCAACTCCTTGAGGAGACTGGCTAAAAGATAAACAACTCAAGGAAATTTAACCGGTGGAGAACAAAATATACATTCATCGTGGCCGATGCTATGTACCGACGCGATTTGAGTGGTGTCGAAAGCACACGGTTTATCCGCGTGTCTGAGTTCATGGATTTCAGGCCGTTCGAAAACCGGGGCGCACTCATAATTCACGGAACCTGAAAAATTTCAACAAAACATTCGTAAACATCAATAACTCAAGAATCATTTGGTTTGTCATAGCAAGTCCATCCAGGCTAATTCGATTCTTGCAATACAAAAGTGCTCGGTAATCGTTCATTAGCATTTACGCGACCCAGTTCCACACCGACAACAAATTATCCCTGCCAATTACGCTAATGCCTTTTTGATTTGCAAAGGTCGTGCGAAACAGAGCAGCAAAAAAATTGTTAATTATTACTTCCGAAATTCGATCTTTTCCATATCTAATGTGATTTGAAGGAAAACCCGTTTGTTCTCGAGAAAATCGTTCATGATTTATTACTGTTTCGATTACTTGGTTATTTCTGCCGAAATAATTTGCCGTTTATTTAATTTATCTACTACTTAGCGGCCACTTGTGCTAATCAAGTCCAATGTACTGACTCAAGGAGAAATTTATCGATTCAAAAGCTCCTTTCCAGGTAGTTTGAAATAACCGATTTCTAATGGAAGCATGCGATGTACTTTTTCGAAATTCGCAGATGAATCGCCGGAAAATGTTCTCAGCCATATGCAGACGCACCAGCGGGTTTACCGGTGTCAAGGTTGCTCTAATTGATTCTGACCCATTGTCCCTACTATAACAGCGTGCGCACGAACATCACTCTAGAACTGGCGTACTATTGTAAAAAGTGCACCCACCGATCGCGTGATCTGTTGTACCAACCACCAGAACCAGCATGAATCAACGTAATACATTCAGATTATCCGAGGAGAATATTTGGGTCAGCTAACAGATGTCCGTGGGAGTAAATATTTTTGTACTAAAACCTCCCCTGTTGGGTAACGGATATCAGGGGACTGATTAAAGTGCTGTCAAAATTCTGCACAAAATACAAAATCCAAACGTTTGTTTAGAAAAAATGAAACGAAAATCAATCACGTAATTCGCTGTTATCCATCGAATTCCGGTAAGCTGATTGAATAAGACAAGTCAGCTAATTTGAATCAGTGTCAGGAGCAATTATATTTTCACTTTTTCCGAACGATATCCACCGAGAATGATTGCTCTCCGGATTCTGATCTCTAGAGAGGAAATTTTGGGTGTATTTATTGCATCACAGAATACACCATATGATCGATACACTCATGCGTTCCTATCCTCTCGAATGGACAATATCTTTCCAAGGTACCGTGATTTCGTCAGACAAAAAGTCTTTAAAATTATTAAGTTCATTTTAGAATATGTGAATGTGCGCTTAACGAGGCCATTGAAAGTCACGTTTTAAAGAGGATTGTTTGATTCCAGTGATTGGTAGTCGGTCTCCGTGATTCAGAGACTGACAAAGTAGATAATTCCTAGATTTTCCATGACATAATTGATGATGTGTATCACAAGTATCTGCGACTCTCCTGAAGCACCGTTTTGGGCAGCTACCCAGGAGTGGAGCAGAAAATGAATACACGTGGTATCGAAATTCCATGGGCTTTTCGAGATAATAAATCGGCAACATACAAAAGTTACACCCTCGTAAAATTTTCTAAGTTACATGGGAATCTTGCGATAAATCCATTCTTACACACAGGAAATAATTTCCTAGTTCTATCCAAATGGGGACTTCTATCGAAAATGTTGAAAATTAAGTGATTACATTTTCTATTGGTTTTGCTACTGTAACCTTGTACGGCAGAGGAAAAGATTTTTCCACTTCTATAAGATGTGAAGCCTCGTGCAAATCATGACCAGTTGAATCATTGTACAATAAGACGGTTTTCCTGGAACAATTTCTGGTCTGACAGACAAGGAACTTTCATCTTAAGAACACGGAGAATTCTACCTTGTTCACGGTATCTTTGTTGACGCAGCATCAAGAAGAATAGTCGTGATATTTTACAGCCAACGCCAATCGGTGTGGTAGGTTTTGCGACCCAAAAGTCACAAAAATAAGTTTATTCGGAAATTTTCGTGCACGACGGACGTATTCGTGAGCCCCCGAATTCTTCCCGCAATTCGTTCAGGGCAAATAGGTAGTCAGAGCAATTCACGGTGCAATTTGTATATTTTAGTGGTTACAACATTTAGCGTTTGCTGTTGTTCGTGTTATACAGGGATTTGATCGGCTGAAGGCTTATGCAAATGACTTTTCTCCACACTGGTGTGCAAAGGCACACGCGAATTTCTTCTATAAAATCTCCCGGATTAAATGTCTATTGCTTTCTCTTTGTTATTTTTTTAATCCATTGCAGCTAACATCATTATCCTAGGCGGATGTGTTCGTTTTTTGTACGTTACATCTTGTTATGTGAACATTTCACATGAATACTACGAAAAAATTGTTGTCCTTCCTAAAAAGAATAGGAAATGTGTTGATCACGTGAACAAGTGTTCGACGGGCCCACAAAATATCACCCCTCTCCCCTTTGTTGGAGTAGTGGAGTTTTCCGATTTTCAGCAAATACTTCTTCATCAAAGTGAAAGTAAAATAGGCGTTTTTCGGGCTGCGCTGATACAACTTTGAAACTTAGGTCATGGATTCGAAATGAACCAAAAGATTTCCTCCGGTGAGGCTACCATTTACCCTGAGCTAAACAACGTGATATTCCTATTCACTTTCGTTCCCTTTTTGGTTCTTTTTATTAGACAGAAATATGGTAAATATTTTGAAAAATAAACGTTTCTACTAGGATCAACATTTATGTCTTAGTGATAAATCCACCCGGGGTGAATTTCACCTCGTTGGTTAAACAATGACTAATCAACTTCTAACTTCTGAACTTCAGACTAACTTATCGTAGTTACCAGGGTCACACAGTTTCGATTGTCCTCGGATAGCGGTAGAACCAAGGTAACTGGCGTCAAGTTCTATAGAATTTTACATATAAGTCTTGCTTTGAAATACACCACCAAAAGTTCAGGAAAGAGGAATTAACTACGAAGAAGAAAATTCGCCTGTCGAATTTGGACAGCACCTGAGAATCAGAGGCCCTTTTCAGTAAAATCTTATCTCAGGGGTGGAAGCATTTAGAATATTAGTGGAAAACACCCGGTGACACAAAAAAAGGAGCTTGTTTGTTACCGAGTATTTTGTTAATTCAAATATCTTGGAAGTGACAGGCGACACTTTTCTGCTGAAGGTGACATTGCCCAGAATACACTGCTTTTCCGAAAAAACACTGCACAAGCCCTGTTGAGTGACAAAGAGACTTGCCGCCAACACAAGGTATTGAACGCACTATAGGTCTCCAACACCTCAGTCCTGTGCAGAATGGACCGAACAGTACTGAAAACACAGGTTGAAATTCTAGCTTAAAACCATATACGTACAACTGCGCCTCATCCGGAAAGGAAAAAAACAGGATAGGGTGATTTGCGTGCCTGATGCCTCCTTTGGAAGTGATAGCCGTTTCTCAGGCTCCCTCTCCGGAATCGAACCCTGATTCCCCGTTACCCATTACCTACAATCGAGAACTGATGGGGCAGATATTTGAAAGATCCGTCGCCGAAACGAGGCCGACTGCACTCAGTGAAGTTATCCAGAGGCATCACCGAATGCAACAGGGACGACCGAAGCAGCCCCCGGTTGGTTCTGTTCTGATAAATCCACCAGTTCCCTCGCGGTCAAGGCATAGTGGCATGTATCAACTCTAGAATCAGTACCGTTATACATATGGTATGCACGATCCAAGGGGCCATAGATGATTTCTTGAGCCATTCGCGGTTTCACCGTTTAAAGGTATGTACTCAGACATGGATGGCTTAATCTCTGATACAAGCATATGACTAGTGGTAGGACCAACCAGATTATTCACAGTCCTCAACCAGTTCCGCCGAAGCCGTCGGGGCACAGGATCAAAATCAATGACCTAGCCACTGAACCGAATCACAGTTTCACGGAACTTTAGCTTCACATGCACACCACCTCATGCTTGCATAGGAAGAGACGTTGTCCCGGACGTCACTTTCCCATTTATATAGCAGATTTCTGCAAGCGAATATCGACCATGCTCCACCAAAGCAACTTGCACCTGGTCGCCCGGCTTACAGGACAAGCCAATCAGATTAGTCCATTCAAGGGAGACAAGCCACACTCAAGGACGAATGAGCAGCCCCAAAGAACCATCCCTCCACTAAAGAGCGAGTAGCCATCCCATTACACACTCGAGGTAATCCACCGCAAACCCGGTTACGAGCAACAGCGGCCACGGCACGCCACCAAGGCGACATCCACTGGAACACGGAAACAAAGGATCGCCGCACCAACCACAGGCCGTAGCCCGAAGAAGTTCAGTAAGAACACGGTTATATGGTAAGCTTTAGGATGGTCATCATTGAGCGTGCAGGCCTGAAACATCTGCGCTACTACAGGGCTAAGCAACCGGAGGTGACCTATGGGTGGTACCCCACATATATTGCGCGAAACTAGATGAGATGTAAACTCGACGTTAAAAAATAACACTGGGACCAACACAGAAAAATGGATTTTGTAGACTTCTAGGCTCTATATAGACCAGGGCCTAACCCAAGAGACAACGCGACAGACTGGATGTCACAGTTAATTCTATTTGTACTAGTTTTGATGGTTGGTGGCTTGAAATCACTCTTGAAAAGTATTTTCCGACTGGCAAACTTCTCGTGTTAGATCATGAGATAACCACAAAAATGTAGAACCTGTTTTGCAAACTCTTTGGCATAATTTGTCAGGCGCACAGTAGGTTTCAAGAGACAAACATTGAATGAATAACAGTATTGTTATTCTGTGAACTGAGGGGATACATGTTTTGGCGTTTTTGCACCAGCAGAATGAGAAATTTCTAGTGAAACACAAACAGTGAATGATACCGGTTCAATCGCTTGGGAGAAGATACGCAACGATTTGTGTATCAACTTCATGACTAAAAGAATATCAATTTCGAATGAACGCATAGATATATTACAAATCATTTATGTACTATGCACTAAAAGCACAAAGGTCATTAGCCGGCTGTGGGTGGGTTCTAACCAGAAGCCGTGAATTCCCGATTCATTCTTGATGATGGCTTGGCTACCATTGTTTACTATCCAACTGGGCTTTAGTTGCATCTTTTTGTCAGAAATTTCCCAAAATACGTTTCCAAAGAATGCTTCTTTTCGAGTCACATCTCAATGACTTTATCTTCTTGGGATTAGGTGAAACATGCGTTATCCCACCAATTCAGAATCTTTTTCCCGTTTCAAATGGAATGCAGGACCTATTCAATATTATTTTGTTCTTGGAAGAACACAGTCTAACAAACAAAAAATTACTCAAACAGCTGGAATTCTGCATATTATTCACAATTCCCAGAAAAAATCAAAATGCAATACAAATAAGTAAACCTTCGGATAAACAAAGAAATAAAGAATATCAAATGAAAAATATGAAGCCATCGAAAGTGAAAAATCTGCTGGTCAGGTTGCTCATTAGTGGTGCGAAAATGGTAGGTTTCATCTGCTGAATGTTTATCAAAATTCAGCCATCCAGTTTTATTAAAGTCTTGTAAAACATTTTACATCAACAAAAAGTCTGACTTGGGATCGTTATTACGAAGTAAACTGGCGAGGTTTGAACCCTTTATTCGCGTCATCTTTTTCCCCGCTTTCCAAAATCATCTATTCATAGTTACTATGAGACCATAGTGCGTAATATCATGGTAAAAACAAATGTGAACTAAAAACCTTTTGAATGGGGATAGCCCATTGCACCAAGAAGACAAACCCGTAGATTTTTCAAATGGACAACAAAACACTGTACTTAAAATTGGAAAACACTGATTCTATGGGTGAAGGGAAGCTTATTTGAGCACTTTGGTGCTAAATTACCACTTTCCGAGTTCATCTAGCAGTGTGCAAAACAATAAGATGGTTGTATATTTTCAGTTTCAAATCAAGCGTTTTGAAATTTTGCCTCCATGTTGTATGCAGTTTTCATGCATAATTTGATTCATCATGCAGTATGAACGATCGGATTATCGTTGAAAAAATAGAGGCAGCGTGTAGTTGTTTCATTCTAGTTCGGCACACAGCGACGTTGTTTGTTTGAGGTTTGTATTATGCTGTCAGCTCCTGCGAAAAAATGAGCCAGCTTTATGCATGTCCCGAATGAAAGGGAACTTGTTATGAAGGGTCTCGGGAATATGGTTCGAAGTGGCTTCTTAAGCTCCACTCGGTTTTTTAATCGAGGTAGCTACTCTAGCCTGGGCACAAGCAAGTGCTACCTGTCGGGCAACAGGAAGTTTTTGTGTTGGGAGCCGCTGACCGAACGAGAGGTTCATACGTCTTTTAGATGGTGGCCTACCAATCTGGGATGCCAAACACGTCCAGCTAATCTTGGTGCATGGTTGCCGGTGGCTCCGTTGAAGGTAGTTCGTCATTCGGTAGAAGTCACCTAGTCCAAGTGGTCCATGGAACCCTGTTGGTTGGACGAATTTCCTTGGTAGCTTTTGGATCCCCACGGATCTCATCAGCTAATGCAGGAGTATCCATCTTCACATGCTGGGCGCCTTCTCATCGAGGTACTTAGGCGTCGGTTGCTCTCAACCTGGATCGGCCCGCCTGTCGAGCGGTTCACCGGCGAGTGGCTGCTGATGCATGCCTCTGCTTCGTGAAGCCTCAGGTGAGATTTGGGCAGGTGATGAAGACCAAAGAAGTGGAAAATACCCCGAAGGGCACGGCAGTCTACCAGCTCAGAGATGCTACTCCTGAATACCTCAGCACACACAGCGATGCTCAAGCACTGATGCTCCAGTGGGGCTCAGAATGGGAGTGAACGACTGCGATTCGGATACCTTGCCACCAGAATATACTGGCTGGCTCTGTACGCTTTGAAGAGATGTTCCGTCGAGGGCAGACCTGGGTAACCTCGTGGTAGTCTGTTTCACATGAGTTTTAGTCTAGACTAGTTGCAAACCAATCCACATATAATAATTCCTAACAAAATAAATAGAACAGTAGTACAGGTTGCTTCCATGGCTTTTGACGGTCAGTTAGGCGTTGATGCGGCATCGTGAATCATATTATTTCGGAAACGAAATCTACTAATTACGTCATGCATAGTTAACTAAGTTTCTCCGACTTTTCCAAAAACTGTGAGCATTTCGGTCACGCAAAATACACAACAGTCGACTTTGTCCAAAAATAGTGAAGGAATTTGACACTGAAAATACAGCTGGTTAGCTTATTCTTGAACTCCCAGATAATTCTCTGTTAAATATTTTATCGGGAAAAATACAAAAATGGACTTAGTAATATATTTAAATAATACCTCAGGCGATCACTGTTGAAATATAGGGTGTATATGAAAAATGTAGTAGAAAAAACATTCGACGTAAACTGACTGCCCAGAGGGTGAGATGCAAAAAGGGTTTGATAAAACCGTTCGTAGCTACAAAGGGCAAAGGGAAACACTGTTCTTGATTTAATCTCGTAATTGCCAAACAGACCTCTAGAATGAAGCATTCCGTTTGCCACCAACTTGATGCGCTCGTGCGGAATGATTTAATTACTCGGACATATTCTCATTAGTCATGCAACTAGATAGCAAGGTCCCGTCAGCGTCAGTATTTCATTTCCGGCTAAGGTTTTGCCAACGGTTAACTCTTCAAGTCATGCAACTTGATTTCTACCATTTAATCCCAATCAATGAGCACGCACAGCTCGTTTTGGGGATATCAGCTCAGCGGATGGTCGGAGGATTGCATTGCATTTGCACCTCCAGATGCGTAATTCAGAAACAGAATGACTGACCCCAAACTCTATCTGCCACACGTGAGTGCGTTGCGATTTCAACAAAAGCTTGAGTTTTGAAGCTGGTTTGTGGATCACAGTTTTGTACACTCCTAAGAAAACAAATTGAAACCATAATGTTAGTGAACAACTCTTGTATTGAAACACCCCATCGTACATTTTTACTGCAGGTTCAACGATGCTGCAAGAAATACTAATGTGGAGAAAGCAACTACACATTGTCTAGTAGGGAACCTTGAGTACAACAAAATTTCCGTTAACGGGCTTCATACATTGACTGTGAACGTCGTCAGTAAAGCTCAAACACGAAAACGTATGTTTCGCTATGTTATCACTTTTGATACGTTGATTTGCTGACTTATTCCAAACGGGACTACAGTATTTTTCATCAGAAAAGCAAGATAATAGGCAAGACAATAATTCAGACTCAATTGGAACCAGATCAATCAATGATTGTGCGTTATAAAAAGCTTTATAACTCACCGGGCTTCCACCTCCTACTATCTGCAGCACCTTAACTGACAAATGTCCATAAACTTATATTGGGCCTATTTAAGTCCGTACGGATACTATTTGACTCATCCTAGTCCGCTGAGTTTTGACCACGTGTCGCGACGAGGATATCACCAGATGAGAGTAATGATCACAAGACCAAAAGCAATTTGGAAGTCACCATCACAAAAAATATCACGTGATTATTCTGAGAAAATAGGCAGGTTTTTAGTCGAATAAATTCGGTCCATAATAATGCAAATTCTAAATCTGCGTATTTCAAGTACATCATTTACACCTAATCGGCTTAGTCAGTACCCGAGTTCAACCGCAGTATTTTCTCAGTATGTTTATTACGGTTTACCGAAAGTTACTCAGTCTTTTCATAGGGAGAAACCGAGGTACTCTCTTTGATAGTGGTTGTTATCGGGACGAAAATACAAAAAAAAACACGACAGGGTGAGTGGTCAGTATCAGCGCTGTGAATTGACCTATCCTTTTTCTGACCTGAACTAAGCAAAAACATTTCTTTTGTCTCAGAGGAGTGAAAGCTTTGAAAAATGAACAGTCGTAACTTATTCTGAGTTTCTAAAACCGTATTTTATTTACTACATAAACAATAAATGGCTAAGATATTCGAATTAGCTAAATGAATGGAACCGTTTGGCTAGATAGTGGAATACACGGGTTACTGAACCACTCAGGTTGTCGGCAAGTCGAACCATTGTTTGAATATTCCTGTGGAACACGAGAAGAACTGAATAAGGTTGCAACAAACTCGTTTTTTTATTGTTTCATAATCATGCCACTACATCACTTTTTACATGAGCAATGCTAAGTGGATGAAAAAATTTAAAATAGGACAATGAGTACACAATAAAGGCAGGAGGATATTCGTGTTTTGCACTCGCGACCCAGATCCATCTCTAAACCGTGAGTATGTGTCCTTGATGTCATCCGTCTGATCAGCGGATCTGTGATCTGTTAGCAAGAAGGGACTGAGTCAAAGAAACTTCATTGCCTGCTTGAACTGTTTTCTAGCACATAACGGCGGATCGTAGAGAAGAATGCTTACCGCTTCCGCCATGGTTAGGACTCGACACTTTACGAATCTTGACTGCGCGCTTCAAACTTCGTACATTAGCCGGGAAATTTTAGGGCGCATTCACACAATTGTCGAACTTAGGAAATAGGAACATGCAGCACCTGAGACTACGTTACTTGCTCTTATACTCAACCAAGCCGGATGGTTCTCACGAACACTTTCGGATATGTGCCTGGTCCTGCGGCCAATGCACGTAATTCCACGGGAACAGGTAAACGAGTACGCATAATTAGGTCGCAGAATCTGGCACCCTATCCCTTAACAGCAAACAATCAAATGACTTTGATGTGAATGAAACTCGGAGCAATGCTGCATACCAGGCCTCAAAAACCGATCCTGATAGTCTGCGATGTAAAATATTCGCTGGGATATCACCTTCGAAAAGCAAGCGGATCTATACTGGCTTCTCCCGTACACCTATTACTTTGGTTCTTTCTTTCGTTTGTCTCAGTATGCTGTCTCTGAAACATTTTGAATATTCATTTTTCAGATACACGTTGCACAGAAATCGAGGTTCGTTGTCCGTAGTGTGTCTGCTGTACGTCGAACCATGTCACAAAACTGATGCAGAAATCGTTTTTTACTACAGTAACTTACTGCAGGATGTTGATGACACATCCTACCACAATAGTGGTTCAGTCAGTCGTGTGAGGGTATGGTCTGACACATCTTTCGATGGACGACTTAGTCTCACTAGCAGACAGTGCGTCATTACCCGCCCAGCTCCTAGCCCGCAACACTACGATCGAGGAGATGGACGGTCAAAGGTGTCGATCAATAGAGTAAGAATTGTATCATATCAGTGGTATTCAAGCCTCAAGGCTTGATCGCCCACATCAGCCGGACTAATGCGTTGCGTGCAACGACTGGGTGCATGGACCATTAACCTCTACATTCAGTTTGTTTTACACTGATAAAACGAGGCAATTCGCAGGAAGAAACCGCTTCTTACTAGAGTTAGTGGGACGGTAATAAAACAAACAATGAGTGAAACATCATCCTCGCCAGTTATAATTTATGCATATATGTAAGGTGGACGGTGACTTCGGAATTCGGTAACTGTGTACACAAACGCTTTTACTGTGACTATTTGTCATCTAACAAGACATCCAGATCTGTGGAAGAGGCCGTGTGGAGCATATCATAATACACATCGTCCGATTATTTAATAAGCATACAACCATCTTGGTCATGCATAGAGAAGACACACTCAGAAAACAAAAAAGTAGTTAGGATTGCATCCTGAAAGGTACATGATGTGGGGGAGGTTCTATCACAAAACCATGTAAATTGTTGTCCAAAATTAATTGGACAATAAGTCCACATAATATGGCTGAATTTTGCACTCCGTTATAATCTGTAGTATCTTGGATCCGTCTACACAGTTGAACGCATCATTTTAATCGAAGAATCAAAGCATAATTACCAAACATTTCTGACTCAGTGACGACCGTACGGAATGTGTGAGGAAAGCCTTGGAGTTGAGGGTTGAGCATGACATGTTTGGTGTCAGACACGCAAAGCTAAGGAGATATTCGCCGTAGTGACAATCGTTCAAACACCTTGAGGCGGCGGAAGTGCGTGCTTCCGGTTCGAAACTTATCCGTGCACTTAACGGGTGCAGGTGTAATGGAGACCACTTATCGGCCGTACGTAGTTCTTCTATGGGTCAAAGATCGATCGAAGAGGTCGGATAAGATAGGATATGATTGGGCTACATATTCCTTTAGAACTATCAGTTGCAGTCCATCAGAGCAGAAGTTGGGACGGTTCTCATCCGCGGAGAAATTTCTCTGGTATTGAGAGATTACCCCTGGTTATCCATTTCGTAGAATGTACTTCTACCCAGTACACGCACGTGAAAAAGAGAAAATCAGTTTATCCAAAACATGCATTTTGCTGCAACTGCTTTTTGCAATGTTGAAATGGGCATTTTATTGAGTTCCTATTTTAGACTACTCAGAGCAAATGAACAACCATCAGCTGCACGGGGTAAATAAACGTCAAATATAAACTATTTCGAGGCCTATCCTGTAATACTGTCACAGCCGTAACAAATTACTATTTACTCCTAGTTCGTATACTTGGTAGGAAAAACTGCTTTCTGACGGTTGTTGCCTTTCAGGAGGACGGCTGTATACATTCGTTATCATTACCTTTTGATAAAATGCTTTTTCTGAAATAGGAGATTGGATTTGTTCAGGAACTACCCCATCTTCCGGCTCATTTCAGCACCGAAAATCATAGAAGCTGTGCACAGTTGTCTCATATGGCTCGCCAGAAATCATCTCCTGCAGTGGACATCCAACAGTCCTTCACTGGAACTCGAACCCGGGGCGAACGAATAAGAGTCGAACAACTGATCACTACGCTATCGAAGCTAGCTCGCAATGGCCCGTTTAATATCTTCACTATATGATACAGCGTCCTTCCGTCACTGGCCTTTCAATGAGGAAAACCTGTTGAAACCACAATGATGGATTCCCATGATAAACTATTTTGCCTTAAGAAGCCTAAGTGATAAAAAAGCTTCACGTTCGAAAAGACCTATAGAACTTGGCTACGTGGCCAATTTCAGTAGCGGGAGAGTGGATTTGGTTATTATCAGACAGTGGTGAATTTAACTAGATTCTATGCTACTCACACGGTATCCAAACTCTGTAGGTTATTCAGCGGAATTTCTCCATTGTCCTTAAGCCCCCACAGAGGAGCCGTCAATCATAGTAGCTAGCTGTGCGGAGAATTCTCTGCTGACAGTCATGATCAGGGTCGGAAACGCGTTACGTCATGTGGTGTATAAGTTCAATATACCTTTGAGGGCCAGCCCAGAAAGCCTGGTGGTTCGGTGTTCGATTCAGAATCGTTCAAGTCCCCATTGGGGTTCGGTGGATGCGCAAAGAAGTGCCAAGATGAAACAGCTGTACAGTGCTTCCGTGGCTTTCAATGGAGAGTTGAATGTTTACACTACATGATGAATTATTTGTAAAATAAAACACTACTGATAATAGCTTTGTGCATGGATGCTAACTTCGTTCATCACAGCATTATTAGAGTCGATCAGTCGAACAAAACCAGACTGAATAATGATGGTGCTTGTGTTCGGTTAAAAAAACAGTCTGGTGAAAGATCATTCTACTCAGAGAACAACATAAAACAAATGACGAATAAAGAAATATTGGTTAAAAAAAGCACAAAAGCTAGTAGTTACTTTGTCACACATCCTATCAGAAAGATTTATTCCAAAATCAGGTATCACTTTCCACAAAATAATACATTTGAGTTCATTTTGGCACAGAGAAGCTTTTTATAATTCCATTTCTTCCTCTATATCTAGGTTCCTTTTTGTCTGCGAGATCGGGACATCCGAGTTGATCAGGCAGCATCAAAGGATGACAAGTATCAAGTAATTTTGTTTGGTATATGATGACATAAAATTCCCGCTGGTTTGGCATTCAGAAAGCTTGATCAAAAAAGATTGGGTTCCTCAATATTAACCAACGGACTGTTTGAAGGCATAAATTATGAAGTCGAAGTGAATAAATTAAAGTTATCTTTTGACAGTATACTACTGAGAAGCAGTAGATGAATAATATCATTGACTACTTAACTCTAGAATTTCGAGGAACATGATTCATGCTGAAGCTTGGAGATCTTTTAAAATATAAGTGCATTTTTTGAATTAGACGCCACCTTACCACGGGAAACAGCAGCACAGTGTGTGACCCTATTTAATTAATTAGCGCAAAATTGTACTGACAGCTCCAGACAGATACTCATGGAGATTTTACAGTAATAAGCTGTGTGCGGTCAAGATGCCCACTATTTAACGTGATGAGTTATCAGGTAAGGTGTGTAAGATAATCAAGGACTCTTTATGGAAGAAATCTCTAAGTGGGTGGGCATTTACTAGCGGTGGCCATGAGCATTCTCCACGATCCATCCAAGATCAGGCAAAGGTGAAAATGAGTAGCTTGCAAGCTTGGGAAAGGATTAAACGAATAACATTCACCGATTCGTCCAAGATGAATCACATGCAGGGAGTGAGCGAGGGTCATGCAACGGAGTCCGTGCAAAAGGTACAATAAGGAGGGACTGTGCAAAAACACAAACGGCATCAGAGTAGAGCAAACGTGATTCCACTGTTTGTTCACAATGAAGTGAACACTTCAAATGTAACGTGAGACGATTTGTCGTTAATTATTCATTGTCATGTTAGTGTTTGTTAAAAGCAATACTTCGTTGGTAGTGCTGTGCAACATCAATAATTGAGCGATGAACATTTTGGCCTTCCTCTGTCTAGCTTGAGCCATTTTTCTAGCAACTAGTATTTCACCAGGTTTGAAGGAAGTCGAACCAGAAAAAAACTTTGAGATGAAGATCAATATCGACCTGCATGTTGGTTCAGCCGAGAAACGTATTAGACGGATGTCACCAAGAAAATAAAGCCACTAAGAGATTCGGCAGTTAGTCGACTTACGCAAGTGAAAATGGTTCTGAAGAGAAGCACCTCGGACAACAAACACAAGGACAAAGTTAGGAAGGATGTTTTATTCAGCTTGAAGAAACTAGAGCGTACCGCTAGAAAGTGACAGATGGTGTGAGTCTTGAAGTTAATATTTCTTACTATGTGACCGAGAAATACAAGTTCGGCCGACATTTTGCCCTGGTTTTCAGTCAGCTTTGTTGATTAATACTCGGTTCAGGATTATTTATGAAAAATTATGAACATAATTCATCTAATTTTGGCCTCGATTTAATCAAAAGGAGAGTGCTTAAAAGAGCAGTTTATCTTCGGATTCACAAGGTGATTCGTTGCAAGTCATTTCATCGGTAATTCGAAGCTGCCTTTCAGAAAGAGGACAAATGTTTTCCATTTTTGGATTACTGACATAGCGAAAAACTTTGCCCAAGTTCGGATTACTCTAGAAAGGCACTTGCCTCAGAAGTGATGTTTCCAATACGTACCACCTGATGATACCATCTGAACTTGCTGTCAAAATGTTGTGATCTGGAAACCTCTCACGGTAATTAATTGCCGTGCGATTAATTAAAAAATGAAGATCTATCCGGCAAAATCATCTGCTTACCGATGTCATCCTTACGGTAATTGAAAATTATTTGCCAGGCGGGATAATGATATGAACTTGGCATTCTATAGGGCTTTGCAAACCTAACTGAGAAAAGAAAATACGGCTTACGTAAACGGTAACTTCCATTCAAATTATTAGAATTCCGTACCTTTAATGAATAACCAAAATCATAATATTTATCATGGATTTTTCATTTATCCTCTTTTGTTTTAGCCTTTGCCTTCCCAAGGTCTAACCCGAAACTGATGACATCTATTGAGAAGTCGATAATGGCATCAACGGGAACTGTGCATTTTTATCGTGCCTGAAATTATGTTGACAAAAACCAAAGAACGTGGTTGATCGGAGTGACCAAAATTTGACCTTGGGAGGTGACTTATGCTGTTAATGAGTGCGCTGCAAAGCATACAGTCCGATTATCGTAATCGGTGCTTTGGCTTTGGCCTTCTTGCTCTTCAACCATCCAGTCGAGATACTAGAGCGACTGACGTTTATTAGAATGGATTAGACGATTCAAATTGTGAAATTTAGTGTGAACAAATTTCATTAGGTACAATCATATAGAATTTATTCTGACAATAATGCGATAGATGAGGAAAAAACTCGCCAATTTCTTGATACATTTTCTGACTGCTAGATGCATGAAGTTTCACATGTTGGACCGTCTCGTGCAAACAAATTCATGGAATGTTGGACTATAGTTATGCGTAAATTAATGATTTCTAAGGTAACGCACTCTCCGACAGTGTGCAGTAAATTGATACAATTTGAGCATAATGAGATTTACCACGATGTGGAATTTTACCATTTAGGCTGCAGCAACCCTTCATCTTGATTCTTTAATTTCCAGTCTTATCCTTCCAAATGATGATCATGAATATTCCCAGTCAATTTAACTGTGGTCTCCTCCCAATCAAAATTATAGCAAAAAACCGGCGCTTGCATTCCCTGACATGAATTCCTCATGTGAACCTTCAAAACCGTGTGAAAATCGACTCAATTTGTTTTGTTAGAGATTCCATTGAGTGTATTCTGTTCACTGATAAAATAATTTAACATGAACGCGAAGACCGTGTTCACATCGGGTGTCACGGATTCATTGTTAACATCTATGTAAAATATAAGACCACCCACAATTATCTGTTAAAATCGCGTTTGAATTTCGATTCTGTAGGAGCTGGAAAGCCAGTTCGATGTGACATCAAAGTTGATACGAAGTATTTTACTTTCCGGTTTGATTTTTACACGTTGATCTGTTGTATTTCTGTTCGACAAAGTTAGTTTAACATAGAATGCAGACTAAAATATAACCACAGTTGAGGGGTGGCGGAACGACTTGATGCTGAGACCCCAAAAAATCTGCACCGTTAGGACAATCTTCCGGGCACTACCGACATACTTCCGCCTGTAGTCGACCAACTCAATTATCAGCTTTTATAGGCACTGTCTGCTATACTTCATCCGGAATTTCATGAAACATCGAGCTCAGCAGAGTGTGAGATTACACCAATTCAACACACACTGACTGATATTTGCATATAAAATTCTTCTCGATATCGAATGGTCCTCTTTTATCGTCACGTCAGATTTCAAGTTTCACAAGGTCTGTTTATACGTTTTTATTTCGGCCGAGGAAGTGCGTAGGACAGATCAATATGTGTTACATCTAGCCAGAATGGTCTTACTTCGCCTAACATTACATTAAGCCACTTGGTTAATTTCTCACCAAACAATCGATGCTCGACCCCAACTAGTAGACTTGACGAAAGTTTAAGAAAAGTGCTACTGTAACATAACAGTATGATTATTAGTTAGAAAAAACCGCTATAATACATTCATAGACAAAAACGGTGAGATTTACAGTGAATAAAAACTGTAGGAAACTCTTTCGCACTTTACCCGGGTCTATGAATGTCATATAACTATGCAGAGTTGTAGGCATTATTTCCCCCTCCCCCCCCTTCCCCGTGGCCATTCTAGCACAACGGGGCACTCGATTACGCTCGTAAAGCTGTAGTCTACTGAGCTACTGTTGGTCTACCGTCTTTCCAGGAGGGCAATCAAACTGTGGAACTCACTGCCAGACGAAGAGGCGGAGTAGGAAAACTACGAACTTTCCAAAAGGATACTTAACGCACCTCTGAGGGAGTGCTGGCGTGAATCATTATCGTGAGACCACAGTCAGGAGTGGATGGTGAAAAGGCTTACACGGGAAGTGCCTCACAGTCTCTAAGTCCGGAAACTTGAAACTTGTTGTAACCAATTTCATTGCAGAAAAGCACTTCTCTTCGTGCGAAAAACTTCGCACTAAAATCTTATCGGACTCGACTCATCCACTAAATGTTCATTTAGCGGGGTGTGTTTTCTTCTCATTCACAAGGTGTAAATACAACTTGGTCTGGTCCCGAACAACCTCTGATAGTTTACCTGTCCTGCCCCATCTTGTAAGGTACCTTAACAACCAATTATTAGTGTCCGGTGAACTCAAAAACCCTTGGTCTTAACTTATTTTGCTTTCATTATTTGATACGGGTTGATTGAATGAATTATTTACTTTATCCTTTCTAATTATTCGAACATACAATAAGTTTATCCAAGGGATACTTTAGCGATTAACAGAGCGCTGGAAATTCATCCATTGGCGTGAATGAAGCCACATTCTGCCTTGGTTTGACTAATTCAACCTGATCTCTTTCACGGTGCCTGGATTCAACACAAAACGCTGGTAGGACGGAGGAAAAATTAGGCTTGACGTGAACCATGAACGGATCTGTAGTTTTTTCTATTAGAATAACCTACACAGCTAAACCCACTGGTGACGAATTTGGCCAAAAGTTTGATATAGCACGAAAACTGGTCACCCTGAGGGATAGAATTTCGGAAATGCTAAAAAACACGCTCAGTGTCATTTTTTCCGGGGGAAAGACGAAATTCAGACGCAACTTTCGCCCATCTACGCTCCCTACAATTCAAATGAGTTTAAAGCAGTGGACCTAATATGGAGTGCTCTAGTGTAGGGCTGATTGGGCAAGAGAGTACCGGGTACGAATGACAGATGAAAGGCAAAAAACGAGATACCGGTCACATGCTTCCAGGGAAATTTTGTTCCATCATCCCTGTCGTACCGTACTACTTGCATCGAAAACCCAAGTTTCTGGTGGGAGGTTTGAAATCCGTAGCCATAGAAATCGATAGAATGTGCCAATCTTGGTATGGAAAACAGCATAATATGTTTATTTCTTTCATGAATTACGTGATACTTTTTTGAAACTGTATCAACGATAAACAACCGGAATAGATTTTTCCCGTTTCTCACACGATTTTTGCCGATTCACACTCATCAAACTGCCTCTTATTATATACTCGTGCTAACCAGTACCTAACGAAAGCGTAAAAGCGATGTACAAAGAAATCGTTGGGCAAGTAGACCTATACTGTTTGGCGTCACCTTATGAGCAGCTAGCAAAAAGTAACTCTGTATGCACCAACAGCGTTGAAATTTTCCGAATGAAATAGTCTTGCATCCACTATTTGGTTAATAATTGATGTGATTTCTCTTCTGTCCTACGGACGATCTGAAGAGACAAAACAAAATCAGTTTGGTTTTGTAACGGCCTTGCACGAGGACAACAAAAGTCATCAAATAATGAGAAACTTGCTTTCATGTAACAGAAGTATTAATTTGAAAATCTGATAGTGTTCCGGGATTGTTCGAAAAATGTTGAACCAATGAGAAGAACGAGTGACTATGCTATTACCTTCTATCAAGGTCTATCTAGCAAGTTCATGTGAGCTAACACTCGCTGGGATACCATTATTATATACTCCGTGGTTCATTCGTTGCCAGAAGACTTGTAGTGAAGTTCGCATGCAAAGTTTCTCTGATTCAACAAGACAAAACCCAAAGTGCGCAGTGTTCATTAAATTGCAAGGCCTGGTGGGGAGGACGCATTACTTTTCGTCATCTCGCTTTCGACATTTACATGAATAGTGTGAACAACCATACAAATGCCAGAGGATCATCGTATCAGCCAGTGTGACAATAAACGAAACCGTTGGCGGTCGAACGGTTTAGAGCGCTTGCTTACCACCTCAGAGGTCCGAGGTTCGAATCTCCGCCATCAAAGGTTACTTTGGTGGTAGACAGCAATGCATTGTCGTCCGGATCGTAACCACACCTGACCTATTGGGACCCTACGTAATCCTTCGCCACTCCAAGTCTCAAGGTCTGACTGCCGGTTATCCCCAATAGTGCTGTGTGCCTTCGTGGTTATGGGGTAGATGTCCCTTCTATTGCACTAATGAATAGGCATGTGATAAAGAAGAGCACTCAATAAGTCAAGATAAACGTTCGCATAAGAGTAATGAATACTACATACAACGTTGCGCTGTTTACTTAGTACAGCCTTTGGAAGTTTTCTTATTTCTACGGCTTGTTGAGGGCCTTCTGTTAGCATGTCGTCATCAGAGTGGTTTTTACTCATTCATGTTTCATTTATATCAGTCAAGCTGCATGCATCCAAATATGCAGTTGCATGAACCGCGATGGTGAAAATATATGCATTCATGTTAGACGTATTTCGTATGCATTGTATGAGATATTTCAAACCTATTCAAATGACTTTGAAAAGTCGACACGAAGTCTTCTGGTTGCTCAGTTTCTTTGGGAATCATTTAGCTATATCTTAAGTGATAATTGCTGTGGTACATACGCATTCGTTTGTCGAGAAAACTCTGCAGATGGATTAGCTAGAATAATCCAAATTTGCCAGCTTTTTAAAGTGCTACAAAATGTGGCATGCGTAAGCAGTGGACGAAGTCAATCTCTGATTGTTTGTAATGAAGGGGTATGTCAAGTCAAGCAAGCTCATGCATTACGCACAACACGGGATGAATATTCAGCTTTGCCGATTACTTACTGCTTAATTAGATTTGAAAATTTCCTTTTGTTACTAAAATTGTTCTTTGGGGTAGAATCACAGAGTCATATTTCCCGAAAACCGAACCGATACGTGAATCAGTTTTGTCCAATATGAAAGTAAAGTAGAATAAGTGATGTTTGGCAAGCTTACGACTGAATAGAATTGGTTTCCGTTATTGTTTCGATGTTATCTAATTTCAGCTGCGTATTTGTTATACATAAGGAGGTTTAAATTGATGCAGAAGGTTTCAAACGTATTTGCAAATGAGTGTTACCAGCTGTGAGAGCAATGACATTTAAAAATAATGCTATCTAATACACAGCACAAATCTGGCTTGATTTTGGTCTCATACAATAGAAATCTTTCATTACTGCCTTCACGAAACTTATTTGTAGGCATGCAGAATATATTGCAACAACTGTTTTATCAGTATGAGTGAAAGAAGATTTACATTTCATGCGAAATAGTTTAACACGCGCATCTAAGCTCATCTCGTTACCGAAAACCCGATGTCAGTAATGCGTGATCGACTATCTGCAACGGAGAGTCAAACCTTGGGGCAAATGCGAGAAAGTCGAAGAATTTACTGCCAGGCAATTTGGTTTGGCTTTCAACTTTTCGCTTCTAGGTAACCCTACCTGATATAACAGTCTTCTGTGATAGGCTACTACACAGCTGCCCAGTGTTTCCATTGCCCTGAAAGGTGAGTCAACCTTTCACAAAGCATGAGCAGACTCTTCGTATTTCATTTACAGTCTGATCTGTCAATAAAAAAATCAAATACCGACATTTACTTTGGATATTCGCATTAGAAAAAACCAAATTTATCCAAACGAGGCTTGTTCTTTGGAAAAAGGACTGGTACGTTCTGTTTACCTAAAATTTCATAGTAAAACAGACATTTGACTGGGGAAAACGAAATAAATGCAGTTTTGACCGGCAAATTACAATAAAATCCTGCATAAAATTGCCGAGTTTTGCATTTATATAAGGAATTCAGTTGAATACTATTACTGAAAATCATGCAAACAGAATCATCGCCCGAGGGCGCAATTAAACATGGATACGTAGTTATCGGATTTGCGATGTGAATAACATTTTTCAAACTGGCTCCAATGTGAATTTGCCGAGTCAGAATGCGCAAAGCCCTGCGGGAACAACCTTCGTCCAGCCTACACACCGGCATTATTTATTTCCGGATACTTGATCATGTCGCGAAGCAACGTCAATCGAAAGTGTGCCTTTCGTGTGCTCTACAAGACAGATAAAGTGCAAATGATTAAACTTACTGATGCAATTGCATCGACAACTGGAAGCCCCGGGTATCTCAAGAATGACATACTGGTCACCGTGCTATTCTCATTGTGTTTCCGAAGTGATGATTACTTCAGTAGACAGTATGCCGAAGGAAAGGGCTTCGTTTCGAACATAAATCGTACATTATTTCAATATTTACCTTTCTTTCCAACAATAATGATAACCTTCCTGGAAATAGAAGAGTGCAGAAAAAAATCCCAAAATTTTATTTACTTCACGTTTACACACACTGCATGATCACATGGAAAAAACTACTTTTTAAGTAAACAGAATAACAGAAACTTTCCTGTGAATGAAAATCTTTGACATGAACCTGATTTGTCTCACAGCTTGTTTTGTTCTCATCCGACAAAGCTTTATTTCCAGCCGGGTATCCAACCATTATTATTATACACATACCAAATCTCATCAAACCGTGTACGAAAATATGACAGCTCCCGCGATTTACTTTACTCTTTGTTACGAGTTTCATGAAAGTAAATTTCGAGAAGGTTACAAAGACCAGGTATTCGGAACTCTCCGCCCACTGACATCGTAAAACTCCTTCGGCATTATTGCTCTATCCCATAGTTATTCCCTTCACAGTCAGAAATTCTCTGTTCCTCTCTGTGACGGTATTACCCTCATGAAACGGGTAACGCTAGTCCCATTACGGACTGTCCAACTACGGTCGAGTTCACCTGTCCCATGGGAGAGATAATTGGCCTCGCGCGTACCGCTAAATTGCCAATGATACTGGTTCAGTTCATAAAGGTTAGTATGCGCAAAATAACCAATAACTTACTAGTAAAACAACACGGTCATTTGTCGGGATGGAATAGTCCTAACTGACACGATTCTCGGGTCAGCTGTAAATATAACACAGAAATACGTGTGCAGAGGAAAGTTGAACATTTTCGTATCCTTTCAAAAAAGTAGTCAATGACTTTTGTCCATACGCAGCTACGGACATCTTCTGAAATACTATACATTGGGGGAACGATGAGTGATAGCATTTATCAGATAGTTGTGACGAAGAATGCGATTTATTTGTTTATTTCAAGGCAATCAGTAAAAACCTTCGGCGAGATATGGAGAAAGCTTGATAATAAATGATGCAATCAGTTTGCCCGCAGGATGAAAACTCACCGCTTCCAAGGATTTTGCTGGCAGTGTCTACACTGTACGTATTTCCCGCACCGGAACATTTTTTGATTAACCGGTAAAACTGACTCACATCTGGGAGAAGTGCTTCACTATTAATATGGGTGAAGCTACAACTTTAGATCAGTGTAATAATTCACTTCAATAGTAAATTGAGGAAATATCCAAGTAAATCAGATTTTCTACCAAATAGAGGAGGGTATATATTAGGTTTTAGGTGGGAAAACACACGTTATCTTACCAATGAAGGAGGAAGCCTGCCACTGCAAAGCTTGATGGGTCATGCTGTGAACCCGTCTACGTCGCTCAGGGTTGTGCAATACACAACTCTCAAGTGCATGGATGTCTATTGATAAAATACAACAGTATATCACGAGTAATGTGAGCCTAATTTACTCGTAGCGAGTATTGTGTGAGAAGCTGAATTTGAAGAAAAATGACTGGTAATCAGTAACTTAAAGATGGTTAAGGTTTTGCATTCCGAAGATTCTTAAATTCTCGATTGTTCTTGACGAAAAAGTTTTTTGTTTATAACGGAAAAATATATGCAAAAAACTACATGAATATGGATATTGAGGAGTTGTATTCATAAAGTGAAATTCATCTGGCAACATCAGAGGTGAACTCACCGTTTAAAGCAATGGAAAGAATGTACTGCTGTTTCATGGTCATCAGGATTAATCAGTAGTGCCTGTCCACAGTGCCCCCACCGGAACAATAACCTGGACAGCATGATTCTGAATCGCTCACCTAATCATCATCCTTCCTGGTGACAATCATTTCTAATGATGAAGAAGAGACCATCTACTTTATTTCAGTGAATACTGAATTTTTTGGTTCGAGGAAGCCGAATTCGATACTGCGATTATCAATAATGTGGTCATATAGTTTTCAAATTGATAAAAGAGCGCACTGATAGGTAAAATTGTTAGTTTAAAATTTGGTGACTATTGGTTTTATCAATCAAAAAAGGGTATTTTAATTGCTGTTCTGTATCCAAGGGAACTTTTCTAACCGTGAAATACTCGGAAATCGCTAAGACGTTTGGGCAGAATATTCTGATTGGTTAGATTTGGTGAGTTCTTATTGGCTCATTGCTCCGTTCGTAAGCATGAGCATCGTTGTTACGTGCAACTCAGCTACCATTTGTAATTAGCAAGGCCATGACAGGATGACGGTAAGCTCATCTGTTTTTATTTACCTTATGCCAAAGCATGGCATTTACCGAGTTACGCTTAAATTATTCCCTTCAAACTGATTTCTTTCTCTAACAGCCCAGCAAAAATTCATCAATCTGTGAACTAAACGGTAAAACGTTTTGAATTATTCAAGCTAGTAACCTAAAACTGAACATAGTTCGCTCAATCAATTGCTCAAATAAAATAGAGTTTCACGATGGGTATCATTTTACTAAGGCTTGCATGCTGTTTAAGATCTTCTTACGTTGTACTTCTGAATTTTGAATAAACATGTATTGTGTTCAATACCACAAAATAAGTCCTGATGTCGTGTTAGAAAAAAGTCTGATTAAAAAAGCAAGTAAATTTTAAATATTGGCTCATTCTTTTTAAACATATACCAGTTGTTTAGGGGTAGGTGATGATTCTGAAACCTCAACTGCTTTATTCTCGTTTTTCTGTGCCGAATTTCTGTTGTGGTCTTTAGTCTAACTTACGGTTATTTTATTTTGAGTGACAGCTTCGGCAAAATAAAATGGTGTATGAATCTGAGTGTTAATTAAAGCAAAACATTAACACTGATGTTCCCCAGAATATTTACAAATAGAATTTGATCCAGATCTACATTGAAGAACAACTTTGACTTTTGGTTATACTTGCCCATTTTTCCATGCGTTTCTTCCAGTTTGGGCACTATTGGCATAGTCATTTGTGCTCAAGATAATCCACAATTGGAGGCAATGAGTAAAATCTTTTGGAGCAACACGAATAGAGGTTTAAACAGAGTTTAAGTCACTTATCGTTTATTATACTGACTTGAATAATCACGCAAATGCGAGGTTACTTTGCAAGGTTTTTATTATTAGACGTCTGAAATCTGTTTTTCCCAGAGAAAGTATTAGTGATGGTCGAATTTTTGATCAGTTTGTATATGCCTTGATAATTATCATATTCGTGGTCAATTATTCCGAACTACGTCGTAGTTGGTTAGGCACTTCCGTTAACGGAACACAGAACATACTGCTTGAACAAAGGTTACGATTAAGTAAGCTACAGGGTTGTGCACATCGGTTCCACCCTCAAGTCTAACAAGCATGTGCAACTGCAAACACTGTACCGTCTGTGTTTTGTTTCATTCTGTCAGAACATATTGACTTCCACTGGTTTTAATACAAATGATTTTACTCCAGGGGTGGTCAGTCAGCTCTGCAGTTAAAACTACAGAAAGAAATATTACTTCGTGTATTTTTTCATTCCGTTGTTTTCTCCATAAAATCACCGTAACTATATTCTAAATATATGCTGAAGTTCATGAACATATAATTCCGGCCAGAAATATACCCACCGTACAAGGAAGATAACAGAATAAAAGTCGGACTTATTTGGTTTTTCATCTGCTTTCTGTGAGAAGAAACATATGCATGGACTCACACCGGTGTGTTCCGCTCATTGCTTCGCACAGCTAACTTACGCGGTCACCTTATCGTTGGGCCTCATTTGTTTGCTGTTCCGTGTGAGTTGCAGTGACGCTCACATTATTCATTGGAAGGCGGAACCGCGCAGTCACACACTGGGTGAGTTCCTGGATTTGATCTTAATGTGGTCAGAATATTATTACTACTGAAATGCTCCGTTTAGTACTAACCACTGTGTAAAATTTAGAAGAAAAAGAAACACAAATAGGTACATTTACGTGAGCATTAAGAGACCAGACTTACAGAGTACCCATATCAAACAGGTTTTTTGATTTTAAATATACAAGAGGATTAAGCTCTCGCGGTTTTAATGGTTTGAAGGCCTACACCTCTTGATGAGTCGTATTGTGTAAAGATCTAATCTCCTACTAGTCACACCCGAAAATGTCACGAAATGGTAATGCTCGAAGGATTGCGTTTTTAGTTATCTTTCCGCTGTTGGCTGAAAGTAAAAGTAGACGATTGACAATTGGCCGTGTCCAGCTGTTTGTCTGCCTAATAAATATATAACGACATGAGTTATTGTGTTGTAATCACGCAAAATAGCTCTTCCCGAAGCTGTCCACGATGACCCCGATACTGTAAGCCTCAACGTGCTGATGCACATATTATTCTTGTCAACATATCAAGTAGAACCCATATCTGGCAAGTCCTGGTACCAACTCAGTAATCACTTTGTAGTTACTGTAAATGATGTACTCTAAAGTTCATGTCATGCGTAGAAGGGTGCAACTCCAGATGAAATGAATATGAGACAGGTATCTGTCACTCACCGGACTTGACAGGATATTGCAACATGCATAGAATGGGGAAACGAGGATAAAAAAAAGATGTCAGGGAACATTATCGAACTTTTTAAGGATGATTTATAAACATCATCAAAAAGGAATGGGGCCTCCATTCTTTAAAATAAAAATTTCAATGCACAACTTTTTCTCGTTTCTGTTCAGTTCCAGCAATGTCTAGACACTGCAGATCCTTATACCGAAAAGAACAAATGTAGGGTAGTGTCTTCTTGTGAAGCCAACTCCCTAGGACTTTAATTGCGGTGGCAGTTGTATATTTCCTTAGTGTAACCGACTTGAGGACTGGGACACGAAATCGAAGTGATTACCTTTAGACTCTACTGTTAGTTAGGAGACTGGCCAATATGAATGACAGATGACACATTCAAAAGGTCAGAAAAGGCAAAAGCATTCCACAGCTGATTCCGAGAAAGTGTTAGATGAAAGGAATGGAAATAATGACAGAGATAAAGCAAACTCACAAAATAGTTACTCAACTGTTATCGACCTCTGTCCTGTAACATTTCTCGGAAAGTGAGCAGTCTAAATTTTATGGTACAACCATCAACAATTAAAGACACACTCTGCTCACATTTGATGATTTTTATAACTGACATCGGCTGCCGTTTCTAAGGAGAGTAGCCCATCTCTGGTTGTGGGAAAGCCATGAGAGATACCCAAAGTTATCCAAAGTAACATGATTTTCAAGACAAAATGTCCTGCTGCGTGTTAAAATGTGGCCTAGTTGTCAAAGAATACCGCTTTTGGGTCAAATATCTGGTAAGCTAGGCTTCATGGGAAAATAGAAGCATTGGTCAACTTTGGACAGCTTGCCGCCTGGTCAGTTTTTCCAATGTTCATATATTCATGTGGTCCCCGGTAAATATTAGTCCTCATAAGGTGAGTTACAAATATTGTTAACATATGAAAGTGATTTGATGAAGGCAGTTAGTGTGAGTTCAAATGAGAATTTCTTCGCTATGTTCAGGTTACACAGAATGTAGAATTGAAAAAGAAATCATTGACGCAACAGTCACTTCACTAAACGCAGGTGTTTTACTCTTTTATCTAAAAACACGGTAGAAGGTGTTGTAAATGGGCAAAATTTTGAGCCTGTTTCATTAAAATCATTTCAGCTATTTATGTGGTGATTCATCCTACGAGAAGGTATTTGAATTCAACTCATAACTGAAATCACAATAGGATATTTCATCTATTTCTTCTGAGAGAATCGTCAACCGAGTACATCCACTGACTGCAATTTAGATCTGATACCTCTGAAGGACGATGCGTAGAGTAGTACATACGAGAGATAATGCTGTACAGTGATTCTGTGGGTAATAAAAATGCTCAGAGATTCGGATGAATTGTTTTCATAAGCAATTTAAAAGGGTACAGTATATTCGGCTTTAAGTTATATCACTGTTGCTACCATAATGAATTGTACAAAATGCAATGCTCAAGCCAAACATGACAATTTAGCAAACGAAGCTACGAAAGCATTCGTAAAATGAGCTCCGGGCTCTGAAAGTATTTTTGGGATTTGTTAGAAAACTACATGCCACTTCAAGATTTGTTTTGATAAGGCTAGTGGTTATCGGAGAATAAGACAGGATTTTAGGCTCCTCTTTCTGCAAAAAACTTTTTTTCAAAAGCGTGCACACATAGTCGTACTTGGTATACCAGTACTTGATTGGGTCCAAGAAATTCTCTCAGAATAATGTGAAGAAGAAATTAAATAATACGTTTAGAAATGCAACATCACATCGATTGTTCTTCCAAATGGATTACCATCGATAAAACCTACAGCCTCGCCTTATTCTGCCTGCTTGCTCTGACTGGTTTAATGATTTTCCAGTTTCATTCGGTTGTAAAACCAGTCTTGAAAAAGGTTACCCGTGGTGACCGAAACGTTGACAATCTACCAACGATTTCGACTACACTGTGTTATTAAACAATAAAATTTTACCAATAATGATTTTCGTTTTTCGTGAGTAACTTTGACAGGCAGCGGGAACGTTTGTGGCTAACGACTGAAAAAATAACACTGCAATTCCCCAAATGACCGCTTTTGATTGGCTGCGGCTCCCTTCAGGAAGTACCGCACTACTATTATAAAACATGAAGGGAGCAGACAAAATAATAAAAAAGCAATACCTATTACTATTTCAAGCAGCTGTAAGACAAAAATGGTTCCAGTAAGTAAAGCTTGACTTTTTTCTGCAATGTATACCTCCTACGCCAACACGTTTTGACTGAATAATGGACCGTTTCGATATGATTTCTCGCAAGAATGTCGATGAAACCTTATTTCAAATGCTTTGTGAAAATTCACCATATGTGAGGAAATAAATTCCTAAGTAAAAAATATTTGCTGCTCCTATTTTCCAAATTCTTTCCTGAAAGAACCAGCGAAATTTGGTCACGTTCTGAGCGGAACCCTACAGAAGTTTTGACCCTACGTTTTGTCTAAAATTATCTCAGATGCCAAAAACACTTTTCCCCTGTCGAGATTGTTATCTGTCTTACTCTATTAGCCTAGGAAATGATAGAATCTGGCAGGACCTCTAAATCACGTAGCGGAAAACAATGCAATTCAGTTGTTTCATTGTCATGAAAGACCACTCAGTAATTCGTATGAAAATAAATAATTAAAAAATTCAAGATAAACGGACTCGGTTTATTTTTTCTTTTGACCTCACATCCTAAAAATACTTGTATACCAACTATCCACCATTCAGAGATTCAGGTCGTTGTCATTTTTGTTTTTCATACATTAGTCTCGATTCATTTGTAACAACCAATCAGAAATCGCTTGTCCCCACATAAATTCGACCGGTTATGATGGTAGAATAATCTTTAAAATAACACTGGATGTCCCATTTGGTCAAAATTAGCGTAAACAAAAGGCGAATCTTGGACAAGGTAAAATTATTTCAAGCTGCTTTGTAGCTCTGCCAGCGTAATGAAAATCAACATAGCGAACGTAAAATTATTCGAATCTCGTAATAAAATCGGAGACCAAAACCGATTTGAAACATTTGCTTTCGTCAGAATCATTCATTTATTTACTCATCCATGTTCGTTTTCCATCTCCCCTCCGTGGACGTTCAGTGACTTTTGGCCTATCAGATTATGATCAAAATTTTGCCAAATTCGCAATTGACGCAAATTTGAGCGTTGCCATGATTTTATTACCAATAACCGGGGATATTGGAGCAGATTTTACTGCCTGTGAGTCTTCACCTGATTTCGTTTCATCTACTCCGTCGTGTCCACCTTTATTTACCTTCTTCTGTTATGTGGTCTTCCGTATCCGTTCGTTTCAGCTCAAATGAAAGTAATTAATTTGAACGGGATAAAGACAATTGGTAAAGTTTATTTCATCGAACGGTGAAACAGTTTCCGATAAGAGTTGAAGTCCAAGCTAAGCTAAAAACACCATGTCTTAGCTCTTTGAAGAACATCTAAAATACAAAATCATCTTTTTCGATAAGGGTATGTTTTAGCGATTGACTTCCGTCCCATAATTCAGTGAAGGCTGTTTGATTTCCCAATGGTGGTTATTCTGGTGCTAACTATGGTGATTTTATTTTATGAAAAAATTAGCGATTAGGATGAGGAAAAAGAAAGTTTATATGAAGTTCGCAAGGGTCCAACCATGAGAGATTATTTGGTATAGTTAAAACTTGCTGATCGGCAAGTTTGATCAAATGATTATCCTTTTAGCATCGAGCCCGGTTTCGATGAGTCACTGAGACCAGTGAATCTATCCTAACCCCCATGTGATAATTTGTAGCACGCATTTACTACAAAGGCAATTCAACCAACTGACGAGGAGATGCGAAAATGTCACCGCTTACTAATGTTTCAACTTTAGTCTAGGGTTCCAAAGCAGTGTATCACATCAGGTTCTTCCACACATACATTCAAGGTTCACTACAGACATAACCCTCAAATGCATTCGGTTATCAGTAGGCCGACCGTTTGTAGGCTAGGATTCGTAGTTAACGCGTCTCAAACAGCTCACCGGTCTCGTTTTTCAGTACAAAAAACTGACTTTTGACTACCGGCTTTGGACTTTATTGTCAGAACCCGTGGTGCAATGGGTGTAAACTCTCCGTCGTCCCAGATTTAGGCACTCTCTTCTGGCGAAATCAACATATTTGCAGTTATTCAGTCACTCGGTCTGTTAGCAAACCCAGTCGTAAACAAGTGAGTGACGGACGAGGTCAGATCAGCTATTTACTCGACGGTGATTCAGATGACCATTGGACAAGAAACTGTTGGTGCTCGAACCAGCTTTTATTCTGAACAAAATGGGGGCCCGATTTAAAAAGTAGCAGATATTGCCAACTGTTCTTCATTTATGCGACAGGTGTGTGAGCCTGACGTCGCTATCTAATCGGTCATGAAGACGTCAGTTATCAGATAAACGTCAGCAGTCGACAGTTTACCAAAGTCACCAATGTCACTGAAGAGCGAGCATGTATAGAGAACAGCCGAAATCCTACCTCATTTGAGATTATTTCCCGTTGCTGAAAGAAACATCGACTCTTTAATTGGAGTGAACGTGAGTCTCGCTAGCACAAAGCTGTGAAATCAACAAAACAGCAATTGATTATTTGGAATAATTGACATTTCCTCTGTTCATGCTCGGGGGCGCCCACATTCACACTCCGGGCCGAAAACCGACTTTTTATAGAAGGTCGGAGTTAGCTATGCAATTGTCAGACTGATATCCGGGCTCAAAATCCACCTATGATGGGCCGCATACTTTTTCCTTTTCATACATGGATTAGATCAAGCAAAACCTTATTGATTAGTATATCGAGCTTCCTTGCGACACGTTAACTGAGCCTGGCGAACTCCCCTGATTTTCCGTGCTGCCTCCTTTTCGTAAACAAACACTACCTATTTGGTTTCATCTTTACTTCACCGCATAGATGTTTCTGTGTGTGACAACTAGCTAATAGGACAGGACTGCACGTACAAATAATTTATATTTAAATATTTTTGCACTATTTTTGCAAATGAGAAGGTCAATTGGTCTAGTCCATCTTGTGACCGTGTAGATAAATGCATAACAAAAACAAAGTGCATCTGCTGAAATACCACATCAAGTAGGACCTCTTTTGCCAGACAGATTATTTGAGCACGTTGCATTAGGGCGCGACTGTCAGTTCAAATAAAACATGATGCATGTTGTGCAACGTATCAATCACAGTGGGTCACGAAATGCTCCCCAGATTCATCCTGATCAGTGTTTGGCACTTTACCCAGGCGGACAGTTGGATACAGCATCTGGCGCGTATGCATTCAGGATCAGTTTTTGCTAATTAGTGTCTATCTCAGCCTTTCTGTCCAGAGTGTCCTTTTTCGCAATCCAACTCATTATTTCACACTGTGTACGGCTCACTGGACAACAACCACCAAAACCAAACACAATATGTACAAGACATTTCATCTCACGATAAAAGAACAAACAATGTAGGAATATAGAAGCATCCGTATCAAACAACCAGGTGCAGCGTCACATTCGTCTACACGTCAGCACCAGGTCTGCTACCCAGCAAATGTTCTTGCTTCCAAACTAAAGCTTGCTATAGAAAATTGCCTAGACCTGATTAATTATAAAGTAGTTAGACGGATGAAAACTTCCATTACCGGCAGCCACCGTTGATCTCGGATATGTTCTTTTGGTCACGCGCGTAAACGAACATCAGACACTACGGCAGTAACTTGGACTCTGATGTCTGCTGCATCGGGTAGTTTGTAGACCATGTTGCACGAAATTATCCGTCTGGAAGGGGCTGATATTGTGGTATGCAAGGATCAGTGCCTTCCGTGAGGGGGGGGGGGCTGCTCATGTTCGATCTAAAAATTACACAAACACAGAAAACTCCATGAACACAAAGACTCAGTAGGTGCATCAAAAAGGTCCTACACTTACTTTATTGGAGCTCCGATATGGCTGCTGACAGCCTGCCCATTACAATATATTGTTGGATCTACGGAATAGCACACGGGAAAGTGAAGGTTCACGAACGCGATGGTGTGGTAGTCGAGCTGTGACGACAGCCAGGGGTGCAACTGCGTCTAGTTCGGATGGTAAGAGTACTAGAGGCTCAATTCGGGATAGATGTGGTCCATGCATGGAGTTCAGTGAAGAGGCAGATGAGGAACCGGAAGCCCTCATATCTTGTCCAACCGAGTAAAACATGACAGCATCTGCCAAGCTGTTCACATTTCTGGGGATGAGCGCGAAGCCCGAGAGAGTATGCGATTCTCATTGTTAGAGTTGGCCGCTGGATCGACTGCTGGTGGTGATACCGATGCCTCTGTGGGAGACGGTTCTGCGCATGCAACAAAGGTTCCCGGTGCTTCCTCTCGAGTTCACCTGATCTGTGGTCAGCATTTGAACTCCGTGTTCATTTAGACATTGCTCCTATCGTCGCAAGTGTTTGTCCCACTTTACTGTACAACGGATACCCAGAATATTCAAGCCCGAGGTTTTCACCTAATGCTTCGAACATATTTACGTCTAATTCTTCTCTAACTGAAGCGTCAATATTATTTCTTTTAATTTACGGAGTAATAAGTAGTATTATTGAGGTATCGTTGAATGAGAGGTTAATTTGGTATTTCCTTTGTTGATAGACCTGGTATAAGCAAAAGGTCTGACAGTCAGATTGATCCGTGTGAGATCTTGGAGTTACTGTACTAGGTTATTTGTTTCTACGATGGTGAATTATTTCGTCAGATTTCATCTTTTGATTAAATTTCAGCCTGCTATGAGCAACTTTTTGGACTTTTGAAAGTATCATCGAAGTTTATCGTAGATAACTTTGACAAAGTTTCATTACAAGTAGTTCAACAAGACCCTGCTAGAAACTGGTATATTTTTTAGAGTTAGAATGAGTAAGTAACAGCCATTGTGTATGGGTAAAAGGACGTTGGATTTGCTGAATATGATTCGTTATGCGGTACTAACGATCAACTGATCACTGAAGTCCATGGAAAAACTGCACAGCAGCTTCGTCCTTGTCAGGAATTATCATCAATACACATGCCTCGAGCCGCCACGAGGACTCGAACCTGGAGTGAACTACTGTTTGTTGTGATACGTTATTTCCTAATACTCGCATATTTATGGTAGCCAGGCTTTGTAGGCTGTTTAAAACGGAATGACTTCACTGTACTCAGGCACATACAGAAAAGTCATCTGTCACATGAGTCGATCTCTGTGCGCGAAGCTGCTTGTTACCATTCGAACCCAGTGACGTAAGGATGCTGTATCGTGTAGAGTAGATGTCTAACAAACCGCAGATAGTCAGTCCGGATAGCCTTGTGGTTGAAATGTTTTATTCACGGTCGTCACCCCGTTTTCGAATCCTCGCGCGGGCCCGGTGGATGTGCTCTGCTGATGATTCCTAACAAGGATGAAACAGCTGTACAGTGTTTCCGTGCTTTTCAATGTTTATTAGAGCGTTGAAAGTGCATGATGAATCACGTAATGCATACCCAGTCTCTTACTACTCATATGCAAAAAGTACTATAGCCATTCAGTGTGTTGCTGCTCATCATTCGACAAATAAATGAAACAGCTGTACAGTGCTTCTATGGTTTCCAATGAAGAGATGAGCTTTATAACTGCATGATGTATCATATTCCACAGCTGCTGTGTTCACTGCTTTGAGTAAGGCCACACGTTAGAATATTTTTTGGAAGATAAATACTACTTGAATGATTCTTTACGAGCAGCGTTATTCTTTGTCGAATCTTGATTCCAGTTGGTGAAGAGATATGGTTTCGTTCCACCGGATTCGTCTCACTTACTTCAACTGCCATAAATTTTCGTTGCATGTCGAAAAGTTTGTTCTGGTACTCTATTTATCCACTGACTTGTGTGCCCTAGTTTCTCACAGCTGAGCACGTCGGTGACAAACTCACGACTAAACGCTACAAACACTTAGCCGCAGCATGTGTTTCATGATTTTTGCTTCCTTGTCTTTCTTGATTCCTCTTTATACTGTACTTGGTGTCTAAAACGTTCGGACGCGCTCGTGGTGCTGCATAGCATACTATTTTATCTCCTGTTTTACTCAACAACTGACTGCTAACTACTGAGGGAACCCCCTGCCAATTTCGTTTGGTGTTATCGTCTAGAACGTCCTTTGTGGTCGAATTGGTAAGACTGGCTTCCCAATCAGCCTTGAGTTCTCCAGTAGCGTTTCAGTATGGGGTAAAGCAGTCAAATTTAGGTAAAATCCCTAAAAAGAGTCGAATTATTGTTATGTTTTATATTGCTAATGATATATGAACACCAGGAAGGAAAAGAGACTACACTAGATACATTTTGGCCATCCGAAATTCGGAATAAAAGCGAGTGGATATAAGTCGTTCGAAAAAAGGTCTCTTGATTTTCTTGCAGCAACTTTTTCCAGCTTATTCCGCACGAGACCGAAATTGATGTCATGGATAGAAGTTTTATTTACGTTTGTAGGAAATCACCACTGGAAGTCAAATAAGAAAGGAGACAAGATCACCGAAATTGAATAAGTTTCTTCCGAATAATTTCCTTGTTTTCTACATGTCCAGTGGACCACATCTTCCTAATCATTCGGGAGACAATCGAAAGTGCTCATCGCAGTTAGTTTGCAGTATCACTTTGCTCGATAAAGAGGTCACTTGACCAGTCGGAGGTGTATCAGTTTCGAACCCCGGGAGGGGGTGGGGAGGTTATTGCGAACGTGATTGGGAAGATACGGGACAAATGAAGCAGACAAGCGAAACTTGGCATTCTATGAATGGTTCATTGCAAATATGAAATAAAGTGGTAGTATTCACATCTTTCTGACAATTTAGATTGACGATGTGCTATAACAAGAGAGAAACTCCAGTCTGGTGCTTCCGAGAGCAGGCTTGGCTACATAGCCTGAGGTTTGTACGTGAAAGATGGGGTCCAAAAGGCAGTCAAACTAACAAAGTCTCATAAATCCCACGCCCTACTTGCAAGTAATCACGATATATATATAACTTAGATTGACTTGGTAAATACTAACAGTGTGGAAGAGTACGTATACTACTTACTGAAGAGGTGAGTAGTTGATTCCTCGAAATCAATTATGAACAATTGTGGAACGAAAATCAACGCGGCTACGTCGAAGGAACTGAAAAGAGTGGGGTAATAGAAGACGTGTAAACCACGTGATTGCATCCTCCGACTGAACAACGGCTGCATTTAAGTGGACCAAACTGGTATAATGCTAGTAAGGATTAATAACGTGATTGATTTTGACTGTTTAAACAGGCAGCCAGCACTGTGCTAATTGCCTACAAGACACGTACTATAGGCCATCGCAGCAGTAATGGAAGAAGGCAATAGCGCAGTGAGTGAGCCAGAATACTGGTCTAAGGCTGGCGTGACTCGACCCATACGTCATGTAATTCATTATGCATTACTAGGGCGTATCTCTCGAGTGGAAGTATTTGGAGGCCGTGTACACCTTTTTCATCCCGTTTGTCAGGGATTGTCATCCGAGTTGCACATCCGCAGAGCTCCAGCGGCAACTGAACCTCGGGGTTAAGAGGTTACATGAGTCAAACTCCTAACCACCACCGGTCTACCTCAAAGGTTTATTTCACATCCAGACTACGTGCCTGCAGCTTCCGGTGGCAACGTCCGATTCCCAGTTGTTCACACCATGTTCGAAACCCTATTCGGACTCAGTGGATGTGCGCACCGAAGGTAGTCTCCTAACAAGCCAGGTGAAACTACGGTGCGGTGCTTCATTGGGTTTTGACACTGAGTTGTGTGTTGACACTCCAGGCGTAATTTAAGGATATATTGAAAATCAAATACATCTCTGTCAATACTGATTAAAAGGCATAACTATGAGTGTTTTGCTTAACGGATGGTGATTCTTCTTAACTCGGATCTTTAAGGTATCTGAGCCTTTATGGCATTCTACGGTTCTCAACTCCAAACCCAGAAGTTATAGCCACTAATCCCGTTTTTGTTGCAGCAAGCACACATCTGTTTTATCCATGCATTCTCCAACAAGAAGAGTACACATTAGCACCATTTATTGCTGCCAGATATGTACCAAATGACTTTTCCCGTGCCTCCGCATCTGCTCAGACCTTCTTAGCAGCTGTCGGATTCATTAAGTCACACATCAGCTTGCAAGCTACTTCGAATAGGTCAAATGCAAATTGGGGTGATATAAAAATGTTCTGAATGCTCGTGACACATCATTAACTTCACCGCCTAAAAGTTTCCTTCGCCCTCACATTCGTGGTTTGTTCATCCATGCCCAGAATTTTCAGGTTAACCGCACACGTTTTACGGCTATTTTCCTGTTTTGTATGTAATAAAACTCTAATATCTATTCGCTCCACCAATTTCTTTTCTGTTATAATAAATATAGGTTTACACAACACTGCTTAGGCTTTGCCCTACGAAAATCAATCAACCAAACCAAAACAAACGTTGAACATTTCAACCTATGAAAACGGGATTTAAGTGGCTCCAGAATTTTCATATCTTTGTTCACATGAATGGTCTAAAATAACAATTTCACGGTCAAAAATTTATCTTTCCTAACTTTTGCAAATTCAGTGTGTGGATTTATCAATAAAACGGTCAGGCCCGTTGCTCTTGTGGACGCCAGTTGGCCGGAATTGGAGAATTACTATCGAACCCAAAGATTCTATAAACACGAGAAACCGGAAGATCAAACGTTCGACCGAAATGAGGAATTGGGTGGGAATTTGGAATCCAACAATTTACAACTATCACTCCAGGCCAGCACTGCTATCCGTTGCTATCGGCGTCAGTTATTAGTCAGTTTAAGTTCACGACTTCAACTACCCTTGGCCACATTGATGGACATGAGTGAATGCCCCTCGACATTGATCGAAGCAGCTATCGGAGCCGGTTCCGTTGTTGGGAAGACAAACGTGGCCGAGTACCCGTATCATCGCCTATCAAATCCGGCAGCTCCACCCCTGATTCAATCGTTAGCCCCAAGCCAGGACTTAATGGCTGAGCTACTCAAGCATATCACTTTGTTGAATGAAGAAGTGTGGAAAGGATTTGCGATTGTATATGAGAATGAAAGAGGTATGTGCTCGGAACTCTATGCAAACCTACTCTGGTTTGTATGAAAAGTATTCAGTGAGAGAATTACTATGGGAAAGTGAAAGTGAAACTCTGCAGGCACTAAATGACTCCAGCATGTGACGAACTTAGGAGTTCCCCCTTCTCACATATTAGGTGTGCAGCTTTCATTTACTCCCTGTTTGAAATCTACCTTTTGACTTGCTTCTGGAAGGTTTTTCCGTGGGAAATAACCAAGCCACGTAACCACAAGAACACCTTGTCTAATTGAGGAGAGAATTGGTGTGGCGAAACGCCTCGGTCCCCAATACTGCGAATACAATAACGAGAGCCTGATGTTCCAAAAATTGCTGTCAACAGCCTTTTGAGAATATGTTTATTAAACAAAGCCGAGGGCTTTAGAAATTCTGCTAATGGGTTACTCTGCTTATCTGTCCAAATAACATTAGCACATAGCGTCCTTTACAGTGTACTAACCTATAATTTCGCTGACTGCAGCCAGATTTCCCTGTAAATCAACCAGTACTCACCAGTTCAGTATACAGACATGGTTTGTGATTGAGTACATTTTGACACACTTGAAAATTGCCCGAACTTCATCTGGTGCAGACAGCACACGTGGTTCTAAAGCATAAAAGGGATTTATGTATGGGTTCGAAACCCGCCAGGGTCAACGAATTTCCATATCTGGATCAATTTGAAGTAGGCTTTTAACAATATTGAAGTAGGAGTGATTTGTTCGAATCTACTCTCTAATAAAATTGAATATTTTCATAGATGGCAGTGGAGTTTTTGTTTGTGGTATGGGTGATATAACCACCCAGTTGCGCACGAAATTCAACCTTATTAACGGGAATGGTGAATAGTTTTCATAATGGTTTACCCATGGATCTCAGACTGTATTTTCTTAAATCTACGGCTGATGAAAATATGGAATAGTTTTGTTGATTTTCCTGTTGCACGGATTAAGGGACAATGTGCACGGGGACCTTTATCTGCACACCGACCAAGTCACCTTGACTCGTGATGAGATGTTTATGACGATCTGAGGCTGTTGAATCTCTTACGAAAAGGTTTAACATAGAGTGGGAAGATATCAAGCCTTGCTCACGTTATTCGAAAGAATAGACCACTTGATGACAATAATGTTGGTTCATTTATTGACCGGACTTTTTACTGATCGCAGTCACATAATAAAAACCCCAAGAACTATTCCGATTATCCCAGGGCCTATGTAGGTGTGATTCAAGTTGATGCACACCGAGTTCGAACCCTTATTGGAACTAAGTATATAATTTTACTGCTACTGTTATTACTACGTAATCACATCAGCTCACGTGAAACATTTGTTCAGTGCTTCCATACTTTTCAGTATTCAAATCAGAAGTAAATCTACGTGATATATCAATAAAAAACACATCGACCCTTTGAAGAAGGAAAACTGAAGGTTCCATCTTTCTTTGTAACGCTTTTTTTACCGTGCGACAGATTTTGAAAAATATCGCACCACTTTGGAACATATTCAAACCCCGGCCTTGCTTCGACACTGGGGTACTAATTCATTCTCGAAAGCCAAAATTGTACGCGATATCAAACACCTCCAGGCATTCTTTTTGGATTTATCAACTGCGAATGTAGAGCAGTTTTTCCAGATGGTAAGTTCACGTGATGAATCCTCCAGAATTAGTGTAACCATTTAGAAAAACCGGGTTTTTTATTACAAATTTTCACTCACAGCTGCATTGGGTGGATATATCATTGAAAATATTCACGCTTGTGAGACAATTACACTTTATGGTTAAAAGGTGTGAGAATTTTCTTTGTATCTGCTGAAATCTCAGTAATTAGGTGAAGAAAAATATTTTTTCAGAAACTAACAGTGTTTGTCAAGAGGTTTTACTTCCCCTCCCCTCTTTAGACGACTATTTGGGTGAATTATTGAAAAATACTTTTCCGCTTATCAAATTATCCTAAGTATCACAGAACTGTTCCCCTTTCTGGTTCTCATTTCTAGATGTCAAGCTAAACAAAAATCATAAAAATCACGGTAGAGTACCAGTTGCCTGCTGAATTCGTTACCTTAGGTTGAAATTTTGTAGAGGACAGAACAGGACAGAAAAATCGGGCTTAATGCATTCATAGTTCAACACGACTGTTCATTCATACTGATCAAAAAGTCCATGACCTAAACGGGACAAAAGTATGCTACTTTCCTTTCTACTGCAATTATATTGAGTAAAGCTACAGTTTCTGGAAGTAAAGGAGAAAGAGTTACGTTATCTTAGTAGATTAACTTCAATGAAAGCTCTAAGCGTCGTATCATGATTACATAACACAGGTTTGAGAGAGAGAAAATAGGCCCATCTGTGAGTTTGATTATCATCAAATACTCAGCTATATAGGACCCTGCGTTTTTGTCTTGAGGAAACCGGATGTGTTTCGCACCGTCTATTTTTCGCCCCTTGGTAGGTGGTTATATTAGTCTTTCCTTTTCTCGAGGTGAAAATCACTGTAACGACTGATGAGCTAGTGCTCAACGCGTCATCTCCGTTCTTTACATCTGGTAACACAGATTGGCGCATTGAGGAACCTAAGTGGGATCATTTCCCGAGGCTGCCAGACTATTGTGGGGAATCGCAACCTTCTCAATAGCTTCAAATATTGGTGTTTTGGTTGTAGCTAAGGTTTTTGGCTGCCCTGATGTTCTGGTTGCTGAGCCTGACGTTTAGATCACAGACTACTCATCAATAGTCGAGGTGACGTTGTCAGTCATCTCGCAAACGTTTCATCCCCAGCGAGGTGATCGACAATGTCACCTCGACTAGTGACGAAAAGTCTGTGATCTAAACGCCAGGCTCAGCGACCAGAACGTCATGGCAATGGCAACTTTGTTCAAGTACCCACTGGCCTTCTGACAGCATCAATCAAGATGAACATCTATAGATTATTAAGTGAACTTTTGTTAAATCTATCCAGAAAGAACCATTTTAATTGCTATATGGAAAGAAAACTTTGCCTTTTCTTTGTATTCTGTCTGAATTTAAAGGTCAAACATGACTTTTAACTTCTGTTTGAAAAGTATGATCAAAGTTGAAATGTTTCATTTATCAAAAAATATTTTCTCGTGTAGTTTGCGAAACAGACACATGAATGCAAGCCACCAGACTATTTTTGTAAGTCTAACTCAAACATCCATTAAACTTGAACAGTTTTGGACATCGATTTACGCTCTGTAGGACTATTTACACAAGCGGTCTATCCAAACTGGTCATTTAGATTTTTGGTGCCACAAAACAATATCAGCTTTGCAGTAAACCAAGCACTGTGCCGTGCCTTGTCAACGTTTCGAAAATTGTAGCCAACAACTTGATTCTAACTATCGTCTTCAAGATCTTGATTTATGAACTGGTTTGTGACTTCCTGAGAATGACTTTATTTGGTAGACTGCAACACAAGCAAACGGAAACCGCAACACCAGCAGTCACAAACAGCACCGTTAGCTTCTGTTGACCGGTATGACAATTGATATAAAAAAAGGAATTACAAAAAATGCCCCTTTCACTTTCTGCGAAATGTCCGCCAACTTGTTTGAAAACCAGTCTAGAAATTCTCAGTAAATTTCTCTCAAAAATTAACACGTAAGCCAAGCAGGTGCACAAGCAGCTAAGGCTTTTTCCCGAGTAATTTGGTGGTTTTGCCTGAAAATACTGAAACTTACACTTTTCAAATTAAAATGGCAGCATAGGCCTATTGAGTAGGCCTAAACATCAGCATGCATTCGACTGCTGTCCGACCGTTCAAGTTTTATGAATTATGGCCATACAGCAAAATAATCCATCGAGGGATATCACATTGGTTCTATGGATTATTCCATAAAATACCTATTCTTTCTTGGGACTCAGACGCATTCTTGTTTTGGATCTCAGCGACGTGATCGTCCGTAGGAGTTATTGATGGTAATATGATGGAGAGAAAGTCTTCTGCAGCCAAGATTTACGAGGAGCCTATAACTATCCGTCGTGCGGTATCAAAGCTTTCCTCGATAATCTGACCTTCCTTGTTCGCAGGGTAGTAGGCTGTGTGAACCGCAGTGCATTGAAGATAAATTCAGTTAAACCCTGTAGACTCTCAAAAACCTTTCCATTGTTTTTATTTTCACTCTGTATTTAAACTTGTTTTGTCTCAAATTTTGATGACTCGTTAAAATGAAAACGGTGTACTTGGAGCTTTTTATGAGGCTAACAATTAGCTTACAAGAGCTTTTCATGAAACGGTTCATCCGATCTGTCAACATAGGTATATAGTTGCCGCAACAACTGTGCTTTTAAGATCCTTTGCAAATCATTCACAGGCCCCCGTTTACATTACTCATAGATACATATACCAAATAAAATAGTGTCAGGAGATTTCATTTATATAGATTATGATTCTTCATGCTGTAGTGCCGACCTGATCAACGCTTAAATCCATATAAGTACGGTACAGCTGTTCCATCCTTGTGAGGAATCATCAGCGATACACGTACACCAAGCCCCCTATTCGGATCGAACCCAGGGTAAACAACTGTGATTAGAACACCTAATCACCAGGCTACCTGGGCCGGAATGCAGAGGTTGGCTTGATGATACTTTTAGGAGACAGCAATACTTTGTCACTCACTTTAGCACAGAGTCCAACTGCTTTTCACACGACGATCCACTCCTAGGCTGGACGGGTTCTCCGTGGAGTCCTAAATGAAACAAATGTATTCCATTACTGTTAACGGCTCGCAGAGCTTCACTACTGCAGCAACAGATTTGATCCATGTAGAAATAATATGAGAGTTGATACTGCTAGATGAATCGTATGGTATATATATATATATATATATATATATATATATATATATATATATAGAATTCCGTAATAAATCAGGAATCCACGAAATTTAATATCAGAGTGAATGAAGTTTCATGTTTTGGTTTCGTTCGCTGGTGGTTGATGTTATCACAAAAGTTACTTGTATTGTATTATTCTTTGGCCGTCCAGTTTTTCACTGTGGTGCTAAAAATTCATTTTTCAAGTGATTTGCAGCAGCAAACTGACTGGCAATGGTACTTTTATCGAACCAGTATTATAAGCAAGAGCCATTAACTTTGTCCGAATTACGTTTGACCCTTGGAGTTATTTATGCGTCAAAAATGACTTTATCACCGGCAACTTCCGTCATGTAGCTCGGATAATTGCACTGAGCCGAACTGGTGCTAACAGTTTGCTTCGAGCTCATTTCAACTTGTTTTGGATAATAAGCCATTCCGAAATTGAAGATTACAGTTCTTGGCTCACACTACTTTTCAGCAAGTCCTCGGATTTACAAAGTTCAAACCAATGTCAGTGAATGCCCACCGATGCTTACAACAAACAAGAAACTCGATTAGCAATTGTACCCTGGGTTAGCTTAGATTCCGGTAAAATGAGCTGACTGTGAGCAGCACAAGGTGGATAGCCTTACTGTGTAGTAAGTATGATTGATCTATGCTACTCAAGGAAGTGCCCAAATGTGAAAATTCACTATGAGCTGCAAAACTCTGAAACTATAACGGTTGCATGAAAAGCACATATATTGCCACTAGGATCTCATTTAAGCAGTCAAGAGTTTGAAGGGATACTTTTCAATAAAGAGTATCCGTTCACAGTTCAGAAGATTCAAATCAGATCCTAGGGAAGACGTGTAATATATATATATATATATATATATATATATATATATATATATATATATATATAATTGAGAGGAAAAACAGAACAACATGAGCATTCATTTGATCTAAATATGCCATCTTAGGAAGTGTGGGTTTTCCGTTGCTTCAGAATGACTCATCACGTTTCATCAACATTTACGCAATCATTAAAAATCCATTCCAGTCTTGTGTAGTTGTTTAATACCTTTCGGGAATTCAAATTGGAATTGATTCATGGAGTTACCAGATGGGAATTGAACGGTAGCACAACCTGATGTATTGATGTGTGCTGAACTGATCAAATTCATGTAAACGAAATAGAACGAATAGCTAGGATAGTAGGTTGTTTGCGATGCCCCCATTTCAAATAGGTCCCTTCTAAAAACCTACATCAAACGGGCCGACGGTTACGTAAGTGGCACGTGCATAACTTTCAAAGTCAGCAGCAGTTGCGCCCAACAATTATTTGGAGTTGATGCGTGGCAATTCATCCACAATCCAGCCAACTGGTTGACCTATAAGATATCCACTCGTACGCTTCCCAAGTGAAACGAAGCGAATGTGCACCACTAATAAGTCATCAAGTAGGCGATACAGCTGAACAATGTTTTCACGAATACTGATAAGCAGCTGGACTTTATAATGAATACAAATTCTACCGTCTTACTTCCCAATGGTCAACTCTGGACTCGGGTGAGTGTGAAGATCGAAATGAAACCATTTTACTCCATTTATGGCCACTTTTGTTCTATGAATATCATTCTATCAAAATATTTTACAAGTATTGATATCCATTGCGCAGTCATTTAAGTGGTGTCCACGCGCCGGATTTTTAAAATTTGAATGGATTCAAAAAACGTACTTTCACGGTCTCCGGTTAGATTCCGACTTGCGGAGTTGAACTTTTGGGTACGAAAAAAGCGCTTGAGGTTCCCATTTCTCCGATACACGCTCTCTTTAAGAAAACTCGAAGTGGTTCAATACAGCGAATTGGTATAAATGCTCGAGAGAGGGAGAGAGAAAGACAGAGATCCTTGAAAAAGAAAAAAAATGTGTGAGGTCATGTGAGTATTCTTCTTTCAAATCCACATAACACGAAGAATTAAAATTGGGCTCTAGTTGGATTTCAGTATAAATCCACTGACGAACGAGCTTTGTATAATATCCTTGAACTCCAAATGAACTGAATTACGAGGACCTCGTTTATGCTAAATGTACTATCGTAGGTGCACCTAAAATTGGACCGAACTATGCCCAAAATGGAAGCAAAATGTTTTAAACAGTGAGGTTATAAGTTCCAAGGTTTTCCAATCGTTGTCTAACAAGATCATGAATTTCTCAATGTCTTTTCAGGTTCAGGCTATTTTCGGTACATTAGTTTTCCGAAAACATTACATCCTGAAACCAAGCATACCGTTAGCATCCCTGATAACTGTCCAACCTGTCAGAGGAGTGATCCTGTCATCCGTACTTTACTGGATATGGTTGACAGTTAGCTATTTTGAAATATAGTTATAGATCTCAAACACTTTTTAGAACTTATTTTTCAGCACTGTTTCATTTTTATCAAAACGTATAATTCGACGATTTTTTTCTTTCCAATCACAGCTTGGAAACCAGGCCCTGGACATTCAGTACTCCGACTATTTCATTTTTAACAACGTAAGTTACCGTCAATTTTTAGCAGAATTCGAAAATATAGGGGATGAAAGAATGCTAGTTGATTACAGTAAAACAAACTAGGAGATATGAAAGTATCCCCAAGAGCACCGCATCGTTTATGGTGAAACTGAACTAAAATGTACTTGCATACATTTTGGAAAACCCATGAATATAAATGAGATCACAGAGGAGATATAATATTGGAGAGCACTTGTATGAAGCTGACTGAGCAGAGGAGTGCCGGGCGCACATACCTGATGAGCGTCCACAACGGCAAAATCGATCATGTGCTTCCAGGGAAATTTTGCCCACACGTTTACATACTACTCATAAATATATATCTATATATATGCAACCTGAATCGTCCGGGGTGGGAATGAATACTCTTCATTGCAGAGTCTAAAAATGAATCAAAACTTCAATTTCTGTTATTTATTTGTTTATGGGTCACTGCTAACTCAACTAACAACCAGGCTGCATGTGAAAGGGCTCATTTTGATAGCAAGTAGTATGCTAACTGGTGGAAAAACTTCCCTGAAGCACACGACCGGTTTCGGGGTAGTTGCAGCTCATCAGTCATATATATATATATATATATATATATATATATATATATATAATGCGTTGCGACAAAAGGAAAGCTTAAGGATCAGGGAATTTTCGATAAAATAGAGCATGTAGTGACTCTACTTAAAATCAATTTCAGATGCTTTTCTACAGTTCTTGATCCAAGGTAGACTCAAGAAGTGATGCTCATCCAAATGTCGATAGTGGTATTTACTCTCGATAAAATCTATCGACAGAGTACAGTGACAGTCAATATGGTTTCTTTTCTCATCCATTTACGCTGTTAGCCGGGTTCACAAATCACACCAAGAGCGCAAATGTCGTGAACACAAAACAGACTATCTCATATTTAGGATGGTCACATTTGTCCAAACTAAGAGCGTAAGATATAAAAGAAAAGGATATTTTTGTTATTGTAAATATGAGGGAGAGGGCTGAAACCATAATCCTGATAACAGTAGTACCCATAACAAAACTGCCGTTGACACAACAGTAAATCTACGTAGGTAATCTGCTGATAGCTGTGATTTGTTCACGAGTCTTTTGCAGGTCGTAGTTGATCAAAGTATTAGTCAGGTGTCGCGGGCATCTGGTCAACAGTGAGACCAATTTGATATTTCTTCACGCATATCGTTGAAGAAGCGCTCACACCTATCCATGCGAACAAGGTGTGCCAAGAAAAAGGAAATGGTTAGCACGCAATAAAAAACGAAAATACGAGATCTCTCACCTTCAACACAAACAAACACAGATGCTGACCTCGTTTGCTTGCTGCCTACTTACAGACTCCGTAATAAAAACCTAAGGCTCACTCAGTTGACTAGGAAAAGCCGGAGTGATTGCCGGATCTCTCACATGCTGATCTTAATTATCACTTCGTCAGGCAAAAGACCTAGGTCTAACTGTGAGAGTTTTAATGTGGAACCATCACCACTAATTGATTGCGGGGAAGAACAGCTCCCTTAAACATTCTTGAATTGTTCACCGAGGATTTGGATGTTTTAAAACCTAGTCCTGTGCACTGAGTTCTGTTGCTAAGTTAATCGGACAACCGTGCTAGTAAAGGTTTAGGACAGCCGAAAGCTACCGGTTCGCGGAGGGTAAGAGACAGCAGAATAGAATAGAAAGTGGACGAGTAGTCTAGAAAAAGGCATCGATCAGACTTCGCTGATTCATCCAAGGATTTGGTTACACGTTGGATTAGGGAGCTATGGTATCCACAGTGGACCTGTTCGATTTATAGGCGAACCGTAAAGGTTCGTCGGACAGTTTATAGAAGAAGTCAGACGCTTAGTAATGGCAAGCTCTGTAAGATTAAGACCAAATGAAGTCAGAGCAATGGGAGGAAAGTGTTTTGCTGTGACACCAAAATTACGTGGTTTGGGTACAGGGACAATGGTGACTGGTCTCCAGCAGTCTGGAATAGAATACAAGCACAAATAATTGTTCAAGAGAAAAGTAAATATATTGGTCAAGGCAACAGCACCATGTTTCAAAAGTGATGACGATAGGCCATGAGGACCAAAACCTGAGGTATTTTGGAAGTACGAAGAAGCCTAAATACTTCTTCTGTAGAGAAAGGCGTTATGGGTACGCCATCCTCTGGAATAGATGAAATCGGACAGTCATTTAAAGAGGAGATGAGTGCACAGTTGATACTGTCATTTTCAGTAGCAAATTTAACCTGTTTCGTTTTCTTTCCATACAGCAGCCGAATTTCTTGCCATAGTCAATTTCTATAACGGCTACATAGAAGATGACTAGCACACAGCGAGTCGGTGCGTTTGTTTTCTTTCTTTAGCAAAAAAGAAATACATCATACTTTAGATTTATCCCAAGCTTTGTAGAAATATTCCTTCAGTCTTCCTAAGGGTTTCAATGTTGAAGAAGTGGCATTGCCGTTAAAGAGATAGAGGATTTCTAAGAGGCAAAGCATGTCGAAAATAAAAAGACAGTCTCTACGAAAAGTTTGACATTGCTACCGAGCAACAATCTGAAGGAAAACCTGGACGATTCATGAGAAGGGGACTTCTGTAGATGAAGAATATTATCACCTGAAAAATTTCGGAGACGGATTCTGATTTAGATAGTTTTCCTGAAAGAGTGGGAAGCAGATTGGGAGTATATCCTAGGCCTTAACTGAACCAGACAATGGTCACTGTTTGAGACAGGCGCACCCAAATTAGAAGATAGAAGGATTCTCAATGATTGGTGATAATCCTGTCTAAAACGGAGTTGCCTCTGGTTGGAGAAAAGTGAAAACCAGTTAAGTCAAAAGCTGTGAGGGGTTGAGTGGAAGCATGATTATAATCGCCTACCATCTGGAATGTGGACTGGATAATCGAAGCTGAGATTGATGAAACATGGTAAGTGAAGAGAAACAACCGGACAAAACTGTAAAATGCGCAATCGTTTGTTGTTGGTACTTGCCCTTTGCACATTCCAAAAGAAAATCAACTTGGATTTATTCACCTTGCCCGAATCTGAGGGTCTGTAACGGAAATACGTTTCTGTTTGAAGTCTATCCTAGTTTGCCATACTCCCCGACAAAAGAGGCACTTTACTAGTATTTCATTATAACATCTGAGTTCCTCCTATGTCATCATTCTCCCTAAAAGATAAATTAGGGTTCACAAATGGTATTGACTTTTAGTAACAGTCAACAAAGCCACGCGATCTGATTTTGGAAATAAGTGCTAGAGTGGACTGGAAATTCATGTTTGAATAGTTTACAATACAATACCAACTGGTTTTCCAACAACCGGACAAATGTGGTTCAAATGCACACAGAGCAGTCTTTCATCTGTTCAAAAAAGTACTTTCCATTGAAATCAGACAAACGTATTACAATAACACGACTATAAATTGGAGGAGCACGTTAATAACAGCTTCCGTTTTGTCCAGTGCGGTCAATTATATACTTTAAAGTTGAATTTTGCTGGCAACCGCACGGTGAATTAAGCCTATCCTCATTTTCTCCCGATCCCTAGGGTCCATTGCAACCGTTGATTTATGCGTTGCGGAAAGTGAAAGGCAAACTGATGCTTGTCCGTTACAAAGTCCCCGGAATGGGTCGTAATATGGGTCAACAGTCCGTAAGTTGCCTCATTCCGAAACCCCATATCGATAAGTTCATCCTGACTGGAATGTTAATCAGTTAGGAATCTACTCGAGCACAAGTAAGTACACACTTACATCAATGAACCATATACCCATGCGCCCGGTGAGTCGATCAGTTAATCTAACTGCGTGATACTGTTACACCTAGAGGGGATTTCGCTCTTAGAGTAATCTAGTTTTACCGTCTTGCTCGTTACCCGTGGTTACAACTGATCCGCCCTCATCAGTGGTGGACATTTTGTTCAAACTAACAACAACAAACAAACAGAGTGATTCGGTCGGTAGTAGCGGTCTGTCGGTCTGCCTGTCCTGGCTTTATCTTCACAAATATGCATTCCTTGGATCATTGAGTCCACATAAGCATTCGTAGTCTTTCAAAAAAATCAAAGATATACTGACAACACTTATAGTGCCTAAAATTTGAGCGCTGTTCCAAACAGGCTTGTTTACAAACAAGTGAGTCGTGAGATGTACTTGGCAAGCCTCCGGAACTTGGGTCAACGATCGTTCCAGCTGAATCATTCCATGGTTACCTGAAGAATGACAACACTGTCAAGTGAATAAACATTTGCTTCCCAAGATTTTTTGATCTTGTTTTAAAGATCCCAAGGGTGACTTTGTTGCATTTGGCTTACGCTGACTGGATTGGAAACAGTCTTCGCACTATTTGCTTAGGGAGAGTGTAAGGGTGGTTTTTTGTGTTCCGTCTTGCAGCATCGTGCGTAGTCATGTAAAAGAAACTCCAGGTTCCTCTAGTCTTTTTAGTTTCGACTGACTGACCATAAACGGTGTGGTTGAAATTTTGGAATCGGAAATGTTTGCCAATGGGATATATGTCGATTCTGTTCTTTTGAATGCCTATTATTCGGCGGATTTAAGTCTGAATATCCACCCCCTTGGGTTTTATAGAGCATTTCCTTACAGTGACTTGACTTGAAATTAACTTTATAGCAAAAATGCTTTGGCAGAACAAAATTATTATGCAATCATTACTAGAAACAAGGGGCAATGCAACCAAAGCATTACAGTTTTTGGCTTCTTGTCACAACTTTCCCGGTGCAACGGAAAGACCGTCAGTCTAAAAAAGATTACAGGGCTTCCTGCAGAGTCGGCATAATCAGTCCACTAGACTCATCAACTGAAAGACACTAGCCAATGTGATCGTCTGTCACACCAAAGATGATTAGCTTCCGCTTCTGCTATTTTGGATGGGATATTTGCAAAATGAATTGCCCAAACCCTCCTGAAGAGATGGCAGGTTATGAGATTTTTCACAATTTTCCTTAGGTTCATGTTGCAACGCGGATCGATCAAATCAGAGGGAAATACATCTGTACAGACAACCTCAATGGCAGTCTAAGCTGTTGAGAGTCATCTAAGGCAGGCCCCAAGTGCTACGTTTTTGTTTTAATTCACCCATATCTAGCCGAGTGGTTTCAGTTTACAATTCTGGAACAGCTCATGCAGCCAGTTGAGCGCTTAAAGTACACCGATAAAATCCAGTCTTTTGTATACGTGTAGAAAACTTTGTTGTTGAAGAGGACTAAAATAACAAATGTAGTTAAACGAGAAAAGGCATCAAGGAGTAGCCTGTCATCATAAAATCTGTAAGGAGAATTAATAAATAAAGCCAGATACAAGAACAATTAGAAGGGGTGCGTATCACTATCATCATCGAACAGACACACAATCGGATGGTGTAAATTTCATGAGAAAAGACGGAAAGAGGAAAGAAACGGTAGCGACAAAACTTTTTTCTATTCAACGGCTGACAAATGATCCCTGACAACTGAAACATAATGATGAGGGTAATGTTTTGAACTGTGGAGGAATATGGCCAGTTCGGACAAAAGTACCTAGACTATTTGCCCCTTCAAAGAGTGCAAGTAAAGTGTATTGCTTCGTCCGATTTGGGACATGGGTAATTCAGTATATCACTCCCTAGTAAAATGGCTAGCAGAGATTCGTAAGTGTGTCAGAAAGGAACTTGTGACACACGGTTCACTCAGCAAATAATCGAAAGGACAATTTATTCTCTTGAGGTTTTCTCATTATTCACTGACGTATTTCTCTGAAGGACCATACAAATTTTATATGGATTATTCTGAGTACGGAGACCAAAATATTGAGGTGCAGACTAAACCTTTCAAAAATGGCTTTTTCAGGGCATTTCCAATGAGAAATATCAGTTAGCTGTGAAATATACCGTCAGCCAGATGGAACGGAGAAAGTCCATTACCGGTCGATTCTTTCATGACCAAACTGGAACAGGAATTTCGTTGAGAGATTTAGAGGAAGGTATCCATTGTCTGTGTTGCCTTGATGACGTCAAATAAGGGAAGAAAAACTCCAAATTTCAAAAGAAGATTCTCAGTTGTCCCACCAAGCCTCATAATATTATTCAGTTCACCTTAGAATATAATCCGTAAATAGGCTAGGATTCTTAGGTGTATTCCTGTCTTACCATTGTATCATTACACGGACGGATAGCACTCACACTACCGTAGCTTAGTCCGAATGCGGTGTAAGTTAACTCCAGCCTGAAGCATAACCAATTACCGGTAAATCACTGCACACACGCAAGTGACTGACCAATTAGAGAATACAAGCAACCGCCACAGTCAAACATTAGATACTCAGTCAGGAGAAAAGAGTGAATAAATAAATGTTGGGAAAATGCCTCAGAATAGCGATGGATTGTGTGAAAATGCGGTTCAGAATCAGGGAATGACTAAAGAATATAGTGTTAGCCCAAAACTGAGTCTTCCCTTGCTTGGTACAAACTTATTTTGCCAAAAGCTTTGCTTTTGTTATGTAAATGTTCAACTTCCGTGACAGGAAAATAGCCATCATTTACCGGATACTTGTTCAATTTATCATCCGTTGACTATGTCTGTCTGGAAGCAATGGTGAGCAGTGAGAAAATCCGTGCTATTCTTTGTTTTCGTTCACTTTCAGCTCTACTAAAATGAGGGGTTGGATTATTTAGTTCGGTGCACAAAAAATTGTCCTTCGTGGACATTTCTGAATGGATCATTCATGAGTAGTACTTTGGGTAAAGCATTTGATTTAGTCTACTAGATACAACTGGTATCTAGTTATGTCTTTATGAAATAGATTTGGTAATTTCGGTTAACGACTGGGTTTGTATTTCTGAGGAATGAAACTTGCTATCATCTACACGAATGTAAAATTGTGGAACTGAATCAAGTAATTCCGTTTTCTTCATTCATTTTCTTCATTTGTCTACAATAAAATCTACGTTGGCTCCACCCACGGGCATGTGGGGTTACAAATCATTGATTTACCTCGTGATCTACAGTTCAAGATCACGTATATGTACCTGATTCGTACCGGACAAAGGACGCTATACCTTATAATCTCTAGATGTATAACCGTGGATCGCATTTTCGCCTTGTGTGGAGTCCATAGCTTAACTAGCTGCCCAAGTAAAATGGTATTGGTCGTATTTTTGTTGCTATGCCTCGTGTTGGTTTTATATCACTCTCTGCACATGTGCAGCGATGATGTACACGAAAAGCCATCCCGCATGGCAAATTGCCTGGTCAATAAGTGGGCTATTCACAATTTCTAAAGGATCTATATTAACAGAAGTTTATAGTGAATAGCACCAGAAGTCATAATAACTGCAATACCATTATCCGTAGGGAAGTGAAAAAATGAATTATTTCGAAAACATAGGTAATTTTATTTTATTCACACACATTATGTGTAGTCGGCAAGTAAATAATACCGGTTTGGGGAATTTCGTGATAGTGTTTTGAGGATGAAATGAAACAAAGAGAAGTTAGGAAAAACTAATCTTTGAAATGATCCAAATGTTAAAAGTGGCTGACCACAGCGGGACCAGAACCCAGGAATGGTCGACCCCCTCGCTTTCATACTTCCAGTTCTTTATCAACTAAATTACGATAACTCTTCTTATGTCTGTAAATATGCCTTAATGAGAGCATCTACGTCACAGGTCGCGACACCTGGCCGTATCACTGAATGCCTCCAGCCATCTGGTATACGGGTCGCCTGAACCCCAGCTCGGAAGTTCAACACATCCTACTTGGCCAATTCCACTGGTCCAGGTTCTCATAACTTTCTGCCTCTTCATGGACTGACCACTTCGACCAACCTCAAATCCACTACCCACCTCGTAGAACAGCGTGCCCTGTGGAAGCCTATAGGTGGGCATGAGTAACACATGTCCTAATCACCTTGATCTGTTTAGATCCAGTGACAGCCTACGCCTATCTTCTACTCACAACGACTATATAAAAGAGCAATGTACAGCAATGTACACTCTACCCTTGACAGACTATCAGGTGTCACGCCGAAGCCACAGATGACGGAGGGTGGCAAAAAGCCAAACGCGCCTTCTGTATACGCGATGATACTTCAGCTAATATCTGTCCATCTGGTGAAGTGACTCTGCCCAGTTAACAAAATTTATCCACTTCAGCTAGAACTTCCCCTGCCAAGAAGAGGTTTGGTGTAGAGCCAAAGCAATTCTGCAACTGCATGTTACACATTAAAGGTGCAAAAAGCTTCTCAAACTCTGCTACTCTGTTGCTTAGAATATCTAAGAAAGCTTTCAACTCACCTGGATCTTCACGGATAACAATGTAGTCCGAGTATTCCAAACCATACATTTTACTGCCTGAGCAGAGATCCATGTCACTGCTCTCATACAAGGGTAGGGTTATTTGTGCTCAGTCATCCGCAGTTTAAACGACGGCACAACAATGGACAAACAGGGTGTTTTACAGTACTTCTCAGACAAACTAATTACAGCATTGCAGTATGCAACTCTGATGACCAAATGGATATTCCCATCTCACGGCTTTTATCGTAACAGTTGAAAAACTTAATGAGGGCCGGAAAAAAGCGTCGTTGGTAATTTCTGTTTTTACCAACTTAATTATCATGTTTATAACTCTTTTTTCAAATGTATCGATGAGAAAGATACAGTTCATCGAAAGTGAGACAAAACCTTGCGTTTAGATGGTTTCGAAGTTTTTTTTTCCCGCATTATTAAAGCTCAACGAAAGACCTACATAGCACTTCCCTCCAGAGCTACTATCTTCGGGATCGACCATATTTGTTCGCTCCTCGGAAGTTTGTCATCGGTAGAGGCATCCAATAAATAGCATAAAACACGATTAAAACATGAGAATAAGTTGCCAGCTCCGTTTGAACTCACGAAAGGTTCAGTTGAGATTACCGGTACTTATCGCGTTTGAAATTAGACCTGAAACCAACTTTCTGTAGAAACTTTTTCTATCCGGAGGGGATCTACTGTTAGCTGTTTCTTGATTTGTTGTCTCCTTTACACTGTTAGTCTTTATTCTGTTGTCTGCTTTGGATAGAAGATGCACGCACTATTCAAGCCCTCATATCCGCCTTAGTCTTCAGATTGAGTTAAACTCCTCACCCGAACATTTCGCACTCTGCTGTTCCTTCTTCATCATCATCTCTTCTTGAGAGTAGCACCTCTGCATCTTCAATAATCAGGGTGTTTTCGTCTAATAGAGAAGTCATAAATGGCGGAGCAAATAACATACCCATGGCTGAGTAAGATTATAACGTCAGCCCATCCGAAAACACGCTCGTAGTTACATTGTCATTGGTTGGACTGTCTAAGTAATCCACATATACCAGATGCTAGATTATTCCCTCAGAAATCTCGCAATTTTTAAGCTTTCGAGAATATTTCAGTAAGTAACATCCTGCCATGCATGTTCTGCCCGGAGCATCGCTTCCAAGAGATTATTCTGAAAAAAGGAGTCGGAGCTAGTATATTGCATACCTGCCGAAATAGGCGCTGTTCGTCAGTGCCGTCATCAGTCACAGTGGCAACAACTGTAAGAAACCGTTCTCTATGGGTTACCTTCATCTGTTGTATTATGCTCGCATCCACAGGCTGAACTTTTACCATCGTGTTTGTTAGAAAAACAGTAACTTTACGTTACTGGTTGCAAGTAGGGGTGGGCTGCTCAGTTATCTAAATAAAAAGAACTGATTGTGACTCGTGGAGCATTTGATTATTGATTTTTTGGATCCGCTCTTGAAGTGTGCATCCGGTCATCCACGCCCGTCCGTTAACGCACCAACCAACTCCCGAAAGCTCCAGTTAGGCGTGTTTGAAGTATCGTGGACTCTTGTGTTTACCGATGACAAGCGGCTTGAACTTGGGCTCAGTAACAATGCATGCGAACGAAACCGTCAATCTTTGCTTGCATTTTAGAACGCGTTTTCATGGACTGCCTTTCACATTTGCACCTTCGAGCGATTTCAAGAAAAGGCCAGTCCCATCACAATTAAGAGTGTGCTTTGAATTCGAATCTTTGCACCAACGTCGGAAAGCATTCCAACAATCTTGTCAGCTCTTTACCTGAAGCTTCCGAGGCCTCGCCGACCAATAATCTTGATTTACTAGTGTGACGTTGTTGAAATCCGCACAACAAGCTATTGCTTGGACGAAAATAACTATGCTCTGTATAACGAGCCACATCCAATGCACTCGCCGTTAGAGACGCTCGTGTTACCAGCAGATGATTCGGAAGAGTAATAAGAAGCCATTCGTACACGGCGATATGGAAATCGCTGAAGCAACCGAGACGGAAAAGCGAGATTTTTCGCCCACCTAAGGTTCCTTGGTCCCAACTAGTTTTGGCAACAGTCTCAGTTTTCACAGCCATATGAACTAGAGTTCCTCTTACACCGAAGCGGGATGTAGCTTTCTTCACGGGAACTCCAGTCCTTTATAAAAAATTATCTTTTTTTTATCAGCAATGGTCGGGAATATCTTTCTCGTTGACCACTTAATTACGATTTATGGGTGCACGCAAGTAATATGGCAGTTGCATTGAATATATAATGCGAACCCAGCACGCTTGCCAGTTGAAATGACACGGCAAAAGTACATTTGCAATAGCCGCCACCTCAAGTATCAGTGGCTACTGCAAACAACGGAGAAAGCTTAGTAACATAGCATAGGCGGAATTCATCAAGATCCGCTGCCACTCTTTGTCTAATGAATCCATTGTCCACCCTTGAACTACCTTAGGAGGTTAGGATGTCCACACAGACAATCCCAAGTGCGACATTTGACACTTGTCACAGCTGATGGGCCTCCAAGCTTTTTCTAGCAAAGGATCAAGCAAAGACTTCTCGCGGCCTGTCACCCGATGGCTGTGTTTGTCCGAAATGAATGTTCGCTGTTGAGGCTCTTCAGCATAAAAATGAGTTGGGACCGGGACAACGTGTTTGCACAGAGAGACTGACCGCTCTTCGGGAGCACACTCTTGTTAGGAGCTGGGAGGTGCACCATGGTGCCAGTGACACATTTCTTGTCTTATTATTGTATCTCAGCCCATGATTTACAACAAGTGCTTACTCTGTATATTTGGAAATTTCGTTTCAATTTCACAACTACGCTATGGCGGTTTCGATGAAGCTTATTCGTCGAAAAACAGAACGTATCTCGTGCACTTTCCTTGTCTATTGGATTATTGCTAATCGAATATTGTCACCGAAACTTTCGGATAGTTTTATTTGTTCAAATGAAGTAAAACACTTTTGAAACGTTTTTCTTCAGTTACCATAACTTTTCCTGACAACAACTTTACTGTAAATCAATAAACGCAAACCAGTTAGACTGTCAAACCTAGTTTCTCATGGCTTCTCATTGCGGCGTCATTTGGCTTCCTTCTAGGTCCTACGATAAAGTTTACCTTTGCAAAATTCCCGGCTTGTAAGTGTTTTGTGTTGATATTGGTTGTTTGAGATTTTTAAGCTACTTTTCCGCCCGAAATTGTAAATCTAACCAGGGATAACTGTCCTACTGGAAGGAGTACAGGTGTTCTCTTTGAGAATATCCTCAAGAACGCGTGATCACCACTTTTGTACCGATAGCTCATAATAGATTGACATATGTGAAAGTTTCTCATCTTGACCGGCAGACCACCCGTCATGACTCCCAGTGGCTTGGTCTTTGCCAAGGATGAATGGCAAAACGTTATCCGTCAGGCTTTTTGACATGACTAATACGTCACTCAATCAGTGATTGTTCCCCCACATTGTGTCCCTACTCAAATAAGGGCGAAGACAAATACACACGCTGGTTATCGAAACCGTTTTGGATTGAGTAGGAGATCAAAATCGATGGATGTGAACTACTGGAATTTCCTGGGAAGGGATAGATCGCTGCTCATTGCTTTGATACCTGGGAAATGGAGAAGCAAACAAAAAGTCGGAAAACAATCCAAGTCTCTGACCGATGAAATCGGTGGTTGATAACACTCTGGAGGAAGACCACAGCCAACTCGTCGATCTCGTTAAACTATACGGCAGTCTTTTTAAACTGCCATCTTAGATCACTTACCTTGCTTTTCAAAATTACGCACAAGCGCAGTAAAACGATGTATAAAAAAGTATATTCATTTACGTAAAATTATTCATTTCCAAACCTTGACACTGCAAAAAAAAATTGAAACTGTTTGACAACCTGAATCAATAGGGTCATTGAATCGCAATTATATAAACTATCTTTAAGGCAGACAAATAGCTGCAGTAAAGCAATGGAAATTAGTACAGCGTACGCGTTACCACCTAAGAGATGAGACGATGCCAGAAGGTTTCGAAACTCCCACCCATCAATCATACAGAATCCCCTCCAGAATTACATCGGCTCAAATAGTTCGCCACAGTTGTTATCAGTTGACTGACTGCCGCAGCTGTTCCCAAACCCTACTTCCTAACAAAACATGCCCGTGTATTCAAATGTTGGACAATGATATATTCTTGGTGCAATTCTGCTGTAGGCAGTGAAACAGCAAATGAATTCCCCGTGGCATATGTCGTGCTCTGATAGGAATTTTGGATGCAAACATCTTCAGTCATGTGTGAAAGGTCCCGGACCCGTTGGTGAGGAGTTGTAGCTTATATACCTGCAGCACTTAGCCAACTTATGAATATCGGTGAAAAAACTGACTTCAGTATTGACACAATTCATGATACAGTACCGGAAAGCCTTCGTTGGAAGTAGGCCCCTACAGAAAACTCCACAATAAGAGTCCATCGCTGTGCAGGCTACTGGTTGTTACCATGTTATAAGACAGTGATGGAAAGGCTCCATATCATTAAGTGGAGAATTTTAGCATGCGACTACCAACCAGCTGGGATAGCATGGAGATTCGTTGTTCGACTCACTGCTGGTTAGAGTTCCAATGGGAGCTCGGTGGATACGTTCTACTGATGTTTCCTTACACGTCAGATAAAAAGGTTATGACTTTCAAAGGCGTGTAGAGTGTCCTTATTGTAACTACAACGAAATCATAGTTGACCTCACCTCTGGTCACGGATGCTCATTTACCAAGCAGATACTTTTGTTGGTCTAAGGGATTTTGAAATATGGAGGTAGCTTACGGAAGCCCAAAGTTCATATTGCTAGATTCTGAGGTGAACAAAAGAGATTAGCATATCAAAATTACACAATCAGTTGATTCTCCAGAGAGAATCTAAACGCCCATGCCCTGTATGTGAGTCTGACGATAATAAGCTGCGTGTCACTGA